>JAWWNH010000188.1:0-1246250 GCA_034641385.1 Darevskia mixta
TGTTTGCATCAGTCAAAATCATACTCCTCATTAGCTAGACGTTTATAGTTAGCTACATACATCGCTCGAGAAATACCAGACGAACGGGGAGTCTTAGAACACCAAGTAACACATTGAGAAACAAGAGAAGGCATGCATTGAATAAAACAACATACAAAAATTAATAATACAACCCCCATAATAATTCCCATTAACAACTTGCGCAACCAAAAACCATTAGGGAGCCAGGAGGTTAACCAGGTCCAGGGATCAAAGCCCTCAGGAGGGGCCAAGGGATTGTGAGCAACCATTTCCTCCATATGATCGATGGTAGCAGAAATATTACTATACTGATCAGACACATACATACAACAATGAGAATGAATTAAGGCACACACGCCACCTTTAGCTGCAAGAATAATATCCAAAACGTAGCGTGATTGCAAAGAGACTTCGCGTACCGCTGACAACTCTGCATTAATGAATTTTAAAGCCTTAATGGTGGAATTAAACAAAGCTTCAGTCCAATTAGCGAGGCGATGGAGATCCCTATAGTTCATTGCTACCCCTAGTGAAGGAAAAACAGCTCTTGCAATAGCAGCGTCAGTGTACTGTGTAATTGGTGACTCTACCTCTTTTTTATTACGTAAACGAACCGCAGGAAGCTTATCCAACTTGTACACTAACGGTATAACCACCCCTAAGGTGCAAGTTCCAGAAAATGCGGAGGGGATTTCTTTATATGCCCTATTGCCACAAAATAACCACAAATCAGTTTGCAGCAAACAGGTAGATCTGCTGCTTTTCCTCATCCATTCTAGCCAAATGTAGAAATTTCTGCACGCAGCCTGTTGCTCATATGTCATATTGGAGGTGATATTATTGATTGTAACCTGTGGCCTGCCGCTCATGGTGAGAACATTAAGAAAACAAGAGGATCCATTTATATACTCATAGGTCCAATTACAAAAAGGATAGTGACCCAGGAACCTCTTGGCGTTGTGATTGAACCGAAAACAGAGGGAGGCTAATTCCATGAGTGACAAAACCACGGAGGGTAAACGGGTACGACCGTCTTTTAAATTATTGCTAAGTCTATAAGAGTCATTAATTGGAATACCATGCAACAAAACACCAGACCCTCGAGAAGCCGGGGGAATATGCATACAAATCCAACAATCATGTGCATTAATCAATGAAGAAAAAGCATTAATGTCTTTGACAAATGTATTATTGTCCCACATCTGGTGGTAAGGCTCAGGGCGTGCTGCTTTATGCAGAGAAACATCACGGCGTTGGCGGCTGGAATGAAGGGGCCGTGGATGAGCCCAACCACTGTCATTGATGCTGGATGGCCACTGGTGTCGCATCCATATAGATTGTTCCGGTGGGCAATATGGATGGTCGTGATATATTACAGCAAGGGCAATCTCACTGCAGCCAAGATGATATTTCGTTGCCACTTTGTTGGCATGCAGAAACCAAAAACCTGAGGCTGCCCAACACCCTTCTTTGCAAATGCAAGAGCCCATCTGTACAAGGTACGCCTTGTTAATGGGGGGCAATGAGTGAGCAAGGTCCCATTGCCACTGATAGGTGAGGGTGCAGATAGGAAGTTTTGAAGCAGGAGGCAACACCCATGCTAAGCCTGTGTGTCTGGGGCACCCTTCGTACCCAGGTTCGCTGCCAATGCAAGATGCAGTGAACCCATAATCAAAGGTGGTGCGGACGCGATGAAGCCAAACCTTTCCAGAGACAGGTGGCTGGAGTGAGAAGGGTGGCAATCGACCAGGGAGGGCTGCAGGAAAAACAGGAAGCGCTGTCGAAGGTGACTGCAGCCATGGGACTTCGGTCTCGACCTGACGATGTCGCCAGGAGCAGTGCTGATTCAATTCCGAGGAGAGGCGTCGACCTTCAGACAAGGTGAAGTAGGGTCGTTTTACCCCTGAGGCTGGACGTCCTGCACAGGCAAGGATGATCGCCAGGGTCGTACACATCGCGCAGGTAACCAGGTGGGGTGGCCATCTACGTCCACTGCTGCGTACCCGCGGCCCCAGGAGATGAGGGGAGCAGGCCCAAGCCATTCTGGATTAGGAGGTGTCCTGTAAGAAACAAGGGGTCGAGCCAAAGGCTCCTCTTTCCTGAAATGAACTTCAGCCGGAGTATGATTCCTGTTATGAGGATACAAAAGATGATTAAGAGTGAACAGCACACGATGTACCACTGAAGGGATTTCAGCTACCACTGCGTGGTGGCCCTCCAGTTGTTTAAACAAAAGGTTTTTAAAGGTAAGGTGCGCACGTTCGGCTAAAGCTTGACCTGTTGAATTAAAAGGAAGACCATGGGTTAATTTCACATCCCATAATGCACAAAAATCAGAAAATTGTTTAGAAATGTATGCTGGCGCATTATCCGTCTTGATGCGTTGAGGCTTACCCATAACTGCGAAACAGCGCAGGGTGTGCTGAATCACATGTCTGGCTGTCTCCCCTTTTAGAGGGGTGGCCCATATATATCCAGATGCAGTGTCCAGGTGGAGTTTTAAAAATGGGGCCAGCAATGGAGTGTGGGTTACATCCATTTGCCAGACAGCCAAAGGGTTAACACCCCTCGGATTTACTGCATCAAAAGGGATCATGGTAGGTGCCTTAGAACAGGAGGGACATTGAGAAACAATATCTCTTGCCTGGGAGAAAGGGATATGAAAAGCCTTTGCCAGCACTTTGGCAGATTGGTGAAAGGTATTATGACTTAGAATGGGATCAGAGAATAGGGAGAAGCAAGAAGGAGCATCACGCAAGGCTGCATCCGCCAGGGCATTGCCCTGAGCCAAGTAGCCTGGGTGACTAGTATGAGAGCGTATATGAGCAACATAAAAAGGGTGCACACGAACCTGAAGCAAGGATTGTAAAGTGAGAAAGAGAGAAGATAAATCCGCATCCAAGGCGGGGGTGATATACGCAATAGGCAAAGAAGAGAGCAGGCGATAGACATATTGGGTATCAACTATCAAATTAAAAGGAACAGCAGGAAACAATTGAAAAGCGAGTATAATTGCAGCCAGTTCAGACCTTTGTGCCGAATTTCTAGGCTCAGTAAAGCGTGAGATCCATTGCCCCCCCTCCTCCCACACCACCACCCCCCTAGTTTTGGAGCCATCAGTGAAGAGGGTGAGGGCAGAGGGAAGGGGAACATTAGAGAGGGGGGTATGCAGGGAATAGACAACTTGAGTAAGAAACGTAAGTCTGGGATCCGCAGGAGGATTGTGAAGAATAGTTCCAACAAAATCTGCTAAAGCCACTTGAGTAGTTTGTGACGTGGCAAGCAAGTGATTTGTCTGTTCCTGTGAAAAAGGCAAATACAGGGAAGCAATGTCATAGCCAGTCAGAGCGCGAGCTCGCATCCTCCCCTTCATTACAAGGTCCATTACTGCCGCTGGCGAAGTGTAGATGTTGCGTGGAGGCGTATGAGGCAGGTGCAGCCATTCCACAATACAAATCCGCTGGGCAGGTGGGAGAGCGGGGACATATAATATCGCAGTAGGCAGCATTGGTGTAGCGAAAATGGCTAAGGAAAGCACAATCCCATCTCCCTCTCCCTCCACCCTGTCCACCATGCTCTTGCGCAAATGGCAATTAACCATCTGGAGGGCCTCTTCCATTTCCTGAGTGACGGGAATAACATCAGCGGGGTTCTTGTGACCCTGCAGGGCCGTAAACAAAGGAGACAAAGTGCTGGTGGGAAGGTCCAAGTATGATTTTGCCCAGTTCAGATGTCCCAGCAGTTGCTGGAGATCAACAAGCCGGAGTGTCGCAGGGAAAGAAAGCTGCGGAACTACTGGCATAGCAGACGTAGATGTTAAGCGGTGTCCTAAATATAGGGCTGGTAGGGTCGCCTGAATTTTGTCAGGGGCAATACACAATCCAGCTGAAGTGAGGGTTTGTGAGAGGTCCTGCAAAACATCCGCAGGAAGGCGGGGTGCCGCCAGTAACAAATCATCCATGTAATGATAACAAATGACCAGTGGGTGGCGCTGTCTGAAAGGTTTTAGTGCCAGATCAACAAAATACTGACACAAAGTAGGAGAATTTCGCATGCCTTGAGGCAATACAGTCCAATGAAAACGTTGTGAAGGCTGCGAATTATTATAAGCCGGAAGCGTGAACGCAAAGCGTTGCCGATCTTGTGGAGCCAGCGGAATAGAGAAAAAACAATCCTTTAAATCAATTACCATCAACTGGTAGTCTTTTGGGATTAAATTTGGGTTAGGCACCCCGGACTGCAAGGTGCCCATAGGTTGTATTTGAGAGTTTATCCTCCTTAGATCTTGTAGAAGTCTAAACTTATTAGAGGCTCTTTTTTTTATTAAAAATATTGGCGAATTCCAAGGGGAGGTTGAACGTTCAAGGTGCCCTGAAGATAGTTGTTCAGACACTATATGGGCCGCCGCCGCCAATTTGTCCTTAGACAATGGCCACTGCTCCACCCAGACAGGGACGTCTGTTAGCCAGTGGAGGGCTATAGTAGCTTGCGGCTTGGCAGGGGCGGCCCTTAAAATAAATTTGTCTGTAAAACGGATTTTGATGCTGCTAGGATATCACGACCCCAAAGAGACGTGGGGATATCCAGGACCAGTGGATAGATGGAAACCTGAAATCCTGATGGTCCTTGTATCAAAATGGGATGGACACTGCGTTTTGCCGGCGTTTCACCTCCCACCCCCACTACTTGTGCAGCTGCTGTAGTAGGCCATGCAGCAGGCCAATCTTTAATAGAAATTACAGTCACATCAGCTCCTGAATCCACCATGCCAACGACTTCACGCCCCCCTAGTACAAGTTTAAGGGTGGGTCGCTGTTCTGTCAGAGGCATGGCTGCACCAATTAGGGTGGCATCATTTGTATCCGTGGGGGGAGGACTTACAGCCGGGGAAGGTAAAATAAGAACCTTTGCTACTGGGGTTCCTGATGGCAAATGGCAAACACTGTCAGCATACAGGGAAATAGAAATGGAGTCATACGGTCCCTTAATAACTCCAGGTACCGCATGCACTCCCACAACTTGTGCTGACTGCAAAGGCATCACCAAACAGCAAGTGGAATTGTCCAAGGCAAAACCACATGCCATAACAAAGGTCTTTTGAGGGCAGAGAGGGACAGAGAAACGTGCATCCTGTGTCAGAAGTAATTGGGGCACTGCGCATTGACTCCCTATTAATTTGCCTGGGCCCGGGGGGGGCCCGCTTGGCGGTTTCCCTGGTTCTGTTGGTTGGTATTTGTATCATCACTTTGATTGTTATTTGGGTTGGAACGGCAAGCTGATGCCCAGTGATACCCCTTTTGACATATGGGGCATTTAGAGCTTGGGCGTTTGGATTGCTGCGCGTTTCCAGACCGGCACTGGGCACGATAATGCCCAAGCCGTCCACATCGGAAGCAAGTTTTATTTTGTGCAGGGTTTGCTGCGTGTGTTATGGCTGCTGCAAGCAACTTTGCCTTATATGATTCTGATCCAACTGACTGGCAGGCCTTTATCAAATCAGCTACAGGGACATTGGGCTGATTTGCCAAATGTTTCATGGCTGAACGACAGTCCTCATTAGCATTGTCATAGGCAAGTTGACGGATTATAACTTCCTGCGCTGCGTTTTCAGAGACTTGCCGTCTGATGGCATCATACAGCCTATCCACAAAGGTGGGATATGGTTCATTGGCCCCTTGGCGGATCGCACCCCATCGAGTAGCGTGGGCATCCTTTGGATCTGGGATTTTTTGGAACGCAGCCAAGGCGCATCGCGCGGAGTATTCCCAATATAAGGGATCCGCTGCCAGCTGTTGTGCAATAGTGGTAAAATTTCCTTGGCCAAGCAGTGCATTAATGGCATCTGTAACCTGTATAACAGCTGCTACGGCGCCACCGCCTGCAGCTGCTGCTGCTGCGGCAGCAGCATTATTAATGGCGTTGACTACTGTTTGGACCTGCGTTTGGCATTGATAAAGCCATTCCTGTAGGAACATAATGTTGCCTGAAGGTGGCAATATAGTGCGGGCTAGCACCTTAATGTCTTCAGGAAGGCATTGCTGCTGAAACACTGTGCTAAGCAAACCCATCGTATACGGAGCCTGCAGTCCGTTTTTCTGCACAGATTCATGAAGTTCTTTAATAAGTCTGTATTCATAATGTTCATGCACTGGGGCTCCCCCCCCCGCTGGCACAAGGACAGGAAAAGCGCTTGTCGATGTCTCAAAACCAATAAAAGGTTGCAGCTGACGAATAGCTTTTGACAGCGAAGTATAGGATGGGTTTGGAGGTGGTGGGGGGGGTGCTGTCGGTGCCGCAGATGGCGGTGGTCGGTAATCTGGTGGTTTAGGTGGCATAGGTGAAGGCAGTGTCGGATAGACGGTGCTTTGAACAGGAGTCGGGAGCGCGGCGGATGCCATAAGGATATTTTTAGGTGTTAAGACCGCCAAAACTCCTCTTACTTTTGCCCATGCCCCTAAAACCCTAACGCCTATGCTTTTATGTCCATGAAAATGGTTCCCAATCTTATCCCATGATGAAAGCTCCCATGTTCCATCCTCTGGGAACCAGGGGCAGTGTCCATCAATTGCGTGAATCAAAGCAATTAAATCTTCTTCTGCTACGTGCTGGCTGTGAGAAGCCAGCAGGTGTTTTAAGTCTTTCAAAAAAATTTGTTGTGGGGTAGATAGTGATGTTCCCATTTTTAAAAGTGAAGAAGGAAGGGGCTAACTCACCGGAGATCCGAAGATGAAGAAGGCGCCTTGAACCCTTGCCGGGTAGGTGAGCAGCGAAGGACCGTGCAGGATTCACGCGTCCACGAAAGTTGCTAGAATGCTGTGCTGAGACGGGCCTCACACGGGGCACCACTTGTCGGAGAACCAGCCGACTTTGTGGTGCGATAGAAAAAAGACACCAGACATCTGTGCACAGAAGTGGTGAGCCGAGAGTGCCCTTTCGCCCTCTCTCTCCCCAGTATTTATTGGTTTGTTTATACAATCAGGAATGTCCATCTGGCAGGATGTTCCGAGTCTACATTGAACATGTCTATACAATATATATCATCTAGCAGGATGTGTGGCGCCACCCTATCTGGGTGACTGACCTCACAGATAACCATATATCCTGAGTAATGGAATGTCGGGCGGGGGGAAACTGTTCCCCCACACTTTCCTAACGTTCAGTTTGGCTTATCTGGGTGATTTTGCATTAACAGCTCAAATACACCTAACTTTGCAAATGAACACGATATAAACTTGTTGGTGTGTTTTCTATGCATTTCGACCTGAAAGAAGCATGTTAGGATGTACTTGGCTTTCCTAACGTTCAGTTTGGCTTATTTGCGTGATTTTGCATTAACAGCTCAAATACACCTAACTTTGCAAATGAACACGATAGAAACTTGTTGGTGTGTTTTCTATGCATTTCGACCTGAAAGAAGCATGTTAGGATGTACTTGGCTTTCCTAACGTTCAGTTTGGCTTATTTGCGTGATTTGGCATTAACAGCTCAAATACACCTAACTTTGCAAATGAACACGATAGAAACTTGTTGTTGTGTTTTCTATGCATTTCGACCTGAAAGAAGCATGTTAGGATGTACTTGGCTTTCCTAACGTTCAGTTTGGCTTATTTGCGTGATTTGGCATTAACAGCTCAAATACACCTAACTTTGCAAATGAACACGATAGAAACTTGTTGGTGTGTTTTCTATGCATTTCGACCTGAAAGAAGCATGTTAGGATGTACTTGGCTTTCCTAACGTTCAGTTTGGCTTATTTGCGTGATTTGGCATTAACAGCTCAAATACACCTAACTTTGCAAATGAACACGATAGAAACTTGTTGGTGTGTTTTCTATGCATTTCGACCTGAAAGAAGCATTTTAGGTTGTACTTGGCTTTCCTAACGTTCAGTTTGGCTTATTTGCGTGATTTGGCATCAACAGCTCAAATACACCTAACTTTGCAAATGAACACGATAGAAACTTGTTGGTGTGTTTTCTATGCATTTCGACCTGAAAAGAAGCATGTTAGGAAGTACTTGGCTTTCCTAACGTTCAGTTTGGCTTATTTGCGTGATTTGGCATTAATAGCTCAAATACACCTAACTTTGCAAATGAACACGATAGAAACTTGTTGGTGTGTTTTCTATGCATTTCGACCTGAAAGAAGCATTTTAGGATGTACTTGGCTTTCCTAACGTTCAGTTAGGCTTATTTGCGTCATTTGGCATTAACAGCTCAAATACACCTAACTTTGCAAATGAACACGATAGAAACTTGTTGGTGTGTTTTCTATGCATTTCGACCTGAAAGAAGCATGTTAGGATGTACTTGGCTTTCCTAACGTTCAGTTTGGCTTATCTGGGTGATTTTGCATTAACAGCTCAAATACACCTAACTTTGCAAATGAACACGATAGAAACTTGTTGGTGTGTTTTCTATGCATCTCGACCTGAAAGAAGCATGTTAGGATGTACTTGGCTTTCCTAACGTTCAGTTTGGCTTATCTGGGTGATTTTGCATTAACAGCTCAAATACACCTAACTTTGCAAATGAACACGATAGAAAATTGTTGGTGTGTTTTCTATGCATTTCGACCTGAAACAAGCATGTTAGGATGTACTTGGCTTTCCTAACGTTCAGTTTGGCTTATTTGCGTGATTTTGCATTAACAGCTCAAATACACCTAACTTTGCAAATGAACACGATAGAAACTTGTTGGTGTGTTTTCTATGCATTTCGACCTGAAAGAAGCATGTTAGGATGTACTTGGCTTTCCTAACGTTCAGTTTGGCTTATTTGCGTGATTTGGCATTAACAGCTCAAATACACCTAACTTTGCAAATGAACACGATAGAAACTTGTTGGTGTGTTTTCTATGCATTTCGACCTGAAAGAAGCTAGTTCGGATGTACTTGGCTTTCCTAACGTTCAGTTAGGCTTATTTGCGTGATTTGGCATTAACAGCTCAAATACACCTAACTTTGCAAATGAACACGATAGAAACTTGCTGGTGTGTTTTCTATGCATTTCGACCTGAAAGAAGCATGTTAGGATGTACTTGGCTTTCCTAACGTTCAGTTTGGCTTATTTGCGTGATTTTGCATTAACAGCTCAAATACACCTAACTTTGCAAATGAACACGATAGAAACTTGTTGGTGTGTTTTCTATGCATTTCGACCTGAAAGAAGCATTTTAGGATGTACTTGGCTTTCCTAACGTTCAGTTTGGCTTATTTGCGTGATTTTTATTAACAGCTCAAATACACCTAACTTTGCAAATGAACATGATAGAAACTTGTTGGTGTGTTTTCTATACATTTCGACCTGAAAGAAGCATGTTAGGATGTACTTGGCTTTCCTAACGTTCAGTTTGGCTTATCTGGGTGATTTTGCATTAACATCTCAAATACACCTAACTTTGCAAATGAACACGATAGAAACTTGTTGGTGTGTTTTCTATGCATTTGGACCTGAAAGAAGCATTTTAGGATGTACTTGGCTTTCCTAACGTTCAGTTTGGCTTATTTGCGTGATTTGGCATTAACAGCTCAAATACACCTAACTTTGCAAATGAACACGATAGAAACTTGTTGGTGTGTTTTCTATGCATTTCGACCTGAAAGAAGCTAGTTCGGATGTACTTGGCTTTCCTAACGTTCAGTTTGGCTTATTTGCGTGATTTGGCATTAACAGCTCAAATACACCTAACTTTGCAAATGAACACGATAGAAACTTGTTGGTGTGTTTTCTATGCATTTCGACCTGAAAGAAGCATGTTAGGATGTACTTGGCTTTCCTAACGTTCAGTTTGGCTTATTTGCGTGATTTGGCATTAACAGCTCAAATACACCTAACTTTGCAAATGAACACGATAGAAACTTGTTGGTGTGTTTCTATGCATTTCGACCTGAAAGAAGCTAGTTCGGATGAACTTGGCTTTCCTAACGTTCAGTTTGGCTTATCTGGGTGATTTTGCATTAACAGCTCAAATACACCTAACTTTGCAAATGAACACGATATAAACTTGTTGGTGTGTTTTCTATGCATTTCGACCTGAAAGAAGCATGTTAGGATGTACTTGGCTTTCCTAACGTTCAGTTTGGCTTATTTGCGTGATTTTGCATTAACAGCTCAAATACACCTAACTTTGCAAATGAACACGATAGAAACTTGTTGGTGTGTTTTCTATGCATTTCGACCTGAAAGAAGCATGTTAGGATGTACTTGGCTTTCCTAACGTTCAGTTTGGCTTATTTGCGTGATTTGGCATTAACAGCTCAAATACACCTAACTTTGCAAATGAACACGATAGAAACTTGTTGGTGTGTTTTCTATGCATTTCGACCTGAAAGAAGCATGTTAGGATGTACTTGGCTTTCCTAACGTTCAGTTTGGCTTATTTGCGTGATTTGGCATTAACAGCTCAAATACACCTAACTTTGCAAATGAACACGATAGAAACTTGTTGGTGTGTTTTCTATGCATTTCGACCTGAAAGAAGCTAGTTCGGATGTACTTGGCTTTCCTAACGTTCAGTTTGGCTTATTTGCGTGATTTGGCATTAACAGCTCAAATACAACTAACTTTGCAAATGAACACGATAGAAACTTGTTGGTGTGTTTTCTATGCATTTCGACCTGAAAGAAGCATGTTAGGATGTACTTGGCTTTCCTAACGTTCAGTTTGGCTTATTTGCGTGATTTGGCATTAACAGCTCAAATACACCTAACTTTGCAAATGAACACGATAGAAACTTGTTGGTGTGTTTTCTATGCATTTCGACCTGAAAGAAGCTAGTTCGGATGTACTTGGCTTTCCTAACGTTCAGTTTGGCTTATCTGGGTGATTTTGCATTAACAGCTCAAATACACCTAACTTTGCAAATGAACACGATATAAACTTGTTGGTGTGTTTTCTATGCATTTCGACCTGAAAGAAGCATGTTAGGATGTACTTGGCTTTCCTAACGTTCAGTTTGGCTTATTTGCGTGATTTGGCATTAACAGCTCAAATACACCTAACTTTGCAAATGAACACGATAGAAACTTGTTGGTGTGTTTTCTATGCATTTCGACCTGAAAGAAGCTAGTTCGGATGTACTTGGCTTTCCTAACGTTCAGTTTGGCTTATTTGCGTGATTTGGCATTAACAGCTCAAATACACCTAACTTTGCAAATGAACACGATAGAAACTTGTTGGTGTGTTTTCTATGCATTTCTACCTGAAAGAAGCATGTTAGGATGTACTTGGCTTTCCTAACGTTCAGTTTGGCTTATTTGCGTGATTTTGCATTAACAGCTCAAATACACCTAACTTTGCAAATGAACACGATAGAAACTTGTTGTTGTGTTTTCTATGCATTTCGACCTGAAAGAAGCATTTTAGGATGTACTTGGCTTTCCTAACGTTCAGTTTGGCTTATTTGCGTGATTTGGCATTAACAGCTCAAATACACCTAACTTTGCAAATGAACACGATAGAAACTTGTTGGTGTGTTTTCTATGCATTTCGACCTGAAAGAAGCATGTTAGGATGTACTTGGCTTTCCTAACGTTCAGTTTGGCTTATTTGCGAGATTTTGCATTAACAGCTCAAATACACCTAACTTTGCAAATGAACACGATAGAAACTTGCTGGTGTGTTTTCTATGCATTTCGACCTGAAAGAAGCATGTTAGGATGTACTTGGCTTTCCTAATGTTCAGTTTGGCTTATTTGCGTGATTTTGCATTAACAGCTCAAATACACCTAACTTTGCAAATGAACACGATAGAAACTTGTTGGTGTGTTTTCTATGCATTTCGACCTGAAAGAAGCATTTTAGGATGTACTTGGCTTTCCTAACGTTCAGTTTGGCTTATTTGCGTGATTTGGCATTAACAGCTCAAATACACCTAACTTTGCAAATGAACACGATAGAAACTTGTTGGTGTGTTTTCTATGCATTTCGACCTGAAAGAAGCATGTTAGGATGTACTTGGCTTTCCTAACGTTCAGTTTGGCTTATTTGCGTGATTTTGCATTAACAGCTCAAATACACCTAACTTTGCAAATGAACACGATAGAAACTTGTTGGTGTGTTTTCTATGCATTTCGACCTGAAAGCAGCATGTTAGGATGTACTTGGCTTTCCTAACCTTCAGTTTGGCTTATTTGCGTGATTTGGCATTAACAGCTCAAATACACCTAACTTTGCAAATGAACACGATAGAAACTTGTTGGTGTGTTTTCTATGCATTTCGACCTGAAAGAAGCATTTTAGGATGTACTTGGCTTTCCTAACGTTCAGTTTGGCTTATTTGCGTGATTTTGGATTAACAGCTCAAATACACCTAACTTTGCAAATGAACACGATAGAAACTTGTTGGTGTGTTTTCTATGCATTTCGACCTGAAAGAAGCATGTTAGGATGTACTTGGCTTTCCTAACGTTCAGTTTGGCTTATTTGCGTGATTTTGCATTAACAGCTCAAATACACCTAACTTTGCAAATGAACACGATAGAAACTTGTTGGTGTGTTTTCTATGCATTTCGACCTGAAAGAAGCATGTTAGGATGTACTTGGCTTTCCTAACGTTCAGTTTGGCTTATTTGCGTGATTTGGCATTAACAGCTCAAATACACCTAACTTTGCAAATGAACACGATAGAAACTTGTTGGTGTGTTTTCTATGCATTTCGACCTGAAAGAAGCATTTTAGGTTGTACTTGGCTTTCCTAACGTTCAGTTTGGCTTATTTGCGTGATTTGGCATCAACAGCTCAAATACACCTAACTTTGCAAATGAACACGATAGAAACTTGTTGGTGTGTTTTCTATGCATTTCGACCTGAAAAGAAGCATGTTAGGAAGTACTTGGCTTTCCTAACGTTCAGTTTGGCTTATTTGCGTGATTTGGCATTAATAGCTCAAATACACCTAACTTTGCAAATGAACACGATAGAAACTTGTTGGTGTGTTTTCTATGCATTTCGACCTGAAAGAAGCATTTTAGGATGTACTTGGCTTTCCTAACGTTCAGTTAGGCTTATTTGCGTCATTTGGCATTAACAGCTCAAATACACCTAACTTTGCAAATGAACACGATAGAAACTTGTTGGTGTGTTTTCTATGCATTTCGACCTGAAAGAAGCATGTTAGGATGTACTTGGCTTTCCTAACGTTCAGTTTGGCTTATCTGGGTGATTTTGCATTAACAGCTCAAATACACCTAACTTTGCAAATGAACACGATAGAAACTTGTTGGTGTGTTTTCTATGCATCTCGACCTGAAAGAAGCATGTTAGGATGTACTTGGCTTTCCTAACGTTCAGTTTGGCTTATCTGGGTGATTTTGCATTAACAGCTCAAATACACCTAACTTTGCAAATGAACACGATAGAAAATTGTTGGTGTGTTTTCTATGCATTTCGACCTGAAACAAGCATGTTAGGATGTACTTGGCTTTCCTAACGTTCAGTTTGGCTTATTTGCGTGATTTTGCATTAACAGCTCAAATACACCTAACTTTGCAAATGAACACGATAGAAACTTGTTGGTGTGTTTTCTATGCATTTCGACCTGAAAGAAGCATGTTAGGATGTACTTGGCTTTCCTAACGTTCAGTTTGGCTTATTTGCGTGATTTGGCATTAACAGCTCAAATACACCTAACTTTGCAAATGAACACGATAGAAACTTGTTGGTGTGTTTTCTATGCATTTCGACCTGAAAGAAGCTAGTTCGGATGTACTTGGCTTTCCTAACGTTCAGTTAGGCTTATTTGCGTGATTTGGCATTAACAGCTCAAATACACCTAACTTTGCAAATGAACACGATAGAAACTTGCTGGTGTGTTTTCTATGCATTTCGACCTGAAAGAAGCATGTTAGGATGTACTTGGCTTTCCTAACGTTCAGTTTGGCTTATTTGCGTGATTTTGCATTAACAGCTCAAATACACCTAACTTTGCAAATGAACACGATAGAAACTTGTTGGTGTGTTTTCTATGCATTTCGACCTGAAAGAAGCATTTTAGGATGTACTTGGCTTTCCTAACGTTCAGTTTGGCTTATTTGCGTGATTTTTATTAACAGCTCAAATACACCTAACTTTGCAAATGAACATGATAGAAACTTGTTGGTGTGTTTTCTATACATTTCGACCTGAAAGAAGCATGTTAGGATGTACTTGGCTTTCCTAACGTTCAGTTTGGCTTATCTGGGTGATTTTGCATTAACATCTCAAATACACCTAACTTTGCAAATGAACACGATAGAAACTTGTTGGTATGTTTTCTATGCATTTGGACCTGAAAGAAGCATTTTAGGATGTACTTGGCTTTCCTAACGTTCAGTTTGGCTTATTTGCGTGATTTGGCATTAACAGCTCAAATACACCTAACTTTGCAAATGAACACGATAGAAACTTGTTGGTGTGTTTTCTATGCATTTCGACCTGAAAGAAGCTAGTTCGGATGTACTTGGCTTTCCTAACGTTCAGTTTGGCTTATTTGCGTGATTTGGCATTAACAGCTCAAATACACCTAACTTTGCAAATGAACACGATAGAAACTTGTTGGTGTGTTTTCTATGCATTTCGACCTGAAAGAAGCATTTTAGGATGTACTTGGCTTTCCTAACGTTCAGTTTGGCTTATCTGGGTGATTTTGCATTAACAGCTCAAATACACCTAACTTTGCAAATGAACACGATAGAAACTTGTTGGTGTGTTTTCTATGCATTTCGACCTGAAAGAAGCATGTTAGGATGTACTTGGCTTTCCTAACGTTCAGTTTGGCTTATCTGGGTGATTTTGCATTAACAGCTCAAATACACCTAACTTTGCAAATGAACACGATAGAAACTTGTTGGAGTGTTTTCTGTGCATATCGACCTGAAAGAAGCATGTTAGGATGTACTTGGCTTTCCTAACGTTCAGTTTAGCTTATTTTCGTGATTTGGCATTAACAGATCAAATACACCTAACTTTGCAAATGAACACGATGGAAACTTGTTGGTGTGTTTTCTATGCATTTCGACCTGAAAGAAGCAAGTTTGGATGTACTTGGCTTTCCTAACGTTCAGTTTGGCTTATTTTCGTGATTTGGCATTAACAGCTCAAATACACCTAACTTTGCAAATGAACACGATAGAAACTTGTTGGTGTGTTTTCTATGCATTTCGACCTGAAAGAAGCATGTTAGGATGTACTTGGCTTTCCTAACGTTCAGTTTGGCTTATTTGCGTGATTTGGCATTAACAGCTCAAATACACCTAACTTTGCAAATGAACACGATAGAAACTTGTTGGTGTGTTTTCTATGCATTTCGACCTGAAAGAAGCATGTTAGGATGTACTTGGCTTTCCTAACGTTCAGTTTGGCTTATTTGCGTGATTTGGCATTAACAGCTCAAATACACCTAACTTTGCAAATGAACACGATAGAAACTTGTTGGTGTGTTTTCTATGCATTTCGACCTGAAAGAAGCATTTTAGGATGTACTTGGCTTTCCTAACGTTCAGTTTGGCTTATCTGGGTGATTTTGCATTAACAGCTCAAATACACCTAACTTTGCAAATGAACACGATAGAAACTTGTTGGTGTGTTTTCTATGCATTTCGACCTGAAAGAAGCATGTTAGGATGTACTTGGCTTTCCTAACGTTCAGTTTGGCTTATCTGGGTGATTTTGCATTAACAGCTCAAATACACCTAACTTTGCAAATGAACACGATAGAAACTTGTTGGAGTGTTTTCTGTGCATATCGACCTGAAAGAAGCATGTTAGGATGTACTTGGCTTTCCTAACGTTCAGTTTAGCTTATTTTCGTGATTTGGCATTAACAGATCAAATACACCTAACTTTGCAAATGAACACGATGGAAACTTGTTGGTGTGTTTTCTATGCATTTCGACCTGAAAGAAGCAAGTTTGGATGTACTTGGCTTTCCTAACGTTCAGTTTGGCTTATTTTCGTGATTTGGCATTAACAGCTCAAATACACCTAACTTTGCAAATGAACACGATAGAAACTTGTTGGTGTGTTTTCTATGCATTTCGACCTGAAAGAAGCATGTTAGGATGTACTTGGCTTTCCTAACGTTCAGTTTGGCTTATTTGCGTGATTTGGCATTAACAGCTCAAATACACCTAACTTTGCAAATGAACACGATAGAAACTTGTTGGTGTGTTTTCTATGCATTTCGACCTGAAAGAAGCATGTTAGGATGTACTTGGCTTTCCTAACGTTCAGTTTGGCTTACTTGCCTGATTTGGCATTAACAGCTCAAATACACCTAACTTTGCAAATGAACACGATAGAAACTTGCTGGTGTGTTTTCTATGCATTTCGACAAGAAAGAAGCATGTTAGGATGTACTTGGCTTTCCTAACGTTCAGTTTGGCTTATTTTCGTGATTTGGCATTAACAGCTCAAATACACCTAACTTTGCAAATGAACACGATAGAAACTTGTTGGTGTGTTTTCTATGCATTTCGACCTGAAAGAAGCATTTTAGGATGTACTTGGCTTTCCTAACGTTCAGTTTGGCTTATTTGCGTGATTTGGCATCAACAGCTCAAATACACCTAACTTTGCAAATGAACACGATAGAAACTTGTTGGTGTGTTTTCTATGCATTTCGACCTGAAAGAAGCATGTTAGGATGTACTTGGCTTTCCTAACGTTCAGTTTGGCTTATTTGCGTGATTTGGCATTAACAGCTCAAATACACCTAACTTTGCAAATGAACACGATAGAAACTTGTTGGTGTGTTTTCTATGCATTTCGACCTGAAAGAAGCATTTTAGGATGTACTTGGCTTTCCTAACGTTCAGTTTGGCTTATCTGGGTGATTTTGCATTAACAGCTCAAATACACCTAACTTTGCAAATGAACACGATAGAAACTTGTTGGTGTGTTTTCTATGCATTTCGACCTGAAAGAAGCATGTTAGGATGTACTTGGCTTTCCTAACGTTCAGTTTGGCTTATCTGGGTGATTTTGCATTAACAGCTCAAATACACCTAACTTTGCAAATGAACACGATAGAAACTTGTTGGTGTGTTTTCTATGCATTTGGACCTGAAAGAAGCATTTTAGGATGTACTTGGCTTTCCTAACGTTCAGTTTGGCTTATTTGCGTGATTTGGCATTAACAGCTCAAATACACCTAACTTTGCAAATGAACACGATAGAAACTTGTTGGTGTGTTTTCTATGCATTTCGACCTGAAAGAAGCTAGTTCGGATGTACTTGGCTTTCCTAACGTTCAGTTAGGCTTATTTCCGTGATTTGGCATTAACAGCTCAAATACACCTAACTTTGCAAATGAACACGATAGAAACTTGTTGGTGTGTTTTCTATGCATTTCGACCTGAAAGAAGCATGTTAGGATGTACTTGGCTTTCCTAACGTTCAGTTTGGCTTATTTGCGTGATTTTGCATTAGCAGCTCAAATACACCTAACTTTGCAAATGAACACGATAGAAACTTGTTGGTGTGTTTTCTATGCATTTCGACCTGAAAGAAGCATTTTAGGATGTACTTGGCTTTCCTAACGTTCAGTTTGGCTTATTTGCGTGATTTGGCATTAACAGCTCAAATACACCTAACTTTGCAAATGAACACGATAGAAACTTGTTGGTGTGTTTTCTATACATTTCGACCTGAAAGAAGCATGTTAGGATGTACTTGGCTTTCCTAACGTTCAGTTTGGCTTATCTGGGTGATTTTGCATTAACAGCTCAAATACACCTAACTTTGCAAATGAACACGATAGAAACTTGTTGGTGTGTTTTCTATGCATTTGGACGTGAAAGAAGCATTTTAGGATGTACTTGGCTTTCCTAACGTTCAGTTTGGCTTATTTGCGTGATTTGGCATTAACAGCTCAAATACACCTAACTTTGCAAATGAACACGATAGAAACTTGTTGGTGTGTTTTCTATGCATTTCGACCTGAAAGAAGCTAGTTCGGATGTATTTGGCTTTCCTAACGTTCAGTTTGGCTTATTTGCGTGATTTGGCATTAACAGCTCAAATACACCTAACTTTGCAAATGAACACGATAGAAACTTGTTGGTGTGTTTTCTATGCATTTCGACCTGAAAGAAGCATGTTAGGATGTACTTGGCTTTCCTAACGTTCAGTTTGGCTTATTTGCGTGATTTGGCATTAACAGCTCAAATACACCTAACTTTGCAAATGAACACGATAGAAACTTGTTGGTGTGTTTTCTTTGCATTTCGACCTGAAAGAAGCATGTTAGGATGTACTTGGCTTTCCTAATGTTCAGTTTGGCTTATTTGCGAGATTTTGCATTAACAGCTCAAATACACCTAACTTTGCAAATGAACACGATAGAAACTTGCTGGTGTGTTTTCTATGCATTTCGACAAGAAAGAAGCATGTTAGGATGTACTTGGCTTTCCTAACGTTCAGTTTGGCTTATTTGCGTGATTTGGCATTAACAGCTCAAATACACCTAACTTTGCAAATGAACACGATAGAAACTTGTTGGTGTGTTTTCTATGCATTTCGACCTGAAAGAAGCATTTTAGGATGTACTTGGCTTTCCTAACGTTCAGTTTGGCTTATTTGCGTGATTTGGCATCAACAGCTCAAATACACCAAACTTTGCAAATGAACACGATAGAAACTTGTTGGTGTGTTTTCTATGCATTTCGACCTGAAAGAAGCATGTTAGGATGTACTTGGCTTTCCTAACGTTCAGTTTGGCTTATTTGCGTGATTTGGCATTAACAGCTCAAATACACCTAACTTTGCAAATGAACACGATAGAAACATGTTGGTGTGTTTTCTATGCATTTCGACCTGAAAGAAGCATTTTAGGATGTACTTGGCTTTCCTAACGTTCAGTTTGGCTTATTTGCGTGATTTGGCATCAACAGCTGAAATACACCTAACTTTGCAAATGAACACGATAGAAACTTGTTGGTGTGTTTTCTATGCATTTCGACCTGAAAGAAGCATGTTAGGATGTACTTGGCTTTCCTAACGTTCAGTTTGGCTTATTTGCGTGATTTGGCATTAACAGCTCAAATACACCTAACTTTGCAAATGAACATGATAGAAACTTGTTGGTGTGTTTTCTATGCATTTCGACCTGAAAGAAGCATTTTAGGATGTACTTGGCTTTCCGAACGTTCAGTTTGGCTTATTTGCGAAATTTGGCATTAACAGCTGAAATACACCTAACTTTGCAAATGAACACGATAGAAACTTGTTGGTGTGTTTTCTATGCATTTCGACCTGAAAGAAGCATGTTAGGATGTACTTGGCTTTCCTAACGTTCAGTTTGGCTTATTTGCGTGATTTGGCATTAACAGCTCAAATACACCTAACTTTGCAAATGAACACGATAGAAACTTGTTGGTGTGTTTTCTATGCATTTCGACCTGAAAGAAGCATTTTAGGATGTACTTGGCTTTCCTAACGTTCAGTTTGGCTTATTTGCGTGATTTGGCATTAACAGCTCAAATACACCTAACTTTGCAAATGAACACGATAGAAACTTGTTGGTGTGTTTTCTATGCATTTCGACCTGAAAGAAGCATGTTAGGATGTACTTGGCTTTCGTAACGTTCAGTTTGGCTTATTTGCGTGATTTTGCATTAACAGCTCAAATACACCTAACTTTGCAAATGAATACGATAGAAACTTGTTGGTGAGTTTTCTATGCATTTCTGCCTGAAAGAAGCATTTTAGGATGTACTTGGCTTTCCTAACGTTCAGTTTGGCTTATTTGCGTGATTTGGCATTAACAGCTAAAATACACCTAACTTTGCAAATGAACACGATGGAAACTTGTTGGTGTGTTTTCTATGCATTTCGACCTGAAAGAAGCATGTTAGAATGTACTTGGCTTTCCTAACGTTCAGTTTGGTTTATTTGCGTGATTTGGCATTAACAGCTGAAATACACCTAACTTTGCAAATGAACACGATAGAAACTTGTTGGTGTGTTTTCTATGCATTTCGACCTGAAAGAAGCATTTTAGGATGTACTTGGCTTTCCTAACGTTCAGTTTGGCTTATTTGCGTGATTTGGCATTAACAGCTCAAATACACCTAACTTTGCAAATGAACACGATAGAAACTTGTTGGTGTGTTTTCTAAGCATTTCGACCTGAAAGAAGCATGTTAGGATGTACTTGGCTTTCCTAACGTTCAGTTTGGTTTACTTGCGTAATTTGGCATCAACAGCTGAAATACACCTAACTTTGCAAATGAACACGATGGAAACTTGTTGGTGTGTTTTCTATGCATTTCGACCTGAAAGAAGCATGTTAGGATGTACTTGGCTTTCCTAACGTTCAGTTTGGCTTATTTGCGTGATTTGGCATTAACAGCTCAAATACACCTAACTTTGCAAATGAACACGATAGAAACTTGTTGGTGTGTTTTCTATGCATTTCGGCCTGAAAGAAGCATGTTAGGATGTACTTGGCTTTCCTAACGTTCAGTTTGGCTTACTTGCGTGATTTGGCATTAACAGCTGAAATACACCTAACTTTGCAAATTTGTTGGTGTGTTTTCTATGCATTTCGACCTGAAAAAAGCTAGTTGGGATGTACTTGGCTTTCCTAACGTTCAGTTTGGCTTAATTGCGTGATTTGTCATTAACAGCTCAAATACACCTAAATTTGCAAATGAACACGATGGAAACTTGTTGGTGTGTTTTCTATGCATTTCGACCTGAAAGAAGCAAGTTTGGATGTACTTGGCTTTCCTAACGTTCAGTTTGGCTTATTTTCGTGATTTGACATTAACAGCTCAAATACACCTAACTTTGCAAATGAACACGATGGAAACTTCTTGGTGTGTTTTCTATGCATTTCGACCTGAAAGAAGCATGTTAGCATGTACTTGGCTTTCCTAACGTTCAGTTTGGCTTACTTGCGTGATTTGGCATTAACAGCTCAAATACACCTAACTTTGCAAATGAACACGATAGAAACTTGTTGGTGTGTTTTTTGTGCATTTCGACATGAAAGAAGCATGTTAGGATGTACTTGGCTTTCCTAACGTTCAGTTTAGCTTATTTTCGTGATTTGGCATTAACAGATCAAATACACCTAACTTTGCAAATGAACACGATGGAAACTTGTTGGTGTGTTTTCTATGCATTTCGACCTGAAAGAAGCTAGCTTGGATGTACTTGGCTTTCCTAACGTTCAGTTTGGCTTATTTGCGTGATTTGGCATTAACAGCTCAAATAAACCTAACTTTGCAAATGAACACGATGGAGACTTGTTGGTGTGTTTTCTATGCATTTCGGCCTGAAAGAAGCAAGTTAGGATGTACTTGGCTTTCCTAACGTTCAGTTTGGCTTATTTGCGTGATTTGGCATTAACAGCTGAAATACACCTAACTTTGCAAATGAACACGATGGAAACTTGTTGGTGTATTTTCTATGCATTTCGACCTGAAAGAAGCATGTTAGGATGTACTTGGCTTTCCTAACGTTCAGTTTGGCTTATTTGCGTGATTTGGCATTAACAGCTGAAATACACTTAACTTTGCAAATGAACACGATAGAAACTTGTTGGTGTGTTTCTATGCATTTCGACCTGAAAGAAGCATGTTAGGATGTACTTGGCTTTCCTAACGTTCAGTTTGGCTTACTTGCGTGATTCGGCATTAACAGCTCAAATACACCTAACTTTGCAAATGAACACAATAGAAACTTGTTGGTGTTTTTTCTATGCATTTCGACCTGAAAGAAGCATGTTAGGATGTACGTGGCTTTCCTAACGTTCAGTTTAGCTTATTTTCGTGATTTGGCATTAACAGATCAAATACACCTAACTTTGCAAATGAACACGATGGAAACTTGTTGGTGTGTTTTCTATGCATTTCGACCTGAAAGAAGCAAGTTTGGATGTACTTGGCTTTCCTAACGTTCAGTTTGGCTTATTTTCGTGATTTGGCATTAACAGCTCAAATACACCTAACTTTGCAAATGAAGACGCTAGAAACTTGTTGGTGTGTTTTCTATGCATTTCAACCTGAAAGAAGCATGTTAGGATGTACTTGGCTTTCCTAACGTTCAGTTTGGCTTATTTTCGTGATTTGGCATCAACAGCTGAAATACACCTAACTTTGCAAATGAACACGATAGAAACTTGTTGGTGTGTTTTCTATGCATTTCGACCTGAAAGAAGCATGTTAGGATGTACTTGGCTTTCCTAACGTTCAGTTTGGCTTACTTGCGTGATTTGGCATCAACAGCTGAAATACACCTAACTTTGCAAATGAAGACGCTAGAAACTTGTTGGTGTGTTTTCTATGCATTTCGACCTGAAAGAAGCATGTTAGGATGTACTTGGCTTTCCTAACGTTCAGTTTAGCTTATTTTCGTGATTTGGCATTAACAGCTCAAATACACCTAACTTTGCAAATGAACACGATGGAAACTTGTTAGTGTGTTTTCTACGCATTTCGACCTGAAAGAAGCTAGCTCGGATGTACTTTGCTTTCCTAACGTTCAGTTTGGCTTACTTGCGTGATTTGGCATTTACAGCTGAAATACACCTAACATTGCAAATGAAGACGCTAGAAACTTGTTGGTGTGTTTTCTATGCATTTCGACCTGAAAGAAGCATTTTAGGATGTACTTGGCTTTCCTAACGTTCAGTTTAGCTTATTTTCGTGATTTGGCATTAACAGCTCAAATACACCTAACTTTGCAAATGAACACGATGGAAACTTGTTAGTGTGTTTTCTACGCATTTCGACCTGAAAGAAGCTAGCTCGGATGTACTTTGCTTTCCTAACGTTCAGTTTGGCTTACTTGCGTGATTTGGCATTAACAGCTCCAATACACCTAACTTTGCAAATGAACACGCTGGAAACTTGTTGGTGTGTTTTCTATGCATTTCGACCTGAAAGAAGCAAGTTTGGATGTACTTGGCTTTCCTAACGTTCAGTTTGGCTTATTTTCGTGATTTGGCATTAACAGCTCAAATACACCTAACTTTGCAAATGAACACGATAGAAACTTGTTGGTGTGTTTTCTATGCATTTCGACCTGAAAGAAGCATGTTAGGATGTACTTGGCTTTCCTAACGTTCAGTTTAGCTTATTTTCGTGATTTGGCATTAACAGATCAAATACACCTAACTTTGCAAATGAACACGATGGAAACTTGTTGGTGTGTTTTCTATGCATTTCGACCTGAAAGAAGCATGTTAGGATGTACTTGGCTTTCCTAACGTTCAGTTTGGCTTACTTGCGTGATTTGGCATTAACAGCTCAAATAAACCTAACTTTGCAAATGAACACGATGGAGACTTGTTGGTGTGTTTTCTATGCATTTCGGCCTGAAAGAAGCATGTTAGGATGTACTTGGCTTTCCTCACGTTCAGTTTGGCTTACTTGCGTGATTTGGCATTAACAGCTCCAATACACCTAACTTTGCAAATGAACACGATAGAAACTTGTTGGTGTGTTTTCTATGCATTTCGTCCTGAAAAAAGCTAGTTAGGATGTACTTGGCTTTCCAAACGTTCAGTTTGGCTTACTTGCGTGATTTGGCATTAACAGCTCAAATACACCTAACTTTGCAAATGAACACGATAGAAACTTGTTGGAGTGTTTTCTGTGCATTTCGACCTGAAAGAAGCATGTTAGGATGTACTTGGCTTTCCTAACGTTCAGTTTAGCTTATTTTCGTGATTTGGCATTAACAGATCAAATACACCTAACTTTGCAAATGAACACGATGGAAACTTGTTGGTGTGTTTTCTATGCATTTCGACCTGAAAGAAGCAAGTTTGGATGTACTTGGCTTTCCTAACGTTCAGTTTGGCTTATTTTCGTGATTTGGCATTAACAGCTCAAATACACCTAACTTTGCAAATGAACACGATAGAAACTTGTTGGTGTGTTTTCTATGCATTTCGACCTGAAAGAAGCATGTTAGGATGTACTTGGCTTTCCTAACGTTCAGTTTAGCTTATTTTCGTGATTTGGCATTAACAGCTCAAATACACCTAACTTTGCAAATGAACACGATGGAGACTTGTTGGTGTGTTTTCTATGCATTTCGGCCTGAAAGAAGTATGTTAGGATGTACTTGGCTTTCCTAACGTTCAGTTTGGTTTACTTGCGTGATTTGGCATCAACAGCTGAAATACACCTAACTTTGCAAATGAACACGATAGAAACTTGTTGGTGTGTTTTCTATGCATTTCGACCTGAAAGAAGCAAGTTTGGATGTACTTGGCTTTCCTAACGTTCAGTTTAGCTTATTTTCGTGATTTGGCCTTAACAGATCAAATACACCTAACTTTGCAAATGAACACGATGGAAACTTGTTGGTGTGTTTTCTATGCATTTCGACCTGAAAGAAGCAAGTTTGGATGTACTTGGCTTTCCTAACGTTCAGTTTGGCTTATTTTCGTGATTTGGCATTAACAGCTCAAATACACCTAACTTTGCAAATGAACACGATAGAAACTTGTTGGTGTGTTTTCTATGCATTTCGACCTGAAAGAAGCATGTTAGGATGTACTTGGCTTTCCTAACGTTCAGTTTGGCTTACTTGCGTGATTTGGCATCAACAGCTGAAATACACCTAACTTTGCAAATGAAGACGCTAGAAACTTGTTGGTGTGTTTTCTATGCATTTCGACCTGAAAGAAGCATGTTAGGATGTACTTGGCTTTCCTAACGTTCAGTTTAGCTTATTTTCGTGATTTGGCATTAACAGCTCAAATACACCTAACTTTGCAAATGAACACGATGGAAACTTGTTAGTGTGTTTTCTACGCATTTCGACCTGAAAGAAGCTAGCTCGGATGTACTTTGCTTTCCTAACGTTCAGTTTGGCTTACTTGCGTGATTTGGCATTTACAGCTGAAATACACCTAACATTGCAAATGAAGACGCTAGAAACTTGTTGGTGTGTTTTCTATGCATTTCGACCTGAAAGAAGCATGTTAGGATGTACTTGGCTTTCCTAACGTTCAGTTTAGCTTATTTTCGTGATTTGGCATTAACAGCTCAAATACACCTAACTTTGCAAATGAACACGATGGAAACTTGTTAGTGTGTTTTCTACGCATTTCGACCTGAAAGAAGCTAGCTCGGATGTACTTTGCTTTCCTAACGTTCAGTTTGGCTTACTTGCGTGATTTGGCATTAACAGCTCCAATACACCTAACTTTGCAAATGAACACGCTTGAAACTTGTTGGTGTGTTTTCTATGCATTTCGACCTGAAAGAAGCATGTTAGGATGTACTTGGCTTTCCTAACGTTCAGTTTGGCTTATTTTCGTGATTTGGCATTAACAGCTCAAATACACCTAACTTTGCAAATGAACACGATAGAAACTTGTTGGTGTGTTTTCTATGCATTTCGACCTGAAAGAAGCATGTTAGGATGTACTTGGCTTTCCTAACGTTCAGTTTAGCTTATTTTCGTGATTTGGCATTAACAGATCAAATACACCTAACTTTGCAAATGAACACGATGGAAACTTGTTGGTGTGTTTTCTATGCATTTCGACCTGAAAGAAGCTAGCTTGGATGTACTTGGCTTTCCTAACGTTCAGTTTGGCTTATTTGCGTGATTTGGCATTAACAGCTCAAATAAACCTAACTTTGCAAATGAACACGATGGAGACTTGTTGGTGTGTTTTCTATGCATTTCGGCCTGAAAGAAGCAAGTTAGGATGTACTTGGCTTTCCTAACGTTCAGTTTGGCTTACTTGCCTGATTTGGCATTAACAGCTCAAATACACCTAACTTTGCAAATGAACACGATAGAAACTTGTTGGTGTGTTTTCTATGCATTTCGACCTGAAAGAAGCATGTTAGGATGTACTTGGCTTTCCTAACGTTCAGTTTAGCTTATTTTCGTGATTTGGCATTAACAGATCAAATACACCTAACTTTGCAAATGAACACGATGGAAAATTGTTGGTGTGTTTTCTATGCATTTCGACCTGAAAGAAGCTAGCTTGGATGTACTTGGCTTTCCTAACGTTCAGTTTGGCTTATTTGCGTGATTTGGCATTAACAGCTCAAATAAACCTAACTTTGCAAATGAACACGATGGAGACTTGTTGGTGTGTTTTCTATGCATTTCGGCCTGAAAGAAGCAAGTTAGGATGTACTTGGCTTTCCTAAGGTTCAGTTTGGCTTACTTGCGTGATTTGGCATTAACAGCTCAAATACACCTAACTTTGCAAATGAACACGATGGAAACTTGTTGGTGTGTTTTCTATGCATTTCGACCTGAAAGAAGCAAGTTCGGATGTACTTGGATTTCCTACCGTTCAGTTTGGCTTATTTTCGTGATTTGGCATTAACAGCTCAAATACACCTAATTTTGCAAATGAACACGATGGAAACTTGTTGGTTTGTTTTATATGCATTTTGATCTGAAAGAAGCATGTTAGGATGTACTTGGCTTTCCTAACGTTCAGTTTGGCTTACTTGCGTGATTTGGCATTAACAGCTCAAATACACCTAACTTTGCAAATGAACACGATAGAAACTTGTTGGTGTGTTTTCTATGCCTTTCGGCCTGAAAGAAGCATGTTAGGATGTACTTGGCTTTCCTAACGTTCAGTTTGGCTTACTTGCGTGATTTGGCATTAACAGCTCCAATACACCTAACTTTGCAAATGAACACGATGGAAACTTGTTGGTGTGTTTTCTATGCATTTCGACCTGAAAGAAGCTAGCTCGGATGTACTTGGCTTTCCTAACGTTCAGTTTGGCTTATTTGCGTGATTTGGCATTAACAGCTCAAATAAACCTAACTTTGCAAATGAACACGATGGAGACTTGTTGGTGTGTTTTCTATGCATTTCGGCCTGAAAGAAGCATGTTAGGATGTACTTGGCTTTCCTAACGTTCAGTTTGGCTTACTTGCGTGATTTGGCATTAACAGCTGAAATACACCTAACTTTGCAAATCAACACGATAGAAACTTGTTGGTGTGTTTTCTATGCATTTCGACCTGAAAATAGCTAGTTGGGATGTACTTGGCTTTCCTAACGTTCAGTTTGGCTTAATTGCGTGATTTGTCATTAACAGCTCAAATACACCTAAATTTGCAAATGAACACGATGGAAACTTGTTGGTGTGTTTTCTATGCATTTCGACCTGAAAGAAGCAAGTTTGGATGTACTTGGCTTTCCTAACGTTCAGTTTGGCTTATTTTCGTGATTTGGCATTAACAGCTCAAATACACCTAACTTTGCAAATGAACACGATGGAAACTTGTTGGTTTGTTTTCTATGCATTTCGACCTGAAAGAAGCATGTTAGGATGTACTGAAAGCTCCTAACGTTCAGTTTGGCTTACTTGCGTGATTTGGCATTAACAGCTCAAATACACCTAACTTTGCAAATGAACACGATAGAAACTTGGTGTGTTTTCTATGCATTTCGACCTGAAAGAAGCATGTTAGGATGTACTTGGCTTTCCTAACGTTCAGTTTAGCTTATTTTCGTGATTTGGCATTAACAGATCAAATACACCTAACTTTGCAAATGAACACGATGGAAAGTTGTTGGTGTGTTTTCTATGCATTTCGACCTCAAAGAAGCTAGCTTGGATGTACTTGGCTTTCCAAACGTTCAGTTTGGCTTTTTTGCGTGATTTGGCATTAACAGCTCAAATAAACCTAACTTTGCAAATGAACACGATGGAGACTTGTTGGTGTGTTTTCTATGCATTTCGGCCTGAAAGAAGCATGTTAGGATGTACTTGGCTTTCCTAACGTTCAGTTTGGCTTACTTGCGTGATTTGGCATTAACAGCTGAAATACACCTAACTTTGCAAATGAACACGATGGAAACTTGTTGGTGTGTTTTCTATGCATTTCGACCTGAAAGAAGCATGTTAGGATGTACTTGGCTTTCCTAACGTTTAGTTTGGCTTACTTGCGTGATTTGGCATTAACAGCTCAAATACACCTAACTTTGCAAATGAACACGATGGAAACTTGTTGGTGTGTTTTCTATGCATTTCGACCTGAAAGAAGCTAGCTCGGATGTACTTGGCATTCCTAACGTTCAGTTTGGCTTATTTGCGTGATTTGGCATTAACAGCTCAAATAAACCTAACTTTGCAAATGAACACGATGGAGACTTGTTGGTGTGTTTTCTATGCATTTCGGCCTGAAAGAAGCATGTTAGGATGTACTTGGCTTTCCTAACGTTCAGTTTGGCTTACTTGCGTGATTTGGCATTAACAGCTGAAATACACCTAACTTTGCAAATGAACACGATAGAAACTTGTTGGTGTGTTTTCTATGCATTTCGAGCTGAAAAAAGCTAGTTGGGATGTACTTGGCTTTCCTAACGTTCAGTTTGGCTTAATTGCGTGATTTGGCATTAACAGCTCAAATACACCTAACGTTGCAAATGAACACGATGGAAACATGTTGGTTTGGTTTCTGTGCATTTCGACCTGAAAGAAGCAAGTTTGGATGTACTTGGCTTTCCTAACGTTCAGTTTGGCTTATTTTCTTGATTTGGCATTAACAGCTCAAATACACCTAACTTTGCAAATGAACACGATGGAAACTTGTTGGTGTGTTTTCTGTGCATTTCGACCTGAAAGAAGCTAGTTCGGATGTACTTGGCTTTCCTAACGTTCAGTTTGGCTTATTTGCGTGATTTGGTATTAACAGCTCAAATAAACCTAACTTTGCAAATGAACACGATGGAGACTTGTTGGTGTGTTTTCTATGCATTTCGGCCTGAAAGAAGCATGTTATAATGTACTTGGCTTTCCTAACGTTCAGTTTGGCTTACTTGCGTGATTTGGCATTAACAGCTGAAATACACCTAACTTTGCAAATGAACACGATAGAAACTTGTTGGTGTGTTTTCTATGCATTTCGACCTGAAAAAAGCTAGTTGGGATGTACTTGGCTTTCCTAACGTTCAGTTTGGCTTAATTGCGTGATTTGTCATTAACAGCTCAAATACACCTAATGAACACGATGGAAACTTGTTGTTGTTTTTTTCTATGCATTTCGACCTGAAAGAAGCATGTTAGGATGTACTTGGCTTTCCAAACGTTCAGTTTGGCTTACTTGCTTTGCAAGTTTTCATTTATTTTCATTTATTTAAGTAAATAAAATTGGCACAGCCATGTTTATTTGCTTTGCAAGATATATACATCTTAAATCGAGTAACAACAGCAAAGCTTTGGAAATAAACACGATGGAAGCTTGTTGGTGTGTTTTCTATGCATTTCGAGCTGAAAGAAGCTAGTTCGGATGTACTTGGCTTTCCTAACGTTCAGTTTTGCTTAGTTGCGCGATTTGGCATTAACAGCTCAAATACACCTAACTTTGGAAATAAACACGATGGAAGCTTGTTGGTGTGTTTTCTATGCATTTCGACCTGAAAGAAGCTAGTTCGGATGTACTTGGCTTTCCTAACGTTCAGTTTGGCTTATTTGCGCGATTTGGCATGAACAGCTCAAATACACCTAACTTTGGAAAGAAACACGATGGAAGCTTGTTGGTGTGTTTTCTATGCATTTCGACCTGAAAGAAGCTAGTTCGGATGTACTTGGCTTTCCTAACGTTCAGTTTGGCTTATTTGCGCGATTTGGCATTAACAGCTCAAATACACCTAACTTTGGAGAGAAACACGATGGAAGCTTGTTGGTGTGTTTTTTATGCATTTCGAGCTGAAAGAAGCTAGTTCGGATGTACTTGGCTTTCCTAACGTTCAGTTTGGCTTAGTTGCGCGATTTGGCATTAACAGCTCAAATACACCTAACTTTGGAAATAAACACGATGGAAGCTTGTTGGTGTGTTTTCTATGCATTTCGACCTGAAAGAAGCTAGTTCGGGTGTACTTGGCTTTCCTAACGTTCAGTTTGGCTTATTTGCACGATTTGGCATTAACAGCTCAAATACACCTAACTTTGGAAAGAAACACGATGGAAGCTTGTTGGTGTGTTTTCTATGCATTTTGACCTGAAAGAAGCTAGTTCGGATGTACTTGGCTTTCCTAACGTTCAGTTTGGCTTATTTGCGCGATTTGGCATTAACAGCTCAAATACACCTAACTTTGGAAATAAACACGATGGAAGTTTGTATTTGTATTTTCTAAGCTTCATTTTAGCTTCTTTGCGTCACTTTGCTCTCCTGACTCAAAAACAGCTCCCTTTTGAAAGAAACATGATAGAAGGTTGTACGTGTGTTTTGCATGCATTTCAAGCCCAAAGAAGCGCGTTTGTGTGTATTTGTATTTTCTAAGCTTCATTTTAGCTTATTTGCGTTACTTTGCACTCCTGACTCAAAAACAGCCCCCTTTTGAAGGAAACATGATAGAAGGTTCTTCGTGTGATTTGCATGCATTTCTAGCCCAAAGAAGCACGTTTGTGTGTATTTGTATTTTCTAAGCTTCATTTTAGCTTCTTTGCGTCACTTTTCACTCCTGACTCAAAAACAGCTCCCTTTTGAAAGAAACATGATAGACAGTGCCACCCCCTGGGCAGGTGGAAGTGGGGTAAAAGATTGGTAGGGCTTTGACAAGTGTGTGATGGAGGTAGGAGAACTGGAGGCTGAGCCAGGAGAGGGACCAGCAGTTTGTGGGGTTGGGTGCAGTGGCGGAGCTAGCTGCTCGGGCACCTGGAGTAGTGCACATGCCGTGCACCCAGGGGCGGGGCGATCCACCCATGGGAGCCGGGTGATTTGCCTGGGGGGGCAATCAATGGGGCGGTGATCTGTGTCACTCCCTTCTGGAATAACACCCGGGGCAGTCCACCCCCACTGCTCCCCTCCTACACCCCTGGTTTGGTGCCACCCATGAGGAGCCAGGAGGAAAGGGAAGGGGCTGAGCAGTGAAAGACTGAGGAAGGGGCACAGGACATGTTGGAAGTGGAGGAAGACTATGTTCTGATCCTCATCAAATCCCAGTCAAATCCCCACTGTCCCCTGCCCGACTGTCTCAGGTTGCATGTGCACACTGTCCTGAGCCCAGGGTGGGTGGGGGAGATCGTTCCACGGTTGCTTCAACTGCTTCACCAGGTATGAACCTGGGAAAATGAATGCCAGCTACCTTACGAGCTGTCATGGGTGTAGCTAGGATTTATTGGGGGGGCAGAACCTCAGTTAAATATTTTTATTGATTGGGGGAGCAGCTGCCCCCCCTTCCACCTTTGGCTACACCCATGGGAGGGTGTGAAGGGCCAGATGAAGAGACCCAGAAGACTGCATTTCACCTCTGGGCCTGAGGTCCCCACACCAATGTGGATAGACCTGTTGCAGGGAAGAACATCAAGCCCTGCAGGTGGAATGTCCAGCCATAACCCAAACACATTCTTTAAGGTCAAGAGATCACAGTGAATCCTTACCTACAGTCATAGTCTGAATTATTGCCCCCACCCCCTGCAGGCCTCGTCTTCTGAAGCTCCTTGCTTGCATCTTAGGAACAGGGCTGGTCCATCCCAGCTGAATGCATCACATTCAGTTTTGGAAGCCAGGATCAATTCTGTGTATGCAGGTAGTTTCCATAGAAATATGATGGAGAGGGGAATTCTGTGGCCTGCAGAGCCTTTTCTGCGGGGCATTCTTGGATATGTTTGTGCATGAAGTTATTTTGTGACCTGATTCTTCTTGAGCCACCATCCCCTCATGCATTGCATTGTGTTGCCTTCCCTGCTGTTGCCATAGAAACCCCTCCGCAGCCATTCCTTGTCCTACTGTAACTAAGAGTGACACTAGCCGTTTCCCTTGGAGAATGGCATACGGACTCAATTTGAGCCTTTTCACAAGCCTAGTTGGGCCACATCATTCCTTCCATTTTTTTTCACCTTTTAAAGACCTGAATAAAGCATTATGAAAAGAGAAAGGGTGGGGGGAGGCAACAAAATGAATTAACAACCTGCTATTCCATCCGTTCTTTTGTATTGAAATCCTCAGCAGCCATTACATGCTCCTGAGGTGTGTGGCTGAGTTTCATTCAGGCAGGGTCATGGAAATGATTTGAGAGAACAATGAGAGAAAATGGAATTAAGACTTGCTGGGATTGCGAAATAAAAAGCTTGGCTACCTTTCTGAGCATAACCTCTTCAGCTTGGAGTTTCTAATAAATTCATTTTATACCTTTCTAAGCAGTCAGTAAAAAGTGCTTTTTTTTTTTTTTTTTTAGTAGAAGAGGCTCTCTCTCAGTGTTAAATGAGATGGCATTCCATCATTATGTTTAAAAAAACCCAAAAACCTTAGTTCCTCACTCTCAGGATGTCCTTCCCCCACCACATCTTAGCATTTTTACAAGACAACAAGAATCTTAATGTTTGAAATTCCAGAACAAGTAAAAATTAAATTTTCCCCTCTAAGAAAAGCTTTCAAGAAACTAAATATAATTGGAATGGTCTCCCTCAAGAGGTTGTGTATTCTCCTTCCTTGGAAGATTTTAAGCAGAGGTTGGATAGCCTTCTGTCATGGATGCTTTAGCTGAGATTCCAGCATTGGTTCCCTTCCAACTCTATGATTCTATGATTCCAATTTTTGTGAAAAGTTTTAGTTCTCAAACTTTCCACAGAAATTATATTGATTTGTGTTTTATTTCCCCCCTCATTTTTATTTGCAATTGTAACAGAAAAAGAACAGTAATAACAATAATATACTTTGAAGATTTGGGACTGATAAAATAAAGTACTTCTTCACATACTGCATTGACTATGGAACTCCCCCGACCCCCAGGAAGCAGTGATTACCACCAATTTGGATGCCTTCAGAAGAGGATTAAACAAATTCATGGAGGATAAGAGTTAGATAGATAGATAGGTTTATTGCAGCTTTAAGCTCATATGCACATACAAAATAGACACAGCCAGTATTGGGTAGATACAACCAGTAATATATACATATAAAACATATACATATAAAAAAACTTTCAAAATTCCTGTAGCATTCCATTTCGCCTCTTATAAGACAACACAGATGTTAAAAATCTTCATAGAATCATAGAATCATAGAGTTGGAAGAGACCACAAGGGCCATCCAGTCCAACCCCCTGCCAAGCAGGAAACACCATCAAAGCATTCCTGACAGGTGGCTGTCAAGCCTCTGCTTAAAGACCTCCAACGAAGGAGACTCCACCACACTCCTTGGCAGCAAATTCCACTGTCGAACAGCTCTTACTGTCAGGAAGTTCTTCCTAATGTTTAGGTGGAATCTTCTTTCTTGTAGTTTGAATCCATTGCTCCGTGTCCACTTCTCTGGAGCAGCAGAAAACAACCTTTCTCCCTCCTCTGTATGACATCCTTTTATATATTTGAACATGGCTATCATATCACCCCTTAACCTTCTCTTCTCCAGGCTAAACATACCCAGCTCCCTAAGCCGTTCCTCATAAGGCATCATTTCCAGGCCTTTGACCATTTTGGTTGCCCTCCTCTGGACACGTTCCAGCTTGTCAGTATCCTTCTTGAACTGTGGTGCCTTCCAGGTGAGGTCTGACCAGAGCGGAATACAGTGGTACTATTACTAGATCATGGCATAAGTATAAGATTGATATAATTCTAATGTGACATGAGACCCTCCGTTAATGAGCTTTGGTGATCCTGGAAGAAGCCAGATTCCAGCCCCTGCAGTTAGGCACTCACATTTGACCAAAAGATTAACTTATGCAAATTTAGTTGTTAAGTACAGGATACTCAACTGCTTCTCACTTGCTGGATCATCACCTAGTTGTGGTGAGTGGGCTTGCAAGTTCCTATGACCCTTGTGAGCGAGGCCGTTGGAAGTCTCATACTCCCAGCAGTGTCAGCCAAGGCGGTATGGTCAAAGGGGAGGAGCTAGACAAAGAATGATCCATGAAATCCTCAAGGTAGATAAAAAACAGGTAGATAAAAAACAAATTTAAAACATCTTGGAGGGACCCTCGGTCAAACTACTAGCACCTCTTAGATTATGTGATTGTCTGAGCTGAAGATTGCCACAATGTGGCAGATCTATGCACCAGAGCTATGATGAGTGCCAACGATTGCTGGACAGATCACAGATTAATATGCTCCACGATGGCTATCAATATTATACCTCAACGCAGGCTTCAATAAAGGAAACCAAGGTGCAAAATGAATACTCAAACCCATCAAGATCCTATTAAGTAGGACTGCTTCCAAACAACTCTTAAGGACCACCTGCTTTTGGAATCCCCTGATAACAATGAGGAACACTGGACCAAGCTAAAAACATCCAATATTGCTGCTTGTGAACAAGCTATTGGATACCAAACCAAGAAACACCAAGAAAAGTTTGATGAGAAGGACAGTGAGATTGAATGCATGATTGACAAGAAAAGGAAGACCTTTCAGATCTGGCAGTGATAGAAACTGTGCCACAAAGAAAAAAACCTTCGCCAACACTAAGGCTGAGGTTCAAAGAAGAACCAAAGAACTAAAAAACACCTGTTGGATAAAAAAAGCTGACACTTTTTTTAAGCCACAAAGACCATCTATGGGCCAGTAAATCATGGCATATGCTCCCTAAGCTCAACAGACAGCACCACACTGGGCGGCTTCCAGCAAACATTAAAATACATTAACACATCACAAATTAAAAACTTCCCTTCAGGTGTTTTCTAAATGTCATGTAGTTGTTGATCTTTTTAACCTCTGATGGGAGGGCGTTCCACAGGGCGGGCACTCTGGCATGCACCACTCTGGCGAGACAGTCTACGGGCAGGTAGGGTCTCAGCCTGTGTACCAGATGGAGCTGGTAGACAGCCGCCCTGGACACAGAATTAACATGCGCCTCCATGGACAGCTGTGAGTCCAAAATAACTCCCAGGCTGAGCACCTGGTCCTTCAGGGGCACAATTACCCCATTCAGGACCAGGGAACCCCCCCACCCGCCTGCCCCCTGTCCCCCCAAAACAGTACTTCTGTCTTGTCAGGATTCAACCTCAATCTGTTAGCCGCCATCCATCCTCCAACCGCCTCCAGGCACTCACACAGGACCTTCACCGCCTTCACTGGTTCTGATTTGAAAGAGAGGTAGAGCTGGGTATCATCCGCATATTGATGAACACCCAGCCCAAACCCCCTGACGATCTCTCCCAGCGGCTTCATATAGATGTTAAAAAGCATGGGGGAGAGGACGGAACCCTGAGGCACCCCACAAGTGAGAGCCCAGGGGTCTGAACACTCATCCCCCACCACCACTTTCTGAACACGACCCAGGAGGAAGGAGCAGAACCACTGTATCCTTCTAGACGGTCCAGAAGGATGTTATGGTCGATGGTGTCAAAGGCCGCTGAGAGATCCAGCAGAACGAGGAAACAGCTCTCACCTTTGTCCCTAGCCCGCCAGAGATCATCGACCACCGCGACCAAGGCAGTTTCAGTCCCGTGATGAGGCCTGAATCCCGATTGGAAGGGATCCAAATGGTCCGCATCCTCCAGGCGTGCTTGGAGTTGTTCAGCAACCACCCGCTCAATCACCTTGCCCAAGAATGGTAGATTTGAGACTGGGCGATAGTTGGCCATATTGGCCGGGTCTAAAGATGTTTTTTTAAGAAGCGGTTTAATGACCGCCTCTTTCAGCGGGTCTGGGAAGCATCACAGAGGGAAGCATTCACCACCCCGCAGAGCCCATCGCCCAGCCCTTCCTGGCTCGCTTTTATTAGCCAGAACGGGCAAGGATCAAGGAGACAGGTGGTCGGTTTCACTCGTCCAAGCAGCCTGTCCACATCCTCGGAAGTAACAGATTGGAATTGATTCCATGAAACATGACTAGACAGGGCTCTAGCACTCTCCCACCCCGGCCCTGCTCCCACGATGGAGTCTACCTCCTTCCGAATCTGAGCAACTTTATCTGCAAAAAACTTTGCAAAAGCTTTGCAGGAGATCTTGGGGTCCCTACCAGACCCCGGTGACGGAGGTGGTTCTGCTAGATTGCGAACCACCTGGAAGTCTCCTGCTGCTGTTTTCTGCAGATGCAATAGAAACGGTGAATAAGGTCCTCTTCGCCATCGCCCTTGCCACTTGGTAGGCTCGAAGTTGAGCTCTAGCCCGTGTCTGGTCTGATTCGGAATGAGTTTTCCGCCAACGGCGCTCTAGCCATCTCAGCGACTGTTTCATCGCCCTCAGCACCGGGGAAAACCACGGGGCTGTCCGGGCTCCATGCAATCGGAGAGGGCGCTTCGGAGCCAGACAGTCAATAGCCCTGGTTAACTCCACATTTCAGCAGGCCACCAGGGAATTAGCTGAAAGGCCATCAACATGGGATAAAACATCCCCCTCTGGAAGCCAATTGGATCCATTAAGTAGCGGGGACGGACCATCCGAATTGGTCCCACCTCCCGGCAGAGGGGAAGGGTCACGGAGAAGTCCAGTTGCACCAGGAAGTGATCTGACCATGGCACTTCTTTTGTTTCGCTTTTACTTAGTGTCAGATCACCAACATCCATAGAGGTAAACACCAGGTCTAAGGCATGTCCACGGCTATGAGTTGGGCCAAAGTTATTCAGGGACAGCCCCATGGAGGCCATGCTTTCCACGAAGTCCCGAGCGGCCCCTTGTAAGGTCGTGTCGGCATGGATGTTAAAATCTCCTAAGACAACCAAGCTAGGTGTCTCCAGGAGCACGTCCACCACGACCTGAAGCAGCTCAGGCAAGGAATCCTTGGTGCAGCGGGGAGGTCGGTACACCAAAAGGAATCCTGTACCGCCCCTATTGCCCAACTTCCAGAACATGCACTCAGAGAACTTGGTCTTCCCAATAGGATGACTGGTGCAAACTAATGACTTCCTAAAAATCACTGCAACCCCACCTCCCCGCCCAGATGGCTGGGTTGCTGTGCATAAGAGAAACCTGGTGGACAAGCAGCAGCAAGGACTGGCCCATCTGCCTCATCCAACCAGGTTTCTGTCACACATGCCAGGTCAAATCCTCCATCCACAATCAGGTCATGGATGGCAATGGTTTTGTTCCTCATTGACCTGGCATTACACAGCAACACTTTCAGGTCATGTGGGTCATGTATCCCTTGTTGATTCCAGTACCCGTCCGGTCAGGGCCAGAGCCGGAGGCAGGGATAGTCCTCAAACAGCAACTAAGCCTGCCTTCTCGGTAATGACATGGTCTGGTCTTAACGTAACTCCTCCTCCTGCCCGTGATCACTGAGTTCGAGTGTCCCAATGCATCCCCCCCTGTGGAACCTGCCCCAGCCATTCTATTGGCTGAGGCCCACTCCCAGGCAGTCCTGACCCTATCCCCTTAAAAGACAAAATACAAACTATACAATAACTTAACAAAAGAATAAAAACAAAACAAAACAAGAAACAATTATGGTAAAATTAAACTACTCCCCACCCCAACAAACATTTGTCCCACCCCAAACAGAAAAAAATAAAATAATAAACAATATCATAAAAACCACCATTCAAGGTGCAACAAATTAAAAACACTTAAGACATTTAAAAACATTTTCATCACTTGCTGCAGAGAGCTGCTCAGAGTATGTGTGAGTGCAGGCCCCGCCCCCCAGGCCATTTGGAATGGGCAGCAGGAGGGAGCGGTCTTCCAAACACTCACGAGCAGCACCAGCAGCAGTCTTGGGAAATGTAGTTTTCCCAAGGGGTACATCAATGTAGACCTCTTGGTGGCTTTTGATACCTTTGAACATAGTACTCTTCTGGAAAGGCTCAGAGAAATAGGGGCTGGGGGCACACTTAGGAAACACACTTTTGTCCTCAAGGCTGAACATAAATTTTGCACACAGATCCAGATATGCCCCAGGGTACCAGGGATGTTAAAATATTGACTGTGAAACATTCTCTCTGCCACATCTCATCACTTTGCACTAGTAATTAACACCTTATTCTGCTGTTGAGGCAGAATCCAGTGGCAGCCACCCTCAGTCCCATTCAGTCATCATCAAAAACAAATGGAGTTTATGAGGTCTGGAATTTTTCCACTCAGAAAAAAAGCATTTTACAGTATTGTCGAGATAGGGAGCTCAGGGTGACTCACACTGGTGACACCGGGCTTACTAACAGTACTAGCCGTCTTGGTGGACCACAAGCTTAACATGAGTCAACAGTGTGATGCAGCAGCTATAAAAGCTAATGCTGTTCTATGCTGCATCAACAGAGGTTTAGTGTCCAGATCTAGGGAAGTAATATTTCCAGAAGGATATTGACAAGCTGCAAAATGTGCAAAGGAGGGCAACCAATATGATCCAGGGTATGGAAACCAAACCTTATGAGGAACGGTTGAAGGAGATGGGTATGTTTAGTCTGGAATAATAGAACCATGTAGTGTTGGAAGGGACCCCAAGGGTCATCTAGTCCAACCCCCTGCAATGCAGGAATCTCAGCTAAGGCATTCGTGACAGATGGTCATCCAACCTCTGCTTATAAACCTCCAAGGAAGGAGAGTCAACAACCTACTGAAGGAGACCATTCCACTGCAAACTGCTTTCATTGTCAGAAAGTTCTTCCTGATGTTTAGTTAGTCCTACCCTCCAGAGCAGGAGAAAACAAGCTTGTTCCCTTTTCCATGTGACAGCCCTTGTGATATTTGGTCTACTCTTTTCTCTTGCACTGAGGAAAAAATAGTGCATCAACTCAAAGCATCTTCTGCAAAATTGCTACTGCAGGCGGTAGGTAAGCAGGTTTGATCCTCAGATTTTGCATGACATGGGGCTCCTATGTGAAATGTGATGAAATGTGAAATGAATGGTTGAGCTTGAATGCCACATACTATTTTTTCTAAGTGAGAAATTACAGTGGGTGCAATATAATGACCATGAAAGCTTTTGGAAGAAGTGAAAGAATCTCTCCTAAACAAAATGTTGACTGAGTTAATGGCAGATGAAACTGATTGACTATGCAGAAATGCGAAACTGATGGGGAAGATCAGAAACCAAGAAGACCAAGTATTTGTTAGAGATTGGAGTAAATTTGCAGTTTATTTAAAAAACCACTGTAAACAGTTAAAATCATTGGTAGCGTTGTAATGACATTTGTAATGCCTCTCGGGCTTGCTGACCGGTTTAAATCCCCTTGCTCTGTCCCAGCTCCTGCCAACCCAGAAGTTCAAAAGCACGCCAGGATTTTTTTTTTTGGGGGGAGGGGCAGAATCTCAGATTTGTAGTGATTTGTATTTTGATTGATTTTGCCTTGGCTCGCCAGACGAGTTTACCTCTTTCTGGTGGCAATCATTCTGTGTGTTTATTGCTGTGGGCAATGGTGAGTGGAGCATCCTGGAGATGGAGGTTGCTTTGAGTGAGGTGCGAAATTGAGACAATGCATTCCTGAAGTCTGGTAGGTTCTAGGACAGGGGTAGGCAACCTAAGGCCCGTGGGCCAGATGCGGCCCAATCACCTTCTCAATCCGGTCCGCAGATGGTCTAGGAATCAGTGTGATTTTACATTAGTAGAATGTGTGCTTTTATTTAAAATGCATCTCCGGGTTATTTGTGGGGCGTAGGAATTCGTTCATTTCCCCCCCAAAAATATAGTCCAGCCCACCACATGGTCCAGCCCATGGCTGAAAAAGGTTGCTGACCCCTGTTCTAGGATCAAGGAAATTTCTGCAGTGAGCATCCCAAACCTCCTCTGGTGTTGGCATGTTTCTTCCTTGTGGTACCATGGTCCACCAAGGCTGCTTCTATGGGTGGGCTTCTGATAGTTCCAATCTTGATCTGAACACAGGAAGCTGTATTGAACCAAATCAAGCTATTGCTCCATCTAATTCGAATTGTCCACACAGACTGGGGTGCCTCTCCAAGCCCTATCTGGAGAGACACAAGTTTGAACTTGGAACCTTTGGCATGCAGTGTAGATGCTCTAACACTGAGCTACAACGCTCCCCCAAAGGTCTTGTTGTTTCATCTCTTGCAAATGCCATGCTTAATTCAGGCTGATGGGCTGTCAGATCACCACAGAGGATTTCCTTTATTTTATTCTTTAAAATAACACCACCAAATTCCTCCTCCTGCTCCTCTTCTCCTCCCACCCCATGACTGCCTAGTCAGTTGCTGCTGGTGCCTGGGATGTCCTAATCAAAAGGGTGAGACAGTTCTGAAGTGGGAGGAAGGGCTTTGTGATGCTGCCAGAGTCCTTTAAAGTGATGACTAGTGAAAGTCATTGGAGATGGTGTCTGAGAGATACCTCATTCTTACCTCGGCTCCATCTACATGAAGGATAATAAATTGGCAGGTTGTCCGTCTGTTCGTTCATTCATTTGATGGGCTGACAGGAAATAAAGTAATATGCCTCCTTCCCCTCTTTCATTGCCTGCTGCCACCTGACAGCTTGCATTTGAGTGAGTGAAGGCTCTGATGGGTAACTTGATGCCTTCAGGGAACAGGCTACAGCTGTCGCTTTGCTTTCTAAGCAGTGGGTGAGTATTAAAAAGACAAACTCCCCCTGGCCTGGGAGATGGGGTGTGTGCAGTGTAATTCTCCTTCTCCCTCAGCCCACTCCTCAACATGCACAAACCCACTCAAAAAGTATAAAATAAAATGAGGATTTTTTCAGCACAGAATTAGTTGGTGGTTGCTGCAAAGATGGATGGGCTGTGAAAATGGCAGATAAGTGTTTTGCTAAATGGAGCGGGCTGGTGCTGCATAGATTTAGACTGAGGCATGCAAGCTGGTTCCTGCTAGCTCTCCTTTCCTGGTGAGCTTTATTTATTAGACTTATTTATTTATTTATTTTGATGCTTGGGGATGTTCCCTTTCCCCCCCTACAAACCAATATTTGAAGTCATAGCACAATATTACACACACACACACAAACACACACACAAAATACACAAATTCCCCAGGTTGCAATGTTTACCGGTAGTAGATTAATTGGCCAGATGCATCAATTCAAAAATATTTTCTTTGATAAAGAATTGCTCCCAATTAAGCAGGGAACAGATTTTTTGGGGAAAGAAATACTTATTTTTGTATACAAGTACTTATAACAACTGAAGATGGAAAGTGCCATCTTAAAAGTTGCATTCTCTATCTTTCAGACTGGAGGGAATGCTTCTCCTAAGACCATGTCAGATTTAACACATGTGTACAACATTTAAAAAATCAAAGAAACCTGGCTATAGAAATATTGTGGTTACCCATGTGAAAATGTATGCATATTAATTTGATAGATTACCGGTAATCAGCTAAAATTCATATGACATGATGATCTGGAAAGTGTAATTGGGTTGGGTTGCAGCCTGAGAAATATATCCAGCTACACATCAAAATCAAGAAAAGCATGGCTTTTGAGATTATACTTTTGATATTATATATTTGAGGCAGTGTGGTGTAGTGGTTGGAGTGCTGGACTGGGACCTGGAAAAACAGGGTTCAAATTCCCACTTAACCATGAAGCCCACAGGATGACCCTGGGTCAGTCACTGTTTTTTATCCAACAGGAATGTTGTGAGGATAAAATGGAAGGGGGAGAGTGTGTGTACCACCTTGAGCTCCTTGGAGAAAAGAAGAAAATCAATCAAAATGAAATTGTAAGTGCTAGGATGGAGCAAAACATGAGCAAAAATCATAAGTATGGCTTAATCATAAGTATGTGCAAAAATCATAAGTATGTGCAGAATTTAAGCAGATAGCCAGGATGACCCAAGGCATTTGCTTTGGAGTGGCCAACTCCAGATGTTGTTGGAGTCCCAGTCAGCATAGCCAAGGTTCAGGGAGGGTGCGAGTAGCAGTCCAGCACATCTGGAGCACCACAGGCTCCCCATCATGCAATATAACTTGGCCTTTCATCCCAATGCCCTATGCAGCTGTTCCCGTCTTAATTCCAGGAGCATATGAAAGGTTACAGGTTAGCCACCCCTGCACTAGCTCCTGTATGTGGAGTTGTGAATGTTGTGGGGATAAGGGTTGCATAAATCTTTGTGGGTTTTTAAATTTTGCTTCCTTTGAATTGCAACATATGCACTAGTCCTAAATATGGTGCTAATGTGCTAATCCTATCATTCTAGACCCCCGAAAGTGACATTGTGAAACTGGTGTACTCTCCTGTGATTGGATCATGTAAGAACCACCCTGGCTGGCTCAGAGTTCCAAATACACCTCCAGTCTAGCATTCTCTTCTCAAAGTGGCCAACCAGATTCCTCTGGGATGCCCACAAGAGCAGTAGTGCTGTCCCGCTTGTGATACCCAGAGATTCAGAGATTCATTCAGAGATATAGGATACCTATATATAGATATAGAGATTCATTCAGAGATATAGGATGCCTTTCAAAGTGAACATAATATAGCCATCACTAGTTGAAGTTAGCCCGTTGAACAACGGGCGCTAGAGGAGGAGGAGGCAGGAGGAGGCAGAACAGCGACCGCTGGGGGTGGAGAGGGGCTCCCTCCCCCTTCTTATTTCCCCCCGGGGGCGGCTGTAGCGGGGGCGGTAGACACACTCCCTCGTGCCGGAGAAGGGAGCCCTTCTGAAGCGGTGTCCACACACGGGCTGGGCAAGGAGGGGGAGGGCGGGGGCAGCACGTCGGCCCCGCCCTCGCCCGCTGCCATCCCACAGGCTCCGCTGTGCTCTCTGAGGCAGCCGCTGTCCGAATGAGAGCTTGCGGGCAGGAGCGGCGAGACCCCAGCCAAAGGGGGCGGGTCCTGAGGAGCCGCCTCGGCCTATGAGGAGCCAGCCACGCGGGGAGCCACGAATCGCGGCACGTCAGGCGGGGCGCAGCCGAAGCAGGCAACCAATGGCGTGAAAACGGGCCGTCTCAGAGCTCCAATCTCTGTGTCAGTGGAGCGCACGCGCAGTTGGCCAATTCCACTGACACACGGAAAGTAGGACGCAGAGACACTTCAACATTATTATATAGGACTAGTGGTTTTTAGCCCGTTAAAACAACGGGCGCTAGAACACACGCAGTCAAACCCCCACACACCCACCCACCCCCCACTTCCCACACCTCCACAAACAGTTCGCCTCCCTCCCCCTCCCCTCCCACACACACACCCATCCCCCCACCCATCTCCACCTCCCACACCTCCACACACAGTTTGCCTCTCCCTCCCTCCCCCTTCCCCCCACACCCATCTGGCCCCCCCACACCCACCTCCCACACCTCCACACACAGCTCGCCTCTCTCCCTCCCTCCCCCCCACACACTTCCCCCCTCTCTCTCTCACACACCCACCTCCCCCCACCCACCTCCCCCCACTTCCCACACCTCCACAAATAGCTTGCCTCTCTCTCTCCCTCCCACACACCCACCCACACCCCTCCCCCATCCCCGGCGACTGGGCGGCATGCGAGGCGGGCAGGGGGTGGGGCCCCCGCATCCGACCTCCGCCCGAGAGCGCCGCCCGCCGCCGCTCCTCCCGCCGCCGCCGCACCTGCGAGTCGACGGCCGCCCCATCCAGACGCGCGGGGAAGCCGCCCTGAGCCACCATGACCGGGGCCGCCGGCGGCGTCCATCCTCCCCGGCCGGACACAGCTGGGCACTCGGCCCCCGGAGCACCGGCACTCCGCGAGGCGGGCCCGGGTCCTCCTCGGGCCAGAGGGGCCCGCCCCTCCCCGTTGGAATGACGCCGAAGTCCCGCCCCCTCCCCCAAGGCCCCGCTCCCCACCGGCAGCGGCCGGAGGGGAAGGGAAAGGAGCGTCCACGGCACAGAGGAGCGCGAGGGCCAGAAGGGCGGAGAGGAAGCGCAGCCACCATGGAGACGGGCGCCGGGCGGGCGGGCGAGGGCGGGACCACAGACACGCCCCCCTCTCCCGTCGTCCAATCCCTGCGTCCGTCTGGGACATGCGCAGTACCGCACTTCCGTGACACACGGAAAATTGGACGCAGGGACACAGCAACTTTATTATATAGGATTGACTAGTAGCCATTGGTATGACTTTACCAACTAGCCATACTTATGATCTGAATTTTGGATTGCCAAGTTGCTCCTTAAACCAAGATCACAAGGTTGGACTCTGGATGCATCTTCTAAAGAGCTAGAAAAAGCATGAGCCCTACAGGTATGGAAGGCAGAAGATCTAATATATTCCTTTCCAAAGATGCACAGCAGCTTTTCCACCTCTAAGAAAATGGGAAAGGGGAAGAACAGAGCCTTTGTGACAGATTGCTTTCATTGTTATGTATCTAGGAAACCTTCCTCCCTATAATCGGTTATCTGAGCTGTTTGATATTGAAAAAGTTTAGCTTCTAATCTCTGCAAGGCAAGCTTTTTGTAGCCAGGGCTGACCTTCCCCATCTCCCCTCCTCCTTCCTTTCACCTACAGGACCGCCTCTCCTGGTATGCCCCGCGGAGGACCTTAAGGTCCACAAATAATAACACGTTGGAGGTCCCAACCCATAAGGTGGCTAGACTGGCCTCAACCAGGGCCAGGGCCTTTTCAGTTTTGGCCCCAATTTGGTGGAACGCAAAGAGACCAGGGCCCTGCGGGATCTGACAGCTTTCCGCAGGGCCTGCAAGACGGAGCTGTTCCGCCCAGCCTTTGAGTTCGATCCAGCCTGACCCTTATGTTATAATATAACATTGTAATATAAGATCCTCCCCTATTGTTATAAATTCATGGGCTGTTGCATTAAGGCGGCTTTTTAAATCTTTTTAAATCTTTTAATCTGTGTTTTAATTAATTGTTTTTTCTTTTGTGTTTCATGTTTTATTGTAATTTTGGTGGTGTGAGCCGCCCTGAGCCCGGCTTGGCCGGGGAGGGCAGGGTACAAATAAAAATTATTATTATTATTATTATTATTATTATTATTATTATTATTATTATTATTTGCTTCTTTTCGGTCTGGGAAATGACGGGGGGGGGGGACAGAACAACGAAATAGAAAGGACTGAGTAGCCCAGGATGAGACTCCTGCAGCTTTCAAATGCTTCTACTTAGCTGAGAGATCAGAAGCACACAGCCGAAGAGAAAGAAAAGCTGTGAGGGACCTGGCATCCATATTCCTGCTGCATGTTGGGGAATGGCAAGACACCTTAGGAGGACTGAGCCTAGATATGTTTTGGTTCTTCAGTAGGGCCTTAGATCCATTCCCTTCCAGGATTTCCCCTACATCTGCCACAGTAAGCAGGAGGGGGAATGCTTGGTCTTCTAGTATTTGCGGGTGGCGCTGTCGTCTAAACCACTGAGCCTAGGGCTTGCAAATCAGAAGGTTGGCGGGTTGAATCCCCACAATGGGGTGAGCTCCCGTTGCTTGGTCCCTGCTCCTCCCAACCTAGCAGTTTGAAAGCACGTCAAGTAGATAAATAGCTGTAGGTACCGCTGCAGCGGGAAGGTAAACGGTGTTTCCGTGTGCTGCTCTGGTTTGCCAGAAGCGACTTAGTCATGCTGGCCACACGACCCGGAAGCTGTCTGTGGACAAATGCCTGCTCCCTCAGCCTATAGAGCGAGATGAGCACCACAACCCCAGAGTCGTCCGCGACTGGACCTAACAGTCACGGGTACCTTTACATTTACCTATTCTTTCTCTCTCTTTACATTAAGCAAGCACAGAGAATGTCAAAAGAGTTAGACCTGACATCTGGTGATACCTTCTGCTTTTAAAACATTAGTACACAATGGGCATCAAAAATGGTCTCAAAACAGACCATTTTCCAAAATGGAAAGTCTGTTCTAGCTTATATTTGCATTACCATGAATATGCTTCATGACACTTTCTCAGAATACTCCCAATTTTCATGTCCCTGTCTCTGATCTATCATGGTCCCTATTTTGTCCCCCACCTAGGAGCGCCAACTTGAACAAAATATTTTTTGGGGGGCAGCTAAGCCCCACCCCATATAATCTATCACATGACACGTTGCACACACACCATTTGAATGGCAATGCCCATCAACTTGGGAGGGGGCTCAAATATTTTATTGTGGGTATCGAAGACCTCTTGGCCCCTAGGAGTTTGCTCCTATGTCCCCACCTCTAAAAATATATATTTGGAGTTGCCATGCAACAGTTTTGTAGTGTGAGTCAATATAGTTCATCTTCATCAGCATTCAGTTCCTTTCCTGGAGTCTCTGGAAACTATGTTTTGAAAGTGGGAAGTAGATTGCTCTTGCCTCTAGTGCACACACCCCTGTGCATGAACACTAAGTAATCATGCAATATACAGTCTACAGTTTCATGTATTGTTGGAGATATATAGAGATAGGAGAAAAATTGGCCAAATTATCTCCTATCTCTATATGCGCCAGAGTGGTGCATGCTCTAGTTATCTCCCGCTTGGACTGCAATGCGCTCTACATGGAGCTACCTTTGAAGGTGACCCAGAAACTGCAATTAATCCAGAATGCGGCAGCTAGACTGGTGACTGGGAGTGGCCGCCGGGACCACATAACACCGGTCCTGAGAGAGCTACATTGGCTCCCAGTACGTTTCCGAGCACAATTCAAAGTGTTGGTGCTGACCTTTAAAGCCCTAAACGGCCTCGGCCCTGTATACCTGAAGGAGCGTCTCCACCCCCACCGTTCAGCCCGGACACTGAGATCCAGCGCCGAGGGCCTTCTGGCGGTTCCCTCGCTGAGAGAAGCAAAGCTACAGGGAATCAGGCAGAGGGCCTTCTCGGTAGTGGCGCCTACCCTCCCATCAGAGGTCAAAGAGATAAACAACTACATGACATTTAGAAAATACCTGAAGACAGCCCTGTTTAGGGAAGTTTTTAATCTGTGACATTTTGATGTATTTTAATGTTTGTTGGAAGCTGCCCAGAGTGGCTGGGGAAACCCAGCCAGATGGGCAGGGTACAAATAATAAATTATTATTATTATTATTATTATTATTATTATTATTATTATTAAATATTAACAATCAGTCAAGATGGGCATAAAAAAGGAAGGTGGAGTACAACCTTTTGCAATGGGTAGGAAGCTGGCATATACGAAGTTAAACCATTGGTCCATCAGTGTTGTCCACACTGGGGATGAGGAACCTGTGGCCCTCCAGTTTTGTAGGGCTCCAACTCCCATCAGCCCCAATCAGCATGGCCAGTGTTCAGGGGTGATGTGTATTGTAGCAGAGGCATAGCTGGGAGGGGGCGGGGGGGGGCAAGACGCACTGGGTGCCACACCATGGGGGCAGCACTTGACACGGGGCCTGCAGTGCGCCCAAGCCACGCATCTCTCCTGGGAGTGACAAGGTGGCTCGGGTGCCTGCAGGCTCTGCACTACCCGAAACGGCATTGTGGGGCTTGTGTCTGTCCACTGCCTCCCCCTCAGCTGCCCTACAGCTGAGCGGGAGGCAGCGGGCGGACTCCATGGAGGCTCCGTGCCCCCGAGCGCAGGTTGTGTGTGCCACCCTGGTCACCCAAGCAGCTGGCTATTGTACTCTAAAGAAGCAATGTAAAAGTACAAACCTGGGAGCAAGAAAACAACAGAATCTAGTGAGGGTGTTCTTACAAGGCAGATGAATAGCAAACAAGAAATGCAGCCCAAGAGCAAAGGCAAGAGTTCCAAGACTCCATGGCAGCTGCAACAAGTTTACCCACCTCCCCACCAAGTTTTTAAGCAGAGGCAGAAAAGGCTTGGCTACTTGCGAGACTCCTTGTCCCTGTGAGCATTCCTGGCCTGGAGTCAGGTGATTCTTTCAGGGGCACATCCCCTCTCCAGGGGTGAAACTTTATTTCACCTGGGTCAAATACCCAGTTTGACACCCCCCCATGTCATTTGTGTGTGCGCGCACGCACAGTCTGGGAGACTCAATGGCTCCCCTTTGGATGTTTCACCCGGGCTCTGCCCTCCCTTCTACTGATGCACCACATCTCCCTAGGAGAGTTTCCTGGATGTGCCTCCTTCTTGGAATGCTTCCATGTTGGGTCCCAGTTTCTCTCCTGATTCCTTTCTTGTCTTCCTTCTCCCCACACAGCTACATCTGATCATACTGTGCCTCCATCAAGTCAGCCTGGGCACACCATGGCGTGGACAAGAGCCCCCAGACGTGGCCAGCCTCCCACATTTATCCTTGCTGCCTCCTTTCACAGTCTCTGAAAGGGTCTGTGAAAGTGGTTTGTGGGGGGCATTTCTTTGCTCAGCCTTAAAAACAGCTGACCTTGCATACAGAGGCAGGCAAAAGACCAGACTATACCAAGGAAAGGCAAGAAATGTTTCTACCAATTATTCATTGAGCTGGGCTTGGCTGTTCAGTTCTCCCAGGTGTGGGGTGAATGTTGATGCCCTGATCACTCTTGTTGAAATGCAAGAAACACCCCCACAGTCACTGCATCTCTTCAAGGGCACCTGCTGGCAGCAGCTGCTTTTGCTGCTCATGGCATCCATGGCGACCCTGGGCTGAGCTGAGAGGAGAAGTCTTATTGGTTCCACTATTAAGGGAGCCTCAAGGTCTGCATTGCTAATCACACTGCCTGCAGAAAGAAGCCAAGCCGAGATGGTGGAAGTGACTGCCTAGGTGAGGCTGTGGGCATGGCAGAGTTTCCACAGGCTTCTGCTCAATGCGAAGAGGAGGGGATGCTGACTGGTTACAGGAGAGCCTTCCTGACTGAGGAATAATATATCAAAATGACGCAGGCTTCTGGTTTTACCGCAGATTGTTGTTGGGTGAAGAATCCGAGGGCTTGAGTCCTCGAGTTACCAGCCGGTGCAAGGGGGGTCTCGGAAGGCGAAAAAGAGACTCTAAAAAGCTCAGAAAGGGCTTTTTCTCTTGGCATCCCTCGCGGAACAGCAGAGGAGAGGAAGAACGCTGGGCACGGAGACAATTATACCTACCGGCTGGGAGCCCACATCCTGACACGTTCATGACGGTAAAATCCCTTTTTTTTAATATTCATGGACGTAGCCGAGGCACATGAATTGACTTATGGTGGAAAGAAAAGACGCTAGTGAAACCCCCCCCCACCGCGAAATAGGAAGGGAACAAAAAGCTTCTTTGGAGAGAACAGCGGGGGAAAGGGGAGGCAAAAAACAAAATAAAAAATTAAGTGAAAGAGAGCGCTTTCGGCCAAGTTAAGAAAATACTGTGAAAACATTACAATAAGGACTGGATAAAGGAGCCAGCTATATTGCATGTTAAGAACAACGCATATAGTGGAATTGAGTCGGGCAAGAGAACTGCACAAGGATTACTGCGTAGAAGGTGCTATCGTAATCAGAAAAAGGGAAGGAAGACCAGAAGGAGAACGCTGCAAAGTTGAAGGGAGAGATAGAGGAGAAAGAGGAGAGAAAATGGCGATGAGAGGCTAACGGGGATGAGTAAGCAGACAGAGGAAAGAAGTGAAAGAGGTGACGAAATAAGGAGAGTACAACAGCAGAGAAAGTAGAGCTGAGATAGTGAACAGCTCCACCTAGTGGAGGGAGAACACGTTGCGGAGGAAAAATAAAGATAAAGGTAAAACAGTGGGGAGAAAGAGATTACTACACCTCTGCTGGTTTAAAATGAGTAAAACAGCATCAACAGCAAATAAGAACACTACAGGAGCTGTGCAAAAAAGAAATTCAGTAGCGGGGTCATTAACAGCAGCGGTGGCAGAACAAGAACTTGATTTAAGGGCCCTCATCTTGGGTCTGAGGAATGACATTGGGGAAGTGAAACAGGAGCTTTCAGAGATCAAGAAGGATATGAATGACAGACTTAAGGGATTAGAGGAAAGAATGGAAAAGGAAGAGGAGGGAAGAAAGGAGATTAAAGAACAAATCAAAGATATTGAGGATAGAACAACAGTAACAGAGAGCTTAATACAAGAAATCCACAGTAAGAATGAAACGATGGAAAACACATTGAAAAAACTCCCGAAGGAAAGAAGAGAGACCAGAAAGGAAATTGAAGGAGTAAAGAAAGAGGTGGAAGTACAAAAAATAGTGCATGAGGCTACTCTTGCAATGCTGCAGATGCAGATCAGACAGAAGACATTGAGATTTAGAAATATCCCGGAGGTGCCAAATGAGGACATTGAAAAGAAGATAGTAATGGAACTGGCAAAGTGGTTAAACATGGATGAGCTGGATGTAGGATCATATGTCGAGAAGGCCTTTAGGGTCATTTCAAAGAAAGCAAAGATGAACAACTGGTCGGGAGATTGCTTAGTAACGTTCACTACAGTGTGGTTGAGGGATAAAATACTGCAAGTAAAAGGAAAGAACAAACTGAGGATTGATGGAACGGAAATAATAATTATGAAGGAAATCCCACCGAGACTTATAGACAAACGCAGGAAATATCAATTTTTGGCAAGACCCTTGAAAGCAAAGAGAATACACTTTCGTTGGGAATACCCAGAGGGACTCTCCTTTACGTTTAAAGGAAAGAGAAGGAAATTTGACAATGTCATGGACGCAGACAGGTTTTACAGGACTTACACTCAAGAGCTTGGCGGAGAAAAAGTAAAAAGACCCAGAGAACAACAGCTACAACAACAAGAAGAAGAAGAAGGAGAAAACGTCACCGGGGAAGAGTCAGAAGAGGGGGAGGAGGAAGTAAGAGAAGGGCAAGATTAATCATCATAATAAGTGAATCCCCTGCACCCCCCTCCTACAGAACATATTCCTCTGTCTGTTCTTACATGATTTGTCTCCTTTTCTTACTTTCTTTCTTCAATTCTTCTAATGGATTTGTGTAGGAGTTGTTGTTGTTCAGTCGTTCAGTCGTGTCCGACTCTTCGTGACCCCATGGACCAGAGCACGCCAGGCACACCTATCCCTCACTGCCTCTCGCAGTCTGGCCAAACTCATGCCAGTAGCCTCGAGAACACTGTCCAACCATCTCATCTTCTGTCGTCCCCTTCTGTGTAGGAGTATATGCCCCAAATGGAAGTAAAGTTGAATACATCAAAAAATTGGAAGAACAATTAATGAACTATGCAGATAGCAAAATAATTATAATGGGAGACTTGAACGGAGTTATAGACCCAGAACGGTAGGATTGAAAAAAAGAAAAGATAATAAGTTACCAAAAAAATTTCGGGACTTAATGGACAATTTGGAAATGAAGGATGTTTGGAGATATAAATTCCCTATAAGGAAAGAATATACCTATTTTTCAATGAGACACCAATCAGCATCAAGGATTGATGCAATTTGGGCATCTAAAGAATTACTCCCAAAGATAAACAAAGTGGAGGTTAGGGCAAAAGTAATATCAGATCATAATCCAATAGGCATGTATATAGAAGAGGAAGAACGAGAAAGCAGAGGAAAATGGAGGTTAAATGTTTTTTTATTAAATAACCAAAAAATAGTGCAAGGAGCAATAAAGGTAATGAAGGAGTATTTTGTTTTTGTTTGTTTTTGCTTAATTTTTTTTATTAGAAAAGAGTTTATTCAAATATACAAACACACACACACAAAAACATACACAAAATACACGCACAGTATCAAATATACTACATATAAAACATACATACCATACATAAGAAAAAAGAGAAAAGAAGGCAAAGGGCCCAAAAAAGCGACCCATCTGCCAAAGATATAAAAGCTTCAAATAGATGAAGTGAGAGAAAAAGAAATTTTAACTTCCACCACAATTCGTTACATTTCCTGTATAGAACTAGTAAAGTCATCTGTTATTCTTTTTACAATTCAACTCAATTCCTATTATCCATTTCTTATTTGTCACATAATCTTTATCCCTTCTTCTATAATTCAAATTATTCCAAACTTAACCAAAAATTAACTTTAACATTTCGTCTATTCAAATATTCATTTAAATTTTTCCATTGGTTTTGTATTGTATCTCTTGGTTTATGTCTTACTATACTTGTTAATTTTGCCAATTGTAAATATTCACATGTTTTCATTAACCATTCATCTTTGGTTGGTATACAGTCCTCTTTCCAATGTTTGGCTACAATCATTCTTGCTGCGGCTGATGCGTACATAAATAAATTTATTTTATCCTTTGGGATTGATCTATTCATAATTCCTAATAGAGTTCGGGACTTTTAATAAATGTTTCTTTTATCAGATTTTGTATTTCCTCATGGATCATGCCCCCAAAAATCTTTATTTTCGGGCACGTCCACCACATGTGGAAAAAACTTGCGTTTGTACCCTTGCACCTCCAACATTTACTATTATTTGATTTATTTATTTTTGCTATTCTTTCTGGGGATAAGAACCACTGGTGAAGCATTTTCATAACATTTTCCCTAATCTGATAGGATGCAGTGAAATTAATGTTTTTTATCCAAATTTTCTCCCACTCACTATATTCTATTTCATGACCCAAATCTTTTCCCCACTTCTCTAGATTTTTCTCTTTTTTCCCCTGTTCTGTTTTCTCTTCTACTAGTAATCTATATATATTAGTAATTAGTTTTTGATTTTTTTGTAAAATTTCCGTATCAATTTTTGAAAATTTATTTTCAAATCCTTTTTCTTTTAGATCTTTCTCAAAATTTGCCTTCAATTGATAAAATTCTAACCATTTAATTCCTTTACTTTCCAATTCTTCATAACTCTTAAGTTGGGGTTTCTCTTTGATCTCCTTCACCAAATCTTTATATACTGGCCATTCCTCTCTTTTCTTACTTTTCAGAGTTACCGTGGCTTCCACTGGGGATAGCCACCATGGTGTTTTTGGAATTATTTTATCTTTGGTCCTTTCCCATACATCCATCAGAGCCTTTCTTACCGAATGGTTTGTAAATCTATTATGGAGCTTTTTCTTTTCATACCAAAGGCACCCGTGCCAACCAAAAATCCTATCCCATCCCTCTACATTCAACAATTCTTTATTTTCCAAACTCATCCATTCCTTTAACCCAGGGGTGTCAAACTCAAATTCATCGGGGGCCGCATCAGCAGTTTGGTCACCCTCAAAGGGCCGGTTGGGCGAGATGCTCTGTTATATGCTATCCTTTGCTTTGGGATAACCCTGACTGACTGACACACATACACAAGCAGCCCTACGCAAAGGTGAAAGAGCCCCCCTCCTTATAAGAGTTGGCCGAGGGGGCGTGGCCCGAGCGCAGCAGCCCAACGGTCTGCAATCGGGAGCGGCGAGCAGCATCTCCGAGCGCCTTCAGGCAGCGCTCCGAGCGAAGTCGCCTCCTCCGACCGGGCTCCCCGCTACCACCCCTCCGTGCGCGCTGCTCCCCAACGTTCCACAGCACCGCGCGGAGGTGTGTGTGTGTGTGTGTGTGAAGTCGCCTCCTCCGACCGGGCTCCCCGCTACCGCCCCCTCCGCGCGCGCTGCTCCCCAACGTTCCACAGCGGAGGTGTGTGTGTGTGTGTGTGTGTGTGAAGTCGCCTCCTCCGACCGGGCTCCCCGCTACCGTCCCCTCCGCGCGCGCTGCTCCCCAACGTTCCACAGCACCGCTGTGTGTGTGTGTATTTGTGTGAGGAGCGTTGACGGGGGTCACCTGCCTCAGCACTTTCCGGCAGTTGCTACAGACCCGCCGGCACTCTCCGTGGCCGCTGCCGCCGGGGACGGACGAAGGGCAAGAAGCGGAAGAAGGGGTTCATGGTTGCCGGAGCCAGCGGGGGCAGAGGGAGGCGACTGGCTGCAGCGGCTGCCTGTGCTCAGCGCTCAGCGCCTCCGGCCGCCGCCCCCATCCGCCGCTCCCCTCCTCCTCTTTTCCCCCTCCCGCCCCCCTGGAAGTGCTTCGGCTTCAGCCGCTCAGGAACAGCCGCTTCCATTCCCGCCCCCGGGACGGACGAAGGGCAAGAAGCGGAAGAAGGGGTTCATGGTTGCCGGAGCCAGCGGGGGCAGAGGGAGGCGACTGGCTGCAGCAGCTGCCTGCGCTCAGCGCTCAGCGCCTCCGGCCGCCGCCCCCATCCGCCGCTCCCCTCCTCCTCTTTTCCCCCTCCCGCCCCCTGGAAGCGCTTCGGCTTCAGCCGCTCAGGAACAGCCGCTTCCATCCCCGCCCCGCCCACCAACCGCGGCTCTCCCTCGCGCGCACACCCCTCAGCTGCGGCCAATCGCCGCGTCTCGGACACGCCTACCCGCAACCCCGGCTGGCCAATCGCAGGTGCCGGCGAGAGCCAGCCAATCGGACGGGCGTTCTCCCGCTCCCCATCTCCGGGCAGTCTCCGAGTTGGAGGAGGGGCCGCCGAGCAAACGGGGCGGAGAGAAGAGGGGAGCTTCTCGTGCTTTTTTTTTTTTTTAGTTCGCTTAAACTTTAGTTTAAACTTTACACGGGCCACATGACGAGGTCTGGCGGGCCGGATTCGGCCCGCGGGCCTTGTGTTTGACACCCGTGCTTTAACCATACCCAGCATGCAGCTTCAAAATACTTTTTCAAGTCTGGGACTGCAAAGCCTCCTTTCTCCTTGGGTCTCATCATAATTTCCGCCTTAATTCTTGCTTTCTTCCCTTGCCAAATAAAGTTTGCCAAATCTTTCTGACAATCTTTTAGATATTTGTTACCAATAATAATTGGAGCTACTTGGAAGAGAAATAACATTTTTGGAAAAATCTTCATTTTAATTAATGCTATTCTTCCCATTAAGGTTAAGTTTAATTTTTCCCACTTCTTTAGATATTCTTTAATTTCTTTCCATTTTTTGATATAATTATCCCTAAACAAATTTGTATTTTTATTCGAAATCCACAATCCTAGGTATTTTACCTTATTTTCTATTTTAATCCCTGTAATCTCCTCCAAATTTTCCTTATCCTTCCCTCCCATATTTTTTATTAGTAATTTAGATTTTTCTTTATTTAATTTAAAGCCTGATATTTGTCCGAATTCTTTCATAATTTCCAATGTTCTTTGTACACTTTTTATGGGTGACTCAGTTGTGATTATTATGTCATCTGCAAATGCTTTAGTCTTATAGCAGTATTTTCCTATTCTAATTCCCTCGATCTCTTTATTTTCCCTTACCACTCTCAAGAGGGTTTCCAATGCGGTGATAAACAATAAGGGTGAAATATTGCGAAAGTGTTTGAAGCATATTATAAATCGTTATATAGTAAAGAGGATGTAAATAGTCAAAAAATTGATGAGTACTTAGAAAAATCAAGCCTGTCCCAAATAACAAAGGAAAAACATCAGATATTAAATAAGGAGATCACAATTTCAGAGATAAAGGAAGTGCTCCAAGAAATGAAAAAAGGAAAAAGCGGACTCCCAATAGAATATTATAGGAAGTTAGAGGAGTGCACATTAAAACCACTTCAAATGCTAATGAATGCAACCTTAAACGATGGAATATTACCCCAAACATGGAAGGAGGCATTAATAATACTCTTACCCAAACAAAATTCAGACCTGGAACTGGTAACAAATAATAATAATAATAATAATAATAATAATAATAATAATAATAATAATAATTTATAATAATAATAATAATTTATTATTTATACCACGCCCATCTGGCCGAGTTTCCCCAGCCACTCTGGGCGGCTTCCAATCAAATATTAAAACAAATTATAGGCCGATCTCACTTTTAAATTCAGATTATAAAATTTTTGCAAAAATAATGGCGAGGCGATTAGGGAAGGTCCTAGGAGAAATAATTCACAAAGACCAAGTGGGTTTTATGAAAGGAAGGCATGCCAAAGACAATATAAGAAATATAATAAATGTATTTGAGTGTCTGGAAAATCGGAGAGGCAAGAAGGCAGCAGTCGTGGCGTTAGATGCGGAAAAGGCATTTGATAATGTATCCTGGATATATATGGAAAAAACATTGAAAAAGGTGAATTTGGGGGGAAAATTTGTAAGGGCAATGAGAGCTATATATAATAACCAAAGAGCAAAATTAATGGTGAATGGTAAAATAACAGAAGAAATAAAAATTATGAAGGGAACAAGACAGGGTTGCCCCCTGTCATATTGGTCTTAGAAACGCTATTAAAAATATAAGAGAAGAAGAAAATATTAAAGGAATAGTGATTGGAAAAAAGAAATTTAAGGTAAAAGCATATGCCGATGATATAATAATAACGACAGAGGACCCAATTAATAGCATTCCCACAGCCTTAAAGAAGATAAAAGAATATGGTGTATTAGCAGGGTTAAAATTCAATTATAATAAAACAAAGTTGTTAGTGAAGAATTTGGAATTGGAAGAAAGAAATGCAATAGAAGAAGAAACAGGGATAAAAATTAGTAAAAAAATGAAGTAAAAAAATTATATGACCAATAAAGGAATAGACCTAATTCAGGAAAACTATATAAATATATGGAAAGAAATTAAAAAGAATTTAGAGAATTGGGCAAAATTGAAACTATCACTATTGGGCAGAATATCACTTATAAAAATGATTGTATTGGCTAAAATGAATTATCTGTTTCAAAATTTGCCATTATTAGGGGGATCAAAATTATTCGGGGAATGGAAAAAGGATATTGCCAAATTCATATGGGAAGGGAAAAAACCCAGGATCAAATATAAAATCCTAATAGACACTAAGGACAGAGGAGGATTCGGCCTTCCGGAATTACAACTATACCATGACGCTGCAGGTTTAGTTTGGTTGAAGGATTGGATAGAGTTAAAGAATACAGATTTATTAGATCTAGAAGGGGAAGACACAGGATTTGGTTGGCACTGGTACCTGATGAAAGAAAAACTGAATACCAAAAATGTATTTATGAATAATATAATAAGAAGGTCACTGTATAAAATTTGGATAAAATATAGAAGATTTTTTGAAGCAAAAACTCCATGGTGGATTTCTCCCCTAGAAATAATAGCGGTAAAAAGAAGGAATATGGAAGAAAATTGGCCAACATATAAAAATCTATTAGAGGAAAAAGATGGAGAATTAAAAGTAAAAGATTACAATGAAATTAAAATATATCTAACTAGTTGGCTGCAATATTTTCAAATAAATCAGAGGTTTAAAATAGACAATAGTATTGGCTTTGAAAAAGAAAGTTCAGAATTGGACAAATTATTATCGGGAGGAAACAAACAGATAAGGAATTTATACGCAACATTATTGAAATGGGAAACGGAAGAGGAATTAATCTATGATAAGGTGGGGACAAGATTTAGGAAAAACAATTATGTTAAAAAGATGGGAAAATCTTTGGAAGAGAGAAATGCATTTTACTCCAAATTACGACCTGCAAGAAAATGTATTAAAGATGGAATATAGGTGGCACCTAACGCCGGAAAGGTTAGCAAGAATGTACAAAGGGGTGGATGACAAATGTTGGCGGTGTAAGGAAGAAACAGGTTCATATATACATATATGGTGGCACTGTAAAGAAATAAAGAAGTTTTGGGAAATGATATATAAAGAATTGAAAAAGCTATTGAAATATTCTTTTAAAAAACTACCAGAACTCTTTATGCTGGGATTGCTAGGGGAAGATATTCAGCCAGTGGATAGAAAAGTGATAATGTATGGAACTGTAGCAGCGAGATTGTTGATAGCGAAAAATTGGAAATCACAAAAAATTCCGAGTATAGAGGATTGGCAAGTTAAAATGTTGGGATATTATAATTTGGCCTCAAAAAATTATGAATTTAAAGGAGAAGAGGATGAATTAGAATGGGGGAAATTCAGAGAGTATATGAGTAAACAAACCGGCAACGCCAATCTACTGGCAGATGGGTAAAGGCTCAAATAAATAAATTTAGAAATGTAAATATAGGATTAGATATGCGGAAAGATAAAGTTAGCAGAATGCAATATAGTCTGGACTGCGAAGGGGGAAGGGGGGAGGGGTTTCAAGATCGAGAAACGTTATCATAAAACAAATGTATAACGAATCACAACACAGAAGTTTTATTCTGTAAAATGTTTTATTTTGTAAAATGGTTTTATTTGATGTTGTAGAAGTACATGTACACTTTAATAAAGTTTTAAAAAAAAATGACGCAAACCGTGAAGAATATTCTTCACGGTTTGCGTCATTCACGGTTTGCGTCATTCTACTGTACCATGTTGTGTATTTTGTATTTATTTCCTGACAGAGGAGGCTGCTGGAACCAGGGCTTTATTTGGGCACACAACCCTCCCCATCTCCTCCTAAAGGCGGACACTTTCCCTGATTCCGCCAGCATCTTCTTTAGGAATGTAGCCATGGCACACTTTCTCTTTCATGTCCCCTGCTCTCTGTGTTTGAAATTCCACATAAGTACAGTGCTGCTGGTGGAGACCACACTGCATTTATTTTATTTATTTAAGCTAGCTGAGAACTTGCCTCTCCCCCTAAATCCCACCTTGGTCCCATAGATCTGTTGATGGTGCCATGTGTCCCTGCTGTGACTCAATCCCAGGCTTTTTAGCATTGTGGTACCAGCTCACTGGAGTTATCTTACTTTAGAAGGTATGCAGTGCAAGCCCCAATATTGTCACACTTTTGAAGTTGGTTGACAAATAACCATTATTATTATTATTATTATTATTATTATTATTATTATTATTATTATTATTATATTTGTACTCCACCCACCTGACTGGGTTGCCCCAGCCACTCAGGGCAGCTTCTAGCATATACAAAAACATAATCAAACATTAAACATTGAAAATTTCCCTATGCAGGGTTGCCTTCAGATGCCTTCTAAAGGTTGTAAACCTTTCCCTTTCTTCTAAGTCTTTCCAAATTGGTCTGTTTTAGGTCTTTGAGGGCCCCCCCCATTCTTCCTGGTTTTTATGTTTTAATAATGTTTTATGATCTGCAGTGCATAGTTAAGTTATGGAACTCACCCCCAAAGGAGTCAGTGATGGCTACCAACTTGGATGACTTTAAAAGAGGATTAGACAAATTCACAGACTATCAATGGCTACTAGTCATGATGGCTGTGGCCTCCCCAGTTGGAGGAAGCAATGTTTCTGAATACCAGTTGCTGGAAACCACACGAGGGGAGAGCACTCTTGTGCTCAAATCTGAAGAAGTGTGCATGCACACGAAAGCTCATACCAAGAACAAACTTAGTTGGTCTCTAAGGTGCTACTGGAAGGATTTTTTTATTTTGTTTTGTCTCAAGAGAGACACTTGAGGTGGTTTAGATTATTCAACAAGACACAGACCCCATTTGAAAAAATGCCCCCCAACTCCTCTCAGCAACATAGGTCAGGAATTATGGGAGCAGCATCTGAAGGGCCACAAGACTTTATTCTATGATTCTAAGATTCCTGCTCCTGATTTATACCCACAGTTGGTTCTTGGCCAGTGCTGAAGCAACATGTCTAGCCTTCTCCACTGTCTAGTAGGGTGGGTCATAAAAAACTTTTTTCGAAAATGTTTCCTCCCTTGATCTTATCTCAGGCGTATGGTATAAACATAGTTAAATTTCAAATTTGGGAGAAATCGGTTAATATTTAGACCCTGCTCCTACAAATTGAAATTTTGCCTCCCCACGAATGATAAAAACATAGGAATTTGACTCATTTTATTCTCAGTATGTTAAATTGTGAACTAATAAACATAAATTTTAGGTTTTATGTAGAGCAATAATAGTTGCATACTATTATTTTCAGCAATATTTATTTATTTAAGATAAAACGTTGATAATGTGCATGAAAAACCAATGGTTTTGAAATAATTATATGGAACAATTAAGCAAACGGTGTACTAAACATAAACAATAAAATGCCACTCATATTATGTGTTGCATCAAAACATCACATTACACTTAATTACTTAGGTATAAATTGTACTAAATGCTTACATTTTGTGTAATTACAGTAATAAAATTATGCCTTATGCAATTTACATTGTACAGTGCACCATATTATATCATGGTAAAAATATGCTTTTACGCATTACACAAAACGTCTATTTTGGTGCAAAGTCCTTCTTTGTATCTTGTTTTGGGAATTTAGAGCGATTGTTCATTGTTGTTTTGATGGTAGCATCACGTCTTTTCTCTCCAACAACTATCCTAGATGCTCTAGTAACCTCGTTCACTGCACGTTCAACCATTTGTGAATGGCACTTGAATTTTGGAATTGTTAATGGAGTGGTCACAATATTTAACAGTTCATTGTTTGTCATGTTACTGATTATTGGTGGCTCATATGTGTCAGTTTCTGACCATTTTATCATTTGTTGCCACTTCACTGCTTTAAAATCAAGGGTTGGCACTCGAAATGGACGAATACTTGCAGCCAATGGTTCATTTCTCCTTGCTTCAATGATGATTTGAACAGCATCAACGCGATCTGACTTCTGGGCAGAAGCCAGTTGGGCGAGAAGAATATTTTCTGGGTGTGCAAAGAAAGCATTTCTCTGCACACATCGCTGTACAATTCCCTTTGCCTCCTTGTCTTCGATCTGCTCACTTTTCTTCATTAGAAAATAAAAGTTCTGTGGACCCTCAATAGCCAATTCGTGATGTTTTACTTTAAACCACATTGGTGCGTAGATGTTTACAACGTATGAAGTCAATATTTTTAGAACTCGAGATGGTTTCTTTGTGCAGGCATACAGCCGGCAGATACGACAGGCACTAGTCAGCCACCTACTAGTGGGCCAATTTTGAGCAGCTGTAAGTCACTGCTGAATTCTCCAGAGATGAGTGCAGATGTAACTTGCCACAAATACTTTTGGTCAGTAGATAGATTTTTTCAAACTACTTCTGGCATTTCTGGGATTGAATCTGATCGTGCAAAGCATTTGTATTCAACAACTGGCAAATCGGTGACACTGGGCAGTAATTTCCCAATAGGCCCTGAAAAGGTGTTAGCCCCAGATGTGGGTCCATCTAGTTCAATGATGAGATGTCGTAGAGGCAGTTCATTGGCATGAAGGAGGCAAATATTCCATTGCAATGGCCGGCCAATGTCTATTTCAATAAGATGGTTAATTCCTCCCTGGGCACCTATGTTTGTGTTTGTCCCATCACAAGCAACTGCTTCAAGTTGACTCACTAGGTCTTTTTCTCTGAGAAATGGTTGAACGTGCATTATCATTTTCATGTACATTATCAACATGTTTTATCTTAAATAAATCTATCTAGCCTAATCTAAAATCATTATCTAGCCTAATCTAAAATCATTTGCCCCCCATGAGCTGTCCTGACCACTTGCTGCATCAACTTGCCTCTGTTAGCTGACATTGAAAATTGAAAAGTGAACACTTCCAGTCATATCTCGAAATCCTGATGCATGCAACAAGCTGAAGCAGGAAACAAAGAAGGAGGGGTGGAATTGGTGGAACTTTCAATTAAAAGTTCAGGAGAATAAAATTGTCTTGGCCTGATGTCTGTGCCAAATGAATGTCTTGTGGGAGAGCAAACATAGCATGCAATTGAATTAATTACGCATTTTGTCAAAAATTATCGAAAGGCTCCATAGGTCGGAAATAGGTGGGATGGAAATTTGTGGTCTAGAATTGTAGAAATGTAGAGCTGCAAGAGTCATCTAGTCCAACCTCCTGCAATGCAGAGGAGTGTTGGCTAGCACCTCCCAGGGCAGATGCACAGGGTGCGCTCCCGAGGAGGGCAGTGCTGAGGGAGTCTGCTGTCCCCTGGGTTAAGCCTGACCTGGGGGTGGACTTGCTGCAACCAGTGCTCTGCAGCTGAGGAGAGGGGGGGGCAGTGCCGCTGACTCTCCTCTCTCCCCACCTGGGTCACGCTTGACCTGGTAATGCAGCTGTGACTGGCAGCGTTGGGCTGATTCAGCCTCTGATGAGGGAACCTGTCGTGGAGTGTCTGGTCGCACTCCCTCAAAAAATGTGCCCAGGGCCATGGCCCCCCAGCCCTTCCATGCTACACCACTGATCATAGCTAAAGAAACTCTGGCAGATGCCTGTCCAATCTTTGCTTTAAAAACCTGCTTAAAAAACCACTGGCACTCAATACGCTAGTCCTTCATTGCCCCTTAAGGTTACGTTGGTAAGAGTGTCCACTTCTGGTGCAAAATAGCAATTTCCTCTTTTATAATTAGCTGATCACTAAGGGCTTTTGCTTCCAGCATCTGTCACCGTTGGTACTCTAGTTGCCTTTTCATTTCAGCATGTTTCTTGGTAATCAGCATTCCCTGTAGGTAGGATGCACTCTGCACACAGATCTCTCCCCATCTCACATCTCACATTCTCTCAATCATACACATGCCATGCTCCACCTTCAAAAACATTTTATTGCTAAACATAGTCCTACATTTTTTTCCATAGCCATCCCCCCATCCGCCCCAAAGCAACAACTATGAACACCAAAAAAGCAGCAACAACCCTAAGTTAGGAGGGGAAACCACAAGCCTTAGAGCAAGCAAATTAATGTGAGTGCTAGAGATGGAGTCCTTGTCTCCATGATGGAAATTGAGCTATCACATCTGACAGGCATCAGTTTGCATAATAGGAAGATCAGCTTCAAAAGCAAAGCTGCTGCAGGGAGCAGCACCCCCTCAAAAAACATGACTGGATGGTCACACAGGTCCTTCAGTTGGTCACCCTTAGGGCAATGTGAGAGCCAGTATGGCACAGTGGTTACAGCCTGGGTGACCCAGGTTCAAGTTCCCTCTCAGCCATGAAGCTTACTGGGTGACCTTGGGCCAGTTGCCTTCTACCTGCCTAAACTACCTCATTAGGAATGTTGTGAGGATAAAATGGGGAGGGGGCGCTTGAGCTTCTTGGGGCAAAAAGGAAGGGATACAAATGTAATAATAAACAAAGGAATTAATATGGGGACCCCCCCACCAATAATTCCCTGGTAAGCTTAGCAGTCATGGGATAAGAGAAGAGATCCTCTTGTGGATCAGGCATTGAGTAAGGAGCAGGAAGCCAAGAGAAGGTCTAAATGGACATTTCTCTGAATGGAAAGATGTAGAAAGTGGAGTCCGCCAAGGACCTGCATTTGGATTTAATATAATAATAATAATTTATTATTTATACCCCGCCCATCTGGCCGAGTTTCCCCAGCCACTCTGGGTGGCTTCCAATCAAATATTAAAACAATACAATACAATTTGTGCTTCTTCACTTGTTCATAAGGGATCTAGAGTTAGCAGTGAGCCGTGAGGTGGCTGCTGATGGTACTAAATTGTTCAGGGTCATTAAAATAGATTGTGAAGAGGTTTGTCCTGATGTGTTTTTTCTCTATTTATATAGGTATATATAAAACCTGCTGAACTTCTTGCCTTTTCTTAAGTATAAAGATACCTGGGTGAAGGTGGGAGGAATGGCCCAAAACATTGCTATTCACCCTCCACTTAAGTGCCATGCCACATAATTTTAGCTTTAGCCTCCTGTTCCTGTCAATGAAATCCAGGTTACAATGAACCTTTGCCCTAAAGATGTTACTGAACTAAACTTGCATCAGCTCCAGCAAGGTGGTCCAATGGTCAGGTTTCTCACACCCCGTGGAGACAGTAGATCAGGATCTACAGGCAGACCTCTGGGTGATTGGCAAAGCTGCAGGAGAACCCATAGGTGCTTGAAAGAGCCAGGTGATCAGCACAAATTTGCATAAATTTTACATATTTTAATTTTTATATATTGACCAGGGGGTGGGCAACCTCAGGCCTGGACAATACAGGGACTCAGCTACATTGGAAAACAAACAAACCAGTGTTTGAAATGCGTTATAAGCATGCAGCACCAGAATTTTTCTGTGCATTCTTTTACATAGCATTCTTTTCTTTTATTATAACAATTTAATTTCTGACTTATTTATAACATTTCCCCCGTGTGTAGCTCCATCCCAGTTCTCTCAATCTGGCCCTCAGGGCTTTTCCCAGACCACAACCCACACCAGCCCCACTTTGCACCTCCTTAAGAGTTTTTGCCTAGCTGAAATGTGCCCTTTAATTCTGATAATACTTGCTAGGGTGGAGGGAGGGGTGAGTGTGTATGCATATTAATAAAGTAGCAAAAGCTGAAATGTAATAGTTCCACTCACATTTGCCAGAAGGGAATGTGGTTCTGGGACTGAAAAATATAAATGCAAATTCAGGTGTCTGGACAAATTAACTTGGTGGGCAACTGATGTCACACTGTCCCTGCATTTTTCAAGGGTCTTAGCAGCTCTGAAAGCAAGATAGTGGTTGTTTACATTAAATTTAAAAGGGTGTTGTAATGATTTGCAGGCAGGCTTCCAAGCCCAGGTAAGAATTAACGAGTCTCTCGCAGTTTTTTAATGGTTTCATTCATTTACAATACAATCAGAGTGCGGCTACAGCCCTCTGCTCCATAGATATCAGTTGGTCACTCTGAGAAATCATTTGTGTCACAACAGGAAAAAACGCCAATGTCCCGCCTTTCCCCTTTTGCACTTCTGTTGCAATCTGGCCTTTTCAGCTCTTTGGACTTGAACAGAGGAAAGGGGGGGATCTACACTGTCCGAGGCGGGCGTACGAAGGGGTGTGTTGTCCACCCTGGGTGGGACAAAATGGTGGGACCTGCAGCGTGCATGAGCCATGCGTCTCGGCGCCCTCAGGCTCCACACTGTCAGCCTGCTGCCTCCTCCCCAGTTGTAGGGCGGCTGAGGCATTGCTGCGTGCCACATCCCTATGGGCGCCACACACCCCATCTCGTCCCTATGGGCACGGCACGGCACGGCACGGCATGGGGTGCACGACATCCATAGGGACGGGGTGTGCCGTGGCGTCTATAGGGACTAGGACGGGACACGCCATGGCACAAATAGGGATGGCACGGGATGCCACGTGCCCTGCCCCGTCCCTATGGGCACTGTGTGCCCTGCCCCTATGGGCATCGTGCCCTGCCCCATGGGCATGCCGCCCCAGGTGCCCGAGAGCCTTCCTCTGCCACTGGTCCAAAAGGACGAGCTTCCAGTCCTCTGCCTATCTGATTGTTGCTTAGTAACCCCTCCAGTGCTGTCTGTCTCTTCCCCTCCCTCGTCTTGTAGGCTTTCTGTGTCTCCTCTAACTAACTCAGTGAACTCTTGGAGAAGGGGGGCTGGGCCCACTTCCTCCTGCTCTGATTGCAGGCTGTCTTATTCAGAGTCAGTCCCTGTTTCTCTTCCATCTCCTTTGTTATGTGGCTCAGCTATGCTCCTGACAGGTGGGAAGGTGCAAAATATCTGCAGCTCAGCACAAAGGACCAGGGCCACTCCCCGCCCTCCCCACCAATTTCATCATGGAAATAAAAGAAGCTTGTGGCAACCAGGAATGGTTCTGAGCACCACTCAGTTCTGGTACTCATGCAGATTCCTAAGCTCAGATTTCCTTTTCTTTTTAGCACCAGGTAGATTGGTGAATCTCAAACTTTTAAATTTTTAGTTTATTTTAAAAATTTCTAGACAGCCTTTCCAGGCAATGTCTGTTCAAGGTGGCTTCAACAAAATACTGTATACAGAAAGAGTAATGAGTAATATTCTTACGGGGCAGACAGGAGCTACATTTTGTTTTGTTACAGATACAGGATGCCAATCTCAAGAATTGGAAGGGACTTGGGACATCATCCAGACTGAACCACTCCCCCAAACTCATAAATGCATAACAATGCACTACAGTTTAGATGGGAATTTTATGTATAGTAACAGAAATTTAAAATAGGACCTATTCAACATTCCATACTAAGGGGATGTTACAATGTGGAAAGATGTGGAAAAAGAGGGCCGTTCTTTCTTTAAAGGAACAAACTTTAATGTAGGTGTGCAGAGCCAGCCAAGACAGAGAGATGAAAGATGTTAAGATATGGAGTCTTCTCTACTGAACAAAAGAAGATAGTACAGTAGTACCTCGGGTTAAGAATTTAATTCATTCTGGAGGTCCGTTCTTAACCTGAAACTGTTCTTAACCTGAGGTACCACTTTAACTAAGGGGCCTCCCGCTGCCACCGCACAATTTCTGTTCTCCTCCTGAAGCAAAGTTCTTAACCCGAAGTACTATTTCTGAGTTAGCGGCGTCTGTAACCTGAAGCGCCTGTAACCCGAGGTACCACTGTAATGTACTGTACATTGGTGAGAAAACATTGCAAGGAGTTGTTTTGATCATGTAAAAATATGCAACAGTTTCCGCACCTGTGCTTGTTTACCACAGATATAATGGTGGTGGCATAATGGTTAGACTAGAGGACCTGGGAGAGCAGGGTTCAAATCCCCACTCAGCCATGAAGCTCACTGGGTGACCATCTCTTAGCCTAACCTACCTCACAGAGTTGTTGTAAGGATGAAATGGGGAGGAGGAGAACTATGGACTTGTGAAGAAAAATGTGGTATATAAAAATCATAAATAAATAAATAAAATACAGCAAAAAGGAAAAAGAGCATAAAAATCTTTGGATTTTAAGACATTCTGAGGACCTAACGGTGTGTAGCGTTGATGTTGTTTTTTGTTTTTGTTTTTTAAGTTGCTATGGGGAGGCAATTTACAGTAGGACTAAATTGCTTGGGGAAGGGAAGTTTCATCTTTTTTACCACAATCATGGAAGGAGACAGGCAGCCTGCCCCGAACTGAGAGGCCTCAAGCGCTTCCTGCCCTGCAGTGATCCCTTAAGGCAGAAGAAGGGCATTTGCTGCTGGGAACCATGTGAGCACGAGGAAGAGAGGGCGGGAACAGGGCCAGGGCCAGGCGAGCACCTGGTAGACATGCTGTTTCAGGGAGAAGCAGGTGCCATCGCCAGGGAGCTGCTGGGGAAGGAGCATTTGTGAGCAACATGGCTTTGTGGACAAGAGAGCTGCTTACCTGCTTGTCTGTGTGCAAATGTGAGCAGCCAAAGCGAGAGGGTGGCACCAGGGAGTGGCGAGGACTGGCCGACGTGCAGCCCCTTCCCTTGGTGAGTGGCTCCTTCACAGTCGCTGCCCTCCTGGAGCTCTGAGCTGAACAGAGGAGGCTTGTGAGGGCCGCACAGGGCAGCAGCAGTGCAAACAGGGACCATGACCATCAACTTTAGGGTGTCCAGCCTCCTCAACCCCTTTTTTTGGGGGGGGAGCTGAAGGCACCATGGCCACTAGAAGTCAGTGCCTATGCGTCTGTGTAGATAATACTGAACTAGAAAGCCCAATGGTCTGAATCTGGCAGCTTCCTATGTTCCTTTACTATAGTTTGTTAACTGGCATGTGAGAAAATGTTGCATTAATTATGAGAATAATTGAGAGCAAGAAAGGACATCTGCCTAGCGGGTTATAAAAGTGAAAGAAACAAACGACCTTGCATCTCTTCCTGTTCCTGCTCTGAATCCAATTTCTGCCTCAAAGAGACTTTTAAAGCCATGCCATGACTCTCCTATCTTCTGATATTCAGGGTTCTACAAAAATGTACCAGACAGAGCAGGTTCTCTGCTGCAAAAATCTTCTTCCCAAAAGGTCTGTTGTTCTAACATTGTGTTTCCAGATCAGGCTGCAAGGGAGTTCATTTATGAACAATCTGCCTTTTGGGGAAGTATTTTAAAAACCATTCCTTCCTTTTTCTTTATTAATTAATTTGCATCTTGGAAAGTTCCCATCTGTTTGGCAGCCCATCGTAGAACCTCCAGGGGGAGCTGCAGAGCTAACTACCAGTAAGTGGTGCTTTAGGCATGCACATAATCTGTAGGCAAGAGGATAAACAGAGGAGGCTGCTGAGCTAAAGGCAAAGCTCAGTGTGAATCCATACTTACTAGGGTTGTGTTTATTCTGTGCTAATTCTCTGCCTGAGCAAGCCAATTTCTGCGCCAAGAAAAGCAGGAGTTTGTGGCCTGCATAAACTATGGAAATAGAACAGGTTTGCATAATTTCTCATAATTTGCATAGATTTATTCTATTCTGTTTTTGTTTTTTAAATAAAAACTTGCCACCCCTTTTTTGTATAATTTATTTTGGTTTTGCTGATCAAAGGGGATGGAGTTATTCAAGGCACAAACCCTTGTCTTGCTGCTCTTAGAGTTCAGCAAGTAATTCCCCACATTTTCAAATGTATTTTCGGTGTGAAAACCAAGGTTTTCAGGAGGTGGCAAAGTAACCTTTGCCAACCTGGTGCTCTCCAGATTATTTTATTATTATTAATTATTAAACTTTTATACCACCCTTCATCCAAGGACCAGAGGGCAGTTTACAATATAAAACACCTGCCATAGTAACAAACAAAAAGTGCCCCTCTGCACCAAAGTGAAGAACCTTTCAGACTCTGGACTGGCTCTGCACACCCATGTTTTCTGCATGGGAAGGAGTGTAAGAAGGCTTCTTGCTTTGAGCTCAGCTGCGTTTTGTGTTTCTAGGGTTGCTCTTTGGGCCCAACTCCATTTTGATCTCAGATCCTGGTCTTGACTCCCAGCTCATGACTTAGGCTCATGCACACCATACATTTGAAATACAGCCGTCTGTATTTCTTCTTTGGCTTTGCCCAAAGAATCTTGGGAGCTGTAGTTTGTTAAGGGTGCACTGCTGAGAGTTGTTAGGAGACCCTCTATTCCTCTCCCAGAACTTCAATTCACAGAGTGATTCAACAATCAAAGCCTCTTCCCAGGGAACTGTGATGGTAGCTAGCTTGCTTAAGAGCTGTGGGGCAGACATGTCCCCCCATGTCTCCAAACTACTCCCTGTCTTCAGTATCCACTGCCTGAAATGGCCAGGTCACTCTTCTGAAATGGCAGGAGTGTGGACCCCACCCGGACTCCAACTTGCATCAGCTCTGGCTGGCATTGCAAATAGTCAGGGATGATGGGAGTCCAGCAACATCCAGCAGGCCACAGGCTAACCATCCTGGGTTCCTGGTGACCCTGGACAACGGCTGCCAGTCAGTCTAGACCAGAGATAGAGAACCCGTGACCCTCAGACGATGTTGCACTACAGCTCATATCAGCCCCAGCTGGCATGACCCATAGTAAGGGATGAGTGTAGCCTCTGGTCAAGGATGGAGCAACAGGAGGGCTAGATCTCTGATGGAGACGACTTGGGTGCCTGCTTGATATTCTGTCTGCAGTTGCCATGGACAGGAAGTGTTCCTTTCCTGTGCTGGCTGTACTTTTGACTTGCCTCCTGCCACATATTTGATGCTGCTATCCACCATTTTAATCCCCTAGAGTGGACACTGTGTTGCAATGCAGTGTTTTTCTGAGGCAGGGGTCAGCAACCTTTTTCAGCCATGGGCCGGTCCACCATCCCTCAGACCATGTGGTGGGCTGGACTATTAATTTTTTTTAAAAAAAATAATACTTTATTTCAGAATTTTTAAAATACAATCACTCCGACTCGCAAACAAGCAAATAGGAAAAAAGGAAAAAATACAAATCATAAAATGCAATCATTCTTTCCAAAAAGAAAAAAAAATATGTGAATATAGGGGCACACACACACAGCAGTGTGTTTGGCGCACACATGGGGATTAATAGCACAAAAAGGAGGGTTGCCTGAAATTTTTACTGGCCAGGGATGGGGAGGCAGATAAAGCAATACTGTCAGTCATGTGACACATGCCAGAGGCGGAGCCATGGTCAGGATAAGACCAAAGCCAAATTATGCCCTTTACCAATCATCACCAACCCATTCCAACGGTTAGGACTGGACTTGATAGGTCCACTACCGAGAGCCAGCAGACGGGGCCATAAATATATCCTCACGATTGTAGATTTTGCCACCAAATATCCGGAGGCAGTGCCCTTACAAAATATTGAGACGGAAACTGTGGCAAATGCTCTAATCAGCTATATGTGTAGATTAGGATTTGCCAGTGAAATTGTGACCGATTTAGGTTCCACATTCACCTCACGGTTAATGAAACGCCTTTGGGAGGGGTGTGGGATTAAACATTTGACCTCCACCCACTATCACCCCCAAACCAGTAGAAAGTAGAAATCTTAGTAGAAAGATTTAACGGAACCCTTATGCGAATGATCAAAGCATATGTGGCTGAAAATCCAAATGATTGGGTTGAGAAAATCCAATCTTTATTATATGCCTATAGAGATGTTCCCCAGAAGAGTACCGGTTTTAGCCCTTTTGAATTGTTATTAGGGCGGAAGGTGAAAGGGCCTTTGGATTTATTGCGTATGAACTGGGAGGAACAACAAGAACAAAACCCAGATACAATGGTGGAATACTTATTTAATTTACAAAACACCCTTCAAAGATCCCTAGAGTTAGCAGGGGAGAATCTCAAGGAGGCACAAACCAAGCAGAAAGCTTGGTATGATAAAAAGGCTAGGGTCTGAACATTTGACCCTGGAAGCAAAGTTCTATTGCTAAGACCAGTGAAAGGAAACAAACTTCAGCTAGCTTAGATTATAGCAAAAATGAATGAAGTCAATTACATAATTCAACATGGGGAAGGATGAAGGGTGGTACATGTCAACATGATTAAACCCTATTTTATATCAGAGGGGTGGACCTTGTATGCACTTAGAGAGGAACCCCATGAACCAGAAATACCCTGCTGGGAAGGGGAGGAAAGTCAAAGCAGAGTATCTGAAGTAAAATTAGCCCTGAATTTAAACAAAATGCAGCAAGATGAAGTGACACAAATCTTGCAAGAATTTGCGCAGTTGTCCTTGCCTTAAGGGACAGCAGACCAGAGAGGAAAAGTTATCTGGCACACTTCATAAATGGATGCCAGAAATGGCAGGGTTTGAGAGAAATGTCCAAATTTCCCAAAATTTCAGTGTCAGCTCTTCAATCTCATCAGACTAGATTCACCACCACCCCGCCCTGTGCACGTGCAAAGGCTGGAGAGGAGATGGAGTATTAGAGTAGCTCCATTTACTTTAGAACAAGCACCTCCAACCTACCAAAAACTCAGTGATCTACCACCCTCCGAAGTCATTTAAGTTTGTAAAATAAATAAATAAATAGATAGATAAATAGATAGATAGATAGATGATAGATAGATAGATAGATATAGATAGATAGATAGATAGAGCTTTATTTCACAGATACAGTAGTTATTTTTGGATACCACAATGAAAGATCCAAATAGCTACTAGATGGACAAGTAACTATTTACACACATCTGAGGAGCCAGCTTCTCTCTCTCTCTCTCAACTCTTTCCCTTCCGAGTAGCTTCCTTCATTGCTCAGTGATTTTCCTTCCTGCCTCTCTCTCTCTCTCTCTCTCTCTCTCTCTCTCTCTCTCTCTCTCTCTCTCCCCCTCTCCCTCTCCCTCTCCCTCTCTCCCTCAACCTCAGTCTTTCTCCCTGGAGCTTTTTGTTTCAAGTCCAAGTATGTTATTGCCCCCACCCCTAAGTTATTACCGCATGACAACCCCCCCACATACATTCCAGTCCTCCCTCAGGGCACCACGCCCCCTTCACCACACAACTTGCTTGCACACTCTGTATGGACGCCCTTATGAATGGCGTGCGGGCGCGGCAGTCCATACGGGCACCGTGCGAGTGCGCACCCTCAGCCGCTCTACAGCGGGGAGGAGGCAGGGGCCATCTTGTCACCCCTCCCAGAGTGGAACCCGGGGTGGACCGCCCCATCCGCCCCTTCCTTCCTAAGCCCCTGCACTGGTGCTCTAACCCCCCACCCACAGAGCGCAGTGCAGAGTGGGCATCAGGGAAGGAAGGCAAGCCAACTTCCTCGCTGGAGGAGGAGGAGCTCTGGCTTGCATGAGACTTAGGGCAGGAGTGGTTGCTGCTGCGTCTCAAGCTGCAGAGAAAGGCTTTTCTTTCTCTGTCTGCGATCAAAGGAAAATCAGTCAGCAATCCATGAGTCGATTGCGATCGACATGTTGAACATGCCTGCTTTAGAAAATAAAGGGGGGACAGTGCTTGGTCCTCCTCACCGGGGAAAGGACGCGTGGAAAGTCTCCGCCCCCTGGTTCGTCTTACCTCCACCTGCTGCTAGCATTTGCCCCACTTCATCCCGCCATCTCTCACCCACACCCACGCAGCTTCCCGGGAGAAAACTCCTTATCCAATAGCGAGCCAGCCCGCGCCCCTTAGCTTCGCACTCATTCACCTAGCCATGCCAAGAGGAGCCTTTCTGGTGCCATTTCCCGCATGTGCACATCTTCTCACAAGGCGCCAAACTGGGGGGTGACATTTGGTGCCCCTCCCCGTGCCTGCACCTTTCCTGCTGCTTTGCCACTCTAGGCTTGGGAGGCACGGGTGGGCGGGTGCCCTCAGGATGGTACCCCCCTACAGGATGCTGCCTGGGGTGGTGCGTTCCCCCCACCCCCTATTGTGGCACCACTGAACCTATTTTCCACAAGTGCTCAATGATCCCAAAGACAAGTTTGTCATCTGCCAGGGGTTGTCGCTGATGGCAGTCTGGCAACGCTGGTGCTGTGGGAATTCTCTTTTTTTATTTTTTTTTAAATAATAAATTTTATTGGTTTCAGTCTGTAAGGTACATATCTTGCAAAAAACAAAGAAAAGAAAAAGAAAACATTTACCTTAAATAGTACAAGATAAGGTTATTCGTATAATTACATACACCGTTACACAATCCTTAGAATCGCACAGAGAGAGACCAAGATGGAGAGAAAAGAAAGGCAAATAGAAGAAGATGGAGAGGAAAGGAAAAAGAAAAAGAAAAAGAAGAAAAAGAAAAAAGAGAAGGGGAAAAAGCAAAAGAAAGAAAAAAGAAAAAGAAGAGAAAAAAGAGAAACAGAGTGTTCGGGAAATTTCTTACAGAAATTCCCTGACCTGACAAGCTTAAATAACAATACAGACAATATAATTAAAAATGACTTCCACTACCCATACGACGTTTCATGTTTGTACAACTGGTAATATTTTTCTCTGTCATCCTAAATTTATTCTCCTTATTATAAACAGCTAATACATATTTTACTACTTATGTTACCTTTTTGTACACTTTTATTCTAAGCAAAGCCAATATCTTCCATTCAAACCTTGTTTATTCATATAGTCATTTAAACTCTTCCATTGCTTTTGAATTGTATTATTTGTTCTACCTCTTATCACTTCTGTCAGCTTCGCAAGTTCCAGACTTTCTGATAATTTACTTTGCCATTCTCTTTTTGTCGGTATGTATGTCCCTTTCCAATGCTGTGCCACTAAATTTCTTGCCACTGTTGTGGCATATAAAAAAATATTTGTTTTTTCCTTTGGAATATTTTTGTCAATTATACCTAATAAATACATCTCCGCTCTTTTATTATGTGTTGTTTGTATTAATTTTGTAATCTCTTCGTGAACCATATTCCAAAACTTTTGTATCGCTGGACAAGTCCACCACATATGAAATAGGGATCCCCTCCCTTCATTGCATCTCCAGCATTTACCATTGCCCGATTTGTTAATCTTGGCCAGTTTTACTGGATACATATACCACCTATGGTGCATTTTCATGAAACTTTCTTTTATTTGGTAGGACGCCGTAAATTTAATTGTTTCGGTCCAGAATTTCCCCCAGTTTTTATCCAATATCTTGTTCCCATTTTAACATGTTTTTACTTTTGGCATTCGGGCCTAATTGTTCATCCGTTAATATTTTATACATTTTCGTAAGGGTTTTTTGTTTATTTACTATTACCTCTTCTAATTTAGTTGTTTTGCTCTGAAAACCCATATTTTTCATGTCTTTTTCAAATGTGGACTTCAATTGAAAATATTCCATTTTTTTTTTAAAAATTTTTATTTACACAACATTTACCAATATACAAATCTTCACATCTCGATCCCTACTATTACTCCCACCTCCCTCCCTCCTTTCCTACCCCCCCAACAAAAATAAAACACAACAAATACATAACATTAAAAACATTGACTTCCTGTCTAACACAAAAGCATAATCATACATTGCAAAATGAATGTTTTCTTAGTTAATATTTCTCTCGTACCCTTTCCTAATACATTCCTTTATCTTTCTACTCCCTTACCAGTCGTATCCTTCTTATATCTCTTCCTAGGTCATTCAAAAGCTGTCATGGTTATCATATCTTTACAATAACCTTGAACATATATTTTATATCTACTCCATTTGTCTTCGAATTTTTGTTTAGTATTCCCCCTCATGCTGTTGGTAAGATAGGTTGGCTGGAATATTTTCAATCAATTACCAACATCAATTGAAAATATTCCAGCCAACCTATTCCCATTGTTCTTAATGTTTCATATTCTTTCAATTTAGGTTTATCTCTTTTTTCTTCAACTAAAATTTCATATGTCGGCCATTTCCTTCCCAATTTACCTTTTAGAGTGGTGTTGGCCTCTATCGGGGAGGCCCACCATGGTGTTGTCTGAATTACTTTTTTTTTCGTCCTTTCCCAAACTTCTAACAATGCTTTTCTCACCAGGTGGTTTGTAAATCTTCTATGTAATTTCACTTTATCGTATAACAAATACCCATGCCAGCCATAGATTTTGTCCCAGCCCTCTAACTGTAGTAATTCTGTGTTTTCAAGCTCGAACCAGTCCTTCAACCAGCTCCAACTTGCTGCTTCGTAATAAATTTTTAAGTCAGGAACTCCGAAGCCTCCTTTCTCTTTTGGTTTAATCATAGTTTCATGTTTGATCCTAGCTTTTTCCCTTGCCAGATAAAGCTTGCAAGGTCTTTTTGGCAATCCTTTAGGTATTTCATTCCGATAATTATAGGTGCTGTCTGAAAAAGGAACATAAATTTTGGGAGTATAATCATTTTAACCATTGATATCCTGCCTAGCAGTGATAACTTTAAATTCCCCCATCTCTTCATTAATTCTGGTGCTGTGGGAATTCTCTAGCAAAGGGCCTTTGGAAAACAAGCCTCCTCTGTCCTTGTGCTCCACAGCTTTCAATCCTCTTCAGCAGCTGCTATGCAAGGCACACCTGAGGAGGTGGAAAGTGGCAGAAACTGGGATGTTATCACCTGAGCCCTTCTGCTGTTCTTGTGACACAGGGGCCCCTTGGCTCCCAGCTGCCCCGCCTTCAGCTCAATCTCCCCAGCTGGGCTACAGCAGATCTAACAAGGCCCTAGGGTGCAGATAACAGGGATTATAACAGAGAGCTCAGGCAAAGCTCTCTAGAGCCTTGTAGCTTTTGCTTTTGCTTTTTTTCCATTTTCACCCTGCCCACTTTATTACCATACTGCTGAATGATTTTGCTCAGGGGAGCAGCGGCTGAAGACACATCTCCCAGCAGTGCTGCATCGATGCTTCCTGCTGTTGCCAAGGCACCAAGAGCCTTGCATTTGCATTTGCACATGCTCATGTCAGGCTCTTTGCAATAATGAGAATTTTTTGCACTGATGATAACTTTTATTACTGTTCCTTCCCCAGCCTAGGAATAATGCAGGCATCCCTGCTGAATAGGTAGAAGATTCCTCCCGCTCCCACACATACCTTCATCTTGCTATTAATTACTTCCCCACAGCTGAGAAAATTCAAAGGAGCCTTTCCAGAACCAAAAGAAGAGAGCCCTGAAGACAAAGACTGAAATCCTAAACACACTGACTTGGGCATGAGCCTCACAGTGGAGCTTACATCCAAGCAAAGATGCATAGGCTTGTGATGTTAAGGTGTCTTCATCGGAGGGGGGAACCTTACAAGGTTTGCAATGGAGCCAGCCCTGATAATTTGAATCTCAAAAAGAGATTTATATATTCATTGCATTTATATCCGACCTGTTTCTCTAAGGAGCTCAAGGTGGCATGCAAGGTTCTTCTCCCCCCTCATTTAATCCCCACAACAGCCCTGTGAGGTAGGTTAGGCTGAGAGGCAGTGATTGGCCCTGGTCACCCAGTGAGCTCCATGGCTGAGTGGGGATTCAAACCCTGGTCTCTCAGGCCGTAGCCCAACACTCTAACCACTATACCATACTAGCTCACTTGAGATAGGCTCAGAGCTAGGGATGGACAAATCTGTGAATTTCCATTTCTCCTTTTCCCCATGTTAAATTCAGTTCTCCACATTTCCTCATCACTTTGTGATTTCTTTTTTTAAAAAGACTGCTTGAAAACTCACCAGCATTTTAGTGTGAATCTCTTCCAATATAGACATTTTTGTATGCACTTTTGCCTAATATACACAATTTTGCAACACAATTTCCTCTAAGGCCGTGCATTTTTTTGTATGTTATGTTCAATAACATATGCATTATTGCAACTACTTGTTTGCACACCTGGATCAAGCAGGACCACTCCTCCTTAACTTATGAAGGGGGAAGAGATCCTGCTTAATGCTGGGTTCCAAAAGTTCTGTTTGAAGTACTGGGGAGGATGCTTCAAAGAGTGCTTTTGAGAAGTTCTTTTAGGCAGCACTTTAAGGGCTGTTTGAAGCAGCTCATGTGCTTCTCCTGTGAGCAGATGGGCGGCAGCAGGGAGGCTGCTGCCTCCTCCCCACTTACAGAAGAAACATGAAAGCTGCTTCGAACAACACTTTTTGAGCAGCATTTAATCTCCGCTAATCAGCTGATGTGTTGATATTAAATCCCATTGCCTTGGCTATGAGATCCTGTTCCTTACTGGCAACCAGACACACTACCAAGGAATAATTATACCCAGCCCTCCTGCCCATACACTGACATCACCAATGTTTTCAGCTGATGGGCAGGGGGGCATGGTCTGGGGAACCCCAAACTGGACCCCCTGGAAGACCAACCTCATGGGCTGGAGGTTCCCTTCCCCCTGCTCTGGAGCAATGGTAGCTTGTGCATGCAACACATTGGCTCCAGCTCCCCAATACTGTTCTCCCTGGCTGTGCATTGCTGTGGCCTGGGAGCACCATTCACAACTGGCCAGGAGTAGGTGTGATCACAGAATCATAGAATCATAGAGTTGGAGGGACCCCCAAGGGTCATCTAGTCCAACCCCCTGCAATGCAGGAATATCAGCTAAAGCAAACCTCTGTTTATAAACCACCAAGGAAGGAGAGTTCACAAACTTTGGACATATGCACCATCAGTATAAGAAGGCATCTTCATGGATTAGCTGAATTGGACAATTTTTTCCTGTCTTCTCTCTGTACTAGAGGATGCAGGTAGTAATGGCGAGTGACATCTAAATAGATGAATAAATAGATGAATAGGTTATTCTTTGGGCAGGGAGGTGCAAGAAAAGTTGGTGGAAGAGAAGATCACAGGCAAGTACCCTTTGAAAGTGAGGAGTCTTTCAGGGGCAGCTGCTTCTGGGTTGTGGAGCCCTGACATTCTCCGCACTACCTTGCCTTGCTGACCTGGAGTTGTAGGACTCTGGCAGGAGGTGTGAGCAGGAAAGCCTCCCTGCTCACCAGAAGGTGGGAGACAAGTCATCCAGTTCACCCTTAAATGCCAACCTACCCAATTTGTACTTTCTGAAACATAGCCATCCTTGGGAATTGGCACTTTTCTGAATTTTGCAATGCAGTTCCGTACCCTCCAACATTTCCATGAAAACAAGGACATCCTATTCAACAACAACAACAACAACAACAGCAGCAGCAGCAGCAACTTTACTAATTATACCCCACCTATCTGACAGGGCAGCTGCCAACATATATATACAGGTATGTAAAAAATTAAACATTAAAAACTTCCCTTGAGATGGCTTGAGGGTAAACCCCCAACATTTCTCAGATGAAAATAGGAATGGCCTAAGGAAAAGTAGGACATTCTGGGATCAAATCAGAAACTGGGACAGCTTCTTTAAATCTAGGACTGTCCCTGGAAAATAAGGGCACTTGGAAGGTCTGCGGTTCTCCATCTGAATGCAGAAACTGCTTTGAGGATTTGTTTTAAAATCAAGCCGTGTACAAATTTTATGAAATAAAATAAATAAATACATGTGCATAAAAATATAGAAGGAAGTTAAAATAGCATACAATGGTACCTTGGTTCTCAAACTTAATCCGTTCTGGAAGTCCGTTCCGAAACCAAGGCGTTCCAAAACCAAGGTGCGCTTTCCCATAGAAAGTAATGCAAAATGGATTAATCGATTCCAGACTTTTAAAAACAACCCCTAAAACAGCAATTTAACATGAATTTCACTATGTAATGAGACCATTGATCCATAAAATGAAAGCAATAAACAATGTACTGCAGTCACACAATCAATCAGTAGCTGAACTGGATTCCACACGGTCACAAAAACAAAACAAAAAATAGCGGCAAAAACAAAAATGCAAAATAAGTAGCAAAAACAGACAGACCTCAGCGTAACACTCAAAACAGAAGTGTGGCACTCAAATCGGAAGCGTAACACTCAAAACGGAGCACATTCAGCTTCCAAAAAAAGTTCGCAAACCGAAGCACTTACTTCCGGGTTTGCAGTGTTTGGGTTCCAAGTTGTTTGAGTACCAAGGCATTTGAGAACCAAGGTACCACTGTACAAAAATGCATTATATTAGGTAAAACCAGTTTGCAGAAATGTTTGTGCGTTTGTTGAAATTGCATGGGGAAATGTTGGGAGAATTTTTTTCTCTAAAATGAGGATGAATTTTCATGAGAACGTGTTTGTGTTTAAGTTGCAAACTGATGTGGTGAACTGAACTTAAAACGGGGGGGGGGATGAGGGAAACTGAAACTGGCTGATTTGGCCATCCTGATTTGGCCCAGTGCTTTTTTTCCTGGGGTACGCAGTACTCAGGGGCATAGCAAGGGGGGGCGGGGGGCGGGCCGCCCCGGGCACCACCCAGCAGGGGGTGACAAAATCCGATAAAAATTAAAAAAAAATTTTTTTTAAATTAAAAAAAATTTTTTTTTTAAAGGCTATTTTTGGCCCTGCCGGGGTGGTGCCGCAGGGGCGGCCAGCGAGGAGCGGTGTCACCCCCCTTCACTGGCCGCCCCTGCGGCTCCGCCCCGGCAGCGCAGCGCCGAAAATAGCCTCGGGCTCCTCCCCGTTGCTGGCTGGCTTGCGGCGCCGCGGCATGCAGGAGAAGGGCGGGCCAGCAGCCAGGGGGGTGTCACCCTCGTGGCTCTGGTCCGCCCCTCTCCTGCATGCCGGGGCTCCGAGCCTGCGCCCAGGGAGCCCAGCTAGCGGCGAAAAAAACCGCTGAAAGGGGGCGAAAAAGGAAAACAAAGCAGGCTTTCAAGCGCCTGCTTTGTCTTCCTTTCCCCCGTTCAGCAGCTTTTTCCGCCGCTGGCTGAGCTCCCTGGGTGGAGCCCCGGCATGCTCGTGCCGGCGCTGCAAGGGGGTGCCGGCAGCGGCTTCAGGAGTCCCGAAGCCACTGCCTGCCCGGCACCCGCTTGGAGCAGCGGCGCTCGTGCCGGCGCTGCAAGGGGATGCCGGCAGCGGCTTCAGGAGTCCCCAAGCTGCTGCCGGCCCGGCATTCCCTTGGAGCGGCGGCACGAGCAGCTGCCGCACCAACAGGTGCCGAGCAGCGGCTTCGGGAGAGTCATGACGCACGTACAGCCACGACGCCCCGCCCCCGGGGGGTGCCTCTCGGCTTCCCGCCCCGGGTAGCTGAGAGGCACGGAACGCCCCTGGCAGTACTGGCACTTTTTTTCCTAGAAGAAAAGCACTGCTTAGGCCTTATCATGCCCCTGGGTAAGGGCAGGCCTTGGCCAAACTGAGAACAGCTTCCCACATTGCTTTGTTTTCCTTTGCAGATGTTTTTGTAATGAATATGACCCTAGTTCACATTCATTACAAAAACATCTGCAAAGGAAAACAAAGCAATGTGGGAAGCTGTTCTCAGTTTGGCCAAGGCCTGCCCTTACCCAGGTTCCCTAGTTCTATTTCATGTGTTCAGATTCCTGGGTCCATCTGCAAAGAAGTGGGGCTCTGGAAACCTGCAGGGAGGCTGGCTTGTAAAGGAGAAGGCAACTTGACACCATTTGTTATGGTAAAGATCTCTTCTGCAGCAGCCTGCACCAGGATGAGGAGGAAGGCTCTGGAGGATTCCTTGTTAATAGCTCTCCTATTATGCTCTGCCTGGCACCAAATTTGGCACCAAATTGATCACTGCAAAGGAAGCATTGAATGGGGTGGCAGCCACTGCAGAAGCATGATTGTCCTCAGGGTGGGTGCTAATTAATGTACTTTCAGATCTCCAGCCTCTCTGAACCCAGCCCTGCACCCCAAGAAGCACCTGCCTGTGGCAGCTCTCATTAATCTGACATGATGCAAGGCTTCCTGCGCTGTTGCCTCTCCACTTTTCAAGCTGTAAAAATTATCATACCAAATAAAACACTCCATTTCCTTGGAGCATGGCAGATGGAGCTGCTGAACAAGGCTCCTTCTGGGATTCCCTCCCCCCGCTTTCCTTTTAAAAAAGTGATGTCAGTATAGCAGTGAGTTTGAGAAAGCCTGTCCAGAAAGAGCTTTGTTGGATCTGACCTATGGTCCACCTAATTGGGCATCCTACATCCTTCAATGACCAAGCAGATGGCTCTGGGAAGCTCCAAGTAGGTCCTGTGTTGAGCAGCCCCAGTGCTGCCCAAGGCAGTGGACAGTCAAGATCCTCCACTCCCTGGCAAATTAATCTGAGTTCAGCACTGGCTATGGTACCGTGTCCTCTTAGACCTGTGAGATGGAGACTAACTTAGGGGATACAAAACAGGCCCCATGGAATGCATAGCTCTGTCCTCCAAGACTTCACTGAAGCGAGTTCAGAGCTGAGTCAGCCAAAGCCAGTTCAGTGCTGGATGAGTCAGGAGTCAAGACTGAAGAAATATTTCAGGTTAGGAATGGGGCTAACCTGAGAGTCCGTCCTGCATTCTGAAATGCTAGTGAACTCTAGATTGTTCCAGTTCCACCTGCAACAATTTCAGAATGCAGGACGGGCTCTCGGGTCCAGGAAGTATTGACTGCTTAGCATCCAGCTTCAAAAGTGCAGCAAGCGTACGAGCAAGAGGTTTTTTTAAAGGAATATTCATCCTATACATAGAACATAAAGGATCTCCTGCCAAGATTGTAATTCTGCCTGCTGTGAGCCATTTAAGTATTACAGCACAGTTTAAGCCCCCTCTAGCTAATTTCTTCCAGGCCAGACCTAAAGGAGGTTTGGAAATAATGTCAGGATTAAAAATAAATAAATCCTTGCACATACTTAAAGGTTGATAAACAGGGGCTTAATTAACCAGCTTCTTTCAAAGAACAAGTTTGCTTCTGAAGAGAGCTACAAAGAATGAGGGGGAGATGTTTATACACCTCCTTCCTGTCTCTATGGTCCCTTTAGCACTGGGTGGTAGGTACATCAGCAAAGAAAAAAATGATATATGAAAAAAAGACAGAAACGATGGACTTTGGGAAGGCATTTGGCAGAGGAATCAAGGCAATTTATTCAGACCAACAGGCTATGCTGATTGTGAATAATGTGATAACTGAAAAATGTAAAATAATGAAGGGGACAAGACAAGGGTGTCCCTGTCACCATTATTGTTTATTTTAGTTTTAGAGACACTGGCGAGAAATATAAGATCGGATGATGGAATAAAAGGAATAATGGTAGGAAGTAAAGCATATAAACTGAAAGCTTTTGCAGATGACCTTGTGATCACTGTGGAAGACCCGAGGAGCAGTATACTGAGGGTCTTGGTGAGGATCCAGGAGTTTGGTCAGGTAGTGGGTTTCAAATTAAATAAAAATAAAATGAAGTTCTTGGTGAAAAATGTGATAGAGCAATATAAAAAGTATTTACAATGAAAAAATGTTAAATACTTAGGTGTATGGTTGTCAGCTAAGAACATAAATATTTGTAAAGATAATTACACAACTACTTGGAAAGAAATAAAGAAGACCTTACAGATTTGGGGAAGCATGAACTTATCGATATGGGGAAGGATATCAATGATAAAAATGAATGTATTGCCAAGAATGTTATTTCTATTTCAGTCAATACCTGTTATCAGCGGTGCAGGACACTTCAAAGAATGGCAAAAATATATCTCTAGATTTATCTGGCAGGGGAAGAAACCAAGAATAAAATATAAATTATTAACAGATGCTAAAGAGAGAGGTGGCTTCTCTTTGCCAGACTTAAAATTATACTATGAGGTATCCTCTCTCTGTTGCCTCCGGGAATGGATAGCATTTAAAAATGCAGACAACTTAGATTTGGAAGGACATGATAACAGATTTGGTTGGCATGTATATTTATGGTACGAAAAAGCAAAAGTACATACAGGTTTTCAGAATCATCTAGTAAGAAAATCAATTTTTACAGTTTGGGGAAAATACAAAAAATTACTAGAACAGAAAACACCATGATGGCTTTCCCCACTGGAAGCGATATCTTTGAAAAAAGTAAATATGAGAAGTATTTCTCATTAAATATAGAGAGCTGCTAACCGAAGCAGAACATCAGGTGAAATTGAACGATTTTGAAGAGATAAGGGATTTCTTAACTGATTGGTTACAATCCTGTCAGGAATGCTTTGATGGTGTTTCCTGCTTGGCAGGGGGTTGGACTGGATGGCCCTTGTGGTCTCTTCCAACTCTATGATTCTATGATTCTATGATTCTAATTTCACCAACTAAATTATATTTTTAAGATGGATAAAAAGAAGAGTCTCGGTTATGAGACCTCAAGATTTGAAAAAGATTTGTTAGAAAATAATACAAAATTACTGTCAAAAATGTGTACATTGCTTTTGGAATGGTATACAAAGGATGAACAGGTTAAATTGTTAATGGTACACTGGGTGAGGGATTTGGGGCATAATATCCAATTATCAGATTGGGAAAGGTTATGGAAAACTGATTTGATTTTTTCGGCATGCTGCATGCTGATAGAAAATTATATGAAAATGATGTACCGATGGTATCTGACTTTTAGTAAACTAGCAAAAATGTAAGACAAGTACAAATATCTGCTGGAAATGTAAAGAAAAAGATGGCACCCTTTATCATATGTGGTGGTCTTGTAAGGTAATAAAAGCATTCTGGGAAATGATATACAATGAGTTGAAAAAAATGTTTAAACTAACTTTTATTTTAAAACCCCAGAGGCTTTTCTATTAGGAATTCTAGATGCTGATATTTCAAGGGAGCAGAAAATACTTTTTATGTATGCGACGACAACCCACGGATGTTACTAGTCCAGAGATGGAAAGAAGACGAAGTCTCTACCAGAGAGGAATGGCAAATTGAACTGTTGGACTATGCTGAAATGGGAAAACTGACCGGAAAGCTCAGGAACCAAGAAGATCGAAACTTTAACAAATAATGGGAAACATTTATAATTTATCTTGCAGACCACTGTAAGCAGATGAAAACATTATCAGGATTGCAATAACACTTGCAATGTAGCAAATATTATGGAGAAAATGGAGTGACATAAAATATGGATTGCTGAATAATATGCAATTGAAAAGGTTGACAATGGGACCCATGGAGGGGAAGGTAGGAAGTCCAGAGATTTGGAGGAATCTTTAAATATGGATGTGTATTGGTATAATTTTATATTTGTAAAACCAAATAAATATTTTTTTTTTAAAAAGCAATTGCTTAAGAGCACGACTCTCCCAACTCCCAAAAAAGGTTCTCAAGACGATCCAGGGAACTACAGGAATATCAGTCTTCTATCTATCATTGGAAAAATTTATGCTCGCTACTTGTTAACCAGACTTGTTCAATGGTCTGATGAAAATTCTTTAATTGGCCCAGAACAAGCTGGTTTCAGACCAAACCACTCAACCACAGATCACGCTATAATCTTATATCATTTAGCCCGGAAATACTCCTCAACAACTCGTGGCCAACTATGTGCGGCCTTCATCGACCTGAAGGCTGCGTTTGACAGCATACCCAGAAGGCTATTATGGGAAAAACTGGCACGCTGGGGAATAGACAGAAGACTACTCTGGCTGATGATCCAACTCCACGAAGGTTCGGCGGCTCAAGTGAGAATAACCCCCGCCGGCGACCTCACGAATCCGATACCAGTAAATAGAGGAGTTCGCCAGGGATGTATCCTAGCCCCTTTTCTCTTTAATTTATTTATAAGAGATATGAGAGTACCCTTAGCCGAGTCCCAATTAGCTATCAATGCCCCCCGCCTTGAAAATTACCGTTGTCCCCGTTGTTATATGCCGACGATGCAGTGATCCTTTCTTTTACGAGAATTGGTCTTAGGAGGGCCCTAAAAATCTTTGCCTCATACTGCAAATCCAATCTCCTTACCATAAATCAACCTAAATCCAAAGTCCTAATTTTTTCAAGAAGCAGAAAAACATATAAGTGGGCCTTAGATGGGAAACCCATTGAACAGGTATATACCTTCAATATAACATGGGCTGGAAAACACACGTCGCCCATATCCAAAATAAGGCCAAAGCTCTCTCTTTTGCACTTCTGCGCTTCTTTTTCTCCAAGGGAACCCTTCATATTCCGTCCGCCTTAAAGGTTTATTATACCAAAGTGGTGGCGACAATAGCTTATGCCACCCCTTTATGGGGGGCTTTAGCGAACTTGTCCTCATTGGAGATAATCCAAAGTCAATTTTTGAGACGGTTGCTAAATCTGCCTCAGTGCGCAAGCAACTATGCCACCCGGCTAGAATTAAAAGTCCCTTCCCTTGAGAATGCCTTATGGAGACGCATTTTCTGTTACTGGTTGTCCCTATGGCACAGGCTTCCAAGCCGTTATCTCTTGCAATGCCTCTGGAGAGATGAAGCTGTAAGCCTGTGGGCTGAAAGGATCCATAAGAAAATGATGTCCTATGGCTTGTTTCCATCGGACTTATTGAAACTAGATCCCATCTCGGCTAAAAGATCCATTATACAAAAACTTGACGAGGTTGACTTCCAACAAAACATCTCAAGGGGAAGTGGCACCTGCTCACCGTTAAATCTAGGCATCTGGCCCACTTTGCTGATTCCATCATACTTGTCATCTTTGTCAGTTGCAGCTCACAGATTTGCCTTTGCAAAAGCCAGATTCAACGTCTTTCCATCAAATGTCATGCGAAACAGGTTCTTCAATGGACAAATCTCAGCTTCATGTATATGTGACAATAGAACCACTGAATCTCTTCACCACATACTTGTAGGCTGTTCTTTGCACAGGGCTGCTCGGTCTCAATTTTTATTCCCTTTAATTTCAGAGACTTTGGGTATGACAGTGGAGGCCCAGTTAACAGACCTCCTACAGGACATGGACCTGAGCAAATCACTGCTAGTGGCAAGATTTTTGATTGTCGTCCTTTCATATAAAAAGAAAAACGGCCTACTCTATGAATACTGATTTTTTCTATTTTTTTTCTAAATTATCCAAATAGAGTCCTGTTGACTATAAAATTTGTGATGTACTTGTTTAAATGTTCTTTTCTTAACTAAGGAGCAAGTTCTTTTTAATTTGCCGGTCACAAGTAATTTGTATTAACCTGCTTGCTGATTTTAAACTCGTTAAATCATATCTAAACTATTCTTATCTAAATTGTTAAAGTAATGTTGTATAAGCTGTATATGGTTGTTGTTTTTTTTACTCTTTTCTGTGGGCCTCTGGCCGTAAATAAATAAATTTGAATTTGACTCTCCCAACTCAACATACACATCTGAATTAGGCTGCCGAAATGAAGAACGCTTCTCAGGAGTGGCCTTTGCAGATGGGGTGAGAGGATAGGAGCTCATATCAGTTGTGGCACTGAAAACAAAGAGTCCCCTGGATTCTTTGGGGAAGCCGCGACTGTTTAAAGTAGTGCCATAGCACTTTAGTATAAGGTGCAAATGGGCCCATGGTCTGGATGCAAACCGATATAATAAAGTCTCCTATGTAATTAGCAGTATCTTAACAACTCTCAACACCCTTAATAAGATTACAACTCCCACAATTCTTTGGGAGAAAACTGTGGAATGTACAGTCAAATGCAACATTCCTTATTTCCCTAGAGTGGGCATAGGCAGGGGGACATCCAGTCAGTGTAACGTCCTCTTCCACTGGTTTGGAGCATCCTCCCCCTGCATGTGACCTGGGAGATGCACCTAGCTCTGGCTGACTCCACAAAAGAGCCGAGAAAATGCAGCCATTTTCTCAGTCTCTTCTTGTCATCTTGATTCTTGTCTTCACTTGCAGTTTTATCTTGTCTTGTCTTGTTGTTCTTTCTCTCGCTGCCATGCTGCTCTCCTGCAGCCATTTTGTTGTCTTAATGTAATTTTTGCTGTCTGCTGGCTCTCAGCCAGCAGCATATGAGTTCAGTCTCCATATGAGATGAACTCAGACTCTTTATTGTGTAACTATGAAGTAAAGTCTGCCTTTCAGGGATCAAATCGTTAACTGAAATGTGAGTAAACTTTTGTTACTTTGCTCAGAAAGACTCCTGTGTCTTTATTCTTTTAGGAGGGATTAAAGGGAACATCAGGAAATAATCTTAACTTAGAGATTCAAACGAATCTGCAAACTAGCTATTGAGGAGAATCTGCTCTGCTACATCACTTACTAGCGTGAGTGAAGGAGGAATAATACTTATTCAATATATCCTTTCCTACTATCCTTAACATTCCCACAAAAACATAACTGTTTAAAGTGGCAACATAGTGCTTTAAATGTGTGGTGTGAATGTGGCCAATGTCTCATTTTTCCAATCTTACTTTCATTTTCCCAGTTTTGCATTAAAAAAAAAAGTAACCACAAAACTTTCCCAGTATTTTAGTGCACACTTAATAACTGAATAATTTGAAAAGGAAGTTAAGCCCATTGACTTTAGTGAGGTTTATTCCCAAGAAAATATGTGTCAGAATGTAGGGGAAATGATGGAACTTACTTCCAAGTAAACATGCATTGCTAAGCAGTTTCCTTCCACCCCTCCTTGGGCATGAGTATATTGAGTAGCTAGTAGACTGAATAGACAATAAGGAAACATTTTCATCTGCCAAATTATACAAAAGCATTACCGTAGAAGAAGGTCATTTTGCAAATCCTTAAAGTGATTCCATTCTCCTATACATCTTTAAAGCATCTCGAGAGTATCTGAAACAGGGGGAAGCCATAACTCATTGTTAGAGCATCTGTTTTGATTTGCATGCAGCAGCTTTCAGGTGTCCCAAGTTTAAAGGACCAGATCACAGGTTACATGGCAAGAGACCCAGGAGAGATAAGATAAGATAAGATAAGATAAGATAAGATAAGATAAGATAAGATAAGATAATTTATTGTCATTGCACTCGGAAGGTATGGAGCTGCTGCCAGTCAGAGTAGGCAAGATTGGGCTGGATAGACAAATAGTGTGACCTGTTCTAAAGTAACACAGGAGATTTCTCTCTCTCATCCTAGCCAAACAGATTGAAAGGCAGAGACCTATTATGCATGCAGTTTGAAATGCAGTTTGATGAGGCCAGCCCTGGGGAGGATAAAGTTACTGTAATCCAGCACAGGCAATTATTCTGGACCCTGAAATCACAGCAAGGGAGACTGAAATTAAATTGCTTTTGACTCAGTTAGCTGTGGGAGTAGAGTCCAATAGCAAGTTGTGGGCTGACTAGCATTTGCTGACACAGGGTCAGGGCTCAGATATCCTTTCTGATGCCATGAGGGTGTCTGTGGATCAAGGAAGCAAGAGCAGCTTCCAGCAAGCAAGTTGCTTCAACAAGGACTGGATGTGAAAGAAGACTTTTGAGCTTCTGCTTCCAGTTTGCTTCCTTCACTTGAGTATCAAAGACATGTGAAAAAGTCTGTGAATCTGCCAGCCTTAGCTTCACTGTTCCTCTAAATACCAGCAACAAGCTCTGAGCCAGGAACCCAGTCAAGGACCTTAGACTGGCAACTATAGATGCCAACTCAGTGTCCTGGTTGCTGGTAGCCATGACATAAACACAGGTCAGGCCCCCAAGCAGGTAGGCTTCAGGATCCACAGGGCAGTAAGAGTAACCCAGAGAAGGCACAGAATGAATTTCATATTCTGCAGCTACCAGGATTGGGCTCTGGGAAACAGATAGAGGTGAGCCAGAGACTGGAATCTAGGAGCCTTGGAGTCAGCCAATAGAACTGAAGGGTAAGTCAGATCCCAGCTCCTAGTTTGTCCTCTGGTCATAAGAGTCACTAAAAAATACAGTTCCACATTGGCATTCAGGAAAACCTTAGCTGCAAAAGAAAGCCTTGCTATACCTTTTCCTGATCCAGTTGCTAGCCTTGAAAGGTGGAGTCAGTCCAGGGGCAGGAAGGTTCTTCAGAGAGAAGCTGCCACGTGCACTTCAAAGGTTTGCCACTTAGGGGTGCTGCACACACACACAGGCAGCTAATGGACCTCTGGGTAAGCAAGAGCTCATACTCCAGAGGTCAGAACTGAGGACCAGAGACAAAGAGTATCATCCCAGATAAGGAGGTGAGGAAATGTCAGATTTTGAAAGGCTGCAGTACAGACAAAGGGAACAAGAGCTTAGCCAGGCAGGGATATTTCTTCTTCCTCATGAGTCCAGTTAAACAGATTGGGAACTGCTTCTGTGGCTAAGGCTTTATGGGGCCTGGATGGACAGCAATGAGCTTTTGGGATCAGCTGGTGGAGTGCTCATGTGTGTGATGATGTTGGAAGTTGCAACAGAGGTAGCTCCTCCCTTGAGTAACAGAGCCCAAGTGCACAGTGTATATTTAATCTGTGGAACTCACTGCCACAAGAAGTTGCAGCAGCCACCAGCTTGAACAGCTTTAAAAGGCAATTTGACAAATTTGTGAAAGATGAAGCTATTGATGGCTACTTGTCATGATGTCTGTGTATTGCTTCCCAGGATCCTAGGAAGTATGCCTCCAAATACTGGCTACTGGGAAGCACAAATGGAGTGAGGGCTGTTTGCACTCATGTGCAGCTTGGGGGCTTCCCAGAGGCATCTGGCTTGGCTGTTACGAAGCTGGACTAGGTGGCTGTTACTCGGAACCAGCAGGGCCTTTGCTAGGCTCTTAATCTGACAGGCTTGCAGTGGTGATCACCGTGTGCTGGTAATGCAAAGACTTAAGATGTTTGAGCAGAGGTGGTTGGACTCCAACTCTCATCAGCCCCAGCCAGTATGACCAATGGTAAGAGGTGATGGGAGTTGTAGTCCAGCAGCATCACATCACTGTACTTGGCTGTTAGCAGGACCCTACTGTGTGCCAGGCCTCCCCTCTGCTCAAGTCCTGCTTCTTCACTCTTTGCAGGCTGGCTTCCCCCAATCATCTCCCAGCACCACCAGTTCTTTCCTTAACAGGTTGTGCCAGCCGCAGGCAAATGCTACCCTTTGCGTTCAATTAGCAGCCAACACCTCGGAGAGCAGGAGGTAATATAAATATTTTCCCAAGCAGTAATAGGACCATTTTTTGTGCCACTGATGGTGTAATATTGATTTGACAGCCAGGTGTCAGAAACAGCTGGATGATAGAAAAATCGCAACTTGGATTCTTTCTTTTTTCCAGCAGACAGGAGATGGGAAAAGATTTCCCTTTGGCTTTTTCTAGTGCTTTCTCCTCACATGTCATGTTCCACCCTGACAGGGACATTTATAAATCACCAGTCTGCTCTGTGTTATTAAAGGATGGATTCTTTATAGATGCAATTAATTATTCACCTGCCTCCAGATCAGCTTTTGCAGCATTTAAACAGCAGTGGGGGGGGGGACCCACATCAACAAATCTGCTTCACCCTGCTGAGAACATTTCTAACATCCACATAGTTATTGATGCATGATGCCATCTCTTTTATGTAAATGGCTCTTCCTCTTCAGCTGAACTGAAGGAAGGAACTCCACAGATTCCCACAGATTTACAATGCAATGCACAATCCCACTTCTTGTTGGGATGGTCAGATCAGGACAAAGGTGGGAGAAGCTGGAGGAATTGGAGTCTGATGATCCCAGGGAGGGTCCCAGCAGGTTGGGACAGGATGCATTTGGGTCTCATGAGACTTCAGCATTGTCTGGAGGGGACACAGCAGGTAATGAGTCGGATCCTGGGAATGGCTCCAGCGGGCTCTAGAAAGAGTTTTTGTTTGCTTGCCCAATCCAAAGATATATATGTCCACCCTGCTCAATTAAAACTGCTGGATCAGTGTCTTAGCTTGTTTACTCAATCTTGAATCTCCTGTGTCTTTGATCTGTGCTCTGCTTATGTACCATACTGACACATATTCCAAGTTTGAGTTTTTCACCCACTGAGAGCCAGGACACTTCTTTGGCACAGAGATGTGCCCCAGTCATGTGCTCAGTTGGCAGCAGGGTTGGCTGGAGAAAGGCATTGTGTTGCTGGAGCTGAAGGGTAAATCCTTCCCCCCTTCAACATATAGAAACAAAGTGGACTAGCAATGTGACTCTTGCTTCCACACTGGTGATGGGGCAGCATCCCCCACCATGCCTGAGGGCATCTGTCTGCCTTAGGGTGCACAGGGCACACACAGGGGGAGTCTGAAGGGAAAGGCAGGAATGCTGGCAAGCTTAGACATGCAGCCCAAAACTCTGCTGCATATCATTGCTGGGTCACTCCCCCCCCCCAAATTTGCTACTGTGAGTAAAAGCAGACAGCTGGCCAGCAGGCTCCAACCGCAGCATCAGCCTTTGTGGTAGCAGCAGTGGCTGCAGCCCAGCCACAGGGGTCCCTGGCCCTGACAGTTACCTGGGTATGTTGCAAATATGAAACTGGTGCTGGATCCCAATGTATCATCTATGCAACCCAACTTTTACAGTACTCCTCTCTTGCCCCTCACTTAAAGAAACATACTGAATTTAAGAAGGGACTCAGAATAGCCTTGTTCCATTTGATTGTACTATTGCCATGTCCCTGGAATACCTCAGGAGAATGAGGAGGTGGAAAACTGCAAGATGAGATTACAAAATGAACAAATGTGTACAGAAAGTGGGAATATTGTGCCAGTCAAATTATGAAAGTTGATGAGATTTCAGCTACTGGTGACAGGAGGAGTGAGAGCAACAGGCAGGAGATAATGAGTGTTTGTAGAGAGTTGACCAACCAAGATCTTCTCAACTCAGGCCCAAAACAATAGTGTCTTTGCCTGCTGTTTTATAAGAGTATATATTTACAACACATCATTAAATGAGTAAATTAAATGAATTTGGACATGCAGAATATATTAAAATATTTAAGGAACTGCAGAAAGAAGGGGAAGGAAGTCAATTTTGAAATGTTAAATGGATTGTAAAATTAATGAAATGTATAAATTTGAAAAGTATAAATAAAAAACTAAAAAAGCAGCTTAGAGATCAAACAAAACAAAACAAAACAAAACAAAACAAAACAAAACAAAACAAATGGTGTCAGATTTATCAATTAACTCCAGCTCAGCAACCTCACTCTGTATCCACCCTCTAAACATCTTTTGTTTGAGTACACTGACCTGGCAGATAGAGAAAGGACACCCTGGGAAATTCTGCCTGAATTGCTCCACTTGACTCCAAGGAACTTGTGCAGCCAGCCCGTGAAAGGAACATAAGGGTAATTGATCCCACAGCAAAAGTTCAACAAGGCTCCATGGGGGGTGGGGACAAGTCAGTCTCAGCTATTTCATCCATCATCAAAATAAACTCTTCTGCTGGTGGCTCAGAACAGGATTGCTTCCAGCGCTGTATCTTGTTCTGGTCACCAAACTCTAAGAAGGATATAGAAAAGCTGAAATGGGTTCAGAGGAGGGCAGCAGAGAGGGTAAGTTGAACAGGAAATGAGTTTGATGAGGAAAGGTTGAAGGGAGAACTGGCTGTGTTTAGCCCTGAGAAGAGAGAATTGTGGAGGTGGAGAACAGAGAGGTGGCATTTCTGGAATACTCAAACCGTGTCCCAGTAGGGATGGGTGAAGCTGTTGATTTTGGTCTTTCTCTGTTTTCCAGTCTGAAGTTCAGCTCTTGATATCTCCACATCAGTTTACATTTAAAAAAATAAAGTCATCATGAGGATTAATCAGCATCTTCGTGTGAATTTCTTTCAGCATACAATTTTTTTTGTATGCTGTTTTCCCTAAATACAGTTCTACATGGAGATTTGCAAGACATGCAAGGACAACTCCACTTTCTGAGACTCCACTCCACTATTTGATCTTGATTTCTTTGTGTTTGATGAAATGTATTGATAGACTATGTGAACAATAGAGTCTCATATCAACTTTGAAATTGAGTAGTCAGATTTGTCTTGCTCTGTCTCTAAAAGGTTTTGCCCCTCCTTGGCAACTTTCCCTGCTAAATTTGTATTGAGTACAGCAGTTCATGTAGAGATTAGTTCTGCAGCAATTATTAAAATGAAAATGATGATTGTGTTGACTTTTAAGTGCCTGCCTTTGGATCTCCCAGCAGCTAGTTATAGTTACCAAATTATGAAAGACCAATTTTGTACACAAAAGACTGTCAGAAAGAAAATTTCCTGGATGCACTAAACACCCATTGAAATGTGGCTGGGTATAATAACAGCTCCTAAAATATGAAAATAATTGCTAACATTTCCACTGAGATTTAATCACCCATCATGTATCTTTACATAACCTGCATGGTTCTACTTAGGGAAACAGAGAAAAGATAGAACTTCAGAAGTATGCAAGAACCTATCCGTGTTTTCAGGGCTACTTAAGGGCCTCTCTGTACACAAACCACTTTCCTTTAGTTCTCATCTTCTGTGTGCTTTACAATCTTAATTATTTAGACTGTTATCCTGAGAGCACATCCTGGTTTAATTTCACGTCTCTTGCTGTTCTTTGGACTTTTAGAAGAAATCCTAACAATAAATAAACATTTCAGTATCCTGTGATGGTCCTCAAGTTTCTCAGTTCTCAAAGGCAGAGGTTTTCAACCTTTTTGAGTTCATGGCTCCCTTGACCAACTACATTCTGTCTGTGGCTCCCCAGTGGGGAAACACATCCTGAGCCTCAGAAGCCCAGTTATGTCCCCCCTTGCCTGCAGAGCTGGCAGCCCCTCATCCCTTTTTGAACACCTTCCCTTATGGAGTGCTTCCTCTCCTCTCTCCTCTCCTTGGGAGTCCTCTGGGTAGCCGCTGCAGCTGCCCTTGGTCCCTGAGCCACCCCCTGCCCCAAAGAGAGGTGTCTTCTCATGCCACCCCACAGGGGCCTTGGAAGAGGATGCCCCCAGCGTTAGCGGCCCGACAGTACAGTAAGTGCCACGCTTTTAACATTTGGGAAAATAGAGGTGCCAGTGCTGCGTACACCTGAGTACCCCCAGAAAAAAGGCACTGATCCTCCCATCATCTCCAGCCAGTATGACCTATTGTTAGGGGTAATGGGAACTGGAGTTTAAGACATCCAAAAGACACCACATTGACTATCACTGTGTCAGAGAATGAGAGCAAAACTCCCTAGACTGCTCCAACATGACCGAACATTTCTTTGCAATCCATACTACTGTTCCTCAGGCTTTAGAAGAACCAGAAGAGGCATATTGTTCCACTACTCATGTCTTTTTAATTATATTTTTAGTTTTAGATTATCATAGTTTCCTCAGTGCTATTTTTCTAGAAAAAGAGCTGCCGGAACTTACCATGGATGCCTCCCTTGTTCTCTTAGAATGGCAATGGCACCCACCTGAGAGGGGCCAGAACTGAGGTCCTGTGAGTTGCAGCTGGGAAAAAAGCCCCATGTTTTCAGTAGAAACGTTATATCTGGTTTGGCTGCTTTCAAATGAGTTGCAGGCCAAGCCTGTTTGTGAGCAGATTCTAACCCTTTTATGTTTAATGTTGAAACTTTTAAATCGGAGCATGTCATCACCAGTTAAAATTCACATGAGACCTTTGGATCTTTTTTGTTGTGCCATTGATGCCCAAGCATGGAGTGAGAGAAATAATGTATACATTAGGGACTTGCAGGGTACATGGAAGGCATCAGTTGGAAGGGCTTGAAATGAGCACAGAGTTAAGGCTTGGTAGAAGTAAGGGTCTAGATCAGCAACCCAAGAGCAGAAGCACCAGAGGCAGGTACATAGCCAAGTCCAGGTAGAGTCAGATTCCAAGAGGCTATAGTCTGGAGGGGGGGGGGCAGAGCAGGGTTAAGTAAAACATACTAAGTGATGGGTTGCTCAGACTGAAGAAACAAACCTCTGGCAAGAGTTCTTATGTGTCAGGCTTCGAGGGGTGCCCCCCCCCCCCGGCTGGCCGTTCAAAGGAAGACTCTGGGCCATCAAGTTATAAAGCTTTAATCTGCGGAGTACATCGTAAACACGTCTCGTCAATCACTCTCAGTATCCGGAAGTACGCCACGGTTATTTTCCCGCCAGGAAGCCCATCTGGGAAAACGAAAGCACCGCGTCCTTCTCTTTTTCCTTTCCACTTGCATGTTGCGAGGGCTCTGCCAGCCTGGCTGAAGCCCTCCCCCCGCTTCCCCCTCTGCACTGCTTTTGCCAGAGGGGGAGGAGGAATCGGTTGTCAAGATTGGGGGCATATCCACTGATATGCCCTATATCCACTGATTGCCAGGCTCGGAGGAGTCGGCAGCCCCCTGACATCCACTCCCCCTCAAAGCCCCCCTCCTCTTCGGGTGAGATAGATGACGCCTGTTCTGAGGCAAGCCCTTCCTTTTGGTCTCTTTCTCTTCCCCATTCCCCCTCCCCCCCTCCGCAATCTCTCCAGGGGAGGAGACAAATCCTAGAAAGTCTGTGTCTTCATCCTCCGGAGATGCAAACACAGCTTCCCACCCCTCAGATCCTAACGAGGGCGATGAGGGCTGCCTTCCCCCCGACTCTTCATGGGGGGGAATCTGGGGTCCTGCTCCCTTCCCTCTCTGCACTGGACCTGAACCCCCAGAACTCTTCCTCATCTTCTTCCGTGGTTGCACACACATCCCTCAAAAAGAAATCTGGAGGCATTGCTTATGCGGGAACAGGGAATGAAACTCAGCCGTGAGGTACTCCTCAGTGATCTGGTTGGAGGGCATCCACGTATTGTCCTCTGGCGCTGCCCCCTCCCATGCCACGAAGTACTCCACCCTATCCCCATTCCATCGAGAGTCCAGAATCTCTGTGGCCTCATTGCAGGCTTCCCTCTCCTCTACAATGGGAGGTGTGGGGGGCATCCCACCCTCCCCGTGGAAATGGTGCTCCTCCCTGTATGGTGAAAGCAGTGACCTGTGAAAGACAGGGTGAATCCTCATGGTGTCCGGTAGCAACAGCTTAAAGGCTACCGGATTGACCTGACACACTGGAGGACCCCAAAATATATCTGGAAGGCATTAGGCAGTTAACAGTCTGCAGCAGTAATGATAATACTGTACCTAAAATGTTTAAAGTCACCAGGTACAAGCCTGAGCAGACTTAGAGGCAAAGGCTATCCTTCTTTTTATGTTTGGCAAGATTTCTTATGGAAAGGAAGAAGAGGGGAATCTGTGTATCACAGCAACACGGATGTCACCAGGGGCTAACATCTCCAGTGCTGCTAGGACTTAAAAATAATATATATATATGATTTGAACACACACACACAGACACACCTGGCTTATGTTCCCTTGCAGATGATATGTTGTTTCTACATATTGTTGTTTCTACATACATGTTGTGTCTACATGCAGTAACATTTTTTTTATAATATATCTATAAAATATCAATGTATGATTCAGAAAGAGTCCCAAGAGTTAAAATTTCAAAACTTCTAAAAGCACCTTGCAGACCTTCCTGGAGTTCTGTAAGAAAAATCTGCATACTCCAGTGATTATTTTAGTAGTTGTTGTCGTCTAGGGTCGTTTCTCTCTCTCACTGTCTGTCTGTCTGTCTGTCTGTCTGAGCTGAATGTTATTCTATCCCAGAGTGAGAGCAGATGCCTGTAGGCTCCCCAGTCCTTCTTTAGTAAAGCTGAATAGAGCAGTGAAATCTATGTAATGTCACAATATATTTGTTCATTCTTAAGATGCTGCAAAACTCCATTGGTGTTTTTTCAGGTAACATGCTATGGCTGCAACAGTAGGGAAGAGGCTGCAGCTCAGTGGCAGAGCATCTGCTCTGCATGCAGAATGTCCCAGCTTTAATCCCGGGCATCTCCAGGTAGGATAGATTCCCTGCTTGAAACCCTGGCGAATGGCTGCCAGTCAGTGTAGACAACACTGAGCGAGCAGAGCCTACAAGCAACCCAAATGTTACAAAATAGTGAACAATTTTTGAGTCAGGTGGGGTCAGGCAATAATTTATAGGACACCTGTGGACGGGGAAAACTCTCTTTTTTGCCAAAATGATCTTCAACTGCTGAAAATAAATTTTTAATATTTAGATGATTTAAAGTAAAGAGTACTTTGTTTAGCCACTCTTGTTTCCCTGGCAATCTTATGGGATTCCCTGCTTTTGATTTATGTTTATCAAGAGATTCTTTTAAAATTCTATTAAAGCGTTCCACGATGCCCTGCCCTCTGGAATTATAAGCAATTCCAAAGATATGTTTAACCTCCCACTTTTGGCAAAATTGTGCAAAAGCTTGACTAGCGTAAGTGGGAGCGTTGTCCGTCTTGATGACCTTTGGAAGTCCCATTACCACAAAGGTCCGGATACAATGATTGATGACATGTTTAGTAGCCTCTCCTTTCTGAGGAGTGACCCACAAGAAATGGCTATGAGTATCCACGGACACGTGTAATCTGGACCAAGGGGCAAAAGAATTATACAAAGTGACATCCATCTGCCAAATTTCATTTGCATTCAAGCCTCTAGTATTTACTCCTGTAGAGGGGCAAGGCGTAACTTGAGAGCATTCAGGGCATTGCTGAACAATTGCCTTCGCATGCTCTAAGGGAATTTGAAATTGCCTTGCGATAGACTTTGCGTTTTGGTGAAACATTGAATGACTCTCCCAGGGAGTGACAGCAAGAACTTTTTCTTTCGTAGCTGCATCGGCTACGGAGTTACCTTGTGATAAGTACCCTGGAAAGGATTGATGTGACCTGATATGGGCTATAAATACCTGGTACGTCCGTACCTGCAGCAACTGCTGCAATGTCAGAAATAAGGATAAAAGGTTGTCATCTAAATTAGGGGTCACGTAAGCTCCAGGGAGCGAGGTGACTACGTGACATGCATATTGACTGTCTGATATTAAATTAATGTCCTGAGATGGAAACATCTGAAAAGCCAAAATTATAGCAGCAATTTCTGAACGTTGTGCAGATTTCTGTGGAGTCACCTTTTTTACCCATTTACCTTCCTCCATCCATGCTAAAGCACCCCACCTAGGGCCCCCATCTGTGAACAGAGTGAGGGCGCCCTTAAGAGGTTGAGGTACAATGCTTGAATGCACAAACACCGGAACTCTATTCAAAGCTAACAAACGTGGGTCAGATGGAATGTGATAAGAAATCCTGCCTACATAGTCAGTGAGAGAAGCTTGCAGCTGTGTTGATAAACTCACCAGACGTTCCCAATCCTTTAGAGGTAGAGGGATAATTATATTAATTAAATCTAAACCAATCAAAACTCTGCTTCTCTCCCTAGCTTTAAATAAAAGCTCAGCGTACATTTGAGCTAAAGTTGTTATTGTAGCGCTTGGGCTGTGAGCAAGATGGATCCATTCAATGATTAACAGAGATGGTTTTTTCCTCTCCCCTGACACCTCCAGCTCTTGAACAATAGCCGCTGAAGGAAGTCTTTCTGTGGGAATGATAACGAGAGAGAGAGGGACATGAGGCTCGCAACGATTAATCCAAATGATTTTTAAAGACTCATTAACTCTGGTAAAAACTGCCTTTTGCTCTGGGGTCAAAACAATAACATCTGAGGGATCCTTTTTATTTTTTAAAGCTTCAAATATTGGAGTCAAAAGCGAAGTCGGTAGTCCCATGAATGGTCGGAGCCAGTTCATGGAGCCCAATATTTGCTGAATCTGTACATAAGTCATTGTGCTCTCTATTTTAATCTGAGGCATTTGCGGATGTGAGTACGTTTGAAGCAATTTGTGACCCAAATAGAGAAATGGCTCCCTCACCTGCACTTTCTCAGGAGCAATTTGTAAGCCAAATTTAGCTAGGTCTGTGGATAATTCCTTTAACCAGCTCTCTTTAATTACTGGAGCGGCTGTCAAAATATCATCCATGTAGACCTCTGGGTGGCGCTGTCTAAATGGTTTTAGTGCTTGTGCCACAAAATGTTGACAAATTGTTGGACTGTTAATCATTCTTTGTGGTAATACAAGCCATTCATACCTCTCAGTCGCTTCCAAATTATTTACTACTGGCAATGTAAATGCAAAGAATTTTCTATCCTTTTTACAAAGAGGAATGGTAAAAAAAACAATCTTTTAAATCAATTACCATGACCTGCCAATTTCGTGGAATCATGCTAGGATTTGGCAAACCGCATTGAAGCGGACCCATTGGTTCAATCAAAAGGTTAATTTGTCTCAAATCGTGTAAAAAATGATACTTGCCTGATTTCTTTTTTATAACAGATATAGGAGTATTATATGGGCTTACTGAGGGTTGAATATGCCCTGCAGCAAGTTGCTCTTTGACCAATTCCTTTAAAATAATTATTTTCTCTTTGGTCAGTGGCCATTGTTCTACCCAGATAGGTTCTGTAGAACGCCACGTGAGTGGTAGGGCTGTTGACTTAGAGAGACTCATTGTTCCTAATCATTAATGACCAACCGTGCCTGAAATTGTTTCATCAGATCTCTTCCCCAAAGATTTAAGTGGATCGAGAGAATTACTGGCTGTATCTGGGCTGAGCGATTTCCATCAGGGGCTGTTACCGTGAGCCAAACTTTGCTCCTTCGCGCAGCCTGCGATCCTACAACACCCCACACTGATGCTGATTCTTCCATAGCCCAATCCTCTGGCCAATTATTTTCTGCAATCATGGTTATATCAGCTCCGGAATCTAAAATTCCTTCAAAATACCTGCCATTTAATAAATAGGTTCTCTTAGGCTTCACCTCCTTAAGAAGTTCTGAGACCGCTAAAATGCTAGGGTGAAGAGAGCGGGAGGAGTTCGTAGACCCGAATCCTCCTCACCTCAAAGCTGACCCCCCCCTGCTGGAAGCACATAGGGAACTATAACTAATTGTGCATATGACTCTCCCTGTTTCAGAGTCATAGGCATATTAGTCTCAAATTGAATCATAATGGTTCCCTCATAATCTGCATCTACAACTCCAGGAATTATGAAAATTCCTTTCTGTCCAGCAGATGACCGGGGGAGCACCAGTCCCACAGTCTCCTTTGGCAAAGGTCCTTTTAATTGAGTTGGCATGAGAACCACCACCCCAGGGAAAGCTACAAATTTATCCTCCTGATTCACCAAATCTATCCCTGTACTTCCCTGAGTGGCTGCCTTTGAAATGGAAACATCTGTTGCAACATTGAGTCTGGGGCTAGTCGCATGCCCGCAACTCAGTTTCCTTGAGTCTGCTCTGAACTGCGACATTGACTCGCCCAATGGAACCCCTTTTTACATTTTGGGCACACAGTTCTAGGTCTCACTGCCTGTTCTCCAGGTCTACTTCCCTTGTGCACTCCCCCTCCGGGGAGCCTGCATTCGGCCCGGAAATGTCCTATCCGGCCGCAATTGAAGCAGCTGCCAGTAGGCTTGCTGCACCCTGATTTCTGTCCAGCGCCCTGGTCATAGCCTCCTCTGCGGAGCGCTGAAGCTAATGCTTCCATTTGGAAGGCATTTGTTCCTATGTCCGAACATGCGCGAAGCATGTCCGCCAGCTGATAGTCCTCACGCGCCACCACAGCTTGGAGTGCGCGATGACAATCTATGTTTGCCTGCTCAAATGCTAACTTAATAATTAATTCCACACTGGCTTCCGCATTACCAACCTGGCGTGAAATTGCCTCCTGCAACCTGTCCACAAAATCCTGAAAGGATTCTGAGGCACCCTGCTTAATTGAAGAAAAGGACTTCCGGCGAGGGCGTGCTACGGATCAGGTCGCTAAGGGGAAACCTCCGTCGTGGAGGCGACCCGGTAAACGGTAGCAGCAGGAGGGGTGGATTAGTGCCCAAAAGCCATCCCCTCCACAAATTAATCCAAAGGCGAAGGTGCGGGACCGGAGCTGAAGAGGAGCAGTGTTGGAAAGGCATACTCTGCGCGGACATCGTTTAAAACTTGCCAACTCGGTGGGGCGCGAGAGGAGCCGGACGCTTCCCTGGAACGCTGCAAGCCGTTTGGGGCACCGAAAGCCTGAGTAGCGAGCGCCTGAAGCCCTCGGGCGAGAGAAACGACTTCGAAAATGCCTGTGAGTTTTAAATGCTTTCCTTAATGGTGATAATACAAGAATAAGAGAAGGGGAAACAGCGGGCGAACAGATTTCCCCGAGGATTGTTTCCTATCTCATGTTGGGGTTGCGATAAGGGAGACCTACCTGTCATGAGTGCATAAGGAAAGGTGGGGAAAAGCAGATCCGGAGGGAAGTCGACATAGCTGATCCTAGCAGAGCGCCGGGCGGTGGACTCGGAGCCGGCAAGAGAAGTTGCAGGCTGCAGAGTGGCCAGGCGCAAAGGAAACACAGAGGAGATTAGAAGGGAGAAGTTGAGTGAGAAAATTGACGGTACGAATAGCTAGAGGAAGATAAAGGAGAGAACAAAGGGGGAGAAAATGGAGGAAACTGCTGAGTAATAAGAACGAAAGGTGATATCCGCCTTCTTTGCGGAAGTGGGAGAAGAGGAGAGGTGGAAATGGGAGCAAAGAGAGGCGACGGAACGTTAGCAGCTCACAGCGACATCTAGTGGAGAAACTGGAAATTACAAATTTGACTTAAAACACACTGGAAACCCCTTTGTTCCTTACTATATTGAAGATATTGACTGATTGACTGATTTCTAAGAGTTTAATTAAAATAAGAAAGTTCAATAGCAAGTTATTAGAATTACATTGGAATTGAAGACGGAAGGGATGTTCCCTTAACCTGAGAGAGACCAGGGAACTCCCAAAAAAAGAGATGAGCCTCAGAAGGTGAATTTTGAGTTGATTACTTTCATTTTGGGAAAAAGTGATAATTTGAAGTCTTGTGAATTACAGAATGACGGGAACGAAGGTGAAAGCAGCAGCAACAGCAGCAGCACAGCCGGCTGGTGGAGCAGCTTTGAAAAGACAATCTATAGCAACAACAGCAACATCTATGTCAGCATCGCTAGAAACAGATGCCCTTGATGGCATTAGAAGGGCAATTGCAGAGATGAGCAAATCAATAAATGACAAATTAGACTCAGTAATTGGTAAGGTGGAGGACAATACGAAAGCGATAGAATCTAATACGCATGCAATAGAAGGCATATCAACGCAGATTAAAGAGCTACATATGAAAGATAAAGAACTGGAAGCGGGCTTGAAGGAGGTGACGGGGAAGGCAGCGAAACATGATGATCAGATTAAAAAATTAACAACAGATAACAAAGAGATTAAGAAAATGCAAGGGAAAGAAGAAGAAGAGAGGAAGGAGATCTGGAAGATGCAGGAGGAGTTGGCGGACCAGCTCGCAATGTTGGAAATGCGGCAAAAGGCGCACATTCTGCGCCTGAAGGGGGTGCCGGAATTAGGTAACGAACCAGTAAATGAAAGAATATTGAAAGAAATGGCTGCTTGGCTAGGTGTAAATGAGAATGACATGCTGATGGATGTAGACAAAGTTTTCAGACTGAGAATGGATAGATCGAAAGCACCAAAGGGAGTTAAAAGACCAGCGGACTGCCTTATCTTTTTTAATTCACTTTTACTTAGAGACAAAGTCCTGCAAAGGAAGAAGCAGGCGGAGCTAATAATAGAGGGAAGGAGTGTGGCCATATATAAGGAGATCCCTAAAAGGTTGACGGCGAAGAGGCAACACTACAAGACTTTAACCGAGGCCTTGAGAAAGAGAGGTGTTTGGTTTACATGGGAGTTCCCGGAGGGGGTCTCCTTTATTTTCAAAGAAAGAAAGAAGACGCTAAGAACGGTCGAAGAAACTAAGAGGTTTTGTAGCAGATACAGAAAGGAACTGTTCTTAGAGGAAGGGGGACCCAAAGAAGACGACAATCAAGAAGAAGAATAAAGAATTAAGTGATTAATGTATAAGATCTGTCTTTGACTGTACTCTTTCCTTTTTGTTTCTTTTTAGTAATTTTGTAAATTGTTGTGCTATTGAATTTAAAGGTATCTTCTGAATCGCTGTCTCAGATTTTCTAGGCAATTCTCTATAAAGTTAAAGTTTTTTCTTTTTTGTAATATAATTAAAATTGGAGGATGAACCTAAATATTGTTTCCTGGAACGTAAACGGTCTAAATGATAAAGGGAAGAGAAATAGAATAGAACGAATTCTTTAAAAAGATAAATGGGATATCATCTGTTTGCAGGAGACGCATGTGTCACAAAATCATGAGAGATTATTGCATAATAATAAGCTTGGTAAAGAATTCATTGCTTCCAACGTTAAGAAAAAGAGGGGAGTGGTAACATATATAAAGGAAGGAATAAAAGCGGAAGGGTTATATCAGGATGAAGAAGGCAGAGTGGTAGCAACTAAATTAACGATAGGGAAAGAAGAATTGATTTTATTTAATATATATGCACCAAACGGGTGCAAAGCAAAATTCTTTCAGGAGCTTGGGGAGTTAATGGGGAAATTGGTAGGGCAGGAGGAAGTATTGATTGTGGGAGACTTTAATGGGGTGGTAAACCCAGAACAGGATAGGTCAGGAAAGCGTAAGAATAATGGAAAATTACCAGAGATTTTTAGACAAATTGTAAATAGCTATGAATTAGTAGATTGTTGGAGAAGCAAACACTTAAATGAAAAAGAATACACCTTTTATTCAGAGGTGAAGAAGTCTCTATCAAGGATAGATTTGATCTGGTCCACAACAAGATTATTCTCAATGGTTGGGAAATGTAAGATATTAGAAAAGTCACTGTCGGACCACAACCCAATGATGGTCGAAATAAAAGAAGGAACGAAAGGGAAAGATAGGTGGAGATGGAGAATGGAAGATAGCATGCTAAATGATGATGAATTTGTTAAAAAATGTAAAGAAAATCTCAAGGAATTTTTTAAAATAAATACTGAAAAAGACACAAACCTACCGACAATTTGGGACGCAAGCAAGGCCTACATTAGAGGCCTGTATATACAACAGAAGCACCTAATTAAGAAAAAGAAAGAAGCAAATTTGAACAGGATAAAGGAAGAAATTGGGAAAAAAGAGAGAGAATTGAAAGATAAACCAGATAAAATAGAATTGGCAAACCAAATTAAAATATTGCAGAAGGAATTGGCAGTGATAATAGGGGAGGAAATTGAAAAGAAAATTAAATGGATGAAGCAAAAATCATTTGAGATGGGTGGCAAAGTAGGGAAGCTGCTAGCTTGGCAGTTGAGAAAAAAACAAAAGGAAAGAACAATTATTAGTATTAAAGAAGGGGAGAAAAATATAACAGATTTGGATGATATTAAAAGATGTTTGAGTAATTTTTATAAAAATCTGTATAAAGCAAAGAGGACAGAGGAGAAGGAAATGAGCGAATACTTTGCCAAACAAAAATTAATTAAGATTAGTGAGGAGGAAAAATTAATGTTAAATGGGCCAATTACGATTCAGGAAATTGAGAATACTATAGGGAGGCTTAAGAAGGGGAAATCGCCTGGCACAGACGGATTAACAGCATCCCATTATAAAATCTTTAGGGACGAAATAAAAATAGTTTATAAAAACCTGGTTAATGGAATAATGGTAAAAGGGGACATACCACGCACGTGGCAGGAGGCGTATATTGCCTTAATACCAAAGGGGACGGATCCCAGCCCACAAGCCGGAGCATTTAGGCCGATATCGTTATTAAACACTGACTACAAAATCTATGCAATGATTCTGGCAGAAAGATTGAAAAGGGTCTTAAATAAGCTAATTGAAGATAACCAGCAAGGATTCCTTCCAGGAAGAAAAATGGCAAAAAATGTAAGAATAATTTTGAATATGATTGAGTACCTGGATTGGAACCCTGGAAAAAAGACTGCCCTGATCTTCCTTGATGCCGAAAAGGCCTTTGATAACCTCGAATGGAAATTTATGGAAAGAGCATTGATAGAGAGAGGCCTGGAGGGGAATTTTCTGAAGGGAGTCCAAACTATATATAGTAGGCAGGTAGGAAGGCTGATAATTAATGGAACGATTGCGGATGAATTCCCCATCACAAAGGGAACGCGGCAGGGTTGCCCGCCTTCCCCACTTTTATTCATAATGGCTATAGAGTATTTGATTAGAGATGTTGATGCAAACAAAGATATTAAAGGAATAAGGGTGGGAAGGAAGACGTGGAAGATACAGGCTTTCGCGGATGACATCATTCTAATGATAGAAGACCCAGAGAAAGGAATAGAGGAATTGGAAAAAGTATTACAAAAATATGGGGAAATTTCAGGATTTAAAATTAATAGTGGGAAAACTAAAATGATGGTTAAAAATATTAAAAATAAAGAATTAGAGGATTTGAGGAAGAAAGTGAATTGGGAGATAGTAAAGAAAATTAAATATTTGGGAGTTATAATTTCGGAGAAAAATATAAGGTTATTCGAAGATAATTATACAGCAACTTGGAATGAAATTAAAAAAGATTTGGAAAGATGGAGTCTTCTACAATTATCAATGATGGGGAAGGTATCTGCAATCAAGATGTCTGTGTTACCAAGACTGCTCTTCCTTTTTCAAATGCTGCCTATTGTAGAAAAAAACGAAAATTTTGAAATTTGGAGGAGGGAAATTAGTAAATTTATTTGGGGGAATAAGAAGCCGAGAATCCAATACAAATTACTTACCGAAGCTAAAGAAAGAGGGGGGTGGGGGGTCCCAGACCTAAAACTATACTATGCTGCGGCGGGGATGTGCTGGATCAGGGATTGGGCAACTCTGGAAGATGAGGAGTTATTACAATTGGAAGGATTTAGAAACACAGCGGGGTGGCATGCATATTTGATACAAGAAAGCAAACACAGCAAAAAAGAATTCACGGAACATGTGATTAAAAGATCTTTATTAAGAACATGGATAAATTACAGAGACAGGCTGGAACCAAAAATTCTGAAGTGGCTCTCTCCCTTTGAAATCATAGCAGTGTCTAGGAAAAAAGATAAAGAGAAATGGTTAACATATGAGCATATAATAATCAAAGATGCAGATAAGTGGAAATTAAAAACATATGAGCAAATCAAAGATAAATGCACAAGTTGGCTTAGCTATACCCAAATTCATAGTATGTTCACAAAACACATGGAAATAGGCTTCCCAGAGGGGAAATCTAAATTCCAAGAGCTGATAATAGAAAATCAAAAGAAATCATTAAGTAGATTATATAAATACTTACTTGAATGGGATATGAAAGAGGAGGAAGTGAAACATACGATGATTAGATGGTCACAAGATATAGGGAGAGTAATCTACTTGGAACAATGGGAAAGTATATGGAAGAATAGTATTAAATTTACCGCCTGCACCAATATCAAAGAAAATATGCTTAAGCTTTTTTATAGATGGCACCTGACGCCCGAGAAAGTAGCCAAAATATATAAATCAGAGTCAAATAAGTGCTGGAAGTGTAAAAATAAAGTAGGTGATTACTACCACTGTTGGTGGAGTTGTGAAATAATTAGGAAGTATTGGAATATAATCTATGAAAGAATGAAAAAATTATTAGGAGTCACCTTCCTCAAAACTCCAGAGGCCATGCTGCTAAGTATAGTTCCAAATACCATACCAGGGGACAGGAAAAACATCTTTCTATACGCTTGTGCAGCGGCGAGAATACTACTAGGCCAGTACTGGAAATCAGAGAGTGTACCAACAGTGCAAGATTGGCATGGCAGATTAGTGGAATATATGAATCTAGCTAAAATGACGGCAGCGATAAGGGACACAGCGAAACAGAAGATCAGAGAGGAATGGAAATATCTGGAAATCTATTTAGGAAAAGAAGGAATCAGTACAAAGTTAACGATCTGCTTAGATTAAGATAAGGAATAAGGAATAATAGATAGAATAAAGAGAGTACTTATTTAGTAGAGATGGGTAGGGTAGTATTAATAAGATAGTAATAGTAACAGCAAATCGCAAAGTAAGGGAAGAAATATAAGGAACACATGAAGATGGACGATAGGAGGTACTTCTTCTTTTTTTTAAAAAAAATTTGTGTAGGGGAGGGAGGGTAAGGGAGAGGAAGAGAGCATGTAAGGTTGTAAGGGATTAGAGGAAATGTATGTATGTAGAAATGTATGTATGTAGGAAATGTAGGTATGTAAATGTATGTATGTATGTGGGGAATGTATGTATGTAGGAAATGTATGTATGTAAGGAGTAGTAATGTAAGTAATGTAATGCATGGTATAATGAATGTAGGTGTTTATATGTCTGATAGGAAGAATGAAAATGTGTAGAACTAATGTTGTGTATGATAGATAGAATGAATTAGCATAATTGTTTGATAGTAAGTGCGAGGAGGTTTAGAGGGGGAGGGAATGTAATGTGTATGGAGGTTTAGAGGGGAATGTAATGTGTGATGATGTGGGAGGTATGGAGTTTGTATGTATGAAATTGTATGTCAAGTGGAAGGTTTATATGTTGTATTAAATTAATAAAATTTAAAAATTAAAAAATAATAATAATAAAAATAATTGAAGAAAAGGACTTAACTGGCTTCCCTGAAGCTGGGACTCTCCTAAGGCTTTTTAACACACAGCGGGAGATAACCAGATGCGCTACTTCCGGAATCTCTTCCGCTTGCTAAATTACAGTGGAAAACAATCCATCGCCATACAATTGATCTGGAGTGTAAGCCCCACCAGAGATATTTCCTTCCTGGATAGCCTCTCTTCTATATTCCGCGTCCCAAACAACAAACTGCGAACTGGAAAGGATCATCTTGAAAAGATCTTTCCAATCCTGCGGAACAAGGTTATGAGACGTGCTCACACTCTCAAGAAGTCCCTGCGTAAAGGTAGACCTTAAGCCTGTTTCAACAATGCTCTTCCTAATCTCCCTCAAAACCTGATAGTTTAAGGGTGCCCAGTGGTAATGGAGATTGTTCTGATCATCCATAACCCTGGTCACTGGGAAAGCCTGCAATCCTGCTCCTAACTCCTCTGAACTCAGGTTTCCTTTTAACATTTCCTTTCTAAATCCTGCCCTGACAGCCCCCATTGCCCTATTAAGGGACATAGGGCCGGCAGGCGCACTAACCTCGGGAAGCTCAGGAGAGATTGACTCACTGAGAACCGAGGGCGAAGGGGTGGCAGACTAATCCCCTTCTGGGAGCTGAGAATGTGATGAGGATGATGCCTTGCTGAGTGAAATCCCCATCTTCTCAATTGCGTCCCTGCATTCCTTCCATGCCGCGATGACCGACACAGGAGCTCGTGGGTGGGAAATGAGACATTTCCCGACTTCCTCCCATTCCCCTAGATCTAAGGAGCCTGACTCTAAATACCACGGGCATTGTTCCCAAATTACTTCTACCAGTGTTTCCACATCTGCCTTAACTATTCCTATCTGACTGAAAGTTTCCACAACTTCCTGCAACTCTTCTGCATGACTGGCTTGCTGAGTTGTGCTATTTAAACCCATACTCACGGGAACGCGAACGTTGAGGGCCCAAAGACTTTTCCAGTCTCGTGTGAATGCTGGGCTGAATCACGTCGGGGTCACCACAATGCGGGAGCGGCGAAGCAACGAGACTCGGAGACAAGATGAATGTGCGGGAAGGCGACCTCGGCTCTTTGCGAGCGCCCCCTTTTATTTGGTTTTCACAACATGCTAATCATTAACCAATACAAGCACAACCCAGTCCCAAACAAGGGAAAACTTTGAAAACTTTCCACCCCATGTATGGTAAGGGGTGACACCCCCAAGCCTCACCCAGGACCCTGACATTGTGTACGTGACTGTTCCTCATGCTCCCCCCATGCACCCTCCTCGTGCTCATCTCGTGCTTCCTGGTACTTTTCCATGCGTCCGCCATTATCCTTTGTTGTTCCCGACACGTGTCCTGCCACTCCGACGTTCAGAGCGCCGTGATTTGCCAGCACGTCGCTCCCGATCGGCGCAGAGACACCTGTGGTATGCCAACGTGGTGTACAGCGTGTATGGTGTGCTTGTGGGCTCATAAAACCGTCCCAACATGGAGCAAACTTGTTTTCTGCTGCTCCCCAGGGCAGGACCCCAGCCAACAGATTTGAAATGACAAAAAAAGAGATTCCAACTAAACATTAGAAAGAAATTTCTGATGGTAAGAGCTGTGTGACAGTGGAACGGACTCCCATGGGAAGTGGTTTCCCCTTTGCTGGAGGTTTGTAAACAGATCTTGGATGGCCAGCTGTCAGGGATGCTTTAGCTGAGATTCCTGTGTTACAGGAGGTTGGACTAGATGAGCCTTGGGGTCCCTTCCAACTCTACAGTTCTATGATTCTATGCTTCTATTGCCTGAGTCTAGTATTCCTTCTCCGATCATTATGCAAGTGATGCTCCAGAACAGCAAAGCTTGGGTGACCACTATCTCTTTTGTGAAAACTTCCCTAGGTTTCATTATTTTCCACCTAGTCATTTTGACACTTTGGAACCCTATTTGCAAAATTTAACAATTCCAAAATACAGATGCGCTTTCACTTTCACAAGATTGAATATACTGCCTTCGGCTGTACAGGTACTTGAGGGTTGATTTCAAAAAATTCCGCTGGAAAAACGGTTATGTCCCTGTGGAGATGGCAGTATTGAGTCAGTGGCTCATGTGCTTCTGGCTTGCACTCTTTATAAAGATTTGAGGAGTGAGGTTGTTACCCCTCTACTATTGTCCATGCCGGGTCACTCAACCATTGCTACTGTGTCCTTTCTTCTAGCAGATCAAGATAATCAGTTGACAGCAAAAACTGCAAGGTTTTTAGCGGGGGCAATTAGAATAAGATCTATTTTGATGTCAACCTCAAAAATTTATTTTTGTATAGTTAAGTTTTTACCTCTATCTGCAGTACATTTTATTTTATTTTATTGCTATGGCTAGTGGCTGATGCAAATAAAGATTCTACTGATTTTATCGGATCCCTAGGTTTCATCGGCCCCTGCTGTCCGATTCCCTGATGTGTCTTCCCAGTATAGTGGATCCTCGGTTTTCCAGTGTCCTAGGAAGCCAAATGATTTGGAACCCGAATGCCAAAAACCCGGAAGTGAATGCTTCCGTTTTTGAATGTGCCTCGGAAGTCGAATGGCTTCCAGGGTGCATTTCTTCATTTTTCTCAATAGAATTTGCCGACTGCCCATTGCGCCTCGGTTGTTGAACATTTCGGAAGTTGAACAGTCTTCCGGTATGGATTACTGTACCTCATAGCAGGCACTTATAGCTTACCGGTGGACCAGTGTGCATTGGCCCATGAATTGGGGAACAACTGAGACCTTGAGCGATGTCTTGGACGATGATCCCTTTCTGCTCTTTAACAGATACAATTTGCACAACTGCTTCTTCTCCTTATTTGGCTGTTCTGGAGATTCAGCCTTAGATGGGAGATAAGATTGTGCAAATAGGAGGGATTGCCAACAGAGGGATTGAAGAATTAATATCTGACAATGATGTGTGCCAGAGGTTTAGGCCAACAAGCTGAACCTAGGCTGTTAGCACACAGAAGCTAATTTCTTTTACTGCAAACCTTTCAGTGGGTTTTGACAAAAGATTGTTTCCCTCCACTTCAGCCCCTCTCTCCCTGCAATTGATGACAGGCTGTCTTGGTGAAATGGGTCTCTTCACCTTCTAGTGCATCTTTGTGATTTATTTTCTCTCTAACACACATACACACACACCTGCTACAAATGCTTGGTTGGCTTTTAAAAATATTATTATTGCTGCTACTCTCTCTATAGGAGACATACACTTTTTGAAAATGCATTGTCAGGAATCGCTTTTGCAAACACAGCCTGTTCCATGTTACCATTTCCAAATGGATCTTGCAACAGGGGACTGAGGCCAAAAACCATTTAAAATGCTCTTTGAGTCTCTGCCCAAAGAGTAACTGGAATCTGCGATGTGATTATGTGGAAGGTCTCAGCTTTATCTTTAACCAGTAGCTCAGTGGAATCAAGGGCTGAACATGATGAGTAACAACAACAACAACATGCTGCCCCACTGACTGTGTTGCCCCAGCAACTTTGGGTGGCTCCCAACAGAAAATTAAAAACACAATAAAACATCAAAATTAAAAAATCTTCCCTAAACAGGGCTGCCTTCAGATGTCTTCTAAAAGTCAGATACCGTGTTTCCCCTATTTTAAGACACCGTCTTATATATTTTTTCCCTCAAGAAAACGCACTATGGCTTATTTTGAGGGGATGTCTTATTTTTATTACGTAAGCTCAGCCCCGCGTTTTCCTTGGCACCCTCCAGAACTGCGCCTATCACTATGGCTTATTTTTGGGGTATGGCTTATATTTCGCAAATGCGAAAAAATCCTGCTATGGCTTATTTTATGACTACGTCTTAAAATAGGGGAAACAGGGTAGTTGTTTATTTCTTTGACATCTGGTGGGAGGGCATTCCACAGGGCGGGTGCCACTACCGAGAAGGCCCTCTGCCTGCTTCCCTGTTACCTCACTTCTCGCAGGAAGGGAACCGCCAGAAGGCCCTTGGAGCTGGACCTCAGCGTCCGGGCTGAATGGTGGAGATGCTCCTTTTTTACATTTGATGTGAGACATTATACAAAATAAGGTGAAGGAAGAAGAGTGGGAGAGAGAATGGGCAGAGGGGGTTGGGGTGGTATATTTAGTGTGTTTGTGGAGTTTAGGACTTTAGGACTTTTAGGACTTTAAAGGTCAGCACACAAACTTTGAATTAGGCTCAAAAGTGTACTGCAAACCAATGTAGATCCATTAGGACTAGAGGTTGTTTTTTTGCTTTTAATTTTTTTTAAAAGATTTTCATGGTTTACAAAAAGTGTGCAATGTCTTTTTTCAAGTTGTATAGTCCAGGGACGTCTAACTCCCAATAGACTGCAATCTACTCACAATATTAAAAAACTGGCAGGGATCTACCCATTGTCATAAAAAGACTGGCAGTGATCTACCCAAAGTTGTGCTTTTTTTAGGAAGCCAAAGTTGTTGAGCTTTTTGTTAGTAAACCAAAATTGGTTTTTTGCTTTTTTTGTAAGGAGATCGTTGAGGGGCCAGAGGTCACCCAGGATTTACCAGGAACACTCCGCGATCTACCAGTAGACCAGGATCTACCTGTTGGACATGCCTGGTATAGTCCTTTTTTACATTTGATGTGAGACATTATACAGAATAAGGTGAAGGAAGAAGAGCGGGAGAGAGAATGGGCAGAGGGCGTTGGGGTGGTATATTTAGTGTGTTTGTGGGGTTTTATGTCAGTGTCACTTGAGTAGGTTCTCTATTCCTTTATTTCATATGCTTTTGTACACACAAACAAACACACACACACACACACACACACACCTTTCTCGGTAGAGGTTGGGGGCCCCCAGGGCATGGCTGGTTATCCTCAGTTGGCTGCATTGAGGTTTGTTCATGGGGAGGGGGATCCCTCTGTGCCTCCCACCCCAAACCTGCACACTGGCACTTGCCCAAGGGCAGAGGGGGTTGGCAGCCCCCTCAATATTGGGTAGTGGTGGTTCAGCCCCCTGCTTTGAAATATTGAGGGGGTTGAGGCACCTGCCCCCTTGTAGCCCTATAGCCGTCACCCCTGTAATACATAGTTTAAAACTGTTTAGGGCTTTCAAAGTTAAAAATCAACGCTTTGAATTGAGCCTGAAAAACACATGGCCACCAGCACAGGTCTCTTGTTATCAGTCAGATGATGCCAATACCATACACTGCTTGCCAGCCTAGCTAGAACAGTTTGAACCAACTGAATCTCTTCAAGGGTAGCCCCACACAGAGCATATTGCAACAGTCTAAACATGATGTGCCTAAGACATAGGTAAAAGCTGCCAAATGTTGCTGTGCAATGGCTTCCGGTCGGCGATGCCGGAGAAGAAGGTCGGGGGGACATGTCGCTCCTGACATTCCCCCGTCCGACTGGGAAAAGGGGAGCTTGTGCCAGCGCCACAAACCCCAAAACCCCCGGGAAGGGCGTCCCGGGGTCCTAGGACCTGCATGGGCTCGGACGCCGAACCTGCTCCCCGGGAGACCGCAGTAAGGGCTCCCGAGTGCGAGCGGGCGGCGGAGCCCCAGGGTCCGCTAACTCCCCGTCGGGCGAAGCTGCGAGACCGTCTTCTTCGAGCGCGCTGATTTCTCCAAGACCTGTAATTTGGAATCGTGAGTAAAATTTAGAAGAAGTGGAATTTGGACAGAATTTGGGCTGGATTGGAACGAAAACACGGAGGTCCGTTCCTTTCCATTGTTGTAGTGAAGCAGGAAATAGATACAGTTACATTGAGAAAGACTGAATTGACTTTTATTGCTGTATGGCTTTAAATTAACCCTTGAGCCTCCCCTGGTCCTAGGGGAAGCAGAAGGAAATGTGATAGCCTTGTGGATTATTTTTCAAGCTGAAAATTTGAGAACTGTTATAAGAAGAAAAGTTGGAAAAAGTTTTTAAAGTTTTAAAAGTATAAAAACTGTGATCAAGAAAATGGCGATGAAACCGGATATTACTTGGCAAACTGTGCTGGAGAAGATGCAGGAATACATTGCGGAACTAAGAGAGAGGAATGCGATGGGAAAAACTTTGGAGGAGATAAGGCAAACCCCAAACACTGCGCCGGCTGAACCAGCTGTACAAGTAACCATAGAAACGACAAGACCCGTCAAGGCTAGACAACGAAAGACGATTTGGCGAAACATCTGCTGCAGGAAAAGATTTTATAACCGGAGAAGAAAATGTGCTTTTACCACAAGAAGCAAGATTGGGAACATAAGAAAGAAGAGCACATTGAAACTCATTGACAAGCAGCTGAAGGGAAGCCGAGACGAACTGAATATGAACTGGGAAGGCTGGACACAGTTTTGGGAAAAGGCCTTTTTGGAAGATGCAATGCAGGACTCATGCTGGTTCTGGGTCTCTCCGCCAGCAGGAATAGGATAAGAACTCTTAAAGTACGGCCTGATTTGTGGATTTATGGTTTCTGACTTATGGACATGCCAAGGACTGTTTAAACAATATGAAATATAAATGAAAGATAAGTATTTTGATGTCTAGAATGATAAGTATGATATGTAGTGAATAATGCAAATAATAGCTGTGTACCCGGGGACCGGGGGAGGCAAGAGGGACGTAGATGAAGATATATAAGTGATTTAAGATTTGTGATTTTTAAAGATTTGAATATTGACATTGATATTAGGAAAACAATTATTGGAATATGAAATTAGGAACCTGTTAAAAATTGGGAAATGCTATCAGATGGAAAATAATGGAGTGGACGAGAGGAAGCATGACAATGATTGTAACATAAGTGAGCTGGCCTGAATCGGGGCCAGACAATATTGTAAAACCAATAAAAATTAATTTAAAAAAAAAAAAAAAACAAATGTTGCTGTGCAATAATTCCCAGCACCCTAGGCGACTGCATTAATTAATACAGTTAATAAATAACCTCCAAATAGAGGGAAAATCAGAAAGGTTAGCATCCTCCCATAGCTGCTAGAATATTATTACATGTGAATTTCTCTGAGATAGCAATGAACATGACTTTCTTGAACTAGTAGCCCTGAACAATTACTATTTAAGCAGCTACCAGGAGATAAATAATTGTTTACATATAAGAGCCGCATTACCTTAAAAAAAGCGAAGAAACATTGTTTAGGATCCAATATCATATTTTTACCCATAAGCATACTGATTTCTGTAATCACCTGTTTGCAAAATTTATGAACTTCAGCACAATTCCACCACATAAAATCCATGTGTCAGGAGGCGTGGGGTCCCTTCTCCAGCCGGCCGCTCAAAGAAACACTCTGAATCATTAAGCTTTAAAGCTTTAATCTTGACTAATTACTTTACAACGCGGAGTGCATCGTAAAAACGTCTACTCAATCACTTTCAGTTTCCGAAAGTGCGCCAGATCTGTTCCGGCGCCAATTACAAAATTGGGGGAAGCGGAAACTACGTCTCCCTCTCTTCCCTCCCCCCCTTTCCATCTGCACGTCGCAAGGTCTCTGCCTGTTTGTTTCAACCCCTAACACCACTTCCTTTTCCCCGCTGCTACTGGAAGACAGTGATGAAGAGGGATCCGTTGTGAGAATGGGGCCAGGCTCTCGGTAACAGGTTAACGCTGGGCTGTTCAGGGGGGCAGCCCCCTGACACCATGCCTCCTGCAGCCCCATCTCCCAAGGGAGGATCCTGATTTTGTGCTCATTGCTGAAGAGCAAAGGTAGGATGAACAACCCAGAAATACCAAGTCATTCAATCAATCATAACTGATAAGAGGTGTTCACAATTTCCATTCAACATGTATACAATCTGTGCAAACTGTGTACCAGTCAAGCTATGCACTTGCACAGCTATTTCCTTGTAATTTACAATGAGTGTAGAGTCTGTGTACCTATGCACACAATAGTCAAGCTAGACATTCATATGATTAGTAACAAGTAATGTTCAATGTGTGTACAGTCTGTGCAAAGTGTACAGGCCAAGATATGCATTTGTAAAGCTATTCCCATGCAAGAGTGTTGGTTGGCATCCGTCTGTCTCAGGAGATGATGGAAGTCTGCCCTATTGGGGGTGAAGTCAAACCATTGCAGAGTTACAGCGCCTGCTTTGGCTGTAGAGAGGCAAGCCGCATACTCGCATGGTGATTCCCACGCAACGTTCAATGCGTGTACAATCTGTGGACCTGTTCACTTAACAGTTGAGCCCTGTAATTGAAAAGGGTAAACTCTTTCACACGAACAGTTTGTACCTGTGCTCAGTGCAACATGCAAAGAAGCCTATGTTTTTGAGACTCCCCATCACACAACCATGACCTTTCTTAAAAAGGCATCAGGTTACATTTTCTTTTCCAGTGAACTACCTCCTGCAATTCTGCAGCATCCATTTCCCTTTGAGGGGTTTGTGAAAGGTGCCAGGTGAAACCAATAAGAGAAAAGAACAGAAGCTGTAACTTTAACGAAGAACTAGAAAATGCTAGTGCAGTTCCTTCCACTACCGTTGATTTAGCAAGTGCCTTTCCCCCTTCATTTGTCATGTCCTGGAGTTTGATGCAATTCCTTTGCCGCCACAGATGGAAGCAGGAGGCCTCCCGCTCAGGCACTGCCACTGACATGGGGGTTGATTAAAAAGACTGGGCTTTGTGGTTGTTTATTTGTGCAGAAATGCTCTCTTTAGGTTGCTCCCTCTCTCTCTCCTCACTTAAGGAACATTTCATTTGCAAAGTGATTGCCAAGGCGGAGCGGCTGGACACCAGATTGATAGCTGCAGAGGTGCACTGCCTACACCAGGACTGGCACAGAAATGGCAAGATTCCCATTGCAGGAAATGGCTTCCAGACTGTGCCTGGGCAAACCCTCCCCCATAAGGGCAAGTTGAAACCCACAGTCTCTTCTAAAGCCTTGGGGTCTGTCACACCAGCATTACACCACAAAATGACAACAAATGGTAGATGACAGAATCATAGAATTGTAGAGTTGGAAGGGACCCAACGGTCCTCTAGTCCACACCCTTCAATGCAGGAATCTCAACTAAAGCATCCATGACTGATGGCCATCCAACCTCTGCTTAAAAACCACCAAGGAAGGAGAGTCCACAATCTCCTGTGGGATACCATTCCACTGTCAAACATCTCTTATTGTCAGAAAGTTTTTCCTGGTGTTTAGTCGGAATCTCCTTTCTTGTAACTTCAAACAATTGGTTTGAGTCCTATCCTCTGGAGCAGGAGAAACAAGTTTGTTCCATCTTCCATGTGACAGAACCACTGGCAGTAATCTTTGAGAATTCCTGGAGAACAGGCGAAATCCCAGCAGAATGGAGGAGGGCAAATGTTGTCCCTATTTTCAAAAAAGGGAAAAGAGAGGACCCAAACAATAATCGCCCAGTCAGCCTGACATCAATACCAGGAAAGATTCTAGAGCAGATCATTAAGCAAACAGTCTGTGAGCACCTAGAAAGGAACGCTGTGATCACTAAAAGTCAGCATGGGTTTCTGAAAAATAAGTCATGTCAGACCAATCTGATCTCATTTTTTGACAGAATTACAAGCCTGGTAGATGAAGGGAACGCCGTGGATGTAGCCTATCTTGATTTCAGCAAGGCCTTTGACAAGGTGCCCCATGATATTCTTGTAAAGAAGCTGGTAAAATGTGGGCTAGACAATGCTACCATTCAGTGGATTTGTAACTGGCTGACTGACCAAACCCAAAGGGTGTTCATTAATGGATCCCCTTCATCCTGGAGAGAAGCGACTAGTGGGGTGCCACAGGGTTCTGTCTTGGGCCCAGTCTTATTCAACATAGAATCATAGAATCATAGAGTTGGAAGAGACCACAAGGGCCATCCAGTCCAACCCCCTGCCAAGCAGGAAACACCATCAAAGCATTCCTGACAGGTGGCTGTCAAGCCTCTGCTTAAAGACCTCCAAACAACATCTTTATCAATGACTTGGATGATGGGCTTGAGGGCATCCTGATCAAGTTTGCAGATGACACCAAATTGGGAGGGGTGGCTAATACCCCAGAGGACAGGATCACACTTCAAAATGACCTTAACAGATTAGAGAACTGGGCCAAGGCAAACAGGATGAATTTTAACAGGGAGAAATGTAAAGTACTACACTTGGGCAAAAAAAATGAAAGGCACAAATACAGGATGGGTGACACCTGGCTTGAGAGCAGTACATGTGAAAAGGAACTAGGAGTCTTGGTAGACCACAAACTTGACATGAGTCAACAGTGTGATGCAGCAGCTAAAAAAGCCAATGCAATTCTGGGCTGCATCAATAGGAGTATAGCATCTAGATCAAGGGAAGTAATAGTACCACTGTATTCCGCTCGGGTCAGACCTCACCTGGAATACTGTGTCCAATTCTGGGCACCACAGTTCAAGAAGGATACTGACAAGCTGGAACGTGTCCAGAAGAGGGCAAACAAAATGGTCAAAGGCTTGGAAACGATGCCTTATGAGGAACGGCTTAGGGAGCTGGGTATGTTTAGCCTGGAGAAGAGAAGGTTAAGGGGTGATATGATAGCCATGTTCAAATATACAGTATAAAAGGATGTCATATAGAGGATCTTTCACTCCCACAGTGGCCAGGGGTGGGGGCAGGGAAGAGTGGGAGTGAGGGAGAGAGAGAATTGGGTGGCAGAAAGAGTCAAGGAAAAAAAATGGGGTGGCCCTTTTGGCTTTGGGCTAACCACCCCTGACTCATTGCTAGCAAGCGGCCCCTGCGGCAATCCTGCTCATTGCTAGCAAGCGGCCCCTGACAGATTACCCCCAAGAAAATATGGCCCTCAACAGAAAAAGGTTCCTCCCCTGCCGCAAGGTGCAAGTACCTTTGACATCTCAAGGATCTTTGGGGTAAAGGAAACTCAACAAGTACCAGTAACCAAGCAGATGTTTTTCACTTGAAATTGTGGAATGAGCACAAAATCCCTTGGGACTCAGCAATGCGCATGTGGATCATCCCAAATGTGGATCTGAAGATGGTGTTGAGGAGCTGGCTTCAGTCACCCAGGCACTCACCAGCCTTTCCTTTGATAAATGTTATTGACATTCTTATGAAGACACTGAATCAATATATTGGATTTCGCATAGAGGAAGTAGCAAGGCCTGCTGCCAATCTACTGTTTATAGGACATTAGCCTGGCTCTTTGCAGTTGCTCTGAGCTCCTGGAAGGAGAATATTCATGGCACTCCTCTCATTTTGAAACAGTGCAGCCATTACCATTGGGCTGCTTTGGTACACATTTGACTTTGGCTCCCATCCAGCTCTCCAGTGACCATTTGGGAAACCAGCCAACATCTCTTCATGGGCACCAGGAAGCTGTCACCTGCCCAAGGGCTTAGTGTGAGTGCGAGAGGCAGGAGAATTGGAGGGGGGGCACTGGCAAGTCAAAGTCCAGGGAGGTGCATGGAAGATCAAAAGGTCAAGTCAAGTTCCAAAACGCTGCAGTCTAGAAGAAAGTTGCCACTATGGAGGAGTCCTGATTCACTTACCTGGTGTGATTGGTTGCTCAGACTGAGGGAATCAAGCCTTATTTATAAGGGAAGCCAAGTCCTTACTAGTTCCCCAAACTCCCAGGCCCAGCTGGGCAACTCAGTGAGCTCTTCAGAATCCCCCAATGTGTCAGGTTCTCCTGCTGGCTCTGATGATGCTTCCTTGGATGAGATATCCATAGAATCCTGGTCAGGCTGAATCCTGATGCCACTTTGGAAGGTGCTACTTCCCCAGTCTTGCTGGTATATTGAGGAATTTTGCCAAACCACTTGGAGAGAAGGGCTCAGTCTTCTAGTCTGCAAAGCGCTTCCTGCCTGCTTTTCTATCAGTGTTGAGGAAAGCTGTTATCTGGCAACCATCTACACCATTGGAAGCAGCTGGCTGTACTTGCTGCTGGCTGCTGGTAGGAAGACTGGTGGATGCAGCTGGAATTGTCCCAGGGATCTGAGAAGCATTTCCATGCTTTGGTGTTAGAAGGCTGTATAGAATCAGTTTGTGGCTGGACTCCAGCTGGCCCTGCATTGGCAGTGTTGACTCAGACACACTCTTTCCTGTTCCCTTATGTCAATGCATAAACGGCCTTTGCTAGAAGTGCAAGCTGAATTGCCAGGTTATAGCTAGATCATGAACACAAATGCTCAGGAGTTAGTCACTCCTGATTTATTGTAATCATTAAATGAATTGACCTGTTCTGCACCACACAAAGCAATTATCATTATCCGTTGGGGTGACATTTTGCAGTTTCTAAATATTCTTATGTAGATCCTGGCTCAAAAAAGGTTTTTTTAAAAATGCATATTTTGAGAGAAAATACAATGAAAAGTGTTTATTCAAATACAGATTTAAACAAAGCTTTTATGTTTGCATGTTGTTGTTTTTTAAATGCCAATTAATGGAGAAATAAGATGGAATGAACTTACAAATGAGCATGCGTGAAAGTGTCCTAGATGGGGGAAAGACTCTCCATCCTTAACTGAGGCCAAACTATGCCTCAAATTATACCTTGGTCCATACCTTACTGAAAAGGATCTCTCTTTTGTGTGGGAGTGGGTGATATATGTTGTACAACACCACAACCCTTCTCTCTCTCTCTCTTTCCTTTGAGGTTTTGGAGCAGAGGTTGGGTGGCCTTCCATGGATGCTTTAGTTGAGATTCCTGCATTGTAGGGCGTTGACTAGAGGACCTTTGGGGTCACAATTCCACAATTCCATGATTGAAAGCTAGATAGACGAATGGTATGACTAAAGGTGCTACTGGAAGGAATTTTTTTATTTTATTTTGTTTTGACTATGACAGACCAACACGGCTATCTACCTTTAACCGGTATGACTAAAGTAGCTTCATATGTTTATATGTTCATCTGGGCAAGTAATTTGAAACCCATGAGGCTAGACAGACCTGCAAGTAAATAGACTGAGGAGTTGCTATTAGCAAAGGGCCATGCAGGCCTGGCCATGCTACCAAGGATGATGCTTTGCCCCTTAGATCCCTATGCACTTTTTGGAGGAGGTGGGCTGCCTTTCATCCCAGGCCTGCATTTCTGCTCGCTCCCACATCTTTCTTTCCCACTGATTGCAGCTCCAGTTTGTTAATTTGGCATTTCCCAAAGAAGAGGAACACAGGGGATACAGAATGAGGTGTTGATTGCAATCAGCAGGTGGCAATGGAGGTCAGAGTGGCCCTGAACTCTCCCCAATCCAGACAGTTCCAGAAAAGGCAGTTCCTGTTCCTGGTATCAATGCCTGAAAGGATGGGAAGGAGGTAAGAATTACGCTACTGCTGTTGGCACTTTAACATCCTCTTCCCTTCAGTTTGCATTCACATTTCCATCCAGTCGCTGCCTGTCAGACTAACCTACTTCAAAGCTTTGTTGTGGGGATAAAATAGGGAGGAGAAAAAATATGTTTGCCTCCTTGAGCTCTTTGGAGGAAAGGTGGGATATAAATGCAATCAAACACCAACGCTTGGGCTATCCCTGATTTATGCTAGTTGTCTCTTCATCAGTTCAGGAGATTCATAAGCTTCTTAACATGTCTTAGCTCACCTCTCTTGTGCACTCTTTTAAAGGATGAATGCAGACTCCCAGACCTTTCCTTCAGCACCTAATGGGAAGCCAGTAGAACCAGAAAATGAAAGACACGGTAGACTCTGGAGCCCATGCTGTTGTAACAAGCTGTTGAAGTTGCTACACAGCTGAAAAGAAAAATGTGTGAGAACCAGGTAGCACATAGGGGGGAGTGGCAGAGATTCCTATGATCACAACAGCTGAATAGCTTGCAGTGGAAATTGCTGCCACACCACTCAGTTCACAGCTTCACACTAGTGTTTCCTTGTGAGGTTGAGTCAACATGGTCTTACAAAGCAGCTTTTATAGAGAATGTCCAAAGAAAGGCCCCCTCCCCACTTAATCACATTGCATAATTAATTGATGGAATGCACTGCCACAAGAGAATGTGATGACTTAGGATGTCTTTAAAGAGGGGGATTAGATGTATTGATGATGATGATGGAGCAACAGCAGGAGGAGAGGTCTATCAACATGATGTCAGTCATGTTGCCTATAAGGAATTGACACATTCAGCATTATAAAAGCAAAGGAAGAGCTCTGCTGGATCAGGTCTAAGGCCCATCCAGCCTGGCATCCTATGCTCACAGTGGCTAATCAGATGCCTCTGGGAAGCCTGCAAGCAGGACCTGGGGGCACTTCTGATTCCCAGCAACTGGTGTTCAGAGGCATACTATGCAGCTGGAGGTAGTCTAGTGCATGGCTCTCATGGCAAGCAGCCGCTTATTGCATCGTGCTCTGTGCATTTGACTAAAATGCCTCTAAAGTCATTCAAGTTAGTGGTCATCCCTGTCTGTGACTGGCATACATTGGACCGAGAAGGCACCCTATGGCCATCACCCTATGCTTGTGGGCATCCCAGAGGCATCTGGTTGGTCACTGTGGAATGGAGGGTTCCGGATCCTTCATCCTGTCACTTGGCTCCCACCTGCTAATGGGATGTTAGTGCAACCTCAAGGTATTCCGATTGCTCTGCCTGCTTCCTCTGCTCTTTCAGGTCCATACTGTCTAGCCTCCACCTAGAGCTGCCTTCCCCAGCCTGATGCCCAGGGTTTTCTTCAGCCTGAAAAAACTGGAATGGTGTTTTGGCACCTCTCAGCTGGGCCCCGGAAGGGGGGGGGGGCTGATCAGCTTCAGCAAAGCCCTGCAATGCCTCCAGCTCACAAGGATACCCTCCCCAGAGCCCAATGGGACACCCTCTATGGACTCCAGAGAGGCACAGTCGAGCTGGAGATGCAGCAGGTCTTTGCTGAGGCTCTTCAGCCTCCCAACTAACAGCTGACATGTGGGAAAGCTGCACCTCAGCTGAGCAAGCCCCCATGCTGAGGCAGGGGGAGGGGAGCTCATTAAGCTGCTCAGCTGAGGTGCAGAAAGCCACCCTCACGTCAGCTGAGGAGACCCCCCTCCCCTTCCCCAAATATCCTCTTTGGGCTCTGGAGTGGGTCTTCTGAGGGAGGTGCGTTCCAGCACCTTTTGGTCTAGAAAAACCCCCACTGCTGATGCCTACCAGATGTTGATAGACTCCATCTTCTATCAACCCCAGCCAGCCCATTGTCAGGAATGTTGAGACTTGTAGTCCAGCAGCATCTGGAGAGCACCAGGATAGGGAAGACAGATGTAGAAAAGCAGACCAGATATTTTGCTTCTGTGAAATCATATGCACTAGCCTACTTGCTCTCTATATAGAGGCCTCCCAACACTGATGGAGCAGAATACATACAGCAATATTATCACACATCATATGTCTGTCTCTGCAGGCCAAGCCCACGTGACTCTGCCAAAGCTGACTATTTGGCTGCTCTCCCTTCATCAAATCTCTACATGCAGAGCATTAAAATGGAATGAAGATGCACCTCAGATGAATGTTAATGATATAGAATACCATTTCCAAGTCCTGGGCTTTGCTGTGTTCTCATGCATAATGTCTTCGATCTCCTTTTACAAGCAAAGATGTCGTTTAATTAACTCATGGGCTGCTCATCTCATTGCAGGCTTGCAAAGTGAAAGAAAGAGTGGGAGGCACACAGCAGGGTAATCCAAGTAAACAGTGGGAAGAACAATTCAGCTTTGATACAGTTCCTTTATGCCTGTGGAAGTGATCCAGGGGGAAAGCTGTGCTCAGAGTGGTAAAGGAGGGTTGTAAAGAGGCTTGGGAGGAACCATTGTAGGCCTGGATACAGAAATGGAGAGATGGGGAATCTGTGGCCTTCCAGATATTGTTAGACTCCAGCTCCCACCAGCCCCAGCCAACAAAGCCAATGGTCAGGGATGATGGGAGCAGAGGCCACCTACATCTGGAGAGCCACACGTGGCATGAGGATGAAGCATTGTTTACTCTGTTTGCAGCCTTCCCATAGGCATCTGGCTGGCCAGCATGCAAACAAGAATGTTGGCCAGGTGGACCTTTGTTCTGATCCAGTGCGTCTCTTCTCAGCAATGTGTAACCCTTATGTAGGACGTAAACCAATGAAACAGCAGTGATGGTATGTGGGGATGGAGTGTTTCTGGCAATGGTGGCCAGGGAACTGCATTCTTGATAACTGTGTATGCAATTATTATTATTATTATTATTATTATTATTATTATTATTATTATTATTATTATTAATAGCATGGCTAGAAGTTGTTGATAGCCTTATCCTCCAAAACCTGCTGATCTGCCTCACTATCCTGTGGGCTTCTGGCCAAGGACACAACAGTATTCTCCTGTTCCAATTGTCCTTTCCATTATTTCCTGTTTAAGTACAATGGTTATAATGTCAAAGGTGGAATATTTGAGAAGATTGATATGGTCTGTGGCTGGGTTGGGTTCTCCATCTCTCTCTCTCTCTCTTAATATGCTTTCATATCTAATGTGCAATTTGCGTCCTTCAAGCCTATCTCTAGAGACAGTTCCTTGGCTAATATAAGTTATTGGAGGGAATTTGCTGATAGATGAAGATGTATACAGAATTACGGGGCGTTGTGATTGATGGGTGCCTGTTACTTTAAGAGGCAGGAAGGAGTGAAGTGACTATTGAAACAACGAAATAAATAGCTATACCAAGAACTCTGGCCAGAAGTTTCAACAAAAGAAATAATATCTACTCGTGAGTCAAAATCAAATAGGGTATATATTCTGTTAAGAATTACAGTCTCAAATGCACTTGCCGATTAGAACAAAAATTATAATTTCAAACAAAGATACAGACTCAAACTCACAATAATATGTGTAGTATGATATTATGTATAATATAAGGCACACAAAATACCAAATACAATGAATATAAATTCATATTCAAAAGTTCAAAGAGAGCGTTTTGTATGTAAAGCCGAAATGAAGAGTCTATTCGTAGTCAAAATAAAGACTTCCGGAATGAGGACCAGATGCACGATGCAAAACTAGGGACCAGGACAGGGCCCTGTTTCGGAGCAGACGCCTTCTTCAGCTGGTAATATCAAATAATATGTCAAAATACATCATGGTTTTAAAGTATCAATCATTATGATTTAACAGCATCAAACAATATGTTGAAATACATCGAGGTTCTAAAGTATCATTCATTGTAATTGAACAGAATAATGAAATATCATATAGCATTTCATAGTCTTTGGTTCCTTACCTCGTTTTTTGAAAAAGTGTAAATTAATGAGGCTTATGGAGAGGTATCATATAATTTCTGTCTTATTTGAAATCTTTTTCAGATGTAGCGTCTGAAAATCATAAGTATTAACAATAGTTACTTATCTTAAACCGAATTATTTGTGAATAAAAGACACCAATTGTGTATTTCCTCACCTTGAATGGGTGGATCAATGTGCGCGGCTTTTTTCTGCATCGGGGACGCCTGGCGCACCTTTTTTTTCATGCTGGGGGAGCCCGGCAAGGTTTGTTTTTTTTGGGCCGAAACGGCCCAGCGCGGCTTCCCCCCCCAAATAATATTTATTAATTTTATACACATAAACATAGACAAACAAACCTCACACACCCACCAAACAAAAATAATAAACAATAACACACATACAAAATCAATACGTTTCCTTTCCTAATTTCCTTTACATTTTGATTCGACTTCCTCCTGTCCATCCCTCTGTGTTTCATTTATATTTTGTTATTTCAGTTGGCAATTTCATTTTACTATTTGACATTATATTCCTCATTCTATTTTACTTATCCGATTTTCTATATTCACACTTTACTTATATTTTCTTAATTTTCATACAATAAATTTCTACACTTACTCAATTTCTCTTATATTAAATTCCACTTTCCAACTTCAATTAATTTCAATTATACTTCAATTAAACTTCATATTCATCATAAACATTCTATTGTTTCTTATATCTACTCAATTATTATTATGCTATTCTAAATTTAATCTGTAAACTACTATAGCTTCGACATTATTTCATTTTTACATTTTATAATATTTTTAAAGATAATCTTTAAATTTTCTCCAATCTTCCTCCCTCTGGTCGCGGAGTCTCCCGGTCAGTTCAGCGAGCTCCATATAGTCCATCAATTTCATCTGCCATTCTTCCAAAGTCGGTAAGTCCTTTGTCTTCCAGTATTTTGCAATCAAAATTCTCGCTGCTGTTGTGGCATACATAAAAAAGGTGTGATCTTCTTTTGGTATCTCTTGGTTTACCATTCCAAGCAAGAAGGCCTCTGGTTTCTTTACAAATGTGTTTTTAAACACTCCTTTCAATTCATTATATATCATTTCCCAGAAGGCCTTCAACCTTGGGCAGGTCCACCACATGTGATAAAATGTTCCTTCCGTATTCTCACACTTCCAACATTTATTGTCCTGCAAGTGATAGATTTTGGCGAGCTTTACTGGGGTCAAGTAAATCTGTATATCATCTTCATGATGTTTTCTCTTAACAGATTGCAAGCAGTAAATTTTATTCCTGTCCTCCATAGTCTTTCCCAGTCTTCCATCATAATGTTATGTCCAACGTCTTTAGCCCAATCTATCATTGCAGATTTCACAATTTCATCTTGAGTATGCCATTCCAGCAGCAGATTATACATTCTAGACATCCTCAGTCAGAATTGGAAACATAAGTATCTAAATGGCAAAGTTTCTAGTTTAAACCCATGCTCTGTCCCGGAGTCTCCACTAATCCAGAGGGTGGCAGTGGGTTTAAACAATTTTAAAAGTTGCTTCACAAAATAATCAGTCACAAATCCTCCCCCCCCTTTCCTTCACTGAGTCCATGGGGGCTTGCTGTCAAATATATACCGGTACTTTAAATGCCGAAGTCAACGTCTTTAAAACTACTCTAATTGTTTACAGCCGCTGTATTGCCAGCACAGTCCACAGTCGGGAGAGACAGACCTCCTTTTTAGATCTCTCCCGTGCTCCAATTAAAGTCCAATTAAAATCCAATTAAAATTTCTTCTAGTAATCCAATTACTCACGGTTCCGATGCTTGTTTGATCTTGTTTTGGAAGGAGAAGTCCAGCGCTCAAAGCAGCCCGCTTCGCTGCTGCGGCCGCTCTCAGAAGCCACAGCGCTCCGACCTCAATCCGCTCTACCTTCCCCGACCCCTTACGGGGTCTTCGAAAGGCGGGGAGAGGTCGTTGGAGCACCTGCCGGCTCACCGGGTCTTCAGGCTCCCCTGCCTGAAGTTTTACGGAGGTCCGTTGCGCGGTAACGGAGCCTCCAGCCGTTCTTTAGCCGGTCCCCCTGCTGTGCGATGGGAACCCAGCCGGCTGCTATGGCACTGACCAGAAGTCCGGCCCAGCGTGGCTTTTTTCTGCGTCGGGGACGCCCGGCGCACCTTTTTTTTTCATGCCGGGGGAGCCCGGCAAGGTTTGTTTTTTTCGGGCCGAAACGGCCCAGCGCAGCTTTTTGCCGCATCAGGGACGCCCGGCGTGACTTTTTTCTGCGTCGGGGACGCCCGGCGTACCTTTTTTTTCATGCCAGGGGAGCCCAGGAAGGTTTGTTGTTTTCGGGCCGAAACGGCCCAGCGCAGCTTTTTGCCGCGTCAGGGACGCCCGGCATGGCTTTTTTTTGCGTCGGGGACGCCCGGCGTACCTTTTTTTTCATGCCGGGGGAGCCCAGGAAGGTTTGTTGTTTTCGGGCCGAAACGGCCCAGCGCGGCTTTTTGCCACGCCATGGCGGCGGCAAGCACCCCTCAGAGCTGCCTGCAAGAGAAGGAGAGCTGCGGGAGCCTGGCCGTCCACATCGAAAAGGTAAGTGACCCCCAATTTCTTTTCCCATAGGAGCGCATTAATCCGTTTTTAATGCATTCCTATGGGAAATCGTTTTTCGACTTCCGAATATGCATTCGGAACACATTAAATTCGTAAGTCGAGGTTCCACTGTACAATGAATGATACTTTAGAACCTCGATGTATTTCGACATATTGTTTGATGCTGTTAAATCATAATGATTGATACTTTAAAACCATGATGTATTTTGACATATTATTTGACATATTCGTCTGCTCCAACACAGGGCCCTGTCCCTAGTTTTGCATCGTACATCTGGTCCTCACTCCGGAAGTCCTTATTTTGACTCCTAATAGACTCTTCATTTCGGCTTTACATACAAAACGCTCTCTTTGAACTTTTGAATACGAATTTATATTCATTGTATTTGGTATTTTGTGTGCCTTGTATTATACATAGTATCATACTACACATATTATTGTGAGTTTGAGTCTGTATCTTTGTTTGAAATTATAATTTTTGTTCTAATCGGCAACTGCATTTAAGACTGTAATTCTTAACAGAATATATACCCTATTTGATTTTGACTCACGAGTAGATATTATTTCTTTTGTTGAAACATCTGGCCAGAGTTCTTGGTATAGCTATTTATTTCAGTGTATCTTGTAACAAGAACTCCAACTTATTTACTATTGAAACAACGGCAGGGCAGGGGGATTGCTGCTTAACTCTTTACCACCCTTTGTAGAGTGCAGTTCAGGAGAGTCTGAGACATCTTTGTCAGGCATTACACTCTCCCTACAAGTGAGAGCCCATGGAGCAATCACAAGGTATGTGGGGGCAATCAGTTATACTGGAAGGGCCTACCTGGATCAGCAGGATCTTGGAGAGCTCTGCGCTGATGACTTGCTCCAGCAGAAGTCCTCACATATATGAAATACAGGGAGGGGGATGGAGCAAGACATTAAACTCTCCTGTGGTTTAAGGTATTTATGCATATATATTTTTGCAATGTAAGTCACATGGAGATCCTTTGGGTGATAAGTAACTAATCAATTTAATCATAAATAAATAAAAATACATGTTTTACTCACTTTTGACTCTTGCCTTGTCCCCATTGGCATGTAACCCTCAGAAGAGAATGCAGCCCTCAGGCTCAAAAAGAAGAAGAAGGTGCCCCACTTGTTTTAGTGCTTGAGCTTTGCTTATATAGGCCGGCCATAGCATTTTTGGATGAGGGGCCAGCAGTAGTTGCCCTGTACTTTGTTGTAGGGATAGATTCCTTGGAAGGGGGGTGGACTCTCCTTTGTTGGAGGTTTTCAGACAGGAGCTAAGTGACAATCTGTCAGGGATTCTTTAGCTGCGATTCCTGCATCGTAGGGGGTGGACTAGATGACCCTTGGAACAAACTCTATCGTTCTATGAATTCTATGAGTCTATGATCAGTGGCGGAGCTTCATGCTCCGGCACCGGGGGGCGGAGAGCAGGCGGGGCTGGGAACGGGGCTGGGGCGTGTCCTGGGAGTGGGACACGCTGCCTGCGGGGGTGTGGCACCCAGTGCAGGCGGGGGACAGCCATGATGGCACCCCACCGGGATCGCGCTGCCAGGGGCGGTGCACTCCCCCCGCACTCCTCTTCCTCCACCACTGTCTATGATGGTTTCGAGTGAACTGGGAGGGGGAGAGATTGAGTGCTGAATAGTTTAACATTTATCCAACCACCCTGGTCTGCCAGTCCATAATATCTGATCTCCCCCCTCCCCCAATTTCCCTCTGATGTAAATAATTAAAGGTCTCACTTGCACTTAATGTGGTTTTCTGGTATGTGGCATTGTTAGACTTCATGACCAGAGTTTGTTGACTAGGGAAAAAAGGAGATAGTGTACATATTCTGTACATATTGTTTTGTTGGAGAACTGCATTGCAAAATTCAGAGAGCTGTGACTTTGAAGGCTACTTGCATTGCATTATGCATATTGTTTCAGAAAGTGTTAATTACAGGTTTGCATTAAAATGTGAACCAAACTGGATTTATTTCCCCTTCCTTGGTTGCATTTCTGATTTTGAGGTAGAAACTGTCAGGGCAAGAGACTCTAAGTCAATTAGAATAACCCACCAAGGGCCGAACTTCTGGGAAGTGTATCTCTATCTGGAGGTTGGCCCTTTCCTGTTTGACTTCACCCCAGTCTTTGATGACTGACTCTTTCTTAAGCATTGCCAAGTCCATGAAATATGCCCCTCTGTTCTTTGCTGGGTAGGCAAACACTTGTTTTCTTTCAGCCATAAAAGCCTGTAAAAGGCTTCTATGGCTGGACTTCTCTGCCTGGGTAAATGGAACTGACAAGCTTTAATTAGCTGGTGATGGCCAGTAAAAGGGCTAATAATGTTGAGTGAGGATTTGAGCTGCGGGAACTCTTCCGTCTCCCTCCCCCTGCCCCCAATCCTAGCATCTCTTTGTTATTAGGTTTTAATTTAAAGGAAGCAAAAGGGAAAGAAAGCCATTCCAGCATATCGACAATGTGTTGCTTGAAATTGCACAAAGAGACACTGTGGGAGGTGTGTTGAAATAAATAACAAGGCAGGCTCAATTTGCGTATAATTTCAGCTGAGGATTGTTTCTCTGTTACTGCGGGGCTTGAAAGGGAGCAACAGAGTAGGAGAAGTGCTGCAAGAACATTGGAAAAATGGAAACATAAAACACTGTCTTATATACCGAGTCAGTCCATTAGTCCATCCAGCTCACTGTCATCTACTCTGACTGGCAGTGACTCTTTAGAGTTTCAGGCAGGAGACATTCCCAGCTCTAGCTGGGGAGATGTCAGGGACTGAACAGGAGTCTTTCTGCATGCAAGGTGGATGATCTACGTACCACTGAGTTATGGCTCATCTAGAAAGGAACACAGGAAGTTGCCTTATACTAAGCCATCAAGCTCAAGTCTTGCCTGCACTGAGTACCAATGGTGTTTTCCAGGGATTCAGACAGGGGACTCCCCAGCTTCATCCGGAGATGCTAGGGACTGAACTCAGGACCTTTTGCATGCCAAGCAGGTGTTCTATCACTGAATTACACTCCTTCAAACCATTTTGTTATCAGCTACATCAGAAAGCTGCATCTGTTCAAAAGCGCAAGTGCATATGACTGAGTTGGGGTAGGTGGCACCACTTTGCAGTGGCTCTCGTCCTACTTAGATGAATGTTTCAAGAGGGTGATGCTTGAGGACTGCTCATCGGCCTTGTAGGGCCTTCAGCGTGGGGTTCAATTTGATCCCCTATGCTTTTTAACATCTACATGTTGTCAGCAATATGCTGATGACACACAGCTTTACTTCTCCTTTACATCTGCTGGTGAGGCAGTGGAAATGCTGGACCATTGTCTTGCCTCGGTCATGGACTGGATGAGAATCAACAAACTGAAGCTCAATCCAGATAAGACAGAGGCACTGTTAGTAAGAGGTTCTCTAGACTGGATGGCTGGGTGGTTGTCTGCTCTTGATGGGGTTACACTTTCTCTGAAGGAGCCTGTATATAGCTCAGGGATATTTCTGGATCCTTTGCTGTCACTTGAGGCTCAGGTGCCTTCTATCAGCTTTGCCTGGTCGCCTAGCTATGCACCTATCTGGTCAGATATAGCCTAACTTCAGTTGTCTATGTTCTGGTAACCCCTAGGTTAGATTGCTGCAACATGTTATATGTGGGGTTGCCTCTGAAGACTGTTCAGAAACTTCAGCTGTTGTAGAATTCAGCTGCCATGCAAGGCATGACAATTTGAGCATATTACATCAATCCTGAGCTGACTATACTGGTTGCCAATTAGTTTCTAGACCCAGTTCGAAGTGCTGGTTTTGACCCATAAAGCCTTAAATGGCTCAGGACTGCAATATCTCAAGGATCACCTCTCCCCATATGAACTGACCTGGACCCTGAGATCATCATGTGAGGCCCTTCTTTGTGTGCCTTCTCCATGAGAGGTCCCAAGGGTGACAACACGAGAAGGGCCTTTTCTGAGGTGGCTCAACATTGGTTGAATGCTTTCCTAGGGAGGCTTGTTTGGCACCTTCATTATATATTGTTAGGCACCAGGTGAAAACATTCCTCTTGAACCAGGTTTTTGGCTGATTAGCATTCTATAGCCTTTTAAATCTGTTTGTGGGAAGGGTGGTTATTGGTTTGTTCTTCTTTTATTATGTATTTTGTGTTTTTATTTTGTGTTTTTATTCTGTGAACCGCCCTGTGATCTAGGGAGGGAGGGGGGAAGGAAGGGAGGGAGGGGGGAAGGGAGGGAGGGAGGGAGGAAGGAAGGAAGGAAGGAGTTAGCTAGCTAGCTGTGGCTTTTGGCTGGAATATAGCCAGATCTGTTGCTTCTGACCCTTCCCACTACTGTCATGTGAAACTTGTCTATGAAGGATTTCAGTCTTCAGGCTGAAAAAAGGCTTACTGGTACTGATCTAAACTGGGGGGGGGGGGTTGGTGCTCCAGCTGTTGCTGGACTCCAAGTTCCATCAGCGCAAAGCATCATTATGGCCAATTTTAAGGATGATGGGTTGAGAAACTTGTGCAGGACCAGGTTGGGGCAGAAACCTTTTGAAGCCTCCCAATTCTGGGCTGTTTCCAGGAGTCTTTACTCTGCCATGGAAGGGAGGGGGGATAATTGCATCTATAGGAAGGCATTTGGGGATGTGCTATTATGACATTGCAATGCTATTATAAGGTGGTCTTATATCTTTAATGTGCAGTAAATGGTTTGCTGCTGTAGTTGGTTATTGAAGCTGGCTTCTATGTGTGTGCGTTATCTATTGCCTGCATTCCATAATGGTTTAGAATCCTGTTGTCGCCGCTGGTGGTTTTTTAAAATAATAAAATGGAACTTGTGTTTGTAAAATAACATTTTATTTGTGAACTATATTAAGAACCTCCTGATAATAGGAGTATAGCATCTAGATCAAGGGAAGGAATAGTACCACTGTATTCCGCTCTGGTCAGACCTCACCTGGAATACTGTGTCCAGTTCTGGGCACCACAGTTCAAGAAGGATACTGACAAGCTGGAACGTGTCCAGAAGAGGGCAACCAAAATGGTCAAAGGCTTGGACACGATGCCTTATGAGGAACGGCTTAGGGAGCTGGAGAAGAGAAGGTTCAGGGGTGATATGATAGCTATGTTCAAATATATAAAATGATGTCATATAGAGGAGGGAGAAAGGTTGTTTTCTGCTGCTCCTGAGAAGCGGACACGGAGCAATGGATTCAAACTACAAGAAAGAAGATTCCACCTAAACATTAGAAATAACTTCCTGACAGTAAGAGCTGTTCGACAGTGGAATTTGCTGCCAAGGAGTGTGGTGGAGTCTCCTTCTTTGGAGGTCTTTAAGCAGAGGCTTGACAGCCACCTGTCAGGAATACTTTGATGGTGTTTCCTGCTTGGCAGGGGGTTGGACTGGATGGCCCTTGTGGTCTCTTCCAACTCTATGATTCTATGATTCTATGAAGCAAGAAAGATATTGAAATAAGATGAAACTATCCTGCATTACATTCAGCTGTTTTCTGGTGCTCCCCCCTCCCAGCAATTAATAAAATTCAGGCTCTTTATTTTCTGAAATTTCCATACACCAAGGATGAGGAACTCATAGCCCTCCAGATGTTGTTAGGCTATAACTTCTACCATTCATTCTGGCTGGGCATTCTGGCTGGGGCAGATGGGAGTTGTAGTCCAATGTGAGCCAACCCTGATCTTTACACAGTTGCAGTTTCTCCATGAAGAGTTAACAGTTCATGATATACAACAGGGCTGGGGACCCAGTGGCCCTCCAGATGCCAGATATAAACTTTTGCTATTCTGGATAATTGACCATACAAGCTGGGACTGATGGGAGTCATAGTTCAACAGCATCTAGAGAGCCACAGATTCCCCAACTCTGCCATAAAGTTTAGGAACTCATTTTACAACTATGTTTAGCTGGGACCTTCAAGAAAATTTCTTGATGATGGACATCCTTCCCCAAACACCCCCACCCCCATAAACTCATGACAATCAAGGAGAGTGTGTAAGAAGCCCTAAGCACATCTTGAAAGATTCTAAACACCCAATTCTAATTCCCCTTTTATGGCATGCTGCACAGTCTATTGGTTTTCAGGAAGAACTTTCTGATGGCAAGAGATGTTCAACAGTGGAACAGACTCCTATGTAGACTCTTCTTCCTTGGAGGTTTTAAACAGAGGTTGGATGACCATCTGTCCCAGATGCTTTAGTTGAGATTCCTGCATTGCTGCGGTTAGAAAAGATGATCCTTGGGGTCCATTCCAACTCTACGATTCTATGATTCTATAGAGTGATGTAAGACTATAAGAAGAGATTGTTGCATAAATCCCATCTAGTTCAGCATCCTGTTCTCAAAATGGCCAGCCAGATGCTTGCAGGAATCCCACAAGCAGAACTCAAGTGCAGTAGCACTGTTTCCACCTGAGATTCCCAGAAACTGGCATTTGGAGCCATACTGCCTGAAGGGGCGAAGGAAGGCTAACTGGCACCTGGTGCAGGGTGTCAGGGGCAGGGCAAACCGCCTGGTGGTGCATGTGCAGCGCTGCTACGTATGGCAATGCACGATGATGCTATGTATGGCGCATGCACCACCGAGCGGTATGCCGACTGTGCCACTCACAGCTGCAGTGGCGGCGGGGATCCTCCGCACGTGGCGGTGCGATGGCGGTGGGTGAGCCCCGCGGGGTGCCTTCTTGTCATCCCCTTCAGAGATGGCAGGCCCCCCACCCCCTTCCTCCACCACTCCCTGCCTGTGACAGACAGTGCAAGTAGAACATAGCCACCTTGTCTAGTGGGCATTGATAGCCTTCTCTTCCAGGAACTGTCTAATCCTCTTTTAAAGTCATCTGAGTTGATGGCCCTCATGGCATCTTGTGGGGGACAAGTTCCATAGTTTAACTATGTGCTATGTAAATGATTGCTTTCCTTTGTCCTGAATCAAGTGACAATCATACAGTGGGCAACACCTGTTGGATGTTTTGTAAGAGATGGAGAGAGGAGGGGGAAGAGAAACAAAAAGTAATAAAAGTTTAAAATGAGTCTCATGTTATAGTTTGGGGTTAAAGGTGGGCCCAAGTCTGAAAGGGCTGAAGACTACAGGATTAATCTATCCATGTTACTGGAGATTTCCAAATAATTATTTTATCCACTTCTGCATTGCAGAGACACATTGATCTCTCCTGTCTCTCAGTAGCTGCCCTTTTTAACTGGTAGTGTTTGGGCAGCTGTCGAAGATGAATCAGGAGCTGGAAAGCAAGATCTGAGAAGGTGAAGTTCAGAAGTCAAAGCTGGCCACAGGCCTGGAATAAACGATGGCAAAATGAAGAGGGGTTAGCTGGGAATTTTGCCCCGGGGGAAGCCTCCAGAAGGTGCCATTGAAGCTCTGAGGCTCCCAGGCAATCTACAATGAGCCTGGGCTGCCTGCCCCCCCATGGAGGGGCTTTTCTGACTCCCTCCTGTGACTCTGTGCTACTTGGCTGCAGGCAGCTGGCTTCCTCGTCCCTCCAGGGCTCCTTGGCTGGGGCAGCTATTCTCCCCCACACACATGTGGCCGCTCTGATCTGTAAGTGTGCTGCTTCTCCCAGGGTGGAGTTGAGGTGGCAGAGAGAATAGGGAAATTAGATGCAGAGAACTGGGGTTGGAAAGCAAGGAAAGTCTTTATTGTCTGTTGCAACAGAATTCCCTCCCCTTGTAAGGAGGACCCAGAACAAACATGTAACAACTGTTAAAGACTTTAGATATACATACAGAAACCCTTCAACCAATGTCTAAAAAATAATTACTAATTTCCCAATCACCCTAGATATGTAACAGAACCTTAGGAAAATAATTAGAATTGCAACGGAAGGGCACTTTCTACTTGGAATTAGACTCTCAAAAAGCATTTCTTCACCTTACATGGAACCTAAAATGACTACAAAAGTAGAATTGTAGAGTTGGAAGGGACCCGACGGATCACCCAGTCCATCCCCTCGTCCACCATTTCCCGGTTCCTGCAGAGCATCTCACACTTTCTCCTTGTGCTGCTTCTTCAGGAAAAGCCAAGATTCTCTGCTACTAAGCGGTGTGTGTGTGTGTGTGTGTGTGTGTGTGTGTGTGTGTGGTGTTTTGACACAAATTATGTGCACTTCTCACTATTTTCTCATGCCTTTCTAGACAGTGTTATTGTTTGCTGGCGAGATGAGATGTTTCCCTGCTGTGACTGCTTTGTTCACTTTGGCACAGACTGGCAATTAGCTGTAAGGTGGGGGTAAAACACACATCCATGTTGTAGCTGTGAGAGATAGATGCCGCCCCTTCCCTTGGCTCCAGAGGTGTCCGGCTTTCCCCCTCCCCCAGCAGCACTTGGTCTACACTCTCACTTGCAGGTGAGGAACAGGTGTCTTAGAGACAAGAGAAACTGGCACACCTTCATCCAGAGGCGAAACTAGGTTTTATTTCACCCAAGTCAAAGAACCAGTTTGACACACACACACACACACACACACACACACACACACACAGAAAGAGGGAGAGGGAGAGAGAGAGAGAGGCTGGAAGCCTCAGTGCTGCCCCTCTGGAGGCTTCACCCCAGGTGGCTAGGCTCTGCCTTCATTCACAGCTCTCCAGGCACCAAGATCCATAAGGGGAAATGTATCTTTGTCTTTATCTTTCTTACTCAGATATTACTTTCCCCTTTCCACCATGAGCCTCTGGGGTCTGATTATGCTCACTGCTCACTGCTGGAAGCTCCTGAAACCTCTTTGCCATATCCACTGTGTTCCTGGGAATGTTTCTTCAAGTACGCCAACAGAATTGCCTGTATGGTTTTGGACAATTTACAGAACGGCTGCAAGGAATAATAAAACCGACAGATAAAAACCCCTTCCTTTTAGTCCATGTGGGAACCAATGACACCGCAAGCTATAGCCTCCAGAAGATCAAAAGTGATTATGAGGCTCTGGGCAGGAAGCTGAAGCAATTAAATGCACAAATTGTCATCTCATCTGTCCTCCCAGTTGAACGCCGTGGCCCAGGAAGAGAGGGGAAAATAGGAGAAGTGAACAACTGGCTTCGCAAATGGTGCCGGCAGGAACGGTTTGGATTCTTAGATCACGGCCTGCAGTTTCTTGAAGATGGACTTCTGGCAAGTGATGGGCTGCACCTCACAAGGGTTGGGAGGAATGTTTTTGCCAACAATCTCAAAAACCTCATCAGGAGGGCTTTAAACTGACTTATGTGGGGGAGGGAGACAGTGGTCCTGAAGGTAGGAGTCTATCAAATGCTGAAGATGATCATCCAAAAGTCAAGGACCAAATGGAGCAAACAGCACACAGACCTAGTGGTGGGAGGAAAAAATCCTTAAGTAGGAGACTAGGGGGAATGATCAATGGTTTTCAATGTCTGTATACAAATGCACAGAGCATGGGAAATAAACAAGATGAACTTGAGCTCTTGGTACAGCAAACTAAATACGACATAATAGGCATCACTGAAACCTGGTGGGATGAGTCTCATGATTGGAATGTAGTAATAGAGGGATACAATTTATTTCAGAGAAATAGACCAAACAGGAAAGGAGGAGGAGTGGCATTATATGTCAGGGATGTGTATACCTGTGAAGAGATCCATGATTTAAAACTTCAAAGCCAAATTGAGAGTATCTGGGTCAAAATTAAGGGAGAGAAAAATAACAGTGATCTCATTGTGGGAGCTTACTATAGATCCCCAAGCCAAACTGAGGACATAGATGATGCCTTCCTGGAACAGATGACCAAGCATTCAAAAGGAAATGAGATAGTAGTAATGGGGGATTTCAACTATCCTGATATTTGTTGGATGTCAAACTCAGCCAAGAGCATAAGGTCGAACAGATTCCTCACTGGCCTTGCAGACAATTTCATTGTCCAGAAAGTGGGAGAAGCACTAGATGGAATCTTCTTTCTTGTAGTTTGAATCCATTGCTCCGTGTCTTCTTCTCAGGAGCAGCAGAAAACAACCTTTCTCCCTCCTCTATATGACATCATTTTATATATTTGAACATAGCTATCATATCACCCCTTAACCTTCTCTTCTCCAGGCTAAACATACCCAGCTCCCTAAGCTGTTCCTCATAAGGCATCGTTTCCAAGCCTTTGACCATTTTGGTTGCCCTCTTCTGGACACGTTCCAGCTTGTCAGTATCCTTCTTGAACTGTGATGCCCAGAACTGGACACAGTATTCCAGATGAGGTTTGACCAGAGCGGAATACAGTGGTACTATTACTTCCCTTGATCTAAATGCTATACTCCTATTGATGCAGCCCAGAATTGCATTGGCTTTTTTAGCTGCTGCATCACACTGTTGACTCATGTCAAGTTTGTGGTCTACCAAGACTCCTAGATCCTTTTCACATGTACTGCTCTCAAGCCAGGTGTCACCCATCCTGTATTTGTGCCTTTCATTTTTTTTTTGCCCAAGTGTAGTACTTTACATTTCTCCCTGTTAAAATTCATCTTGTTTGCTTTGGCCCAATTCTCTAATCTGTTAAGGTCATTTTGAAGTGTGATCCTGTCCTCTGGGGTATTAGCCACCCCTCCCAATTTGGTGTCATCTGCAAACTTGATCAGGATGCCCTCAAGCCCATCATCCAAGTCATTGATAAAGATGTTGAATAAGACTGGGCCCAAGACAGAACCCTGTGTTACCCCACTAGTCACTTCTCTCCAGGATGAAGAGGAGCCATTGATGAGCACCCTTTGGGTTCGGTCAGTCAGCCAGTTACAAATCCACTGAATGGTAGCATTGTCTAGCCCACTGTCAGGGGCTGGCCGGTTTCCGAAGCAGTGCCAGAGGAAACAGCTGACCTAGACAGGGCTCAGCTGATGCCTGAAGAGTTATTGAAGGTCTGGGATCAGGAACAGGCACAGCCCCTGCTGACGCCAGAGGCGATAATGAAGCAATGGGAGGAAGCCCCTACCAGGGCTTTGGCACAGCCAATGGGAAGGGATCAGAACATGGAGACCGGGGAGGAGTTGGGGCTGAGAGAGCCTGCCAGAGCATCAGACACCACCAGCGTGGATGATGAAAGTGAAAGGGAAGGAGCAGGCGCCGACCCGCCCAAGTCGAGGGCACGGAAACGGAAAAAGGAGAGGCGGCGCCTAGGATTCCCGAAGCTCCTATGCTGGGGGCGGAGCCGAAAATCGGTACTTGAGGGATCTGACTCGGATGGGTCGGATGCATAGTTGTAACGTCTGAACTGCTTAAGGCTGTAAATAAAGCAATTAGTTTAGCAGACGGTGTTTGTGGATGCTTACTCCCGAGGAGGCCACACATCCTTCTCACACCCACATTTTACCAGCTTCTTTACAAGAATATCATGGGGCACCTTGTCAAAGGCCTTGCTGAAATCAAGATAGGCTACATCCGCAGTGTTCCCTTCGTCTACCAGGCTTGTAATTCTGTCAAAAAATGAGATCAGATTAGTCTGACATGACTTATTTTTCAGAAACCCATGCTGACTTTTGGTGATCACAGCGTTCCTTTCTAGGTGCTCACAGACCATTTGCTTAATGATCTGCTCTAGAATCTTTCCTGGTATTGATGTCAGGCTGACTGGGCGGTAATTGTTTGGGTCCTCTCTTTTCCCCTTTTTGAAAATTGATGGTATTTTGGAAAGAGGTGCAAAGAAAACTGCAGAAATGAATGAGAAACTCTCCAACATGGGTGAAAGCTCACTCAGAATTTATCTACCTAGCACTTTGACGTGCTTTCAAACTGCTAGGTTGGCAGGAGCTGGGACCAAGCAATGAGAGCTCACCACGTCAGAGGGATTCGAACCCCCGATCTTCTGATCAGCAAGCCCTAGGCTCTGTGGTTTAACACACAGTGCCACCCGCATGCACACGAAAACTCATACCAATAACAAACTTAGTTGGTCTCTAAGGTGCTACTGGAAGGAATTTTTTTATTTTGTTTCGACTACGGCAGACCAACACGGCTACATACCTGTAATTAGAACTATGCTGTTGATGCTTATTTCAGGGTGAAGGGGCAGGTTACCCAAACCTGACCGTGCAAGCACCCAAAACAGGGCTCCAAATTCCCTAAATTCTTCAGAAAGGTTTCTGAGCATAGCTCCATTAGCTTGAGGCAGGAAGAAGAACATAAACAGACACAGGATGTCAGGATGACTCCCTTATCAGTTACCCTCTAGCACACGGGTGTCAAACACAAGGCCCGCGGGCCGAATCCGGCCCGCCAGACCTCGTCATGTGGCCCGTGTAAAGTTTAAATTAAAGTTTAAGCGAACTAAAAAAAAAAAAAAACACGAGAAGCTCCCCTCTTCTCTCCGCCCTGTTTGCTCGGTGGCCCCTCCTCCAACTCGGAGACTGCCCAGAGATGGGGAGCGGGAGAACGCCCGTCCGATTGGCTGGCTCTCGCCGGCACCTGCGATTGGCCAGCCGGGGTTGCGGGTAGGCGTGTCCGAGACGCGGCGATTGGCCGCGGCTGAGGGGTGTGTGCGCGAGGGAGAGCCGTGGTTGGTGGGTGGGGCGGGGATGGAAGCGGCTGTTCCTGAGCGGCTGAAGCCGAAGCGCTTCCAGGGGGGCGGGAGGGGGAAAAGAGGAGGAGGGGAGCGGCGGATGGGGGCGGTGGCCGGAGGCGCTGAGCGCTGAGTCGCCTTCCTCTGCCCCCGCTGAGTCGCCTTCCTCTGCCCCCGCTGGCTCCGGCAACCATGAACTTCCGCTTCTTGCCCTTCGTCCGTCCCCGGCGGCAGCGGCCACGGAGAGTGCCGGCGGGTCTGTAGCAACTGCCGGAAAGTGCTGAGGCAGGTGGGTGTACGTCGACCCCCGTCAACACTCCTCACACAAACACACACACAGCGGTGCTGTGGAACGTTGGGGAGCAGCGCGCGCGGAGGGGGCGGTAGCGGGGAGCCCGGTCGGAGGAGGCGACTTCACACACACACACACACACACACCTCCGCACGGTGCTGTGGAACGTTGGGGAGCAGCGCGCGCGGAGGGGCGGTAGCGGGGAGCCCGGTCGGAGGAGGCGACTTCGCTCGGAGCGCTGCCCGAAGGCGCTCGGAGATGCTGCTCGCCGCTCCCGATTGCAGACCGTTGGGCTGCTGCGCTCGGGCCATGCCCCCACGGCCAACTCTTATAAGGAGGGGGGCTCTTTCACCTTCGCGTAGGGCTGCTTGTGTATGTGTGTCAGTCAGTCAGGGTTATCCCAAAGCAAAGGATAGCATATAACAGAGCATCTCGCCCAACCGGCCCTTTGAGGGTGACCAAACTGCTGATGCGGCCCCCGATGAATTTGAGTTTGACACCCCTGCTCTAGCACAATGGATGGCCTTGCCAGTCTGGATGGATGGCCTTGTCAGCCCAAGTATAGACAGGAGGTCTGGTCTCTTATCAGGTTGTACATATCCTTACCACCGTGATGCACAAACCCTGCAAAACAGGAATTCAACCGCCGCTGGCACCAGTAGTAATCCTAGACTAAACGACTCTTGCTCTATAGCTGCATGACCCTTACTATAAGCCTGGAATGTTTACCTTTACCCAAGGATGTACACTACGTGCATAAGCATATGGGCTGGATTCCTGGGGAGGGGGCAGAGGGATTTGGAAGGAATATAAGCTGTATGTAAACTGTCTTTCAGTGCGCTTGCTGTGAACTATCACGCACTGTCTTTCTCCTGTCCTAGGCAGGCGAAATAAACTCTTTCTCTTTGAACCAAACCTCGGTGTCCATTTGGCTCCTTCCTCCCTCCCCTCGGGAGCAATGTGAACCCCAGGTACGGAAAAGGCTACATTTCTTGGGGGCCCGTCCGGGATTTGCTGTTCCCTGAGGTTGAGGGACGGAGGTCCGAGGCGTCTCCGCGAGGCGAACAGCTCGGTTCGGTGTCGGTGGCTCCGGCGCACACCCTACCAGTTCGTAGGGAGAGCCAACCACCCCGTACTTGAGTGGAGACGCTGCGGAGACAGGAGAAAGACAGCGGCCGCATGGGAATCGGGGAAACTTAGAGGAAAGGTAAGCTCCAAAGGGTATTTGTGGGAGCTAAGGGGCCTGATCAACCCCTCCGGTAGGAGCAGTAAGGTGCCGCCGGCTGTTGCCAGTAGGAGCAGTAGAGTGCCGCTGGCTGTGGTAGGGGGGAATAGGAGAGGGGGCGAATGGTTGTATGGGGACACTCCAGTGAATGGTTTGAGTGAATGAGACGCTGGGGCTCAGAGTCACTGGCAAAGCAACGTGTGGTCCTTAAGGTGCGGTTTCTGGCGACGAGAGTCCGTCCAGGTCACTGACAGGGCATGGAGAGTGGTGACTGAGTGTGAAACGATAGGTGATAGGTGAACGGAGTGTCCCGGGTCATGGGGGGAAAGAACAGCAAACCTTGCAGTGTTTTATGGACAATTAGAGGGATGGCCCACTGAGGGAACTTTTGATGAAGATTTAATCAATCCCCTATGGCGCAACATCCTTAACATCCACTCAGATCAAATTCCCTATATTTCCACCTGGAAAACCAATGTGGAGAAGAATCCCCTATGGCTGAGAAAATGCAGAAATGTACCTCCCCAAGCCAAATTGTGCATGGTACGGAATCAAGCTGTACAGCCAGAAATAAAGCCAGTCCTGCCTGCCCCAGAAGAAGAGGAGGGAGGAGTAATCTGGCCCCCTCCACCCTACATGCCAACTGCACCACCGGTGCCGGACCCAGGAGTGGGGGGGGTTGCAGAGGCAGATTCTCCTGCCCAGGCCCAGATTAAGGATTCCCCACCCCCAGGAAAAGAGGGTGAGGAGGAGGAGGACAGCGAGGAGGATGATGATGACGACGAAGAATTCAGAAGGGGCTTAGAAAAAGTTACAAAGTGGACAAGTGAGCAGTCCAGCAGGGTATTTCGGTTTATAGACCCCTATAAAGCAGAAGTAGATGTGGCTCCTATGGTCCTGAAGGCTGCAGAGTGCAGGGAGGAAGAGTGGCGTAAGAAGCAGAAGGCTCTAAGGGACGCGTGGGACAAAGCAGCTAAACATCAGGCAACCAAATCAGAAGGACTGTACCCTGTATTGCCCAAACCCGCTTTGATTGCCCCGCTCCGCCAAGTATATGACCCCCTTGGAGCCACCCGATACTCATGGCGTTCGGCCTGCGCACACCTTTACTATGCAACATGTGCCATTTACAAGCGCAGGTGTTTGCAATTGGAAAAACCAGAATCCTTCTTTTGAAGAGGATCCAGCCAATATGATTAAACTATTTGAAGGTGTGTTTAAAACTTATATGCCTACTTATGATGACATAAGTCAACTTATGGATACAGTATTTACCACTGAGGAGATCCGGAAAACACATACCGGAGCTAGAGAGCACCTAAGGGCAGCAAACAATAATGACCAGGCAATTGAAGCAATTTATCCTAGACAAACCCCTAACTGGGACTATAATACCACTGATGGGAGAGCAGCCTTAGGAACATATCATAGAACCGTGTTGGAAGGCATGAGGAGAGCAGCTAAAAACCCATCAATATGTCTAAGGTGGCTGAAGTAGTTCAGAAGTCTGATGAACCCCCGGGTGTGTTCCTAGAAAGATTAAAGGAGGCATACCGCAGGCACACCCCCATAGATCCTGATAATGATGCCCAGTCAATGATTGTGAGGACCGCCTTTGTAGCACAGGCAGCCCCCGATATTAGACGCAAAATCCAGAAGCAAAAAGGCTTCATGGGGCACCGATTGGAGTGGATGTTAAATCTCGCACAAACCACTTACAATCAGAGGGAAGAGGAGGCAATTAAACAAAAGGAAAAGTACCAGGAAAAAAAAAGCTGATGGCGCTTAGAGGTGGCCAGCAGCCAGAGGGACAGAAACGTAACCCCGGAGCAGCAGAAGGCTTTTGAGAACTTGAAAAGTGTGCTCCAACAAGCACCACAAGCCATCCACCCTTTTTGTAAATGAAGACAAGGCGTTGCAAAAGGGGTACTGTGCCAGAAGCTGGGAAGCTGGCAGCAGCCTATTGCTTATCTATCAGAAAAATTAACTACTACAGAGCAAGGCCTGCCGCCCTGTATGAGGGCAGTAGTGGCTGCAGCAACTTTGGTTACTAAAGCTGATAGATTCACATTTGGACAAGAAATGATTTGCATAATGCCCCATGCTGTAACCAGCCCTCCTGGTACATACTTCTTGTCGCAAAGCAAAGGGAACATACTTCTTGTCGCAAAGCAAGACACGCAAGTGTCAGGCCTTACTAACACATCCTCGGCTGCAGTTTCGAGTCACGGAAGCCCTGAACCCCGCGACCTTACTGCCAACCACAACAGGGAAGGGGGACGGCCTCGATTGTATCCAAGTTATGGACGAAGTGTATTCCAGCCGTCCGGACTTAAAAGATGAGGCTGATGACAGGTGGGCATTGTGGTTCACAGATGGAAGCAGTTACATCGACTCAGGCCAAAGGCGAGCAGGATACACCATAGTGGCCTTAGAAGAAGAAGTAATCGAGGCATGACCCCTGCCGCCAGGAACATCAGCACAATTAGCTGAAATTATAGCCCTGACCAGAGCCCTGCAACTAGCTAAGGGAAGGGACATTAACATCTACACTGACTCCAAATATGCTTTCCTCACCCTCCATGCCCATGGGGCACTTTGGAGAGAGAGAGAGGGATGCTGACCTCCCGTGTGTGATGACCTGGGAGTCAGACTCAGACGCTGAACCTGAGGGATCCCAGCCTGCACAGGATTCACTGCCCTCAATAACAGCAGAGCCAGGGCTGGGGCCTGGGTCTCAAGGGGACTCACCTGTGCTGGATCCTCAGGTGCAGGCTTCGGCTGAGGTTGATCTGGCTCCTAATGGGATGGAGGACTTACTGCCTACAGGTGCTCCACTCCCCACCCAGTCAGGGGAAGCTGAGGTTGCCTCTGGGTCCGGTAACCCTCCAGCTTCTCCTGAGCTGCAAAGGCTCAGGGCAGAGAGGCGAAGGGAACTAAGTTCTCGCAGGAGGAGTGCTCGCCTCCAAGCCAGGAGAGGCGAGTCACCTGGGGATCGGAGCCGCCCTTCGCCTCGGGACAGATAAAGCCGGCCAGTCCCAGTCCCAAGTCGCAGGAGCAACATCGTTGCTGGAGAGTTCTGCTTGCTCCCTGCCCGGTTGTTCTGCCTGAACTCCTGACCTGCCTTGGTTCCCTGTTTATCCTGCCGTTCCTGACCTCGCCGGACTCCTTGCCCTGGACCCTGCTCCTGTTTATTTGGACTGCCTTCACGTACCTCTGACCTCTTACCGGACTTTGACCTCGCTTCCTGGATACTCCACGGGACCAGCACACCGTGGGACCCCTGTGCAACACCCTCAGGCACTAATGGACTTGCTGGACGCTGTGTGGGAGCCTCGCCAACTGGCTGTAATACACAGCCCGGACCATCGCTCGGGACTATCCGACCCAGCCAGAGGCAACCGACTGGCAGATCGAGTGGTGAAGCAAGCTGCACGAGAGGAGCTTCACCCATCTTCCCTCGTCCTGGCGTTGATTCCCGAGGATATCATCAATCCCCAAAAGGCCCCTCCTTATTCGATCCAGGAGAAAATGGCAGCAGCAGAAGAGAAACTAACGGTAACTCCAGAAGGATGGTTTATGACACCAGACCAGCGCTTGTGGGTGCCCGACGCCTTGGGACCATCAGTAGATAAACGATACCATGCATCCACCCACGTGGGACCAGATGCCATGACCAAACAGTTAGGGAAGTGCTTCTATATTCTATCAATTAACAGCACAAGTCTCAAGGATGTGCCACCTGTGTCAGAAGAACAACCCACGCACAGGCCTATTACCCCCGCCGGGAATCCAGCACCAAGGTGGAGCAAATGAAGGTGGAGTGAATGAAGGTGGAGCGAATGAACCAAACCCTGAAGAATCAGCTGTCTAAATTGGCTATTGTCACACGTAGGGGGTTCCCTTCCCCCTTGGCTGGACGTTCCAAGAAAGACAAAAGCTCATTCTGCCAAAAGGCTTTTATCTAAGTTATTTACATTCATGTACAGAGAACATCAATCATGTCTGCTCAGTCCGAACCAGAACTTCCGTGTGAGCTGCGATTCTCCCGACAGTCGCAGCACCGTGGGAAATGGAAGTGCCTGACCCGGTCCCTGGGATGCTGGCTGAAGCCTCAGCACTCCCTCGTCCTCTCCAGCACTCCCTCCCGACGAAGAAGGGGAGGGGGAGGAGGAAGAGGGGTCTGTCGACAAAAGCTCTGGCTGCTGCCTGTACTGGCTGAGAGCTGGACTGGCAGGGGGGTTTGCAGTTCCCCCCTGACATCCATGTTACCTCTAGCGCTCCTCAGAGTTAGAAGCCTCCCAGCCAAGCGCACTGGCCTGTCTCCTTTTGAACTTATGTTTGAACTTATGTTTGGAAGGCCGATTCCTTACGTACGCATGTTGTCCCCAATATCAAGTCATGATATGTATGTTGAAAATTATGTGCAGTCACTCTCCCGAGTTTTCTCTTCCCTTAACAGGTGGACCCAGGCTCGAACCCCCTGTGCCTTGATCGAGCCCCTGCATCCCTGTGGGCTGGGTGACGAGGTGTGGATAAAAGATTGGGCCCAGGCCCCGCTGACACTTCATTGGAAGGGACCCTACACCGTTTTGCTTTCCACTCCCACACACAGCTGTTAGAGTCACCGGCATCACCCCTTGGGTCCACCATGCTCGAGTGAAGAGAGCGGCGTCAGATTGGACTGTGACAACTGATCTACACCAGCCCCTCCGACTCACCATTTTTCGCCGCCCACCAGACGACCGCCGTGCTGGTGCCACACCCGGGAAGCTGGCACCTTTACGCATGGCAGAACAGTCCAACATGGAATGAAAGAGGACATTTTTCTTTTCCTATTCTTTTCTTTTCTTTATGCATAAGGCTTTATGGGAGGTAGCGTGACACCTGTTCCACAGATCACCTTGGGCCCCTGGGTAGATGTGCGCCACCCCCTAAGAGGAGGATTTTGTGCTGCATTAAATCTCACGGGTGGTGCCTGTTGTTTTAATATCTCGGACCATGGTGAGGCTATTCGGAATTTAGCAACAGAAATAGATAAGGTGGCCCATGTTCCAGTCCCGACATGGAACAGATGGGACATGTCCTGGTTGACTGATTGGCTTCCAAATTTAGGGTGGTTTCAAGGTATTTTGATGATGATGATAGGACCCTTACTAATCTTGCTTCTTCTTTGCTCTTGTATACCTTGCTTATTGCAATGCTTGCAAACTATGATGCATAGAATGGTGTCACGGATGGTTCGACCCCAAATTATAGCACTGGTACGAGAATATCGGCCGTACTGTCCAGTACCTCAGGACGAGCCTGAAGGCTGTCCAATAGAAGAGGAGGGAATGAAGGGGCAGGTTACCCAAACCTGACCGTGCAAGCACCCAAAACAGGGCTCCAAATTCCCTAAATTATTCAGAAAGGTTTCTGAGCGTAGCTCCATTAGCTTGAGGCAGGAAGAAGAACATAAACAGACACAGGATGTTAGGATGACTCCCTTATCAGTTACCCTCTAGCACAATGGATGGCCTTGCCAGTCTGGATGGATGGCCTTGTCAGCCCAAGTATAGACAGGAGGTCTGGTCTCTTATCAGGTTGTACATATCCTTACCACCGTGACGCACAAACCCTGCAAAACAGGAATTTATTTTTATTTATTTTTAAAATAATTTTTATTAGTTTTTGCAATTTTATAAGCACATAACATATCGGTTAAACTTTCATACTTCCCCCCTCTCACTGTGGGAAGCCCATATCACCCCCCTCACAGAGGCACCCATTGTACATTTAACCTTGCTGTTACTATTCCATAACATTGCTTAGGCCTGGCCCCACTTTATAGGCCAGGCATTTCTGATTTCCTCAATTTCATCTTTCAATTGACTTCCTCGCATCCCCCACTGTTGAATTCATATTAAATCCTCTTTATCAGGTTCATACATCTTCTTTTGATACATTGTCAAATACATAGGTAAATTTACTTATTAATCCTAGATTCACACCTAAACATCTAGATACTTCTGTTTTTTCCCTATGTTCTTGCCATCTTTATTCCCCCCTTCTTCCCCTTGGTCCTAGAGTTTTTAGCCATACTATCTTCCTTTACTTAATCATTTAAAAAAATTAATAATCCTTGTTCGTCACTCAAGCCAGAACCATGTCCATAATCATTGTCCTTAAAGCCACAAAGGTAATCCATTTCCAAAACAAATCCTTATTCACCCCACACCCTCTCTCTCTGGAATCCAGATCCATAAGTTCTCCTGGCCCGATGGGTCATGTTCTTCCTTTCCCCCCTGCAGTTCCATCCTGGCAACACCATCTTTTTTAAGTCCTGTAAATTCTTGTCTGCAGGGCATTCTTTTAAATTTTTCCTTTCTCACAGTCTGTGGCGTGGTTGCTCTTTTGTCCTTTTCCGGCACTCCATCCTGTGCATCTGGCGTGATGTCATTCTTGTTCTGACAGCTGTTCATCCTCTGGTTGGTTGTTCTGAGTGAATTTTTCCATTCCTGCAATGCAGCTAGTATTTTTCCCATGCCTGTGTCACTCAGAATTTTTTATCCAATTCAAGGTCAAAAAACAGCCACTCTTTCACAACAGCCTTATTTTGTAATCCAGTAGTTTTTGATGCTTCTTCTTCGCTAAATTTCCCCAAAACCACGGGAAAAGGGGTAACTTTAAACACTGTTGCAGAAGTTTTCCTTTTAACTTCCTCAGTCAATTAGCCTCGGTAACAAAGTTCCCTGTTACTTTTGTTGCAACGGCGAGGGATCGACCTCCGTTTTTAGAATCCCAAGCCACTTAATAATTACGTCCAAATGTCTTTTTTACTATTTCAGTGTCCAAATCTTTTTTTTTTTTTTTGAAGGAATCAAAATGCGCGAAGCGGCCGGTCATGCAGCTTCACCCGACAGGAGTAGTGATGGACCCAATGGGCTCCGCCTCCCCTCGCTCTCTCTCAGCGACCCTTACTAGGGTCTACCGGGGAGCAGGGGAGGCGTTAAAAGCCCTGCCGGATCGCCAGGGTCCCGGGACGCTCTTCCCGGGATTAACGGGGGCCGCAGTGCTGTTGCAGTCTCCCCTTCCCCCCTGCCGGGCTGGGGAATCTCGGAGCGAGATTTCCCCGACCGATCACCCCGGCATCTCAACCGGAAGTGTGCAAAACAGGAATTCAACCCCCGCTGGCACCAGTAGTAATCCTAGACTAAACGACTCTTACTCTATAGCTGCATGACCCTTACTATAAGCCTGTGAACTATCACGCAGTGTCTTTCTCCTGTCCTAGGCAGGAGAAATAAACTCTTTCTCTTTGATCCAAACCTCGGTGTCATGTTTGCAGACATCTTTGTAGCACACAGTTGGATGGTCAATGGGCCTGGTGCCTGAAGCAGCTTTTTGTAGAGCAAGTCCTTGGGGATCCTGCCATCTTACATTCTGTGGACATGACCAAGCCAGCATAGACGTTGCTGAGACTGGAGTGCAAAGAGGCTGAGAATGTGGGCTTGGGAGAGCACATCTTTGTTTGTTTGTGGGGCAACCCAGCCAGAAGGGCAGGGTTCTGTCATAGTCATAGTCTGACACTTTTAAACCACATCATCTCTCTGTATTAGAGATGTTTAAACAAGGATCTTGGAAGGGGTTTCCTTTTTTCAGGTTTAGACACAATCCAGCAAAATTAGTTTTCATGACTGAGACTGCTATCTTATGAAAATTTGCTTGGGAGGAGGTTCTATTGAAATAATGGTGAATAAGTTCAGATGCGGGTTTCTCTGTGGTCTAAACCTTCTGATTGGCTTGCCTATCAGAAGGTCAGTGGTTCAAATCCCCACGACAGGGTGAGCTCCTGTTGCTTGGTCCCTGCTCCTGCCCACCTAGCAGTTCGAAAGCACTTCAGAGTGCAAGTAGATAAATAGGTACCGCTCCGGAGGGAAGGTAAACATCGTTTCCGTGCGCTGCTCTGGTTTGCCAGAAATGGCTTAGTCATGCTGGCCACATGACCAGGAAGCTGTATGCCGGCTCCCTCGGCCAGTAAAGTGAGATGAGCGCCACAACCCCAGAGTCGTCTGCGACTGGACCTAATGGTCAGGGATCCCTTTACCTTTAAGTTCAGGCTACCACTTTCCCTCACTAAATGAGAACCATAGGGGGAAACATAACCAATAAGTGAGCCCATTCAATACAGCTGAGTGGAAGGGGGGTAACCCTCTCTTCCTTCTACCACTTTAAGACTAGGAACAAAAAACTCTTCTGACTTCCTTCTGTCTATGCCTGATGAAAGTTGGGTGGGCAGGTTGCTGCACTCCTGGATTTTTGTGTTAATGAAAACTCTATCTGCCTTAAATCAGCACAGCGCCATGTGTCCCTCATTTGCTAGACTGCACAAGGCTTGCCAGCCAGCCCTCTGTCTGTCTGCCTCATCCCTTCAGTTGGGGTAGAACAAACACACACACAATGGAGGAGGGCTGAATGTGTAGCTGCTTATATACAATTTGTTTAAACTTTAGTTCCCATATTCCCAGAATTTTGCATCACCCCAAAACTGAACACCAGCATTAAATTTATTGACATGTAAATCAAGGAACTGACATGGAAAGCAGAGTGGAAGAAACACTGAAATTTCCAGGTACCATTTATTTTGCGCAAACTTAAATAGAACATTTTAGGCTGCAATATGCAATTTACCTGTTTTTATTCTGGCTTTTTCTTGTGATGGCTATTTATGCCATACAATAAAACTGTCAAGAGAGTGAGCTTTTGAAAGGCAGAGACCTTTTTTAGACCTTGGATTAAAAAGCCAAATAATACAAATTAAATATAGTACCAGAGATAGAATTTTATTCTAAAAAAATGAATCCATCAAGAGATCTTGTTCTTTTTATCAGCATTTGCAACAGGCATAGGCAAACTTGGCCCTCCAGATGTTTTCAGACTACAACTCCCATCATCACTGACCACTGGTCCTGTTAGCTAGGGGTGATGGGCGTTGTAGTCCCAAAACATCTGGAGGGCTGAGTTTGCCTATGCCTGAATTACAGCATGATGTGCAACCATGAACAAATATATATTTATTCCCCACATACAGAAGAAGAAAAAAGAAGTGTTCCTCTTAGAGCACTCAGGCACACAGAGACCACAGATGCTTTTGTCACTGTATGGCATGGGTAGGCAAACTAAGGCCCGGGGGCCAGATCTGGCCCAAACGCCTTCTTTCCGGCCCGCAGACGGTCCAGGAATCAGTGTGTTTTTACATGAGTAGAATGTGTCCTTTTATTTAAAATGCATCTCTGGGTTATTTGTGGGGCATAGGAATTCGTTCATCCCCCCCCCCCCAAATAGTCCTGCCCTCCACAAGGTCTGAGGGACAGTGGACTGGCCCCCTGCTGAAAAAGTTTGCTGACCCCTGCTGTATGGTATATTACAACATTATCCTCTCACCATGAGCTACCCAAGGCTTGCATGGAGACAAGCTGTTAGGATGGAAAGCAGAAGACACCTGACATAATTAATTCCAAACTAAACTACTTACAAATTTAATGCTGACTGTATTATTTACATATACATGCATGCAGTGTTTGTTGGGGGGTGAGGACCTATGGGGATAGTGTTGTTTGTTTTCAGAGGTAGCCTATATGTGCCAAGACTGCAATCCTAGCCATGTCTATTCAGAAATAAATCCTATTGCATTCAGAGAGGCTTAAACCCAGTCATGTGGGGCTAAAATTTCAGCCTTAATCTTCTTCTTACAGTGATTTTTTAAAAAAGCAATAGAATACATAACTTATTATTGCTCTTTTCACATGGAAATAAGTGGTCTCTTTTGTTATCGTCATCTGTATTTCTTAATTAAGTCTGAGGCTCTTTGTAAAATTGGGATGAACCTTCTGGATTTGACTGCTCATTCTTGACCATCCATACATCCTCCAAATCTTAGTTTCTAAAGTAAGATTAATTTTTAAACTAAACAGTTTAGTTGACTTATAATTAAACTCTTAAATTGTCCCTCCCTGATGCCTCAGTGAGGGAAATGTGATAGGATGAGAAGCTTATAATGAACTATGAAATCAAGCTAGTGAGATAAGTGGAGTTATAATTGCAGCCTATCAGCCCCACTGAATTTGTTCGGACCTACTTCTGAGTAGACATGCTGAGGTTTTGAGTTATGGGCTATTAGTCCCTTCGTTTTCTTTAAGGTGCCACAATACTTTTTGTTGTTTTTGCTGCAAAAGACTAACAGGGCTGCTATCCTTCTGAACATTCATTAACTTTCAAAGGGAACACACGAAGAAGGCGATTGATTTGTAAATATTGCTTGGCTGAGATATCTGTAAATCTCTGATGCTTGAGATACGTCTTTCTTTGTGTGCTGCATTTTACAAAATGTTAAAAGTATGTATGTTTCTGCATCAGCAGAGGGCAAAATGGAAGACAGGCTTGTACAAAATAAATCAATTGCAGCAGAACAGAAAATACCAGATGAAAATGTGAATGATGTCAGAAAGGATTGAGACATGTTAGTACATAGCTGTTCCTCAAAACAAATTAAAATACGAGGGTCATTCCAGGACAACTGATTGTGAAAATGTAGCAGAAATCATTCTTATCCAAATTTATATTGTCATAGGAAACTCCCAGAACCCTGTATTGCCTTAATATCACTTAGCTTGAATGACTCTTTAAAAAAAAAGGATTGGAAAATTCATTGAGAAGAAGGCTATCATAGAAGCATAGAATTGTAGAGTTGGAAAGGACTCTAGGATCATTTCAACCCCCTGTAATGCAAGAATATCAACTAAAGCATCCATGACAGATGACCATTCAACCTCTGCTAAAAAACCTCCAAAGCCCACAACCTCCCGAGGGAAACCATTCCACTGTTGAACAGCTCTTACTGTCAGAAAGCTTTTCCTGATGTTTAGTCAGAATCTCCTTTCTTCTAACTTGAAGTCATTGGTTCGAGTCCTACACTCCAGAGCAGGAGAAAACCAGCTTGATCCCTCTTTCATGTGATAGCCCTTGATATATTTAAAGATGGCTCTTATATCTCCTCTCAGTCTCCTCTTTTCTATGCCAAACATACCCAGCTCCTTCAATCTTTCCTCATGAGGCTTGGCTATCAATGGCCACAATGACTATGTTCCACCTCCACTGTAAGATATAGTACACCTTTGAACATCAGTAGTTGGGGAGACAGCTGTTGCACTCAGGTCCTGCTTGCAGGCTTCCCATGTGTAGATACACATAATGCTGGGCTAGATGGACCTTTGGCCTGATCCAGCAGCCAGACTCTCCTTATGTTCTTCTGGCTGTGTTGAATGTTTGGATAAATACTGATATGTTTTTCTTGCCTCTGGTAGCATGCAGTCTGAGGTCTCTCCACTCTGCCCATCACTTCCAGAATCAGCAACAGCTGTGAGAGGACATTGGGTGATCTACAGACTCTGTTCTCATCCACACCTTGATGTCCTCCCCTCTGAGACAAATGTGAGTATTCCTTCTAGTGCCTTGCCCATCCCTTTTGGTGGTTTTACTTTTGATTCATGCTAATCTGAGAGCAAGCATGCCACAGAGCACCGGGTGACATATTAACGCTTCCTCAGAAGTAATTCTATTATTGCCAAAAGTCTCCATGTATTTAATCGCATTTTGTTCAGTGGGGAGAAGGGGGGGGGGGGAAGAACCACCAATGTTTCTGTTTCAAACAAAAGGAGCTATAAACCAACCAATTAGCCACTTGACTTCTTTGCTAACCTTGTACGACTCCCTCAAACATTTCACACAATTTCCATGCTGCTAATTAGGAGAGTCACTGAGGGAAGCTGGCTGTGCAGCTGCAAAGGGTTCTGCTTTTACAGCAAGCTTGAGAAGGTGGAACTCAGGCACTGATGGCTGTGAGCGCTGATGAATGCTACAGATTTTTGCTTGACATTTTCCAATAGCCCTGGTGGACCAGCCTCCACTGATCATTTATATCTACAAGAGCCAAAGGAGGAAGCTGGCACCCATTTCCCAGCCACGCTGGTCCCACACCCATCCCTCCTCAGCCTGCAGGAACAGATGCTGATGTCAGCTGCCCCAGCATAAATCTGGAGTAAGACCACTCAGCCAGCAACCTCCAGATCTGGCTTCCTTGGGCTCTTTTCATTTTATTTAAAAGGATTTCTAAATTGCTGAGTTTTTATAAAATCTCCAAGTGGTGTACAAAAGAAGATTAAAAACCATAAAACAGTATCATTAGAACAGCACAAGTAAATCACAAATTGAGAAATAACAGGGTCAAATCTCATGGGTCAGAGGAAGCCAGGGTGGGTGGGTGGGTTTAGAGATATGTCTTCGCAGGATGCCTGAGGCAACTAATAGATTATGCTTCATGTAAGGAAGAGGTTCAAGGTCAATGGAAGAAAATGCCCCGTTGGGGGTTACTGCCCTGTGATACTACTCTGTACGATACTACGTAATCAGAGGCAGCAATGTTCTGAATACCAGTTGCTGGAAACCACAGGAGAGGATAATGCTCTTGTGCTTGGGTTCTGCTTTCAGGTTTCGTTAAGTATAATTGCTTAATTGCACACTAAAATGGAGAATGCCTGTATGTATATTACTTAAGGTAAACTAATGTGCTTCTCCTGGAGTAAGCAGCCTCGGGGTGAAATGCAGGCTAATGGAGTCTGTGCAGAAAGAGAGACCTCTGATTTTCAGTCTGTTGGAATTATTTCATATTTTGTAAGATGCTGAACCTCTGCTGCACATGCACAAGATATTGTATGCAACTCTTTTGGAGGTATCACTATTGTTTTTGTTCTGTGTTGAATAAAGTTCTGGACGAATTTTAGAATTTTGAATAATGTTTATGGGTCTGGACAATGTTTATTCCAAAAGGAGTTAGTTTTCATGCAACCAGTTGCTTTAAGCTGTACAATATTAATATCTTCAATAGGTTTCCCAGTGGGGCATCTGCTTGGCCACTGTAAGAACAGGCTGCAAGACTAGATGGGCCATTGGGCTGATCCAGCAAACTCTGCTTACGTTCTTATCTTGTGGTGATAAGTACTCTTTTCGGTTTTCCTGGCTAGGCAATTTTATTCTATCACTTGGGTTCTGCTTGAGTTGCACTGACTGCTGATTTGTTTCTGGGCTCAGTTCAAAGTGTTTGTTTAACCTTTAAAGGCCTTGATGTCTTGGAGCCTAGGTTCCTTGGGAAACACTTGGACCCATAGGTTCCTCCCCATATGCTCTGATCTTTGTCAGGGACCCTGCTCTAAATCTCTTGTGCTCAGGAAGTGAAGTTGGTGACAATGGGGTGTTTCTGTGATAGCCCCTACCCTATGCAATGCCCTTCCACAACCTCACTATATAATAAAATAATAAAAATAATAATAATAAATATAATAATAATAATAATAAATTATTTGTACCCCACCCATCTGGCTGAGTTTCCCCAGCCACTCTGGGCGGCTCCAGAGTGTTAAAAACAATACAGCATTAAATATTTAAAACTTCCCTAAACAGGGCTGCTTCAGATGTCTTTTAAAAATAGGATAGTTGCTTATTTCCTTGACCTCTGCTGGAAAGGCTTTCCACAGGGCGGGTGACACTACCGAGAAGGCCCTCTGTCTGGTTCCCTGTAGCTTGGCTTCTCGCAGTGAGGGAACCACCAGAAGGCCCTCGGCGCTGGATCTCAGTGTCCGGGCAGAACGATGGGGGTGGAGACGCTCCTTCAGGTATACAGGACCGAGGCCGTTTAGGGCTTTAAAGGTCAGCACCAACACTTTGAATTGTGCTCGGAAACGTACTGGGAGCCAATGTAGATCTCTCAGGACCGGTGTTATGTGGTCCCAGTGGCCACTCCCAGTCACCAGTCTAGCTGCCGCATTCTGGATTAATTGTAGTTTCCGGGTCACCTTCAAAGGTAGCCCAACATAGAGCGCATTGCAGTAGTCCAAGCGGGAGATAACTAGAGCATGTACCACTCTGGTGAGACAGTCTGCGGGCAGGTAGGGTCTCAGCCTGCATACCAGATGGAGCTGGTAGACAGTTGCCCTGGACACAGAATTAACCTGCGCCTCCATGGACAGCTGTGAGTCCAAAATGACTCCCAGGCTGTGCACCTGGTCTTTCAGGGGCACAGTTACCCCATTCAGGACCAGGGAGTCCCCCACACCCGCTCGCACCCTGCCCCCCAAAAACAGTACTTCTGTCTTGTCAGAATTCAACCTCAATCTGTTAGCCGCCATCCATCCTCCAACCGCCTCCAGGCACTCACACAGGACCTTCACCGCCTTCACTGGTTCTGATTTGAAAGAGAGGTAGAGCTGGGTATCATCCGCATACTGATGAACACCCAGCCCAAACCCCCTGATGATCTCTCCCAGCGGCTTCATATAGATGTTAAAAAGCATGGGGGAGAGGACGGAACCCTGAGGCACCCCACAAGTGAGAGCCCAGGGGTTGGAACACTCATCCCCCACCACCACTTTCTGAAAACGGCCCAGGAGGAAGGAGCGGAACCACTGTATAACAGTGGCCCCAGCTCCCAACCGCTCTAGGCGGTCCAGTAGGATGTTATGGTCGATGGTGTCAAAGGCCGCTGAGAGATCCAGCAGAACTAGGAAACAGCTTTCACCTTTGTCCCTAGCCCGCCGGAGATCATCAACCAGCGCGACCAAGGCAGTTTCAGTCCCATGATGAGGCCTGAATCCGGATTGGAAGGGATCCAAATGGTCCGCATCCTCCAGGCGTGCCTGGAGTTGTTCAGCAACCACCCGCTCAATCACCTTGCCCAAGAATGGTAAATTTGAGACTGGGCGATAGTTGGCCATATTGGCCGGGTCTAAAGATGTTTTTTTAAGAAGCGGTTTAATGACCGCCTCTTTCAGCGGGTCTGGGAAGACTCCCTTGCAGAGGGAAGCATTCACCACCCCGCGGAGCCCATCGCCCAGCCCTTCCCGGCTAGCTTTTATTAGCCAGGATGGGCATGGATCAAGAAGACAGGTGGTCGGTTTCACTCGTCCAAGCAGCCTGTCCACATCCTCGGAAGTAACAGATTGGAATTGATCCCATGAAACATGACTAGACAGGGCTCTAGCACTCTCCCGCCCCGGACCTGCTCCCACGGTGGAGTCTACCTCCTTCCGAATCTGAGCGACTTTATCTGCAAAAAACTTTGCAAAAGCATTGCAGGAGATCTTGGGGTCCCTACCAGGCCCCGATGACGAAGGTGGTTCTGCTAGATTGCGAACCACCTGGAAGAGTCTCCTGCTGCTGTTTTCTGCAGATGCAATAGAAACGGTGAAGAAGGTCCTCTTCGCCGTCGCCATTGCCACTTGGTAGGCTTGAAGTTGAGCTCTAGCCCGTGTCCGGTTTGATTCAGAATGAATTTTCCGCCACAGGCGCTCTAGCCGTCTCAGCGACTGTTTCATCGCCCTCAGCTCCGGGGAAAACCACGGGGCTGTCCGGGCTCCATGCAATCGGAGAGGGCGCTTCAGAGCCAGAGTATTAAAAGAACTGGCAGAGGTGATTTCAGAACCACTGGCAGTAATCTTTGAGAATTCCTGGAAAACAGGCGAAGTCCCAGCAGACTGGAGGAGGGCAAATGTTGTCCCTATTTTCAAAAGGGGGGAAATAGAGGACTCAAACAATTATCACCCAGTCAGCCTGATATCAATACCAGGAAAGATTCTAGAGCAGATCATTAAGCAAACGGTCTGTGAGCACCTAGAAAGGAACGCTGTGATCATTAAAAGTCAGCATGGGTTTCTGAAAAATAAGTCATGTCAGACCAATCTGATCTCATTTTTTGACAGAATTACAAGCCTGGTAGATGAAGGGAACGCCGTGGATGTAGCCTATCTTGATTTCAGCAAGGCCTTTGACAAAGTGCCCCATGATATTCTTGTAAAGAAGCTGGTAAAATGTGGGCTAGACAATGCTACCATTCAGTGGATTTGTAACTGGCTGACTGACCGAACCCAAAGGGTGTTCATTAATGGATCCCCTTCATCCTGAAGAGAAGTGACTAGTGGGGTGCCACAGGGTTCTGTCTTGGGCCCAGTCTTATTTAATATCTTTATCAATGACTTGGATGATGGGCTTGAGGGCATCCTGATCAAGTTTGCAGATGACACCAAATTGGGAGGGGTGGCTAATACCCCAGAGGACAGGATCACACTTCAAAATGACCTTAACAGATTAGAGAACTGGGCCAAGGCAAACAGGATGAATTTTAACAGGGAGAAATGTAAAGTACTACACTTGGGCAAAAAAAAAAAAAAAAAATAACGAAAGGCACAAATACAGGATGGGTGACACCTGGCTTGAGAGCAGTAGATGTGAAAAGGATCTAGGAGTCTTGGTAGACCATAAACTTGACATGAGTCAACAGTGCGATGCAGCAGCTAAAAAAGCCAATGCAATTCTGGGCTGCATCAATAGGAGTATAGCATGTAGATCAAGGGAAGTAATAGTACCACTGTATTCCGCTCTGGTCAGACCCCACCTAGAATACTGTGTCCAATTCTGGGCACCACAGTTCAAGAAGGATACTGACAAGCTGGAACGTGTCCAGAAGAGGGCAACCAAAATGGTTAAAGGCCTGGAAACGATGCCTTATGAGGAACGGCTTAGGGAGCTGGGTATGTTTAGCCTGGAGAAGTGAAGGTTAAGGGGTGATATGATAGCCATGTTCAAATATATAAAAGGATGTCATATAGAGGAGGGAGAAAGGTTGTTTTCTGCTGCTCCAGAGAAGCGGACACGGACCAATGGATTGAAACTACAAGAAAGAAGATTCCACCTAAACATTATGGAGAACTTCCTGACAGTAAGAGCTGTTCGACAGTGGAATTTGCTGCCAAGGAGTGTGGTGGAGTCTCCTTCTTTGGAGGTCTTTAAGCAGAGGCTTGACAGCCATCTGTCAAGAATGCTTTGATGGTGTTTCCTGCTTGGCAGGGGGTTGGACTGGATGGCCCTTGTGGTCTCTTCCAACTCTATGATTCTATGAAGGAAAAATTAATAAATATTTGCTATCATTGCTTTGACATAAAAATAAAAAAGTTGCCATCCAAGATGGCCATCAGGAGGTTGTCTGTCTGTGGGGTACTTGTGTGGGGTTCCACCTTTGGTCGGGCAAAATAAGGAAGAGGTTGTGGGTCACTGGGCGGCCAAAAATCACTTTACTGTTGGGGCATGTGCAGAGTGCCCATCCTCATGCCAGCGGAGTGTGCCAAAAGAACGCAGAAGCACGAAGCAGTTCTAGGAATGCATTTAAATTCATTGTGTATTTAAGCAAAAAATAAATAAATCATCAAACTTAATCAAATGTCCAAGTGCCAATCAACATCAATGGTGTATTCAGGGGTCAGCAAACTTTTTCAGCAGGGGACCAGTCCACTATCCCTCAGACCTTGTGGCGGGCCGGACCATATTTTGGAAAAAAAATATGAATGAATTCCTATGCCTCACAAACAACCCATAGACACATTTTAAATAAAAGAGCACATTCTACTCATGTAAAAACACGCTGATTCCTGGGCCATCTGCGGGCTGGATTGAGAAGGCGATTGGGCCGGATCCGGCCCCTGGGCCTTAGTTTGCCTACCCATGGTGTATTTAATAGCATTGCCCCACATAAGAAGCTAAACTGTTAAGCCCTACATAGACCTCATTTTCATAAATATATTTCATAAATACAAATAAATAAATTTCATATACACAAAGAGAATTAAAGAGAAGCACGCCACAGAATGCCTTCCAATGTGCTGCCTCCTATAACTCAAGCTTCTCCCTGAAGACCTTTCCCCTGTTTTAACTCCAGCTGCCTTTCAGAGCTACCTGAGCCCCTCCCAGCCCTTTATCACCCCTCAGTTCACCTTCTGTTCTCTCTGCCCACCTCTGTATTAGAGGCTGGAGAGAGGGAGTATTTGAAATCCATTCAAACTCTCCCTTCAGTGCACAAAGATGGCCCCCCTTCCTCCCCCCCTCCTCTACTCAGTGCTGGGCCCACTTGCTGCACTCCGTAAGTTGTTTTTACACCCTCCTTGCCAGACAAATCCTTCCAAGACTTACCTATTTTAAAAACACAACAAGCAATTTGAATAATAATAATAATAATAATAATAATAATAATAATAATAATAATAATAATTTATTATTTTTACCCCGCCCATCTGACTGGGTCTCCCCAGCCACTCTGGGCGGCTTCCAACAAATATCAAAATACATTAAAATATCACAGATTTAAAACTTCCCTAAACAGGGCTGTCTTCAAGTGTTTTCTATAATAATAATAATAATAATAATAATTTATTATTTGTACCCCGCCCATCTGGCTGGGTCTCCCCAGCCACTCTGGGCGGCTTCCAGCAATATTAAAAACAAAATAAAACAATACATTAACATATTACAGATTAAAAACTTCCCTAAACAGGGCTGCCTTCAGGTATTTCCTAAATGTTAGATAGTTGTTAATCACTTTGACCTCTGATGGGAGGGCGTTCCACAGGGCGGGCGCAACTACCGAGAAGGCCCTCTGCCTGGTTCCCTGTAGCTTTGCTTCTCGCAGCGAGGGAACCGCCAGAAGGCCCTCGGCGCTGGATCTCAGTGTCCGGGCAGAACGATGGGGGTGGAGACGCTCCTTCAGGTATACAGGACCGAAGCCGTTTAGGGCTTTAAAGGTCAGCACCAACACTTTGAATTGTGCTCGGAAACGTACTGGGAGCCAATGTAGATCTCTCAGGACCGGTGTTATGTGGTCCCGGCGGCCACTCCCAGTCACCAGTCTAGCTGCCGCATTCTGGATTAATTGCAGTTTCCGGGTCACCTTCAAAGGTAGCCCCACGTAGAGTGCATTGCAGTAGTCCAAGCGGGAGATAACTAGAGCATGCACCACTCTGGCGAGACAGTCCGCGGGCAGGTAGGGTCTCAGCCTGCGTACCAGATGGAGCTGGTAGACAGCTGTCCTGGATACAGAATTAACCTGCGCCTCCATGGACAGCTGTGAGTCCAAAATGACTCCCAGGCTGTGCACCTGGTCTTTCAGGGGCACAGTTACCCCATTCAGGACCAGGGAGTCCTCCACACCTGCCCGTCTCCTGTCCCCCAAAAACAGCACTTCTGTCTTGTCAGGATTCAACCTCAATCTGTTAGCCGCCATCCATCCTCCAACCGCCTCCAGACACTCACACAGGACCTTCACCGCCTTCACTGGTTCTGATTTGAAAGAGAGGTAGAGCTGGGTATCATCCGCATACTGATGAACACCCAGTCCAAACCCCCTGATGATCTCTCCCAGCGGCTTCATATAGATGTTAAAAAGCATGGGGGAGAGGACAGAACCCTGAGGTACCCCACAAGTGAGGGCCCAGGGGTCTGAACACTCATCCCCCACCACCACTTTCTGAACACGGCCCAGAAGGAAGGAGCGGAACCACTGCATAACAGTGCCCCCAGCTCCCAAACCCTCTAGACGGTCCAGAAGGATGTTATGGTCAATGGTGTCAAAAGCCGCTGAGAGATCCAGCAGAACTAGGAAACAGCTCTCACCTTTGTCCCTAGCCCGCCGGAGATCATCGACCAGTTCTAAAGGTCATGTAGTTGTTTATTGCTTTGACCTCTGATGGGAGGGCATTCCACAGGGCGGGCGCCACTACCGAGAAGGCCCTCTGCCTGCTTCCCTGTAGCTTTGCTTCTCGCAGTGAGGGAACCGCCAGAAGGCCCTCGGCACTGGACTTCAGTGTCTGGGCTGAACGGTCTGGACAATGTTTATTCCAAAAGGAGTTAGTTTTCATGCAACCAGTTGCTTTAAGCTGTACAATATTAATATCTTCAATAGGTTTCCCAGTGGGGCATCTGCTTGGCCACTGTAAGAACAGGCTGCAAGACTAGATGAGCCATTGGGCTGATCCAGCAAACTCTGCTTACGTTCTTATCTTGTGGTGATATGTACTCTTTTCGGTTTTCCTGGCTAGGCAATTTTATTCTATCACTTGGGTTCTGCTTGAGTTGCACTGACTGCTGATTTGTTTCTGGGCTCAGTTCAAAGTGTTTGTTTAACCTTTAAAAGCCTTGATGTCTTGGAGCCTAGGTTCCTTGGGAAACACTTGGACCCATAGGTTCCTCCCCATATGCTCTGATCTTTGTCAGGGACCCTGCTCTAAATCTCTTGTGCTCAGGAAGTGAAGTTGGTGACAATGGGGGTATTTCTGTGATAGCCCCTATCCTATGCAATGCCCTTCCAAGCAAAGCTCCACAACCTCACTATATAATAAAATAATAATAATAAATATAATAATAATAATAAATTATTTGTACCCCACCCATCTGGCTGAGTTTCCCCAGCCACTCTGGGCGGCTCCAGAGTGTTAAAAACAATACAGCATTAAATATTTAAAACTTCCCTAAACAGGGCTGCTTCAGATGTCTTTTAAAAATAGGATAGTTGCTTATTTCCTTGACCTCTGCTGGAAAGGCTTTCCACAGGGTGGGTGACACTACCGAGAAGGCCCTCTGTCTGGTTCCCTGTAGCTTGGCTTCTCGCAGTGAGGGAACCACCAGAAGGCCCTCGGCGCTGGATCTCATGGGGGTGGAGACGCTCCTTCAGGTATACAGGACCGAGGCCGTTTAGGGCTTTAAAGGTCAGCACCAACACTTTGAATTGTGCTCGGAAACGTACTGGGAGCCAATGTAGATCTCTCAGGACCGGTGTTATGTGGTCCCAGTGGCCACTCCCAGTCACCAGTCTAGCTGCCACATTCTGGATTAATTGCAGTTTCCGGGTCACCTTCAAAGGTAGCCCCACGTAGAGCGCATTGCAGTAGTCCAAGCGGGAGATAACTAAAGCATGCACCACTCTGACGAGACAGTCTGCGGGCAGGTAGGGTCGCAGCCTGCATACCAGATGGAGCTGGGAGACAGCTGCCCTGGACACAGAGTTAACCTGTGCCTCCATGGACAGCTGTGAGTCCAAAATGACTCCCAGGCTGCGCACCTGGTCCTTCAGGGACACAGTTACCCCGTTCAGGACCAGGGAGTCCCCCACACCCGCCCGCCCCCTGTCCCCCCAAAACAGTACTTCTGTCTTGTCAGGATTCAACCTTAATCTGTTAGCCGCCATCCATCCTCCAACCACCTCCACGCACTCACACAGGACCTTCACCGCCTTCACTGGTTCTGATTTGAAAGAGAGGTAGAGCTGGGTATCATCTGCATACTGATGAACACCCAGCCCAAACCCCCTGATGATCTCTCCCAGCAGCTGCATGTAGATGTTGAAAAGCATGGGGGAGAGGACAGAACCCTGAGGTACCCCACAAGTGAGAGCCCAGGGGTCTGAACACTCATCCCCCCCACTTTCTGAAAACGGCCCAGGAGGAAGGAGCGGAACCACTGTATAACAGTGGCCCCAGCTCCCAACCCCTCTAGACGGTCCAGAAGGATGTTATGGTCAATGGTGTCAAAGGCCGCTGAGATGACTTCCGGTCTAGCGCCATCTCAGCCGGCTGGGTCCTCCTCGCGCTGCGAAGGGGACCGGCTGAAAATGGGTCGGGGTGCCGCTACCGCGCAACGGACCCCGTTAAAACTCCAGGCAGGGCGGCCTGAAGGCTTGGCGATCCGGCGGGTGCCCGGACGACCTCCCCATTCCTTTTGGGGACCCTGAAAAGGGTCACGGAAGGGAGCTAGGGTCGAGGTCGGGGCAATGTGGACACAGCGACTTCCCGTTTCAGCGAAGCTGCATAGCGGGCTGCCTTGAGCACTGGATTACTCCTTCAAATTGGAAAAAAACCATCAGAATCGTGAGTAAAAGACATTTGAATTAAAAAAGAATTTGGAACTAATTAGGAACACAGAAGAGATCTAAAAAGGAGGTCCGTCTCTTCCCGCTGCGTGCAAAATTAGCAAGACATGCAGCTGTAAATAAAGGAAAGACTTTAGAAGTTTTAAACTTCGGCATTTTGACAGCTAACCCCTCCGGACTCAGGCAGGGCGAAGGGGGGGCGGAGAAATAGAACGGATTTACCCTGCAAGAAAAAGTTATAGACTTTAAAACCCACCGCCACCCTCTGGATTAAGGAGACTCCGGGACAGTGCAAGGACAGAGACTTCGTTTCCGCTTGAGACTGTTTGATCCTTTTAAAACTGCTACTAAGCCCCATTAGATACAAAAAAGGGAGAAGTACCTTATTGAGAAGGCAACAGTCTAACTCCTTTAAGAGACTTGGTTAGAATTGCAACTTTATTGACTGTTAAAGACTGTTAAAGAAAAGTTACTTTGTTTGCTGGCTCTGAGGCGCTGGGAACTACAATAAGCATATCTAAATCTCCAGCAGACTGCTCCTGGCAGGGAAAGACTCTTAACTAGAGTGACCTTGAAGTGTGGTTACAGATGTCTGGCACTGGGAAAGGAGCAGTAACAAGATCACAGGATAAAAAAGAGGACAAGAGAAGGGATTCACAACAATTAGACTCATCAGTTATGACCCAATTAATTCAAACTATAGAATCTATGAGAAAAGACCAAAATGAAGCTTTGGATTCTATGAACAAGAAAATAGAAGGAATAAATAAGAAAATTGATGAGATTGGAAATTTGAAGCAGGATTTGGAGGACACTAAAGTACAAGTTTCTAAGGTGCAGACACAGGTGTCAACTTTGGAAGAAACGCATAGCAGAGACCACAGAGACACGCATGTTGCGCTTGCCTTTCTGCAAATGAAGCAGAGAGAGGCGAACTTGAGAATAAGAGCTTTACCAGAGGAGGAAAAAGGAGATCTTAAACACCTGGTACAGGTGTTCGCAGAGCATTGGGGCCTGGACAAAGAGGAACTGAGCAGAACAATAGTGAAGGCATATAGATTTGGAGCAAGAGGCAAAAAAGACTCTAAAATAACAAAGGATTGCCTGATAGAATTTCAAAATAAGGAACAGAGAGACGAAATTCTGAATCTTCATTATGGCAACAACTTGCAAGCCAATCAGCAACGAGTGATTCTCTTCAAAGACATCCCCAAATACTTTTTGGACTTAAGAAGCAACTATTCGGATTTGACAAAAGCTCTGAACAAAAAAAGGATTAATTTTAGGTGGGAGTTCCCACAAGGCCTCTCTTTCAAGTACAAGGAGAAGAAAATAAGAATCAAATCACCAGAAGACAAGAGCAAGTTCCTGGACAAAAACTTTGCAGATTTTGCAGAGGCACTACCTTCAATACCACAACCCGATCCTCAGGGAGCAGCAGGAGGAGACGAGGAAGAAAGAAAATGGTGCTAAGAATTTTAACATGGAACGTTTGAGGTTTGAACATTAAGGCTCAGAGAAACCAGGTATTCCATATCTTAAAAAAAACAAAATCTGGACTTGATTTGTTTACAGGAGACTCATGTGGTCAGAGTTCATAGAAGAGTGTTAGAGAATAAGAAATTAGGACAATAATTTATTTCATCAGCCAAAGTAAAGAAAAGAGGAGTTGTAATCTATGCCAAGGAAAAGTACAATCCAAAATTGATGTTTAAAGATGAGGAAGGAAGATTTGTTGCAGTTCAAATCACAGTGCAAGGCGAAATTTTTTTTAATACTGGGACTATATGCACCTAATGATGGAAAAGTGGATTTCTACAAGGAGATCCATGAGAAGCTTCTGGACTATTTGGATTACAAATTGGTGGTTCTGGGAGACTTTAACACGGTAGCATCCACATTGATGGATAGATCACAAAGGATTAAGCTTACAAATGATGGGAGACTACCAAAGATCTTTTTTGATATGACAGATAACCTGGACTTAATTGACTCATGGAGATTAAAAAATCCAATGGACACAGAAGCAACTTTTCATTCTGAAGCCACAAAAGCCTGGAGTAGAATCAATCAGATATGGGTACTCAGGGAGTTGACACCCAGGATACTCAAGGCAGAAATCCACCCAAGAACATGCTCGGATCATAATGCAGTACAACTGGATTTAAGATTGACAATGCAGGGTTCCTATAGATGGAGAATGGACGATTCGTCGTTTAGGAACGGGACAATTTGCGAGAAGGCCCAGAGGACTTTAAAAACTTTTTTGAAATCAAAAATACAGTGGAAAATAGAGTTATCTGGGACACTAACAAAGCAGTGATGGGAGGGTTCCTAATACAACAAAAGGCCATAAGAAGGAAACATCAGAACAGAAAAAAGGATGACATTCTACAGCAGCTCAAGGAAAAGGAGAAGAAGCTGAGAGCAAATCCAAAGGATGGGAAATTGCAAAAGGAAATTAAAGAATTACAGGTGGAATTTTCCCAATTGACCAACCAGGAAATTGAATGGAAAATTAAAATGCTGAAGCAGAAGACATTCGAATCAGCAAATAAATGTGGAAAGCTGCTGGCTTGGCAATTAAAACAAAGGCAGAAATTAAATACCATAACAAATATTATGGTGGAAGGTAAGAATATAGAGAACCCTGCAGAAATCAGGAAAAAATTTAAATTTTTTTATAAACAGTTGTACAAAGGGGATACCCAAGATAAAGGAAAGATAGCGCAATTTATAAAGAAAAATGGACTGCAAAAAATCCCAGAAAATTTGAAAGCCCCACTCAACCAGCCAATCACAAGAACGGAAGTAGAGATAGCAATAGACAACATGAAACTTGAAAAGGCTCCAGGACCAGATGGACTTACGGCAAAATACTACAAAACCTTGAAAGACTGGTTGATTCAACCAATGATGGAAGTATGCAACAACATTTTAAGGGGAAGCAAGGCACCCGAATCTTGGAAAGAAGCATATATTACTCTAATACCTAAAACAGACGTAGATCGGAATCAAATGAGGAATTATAGACCAATCTCCCTCCTAAATGTGGATTACAAATTTTTTGCAAACATCATGGCCAATAGACTCAAGAAAGTATTAAAAGAGGTTATTCACAAGGATCAGGCCGGTTTTTTACCGGAAAGACAATTGAATGGAAATATAAGGAATATTGTGGATATCCTGGAAAGATTGGAACAAAAGAAGAACTGTAAAGCAATTCTGATGTTTGTCGACGCGGAGAAGGCCTTTGACAACATCTCTTGGAGTTTTATGAAAAGAAATTTTGAACAAATGGAGGTGGGAGGGGGTTTTATGAATGGTCTAGAAGCAATATATACAGAACAAAAAGCAAAAATAATAGTAAATAATGTGGTGTCAGAGAACATAAGAATTGAGAAAGGAACGAGACAAGGGTGCCCACTATCCCCATTACTTTTTATAATGGTCCTGGAGGTCCTGTTGAACATGATAAGGAAGGACAAAGAGATAAAGGGAGTGGGGGTGAGGGCCAAAGAATATAAGTTAAAAGCCTTTGCAGACGACTTGGTACTAACCCTACAAGAACCTGAATCCAGTGCGACGAAGGCACTGGAGATTATGCAAGATTTTGGGCAGGTAGCAGGATTCAAACTGAACAAAGCCAAGACTAAAGTTCTAGGGAAAATCCTGACACTAGAAGAGAAGGATAGGATAGAGTTGGAAACAGGCCTTAAATTCGCAAAAAAGGTTAAATACCTGGGTGTTAATATGACTTCTAAAAACCAGAATCTGTTTAAAGATAATTATGAAAAAGTGTGGAACCAAGTGAAGAAAGATCTAGAGATCTGGAATAATCTGAAATTATCTTTGTTGGGCTGAATAGCAGTCATCAAGATGAATGTGCTGCCAAAACTGTTGTTTTTGTTCCAGGCGCTACCGATTGTGGATAAAATGGAACCATTCAAGAAGTGGCAGAAGGACATATCGAGATTTGTCTGGCAGGGGAAAAAACCTAGAATTAAGTTTAAGATTCTAACAGATGACAAGAAAGGAGGGGGATTTTCCCTGCCAGAACTGAACATTTACTTTGAGGCGGCGGCCTTCTGCTGGCTGAAAGACTGGTTTATGTTAGAGAATACGGATGTACTTGACCTGGAAGGACATGATAATGTTTTTGGGAGGCATGCATACTTGTGGTACGACAAGATTAAGGCCCACAAAGGTTTTAAAACACACATAATTAGGAAAGCACTGTACAGAGTCTGGATGAAATATAAAGATTTGTTGGAAAGGAAAACACCCAGATGGATTTCACCATTAGAGGCTAAGGCACATAAAAAGGTAAACATGGAAGGCAAATGGCCAAAATATAGTGACATTTTAATACAAGAAGGAGAAAGTGTCAGGTTGAAACCCTATGAACAATTAAAAGGAGAAGTGAAGGACTGGTTACATTACCATCAAATTAATGAAACCTTTAGAATGGACAAAAAATTAGGCTTTCAGATGGAAAAGTCGAAACTGGAAACGGAACTACTAGAACCGAAATCGAAAAATTTGTCTAGAATGTACAATTTACTTCTGGAGTGGCATACACAGGATGAACTTGTTAAATCTGCAATGATAGACTGGGCTAAGGATGTGGGACATAACATTATGATGGCTGACTGGGAAAGACTGTGGAGGAAAGGGATAAAATTCACTGCTTGTAATTTGTTAAGAGAAAATATTATGAAAATGATATATAGATGGTATTTGACCCCAGTCAAGATTGCTAAAATCTATCATTTGCAGGATAACAAATGTTGGAAGTGTGAGAATGTTGAAGGTACATTTTACCATATGTGGTGGACCTGCCCAAGAATGAAGGTCTTCTGGGAAATGATATATAATGAATTGAAAAGAGTGTTGAAAAACATGTTTGTTAAAAAACCAGAGGCCTTCCTACTTGGAATGGTAAATCAGGAATTACCTAAGGAAGATCACACGTTTTTATGTACACCACAACAGCAGCAAGAATACTGATTGCAAAATATTGGAAGACAAAGGACTTACCAACCATGGAAGAATGGCAGATGAAAATGATGGACTATATGGAACTTGCCGAGCTGACTGCGAGACTCCGCGACCAGAGGGAAGAAGCGGTGGAAAAAGATTGGAAGAAATTTAGAGAATACATTAAAAATTATTGTAAAATTTAGAGATAAAATAATGTCGAAGGAATAGCAATTTACAGAATAGAATCTAGAATGATTAAAAGGAAATATGAGTTATGAATGGATAAGATTAGGATAGAATTAAGAAAAATGAAGTAAGTGATAAGGTTTGATAAGACAATAATGATTAAGATAAGAAATTAGAATTAAGATAGCAATTAAGATAGAATAAGAGGAACATAGTATAACACGATGAGAGGAAATTGCTAAAGAGAATAAGGATATATATTGTAACGCAGGAGGAGGTCAAACTAAAATGTTAAGGGAAGAAGAATTTAGTACGTAGATACTTGTAGTATGGTATTGTTTGTTTGTTTTTGTAGTATGTATTGTATGTTTGTTTGTTTGCTATATTTTTTATGTGTAAAACCTAATAAATATGAATTTTTTTAAAAAAACAAAGGCCGCTGAGAGATCCAGCAGAACCAGGAAACAGCTCTCACCTTTGTCCCTAGCCCGCCGGAGATTATCGACCAGCGCGACCAAGGCAGTTTCAGTCCCATGATGAGGCCTGAATCCCGACTGGAAGGGATCCAAATGGTCCGCATCCTCCAGGCGTGCTTGGAGTTGTTCAGCAACCACCCGCTCAATCACCTTGCCCAAGAATGGTAGATTTGAGACTGGGCGATAGTTGGCCATATTGGCCGGGTCTAAAGATGTTTTTTTAAGAAGCGGTTTAACGACCGCCTCTTTCAGCAGGTCTGGGAAGACTCCCTCGCAGAGGGAAGCATTCACCACCCCACGGAGCCCATCGCCCAGCCCGTCCCAGCTAGCTTTTATTAGCCAGGATGGGCAAGGATCAAGGAGACAGGTGGTCGGTTTCACTTCTACTAATGTACTAAGAAGCCATCAGAATCACCTTGATGGTGGATTACCCAGTGGGGTTGGAAGGGAAAGTCCACCTGGAATCCCCACCCACCCTCCAATATCCTTCCCAGACACCAAAGCCCCCCCTTCCCCCTCCTGCCTCCTTTTGGGGAAACTTTTCTTCCCCTCCCGAGCAACTCATTCTTAGTCCCCTGCTGCTCCCTCATCCCCTACACACAACTTGAGTCTCCCAGCCACGTTTCACAGCCCTCCCCCCTGAAACTCTAGCTACCCACAACTTGAGTCTCCCAGCCATGTTTCACAGCCCTCCCCCCTGAAACTCTGTCCTTCTCCCTGGGGAGAGAATGGCATTCCTCCTCCTCTTGCTGGACTAGATCTATCCAATGAGTGCGCACCCCTCTCCTTGCTCCTAGCCAAGACCACGGCCGAGGCCCTTCCTGTCCTCTTGGCGCCACTGCTGCCACAGTGAGTCCCTCGGCTGGGGTTGGGGGGAGGAAGGGGAGCAGCCCCCATTACTTCTGAAGAGATTTGGCGGGGATGGCAGGCAATGTGTGGCGGAAGAGGAAGGGTCCAGAGAGCCCTGCATTTCTCTCTCTCACCTCTCTCAGGGCTCCCTGCAAAGGTGTGAGGAAGGAGTCCCCCATGTTTGGAAGGTGGAAGTCATTGCAAGGTGGGAGCAAGACAAGTGGAGCTGGAGAATTTGGGGAGGGTTTGAGGTTTTTCAGTCAACTCAGTGCCACCCCTAGAAGGGCAAGAGCTGTTGGACCTGCTTTCTGCTGTACAGTTTTGAGAATGAGGATGAGGACCTCAAAAATGGGGGAAAGGCATCCTGTTTGAAGTCCAAATTGGACAAGGGACACTTTTGTCCAAAAAAGAGATGATCCCATTTTTCTAGGGATGGTTGGCAACCATCCCTAGAAGAATCCCACGTGGCTCTGCAGCCAGCTTCCAGGACTTCACTCCAAGAAGGGCTCTGCCAAGGGAGGCCTCGCCCACCAGGTGCCTGCCACACGTCCTTGGACTACTGTTCCCATCAGTCCTGTGCTGGTGAAGGGCACCAGGTGGGTGAAGACTGCATCACAAAATTTGAATAAGTGCAAATTTCATGTTTTGGTTTGCATATTGTTTTGGAAAGTGTAAATTTGATAATTTGGCTTTCAATTCACCTGAATCCCATTTCTTCCCCATCCATATTTATCACTCAGCAGATTATCCCCAAGTGAATGTCACCTTTGACTGATCAAAGGTCCCCAATCCTTGATCTGTGTCCCAATCCTTCCTATTCATCAATATCCATAAGGTGCCTTAACAGCATTCTTGCCTTGTCCTAGGAAGAAAGGGTGAGCGACAATGTTTTGCCAAAATCAATCAATCAATCAATCAATCAATCCAGTCTGCATCTCAGAGAACAGCCTCTCACCAGAAAGAAAACCAATCAGCTTCCCCCCTCTGACCCCCCCCAATAAAAGGTGGTGCAACCCTCTCTATCTCCATCCTTCTGAGCTTGTTTGCATAGTCCACACATCCCAAGGGTTGCTTTAACTTAGGATTTGTAGCTGAAATCAGCAGCTCTTCTTTACACTGCTGTTCAAGGCAGTGATATCCAGCTTTCCATTAGCATGCTGTGGGATGCTAAGAAGAACTGCCATAGCAAATAAAGCAGTTTGCAAGCAGTAAATACAAAGAGGTTGGTTGCATTTAAGAGCTGCATGGTGACAGTAGTCATTAAGAAAGGTCAGCGGGGATATGGAGAGCTGGTTGGATCTCTCCTTGTATCTTTCTTTGTTTGTATAGTATAATCTGCTCCTGTTCTCCTGAGCTAGTTTGCACAGTTGCTGTAGCCTCATTATATTTATTGAGGGCAATTTATTTTATTTTATTTTATTTTGCAACTGTGATCCTTCTTAGGATCTTGCAATATGCTGATGAATATATCAGTGTGCATGACACTTTGCCCAGTAAGAACATAAAAAGAACCTTCTGGATCAGGCAGAATCCTTTGTCACTGTGGCCAACAATATGTCAATGGGAAGCCTACAAGCAGTAACTGGGTGAAACATCACTCTCCTCTCCTGTGCTTTCCAGCAACTGGCCTTATTCAGAAGCATCCTACCCCTGGCTCTGGAATTGAAGCACTGCCCCCAGGGTCTATAGCCTGGTGAATATGGGCTCTTATTCACACTCTCAGTGGGTATCTGAAGAAGTGTGCATGCACACAAAAGCTCATACCAAGAACAAACTTAGTTGGTCTCTAAGGTGCTACTGGAAGGAATTTTTTTATTTTGTTTTCTCAGTGGGTGTTAGTCATGGATTAGCCTCCTGGTCATGCAGAGCAATCAGAGACTGAAGTGAATTAAGGAATGACTGTTAATAACTCCGTTTATAAACCAACTTTGCATTTCTCCTTCCCCTACTGCCAGCCAATTCTCTGGGACTCTAGAGAGCACGGATACATCGCTTGCTCATTAAAAGCAAGTGAAGACATAAAGCATGAATGGATACAGCATAGGAGGGTGCCAAGACTACCTTAAGCAGCCAAAGTCTGGTGCGACATACAGTCTTCATATATTATTTAGCTGCGTTTCTTCTTTCCCCTTAGAGGGTTGTGAATTTTCATTGTATCCAGATTTTAGAAAGGAGAGTCAGATCTCACTTGGAGGCGGCTCCTTGACAGAATTGTCACTCTTCCACCTCTGCGTGTGCGAACGCATTTTGCTGTAGGACAACGTTGACAATGTGAGCAGCCAGGCATTTTAACCTGCATCTTTCTTTGCCTGTCAGACCTTGTAAATTTCTCCAAGATGGTTAATGCTTTGAAATGATGGAGGGACTCAGAGATCAGGGTATGAGCCAAAGCAGCCTATTGTCAAATGCATAAATATCCCCCTTTGTATTTTCTTTCTGTCAACAGGCAGTAACAAAAGTGAATGCAAGCCAAATCCGGCTTGGCTGGCATCTGGATGTAAAGGAAGGGGTGTAAAGGTGAACAATCACTCCTACGTTTCCTTCCCGAAGCTATCATTACTGAACAGATGCAACTCCTCATTTCCATCATCATCATTTGCTACTCAGGGTGAGATGTGGGTATCAGGATCTCAGGGTTGCACCATGCCAGACCTACCTCACCTTGGGTGTCAGGGGAAAGTCAGGCTTTCTGGTCTCAACCTTCCTCTGACTCAGAGGAAGACTCAGAATGGAAGGAATCATTGCCCATGAAGCCATCACCCTCCCTTGCAGCACCTCAGGAGTTTCCAGGCTCAAGGATCTGTTTCAGAGCATACCCACCCCACAATGTAGACCTCACCACCCTCATGCAATAGAAGCCAGTGGCTGCAGAATCAGAAAATGACCTTTTAAGGAACTAAGCGGGGTGGTACTGACTAGCCAGCCTCCATAAGGCACAGCACTTAGTTCTCCCTGGGCAAGATTTAGCCAGAAATTGTTTCAGATTCCGGAGACCAAGATCTTTTACCAAACATCCTGGAATGCCAGAACGGGATGGAGAAGCTTTTTCAGCCCAAGGGCCACATTCCCCCATTGACAAACTTCCAGGGGACTCATATCAGAACCAAAAGTGGACGGAGTCCAATATGCAACTCTTACTTTCATACCACACCAAAGCAAGTCACATTTCTAGTCAGGCCAAAGCACTCAAAGAGGGTGTGGAGCAGTGATAGTGAAGGATGTGGCATGGGGAGAAGGGGTGAAGAGAATTCACATTTGGCTCATGGTCTAGTTCAGTGATGGCTAACCTTGACACTCCAGATGTTTTGGAACTACAACTCCCATCATCCCTGACCACTGGTCTTGTTAGCTAGGGATGATGGGAGTTGTAGTTCCAAAACATCTGGAGTGTCAAGGTTAGCCACCACTGGTCTAGATGCTCAGGAAACTGTCCTGAAGATGAGGAAACTCTTAACTGAAAATTGACATTTCCTAAATTCAGAGGAGGCCCCACCAGACTATCCATGGCTCTCAATGACCTTGATGGCTCTGCTCTGCCTCCACAGCTGGAGGCATCAATGCTTCCCAATAGCACTTGCTGGAAGCCACGGGAGGGGAGAGGGGTCTTGTGCTTGAGTCTTGCTTGCTGGTTTCCCTTTGGGACAACTGTTTGGCCACTGGGGGAACAGGATGCTGAACTAGATGGGCCATTGGCCGGATCCAGCAGGGTCTTCTTATGTTCATCTCAGTGTTGAAAACTAGAGTGAAAAATCAGCTGGTTGACTATGCTGATTTGCTTCAGTGGCTGAAGACGCCCTTGTTAGGATTTGCACTTTGATAACTTGGACACTGCTGTAATTTGCTCGGTTCGCTTGGAGTTTGACTAGTTCATTAAAAATCAAACTGAATAATTTAACTAATTGAATTAACACCACGAAGATAAACCAGAACCTTCGTTACCTACTCAGCTCTCCCTCCAGCAGTATGCAGCTATCTCTGAACTGTGTTTAACCTCGGCTAACAAAGTTTGTAATATTCTGGCAGTCAATGAGAGGCTTTTGCAAGCAAATGGAGTGTGTTTGGAACCTTCCAAATCTCTTGGGAAAGGTGTGTGAAAGAAACATCAGTTGGTGTGTGTGTAGGAGAGAGTTGCAAGTGTATGGAAATCAACAACTATTGATGAATTCCATTAGTTGCATCATTAACAAGACCCATCCTGTCAACAGCATGTTAGGAGTGCCCAGGGGCTTGGGTGGCGCTGTGGTCTCTCCGGCTTGACGATCAGAAGGTTGGGGGTTCGAATCCTCGCCGAGCTTCTGTCTGTCCCAGTTCCTGCCCACCCAGCAGTTTGAAAGCATGCTGGTGCAAGTAGATAAATAGGTACTGTTGCGGTGAGAAGGTAAATGGCATTTCTGTGCATCAGAAGCGGTTTAGCGGGATGTTTTGTCCCACTCAGGAGAAGACTTCCTGTTTCCTCGTGAGCTGGGACAGACTTGAAGAGGGTGTGGTCTGTTGTACTAGCATGGAGGAGCACACGGCCTCCATGTTCTGATCAGTGTGTCTTCTCCATTTTGGATGTTGCTGTGTGTTTGGAGAAGTGACTGCTTAGTCGCAGTCACTTGGGACTAACTTCTTTATGGAATAGTTCTGGAATAGCCTGCCTTCAGGGATATGTCTGTGTACCTAAATGAATCTGTGAGTAAACTACTTCTATATTAACGTTAATCAGATTCTTGTGTTTATTCTTTTTAAGAGGGATTAGAAGGGATTTTGCCAGGAAGGAATCTTTAATAGTAAGACTCAGATGAGTCAGCAACAAGCTGATCGCTGTGTAATTTAAAAAGGGGGATGTTTGGAACTCTGCTAGAATATGGAACATGCCAGCACAAGTTAGGAAGGAGATAATTAAATAATATATCCTCTCCTGCCTACCTAATCATCCCCACAGATCTGACAAATATGATTGTTGTCAGTGCAAGTGTATATAGAACTGTGCCTGTTGCTTCTTGGGTACATTTGTGGGGTGTGCTCTTGGGGAGAGTCCCCATAGCCACCCCCCAACCATCCCCTAGGATTATACCAAAAAAACAAAAAAAAACAACATTTGGGACGAATGTGTACCAAGCTAGAGTTTTCCTCACTTCCCACCCCCAGCTCCTGCTTTGCTTTATATACAGTTTGATGAAGAGTTTTGGTGGACTCAAAAATTGTTCACTATTTTGTAACATTTGGGTTGCTTGTAGGCTCTGCTCGCTCAGTGTTGTCTACACTGACTGGCAGCCATTCGCCAGGGTTTCAAGCAGGGAATCTATCCTACCTGGAGATGCCCGGGATTAAAGCTGGGACATTCTGCATGCAGAACAGATGCTCTGCCACTGAGCTGCAGCCTCTTCCCTACTGTTGCAGCCATAGCATGTTACCTGAAAAAACACCAATGGAGTTTTGCAGCATCTTAAGAATGAACAAATATATTGTGACATTACACAGTAAAGCTGAATAGAGCAGTGAAATCTAAAGAAGGACTGGGGAGCCTACAGGCATCTGCTCTCACTCTGGGATAGAATAACATTCAGCTCAGACAGACAGACAGACAGTGAGAGAGAGAAACGACCCTAGACGACAACTACTACTACTACTATTAAAATAATCACTGGAGTATGCAGGTTTTTCTTACAGAACTCCAGGAAGGTCTGCAAGGTGCTTTTAGAAGTTTTGAAATTTTAACTCTTGGGACTCTTTCTGAGAATGTATTTTTTTTATACATTTTATCAATGTATAAAATACATTGATATTTTATAGATTTATTATAAAAAAATGTTACTGCATGTAGACACAACATGTATGTAGAAACAACAATATGTAGAAACAACATATCATCTGCAAGGGAACATAAGCCAGGTGTGTCTGTGTGTGTGTGTTCAAATCATATATATATATTCTTTTTAAGTCCTAGCAGCACTGGAGATGTTAGCCCCTGGTGACATCCGTGTTGCTGTGATACACAGATTCCCCTCTTCTTCCTTTCCATAAGAAATCTTTCCAAACATAAAAAGAAGGATAGCCTTTGCCTCTAAGTCTGCTCAGGCTTGTACCTGGTGACTTTAAACATTTTAGGTACAGTATTATCATTACTGCTGCAGACTGTTAACTGCCTAATGCCTTCCAGATATATTTTGGGGTCCTCCAGTGTGTCAGGAAGCTGCTTCCAGAAAGGAGAGTCTGTCGTTCAGTGGCAGAGCACCAGGTCAATCCCCTGACAGCTCTAGTTCAATGCAACTCAATTAGGAGACACTATGCTGTTTTAACAAATAATTTTCCTGAAGATTGCAGATCTCTTGTCTGTCAGAGTAGACAATAGTAGGCTGGAAAGACCAATGGTCTAACCCAGTGGTCACCAAAGCAAGTGGTACTGTGGTAGTGGCGCAAAGGGCCATAATGAATGTGATAATGTGAACCCCTATAAATCCTAGAATATGCTTCTAATAGAGAAGTTATGGTAACCTGTTGCTTTATGAAACTGATGATTTGGCAAGTCGCCATCCCCCACTGGGACAGAAGGACAGCTAATATGTGAATCATACAGCTCATAAGCTAGATACAGCTCATAAGCTAGAACAGACGTCCCCAAACTAAGGTCCGCGGGCTGGATATGGCCCGCGGGACTTAATTATCTGGCCCCTGTCTGTGCCGAGGTGCCCATAGGAAGGGGTTGAGCTTCTATTGTCCCCCATCTGGTAGTTACTGCGTTTCCTGCATACCTTTTACTGTCTTGGATGAAACTACTTCCATCCATAAAGTATTCTACATCCGCATTATCCAACGACTCATCTTTAAGGTCTGGTCTACTTGAGTAGACTTCATCCATCACTCGCAAGCAATCATGATGCTCATTGGGGCCATCCTCAGGGTCAGGAAGGGGAAGAAGTGTTGCTGGATTCAAGGTGTTCACTACTTGCAGCTTGAGTCTAGCATTTCCACACAGCAGGGCTTGATATTTTGCCATCCGGTTATTGGACAACCAATAGCTTCCTTTGTATTCCATCAGGGTAAGTACAGACTGTGGGACATTCACCGCTATTTCTTGTCCAAAAGTCAGTTTGTCAGCTTCTTTGACCAGGAGCGCTGTTGCCGCCACAGCGCGCAAGCAAGGTGGCCGTCCTTTTGCAGCGGAGTCCAGTTGCCGTGAAAGGTAAGCCACCGGTCTTTTCCATGTTCCCAAGACCTGTGTCAGAACTCCCACAGCCACCCCCCTTTGCTCATGAACATAGAGCTGAAAGGGTTTTTCTGGGTTTGGTAAGCCCAAGGCAGGGGCCTGCATCAATCTCTTTTTAAGCAGGTTGAAAGCTGCACCCTGATCAGGTCTTCATTCAAAAGGATCACATTCTCCTCCTGTAGTACTTTCATTGAGGGGCTTGGCAATAGTTCCAAAATCTGGAATCCAAATTCTGCAAAAACTAGCAGCTCCTAGGAACTGGCGCAGTTGTTTCCGTGTCTGGGGTTCCCTGATTAAACAAATAGCTTCTTTCCTCTCTGGTCTGAGCGCACGTTGTTGCTTTGAGACATTGAAGCCGAGATACTTGACTGTTTGTTGACAGATTTGGGCCTTTTTCTTGGAGACTCGATATCCAGCCTCATAAAGAGTTGCAGAAGTTGTAACAGAGCCCTCTCATTCTCTTCCCGTCCCTTAGTGGCCAAGAGCAAATCATCTACATATTGAAGGACACACTGTCCTAGAATGGACGGGAAGCGCTCCAGGTCTTTAGCCAATGCAGCCCCAAACAAAGTAGGCGAATTTTTAAATCTTTGGGGCAAGCGAGTCCAGGTGAGCTGTACCAGTGTAAGGATCCTGCCATTGGAAAGCAAAGATGTGTTGGCTCTGTTCTGCCAGGGGGACACAGAAAAACACGTCTTTAAGGTCCAGGACTGTGAAGTGGTCTGCTTCCGGGGGTATGAGGCCCAACAGGGTGTAAGGGTTTGGTACCACTGGATAAATAGTTTCCGTTGCCAGATTAACTGCACGTAGGTCTTGCACAGGCCAATATTCCAATGTCCCAGGTTTACGGACTGGGAGTAAAGGGGTATTCCACTGGGAATGGCAACATTTCAAGAGTCCATATTGTAAGTATCGTTCGATGTGGGTGGCAATTCCTAACAGAGCATCTCTGCTAATTGGGTATTGTCTGATGGAAGGAATGCGGACTTGAGGCTTAATCTGTACCACCACGGGGGTAGCATTTACTGCCAGGCCTGGAGGGTTTCCTTCTGCCCATACTCCAGGAGGGGCCATCTGCATCAGCTCACCCATCCCTATAGGCATAGGAGGTGGTTGCTCCAGTTCAGCCAGAGTCGCTAGTATGTGCCATCCTTCTGATTTAGGAACTTCCAGGGTGAAAGCGCCTGCTGGGGCAATTTAAGGTTTGCACCTTTTGGAGTGAAGGTAATCTGGACTCGTATTTTTGCCAACAAATCCCAGCCCAATAAAGGGATGGGACATTCTGATACATACAAAAAGCTGTGGATCAGCGTCTTTCATCCCAATTCGCATGATTGTGGCATCAGAAATGGTTTCATCGAGCAAACTTCTGTTGCTCCAATTATGGGTACTTCAAATGAGCTTGCTTTGATCAGGGGCTGTGTTACCACATAATGTTGTGCTCCAGTATCCACTAGGACAGGGGTGTCAAACTCAAATTCATCGGGGGCCGCATCAGCAGTTTGGTCACCCTCAAAGGGCCGGTTGTATCTGTAGGACTATGTGTCCACTCTTTATTATCATAAATTATTGTCACTGCATTCAATTATTACTGTTTTTTGTAACAATGTAATCCCCACCCACACCTTCCTCGCAGGGTCCGTTCTCCAGAAAGTTGGCGATGAGGAAATAGAGCTCTGCAGGGGGGGTGGGAAGAAGGGGGGAAACGGGGGGTTGAGAAAGGCGAACACGCGCCGTGAGAGGAGGGGGGGAGAGAAACATGGCCTTGGAGGAGGCGGCAGCCCGACCCCTCACTTATCCGATCGCAGCTCTGCCGAGTGCCTGCCGCTGTTGTTGCTCCCAACACCGCCGCCTCCGCCGCCGTCCCCGGACATGGCGAGCGAGAGGAGCCTGGCTGGCTGAGGCCGGAGCTCCCCTGGCGGCGGGGCCTGGCAAGCCGAAGACGACGGCGCTCGCCCGGGAGCTGTCACTGTTCGTTCGGCGGCAACAGCCGCAGCAGAGAGGTGCTCAGCTCCACCATTCAAGCCCCGGGCGGCAGTAGCAGTAGTGGCGGCGGCGGCGGCAGGAGGAGGAGGAGGAGGAGGAAACAACAACTCGCAGCAAAACCTGCCGCCAACCCAAGCACTGCTGCTGCTGCTGCTGCTGCTGCTCTCGTCAGACAGCCAGCCAGCCAGCTTCGGGCGCGAGCGAGTGTGCTGGTCCCGTGGAGTATCCAGGAAGCGAGGTCGATGTCCGGTCCGAGGTCGGAGATACGTGAAGGCAGTCCGAATAAACAGAGGCAGGGTCAGGGCAAGGAGTCCGGCGAGGTCAGGAACAGAAGGATAAACAGGAAACCAAGGCAGGTCAAGAGTTCAGGCAGAACAACCGGGCAGGGAGCAAGCAGAACTCTGCAGCAACGATGTTGCTCCTGCAACTTGGGACTGGGACTGGCCGGCTTTATCTGTCCCAAGGCGAAGGGCGGCTCCGATCCCCAGGTGACTCGCCTCTCGCTTGGCTTGGAGGCGAGCACTCCTCCTGCGAGAACTTAGCTCCCTTCGCCTCTCTGCCCTGAACCTTTGCAGCTCAGGAGAAGCTGGAGGGTTACTGGACCCAGAGGCAACCTCAGCTTCCCCTGACTGGGTGGGGGATGGAGCACCTGTAGGCAGTAAGTCCTCCATCCCATTAGGAGCCAGATCAACCTCAGCCGAAGCCTGCACCTGAGGATCCAGCACAGGTGAGTCCCCTTGCGACCCAGGCCCCAGCCCTGGCTCTGCTGTTTCTGAGGGCAGTGAATCCTGTGCAGGCTGGGATCCCTCAGGTTCAGCGTCTGAATCTGACTCCCAGGTCATCACAGCGAGTGAGCAAGCGGGCGGAGCAGAGAACGCGATCCCTCCGCTGAGACAGAGTCCCAGCCCCCCTCCCCTCAGGGCGCGCGCGCACACACACACACACACACACACACAAACACGATCACACCCCCTCAACCCTCTTTCCTTCAGGTCGCCTTCCCCGGGGTTGGGTTGTGGTGGTATTGCGCTCCCCGCCCTAGAGAGCCCTGCCCCTCTCTTTTTCCCCTCCTTCTCCTCCCCACACAACAACGCGCTCGAGCTGGAGCTCGCCCCGGACTAGTGGGGGGGGAGAAGCCAAGCGAAGAAGATGTCGGAGCGAGCGGGCAGAGGCGGGGTGTGGATGGGTGGGCGGGCAGCTTCGGCTGAAAGGCGCTTTCTCTGTAGAGAAGGGCTGGGAGGCCTCGGGGGCGGAGGGATACGGTGCGCGCGGAGGCAGGAGGGGCGATGGAGAGGGGGGGTTGCGCGAGAGAGAGAGCGCGAGAGGCCCTTTGGCGGCGCTGGCGCTGGAAGTTGTTCAATTTCAATGTAGCCGAACTAGGAACCGAATGAGGCAAAAAAAATGCCCCCAGGGACCGCAGGCCCCACACGGGCCACATTACGAGGTCTGGCGGGCCGGATTCGGCCCGCGGGCCTTGTGTTTGACACCCGTGCACTAGGAAGTTAATCAGTTTGTCTCCTACATTCACTTTGATCGTGGATTCTCGGAGGCCTAAGGGGATAAGCTTCCCCATGGAACCTGGTCTGTCCTAGTCCTCACTGCTGTAGTTTTCCAGTTCAGCTTCCATGGCCATCACACTTTGGGTTTGCTGATAAACATCGCCCTCAATGTGTCCTCGTCCCCCTTGTCATCGACCCGCTCTTCCCCTTGCAAATCCTGCCAGGCCTCTTCCTTGACCGCGTCCTGCCAGGGTTTGTTCCCACCCGCCTTGTTCTGGGGGCACTCATTTTTCCAATGGCCTGTCTCCTTGCATATGGCAGACTGGTCTTGACTCAGCTTCTCCCTACTCTTCCTGGGGTGCCAAGTTCCCCCACGGTCTTGCAATGTCGGGGCTCCTTCTGCAAGTGCTGCTGCCAGGAAGCCTGCATTTTCCTTCATTTTTTTCTTTTCTTGTCATTCCTTTTCCACATCTCTATTCACATACACCTTCATTGCCACCTCTAATAATTGTGCTACATTCATTCCTGCAAACCCTTCGAGCTTCTGAAGTTTACACTTGATGTCTGGTGCAGACTGAGACACAAAATTAATGTTTACTGTCTGTTGGTTGCAAGGGTCTTCAGGATCCCAAGGGGTGTAGGTTCTATATGCTTCATACAGCCATTCCAAGAATGCTCCAGGGGTTTCATCAGGCCCTTGCCGAACCTCACCAATCTTGCTCAGATTATGGGCTTTCACTGTTCCCGCTTTCATGCCAGCCACTACTGCATTGCGACAGCTTTTCAATAGGTCCAGCTGGGCAGTAATAATAATAATAATAATAATAATAATAATAATAATAATAATAATAATTTATTATTTATACCCCGCCCATCTGGCTGGGTCACCTCAGCCACTCTGGGCGGCTTCCAAAAGAACATTAAAATACATTAATCTATTAAACATTAAAAGCCTCCCTAAACAGGGCTGCCTTCAGATGTCTTCTAAAGGTCTGGTAGTTGTTCTCTTTGACAGGGCGGACGCCACTACCGAGAAGGCCCTCTGCATGGTTCCCTGTAACTTGGCTTCTCGTAATGAGGGAACCACCAGAAGGCCCTCGGCACTGGACCTCAGTGTCCAGGCAGAATGATGGGGGTGGAGACGCTCCTTCAGGTATACTGGACCGAAGCCATTTAGGACTTTAAAGGTCAGCACCAACACTTTGAATTGTGCTCGGAAATGTACTGGGAGCCAATGTAGGTCTTTCAAGACCGGTGTTATGTGGGCTCGGCGGCCGCTCCCAGTCACCAGCCTAGCTGCCGCATTCTGGATTAGTTGTAGTTTCCGCGTCACCTTCAAAGGTAGGCCCACGAAGAGCGCATTGCAGTAATCCAAGCGAGAGATAACTAGAGCATGCACCACTCTGGCGAGACAGTCCGCAGGCAGGTAGGGTCTCAGCCAGCATTCTAGATGGAGCTGGTAGACTGCTGCCCTGGATACAGAATTAACCTGTGCCTCCATGGACAGCTGTGAGTCCAAAATGACTCCCAGGCTGCGCACCTGGTCCTGTCTAGAGTCCTGTCTAGTCCAGTTGTGTGGGATCAATTCCAATCTGTTACCTCCGAGGATGTGGACAGGCTGCTTGGACGAGTGAAACCAACCACCTGTCTCCTTGATCCTTGCCCATCCTGGCTTATAAAAGCTAGCCGGGAAGGGCTGGGCAATGGGCTTCACGGGGTGGTGAATTCTTCTCTCTGTGAGGGAAGTTACCCCATTCAGGACCACGGAGTCCTCCACACCTGCCCGCCTCCTGTCCCCCCATAACAGTACTTCTGTCTTGTCAGGATTCAACCTCAATCTGTTAGCTGCCATCCATCCTCCAACCGCCTCCAGACATTCACAAAGGACCTTCACCGCCTTCACTGGTTCTGATTTGAAAGAGAGGTAGAGCTGGGTATCATCCACATACTGATGAACACCCAGCCCAAACCCCCTGATGATCTCTCCCAGCGGCTTCATATAGATGTTAAAAAGCATGGGGGAGAGGACAGAACCCTGAATTACCTCACAAGTGAGAGCCCAGGGGTCTGAACACTCATCCACGCCACCACTTTCTGAACACAGCCCAGGAGGAAGGAGCGGAACCACTGTATAACAGTGCCCCCAGCTCCCAACCCCTCTAGGCGGTCCAGAAGGATGTTATGGTCGATGGTGTCAAAAGCCACTGTCAGAGGACTGGGGAGCCTCACACCCTCCCCTGCGCTGACGCAGTACCGAGAGCCCACGCCCCTTATTCTGACAGATTCCAGCGAAAGCTCCGGAGAAGAAGAGTTGGAGGGAGGGGTCTGTGTAGCATCAGAGCCCCAGGACGTCGCAACAGGAAACAGGAGAAGGGGGGGTTGGTTCCCCTTCCGGGAGTGTTTTAGCAAGAGGCGCGAAAAGCCGGAATAAACCAGTCAGGACATCTCCATTGATTGAGATGGATGTGTTTCACCATCGGTGGAAAGTTGTAAAGTAATTAGGACCAAATAAAACGCTAATTGATTTACATGACGGACTCGGCTGGAATGCTTCGATCGAAACAACAGCCAGAGGGCTGTGACAGCATGTCCTGACTCCTTTTTCAAAAGAAACAGCATTTGCTGGGCATTCCAGAGGAGGAGCACCCCCACAGCAACCGAGACGTCCTGTCGGCAAGCCGGCTGGTGAGCACAAGCGGCCAGCAAGATGACGGATGAGGAGGCAAGAGTGGCTGCTGCCGTGGAAAGCAGGATTCGGCAGGTCAGTGCTGATTTAGAGAGACAAGCTCAGGAGCAGGTGATCAAATGCAGGCAAGAAATGGAAGCGCAAGTTCACAAATTAAACCTAGAAATGCAGGAAATGTCAGTGAGGCATGAGCAACTTAGGAGTCATGCCAGAGAATTAGAGGGACGTCTCGAAGAACGCAGATTGCAGGGGCAATCTGGGGGGGCAGTTCCCTTGGGGAGGAAGTTGCAGACACTGATCAAGAGATTCTCAGGGGATCCCAATGAGTATCCTGGATTTAGAACAGACGTGGAGTTCTGCCTGAAAATGCAGGAAGGAGAATTTTCAGGGGAGGAGCAGGAGATCGCTTTCATCATTGCACATTTGGAGGGCGGAGCCAAAGATTGGGCTCGCCCCCTGATGGCGGCTGGAGGGAGAGAAATGTGCAACCTTAAGGAATTTCTGGGTGCAATGGATGGGATGTTTGCCCATGAGGGACATGAGGAGGCCATTAAGAAAGAATTGCTGAGACTCAGACAGGGAGGAGGCAGTGTCCGTGATTACTACACACGTTTCGCGATGCTGGCACACCGATTGAATTGGGAATTGGAGAGCGAGTTTTTGCAGACCCTTTTCAAGGAAGGCTTGCACCCTGAAGTGAAGGATGAGCTCAGCCGGGGGCCCAGGACAAAGAGCATGAGGCAATTGACTGAGGCTGCGTTAGCCATTGGCATGAGAGCGGAAGATAGAAACCGGGAGAGGAGGTACCCAAAGGCTGAAGGGGCCGCAACACATCGCTACCCGGGGAGGGAGCAAGGCGGGAACCAGGCAGGACCACCTCTTCCAATGCTACCTGCTGAGGAACCCATGGAGATCGGGGCAGTGCGTGCTAAACCGGCAGGGGGGGCCATCGCCAAAGGAGCAGAAGGAAAAGGGGGAAAAGAAACTAGAAAATGTTATGTATGTGAAGCCCCGGGGCATTTCGCGAAGTTCTGCCCACAACGGCGCGTGTGGCAAGCCAAGGGGGTGTCAACAGCAGATCAGGAAGAGCAACGGGGGCAGAATTCGGGAAACGAACGAGCCCGGGTGGCAGAGATGTCGGGAGGGCCAAGCACCCGGGCGAGCAAGCAGTGAAGGCCCCGCAGGAGACCCCCATTACCACCCCCCACCCGCCCAAGGTAGGAATCGTGGTAAAAGTGATGCTGGAGCTTCCCAATGGACACCCCCTGGAGGTTGAAGCGTTACTTGACTCAGGGGCCTCGGCAAATTTTATGAGCAAAGAATTTGCGTTGCAGCATCAACTACACTTGCTGCCCCTCGACTTCCATCTACTGGTCACTACAATTGACGGGAGGAAGCTGTTGGGAGGAGAAGTGGCGCAGCAAACGCCCCCCATGAGGATGTGCATCTCCAAGCATTCTGAAGTCATCGCTTTCAACGTCACCCAACTGGCAGGGTGCCCCATCGTCCTGGGAATGAGCTGGCTTGACCTTCATGACCCAGTAGTGGCTTGGCATCAAAGATCGCTCACGTTTGGATTGGGGCACTGCGTGGAGAGCTGTCTGCAGGACATGAGGACCCCAGACAGCAGCGCGCAGGCGGCGACAGTGTGATTGGAGGCCACAAGGGGGATTCCACCCCAATATGAGAATTACAGTGACGTTTTCAGCGAGAAGGAAGCGGACAAGCTTCCGCCACATCGACCCTTTGATTGTCAGATCAACTTGATGCCAGGGGCCCAGCTGCTGGCAGGGAAACTCTATTCCATGTCTGAGCAAGAGCTGCAGGAACTCAGACAATTTATAGACAAGAACCTTCAGCGAGGGTTTCTGCGAGAGTCCAAGAGTTCCCGAGGGAGTCCAGTGTTCTTCGTGGACAAGAAGGGGACCTCCCAGAAGAGACTTATATGTGATTTCAGGGCCCTGAACAGCGTGAGTCAACCCATCGCCTTTCCCATGCCTAGGATCGACGATTTGCTGGCGGTGGTGCGCAGAGGGAAGATATTTACCAAGCTGGACCTCAGGGGGGCGTACAACCTCATACGGATGCGAGAGGGAGATGAGTGGAAGACGACCATGTTTACCCCCCTGGGAGCATTTGAGTACCTTGTTATGCCGTTTGGCCTACAAGGAGGGTCCGCGGCCTTCCAGTCCTTCATGCATCATGTGTTGGGACCCCTGCTGTACAAGAATGTGGTTTGTTTTCTCGATGACTTGCTCGTCTTCTCGGAGGACGAGGCCCAGCACGAGCAGCATGTCAGGCAGGTGCTGAACAAATTGAGAGAGCACCAGCTGTACGCCAAACTGGAGAAGTGCCAATTCCACGTGAAGCAGGTGGATTTCCTCGGCTACCGAGTGTCTGATAGAGGGCTAGCCATGGACGGGGAGAAAGTGAAGGCAGTGTTAGACTGGAAGAGCCCCCGAACCAAGAAGGACGCGCAGAGGTTTCTGGGTTTCGCCAACTTCTATCGCAAATTCATCAGGGGATTCGCAAAGCTAACGGCACCCATCACGGACTGTTTGAGTGGCAAGAAGAAATTTGTGTGGACATCGGAAGCCCAGAGGGCGTTCGACACCCTGAAGGGAGCGTTCGCCACAGAGGAGAACCTCCTGCATGTCGACCCGGAGCGGCCGATCAAGCTGGAGACAGATGCTTCAGATCGCGCAGTGGGAGCCGTGCTTTTGCAACAGGACAATAACGGGGACTGGAGACCATGCGCTTTCTTTTCGCGCAAGCTCAGCAAATCTGAGAAGAATTACACCATCTGGGACAAGGAACTGTTGGCCATCTTGGCGGCTTTCAAAAAGTGGCGCCACTTTCTGATCGGGGCGCAGCACCAAGTCCAGGTGCACACAGACCATAAGAACTTGGAGTACTGGAGAACCGCCAGAGTGCTCAACCAGAGACAGATCCGGTGGGCAGAATTCTTCGCGGACTTCAACTTCCGTGTTCACTATGTGCCTGGTGAGCAGAACGTGCGGGCCGACGCTTTGTCGAGGAAGCCGTAGTACCTAGAAGAGGAGGAGCCGCCTTCTGCGAGACACATGTTTTCCACACAGCAGTGGGCATGTGCCGGCACCATGGAGCAAGCCTCGCTACTGCTGAGACTCACCCGCGCAGATCCCTTTGCGCAACAGAAGTTCAGAGATCTCAAGGAAGGGAGGGGGGTCGAGGAAGGGTTTTTGGAGAAGGGAGGGCTCTTGTTTTATAAGGGGGCTTTGTACATCCCGGGGGATCAGATGAGGGCCAAAGTTCTCAAACAACTCCACGACAACCCTTCCGCAGGACATTTTGGACAACAGAAGACACTTCTCTTAGTCACCAGAGATTTCTGGTGGCCGGGAGTCCGGGAGGATGTCAAGGACTACGTGAGGGCGTGTGACACCTGTCAAAGGGCGAAGGGAGACACTAGAGCACCGGCAGGTCTGCTGCAGCCCTTGCCCACCCCCAGCAGACCCTGGGAAATGGTGAGCATTGATTTCATCACCGATCTGCCCATGTCCAAGGGGAAAACAGCAGTGCTTGTGGTGGTAGACATGCTCACCAAGATGTGCCATTTCGTAGCCTGCCCCAAGGTGTTGTCCGCAGAGGAAACGGCCAAACTCTTTGTAGATCAGGTGTTCCGCTTGCATGGGGTGCCTTCGAGAGTTCTCAGTGACAGGGGGAGGCAATTTACCTCACGGTTCTGGCGCAAGCTCATGAGCTTATTGCAGGTGGAGCTGAGTTTCTCCACAGCCAGACATCCCCAGACTAATGGGCAAGCCGAGAGAGCCAATGCCATTCTGCAGCAGTATTTGCGTTGCTATGTCAACCAAAGGCAGAATGATTGGGCGCAATTTTTGGGTCTGGCAGAGTTCGCTTTTAATAACTCTGTCCACCTGTCCACAGGAATGACCCCGTTTTTTGCCAATCATGGTCGCCACCCAAGAGCCTTCCCAGGGGGGGAGGAGGAGCCCAGTGTACCAGCAGCAGAGAATTTTGCAGAGGAGATGCAAACGGTGCACAAAATGCTCAGAAGCACTCTGGAAAGGGCCAAGGAGGCATACAAGAGGGCGGCGGATGCCCATCGCAGGGAAGGGGAGGTCATCAGGGTCGGGGATAAGGTGTGCTTGTCGACCAGGGGTCTCCCCATCAGAGGGAGCTGTAAGAAGTTAGAACATCGCAAACTGGGACCCTTTGAGGTCATCGAGCAGGTCAATCCGGTAGCATTTAAGCTGTTGTTGCCGGATACCATGAGGATTCACCCGGTATTTCACAGGTCACTGCTCTCACCATACAGGGAGGGGCACCGTTTCCACGGGGAGGGTGAGACGCCCCCCACAACGCCCATTGTAGAGGAGAGGGAAGCCTGCAATGAAGCCACGGAGATCCTGGACTCCAGATGGAACAGGGACAGGGTGGAGTACTTGGTGGCATGGGAAGGGGCTGCCCCAGAGGACAACACGTGGGTACCATCCGATCAGATAACTGAAGAGTATCTTAGAGCTGAATTTCACACCCTGTTCCCACATAAGCCAATGCCCCCAGATCTCTTCCTGCAAGAGGTGTGTGCCACCACGGAAGATGATGAGGAAGATTTCTGGGGGTTCAGATCCAGTGAAGAGAGGGAAGGAGGAGAGACACCGGTTTCCCCCCAGAGAGAGTCCGGGGGAGGGCAGTACTCGTCATCCTCAGGAGAAGACTCCGAAGGATTTGAGGGGTGGAAAGAGGTGTTTGGCTCACAGGATGACGAAGATACAGACTTTCTAGGTTTCGTCACATCCCCTGAAGAGGGGATGGGAGGGGCGGTGAACGAAGGGAAAACTCACAGAGCTCAGGGGCGAGACACAGCAGAGAGGGAGTCACCCGCCTTGGGGGAGGAGGAGGGGGGCTTAGAGGGGGGAGTGGATGTCAGAGGACTGGGGAGCCTCACACCCTCCCCTGCGCTGACGCAGTACCGAGAGCCCACGCCCCTTATTCTGACAGATTCCAGCGAAAGCTCCGGAGAAGAAGAGTTGGAGGGAGGGCTCTGTGTAGCATCAGAGCCCCAGGACGTCGCAACAGGAAACAGGAGAAGGGGGGGTTGGTTCCCCTTCCGGGAGTGTTTTAGCAAGAGGCGCGAAAAGCCGGAATAAACCAGTCAGGACATCTCCATTGATTGAGATGGATGTGTTTCACCATCGGTGGAAAGTTGTAAAGTAATTAGGACCAAATAAAACGCTAATTGATTTACATGACGGACTCGGCTGGAATGCTTCGATCGAAACAACAGCCAGAGGGCTGTGACAGCCACTGAGAGATGCAGCAGAACTAGGAAACAGCTCTCATCTTTGTCCCTAGCCCGCCGGAGATCATCGACCAGTGCGACCAAGGCAGTTTCAGTCCCATGATGAGGTCTGAATCTGGATTGGAAGGGATCCAAATGGTCTGCTTCTTCAAGGCATGCCTGGAGTTGTTCCGCAACCACTCGTTCAATCACCTTGCCCAAGAATCGAATATTTGAGATAGTTGGCCATATTGGCCGCATCCAAAGATGGTTTTTTAAGAAGCGGTTTAATAACCGCCTCTTTTAGCGGGTCTGGGAAGGCTCCCTCACAGAGAGAAGAATTCACCACCCCGTGAAGCCCATTGCCCAGCCCTTCCCGGCTAGCTTTTATAAGCCAGGATGGGCAAGGATCAAGGAGACAGGTGGTTGGTTTCACTCATCCAAGCAGCCTGTCCACATCCTCGGAAGTAACAGATTGGAATTGATCCCACACAACTGGACTAGACAGAACTCTAGCACTTTCCTGCCCCGGCCCTGCTCCCACAGTGGAGTCTACCTCTTCCCGAATCTGAGCGACTTTATCTCCAAAAAACTTTGCAAAATCATTGCAGGAGATCATGTGGCCCGTACTAGGCCCTGATGGAGCAGGTGGTTCCGCTAAATTGCGAACCACCTGAAAAAGTATCCTGCTGCTGTTTTCTGCAGATGCAATAGAGGCGGTGAAGAAAGTCTTCTTCGCCATCGCTACCGCCACTTGGTAGGCTCGACATTGAGTTCTAACCCGTGTCCGGTCAGATTCAGAATGAGTTATCTGCCACCGGCGCTCTAGCTGTCTCAACGATTGTTTCATCGCCCTCAGCTCTGGGGAAAACCACGGGGCTGTCCGGGCCCCATGCAATCGGAGAGGGCGCTTCGGAGCCAAACAGTCAATAGCCCTGGTTAACTCCACATTCCAGCAGGTCACCAGGGAATCAGCTGAATGGCCATCAACATGGGATAAAGCATCCCCTACCACTCTATGGAAACCATTTGGATCCATCAAATGGCGGGGGCGGACCATCCGAATCGGACCCACACCCCTACAGAGGGGAAGGGTCACGGAGAAGTCCACCTGCACCAGGAAGTGATCTGACCATGGCACTTCTTTAGTTTCACTTTTTTTTAATGCCAGATCACCAGCATCCATAGAGGTGAATACCAGGTCTAAGGCATATCCTTGGCTATGAGTTGGGCCAGACTTATTCAGGGACAGCCCCATGGACGCCATGCTTTCCACGAAGTCCCGAGCGGTCCCTTGTAAGGTCATGTCGGCATGGATGTTAAAATCCCCTAGGACAACCAAACTAGGTGTCTCAAGGAGAACATCCGCCACGACCTGAAGCAGCTTGGGCAGGGAATCCTTGGTGCAGCGGGGAGGTCGGTACACCAACAGGAATCCTGTACTGCCCCTATTGCCCAACTTCCAGAACATGCACTCAGAGAACTGGGAGTTCCCAATAGGACGCCTGGTGCAAACTAATGACTTCCTAAAAATCACTGTGACCCCCCCTCCCCGCCCAGATAGCCTGGGTTGCTGTGCGTAAGAGAAACCTGGTGGACAAGCAGCGGCAAGGACAGGCCCATCTGCCTCATCCAACCAAGTCTCTGTTAAGTCCTACATCGTGGATGGAAGTGGTCTTATTCATAATTGACCTGACATTGCACAGCAGCACCTTCAGGTCATGTGGGTATCCCTTGCTGATTCCAGTATCCATCCGGTCAGGACCAGACCCGGAGGCAGGGGTAGTCCTCAAACAACGACTAAACCTGCCTCCTCGGCAATGACGTGGTCTGGTCTTAGCGTAACTCCTCCTCCTACCCATGATGACTGAGATCGGTTGTCCCAGTGGGTCCCCCCCTGTGGAACCTGCCCCAGCCATTTTGTTGGCTGGGACCCCCTCCCAGGCCCTGACCCCTCCCCTTAAGAACAAAATAAAACCTAATAAAAAAATTATTACTAAATTATTACTAAAACAATACAAAAACAATCCAAACCAAAAACTATGAAAACTACAAATAAATCAAAATTAAACAAACCAAGAATAAACAAAACCCCAAATCCCACTAAACATCCATCCCACACCCCCAACAAAAATTGTTAAAAATATGAAAAGAAAATTTTAAAAAACATTTAAAAAAGAACTTTGCACTGTTCTGGGCATCACCCAGCAGCAGAAGCGGTGTCAGCAGTCCTTATGAGGCCTGTCAGGCCCCGCCCTAAGCCAGATGGTGAGTGGCAGGAATGGGGAAGGCACTCACACAGGGGAGTCCTCCTGGGCAGCACCCAGCAGCAGACGCGATGGCAGCAGTCCTCATGAGGCCTGTCAGGCCCCGCCCTGGGCCAGGTGGTGAGTGGCAGGAACGGGGCCCTAAGGCACTCACACAGGGGAGTCCTCCTGGGCAGCAACCAAACAGTATTGTTTGGGTCCCAATTCTGATCTGTGAGTGGATACCTTGCAGCCACCCATCTGTTGACATCAACTACTTCCACTGGGACTTGGGTCCTCAACCACTGTTGTGCTTGATGATCCACTCGGCGTCTCTCTTCAGTACCGGTACTCAGGAGAGTCCCTAGGAGTTGTAGTAGATCCTGCCAAATGGGTTGATGAGTGGTCATAATGGATTCCACCAAACCAGTTAAAACCTGGTGTTTCTCTGAATCACAGAATCACAGAATCACAGAATCATAGAGTTGGAAGAGACCACAAGGGCCATCCAGTCCAACCCCCTGCCAAGCAGGAAACACCATCAAAGCATTCCTGACAGGTGGCTGTCAAGCCTCTGCTTAAAGACCTCCAAAGAAGGAGACTCCACCACACTCCTTGGCAGCAAATTCCACTGTCGAACAGCTCTTACTGTCAGGAAGTTCTTCCTAATGTTTAGGTGGAATCTTCTTTCTTGTAGTTTGAATCCATTGCTCCGTGTCCGCTTCTCTGGAGCAGCAGAAAACAACCTTTCTCCCTCCTCTATATGACATCCTTTTATATATTTGAACATGGCTATCATATCACCCCTTAACCTTCTCTTCTCCAGGCTAAACATACCCAGCTCCCTAAGCCGTTCCTCATAAGGCATCGTTTCCAGGCCTTTGACCATTTTGGTTGCCCTCCTCTGGACACGTTCCAGCTTGTCAATATCCTTCTTGAACTGTGGTGCCCAGAACTGGACACAGTATTCCAGGTGGGGTCTGACCAGAGCGGAATACAGTGGTACTATTACTTCCCTTGATCTAGATGCTATACTCCTATTGATGCAGCCCAGAATTGCATTGGCTTTTTTAGCTGCTGCATCACACTGTTGACTCATGTCAAGTTTGTGGTCTACCAAGACTCCTAGATCCTTTTCACTTGTACTGCTCTCAAGCCAGGTATCACCCATCCTGTATTTGTGCCTTTCATTTTTTTTGCCCAAGTGTAGTACTTTACATTTCTCCCTGTTAAAATTCATCCTGTTTGCCTTGGCCCAGTTCTCTAATCTGTTAAGGTCATTTTGAAGTGTGATCCTGTCCTCTGGGGTATTAGCCACCCCTCCCAATTTGGTGTCATCTGCAAACTTGATCAGGATGCCCTCAAGCCCATCATCCAAGTCATTGATAAAGATGTTGAATAAGACTGGGCCCAAGACAGAACCCTGTGGCACCCCACTAGTCACTTCTCTCCAGGATGAAGAGGAGCCATTGATGAGCACCCTTTGGGTTCGGTCAGTCAGCCAGTTACAAATCCACTGAATGGTAGCATTGTCTAGCCCGCATTTTACCAGCTTCTTTACAAGAATATCATGGGGCACCTTGTCAAAGGCCTTGAATAAGATGGGTTATGTATTTTCCAATTTAGCAAATCCGTCAATGAAAATGGTACATAGGTCCGTATTATTACTGGGACGCCTGCTTGACCTGCATCTGGGGCCGGGTTCACCATTTCCCTCAGGGGGTGGAGTCCAGCCACCTCCCTTTGCTCCAGCTCTGAAGACAATTCTAGTTTTTGGCCACTCTTCAAGTGCATACCATCAACCACAGACTCTGTTAGCACCGCCATCTTTTCCCTTAACTCATGCAGCTCCAGCAGAGCTGGGGGCTGCCAGACTTCTATTTCCTTTCCTCTTTTTCTTCCCTAGACACACTCTCTCTTTGGTTGGACTGCGGAGTATGGAGAGCAGTGGCAGATTCAGGAGCAGCATGTCCAGGCCGTGGTGCATGGCAATAGATGGCAGGTACATATGGAGGAGGCCCATCATCACCTCTCTCAAGGTCTACAAATATTGGAGCCGTTGGGGCCTTGGTTGGCTCTTTCCGCTGCACTGTCTCAGTACAGAAATGCACTTTCTTTTGGGGCTTCATTACTACTGCCCCCTTCAGTGCTCGCTGTACCATCAGCAAGGTACAATATTGTTGTTTGCACTTCTGTAACCAGCAAGGATTTTCTCTCAGGACTGTTACCCAACAGACTGCGTATGCAAACTGCTCTGAGCATGCCGGATGTTGTGTCATGCTTCGAAACACCTGGGTAGCCAGGTCCAGGTCATAAGAGCCTTGGGGAGGCCATTGACTCACTTGAGTGGGCCAGTCCAATTCACAGAGAGTCACTAATTGTTTGGGGGTCATAGATCTACCATATTTGCGTTTAAATTTACCAAAATTATTCACCATGCATTGTAAGGGAGTCCAGTCCTCCTGTGAATATGAGGCCATTGAGTATTCTTGTCCAGGAGGCAAATGCCCAAGGTGAAACAATATCCTTTGGTCTCTGCGGGTGTACCTGAGAACTGAGAGGGGTAGCCCAACTGAACGAAAGCAAAGTCCCTCGATCTCGCAGGAGGTACAATGGGGAACGGGGAAAAGGAGACCTAGAGATACTAGTAACAACAATAATAAACCAATAGCTGTAACCTCCCACCATCAATTTTTTTTATTTATTTAAAATCATTCCAAATTTCTGCCCGCAGCCTGCGCACAATTTGCATCCCACCCTCCCCCCTTTTCTGCAGTTGCTGCTGCCAAGAGCCCCGCCTTTTCCTTTTTCAACATCCCATTCTGCACTTGCCACCCTCATTCCACGTCACATACACCTTCATCTACATTCCCACACCCAGCATCTGTACTCCATTCACATGTCTACTGATCATTGGAAGCCAGGCTCCCCAGGGGTTGTGAGGCCCCCCTTCGTCCCTCTTGCTGAGATTGTTGCGCAAGAGGGACTACATGACAAAGTAGAAAGTAGAAATGAGAAAAAATGAGAAAAGGTGTACAGGCAAACAAGATGAATTTTAACAGGGAGAAATGTAAAGTACTACACTTGGGCAAAAAAATGAAAGGCACAAATACAGGATGGGTGACACCTGGCTTGAAAGCAGTACAAGTGAAAAGGATCTAGGAGTCTTGGTAGACCACAAACTTGACATGAGTCAACAGTGTGATGCAGCAGCCAAAAAAGCCAATGCAATTCTGGGCTGCATCAATAGGAGTATAGCATCTAGATCAAGGGAAGTAATAGTACCACTGTATTCCGCTCTGGTCAGACCTCACCTGGAATACTGTGTCCAGTTCTGGGCACCACAGTTCAAGAAGGATACTGACAAGCTGGAACGTGTCCAGAGGAGGGCAACCAAAATGGTCAAAGGCCTGGAAAGGATGCCTTATGAGGAACGGCTTAGGGAGCTGGGTATGTTTAGCCTGGAGAAGAGAAGGTTAAGGGGTGATATGATAGCCATGTTCAAATATATAAAAGGATGTCATATAGAGGAGGGAGAAAGGTTGTTTTCTGCTGCTCCAGAGAAGCGGACACGGAGCAATGGATTCAAACTACAAGAAAGAAGATTCCACCTAAACATTAGAAATAACTTCCTGACAGTAAGAGGAATTTGCTGCCAAGGAGTGGAATTTGCTGCCAAGGAGTGTGGTGGAGTCTTTAAGCAGAGGCTTGACAGCCACCTGTCAGGAATGCTTTGATGGTGTTTCGTGCTTGGCAGGGGGTTGGACTGGATGGCCCTTGTGGTCTCTTCCAACTCTATGATTCTATGATTTTATGAATACGTCAATCACAAAGATGCAGTTCATAAGCTAAAACATAAGTTGATACATGATGAAAATGACTACACGTAACACAGGTTCCCAGCACGCACACTAACAAAATGTAACAGATCTCTGAGAATCAAGGTTTACTTAGCAATGCTTATTGTGCATGTGTATTAAACTAGGATGAGGTAATGATTGTACATGCGTACTAAACATTAATGAGGTAATGATGAACTTGATTGGTTAAATTGAAATCCTTTGTTTGAAATGTTATGAATACCCCTGCCTGGACCTTTGGGCGGGGTTACAGTTTTGCGAAAAGATTCTGCTGTAACCTATTGCCTTGCAATAAACAATAATGGACTCCTAGCTCCTCTTGTCTCAGAGTTTTATTGGCCTAACTCAGAAGACAGGCCATTTCGGCCTCTACAACATTTGATGCTTGCTGGTCTGTGCTGTTGCTGTACTGGTTTATACAGGTTTCTGTTTTCTTGCTTTCTATTACTTACTGGTGCTTACTGGTTTATACTGGTTTGTGCTGGTGTTTCACTGGTTTGTACTGGTCTGCCCTCCTGCTGTACTGGTTTATACTGGTTTCTAGTTTCTTGCTTTACATTGCTTATTGGTTTGTGTTGGTGCTTAATGGTTTGCTCTCCTAGTTTACTGGTTTGCTTTCCTGGTTTTTCAGGCCTCATTTACTGTTTACCTGTATACCTTTTCTCATTTTTGTTAGGTTTTTCTACAGTTTCTTGTCTTGGCTTTCAGTAGCAGGCCTAATATGTTGTTTTACCTGCACACCTGTATGCTTTTTCTCATTTTTTGTTTAGGTTTTATGCAATTGAACTATGAACTATAAGTTTTTGTTTTTCCCCACTAGCTTAGGCCTACAAAGCAAGTTGATTTCTAGATCTCTTTTGCAATGTTTCCCATTGTGCCTCCTCCCATGACAAGTTGCACCTTTTGGATTGTGTGTTTCTTTATCCCTTGTGTGCAAGTTGTTATGGGAGCATGGCCTTTGCAGACTCATGACAAGTTGCATACCTAGAATCATAGAATCAGAGTTGGAAGAGACCACAAGGGCCATCCAGTCCAACCCCCTGCCAAGCAGGAAACACCATCAAAGCATTCCTGACAGGTGGCTGTCAAGCCTCTGCTTAAAGACCTCCAAAGAAGGAGACTCCACGATACAGTGGAATACAGTGGTACTATTACGTCCCTTGATCTAGATGCTATACTCCTATTGATGCAGCCCAGAATTGCATTGGCTTTTTTAGCTGCTGCATCACACTGTTGACTCATGTCAAGTTTGTGGTCTACCAAGACTCCTAGATCCTTTTCACATCTACTGCGTTCCTTTCTAGGTGCTCACAGACCGTTTGCTTAATGATCTGCTCTAGAATCTTTCCTGGTATTGTTGTCAGGCTCACTGGGCGGTAATTGTTTGCCAAATCAATTTTATTAAATTTTCCAATCATAAAAATCACATCATATATTTATAAATATCAATTATTCCATATAGTCCAATTTGTCCAAATATATCCAAATGGGTTGCCGAATTCGGGCGGTAATTGTTTGGGTCCTCTTTTTTCCTCTATTTGAAAATAGGGACAACATTTGCCCTCCTCCAGTCTGCTGGGACTTCACCTGTTCTCCAGGAATTCTCAAAGATTACTGCCAGTGGTTCTGAAATCACCTCTGCCAGTTCTTTTAATACTCTTGGATGTAGTTCATCTGGCCCTGGAGACTTGAATACATCTAAACTAGCCAAGTATTCTTGTACTACCTCCTTACTTATTCTGGGCTGTGTTTCCCCTGCTGTATCATCTGCTCCATATTCTTCAGGTCTGGCATTGTTTTCTTTTTTGGAGAAGACTGAGGCAAAGAAGGTATTGAGGAGTTCTGCCCTTTCTGCGTCCCCTGTTCGCATTTCACCTTCTTCTCCTCTAAGTGACCCCACTGTTTCCTTGTTCTTCCTTTTGCTACGGACATACCCATAAAAACCCTTTTTATTGCTTTTAACCTCTCTAGCAAGCCTGAGTTCATTCTGTGCTTTAGCTTTTCTGACTTTGTCTCTACATGTGCTGGCTATTTGTTTGAATTCCTCTCTGGTGGTTTCCCCCTTTTTCCATTTTTTGTACATATCCCTTTTAAATCTTAACTCAGTTAAAAGTTCTTTAGATAGCCACCCTGGCTTCTTTAGGCACCTTCATCCCTGCATGTTGGATGTTCGGCTCCAGTATTGCCACAGGGGAGTGAGGAACTCCCTATTATTCAAGGGCTGTATCCCTTATTTGCAGCACAGTTCAGCCTCCAGTTTAACACCCTGCTGGCATAAATGGTTTAGAGACTTAAGGGAGTTGTTACTTCAGAATAATGGCTTGTACAAGTAAGGCTTTTGTCAATTATATCTTCATGTACGCCTAAACTTATTTTATTAGTGAAAGGTTAACAGGCAATGAGACCTTCCCTTGAACTCTTCATCTGGAATGCTCCATCTCTGAACACAGAGCGCCATCTTACTTTGGTAGGTGCCCAGAAGCAGGAGCTGCCCAAAACAGGGCACAGCTCACCCACCCAGATAAGCCATTGTAAAATAAAATAAAATGGGCTTTCCTTACACTGGCTCTGCTGTGTGTGCACGCGCAGGTGCTGGACTTTGAAGTACAGATGGCTGCTTCACATCAAAGCACCTTCAGGTCCAGGACTGACTCTGCCCTCCCTGGCTGGCAATTTACCGGTAATATTTCTGGACAGGAAGGAGTATAAGCAACTTCCTGTTCCCGTTAATCCTTACTTGAGCAACAAGGTCTGGTTTGTCCTTTGGTCCGGACTCTTGACTTCCTTCTTGAGTCTGTCTCTTGGATGTTCCTTCAGCACCAGCTTCTGACTCACTCCTTGAACTTGCTTCCTGGTTTGTGCTTTGGTCCCAGCTTCTGACGTGTCCCAGCTTCTGGTCTCCAGATCTGGGCTCACCTCAGACTCCTGCCCAAGACCCATCCCTGACAGTTTGGCACCCTTTAATCCAGGTGATATGGGCTAATAGGGTTTCTTTAGGCCTGTTTCGACATCAGCAAGGGTTAGACTAAATGACCTCCAGGTCTCCCTTGAACAAACCGCTGTAGGAACCCAAAGGCAGGAATGCCTTGTACACACCAGATCCCAGCAAAGCTTGCACCTATTAGTCCCTGGCTGCCACAGGAGTAATTTGCAGCTCCATTAGCACTGGTAGTGAGCACCCAGTAGCCTTGCAATGTGTCCATTTGATAAGAGGAAAGTTCCACTGAATAATGAGAAGTAATTGGATTTCAGGCTTAACCAGCTTGCATCTAAAAGAGAGAGGGGGTGGGAAGGAGAGCCATTGGATATTGCTGTTCTAGCTCATCAGACAATGGAGGTTTATCTCTGCTGAAAATAGCACCAGAGAGGTAGAAGTTATTAGCAACCACCCGAGCATGGTACTGCCACCTCTCCCGCTAGCATTTAGTGGCACAACTGGCTGGTGTCCTTGTCAAGGCATATTGAAGGCACTGGGAGGTCAGAAGAAGCCTGCTCATGGGAACTCTGCGCAAGCAAAGGGAATGGCAAAAGGGAGCCCATCTCCTTGCATGTAGCATGCAGAGTCCTGATTTCTCTCAGCTGTAAAAGTGTACAGAAATGCATTTGTGTAGAGAGCTGGTTTAGCTTAGTGGGAGAGCTGAGTAAAGAAGAGCTAGAGAAAATCCCGCCCCCTTTATCATAATACTAAAACTCAAGGAGGGGGGCACCTGTTGGAATTTTTGGCAGTAAGTTAAGGGCAGGTGTATTGTCATAATGATTGACAGGAGGTTTGGAATAGCCTTCAAGGGAGGGACCATAACTCAGCAGTAGAGCACCAGTATTGCACACAGAAAAGTCCAAGTCTCTGGTATCTCAAGGAGGAAAAGAAGGAATGAGGTATCAGCTGGTGGGAAAGATCCTGGATACTTCTGGAAGGCTAGAGATATACTATAGAGATGGGGAGAGACATTCAGCTTGGTTTGAATTTTAATGACAAGCTCCCTAATTGGTCTCCTTCCAAAGCTATATGCCAACCCAAACACCATACGTGTTCCTGGAGGGGCTGCTGCTGCTTCAACCCATCTCATGCCAGGCTGCAACCTGTGTTTTGTGAGTCCCAATTCACCAGTCAAAGCCAAATGGAGTCAACTAGAGGAGACAAGGAAGGGCTACACTGGCAAATATTGTGACTTGGGGTAAAGTAACAGGTAGATAGCCGTGTTGGTCTGTCATAGTCAGAACAAAATAAAAAATTCCTTCCAGTAGCACCTTAGAGACCAACTAAGTTTGTTCTTGGTATGAGCTTTTGTGTGCATGCACACTTCTTCAGATACCCTGAAACAGAAGTCACCAGACCCTTATATATAGTGAGAGGGTGGGGAGGGGTATTACTCAGAGGGGTGGTGGGAATGGGTGATAGGCTGATAGCTGTGGTAAACCTGTTGACGACTGTTAATGACTGCAATTAGTCTTACAGGAAAAAGCAAGGGGTGAGAAGGTTAAAAAAGCTTTGTCATGTAAAATGAGATAAGAATCCAATGTCTTTGTTCAGACCAGGTCTCTCCATGGTTTTAAGCTTGGTAATGAGTTGCAATTCAGCAACTTCTCTTTCCAGTCTATTTCTGAAATTCCTTTGTAATAAGACAGCTACTTTGAGATCTTGTATAGAGTGTCCTGGGAGATTGAAGTGCTCTCCTACTGGTTTCTCTGTCTTGTGATTCCTGATTTATGTCCATTTATCCTTTGGCGTAGGGTTTGGCCTGTCTGTCCAATATAGAGAGCTGAAGGGCACTGTTGGCATTTGATGGCATACACAATGTTAGACGATGAGCAATTAAACAGTCCTGAGATGGTATGTTTGATGTTGTTGGGGCCGGTAATGGTTTTGTCCGGGTGTATGTGGCAGCAAAGTTGGCATCTGGGTTTATTGCAGGCTCTGGTGCCAGTGTCTGTGTTAAGTCTGGTTGTAGTATTATTGTGGGTGAGGAGTTGTTTAAGATTGGGTGGCTGTCTGTAGGCAATGAAAGGTCTTCCTCCCAGAGCTTGAGAAAGAGAACTGTCATTGTCTAGGAGAGGTTGTAGATCTCTGATGATGCGTTGTACTGTTTTAACTTGGGAGCTGTATGTGATTACTAGTGGTGTTCTGCTTGCAGCAAGTCTTGCAGCAAGTTCTCTCTGGGTATCAGTTGATCTGTTGATCTGTTGTTTAACTTCATCCGGTGGGGCTGCCCGTCAGTGCTGCTTTAAAGCAGCATGGACCGGCAGCCCCAGGAGCCGGCGGGAGCTCAGCGGGTCGCTCGGTCGCCGCGGGAGCAGCAGTGCCGGGATCCCACCTGGCACTGCAGCTCTCACAGCGACCTGCTGAGCGAGAGCCGGTGCTCGCTTTAGGCTCCTGGCTTGGCTTGGGGTGGGGCTGGCCCGAGAGTGTCACCCCCCCAGGAGAAAGCGGGTGGGCTGGCTGGCTGAGAGGGGGGGCCGGCCCCACCCCTGCGATCGGGCGACACAAGACGTGTGCGACGGCGGCTGGCTTGCTTTATCGGTCCCTCTCTCAGCCAGCCGGCACCCCACTCGCTTTCCCCTGGGGGGGTGACACTCTCTGTCATCAATCACTGGCCAATGTGGATGATGATGGGAGCTGATATATGGGATAACTCAGTTAGTAGAGCATCAGGGTTGTGGGCTTGAGTCCCGCGCTGGCAAAAGATTCCTGCATTGCAGGGGGATGGACTGGGTGGGTGACCCTTCTGGACTCTTCCAACTATGCAATTCTGTGATTCTATAGTTGTCCAATGATGGGGTGGCCCACTGGGAGTTGGCCAGGGCCGCAGATCCCATGGGCTCTCCAGATGCTGTCGGTTGGAGCACCCAGTTTAGTTGGGCTGAAAGGGGCAAACAGTCTGACCTGGTTTAAGGCAACTCCCCACCCCCTTTTCCAGGTGAAGTCCTGCCCCACCACTCTCTCAGATAACAAAGCAGGGTGATGCAACCACAAGAACATAAGAACCAGACAAGAACATCAGAAGAGCTCTTCTGGATCAGGCCCATGGCCCGTCCAGTCCAATATACTCTTCTCACACTGGCCAACCTGAGCACAAGGCAAGCGCAAAACTCTCCAGCAAAGGATGGCCCCCTTCTAAGGTAATGCTTCTTTCTTCCTCAAGGGGACGCTCTCCTTCCCCAAGACCACCCTTTCCCCCTGAGTGTGGCACTGGAAGTCCCTGGCGACTTCTCTTACCTTTTGCAGGTCCACCACTTTGACCCTAAGGTAGCAAACCTCCCCCCTGAAAGCCAGCAGCCCTTTGCCCTTTGGACATGCCCACTACTTCTCGGTGGGGAGCCAATCCTACGTACGGCCGACCGTGTGAAACACGGTTGCCTTTCTACCGACAGTCAGCCTGGCTTACTCCCGAGTAAAGGCGCCTAGGGGGACGAGGGCGGTCGAGAGCGTCTGCTCGCAAGAGGCACCAGCAGAAGACCTCGGCGCGCTCCTGCCTTTCTTCGCCGAGGTTCAGCGGGGCTGCAAGCCGCACCGACGGATCCCTCCACCCGCCGCTGGGAGCCTCCGCGCCCGCATCCCGGCAAAGCGGCGGCGGCCTCTCGGGCTGATGTCATCGGCCGCTTGCGAGAGGCTGTGCCTGCGCGCTCGAGCCGAGAGGGGGAAGCGAGCCGCCAGTTGCGCGGGCCACGCAGCCTCGGCAGCGGCGGCGACCAGCCGTGGGTTGGAGCTGCTACTGGGCTGACGGATGCGGGGAGATGTAGGCAGCCGGAGCGCGGCTCCTCTTGCTCGCTGAGCTTCTGCCGGATCCCGGGAAGGGCGCTTGGGCTTCCCAGCTGCGAGGGATTCCGCCGACGGTGCGGGGCGAAAGGAAAACCGGAGAGCTGCCGCCGCGCTTGGCAAGGATGCGCGCTTCGTCGCAGCTGGCGGCGCCTCGTCTTATGCCCGCTGCCGGGCTCCGGGCTCTGGCCCAGCGCAGGCAGCCGCCGCTCCAGTGATCGCAGCTGGAGGCGAGCGAGCCCCGCTGGCGCGGAGGGACGCTCGCCAGGCTCCGCCGCGGGGACGCTTTCTCGCTCCACCGAGCGAAGCTCTTTCCTCTCTGGGCAGGGGAGAAGTTGGCGGCCCCTCTCGCCGCCCCTCGTCCTGCCCGAGCCCGTGGGAATCCATGCCACGCCGCGGCCGCTGCCCCCTTCCCATGTTCCGAGGGGCCGCGGAGAGACGCTGCAGGCGGTGGCGCCGGGTGAGTAGCGCGTTCCCCTCGGGGTTGGGGGTGGGTGAGCGCTGGGCCGCTCGCAAGGGGGGGTGCCTCTCTCTCGGCCTCGCGGCTCCACGTCCGGATGTTTTATTAGACGGGTGGGCGAAACCCAGGTAGAGCTGGGTGCCTGCGGACCTCAGAGGGGCGGCGGGGGAGAATGCCGCGCGCTCTGCGATCCGGAGATGTTGCTTTTGAAAAGCGGAGGCGGGGGCGGGACCTGGTATCTAACTAGGAAAGGGCAGGCGCTTTGTGTATGCTCGGAGGTGCTCTTTCCTTGAGGGCTGCTTTCTGTTTTGTTCTGTATGTGGTGTTTTTTGTGCTGCATTTAAGCAAGAGTGTCCAACATTGTGAGCAGGATTCCATTTATTATTATGATTCAATTTTTAAAATCATACGCAGAGTGATATAGATACCCCTTTCCCTAGTGCTAAGTATGAGAAAGTGACTGGGCCAAGGTCACCCAGTGTGCTTTGGTGGCTGCGTGTGGGAATTTGAACTCTGCTCTTCCTAGTCAGAGCTCTAACCGTTAAGCAGCACTGCCTTTTCAGTCTCTGCACTCAGCTTTGCTGTGATTCCTGGCATTGATGTTTGTAGTGTGTGTGTGTGTGTGTGTGTGTGTGTGTGTGTGTTTCCAGGCCTGCCCTTGGCTGTATTCAATAACAAGGCTACAACAACCCTGAACCTACTTTGACATGGAGAAACAGTGGTGTGGATAGGAAATCTTAGACTCTGGTCTGCTGGGGACTCCTCCTTAGATAGTGATGTGTATTTGCATCCTTTGCTTCAAAATACGATATGCCCATCCAGCTGCATTGAGGATCCTAGTGCTGCATATGCACCCCTCAAGCATCTCTGTCTGGTACCCAGGACTCTCCCCCATCCTGCCCTGCTTGGCACCCTCCTGGATGTGTCCTTCTGCCTGTGGTGCTGCTTTTGGTTCTCCTGGATGGAGGCTAGAGTGGGTTGTGCCAGCGTGTGTGAACTAGTCTGTGGTTTAATTCCTGCCCACCCATGGCATATGCCTGCCCACCCCAAGGGTTGACCAGGAGGGAATGCTGCCTTCCAGCTGGAAAATATGCCCTGTCCCTGCTCCAGAGTAATGGAGGGTGATGCTATTTGTGCAGGAGTCAAGCAACCACTTTCTTCTAAAGCAAAGGGGTTCATGGCATTCTTGCCTTCCTGCCTTCCTGTGTCGTGTGTACAAGTTCATTTAAGCATCCAGCATAATAGATGATTAGTGGGTAAAATCTGCTGACTTTACTTGAAAACGAACACTGGGTTGGCCATGAGTAGAAGCTTTTAAGAGAGCATTATCTGTGGTCTAAAAATAAGGGAGGCTGCCTTCCCTCCCTAAATGGCACTTATATGCGCAATTAATGGTAGCCTTCACCCCCCCACGCACACATTGGCAGTTGATAATGCGACTCACCCACCTTATGGGACTGTTGAGCAGACATCTACTTGTATGAGCATTCTTAACAGCTGTGCATTATTATATTGAAAACAGGGTGTGTATACATTGTGTATTTGTGGGTGATGGAATGGAGAGAACTGAATGCTGAACAAAGGAAGCCCTGGACACGGGGGTGGGGGTGGAATGAGGCAGAGATCTAGACTGCTGGATCTGACAAGATGGATTAGCTCCTTCTGAAAAAAATTGATTAAGCATAGCTCAAACGCAGTGATCAGGCTGGGGTGGGAAATCTGTGGTGGTGCCTGAAGATCAGGCGAAGAGGAAGAGGAAGCTTTCCTCTTCTGTTTCTTGCCTCTTGGAAAACTGCTTTGTGCCTGTGGCTCCTTCCAGGAATGCTATTGTCTGTCTTTAATGGCTTGGCTACTCTTGGACTCCAATTCTGTTAGGGCTGGCAGAGCTCCTAAAGCTTTAAATAACAACACCCCACCATGTGATAAAGCTTATTCTCTGCCACGGTATTGCTTGCTGGTGGATTTCTGCTTGTCACATAGCTGCCAAAGGAACAACCAAACAGAAAAGGTGGCAACACTCCCTGTGTTATTGTCTCATTGCAGAGGGATGCTGGGGAGATTTTGGTAGCCTTGATTGCTGAAGAAACACAGGAGACTGCCTCAGGCCAAGTCAGGTTATTTCTGTATCAAGGCTACTATTGTCAACTCTGACTGGCAGCAGTGGTCCAATCCTTTTTTAACTTTTAATGTCCCATCACCTGCTGTCGAATCCTTTTTAACAGGAAATGCCAGACACTGAAGCTGAGACCTCCCAGATGCAAAGCATGAGCGCTGCCCTGATGATAAAGATTCATCCAGTGGCCTCAGCATGCACAATTGTTCGATGGCTATTTCTGTCCTTTAAGTGACCCACCACCTCATCTCACCTCAAGTGGACGTTTTAAGCTCTCCTGCTTCTTTAAACTTCAGAAGGTGAAAATATTATTGGGAGTTCTTCTTGGGTGCCACATCAATAGACTGAATTATGTTGCATTCTTAAGGGTACATTCATCTGTTTTTATTTACTGCATTCATATCTCACCTTATTCTCCAAGGAGTTCAAGCTGGTGTACTGTACAAGGTTCTCCCCTTCCTCATTCAATCCACACAACAGCCCTGTGAGGTAGGTTAGGCTGAGAGGCAGTGACTGGCCCAAGGTGAGCTTCATGGCTGAGTGGAGATTGGCACCCTTGTCTCCCTGGATACAGTATCTTAATCTTGACCTCTATCCCTTCAATGGGATGCAGCTAATATTTTCGCAACCTGCCCAGCACATGGGTAGGAGCAGCACCTTTGTTGGCTTAATAGGAAAGAGAGACATCTTTGGGTGGTAGTGGAGGACAATGTGTACTTGGGCTTCAGACTTCTTGTCTTGTTGCATTTCCAGAAAAAAATGATAATTATTTTTTTAAAAGCGTGATCTAGAGACCGTCCAGAGACTTTTTGCTTAGCCCCTCTTTATATATCCAGGGGCTAATCAAAAGTCTGAAAGTTAGGGCTGGGCCCCTGGATAATCTGGGTCTCTTGACTCTTCTTTGCCATCTGTCTAACTTGCCACAAAGGTGTGGGTAGAATCTCTAATACAGTTCCAACCCACAGACCTAGGCAAGAAGAGAAAGTAGCAAATCCAAGTGCCCCAAAGAGAGGTGCCTCCTCACACTGCCCCACAGGGGGCCTCTGGCCAGCACCCCCTGGCCAGCTCCAGAGGCACTATTTGTGGGATGTATAACACTGGTGCAGTCAATCACAACATTCCTAGAGTGTACACAAAGGGGACTTGGTCCTCCAGGTAGAGTTTCCTGTGCCAAGACTGAAATCACTTCCTTTGTGTGACCAGAAGTGGGAGTGGCCTTACCTGTAGCTATTCAAAGATACAGGTGAGCTGCTACTCTCCCTCTCTTCCCACCAGGACTCCGAGGATGCAACATCTCAGGAGATGCTCTCTTGGCTTCCAGCCAAGAGAGGCCCACATGGAGCCTTTCTCCCTTAAGGAGAATCTCCACATGTAAATACATTTAATCTAAGCTAGCCTGCCTTTCTGAGACTGTAGAAGCTTGAAATGACTGTGAGTAAAACCTTTATACTTTTATAAGCTTATGTGTCGTGTATTTTCTTTTAAGAGGGAACCAGGGGAAATATGTGCCAGGATCTGCCTTATTCTAGAAGTTCATAGGAACTTAAACGCCACGCTTTGCTGCGCTTTATTGGGGATGAGAAACTCTGCTAGTTTGGAGCTTGTTAGCACAAGCTGGGATAGGAAATATTAATCAATATTCTCTCATCCACATTCCCTCTCATCTCCCACAAAGGGTTTTGAGGCCCAGAACTACGTATTTTGTGTATTTTTAAAGGATTGCTTTGGATTGTGATTTTTGGCAGAGTAGTATTTTTCTGTTTGTACTTCCTGGTAAGCACATGGTCCTTTGTTCTCCATTGTGCTGTGAAAAGGGGGATTAGCGACCCCTCCCCTCCCTCAGAGCTCACAGACCTCAGAGGCAGTGAAGATTAGTTTGCATTTTGAGATTTTTAAGTTTTGATTTTTGAATTTTAGCCATTTTTGGGAATTTTGAAAATTTTTCAATTTTTGAGGATTAAGATGGCAAGCTCAGGATTTGATAGTGAAGCAAGATCAAGCTTTATGCTGCTGAATGATCGTAACTTTGTGCAATGGAAGCAGCGCCTTTTAGTGCATCTTGGTGCAAAACAAGTGCTTAAAGCGGTGAAAGATCCCAAACCTGATTTTGCTGATTTAACCAAGAAAGCAGATTGGGAAAGGCAAGATGCAGAAGCTAAACACATAATTTTGTGCAGTTTGAAAGATGAGCATTTATCTCTGATTGACTACGAAAGTGATGCATCTCAGATTCTAAAGGATATTGAGAGGGTTTATGCACAATCATCAGAGAACTCTTATAGACATTTATTGGATAAACTGCTGAAGTTAAAGATGAATTCTAGAGAACAATTTACAGGGCATTTTAAGGACTTTAATGAAATTGTTCAAAGGATTGCCCTAACTCCCAGAGCTTTTGATGATGCAACCAAAGTGACTTTTATGCTGGCATCATTAGGAGAAGAATTTACTTCATTTAAGAGTATAATGGACCACACAAGAGATTTGACTTTTAATGAACTAGCAAATCACTTAAGAGAGGAATGCAGAGATTACCTTGATTCTCCACAAAGGAATCCAATGAAAATGGACACAAGTTATGTTTCTAAGCAATTTCCCAGGTCCAAGGAAGTGTCCAAAGATATAATATGCCATAACTGCAATTTAAAAGGGCACATGGCAAGAAGTTGCAAGAATAAGTCCCGCCCCTTTCAACCAAAAGGTGAAAAGAAGGGGGGTCACGAGCGTACATTTCTACTGCAAGAAAAGAGTTTAAATGTGCAAAGAAATGAAAGGAAAAGTGACCAATTTATTTTAGATTCGGGAGCTACAAGCCATTTTGCGCATAAAAGAGAATATTTCAGAGAAATTAATGATAGTGAATGGACTGAAATCCAGATTGCTGATGGAAATGTTCTAAAATCACAAGGTGCAGGTTCAATGCGTTTGAAATTCAAGGTGAACAATGAATCTCTTGAAACAACTGTGCCTAATGTTCAATATGTCCCAGAATTGAATTGTAACTTGCTTAGTGTGTCTGCTTTAGACAAGAAAGGTTTCAAGGTTACATTTGCCAATGGAGAATGCAATGTAACGAAAAATGATGAGGTTTATGCTCAAGGGAAACTAATCAATGGTGTTTATGAGATTAACGTTTCAGAAAACCAATCAGCACAAGTCGCCCAATCCAAGCAGAAGCATGAAGCAGATCTGGAGCTCTGGCATCGAAGACTGGGTCACCGGGATATCAGAGTCATCCAGGAACTGCAGAATGGAGATCTTGTGAGAGGTCTACAGGTAAACAAAAGTAACACACCCACACCAAAGTGTATAACTTGTGTAAGTGAAAAAGGAGTCAAACCTTCTTTCCCACGTTGTGCAGAAAAGAGAAGCACAAAAGTTCTGGACATTGTGTACACTGATTTAGCTGGACCTATGAATATACCTTCCTTAGGAGGAAATAAGTATATTTTGATATTTTTGGATGATTATTCAAGGTTTTGTGTGGGATACCTTCTCAAAGAGAAGAGTGAAACAGTGGAATTGTTCAAGCAATACGTAAGCATGGTCAAGAACAAATTCCATCGAGCACCCACCACCCTAATGTCCGATAATGGTGGGGAGTTTTGCTCACGTGAAATGGAAGCCTTCATGGCTCAGGAAGGCATAGCACATGTGACCACAGTAAGCTACACACCTCAACAAAACTCTATTGCTGAGAGGAAATTTAGGTCCATCCTAGAGATGACAAGGTGTATGCTAAAAGGATCCAACTTGTCGAAGAAACTTTGGGGCGAGGCAGCAAATACTGCGATTTATATACAGAATAGACTGCCAACAAAAGGCACAGAGCGCACGCCATTTGAACTTTGGCATGGAAGAGCCCCAAATTTGTCACACATACGTGTATTTGGAAGTTTGTGCTATTACCACGTGCCCAAGGAGCACAGACACAAACTTGACTCCAGAGCAAAGCCTGGTATCCTAGTTGGATATGCTTCTGGAGGAAAAGGCTACAGAGTTGTGGACTTACAAACAGGGAAAACAAGTTCACATCACGTGATTCATTTTGAGGAGTATGAAAAGGCTGACACAAGGAACACAGCAATTGACTGTTCCAATGAGCCAGCAACAGAGGAGTTTGTAAGTTTTCCTTTTGAAGCCATACCAGAAACTAATCCACCTCCTAGTATTGTACCTCCTAGTGTTGTAGCACCCCCTACAGATGACACCCCAGAAGACGCGGAGGACCAGATGTCAGAAGGCTCCAGAGACGAAGAGGACCCGTATGCAGGGATGCCGCCATTGGAAGGAGATGAGGAAGCTGATGCGGTTCAACAAGAGCCAGAGGTCAGACGTTCCTCCAGGTCCAACAGAGGCGTTCCACCACTACGACTGTCCTACTTTGCAGGGTCGGCGCCACCACAGGAACCTTCCACGTGGGAACAGGTTCAACGGTTGCCAGCTGCTGAGGCCAGTCTCTGGAAGCAAGCCGCACAGGAAGAGATGGATGCACTGCATCGCAACAAGACCTGGACCCTGACAGAGCTACCTCCTGGTAAGAAGGCAATTGGGTCCAAGTGGGTGTTCAAGCTTAAGAAGGGGTCAGAAGGGGAGGTGCAACGCTACAAAGCTAGGCTTGTAGCACAAGGATTTTCACAACAGTATGGCGAAGATTATGATCAAGTATTTGCGCCTACAGTGCGATATAGCAGTGTTAGATTACTCCTAAGTATTGCAGCCTCTAAAGGGATGAAAGTCCGTCATGTCGACATAGCAACAGCTTTTCTTCATGGGACGATTTCTGAACAGATTTATATGAAGCAGCCCAAAGGCTTTATCAAGCAAAATGAGGCACATCTTGTATGTAAACTTCAGAAAGGAATTTACGGTTTGAAACAAGCTGCAAGAGCATGGAACCAGAAATTACATGAAATGCTGGTTCAGCTTGGGTACAAGCAGTCAACAGCTGACAAGTGCCTGTACACTAAGAACAGAAATGGACAATTCTCTTACATTCTGGCTTTTGTCGATGATTTATTAATATCAACGTCCAATGACAGAGACTATAAAGACATAGTCAGACATCTCAACAAAGAGGTGGAAGTAAAGGAATTGGGACTTGTCCAGTATTACTTGGGAATTCAAATTGAGAGAGAAGAAGACGGCTCATTTCTTCTCAGCCAGAAGCAGAAGATAATAGAACTGATAGAAAGCATGCAGATGCAAGGTGCACACCCTGTCGCGACACCCATGGCCACAGATTTTCTAAAGAATCAGCAAGATTCGAAGCTGCTGCCAGACAACAGCGAATACAGGTCAGCGATTGGTAAACTTTTGTATTTGGTTACTACCAGCAGACCTGACATAGCAAGTGCAGTGGGGATCCTAAGCAGAAAAGTGAGTTCTCCCACTGAACATGACTTGGGTGGGGTCAAGAGGGTGGTGCGTTACCTCAAGGGTACAATGAATTGTAAATTAAGATTGCCAGCTGTAAGGGACCCTAAGTTGGTTGGGTACAGTGATGCAGATTGGGCTGGGGATAAGGCGGATTACAAATCCACAAGTGGTTATGTTTTTATGTTTGGAAATGCACCTATCATTTGGGGCAGTTATAAACAGAAATGTGTAGCCTTATCGTCCACAGAGAGTGAATATATTTCAGCTTCGGAAGCATGCAGAGAGATCATCTGGCTGGATCAACTCCTGACAGACTTTGGTTTGCCGAGAAAAGGACCTGTCAGCTTGATGGAGGACAATCAAGGCTGCCTGCAGCTAGCGCAAACCGAAAAGTTCCTTGCACGTTCAAAACACATTGGGGTCAGGTATCACTTCATTCGCCAGATGATCCAAGATGGACTAGTAGAAATGTCCTACTGTAATACTCAGGAGATGACTGCGGACATTCTCACGAAACCCTTGCCACGAGAGAGTTTCCAGAACCTGCGTGTCAAGCTGGGACTCTGGGTGGTTGAATAAAGTTGTTTTATGTTTGTTAAATGTTGTTCAGACTGAGAAGGGGTTTGTGGGATGTATAACACTGGTGCAGTCAATCACAACATTCCTAGAGTGTACACAAAGGGGACTTGGTCCTCCAGGTAGAGTTTCCTGTGCCAAGACTGAAATCACTTCCTTTGTGTGACCAGAAGTGGGAGTGGCCTTACCTGTAGCTATTCAAAGATACAGGTGAGCTGCTACTCTCCCTCTCTTCCCACCAGGACTCCGAGGATGCAACATCTCAGGAGATGCTCTCTTGGCTTCCAGCCAAGAGAGGCCCACATGGAGCCTTTCTCCCTTAAGGAGAATCTCCACATGTAAATACATTTAATCTAAGCTAGCCTGCCTTTCTGAGACTGTAGAAGCTTGAAATGACTGTGAGTAAAACCTTTATACTTTTATAAGCTTATGTGTCGTGTATTTTCTTTTAAGAGGGAACCAGGGGAAATATGTGCCAGGATCTGCCTTATTCTAGAAGTTCATAGGAACTTAAACGCCACGCTTTGCTGCGCTTTATTGGGGATGAGAAACTCTGCTAGTTTGGAGCTTGTTAGCACAAGCTGGGATAGGAAATATTAATCAATATTCCCTCATCCACATTCCCTCTCATCTCCCACACTATTCACCATGGGAGCTTGTAGCCTGGGCTGTTGCAACAAGCAGCTGTGCAAGCCTTTAGGAGGCAGAGACGCAAGAGGGCATCTGAGGAGGGAGGGAAGGAAAGAGGGACAGAGGCCAGTGTTGCCCGTGGCACCCCTGACCCCAGGGGGCCACGGCATACTGGTAGAAAACCACTGCCAATAGTCAGTTGAGGGCCAGATTACAGTTGACCTTAACTGCACAGTTCTGTGCAGGTTCTCCCCCCAGCCCAGCCCGTCACAAATTGCAGATGCAGAGTTCCTGATCCAGGTTGTAAACTGAGCATACAGGAGGATGTACAGTAACACCTTGTTGGGGTCCTGGTCAGGATCAGGGCTGCTCTGTCCCTGCAAATCCCATTGCTAAAAGAAAAGAAAGAAAATGTAGCCCCATTTATTTCAATGGGATGTTTTCTGTTTAGCTACTTCCACATGAGACTCGCTCAGAGGTGCTGGCAATGGGGAAGAAAGATCAGGTTGTGGTGGTGGTGTGTGTGTTTTTAAAAACCAGCCTGATGGGTGGGGTAGAAATAGTAAATTATTATTATTATTATTATTGATAATATTATTATTTATTATAAAAAAGCATTTTTAAAAAAAGTTACGTTGATTCAGCGCTTTCCACAAAGGGTCAGCATAGGGCTTGCGGTAGAAGCTGTGAAGCTCAACTAATCCCCAACACAAATTGTTCTAGCAACTGTAGCAAAGGAGAGGCTAAAACTCAATCGTCCATGGCATTTCCCTAAATTAAACAATAAAGAAGGAGTTGTTTCAGATTCTCCTTACACTGCAGTTTCTTATTAATCTCCGCAGTAAACATAAAAGGGGGAGAGACACGATTAACCTTAAGAGGGATGCCTCCTGCTTAAAGATACAAATTGATGCTAAAGTGAGGGAGACAGAGCAATGGAGTCCAGGGAGGGACTTCTCAGAATCAGTAAATAGACTGCAGAGTCCGACATGGAATCAAAAAATCTGGCTAAGCATCAAGCCAAAGCGTATTCATGAATTATAAAGCTCAGGGGTTATTATCACCCGCCCTCCCCAAGCCTGCTCCCAAATTAATGGAATAACAGTGACCTCTGCTTTCATTGCATCCCTTCCAGTTTCCTAAATTTCCTTCCATTTTCTAAAATTTCACCAGTGAAGGCCCACAGGTTTCAATCCACATTTGCACAACCAGCTTACATAGGAGCAACCCAATTGCCACAACATAATGAGGAAGACTTTGGATTCTCTGGAGCTCTCAATCAGTCTGGATGCAGACTAGCAGACCTTTAGAAGACATCTGAAGGCAGCCCTGTTTAGGGAGGCTTTTAATGTTTAATAGATTATTGCATTTTAATGTTCTGTCGGAAGCCGCCCAGAGTGACTGGGGAAACCTAGCCAGATGGGCGGGGTATAAATAATAAATTATTATTATTATTATTATTATTATTATTATTATTATTATTATTATTATTATTATTAATGGTGGGAAAGGCAGGGGAAACCCCAAAATGCTGCATTGTCACCTTAGGGTTATACCTCATGGAGTCCACTTAGTCTGTTCATTTTTTATTTATTTTTGCAAATTATTGAGCCCATGCCACTTCTTTCTCTTTCACAATTCAGAAAGCCTTCTCAGCTCAGGACTTCAATACCTCAAGAACTGCCGCTCCCCATATGGACTGATTTGGGTCCTGAGATCATCATTGGAGGTCCCGAGGGTGGCAAAAAAAGGGGGCCTTCTCTGCAGTGGCTCCTCACTTGTAGAATGCTCTTCCCAGGGAGGCTCACATGGCATCATTACATTTCTTTAGGTGCCAGGCAAAAAACATTTCTCTCTTTTTTTGCCAGACCTTTGGCTCTTAATAAGCTCTGGTCTCTTTGACTGTGTGGAATGTTTTAAACCTGCCTTTTAAAAATTTAATTGTCCATTAGATTTTTTCTTTGTTTTTCTTTTATGCTGGTTCTAATGTATTGTGTGTTTCTTTACATATTGTATATTGCCTTGATCTGCCTTGTTTAAAAAGTGATCAGTACATTTAAATAATAATAATATTTTGTCCAATCCTCTTTTAAGGCCATCCAGCTGGTGGCCATCACTTCCTCCTGTTTAATTATAGTTTAATTATGCACTGCATGAAGAAGTACTGGTGACTGGGAATGGCTGCCAAGACCATATAACACTGGTCCTGAAAGACCTTCAATGGCTCCCAGTAAGTTTCCAAGCACAATTCAAAGTGTTGGTGCTGACCTTGAAAGCCCTAAACGGCCTCGGCTCAGTATACTTGAAGGGGCGTCTCCACCCCCATCGTTCAGCCCGGACACTGAGGTCCAGTGCTGAGGGCCTTCTGGCGGTTCCCTCCCTGCGAGAAGTGAGATTACAGGGAACCAGGCAGAGGGCCTTCTTGGTGGTGATGCCCGCCCATCAGATGTCAAGGAAATAAACAACTATCTGACTTTTAGAAAACATCTGAAGGCAGCCCTGTTTAGGGAAGTTTTTAATGTTTGATGTTTTATCATGTTTTTAATATCCTGTTTGAAACCACCCAGAGTAGCTGGGGAAACCCACAGGGCAGCTTAAATTAATCACAATCATCATCATAATCTGTCCTGAATCTTCCAACCATCAGCTGCACTGACGTTCCAAGCATATTCCCAGTGTGCCTGCCTCTTGTTGCACTGACATCTGAGACCTTGCTGTGTGAGAAACTGGTATTAACAATGTCATCTTGAGCAGCTTCCTTCCTCTTAATCCCCTTAAAGGTCCTCCTTTACTCTTCCAGGGATAAAGCAATGACTACCCATGATATCAGATAACTGGTTACAAATCACTGAGTTGAAAGTACGGAATGAAAAGTTGCAGTGAATTTCTGGGTGAAAGATTTGGTATGTCACGTTTAATATAAGTGTGAACAGAATCTGTATTGTCAACCTTTCTCTACATTTTTACATGCCTTAAGGAAATAGTGATATGTAAGGATGTACAAAGTTCATTTAACTAAGTGAAAGGATGCATTAAGGCAGGGATGGGGATCACCATATCTGTCTGTTTTCCACTAATATCTATGACATTGGGAATCAAGAAATGTGCTCTGCAATGTTACCATTTCATCAGCATGGCTTTGTGATTTGGGGGGATCCTTTACTATTATTGATTCATTCATTTATTTGGATTTCTTATCCACCCTTCAGTGTAAGGTCCCAAGGTAGATTTCAACAATATAAAAATGCATATATTTCAGCCTTGATTTCAAATAGTGATGAATTGATTGCGTACATCCTTTGTAAGCTTCCTTAAAGTCACTGTGGGGAAGTGGACTAGGACAAATCTATTCAATCTCTCTCTCCCCACCCCCAGAGCGACCTGCAAATGTTCAAGGAATGGTGGATTTAATTCTTTTATTTCATAGCATTTATATCCCACCTTTCCCATCAAGGACCTCAAGCTGGCATACATGGTTCTCCCTCAGTTAATCCCCACAACCACCCGGTGAGGTAGGTCAGGCTGAGAGGCAGTGACTGGCTCAAGACCCCCCAGTGAGTTTCATGGCCGAGTGGGGGGATTTGAACTCGGGTCTTCCAGGTCCTAGTCCAGCAGTCTAACCACTGTACCAGCACCAGCTCTCTTTTCTGGGCATAGGGATTTGGGACTTGAACCTGTCCTCAGTTCTGGGCAGTTCTCTTGTTTTTCAGTCACTCTACAGTGTGGCAAAAACGATGGAAATAGCCATGTCTGTATAAGTGTATAAAATAAGAGAGATGATTACTCATCAAACCATCCTTATAGTTTCATAAATTAGAATGGATGGTTTGCATGAGGTTGACCCTAATCTGAATTCTGCACCGAGGAGATCCATATTTTGCAATCATTCTAAATTGTGCAAATGGTCTTTATTTTGCTTTGAAGAACCAAATTTCCAAATAATTAGATTTTTGTTTTTAAGTGACTGTAGGAGAACAGAAGATGCAAAGGAGAGTGTGTGAGAGAGGGGGGGAACCTTAGATCATGTAGGTCCAGAGTATCTCATGACTATGACCTATGCATTAAAATCTAAAGTGTCGGACAAATTCACAGTGACATATACAACCACCACCCTGGGATCACTGACTGTGTGATTTTAGCCTATGCACACTAGATTTTCTGTTCATAGTCTGTATTTGGGTATTTTATTCCTGCATGACTTGCAGAAGCAGCAAGTGCATCTTGGCTCTGCTTGCTGCCCCCCACATGTGCTCTTCTGGAGGGAAATTATTTTCTGACCCAGCACCGTGGTCAGTCAGGAGAATATTGTTCAGGGAAGGCGTGCAGCCTTAGCAGTGGATCACAGGGCTTGTCCCCGGCAGAGGTGTAGCAAGGTCAAGTGGTACCCGGTGCAGAACATTTCTTGTCACCCCCCCCCCCCACATTGAAATCATCATAAGAAGGAAAAATAAGATACTTACAGTCACAAGTGTTATTTTCTGGTTTATTTACTGAACATTGTGAGCATGAGCAGCTTTGGCTTAACAGCCCAGGAGGTAGTCCGTGGTGCCTGGAGCCCAACCGCTGCTGGTGGGGGGCTAAGGAAGTCAGCCTCGGCAGCACCAGTCCAGCTGGGTTGGGGGCGGGCAAAGGTCCCAAGGCAAGGAGGGTGGCATCTGGGACCCAGGAAGCCCCACCCACCTGTCAGAGAGGAGCTTCAATAAGTTTATTTTTTAAATACTTATTTTTTCCAGTTTGCCACCCCCCTCAGTGGTGGCACACGGGGCGCCCTGCCCCTACCACACCCCCTTCCTCGGCCACTGGTCCCAGGATCCATCCCTGGCATCTCGGGGTAAAACTGGGAAAGACTCTTATCTGCTGCCAGTCAGTGTTGGCAATACCAGGTTAGAGGGAGTGAGGATCTAACTCTGTAAAAAGCAACTTCCCATGTTTGGGAATTTGTTTAATTTTGGTATGTTTGTAATTTTTATTGTTTTTGGTTTTTATTGTTTTATTGTGTTGTGTTGTGTTGTTGTTTTTATATAGGTTTTATTTTGTTTTTAAGGGGAGGGGTCAGGGCTGCCGGGGAGTGGGTCCCAGCCAACAAAATGGCTCTGGGGCAGGTTCCACAGGGGGGCAAGGGATGCGCTGGGACAACCGATCTCAGTGATCATGGGTAGGAGAAGGAGTTACGCTAAGACCATTACCGAGGAGGCAGGTTTAGTCGTTGTTTGAGGACTATCCCTGCCTCTGGGTCTGGTCCTGACTGGACGGATACTGGAATCAGCAAGGGATACCCACATGACCTGAAGGTGCTGCTGGGCAATGCCAGGTCAATTATGAATAAAACAACTGCCATCCACGACATGATCGTGGATGGAGGACTTGACCTGGCATGTGTAACAGAGACTTGGTTGGATGAAGCACATGGGCCTGTTCTTGCCGCTGCTTGTCCACCAGGTTTCTCTTATGCACAGCAATCCAGGCCTTGTGGGCGGGGAGGGGGGGTTGGAGTGATTTTCAGGAAATCATTAGTTTGCACCAGGCGTCCAATTGAGAAGTCCTAGTTTTCTGAGTGCATGTTCTGGAAGTTGGGCAATAGGGGCAGTACAGGATTCCTTTTGGTGTACCGACTTCCCTGCTGCACCAAGGATTCCCTGCCCGAGCTGCTTCAGGTCGTGGCGGATGTTCTCCTGGGGACACCTAGTTTGGTTGTCCTAGGGCAGTGGCGTCCAAACTTTTTTCAAAGAGGGCCAGATTTGATGAAGTGAAGGGCCGTGGGTGCCAACCAAAGTTGACTTTTTTTTAGGATTGAAGTTGTTGAGTTTTTTATGATTTTACCCCCAAAAGTTGTTGAGCTTCTTTTAGGATTCAAGTTGTTGAGGGTTTTTTAGGATTTTACCCCAGGAAATAAACTGTCACAGGGGCTGGATTAAAATAATAATAATAATAATAATAATAATAATAATAATAATAATAATTTATTATTTTTACCCCGCCCATCTGGCCAAGTTTCCTCAGCCACTCTGGGCGGTTTCCAGGCAAATGTTAAAACAATACAGCATTAAATATTAAAAACTTCCCTAAAGAGGGCTGCCTTCAGATGTCTTTTAAAAATAGGATAGCTGCTTATTTCCTTGACATCTGCTGGAAGGGCGTTCCACAGGGAGGGTGCCACTACCGAGAAGGCCCTCTGTCTGGTTCCCTGTAACCTCACTTCTCGCAATGAGGGAACCGCCAGAAGGCCCTCGGCGCTGGATCTCAGTGTCCGGGCTAAACGATGGGGGCGGAGACACTCCTTCAGGTATACAGGACCGAGGCCGTTTAGGGCTTTAAAGGTCAGCACCAACACTTTGAATTGTGCTCGGAAACGTACTGGGAGCCAATGTAGTTCTCTCAGGACCGGTGTTATGTGGTCCCAGCGGCCACTCCCAGTCACCAGTCTAGCAGCCGCATTCTGGATTAATTGCAGTTTCCGGGTCACCTTCAAAGGTAGCCCCACATAGAGCGCATTGCAGTAGTCCAAGCGGGAGATAACTAGAGCATGCACCACTCTTGCGAGACAGTCCGCGGGCAGGTAGGGTCTCAGCCTGCGTACAAGATGGAGCTGGTAGACAGCCGTCCTGGACACAGAATTGATCTGCGCCTCCATGGACAGCTGTGAGTCCAAAATGACCCCTAGGCTGCGCACCTGGTCCTTCAGGGGTACAGTAACCCCATTCAGGACCAGGGAGTCCCCCACACCCGCCCGCCCCCTGTCCCCCAAAAACAGTACTTCTGTCTTGTCAGGATTCAACCTCAATCTGTTAGCCGCCATCCATCCTCCAACTGCCTCCAGGCACTCACACAGGACATTCACCTCCTTCACTGGTTCTGATTTGAAAGAGAGGTAGAGCTGGGTGTCATCTGCATACTGATGAACACCCAGCCCAAACCCCCTGATGATCTCTCCCAGCGGCTTCATATAGATATTAAAAAGCATGGGGGAGAGGACGGAACCCTGAGGCACCCCACAAGTGAGAGCCCAGGGGTCTGAACACTCATCCCCCCCACCACTTTCTGGACCCGCCCCAGGAGGAAGGAGCGGAACCACTGTATAACAGTGCCCCCAGCTCCCAGTCCCTCTAGACGGTCCAGAAGCCTGTCCACATCCTCGGAAGTAACAGATTGGAATTGATCCCATAAAACATGACTAGACAGGGCTCTAGCACTCTCCCGCCCCGGCCCTGTTCCCACGGTGGAGTCTACCTCCTTCCGAATCTGAGCGACTTTATCTGCAAAAAACTTTGCAAAAGCATTGCAGGAGATCTTGGGGTCCCTACCAGACCCCGATGACGAAGGTGGTTCTGCTAAATTGCGAACCACCTGGAAGAGTCTCCTGCTGCTGTTTTCTGCAGATGCAATAGAAACGGTGAAGAAGGTCCTCTTCGCCATCGCCATTGCCACTTGGTAGGCTCGAAGTTGAGCTCTAGCCCGTGTCCGGTCTGATTCAGAATGAGTTTTCCGCCACCGGCGCTCTAGCCGTCTCAGCGACTGTTTCATCGCCCTCAGCTCCGGGGAAAACCACGGGGCTGTCCGGGCTCCATGCAATCGGAGAGGGCGCTTCGGAGCCAGACAGTCAATAGCCCTAGTTAACTCCACATTCCAGCGGGCCACCAGGGAATCAGCTGAAAGGCCATCAACATGGGATAAAGCATCCCCTACCACTCTCTGGAAGCCAATTGGATCCATTAAGTGGCGGGGGCGGACCATCCGAATTGGTCCCACCTCCCGGCAGAGGGGCAGGGTCGCGGAGAAGTCCAGTTGCACCAGGAAGTGATCTGACCATGGCACTTCTTTTGTTTCACTTTTACTTAGTGTCAGATCACCAACATCCATAGAGGTGAATACCAGGTCCAAGGCATGTCCACGGCTATGAGTTGGGCCAGACTTATTCAGGGACAGCCCCATGGAGGCCATGCTTTCCACGAAGTCCCGAGCGGCCCCTTGTAAGGTCGTGTCGGGATGGATGTTAAAATCCCCTAGGTCAACCAAACTAGGTGTCTCCAGGAGAACATCCGCCACGACCTGAAGCAGCTCGGGCAGGGAATCCTTGGTGCAGCGGGGAGGTCGGTACACCAAAAGGAATCCTGTACTGCCCCTATTGCCCAACTTCCAGAACATGCACTCAGAAAACTGGGTCTTCCCAATAGGACGCCTGATGCAAACTAATGACTTCCTAAAAATCACTGCAACCCCCCCTCCTCACCCAGATGGCCTGGGTTGCTGTGCGTAAGAGAAACCTGGTGGACAAGCAGCGGCAAGGACAGGCCCATCTGCCTCATCCAACCAAGTCTCTGTTACACATGCCAGGTCAAATCCTCCATCCACTATCAGATCGTGGATGGCAATGGTTTTGTTCCTCATTGACCTGGCATTACACAGCAACACTTTCAGGTCATGTGGGTATCCCTTGTTGATTCCAGTACCCGTCCGGTCAGGACCAGACCCGGAGGCAGGGATAGTCCTCAAAGAACGACTAAGCCTGCCTCCTCGGTAATGACATGGTCTGGTCTTAGCGTGACTCCTCCTCCTGCCCGTGATCACTGAGATCGGGTGTCCCAATACACCCCCCCCGTGGAACCTGCCCCAGCCATTCTGTTGGCTGAGGCCCCCTCCCAGGCAGCCCTGACCCTTTCCCCTTAAAAAGCGAAATACAAACTATATAATAACTTAACAAAATAATAAAAATAAAAACAAAGCAAAAAACAATTATGCTAAAATTAAACTACTCCCAGCCCCAAGTAAACATTTATCCCACCCCAACAGAAAAATAAAATAAAATATAATATAATATCATAAAAACCACCATTCAAGGTGAAACAAATTAAGAGCATTTAAAACATTTAAAATCATTTTTGCCACTTGCTGCTCAGAATATGTTTGATTGTCGGCCCGATTGCAGCAGCAAAGAGCAGCAAAGTCCGTGAAGTGCAGGCCACGCCCCTAGGCCAGATGGAATTAGCCAGACAGGGAGCAGTCCTCCCAACACTCACAGAGCAATGTTCCTGACGCCTCTCTGCAGCCTCTTATGCTGTGGGTCAGTGCAGGCCACGCCCCTAGGCCAGATGGAATTAGCCAGACGGGGAGCAGAACTGGCAGGCCAGATTCGGCCCCCCAAACGGACTGTGGACATGCCAGTCCTAGGGGATTTTAACATCCACGCCGACACTACCTTACAAGGGGCCGCTCGGGACTTCGTGGAAAGCATGGCCTCCATGGGGCTGTCTGTGAATAAGTCTGGCCCAACTCATAACCACGGACATGCCTTGGACCTGGTGTTCACCTCTATGGATGTTGGTGATCTGACACTAAGAAAAAGCGAAACTAAAGAAGTGCCATGGTCATATCACTTCCTGGTGCAACTGGACTTCTCCATGACCCTTCCCCTCTGCCGGGAGGTGGGACCGATTCGGATAGTCCGCCCCCACCATTTAACGGATCCAGATGGTTTCCAGAGAGTGGTAGGGGATGTTCTATCCCATGTTGATGGCCTTTCAGCTGATTCCCTGGTGACCCGCTGGAATGTGGAGTTAACCAGGGCTATTGACTGTTTGGCTCCGAAGCTCCGTCTCCAATTGCATGAAGCCCAGACAGCCCCAAGGTTTTCCATGGATCTGGGGGCAATGAAACAATCGCTGAGATGGCTAGAGTGCCAGTGGCGGATAACTCATTCTGAAGCTGACCGGACACGGGTTAGAGCTCAATGTTGAGCCTAACAAGTGGCGGTAGCGACGGCAAAGAAGACTTTCTTCACCGCCTCTATTGCATCTGCAGAAAACAGCTGCAGGGGACTTTTTCAGGTGGTTCACAATTTAGCGGAACCACCTGCTCCATCAGGGCCCAGTACGGCCCACATGATCTCCTGCAATGTTTTAGCAAAGGTTCCCCCCCCCAGATAAAGTCGCTCAGATTTGGGAAGAGGTAGACTCCACCGTGGGAGCAGGGCTGGGGCGGGAGAGTGCTAGAGTCCTGTCTAGTCCAGTAGTGTGGGATCAATTCCAATCTGTTACCTCCGAGGATGTGGACAGGCTGCTTGGATGAGTGAAACCAACCACCTGTCTCCTTGATCCTTGCCCATTCTGGCTTATAAAAGCTAGCCAGGAAGGACTGGGCGATGGGCTTCGCGGGGTGGTGAATGCTTCTCTCTGTGAGGCAGCCTTCCCAGACCCGCTGAAAGAGGCAGTTATCAAACCGCTTCTTAGAAAGCCATCTTTAGATGCGGCCAGTATGGTTAACTATCACCCGGTCTCAGATCTTCCATTCTTGGGCAAGGTGATTGAGTGAGTGGTTGCTGAACAACTCCAGGCACGCCTGGAAGAAGCGGACCATTTGGATCCCTTCCAATTGGGATTCAGGCTTCATCATGGGACTGAAACTGCCTTGGTCGTGCTGGTCGATGAACTCTGGTGGACTAGGGACAAAAGTGAGAGCTGTTTCCTAGTTCTGCTGGATCTCACAGTGGCTTTTGATACCATCGCCCATAACATCCTTCTGGACCGTCTAGAGGGGCTAGGAGCTGGGGGAACTGTTATACAGTGGTTCTGCTCCTTCCTCCTGGGCCGTATTCAGAAAGTGGGGGGGATGAGTTTTCAGACCCCTGAGCTCTCACTTGTGGGGTACCTCAGGGTTCTGTCCTCTCCCCCATGCTTTTCAACATCTACATGCAGCTGCTGGGAGAGATCATCAGGGGGTTTGGGCTGAGTGTTCATCAGTATGGGGATGATACCCAGCTCTACCTCTCTTTCAAATCAGAACCAGTGAGGGCAGTGAAGGTCCTATGCTAGAGGCAGTTGGAGGATGGATGGCGGCTAACAGATTGAGGCTGAATCCTGAGAAGACAGAAGTACTGTTTTTGGGGGCAGGAGGCGGGTAGGTATGGAGGACTCCCTGGTCCTGAATAAAGTAATAGTGTCCCTGAAGGACCAGGTGCGCAGCCTGGGAGTCATTTTGGACTTGCAGCTGTCAATTCTGTGTCCAGGGCAGCTGTCTACCAGCTCCATCTGGTACGCAGGCTGAGACCCTCCCTGCCCGCAGACTGTCTCGCCAGAGTGGTGCACGCTCTAGTTATCTCTTGCTTGGACTACTGCAATGTGCTCTATATGGGGCTACCTTTGAAGGTGACCCTTAAACTACAACTAATCCAGAATGAGGCAGCTAGGCTGGTGACTGGGAGCGGCTGCCGAGACCACATAACACCGGTCTTGAAGACTTACATTGGCTCCCAGTACGTTTCCAAGCACAATTCAAAGTGTTGGTGCTGACTTTTAAAGCACTAAACGGCTTCGGTTCAGTATACCTGAAGGAGTGTCTCCACCCCCATCGTTCTGCCTGGACACTGAGGTCTAGTGCCGAGGGCCTTCTGGCAGTTCCCTCACTGCAAGAAGCCAAGTTACAGGGAACCATGTAGAGGGCCTTCTCGGTAGTGGCACCCACCCTGTGGAACGCCCTCCCACCAGATGTCAAAGAGAAAAACAACTACCAAACTTTTAGAAGACATCTGAAGGCAGCCCCGTTTAGGGAAGCTTTTAATGTTTGACAGACTATTGTATTTTAATATTTTGTTGGAAGCCACCCAGTGTGACTGGGGAAACCCAGCCAGATGGGCGGGGTATAAATAAATAAATAAATAATAATAATAATAATTATTACTATTATTATTATGAGTTTGGCTGGAATGTTGTGAGTAGGCCTGTTGTTGGGGAACTGAGTGGTCAGGGACTTTTCATGAAAGGACTGACTCCTGGCTGGATAGAGCAGCTGCCTGTTTTGGAGGGAGTTTGGCTGCATTCAGTGAGTTCTGCTTGAACATTTATAAATCACACAAGTATTGCAAAGTGAAGTCATTTTCTCCAAAGGTAAACTCAGCTCCATAAGATGCCTCTGGATTCTGTCCATTTAAGGAAATGAGGAACACATAACAAATGTTGACAGCTGTTGCATGGCTTTGGAGTCTCAACATGCTGTGAAGTTTTATATTGAAAATGTGCATTAAAAAAAAATCAGTCTCCACCCCCCACCCCAATAAACATGTTAACAGAACTGAGAACTGGTTTCTTTACTGTTGTCAAGATTATTGTTTTGCTATGTGGGGGGGGGCAGGTGTGGGGGGAGGAGTACTGTGTGATGGGACTTGGACATTGTGTCATACAGCAGATCTCCTTACCTTCTGGAGCAGTTTGCAAATGATGCACACAAGAGCGGTAGACTCGTAATCTGGTGAACCAGGTTTGATTCCCTACTCCTCCACATGCAGCTGCTGGGTGACCTTGGGCTAGTCACACTTCTTTGAAGTCGCTCAGCCCCACTCACCTCACAGAGTGTTTGTTGTGGGGGAGGAGAAGGGAAAGGAGAATGTTAGCCGCTTTGAGACTCCTTCGGGTAGTGATAAAGAGGGATATCAAATCCAAACTCTTCTTCTTGCAGTCCATGGGACTCTCAAGAGTCTCCTCCAGCACCATAATTCAAAAGCATCAATTCTTCGGCAATCAGCCTTCTTTATGGTCCAGCTCTCACTTCCGTACATTACTACTGGGAAAACCATAGCTTTAACTATACGGACCTTTATCGGCAAGGTGATGTCTCTGCTTTTTAAGATGCTGTCTAGGTTTGTCATTGCTTTTCTCCCAAGAAGCAGGCATCTTCCAATTTCGTGACTGCTGTCGCCATCTGCAGTGATCACGGAACCCAAGAAAGTAAAATCTCTCACTGACTCCATTTCTTCTCCTTCTATTTGCCAGGAGGTGATGGGACCAGTGGCCATGATCTTAGTTTTTTTGATGTTGAGCTTCAGACCATATTTTGCACTCTCCTCTTTCACCCTCATTAAAAGGTTCTTTAATTCCTCCTCACTTTCTGCCATGAAGGTTGTGTCATCAGCATATCTGAGGTTGTTGATATTTCTTCTGGCAATCTTAATTCCGGTTTGGGATTCATCCAGTCCAGCCTTTCACATGATGAATTCTGCATATAAGTTAAATAAGCAGGGAGACAATGTGGGATGTATAACACTGGTGCAGTCAATCACAACATTCCTAGAGTGTACACAAAGGGGCCTTGGTCCTCCAGGTAGAGTTTCCTGTGCCAAGACTGAAATCACTTCCTTTGTGTGACCAGAAGTGGGAGTGGCCTTACCTGTAGCTATTCAAAGATACAGGTGAGCTGCTACTCTCCCTCTCTTCCCACCAGGACTCCGAGGATGCAACATCTCAGGAGATGCTCTCTTGGCTTCCAGCCAAGAGAGGCCCACATGGAGCCTTTCTCCCTTAAGGAGAATCTCCACATGTAAATACATTTAATCTAAGCTAGCCTGCCTTTCTGAGACTGTAGAAGCCTGAAATGACTGTGAGTAAAACCTTTATACTTTTATAAGCTTATGTGTCGTGTATTTTCTTTTAAGAGGGAACCAGGGGAAATATGTGCCAGGATCTGCCTTATTCTAGAAGTTCATAGGAACTTAAACGCCACGCTTTGCTGCGCTTTATTGGGGATGAGAAACTCTGCTAGTTTGGAGCTTGTTAGCACAAGCTGGGATAGGAAATATTAATCAATATTCCCTCATCCACATTCCCTCTCATCTCCCACAAAGGGTTATGGGCCCAGAACTGCGTATTTTGTGTATTTTTAAAGGATTGCTTTGGATTGTGATTTTTGGCAGAGTAGAATTTTTCTGTTTGTACTTCCTGGTAAGCACATGGTCTTTTGTTCTCCATTGTGCTGTGAAAGGGGGATTAGCGACCCCTCCCCTCCCTCAGAGCTCACAGACCTCAGAGGCAGTGAAGATTAGTTTGCATTTTGAGATTTTTAAGTTTTGATTTTTGAATTTTAACCATTTTTGGGAATTTTTGAAATTTTGGAAATTTTTTAAATTTTTGAGGATTAAGATGGCAAGCTCAGGTTTTGATAGTGAAGCAAGATCAAGCTTTATGCTGCTGAATGATCGTAACTTTGTGCAATGGAAGCAGCGCCTTTTAGTGCATCTTGGTGCAAAACAAGTGCTTAAAGCGGTGAAAGATCCCAAACCTGATTTTGCTGATTTAACCAAGAAAGCAGATTGGGAAAGGCAAGATGCAGAAGCTAAACACATAATTTTGAGCAGTTTGAAAGATGAGCATTTATCTCTGATTGACTATGAAAGTGATGCATCTCAGATTCTAAAGGATATTGAGAGGGTTTATGCACAATCATCAGAGAACTCTTATAGACATTTATTGGATAAACTGCTGAAGTTAAAGATGAATTCTAGAGAACAATTTACAGGGCATTTTAAGGACTTTAATGAAATTGTTCAAAGGATTGCCCTAACTCCCAGAGCTTTTGATGATGCAACCAAAGTGACTTTTATGCTAGCATCATTGGGACCAGAATTTGCTTCATTTAAGAGTATAATGGATCACACAAGAGATTTGACTTTTAATGAACTAGCAAATCACTTAAGAGAGGAATGCAGAGATTACCTTGATTCTCCACAAAGGAATCCAAGGAAAATGGACACAAGTTATGTTTCTAAACAATTTCCCAAGTCTAAGGAAGTGTCCAAAGATATAATATGCCATAACTGCAATTTAAAAGGGCACATTGCAAGGAGTTGCCAGAAGCCCAAGAATAAGTCCCGCCCCTTTCAACCAAAAGGTGAAAAGAAGGGGGGTCACGAGCGTACATTTCTACTGCAAGAAAAGAGTTTAAATGTGCAAAGAAATGAAAGGAAAAGTGACCAATTTATTTTAGATTCGGGAGCCACAAGCCATTTTGCGCATAAACGAGAATATTTCAGAGAAATTAATGATAGTGAATGGACTGAAATCCAGATTGCTGATGGAAATGTTCTAAAATCACAAGGTGCAGGTTCAATGCGTTTGAAATTCAAGGTGAACAATGAATCTCTTGAAACAACTGTGCCTAACGTTCAATATGTCCCAGAATTGAATTGTAACTTGCTTAGTGTGTCTGCTTTAGACAAGAAAGGTTTCAAGGTTACATTTGCCAATGGAAAATGCAATGTAACGAAAAATGGTGAGGTTTATGCTCAAGGGAAACTAATCAATGGTGTTTATGAGATTAACGTTTCAGAAAACCAATCAGCACAAGTGGCCCAATCCAAGCAGAAGCATGAAGCAGATCTGGAGCTCTGGCATCGAAGACTGGGTCACCGGGATATCAGAGTCATCCAGGGACTGCAGAATGGAGATCTTGTGAGAGGTCTACAGGTAAACAAAAGTAGCACACCCACACCAAAATGTGTAACTTGTGTAAGTGAAAAAGGAGTCAAACCTTCTTTCCCACGTTGTGCAGAAAAGAGAAGCACAAAAGTTCTGGACATTGTGTACACTGATTTAGCTGGACCTATGAATATACCTTCTTTAGGAGGAAATAGGTATATTCTTATCTTTTTGGATGATTATTCAAAGTTTTGTGTGGGATACCTTCTCAAAGAGAAGAGTGAAACAGTGGAATTGTTCAAGCAATACGTAAGCATGGTCAAGAACAAATTCCGGCGAGCACCCACCACCCTAATGTCTGATAATGGTGGGGAGTTTTGCTCACGTGAAATGGAAGCCTTCATGGCTCAGGAAGGCATAGCACATGTGACCACAGTTAGCTACACACCTCAACAGAACTCTATTGCTGAGAGGAAATTTAGGTCCATCCTAGAGATGACAAGGTGTATGCTAAAAGGATCCAACTTGTCAAAGAAACTTTGGGGCGAGGCAGCAAATACTGCGATTTATATACAGAATAGGCTGCCAACAAAAGGCACAGAGCGCACGCCATTTGAACTTTGGCATGGAAGAGTCCCAAATTTGTCACACATACGTGTATTTGGAAGTTTGTGCTATTACCACGTGCCCAAGGAGCACAGACACAAACTTGACTCCAGAGCAAAGCCTGGTATCCTAGTTGGATACGCTTCTGGAGGAAAAGGCTACAGAGTTGTGGACTTACAAACAGGGAAAACAAGTTCACATCACGTGATTCATTTTGAGGAGTATGAAAAGGCTGACACAAGGAACACAGCAATTGACTGTTCCAATGAGCCACCAACAGAGGAGTTTGTAAGTTTTCCTTTTGAAGCCATACCAGAAACTAATCCACCTCCTAGTATTGTACCTCCTAGTGTTGTAGCACCCCCTACAGATGACACCCCAGAAGACGCGGAGGACCAGATGTCAGAAGGCTCCAGAGACGAAGAGGACCCGTATGCAGGGATGCCGCCATTGGAAGGAGATGAGGAAGCTGATGCGGTTCAACAAGAGCCAGAGGTCAGACGTTCCTCCAGGTCCAACAAAGGCGTTCCACCACTACGACTGTCCTACTTTGCAGGGTCGGCGCCACCACAGGAACCTTCCACGTGGGAACAGGTTCAACGGTTGCCAGCTGCTGAGGCCAGTCTCTGGAAGCAAGCCGCGCAGGAAGAGATGGATGCACTGCATCGCAACAAGACCTGGACCCTGACAGAGCTACCTCCTGGTAAGAAGGCAATTGGGTCCAAGTGGGTGTTCAAGCTTAAGAAGGGGTCAGAAGGGGAGGTGCAACGCTACAAAGCTAGGCTTGTAGCACAAGGATTTTCACAACAGTATGGCGAAGATTATGATCAAGTATTTGCGCCTACAGTGCGATACAGCAGTGTTAGATTACTTCTAAGTATTGCAGCATCTAAAGGCCTATCTGTCCGTCATGTCGACATAGCAACAGCTTTTCTTCATGGGACGATTTCTGAAGAGATTTATATGAAGCAGCCCAAAGGCTTTATCAAGCAAAATGAGGCACATCTTGTATGTAAACTTCAGAAAGGAATTTACGGTTTGAAACAAGCTGCAAGAGCATGGAACCAGAAATTACATGAAATGCTGGTTCAGCTTGGGTACAAGCAGTCAACAGCTGACAAGTGCCTGTACACTAAGAACAGAAATGGACAATTCTCTTACATTCTGGCTTTTGTCGATGATTTATTAATATCAACGTCCAATGACAGAGACTATAAAGACATAGTCAGACATCTCAACAAAGAGGTGGAAGTAAAGGAATTGGGACTTGTCCAGTATTACTTGGGAATTCAAATTGAGAGAGAAGAGGACGGCTCATTTCTTCTCAGCCAGAAGCAGAAGATAATAGAACTGATAGAAAGTATGCAGATGCAAGATGCACACCCTGTCGCGACACCCATGGCCACAGATTTTCTAAAGAATCAACAAGATTCGAAGCTGCTGCCAGACAACAGCGAATACAGGTCAGCAATCGGTAAACTTTTGTATTTGGTTACTACCAGCAGACCTGACATAGCAAGTGCAGTGGGGATCCTAAGCAGAAAAGTGAGTTCTCCCACTGAACATGACTTGGGTGGGGTCAAGAGGGTGGTGCGTTATCTCAAGGGTACAATGAATTGTAAATTAAAATTGCCAGCTGTAAGGGACCCTAAGTTGGTTGGGTACAGTGATGCAGACTGGGCTGGGGATAAGGCGGATTACAAATCCACAAGTGGTTATGTTTTTATGTTTGGAAATGCACCTATCATATGGGGCAGTTATAAACAGAAATGTGTAGCCTTATCGTCCACAGAGAGTGAATATATTTCAGCTTCGGAAGCATGCAGAGAGATCATCTGGCTGGATCAACTCCTGACAGACTTTGATTTGCCGAGAAAAGGACCTGTCAGCTTGATGGAGGACAATCAAGGCTGCCTGCAGCTAGCGCAAACCGAGAAGTTCCTTGCACGTTCAAAACACATTGGGGTCAGGTATCACTTCATTCGCCAGATGATCCAAGATGGACTAGTAGAAATGTCCTACTGTAATACTCAGGAGATGACTGCGGACATTCTCACGAAACCCTTGCCACGAGAGAGTTTCCAGAACCTACGTGTCAAGCTGGGACTCTGGGTGGTTGAATAAAGTTGTTTTATGTTTGTTAAATGTTGTTCAGACTGAGAAGGGGTTTGTGGGATGTATAACACTGGTGCAGTCAATCACAACATTCCTAGAGTGTACACAAAGGGGCCTTGGTCCTCCAGGTAGAGTTTCCTGTGCCAAGACTGAAATCACTTCCTTTGTGTGACCAGAAGTGGGAGTGGCCTTACCTGTAGCTATTCAAAGATACAGGTGAGCTGCTACTCTCCCTCTCTTCCCACCAGGACTCCGAGGATGCAACATCTCAGGAGATGCTCTCTTGGCTTCCAGCCAAGAGAGGCCCACATGGAGCCTTTCTCCCTTAAGGAGAATCTCCACATGTAAATACATTTAATCTAAGCTAGCCTGCCTTTCTGAGACTGTAGAAGCCTGAAATGACTGTGAGTAAAACCTTTATACTTTTATAAGCTTATGTGTCGTGTATTTTCTTTTAAGAGGGAACCAGGGGAAATATGTGCCAGGATCTGCCTTATTCTAGAAGTTCATAGGAACTTAAACGCCACGCTTTGCTGCGCTTTATTGGGGATGAGAAACTCTGCTAGTTTGGAGCTTGTTAGCACAAGCTGGGATAGGAAATATTAATCAATATTCCCTCATCCACATTCCCTCTCATCTCCCACAGACAATATACAGCCTTGTTGTACTCCTTTTCCAATTTTGAACCAATCCGTTATTCCATATCCAGTTCTAACTGCAGCTTCTTATCCCACATAGAGATTTCCCAGGAGACGGATGAAGTGATCAGGCACTCCCATTTCTTTAAGAACTTGCCATAGTTTGCTGTGGTCAACACAGTCAAAAGCTTTTTGACTGTCAATGAAGCAGAAGTAAATGTTTTTCTGGAACTCTCTATCTTTCTCCATAATCCAGCGCATGTTTGCAATTTGGTCTCTGGTTCCTCTGCCCCTTCAAAATCCAGCTTGCACTTCTGGGAGTTCTCGGTCCACATATTGCTTAAGCCTGCCTTGTAGAATTTTAAGCATAACCTTGCTAGCGTGTGAAATGAGCACAATTGTGCGGGAGTTGGAGCATTCTTTGGCACTGCCCTTCTTTGGGATTGGGATGTAGACTGGTCTTCTCCAATCCTCTGGCCACTGCCGAGTTTTCCAAACTTGCTGGCATATTGAGTGTAGCACCTTAACAGCATCATCTTTTAAAAATTTAAATAGTTCAACTGGAATATCATCACTTCCACTGGCCTTGTTGTTAGCAGTGCCCATTTGACTTCACTCTCCAGGATGTCTAGCTCAAGGTCAGCAACCACACTACCTGGGGTGTATGAGACCTCCATATCTTTCTGGTATAATTCCTCTGTGTATTCTTGCCACCTCTTCTTGATGTCTTCTGCTTCTGTTAGGTCCTTTCCACTTTTGTCCTTAATTGTGGTAATCTTTGTATGAAATGTTTCTTTCATATCTCCAATTTTCTTGAACAGATCTCTGGTTTTCCCCATTCTGTTGTTTTCCTCTATTTCTTTGCATTGCTCGTTTATAAAGGCCCTCTTGTCTCTCCTTGCTATTTTTTGGAAATCTGCATCCAGTTTCCTGTAGCTTTCACTATCTCCCCCACATTTTGCTTGCCTTCTCTCCCCCACTATTTGTAAGGCCTCATTGGACAGCCACTTTGCTTTCTTGCATTTGTTTTTCATTGGGATGGTTTTCATTGCTGCCTCCTGTATAATGTTACAAGCCTCCATCCATAGTTCTTCAGGCACTCTATCCACCAAATCTAAATCCTTAAACCTGTTCTTCACTTCAACTGTGTATTCATAAGGAATTTGATTTAGATTGTATCTTACTGGCCCAGTGGTTTTTCCTACTTTCTTCAGTTTAAGCTGGAATTTTGTTGAATATAAGAAGCTGATGATCTGAGCCACAGTCAGCTCCAGGTGTTGCTTTTGCTGACTGTATAGAGCTTCTCCATCTTTGGCTGCAGAGAATATAATCAATCTGATTTCGATGCTGCCCATCTGGTGATGTCCATGTGTAGAGTCGTCTCTAGTGTTGTTGGAAAAGAGTGTTTGTGATGACCAGCGTTCTCTTGACAGAACTCTATTAGCCTTTGCCCTGCTTCATTTTGAACTCCAAGGCCAAACTTGCCAGTTGTTCCTTTTATCACTTGACTCCCTACTTTAGCATTCCAATCCCCTATAATGAGAAGAACATCCTTCTTTGGTGTCATTTCTATAAGGTGTTGTAAGTCTTCATAGAATTGGTCAATTTCAGTTTCTTCAGCACTGGTAGTTGGTGCATAAACTTGGATTACTGTGATGTTAAAAGGTCTGCCTTGGATTCGTATCGAGATCATTCTATCATTCTATCACTTGGCTTAGGGTAGATTAAATCCCACTGGCAATCAGACTGTTTCTCCAAGACTTACCATCTAAATACAGTTATCAGGAAAAAATGATTTACTAAGTACGTTCATGGATAGCGGGAAGTCATGATTTGAATTAAGGAGTCAAGCCAAAGCTGTGTAAAGAAGGCTTGTACTCCCTATGTAGAAGTTAATTTGAAAATATTTGTTTTTTGAAGTTAGTTATCTATTTTTTGTTTTTATTCTTTTTCTGTTTTCTTTCTTTTTCTCTTCTCTTCTCTTCTTTTCCTTTTATTTATGTATAATGGATGTATCTACCCAGGTGGCGCTGTGGGTTAAACCACAGAGCCTAGGGCTTGCTGATCAGAAGGTTGGTGGTTCGAATCCCTGCGATGGGGTGAGCTCCCGTTGCTCGGTCCCAGCTCCTGCCCACCTAGCAGTTCAAAAGCACATCAAAGTGCAAGTAGATAAATAGGAACCGCTCTGGCGGGAAGGTAAACGGCGTTTCCGTGCGCTGCTCTGGTTCGCCAGAAGCGGCTTTGTCATGCTGGCCACATGACCCGGAAGCTGTACGTCGGCTCTCGGCCAATAAAGCGAGATGAGCGCCGCAACCCCAGAGTCGGACACGACTGGACCTAATGGTCAGGGGTCCCTTTACCTTTACTACGTGTTTTAAACAAACAAACAAACAAATAAAATGACAGGCTTGCCCATTCCTACTTGTGGCCCAGTGGTTAAAGTGCCAGACTAGGACCTGGGAGACTAGGGTTCAAATCCCCACTTGGGCATGAAGCTCACTGGGTGGCCTTGGGCCAGCCGCTGCCTCTCAACCTAACCTACCTCACAGGTTAAGGTAGGTAGCCGTGTTGGTCTGACGCAGTCGAAATAAAAAAAATTAAAAATAGGTATAAGCTTTTGTGTGCATGCACACTTCAGATATCTGAAGAAGTGTGCATGCACACGAAAGCTTATACCTAGAACAAACTTAGTTGGTCTCTAAGGAGCTACTGGACTTTTTTTTTTTTTTACTACCTCACAGGGTTGTTGCAAGGATAAAATGGAGCTGGGAGAGCTACGTGCGCTACATTGAGCTCACTGGAGAACAGGTGGGATATAAATGTAATAAATCAGCAAACAACTGGGACGATCATTCATTCTGATAATAAATACTATTTGCGTAGCTGAAGCTGTCATAAAAAAACCAAAAAGACATAAAACAGAATAAAATACATTATGCAGTTAAAATAATTATTAAAACCAGGCATTCTGTCAGATCAGTTTACTCCCCTGAAAAATGTAACTTATCAGATCCACAAACCCTTGATTGGGGAGTCTCCCTCTCCCTCATTTAAACCCCATTAGAGGGCTATTCACGAATCCATTTCAAGTGAATCGAGTGCACCTGTTTGGCATCGTTAAATGCCATAAGCTTGGTGGCTTTCTGACACTTAGGGAGGCACCTTGCCAGATAACCAAGGGTGCCACTTAGGTAAGAAGCACACTGGCCACTCCCCTTTCTGTTTACTTGCAAACCTGCAATCATTCCTCTGGAGCACATGTCTTCCCAGCCAACTCACGGATTTTATACATGGAGCACCTCTTGTTGTGATAATTATGAAGGCTGTGTACCAGGCCGGCATTGAAAAGCTGCATGTTTCCTTGCTTCAGATATAAATAGATCCCACTTTGCCCTATGCTAGGAGCGGGCAACCTGCAGCCCTTGGGATAATTTCATGTGGGTGGCAAGGAAAGGGAGAAGAGGGTGGCAGAACCAGAGAAGATGCTAGATCCTTTTCCCATGTTCTACTGGCATGTGAAGTATAGGAATGGATTTAGACAGTAGGAGAGGACATATTGTTTAGTTATTATCCTTCCTTGCTCTCATCTTTTGCAGCTTAAACATGGAAGCTAAGACAAAGTTGATTTAACCTTCTAGAAACGATAATTCAGGATGCTTTAAGGCAAACTGGATTCCCCCCTCCCCCTTAAAAACAACAATAACACATACTGTTTTGTGAAGAAATAAAAGTAGTATTTGCTTACATAATTTAGGTCTTGAAGCACCAAATGCTGTTCAAAAGTTCAAAGTTCAAAAATGGTGTCTGAGCTGCAGTGTTCAGACATAGAATCATAGAATCCTAGAGTTGGAAGAGACCACAAAGGCCATCCAGTCCAACCCCCTGCCAAGCAGGAAACACCATCAAAGCATTCCTGACAGGTGGCTGTCAAGCCTCTGCTTAAAGACCTCCAAAGAAGGAGACTCCACCACACTCCTTGGCAGCAAATTCCACTGTCGAACAGCTCTTACTGTCATGCATGTGTGGTCAGCTTGGATGCATGATGAAGAAAGATAACGATGTCTGGGCAGGAAGGAACTACCGTATGTAGAATTACAGCTTCCTGCCAAGGCAGACAAAGGAAGTGATCTCACAGAGTTCACTTACAGGAAAGCTCAGTGAGCCTCAGCCCCTTCATGTGCCTATCTGGCAAAATGTGAATTGTTGGTTTGACTGCAATAATGTCCCACATGAAGGTGGGGCATCCCCGACTGGAGATGCTAGGAATTGAACTTCTGCATTGCTCTGTCCCTGAGCTATGGCCTTGCACTGCAGCAGGGCCAGGAGCTTGACACTACCCGCTCTGCTTGGGCGCTTGGGTATTACTGGGCCAGTTCTGGCTAGGCTTCTTGTAAATCCCAGGAGTCAGCTGAGCAAAGTTTCCTCTCTAGGAAAGCTTTGTTAAATTTTCCTCATTTCCAAGATTGCATCAACAACCTTCCTCTTTGCATAATGTTCCCAGCGATGAACATGTGCATATAAATAATCTGCAAGAGGGAGGAACTCCGGGAAACTGCAGCAGACAGCACTGATCCCCTACAATTAATTTTAGATCTCTTCCAAGTTTAATTAGAAAGCAGCAGAACACAGTGTGCGACCAGAGCCAGCCCAAGGAGCAAAATGAAGCAGGGGGCACCTGTTTGCTACTACCTCTGCCTACTGCAACCCAACTCCATCTTAAAGTCTCCATCTCCTGACTTCAGAAGTACTGGTTTGGTGGAAATTGCTTGCACTGCAACCCTAGGCATGTCTACTCAGATGTGACCAGAACGGCTATCTACTCAGACATAAGTTTCCTTTGTGGCACTCTCTCTGGGGAAAGTGTGTGGGAAACTGTTTTGGCCCAGTGGGTCAGATCTTTATATCCCCACCACCTGCTCAGCAGGCCAACTTTGTCTGGTGGGAGGGACCACCCATCTGTCAATCATGTAATGTCACTGACAGAAGGGTGGTCCCACCCACCCGCTCAAGCTGTCCTGCAGGGCTGCAAGGAATAGCAAGCCAGCCCACCCAGCAATGCAGGAAGAGAGATCAGGCAATTAAATAACAATAGACTAAAACAGATTAAAATTCTCATCCAACTTTCTAAATGTATGGGTAGGTTTATCTAAACAAAAATGTTTCTAGCAGGTGCTGAAAAGAGTACAGTGAAGCTGCCTGCTTGATATCAAACAGGCAGGGAGTTCCAAAGTGTAGGTGTTGCCACACTAAAAAGATCAAGTTCTTACAAATGCAGAGTGCGTACCGCGTGGCACTTGTGACAATGCCAGTTCCACAGATTGAAGTGGCTGAGTGGGCAAATGTAGTGCTTTATATACTAAGAGTAGCAGATTGCACTTGGCCCAGCAGCAAATCAGCCACCAGTGTAGATCTCTGAGCATGGGTGTGTGTGATATGCTTAGTCCTTACTGTGTGCTGTTTTACTTCTCTGGCTTGGCTCACTTGGTCATCCCCAGCACCAAGGAGCAGATATCAGGACACAGGGAGCTGCCTTGTGGTGGTGGTGGTAGGGTGGTTCGCCCCATGGGGGAGCCATAGGGAGCAGCATGGTGGCTGCTGTGTGTCAGGGGTTGGGTTTCTGGGCGTTTCGGGTGCTGCTCAACAATTTATATTTCCCCCAAAAAGCTCAACAACTTGAGCGTCTCCACTCCCATCATTCAACCCAGACACTGAGGTCCAGTTCTGAGGGCCTTCTGGCGGTTCCCTCATTGCGAGAAGTGAGGTTACAGGGAACCAGACAGAGGGCCTTCTCGGTAGTAGTGCCTGCCCTGTGGAACGCCCTTCCATCAGAGGTCAAGGAAATAAGCAGCTATCCTATTTTTAAAAGACATCTGAAGACAGCCCTGTCTAGGGAAGCTTTTAATATTTAATGCTATATTGTTTATAACACTTGATTGGGAGCCGCCCAGAGTGGCTGGGGAAACTCAGCCAGATGGGCGGGGTACAAATTATTCTTATTCTTATTCTTATTCTTATTCTTATTCTTATTCTTATTGTTGTCCGCCTCAGGTGCCAGTGGGCATTGCTACATTGCTGGGCTCAAGTTCTGTGCTGCCTCCCTTCCGTTGATCCATGGGAGCTAAAATTGCTCCATGTGGTCTCTCAGAAAAGATCAGTGAGAAAACATACACTTCTCCTTGTAAAATGGGAAGGGAATCATGTCACGCCAGCTATACAAATGAGTCAGTTCCCAGGGGAAAGAGAGAAGGTCATATGCGAATGGATCAGGCGGCATAGGTGGATGAATTCTACAGAAAGCTCTCAAAAGTGACATTACTTTAAGCCAGAGACTTTTTCAGAAAGATATTCAGAGGGCATTAAAGGTTTTTCCTCCTTTGGGGGAGGAGAAAGCAAAAAATAAAGGGAAAAGGAAAAAAGGTTCTATGTATCAACAGTGAAAGAAACTAAATTGGACAAATGGCTGCAGGTATCAATTTCAGACAGGCCACACATTAAGGATTGGGAAGAAATTTGGTTTTGTTCACATTTAAATGTGAAGCTGTCTATATCAGACTTTTGAAGCAAGCCATGGACTGAAACATCAGCTGCCTTCAAAATGTGCTGTGTAGTTCGCCAGCCAAGTAATGTGTACATACAGTACATGCACATCCTTGGGTACAGTGTGCAAACTGAATATGAAAATTAGGAGAATTGCATGTAAAAATTGCATATAAAACTTAGGAGAAATTCATGCTAAAATGCTGATGAATTTCTTTTTAAAAAAATATGTTATTAAGGCTTTTCATAATACAATAAAAAACAAATCTAAATGGAAACAACAGAAAAGAGAGAGAAAAGCAGATTCCGCTTTCAAAGATACCGGTAGATCTTAATCCTTGTCTCACACAGAAGGGGGTGGATCCTCCCAACTCTCCCCTAGGAGCTTCCCTTTCTTCTCCCAGCCTCCCACCCTGGGAGATCTTCTTTTCCCTGCCTCTCACACAGGGTCCTTCGCCAACCATCCATTACCTTCATGTGTGTACAGTCCTCTCACTGACCCACGGTACAGGACATCAAAGCAAAAACAAAGCAGAAGGAAGGAAGGAAGCAGAAAAACAGGGAGATTAAAATAACAAAAGAATGAAAAAAGAAAGGAAAGGAAAGGAAAGTGAAAGACATAAAAGGGCTTCCAATTTTCTGTCCGTCAGATACCGGGTATATATTATTTCAAAATATTCAGTGTTTACTCCAGAATGGTATCCAGCTGTTCTTCCTTCTGCTAGACAATATTTCCCCAGTCTTCAGATTTGGACATCTCAAGTTCATTCATTTATCCTTCAACACAAAAAGTCTAAAGGAGGTTCTCCAATTATTATTATTGATAAATGTCAGCAGTAGTCTTCCTTCAGTCCAACATGACAACTTTACCTTCAATGTTGAGAAACAATAGACCCTTGATCTTTATTCCCACAGGTGTCGCTTCACTGTGGTCATATATTAAATCAATAATCCATAGTTATTTACTTATTGTGTATTCATTGATTCACACCCAGTTCCATATCTTCTAATCTCATTTCCTATTGACCATAGTTCTCCATATGAATTGGGGGGGGGGGAGATATCCATTCTTCTTCAATTCTTTTTCCAGTAGTGTTGCCAACAGCTTAGTAACTTTTTCCTTTAAATTCTCTCCAAATTGTACACAGAAACCATTTTGTACACAGAAACCACAAAAACAAAAACAAAAACAAAATATACAAACAAATATACAAACAAAAACTGAAATTTCCTAACTTTACCTAATTTTTGTAACATCTTAATGTGACTTTCCTCGATCTCTTCCTATTGAACTTCATTATATTACATCTTTAGCAGTTTAATCAACATTATCTATTAACCTTCTGTTATTTTAATTAAACCATTTTCAATTATTCTTTTACTTAATTCCACATTAATATTTTTTATTTTTATAAAATTTTTATTTGAATATTTTTGTTTAAATGTAAACATACATTAAAATACATCATCATTACTAACATATTGTCTACTAATAAATCATGGAAATAAACACAACACATATCCTATTTTCCTCTCCATCTTTCATCTACATCCTAGGGTGGTTTCCTCCCATCCCCTCTGCTGCGTTTCATTTTATGACATCTTAGTAATCTCTTATCATCTTTAAATAGCTTTTAAATTTCACACTAAAATTTTTCCTTATTCAACACTCTTAATTTATACATCTATCTTAATACAATATAAACTTTTAATCTGCAGTCTCTTCATTAATCCAAGTTTTATATCAATTTTTAAATCTTGCAATGCTTTTTAAAATAGTCTTTCAGTTTTTTCCAGTCTTTTTCCACCGTCTCCTCCCTCTGGTTTCAGAGTCTTCCGGTCATTTCGGCAAGTTCCATATAGTCCATCATTTTCATTTGCCAGTCTTCAATTGTAGGTATATTCTGTGTCTTCCAGTTCTTCGCTATTAGAATTCTTGCTGCTGTTGTGGCATACATAAAAAAAATTTGGTCTTCTTTGGGGACCACCTGATTCGCCATTCCAAGTAAAAAAGCTTCTGGTTTTTTAACAAATGTGTTTTTCAACACTTTTTTCATTTCATTATATATCATCTCCCAGAAAGCTTTTATCTTTGGGCAGGTCCACCACATGTGGTAAAACGTCCCTTTTACCTGATTACATTTCCAACATTTGTTATCCTGCAAATGATACATTTTGGCTAATTTGACTGGGGTTAGAATCATAGAGTTGGAAGAGACCACAAGGGCCATCCAGTCCAACCCCCTGCCAAGCAGGAACACCATCAAAGCATTCTTGACAGGTGGCTGTCAAGCCTCTGCTTAAAGACCTCCAAAGAAGGAGACTCCACCACACTCCTTGGCAGCAAATTCCACTGTCGAATTAAGTACCATCTGTAATGGGTTAAGTACCATCTGTAAATCATTTTCATAATATTCTCTCTTAGCACATTACATGCTGTGAATTTGATACCTTTTTTCCAAAGTCTCTCCCAGTCATCCATCATGATGTTGTGCCCAACATCTCTGGCCCAGTCAATCATTGCAGATTTTACTAATTCATCTTGTGTATGCCACTCCAGCAATATGTTATACATTCTGGATAATTTTTTTCTTTCTGGCTCTAACAATTCCATTTCCAACTTGGATTTCTCCTTTTGAAAGCCAAGTTTTTTGTCAGCCTTAAAGGCCTTGATGGTATTTTGTTGAATCAGAAATCCTCTCATTTCGGCCTTGCTTGTGTCCCAAATGACTCTTCTTTCCACCGTGGTATTTAAATTTATTTCAAAATAATCTTTAAGAGTCTTTTGGGCCTTCTTACATATATCTTCCTTTCTAAGTAGAGAGTCATTCATCTTCCATCTAAATGAACCCTGTGGTATCAGTCTTAAGTCCAGCTGTACTGCATTATGGTCCGAGCAGGTCTTGGGATGTATCTCTGCTTTGAGTATCTTAGGGGTCAACTCCCTAGATACGCATATAAGATCAATTCTGCTCCAGGCTTGTACAGCTTCTGAGAAAAAAGTTGCCTCTGTGTCAGTTGGATTTTTTATTCTCCAAGAGTCTACCCAGTCCATATTTTCAGCCATGTCAAAGAATGTCTTTGGTAGTCTCCCTTCATTTGTCATCTTTACTCTTTGAGATCTGTCCATTAGTGTGGATACGACCCCATTGAAATCTCCGAGGCAAATTATTTTGTAATCCATATAATCGAGCAGTATGTCATGGAGCTTCTTGTAGAAATTTGCTTTCCCATCATTCGGTGCATAGAGTCCCAGTATCATAATTTTTTCGCCTTGCACTGTTATTTCTATTGCTACATATCTTCCTTCTTCATCCTTGAAAAGTATTTCTGGATTATATTTCTCTTTGGCATAGATTACCACCCCTCTCTTCTTTACTCTGTCTGATGAAATAAATTCTTGGCCCAATTTTTTATTTTGTAGTACTCTTCTATGCATGCTGGTCACATGTGTTTCCTGTAGACATGTTATATCCAAATTCATTTTATTCAGTATATGAAATATCCAATGTCTCTTAGTCCTTTCATTAAGTCCTCGGATATTCCAAGTTAAAATTTTGAGGGCCATCTTTTTAGTCTGCTCCGCCTGCAGCCCCTTCCTCTTTGTCTTTGTATTCTTCTGGTGTTGAGTCTATTCATTGTCCAGGTCTTTGTCCTAATGGGCCAAATAAATATGCTCCAAGTGGTGGGCCTTGGCCTTCGAAATCAGCTGCGTTCTTCTCCAGGAATCTCCTTTTATCTTCTACTGATTTGATTTTTATCTTCCTTTCTTTATATTTAAAAGGTAGGCCTTGTGGGAATTCCCATCGAAAGTGAATTCCCTTTCTCCTCAAGGGACCTGTCAAATCTGTGTATAGTCCTCTCAAGTCTATGAAATATTTTGGGATGTCCTTGAAGATTATTATTTGTTGTTGCTGGATCACCAGATTCCTGCCATAGTGAAGGCCCAAAATTTGATCTCTTTGATCCTTGTTCTGAAAATGTATCATACAGTCATTCAATGCTTTGGGATCTTTTTTCTTGCCTCTGGTTCCAAATCTGAAGGCCTTCACTATTGTTGATTGGAGTGCTTCCTTCTCAATCTCCCAGCAACTTGCAAATGCGTCTATCAGGAACTCTTTCAGGTCTCCTTGCTCCAGTTCCGGAATACCTCTCAGGCGTAGATTCCCCTCACGTTCCTTCAGTTGGAGAAGAGCGATTGCTTCCTGTGCTGCGTTTTGTTGTCTCTGCAAATCTGGCACTGCAGTGGTCTCCAAAGTTGACACTCTTGATTCCACCTGTGTCAGTTGCTGTTTAGTTTCAACAATTTCTTGTTTCAAAATTCCAAGACCTTTAATAGATTCAGTGTTAGCATCAACTTTAGCATTCAATACTTTTAGAGTTTTGCTTATATCTGCCACTGCCACCAGCAATTGGTCACCCACCGACCCTGTTAAAGCGTCTTTTTTATCTTTCTTCCTTACGTCTCTGGGCTGGTCTCTTGTATAAACATTTGCTCTTGTTGAAAACTCATCAGCGTGACTCATGCTGGCAGGTTTACAAGTTGCAGCTGGCAGGACTCAAGGTCAGGCCTGGATGTTTTCCAACCTTGGCTTGATTTTTGCTTTTCCCAGGAATAGACCGTAACAGTTCTCAAATTGCCTTCTAGGGGCTGCGGTTTCTGAGCATCAATAACAACAGAGTAAAAAAGTTTGGAGCTGAGTCTAAGCCCATAAAAGGGGTGAAGTCAATATGTAGTTAAAAAGTTCCAATTCCCCTTCTATTGCAACTTTTTAGGGGATTGTAGCAGGTTTAATTACTTCAAAAGTAGCCAGTCGGAAACGAAAGTAACAAGTCTTTGCTCTATTGTTGCCTCTTACTTCCTTTACCGCTCTGGCCCGGAGCTCCTAATTCCTGAGGGTGAGCGATGTACTTTATCTTTTAAATCCTCAAAGCAGGGATATCACAGTCTAAAAGTCCCCCCCCCCTGCCCTGCACAAGAAAGAGGGGTTTTTCATCTTTAAAGTCTTGGATAGTCAAAAGCAAATATAACTTTCGCAGCTGCAGTCTTTTCCCCCTTACTTTCACTTTTGCCGCAGCGGAAGGGACGGGCTTCCCTTTTAAATCTCTCTGCGTTCCCAATTCCTTCAAATTTCTTCAAAATGATCTTTTTACTCACGGTTTCCAATCTTTTAAGTCTTTGTAAGGGATTAGTTCAGTGCTCAGGCTGCCGGTTCTTGCAGCTTCGCTCCGCCAGGAAAGCCACTGGATCCTCAGTGTCCCCCGCCTGCCACCTCGTTCTTCCAGCAACCCTTTACGGGTTATCTTGGAGTAAGGGAGGCTATGGAACCACCCGCCGGATCTCCACGACCTCAGGCAACCCCACCTGAGGCTCTTTTGGGGGTCCGCTGCGTGGAAACGGCACCCCTTTGCCCAACGGAGCTGGAAAACATCGGAGCGCGAGGTTTTCCCGACTGATCGCAGCCCGGCACCAAACCAGAAGTCCCACATTAATATTTTTAACCCCCAATCCATATTTTAACACTTATAACCTATAATAACTTTCCTAAGGGAAATATTTTTCTAAATATTACAATATTTATTCAGATAATCTTTAATTTTTTCCAGTCTTAGAATCATAGAATCATAGAGTTGGAAGAGACCACAAGGGCCATCCAGTCCAACCCCCTGTCAAGCAGGAAACACCATCAAAACATTCCTGACAGGTGGCTGTCAAGCCTCTGCTTAAAGACCTCCAAAGAAGGAGACTCCACCACCCTCCTTGGCAGCAAATTCCACTGTCAAACAGCTCTTACTGTCAGGAAGTTCTTTCTAATGTTTAGGTGGAATCTTCTTTCTTGTAGTTTGAATCCATTGCTCCGTGTCCACTTCTCTGGAGCAGCAGAAAACAACCTTTCTCCCTCCTCTATATGACATCCTTTTATATATTTGAACATGGCTATCATATCACCCCTTAACCTTCTCTTCTCCAGGCTAAACATACCCAGCTCCCTAAGCCGTTCCTCATAAGGCATCCTTTCCAGGCCTTTGACCATTTTGGTTGCCCTCCTCTGGACACGTTCCAGCTTGTCAGTATCCTTCTTGAACTGTGGTGCCCAGAACTGGACACAGTATTCCAGATGAGGTCTGACCAGAGCGGAATACAGTGGTACTATTACTTCCCTTGATCTAGATGCTATACTCCTATTGATGCAGCCCAGAATTGCATTGGCTTTTTAAGCTGCTGCATCACACTGTTGACCCATGTCAAGTTTGTGGTCTACCAAGACTCCTAGATCCTTTTCACTTGTACTGCTCTCAAGCCAGGTGTCACCCATCCTGTATTTGTGCCTTTCATTGTTTTTTGCCCAAGTGTAGTACTTTATATTTCTCCCTGTTAAAATTCATCTTGTTTGCTTTGGCCCAATTCTCTAATCTGTTAAGGTCATTTTGAAGTGTGATCCTGTCCTCTGGGGTATTAGCCACCCCTCCCAATTTGGTGTCATCTGCAAACTTGATCAGGATGCCCTCAAGCCATTGATCCAAGTCATTGATAAAGATGTTGAATAAGACTGGGCCCAAGACAGAACCCTGTGGCACCCCACTAGTCACTTCTCTCCAGGATGAAGAGGAGCCATTGATGAGCACCCTTTGGGTTCGGTCAGTCAGCCAGTTACAAATCCACTGAATGGTAGCATTGTCTAGCCCGTATTTTACCAGCTTCTTTACAAGAATATCATGGGGCACCTTGTCAAATGCCTTGCTGAAATCAAGATAGGCTTACATCCACAGTGTTCCCTTCGTCTACCAGGCTTGTAATTCTGTCAAAAAATGAGATCAGATTAGTCTGACATTACTTATTTTTCAGAAACCCATGCTGACTTTTAGTGATCACAGCGTTCCTTTCTAGGTGCTCACAGACCGTTTGCTTAATGATCTGCTCTAGAATCTTTCCTGGTATTGATGTCAGGCTGACTGGGCGGTAAATGTTTGGGTCCTCTCTTTCCCCCTTTTTGAAAATAGGGACAACATTTGCCCTCCTCCAGTCTGCTGGGACTTCGCCTGTTTTCCAGGAATTCTCAAAGATTACTGCCAGTGGTTCTGAAATCACCTCTGCCAGTTCTTTTAATACTCTGGGATGTATTTCATCTGGCACTGGAGACTTGAATACATCTAAACTACCCAAGTGTTCTTGTACTACCTCCTTACTTATTCTGGGCTGTGTTTCCCCTGCTGAATCATCTGCTCCATATTCTTCAGGTCGGGCATTGTTTTCTTTTTTGGAGAAGACTGAGGCAAAGAAGGTATTGAGGAGTTCTGCCCTTTCTGCGTCCCCTGTTCGCATTTCACCTTCTTCTCCTCTAAGTGACCCCACTGTTTCCTTGTTCTTCCTTTTGCTACGGACATACCCATAAAAACCCTTTTTATTGCTTTTAACCTCTCTAGCAAGCCTGAGTTCATTCTGTGCTTTAGCTTTTCTGACTTTGTCTCTACACGTGCTGGCTATTTGTTTGAATTCCTCTCTGGTGCTTTCCCCCTTTTTCCATTTTTTTGTACATATCCCTTATAAATCTTAACTCAGTTAAAAGTTCTTTAGATAGCCACCCTGGTTTCTTTAGGCACCTTCCATGTTTTTGTCTCATTGGTACTGCTTGAAGTTGTGCTTTCAATATCTCCCTTTTAACAAACTCCCATCCATCATGAACTCCCTTCCCTTTTAGTGTTAGTGACCATGGGATCACACCCAGCATTTCCCTAAGTTTTCTGAAGTCGGCTTTCTTAAAGTCTAGAATTTGGGTCTTAGTATGCTTGGTTGCTCCTTTCTGCTGTATAATAAACTCCAGAACAGCATGATCACTCCCACGTAATGATCCTGCCACTTCTACCCCACTACCCTGGTCATCACTATTGGTCATCTTCTTCCACCGTCTCTTCCTTCCAGTCACTTATCCTCCTAGTCATTACAGCGAGTTCATCTGCCATTCTTCTATCGTCGGTATTTCTGGTGTCTTCCAATTCTTGGCAAGTCTAGCGGCTGTTGTGGCATATAAAAAGAATGTGGTATCTTTTGGGGGGGATTTCTCCCCCCATTATTCCCAATAATAAAGGTGTTTTTCAACACTTTCTTCATTTCATTATAAATTCTTTCCCAGAAGTCCTTTATCTTGGGGCATGTCCACCACATGTGGTAAAAAGGTACCTTCTTTTTCTTTACATTTCCAACACTTATTATCAGAGGTACGATACATCTTGGATAATTTAACATGTGTTAAATACCAGCGGTACCGTCTTTCCCCCTTTTTAAGACACCGTCTTATAATTTCCTCAAAAAAACACAAGGTGGCTTATTTTCGGGGGATGTCTTATTTTTATTACGTCAGTATGGTATGGTACAGCCTCCCCCTGCGCGCTGAGCAGGCGGGGCAGAACTCCACAAGAGGCGCATTTCCCCCCCGTGCCTCTCACTGGTTCGCTGGCTCCCTGCGCACGCAGGAGGGGTTGAGGAGGCGACGGGAACAATGGCGGCACCATGGCTTACTTTTGGGGTATGTCTTACTTCTCGCAAAGGTAAAAAAAACCTGCCATGGCTTACTTTATGACTACGTATTAAAAAAGGGGAAACAGGGTACATCATTTTCATCATATTTTCTTTCAAAATCGTACATGCTGTAAATTTAAGGGATCTTTTCCACAGTTTCTCCCAGTCATTCAACATTATATTATGTCCCACATCTTTCGCCCAGTCAATCATCACCGAATTAACTTGTTCATCTTTTGTATGCCACTCCAGTAGCAAATTGTACATTCTGGAAAGGCTTTTTGTCTTAATATCTATTAGTTCCGTCTCCAACTTCGACTTCTCCTGTTGAAAACCAATCTTTTTTATTATCAATCCTGAACATCTAATTAATTTGGTAATATTGTAACCAATCATTCAATTTATCTTTGAGATGTTCGTAGGGTTTCAATTTAAATTTACCTTCCTCTTCCACCAGCAAATCACTGTACTTTAACCATTAAGTTTCCATATTTAATCTTTTTTGGGCTTTAGCCTCTAATGGTAAGATCCATGTAGGTGTTCTTCTTTCTAACAGATCTTTATATCTCATCCACACATTAAACAAGGATTTTCTTATTATATGATTCTTAAAGCCTTTGTGGGCCTGAATTTTATCATACCATAAATATGCATGCCATCCAAACACATTGCCAAACCCTTCCAAATCCAACAAGTCCACATTCTCTAACATGAACCAATCTTTTAGCCAACAAAATGATGTTGCTTCAAAATAAAGTTTTTAATCTGGCAAGGCGAAGCCACCTCTTTCTTTTGCATCTGTTAATAATTTATATCTAATTTTGGGTTTCTTTCCCTGCCAGATAAACTTAGATAAAAGTTTTTGCCATTCCTTGAAGCATTTTATATTATCAATAATAGGAATAATTTGGAATAGAAACAACATTTTAGGCAATACATTCATTTTCACAGCAGCAATTCGGACCAACAAAGATAATTTCAGATTAGACCATATATCTAGATCTCTTTTAATTTCATTCCATAATTTCTCATAATTATCCTTGTATAGATTATTTTTTGTTGTTGTCAAGTTCACACCTAGATATTTCACTTTCTTAACATAATTCAGTTCAGTGATTTTTTCTAAATTTTGTATCTCTTCTGTAGTCAGATTATTAGTTAAGACTTTGGTTTTACTCCTATTCACCTTTAAACCTGCAAAGTGTCCAAACAGTTGGATTGTATCCAATGCCCTACAAGCACTATTTTCAGGGTCCTGCAATGTCAGCACTAGGTCATCTGCAAAGGCTTTTAATTTATACTGCTTCGAACCTACCACAGTGCCTTTAATCTTTTCATTTCTTTTTATCATATTCAGCAATACCTCCAGGACTAAAATAAAAAGTAGGGGGGAGAGAGGGCACCCTTGCCTGGTTCCTTTTTCAATTCTAAGTTCCTCTGATACCACATTGTTCACGATGATTTTAGCTTTTTGTTCAGAATAAATTGCATAGATACCATTATTTAAAAAATTGTCCAACCTCCATCTTTTGCATATTCATCTTCATAAAATTCCAAGAAACATTGTCAAAAGCTTTCTCTGCATCTATAAACATTAAAATTGCCTTACAATTCTTTTTAGCTTCCAGCATCTCTAAAATATCAATTATGTTTCTAACATTGTCTTTCATATGTCTACCAGGTAAAAAACCTGCTTGATCCTTGCTTATGCATTCATTTAACGCTTTTTTTAAATCTTCAGGCTGGACACCGCTTGGCTGTTTAGAGTCTTTCTTAGGTACAAACAATTAAAACATGCTTTTTGTTTTGCTTTCAGCTTTTTAATTGCCATGTCTTCTTAAGTCAGCAGCTGGGTTGTGTTTCAGATGTATGTTTCAACTGGCAGACAGATAATCTCAGTCATAATTTATAGCAGTGGCACAAGTAATTGAATAAAGGGAGGTTTAGCCGACCTTTGCTCTAAGGCAGTGATGGCGAACCTTTTAGAGACTGAGTGCCCAAACTGCAACTCAAAACCCACATACCGGGTATTTATCGCAAAGTGCCAACACGACACTTTAACCTGTTTTAGTTTAGAAAAAACAATCCATACATTAGCATCTTTTGTCTTAAAAGAAAAACACAATAACAGAGCTTTCAATGATACAGAGTGGTGTTACCCTTCACATCTGTATATATATTTGTGTGTGTGTCTCTTGTGTGTGTGTGCCTCTGGCCCCTGATGCACCCAAGGTGGCCGCTTTCCCTTGGCCTGCCACGTGATGCCCTTTCACAGCTCCTCAGGTGCTGCCTCAGCAAATGGGCTGTACGCAAGCGGCCTCCATCTTTGAGAAGGGCACTTGCATCGCCACGTCCCTGAAGGGATTAGTGAAGGGAGAGCAAACTCACCATTTTTGTCACGGGTAGGGATTGGAAGTTTCGTATAGTAACTCTGCTGGGGCGACAGCGCGCATGCCCACAGAGAGGGCTCTGAGTGCCCCCTCTGGCACGCATGCAATAGGTTTGCCACCACTGCCCTAAGGACTAACCCTAAGGACTACTACATGGTGTTTGGGCAAGGTTGTGGTTCTTCTGCTCTTGGTTACTCACCCTTTTCTGAGGTCTTGGAAATTTTATCAGTCTCTTGGCATGGAAAGCAGCCTTTTCAGAGCATTGGAAGCTAATTCCTGTTATCTCTGTTTCCCCAGAGTTAATGTGATAGCAAAGATAAAAAAAAAATTTGATTGTCAACAAGAGATGTCTAGTCTGCCACATTTCCTCATAAATTGCTGATGAATTTCCATGAAAACTCTTTTTTTTTTAATGCTAATTGATGTAGAAATTTGGAGAAATGAACTCAGTAATGGACTGGATGAGAGCCAACAAACTCAAGCTCAATCCAGTTCCCTAGACCGGATGACTGGGAGGTTGCCTGCTCTAGATGGGGTTACACTCTCTCTGAAGGAGCGCATTGGCAGCTTGGGGGTCCTTCTGGATCCTTTGAAGTTGCTTGAGGTATGCAGTATGCAGAGTGCCTTCCATCAGCTTGGCTGGTGGCCCAGCTATGCCTTTCTTATCTGGACAGGGATAGCCTAACTACTGTTGTCTATGCTCTGGTGACATCTGGGTTAGATTACTGCAATGTGTAATCTACACATACAGCTGCCTCTGAAGATGGTTTGGAAACTTAAGCTAATGCAAGATGGTTTGAACATATCACACCAATCCTGGTCTGATTGCACTGGCAGCCAACTAATTTCTGGGCCCAATTCAAAGTGCTGGTTTTGACCTATAAAGCCTTAAATAGCCCAGGACCACAATACCTCAAGGACCACCTCTCTCCATATGAACCAACCTGCAATGATCAACTGAGGACCTTCTTCATGTGCCTCCTCCACAAAAGGTCTGGAGGGTGGCAACTCAAGAACGGGTCTTTTCTGCAGTGGCTCTCCGTTTGTGGAATGCTCTCCTCATTGAGGTTCACCTGGTGCCTTCATTAAACACCTTTAGGCAACAAATGAAAACGTTCCTCTTCAGCCAGGCCTTTGACTGATGGACATCTGATGCACTTTTAAATGTGTTGTGGGAGGGGGGATTATTGGTTTGTTTTTGTTCTTATTTTTATTATGTATTTTGTGTTTTTTATATTGTAATTTTATATTGTGAACCACTCTGAGATCTATGGCTAAAGGATGGTATACAAATTTAGTAAATAATAAGAATAGAAAAAATGGAAACAAACAGAAAAGACTGTAAAAATGAGAAACAGAAACTAAAATTGACTTGGTATTTGGTATTTGGCAATTTTAGAATGTGTTGACAACACCTGTTATGACTTAATGACCAATAAGTATGTGCTGCTCTGAAGATAAGTATGGTCTTAGGCTTCAGTATCCATGATTGCAGGAAGAATGGTTTTGATGCTAAGATTATTCTGTTAAGTGCTAAGCAGCAGTAATAAATGTTAATAGCATTATTAGGTTTAACCCCTGCAACAAAACCATGGCAGAACAGTTAGCCTGCTAGGCACCAGAAGGGCACCAGTGGACTCATGGTTCGGATGACTTGGTGAATTTATTTTGTGCCTTCAGTGAGAACTCTGCAGGTAGATGATTTGCCCGATGAATGCTGATTGCCTCTTTGAGCCAATGATGAAAGGTAAGTCTCATCTAATTTGTCAGCATACGTAAAATGTAGAATGCCAATGTAATTAGGGAATTATGTAAAAGTTTATTTCCTGTAAAGAATGTTCAGTGGTCAGCAGTGCCTAATGTGGAATCCATAGCAATTCTGACAAAACGTAAGAACACAAGAAGAGCCTTTAGCTGGATCAGGCCAATAGCCCATCAAGTCCAGCATCCTCTTCTCCCAGTAGCCAACCAGAAGCCCCAGGGGGAAGCCCCCAAGTAGGACCCAAGCGTAAGAACCAGTGCTGTTTTCTAAAAAAAATGTTTAGGGGGTACTCTCATTTTGACTCAAAAAAATCACTGGGAAAGGAAAGGAAGCCGCCATCGGGGGTAGCAACGGACTGATGATTCACCATGCTAGAGAAGAAACTAAAATTTTTGATTTTTTTAGTTTCTTCTCCTGTTAGATTCACAGAATGTTTAGGGGTATGCATACCCCTGCGTCCCCCCAGAGAAAGAAAAAAAACACTGGTAAGAACACTCTCCCCTCCTGTGGTTTCCAGCAAGCGGGATTCAAAACATTGTGGGGATGCTCATCCAATTTGCAGATGACACCAAAGTGGGAGGGGGGCCACAGAAGACAGACTTGGAATTCCATATGACCTTAACACATTGGGGATCTAGGCACAAAATAACATTTGTTTTATTATTCATTTCATTTCATTTCATTTATTGAATTTATATACCACCCTATACCCAGAGGTCTCAGGGTGGTTCACAATACAAGATCAACATAAATACCACAATATATATAATCAAAATAAAAACAATAACCCAATAACCCCCCCTCCCCCAAAGAGCCACATTTTAAAAGGGCATACAATGTCAATTAAAACCTGATTTTAACCAAAGGCCTGGTTTAAAAAGAACATTTTAAATAGGACACACAAAGGGGAGGAGGGAAGTCTAAGATATTCTTTGGAATCTTGTTTCTATGTTGTATGTTGGACATGTGACTGTAAAATTTTAATCTGAAAAACCAAATAAATAAATTTATATAAAAAAGGAACATTTTTGCCTGGCGCCTAAAGGTGTATAATGTAGGCACCAGGTGAACTTCCCTGGGGAGAACATTCCACTTGAATTTCAATAGGGGCCAATGTAAAGTTCTACACTTAGGCAAAAAGAACCAACTGCACAAATATAGGATGGGGGACACCTGGCTTACTAGAAGTACATGTGAAAAGGATCTCAGGGTCTTAGTGGACCACAAGCTGAACATGAGTATAGTGTCCAGATGAAGGCAAAGTAATAGTACCACTCTATTCTGCTTTGGTCAGACCAGATCTGGAATAGTACATTCAGTTCCTGGCACCATAACTTAAGAAGGATATTGACAAAGTGGAATGTGTATATAGGAGGGCCAACAAGATAATCAAGGGTCTGGAAACCAAGCCTTCTGAGGAATGGTTGAGGGAGCTGGGCATGTTTAGCCTGGTTAAAAGGTGACTGACAGGAGATGTGATAGCCATCTTAAAGTATCTAAAGAGCTGTCACATGGAAGATGGAGCAAGCTTGTTTTCTCCTGCTCTGGGTCGTAAGTCCCAAACCAGTGTCTTCAGATTACAAGAAAGTAGATTCTGACTAAACATCAGGAAGAAGAGATGTTTGACAGTGGAATGGTCTTCCTTGGGAGGTTGTGGACTCTCCTTCTCTGGAGGTTTTAAGCAAAGGTTGGATGTCCCTCTGTCATGGATGCTTTAGTTGAGTTTCCTGTATTGCAGGGGGTTGGACTAGATGACCCTTGGGAACCCTTCCAGCTCTAAACTTCTATGATCATGGAGGCAGAAGAAACCCATTGTAGCTCATAGTCAATTATAGCCTTCTCCCCATGAATATGTCCAATACTCTTTCCAAGTTGGTGGCCATCGCCACCTCCTGGAATCCTGGAGAGCCACTGCCAGTCAGTAGAGCTGGGCGATAGGTCACTCAATTGTTTGAAGCGGTATGGTGTTCAGATTGTGATACAATGGTACCTTGGTTCTCGAATGGCTTAACTCGTGAACAAATCGGCTCCTGAACGCCGCAAACCCGGAAGTAAGTGTTCCAGTTTGCGAATGTTTTTTGGAAGCCAAATGTCCAATGCAGCTTCCACTTGAGTGCAGGAAGCTCCTGCAGCCAATCGGAAGCTGTGCCTTCGATTTCGAATGGTTTCGGGAGTTGAACAGACTCTCGGAATGGATTAAGTTCAAGAACCTAGGTACCACTGTACTGGTTTCAGACATTATGAGCTGGCTGGGCAGTTGTGATGCATTCCCAGCGATGGACACATAATGCTGTACTTGATGGACCTTTTGGTCTGTTCTAGCAGGGCTTAATTCCTGCCTGGACCATTACAAAATCTATTTGCTGGTCTAGTTCTCAATGTTTTGCCATAGTGAGTTTAAAATCCGTCTAGGATGTAGCCGACAGGCATTTTCCACATTCTCAAATTAGGATTGTAACTGCACATTTTTAAAGGGTTTGTATGCACCCCTGGAAGTGTAATATGGTGAGAGACATCATTCAGTTTTTGTCATAGTACTTTGATCTTCTACAGCACCCCCCTCCACCCCTCTCTCATCTGTCATGCTCCATGATTCACACTTGTAGACAATCGCCGGGCAGATTTTCGTCTTGTAAATGATGAATAATGCAATGTCGAATTTTGTTTGACAATGGGTGAAATTTGTTGAATAAATTATCCCCTTAACAATGGCTGCCCTCAAAAAAATGAGTGAACAGAAAGAGGAGACGATAGGAAAGCGGGGAGATGGCAGCTGAATATCCCTGGGTTTAGTCTTGGAGGCTTTGAAGCCGATCCACTCACTCAGGACTGTGAATAAGCCTGGAGACAGAATCTGTGCCTAGCTTTCCTGTGTGTTTGCTGACATTCCAATTTTTGTAGGAAGACACGGTGGAAGAAACGAAGAAGAGATACATCAGGGATGCACCAAGGAGACTGGGGTAGGATGCGGATGGGGAAAAGCTTCGGAGGTTGGGAGCAATGATGTCCCACACTTTCTGTAGCCTCTGATGGGGGTTTTCTTGTTTGGAGGGGTGGACGCTACTTCTTAATGGCTTTGCTACTGGTAACTGAGCTGCTACCCCAAAACAAGAGCCTTTTGACCAGTTTAGACCATTGATCCATTCAACTCAGTATTGATTGGCAGCAGCTCTCAAGGGCTTCAGAGAGGGTGCACTCCCAGCCCTACTCTTACAATGTTGTTGTTGTTGTTGTTGTTGTTGTTGTTGTTGTTCAGTCATTCAGTCATGTCTGACTCTTCGTGACCCCATGGACCAGAGCACGCCAGGCACGCCTAGCCTTCACTGCCTCTCGCAGTTTGGCTAAACTCATGTTAGTAGCTTCGAGAACACTTCAAGAACTCTTACAATGCCGCAACCTAAAAGCAACACGACAGGCTAATAATTTGATTGCAACACTTTATATACCGTAGCTACTAAATTGTATCTTCATTCAGAGTCAAGTGGCATACAATATATACAAGGTAACAGGACAGTCCTTCCTGGATAACCTACTCTTTCTTTCTTTCTTTCTTTCTTTCTTTCTTTCTTTCTTTCTTTCTTTCTTTCTTTCTTTTTAAAAATATTTTTATTAGGTTTTACAACAAATTTTAACATAATCACTACTGAGAATACTATCACAAACTAAGTTTCAAAATCCCCCCCCCCGACTTCCCCCAACTTTCCTTTCTGGTTTATAACATATTCACTTCTCCTACATATTATCTTATTCCCTAATATAGTAAAATTAAGGTTATACATCATTATTATGTTCTATTTGTTGATTGTAAATGTTTAATCACACCCTACAAGTGAGTCCATTTCCTTATGTTGCTTATGTATGTACATCATAAAAGGTTCCCAGTCTTTTTTAAACTCTCTATTGTCCTTATCTTTAAGTCTTTCACTCAATTTCACCATTTCAGCATATTCCATCAGTTTTTCTTGCCATTTTCTTTCGTTGGCATTTCATCGCTTTTCCACCTTTGAGCTAGTAAAATTCTAGCCGCCGTTGTAGCATACATAAACAAGTTTTTCTTGTTTTTTGGCAAATCATGACCCAAAATCTATATATATAAAATCTTCATTCATTAATCTTTTATTGGCATCAAACAAACACACATACAGAACAGAACCGGATCAATACTTTCACAATGGCACAGACTATGCTAAAAGAGAAAAGAGAAAAGACTCCGCTGTCCACCATCACGTCTCTGGGACTCCTGATAACTCAGACGACTGCAGAATATTACGACGAGAAAAAAGCAAATGTAGGTATTGAGCCACCAATTTGGTGAGCTCCTGGTCTTTCCCCAATAGTAGGAAATGTAAGACCTCCTGCTCTGGTCTCCTTCTAAGGATGCAGAGCTGGTCCAGGAATTGCTGGCGGAGGTCATTGTAAAGTTTACAATGAAAAACCATATGAACAAGGCTTTCCACCTGGTGGTCATCGCATGGACAAATTCTCTCACCCTCCACCCTGCCTGAGAACCTTCCCCATAGGAGATTCGATGGATTTGCATTGAACCTGGCCAATGAAAATGCTCTTCTTTCTGGGGGGTTCAGTAGAAAATCGAGATAATTACAATTTGTTTCATGTGCCCACGGAAGATTGAAATAAAGAGGGGGACATGTTTTGCCTGCTGCCACTATAAGTTCTTGGCGCTCGATGTCCCACAACCTAGTTTTTATTGTGGCCTTGGCAGATAGTAAGGACATAGAATAATAGAATCATAGAGTTGGAAGAGACCACAAGGGCCATCCAGTCCAACCGCCTGCCAAGCAGGAACACCATCAAAGCATTCTTGACAGATGGCTGTCAAACCTCTGCTTAAAGACCTCCAAAGAAGGAGACTCCACCACACTCCTTGGCAGCAAATTCCACTGTCGAACAGCTCTTACTGTCAGGAAGTTCTTCCTAATGTTTAGGTGGAATCTTCATTCTTGTAGTTTGAATCCATTGCTCTGTGTCCGCTTCTCTGGAGCAGCAGAAAACAACCTTTCTCCCTCCTCTATATGACATCCTTTTATATATTTGAACATGGCTATCATATCACCCCCTTAACCTTCTCTTCTCCAGGCTAAACATACCCAGCTCCCTAAGCCGTTCGTCATAAGGCATCGTTTCCAAGCCTTTGACCATTTTGGTTGCCCTCCTCTGGACACGTTCCAGCTTGTCAGTATCCTTCTTGAACTGTGGTGCCCAGAATTGGACACAGTATTCCAGGTGGGGTCTGACCAGACCTGGGGGGAGGGACTGATTAACTGTACTGTCTTACTCGGTGGAAAGACAAGCTTGCAGTGTAGAGGGAGATGATCACTAAGCATAGGATCACCTATGTAAAACTCAACCACGTAGGGCGTCATTCCAGCGGGTATCAGAATATAATCCACCACACTATTTCCCTGCGGGGAGATATAGGTAAAATTCCCAGAGCCTTCCCATTCGGTTAGCCCATTGAGCCATGTCAGGGCCCTGGTGGTGGTCAGCTTAGTGAGTCGCAAACCCACCAGATTAATTACTGGATCCTGGGATCTGCGTTCCCAAAAACAGAAGTCTGGGAGAACAGAAGTATCCAGGATCCCCCATGCTTTTGTATACACTTCCCACCCTTGGCCTAGGCGGGCATTAAAGTCTCCAGTCAAAATGATAGGTAAGTCAGGGCAGATGAAGTCCAGATTCTCAAGCACATGCATAATAAGATCCCATTGTAGGTTCTTGGCTGTGACAGTGGGAGTGGGAGGGATATACACATTGAACAATAACATTTCCTGGTTCTCCAGCACTATCTTTGTTACTAGTAACTTACAGCTAGCATTTGTCGACAGGATGTGTTCGCTTTTTATATGGAGAGCCACTGGGGTTAACAATCCACCTGAGAGCCTACCTTTCTTGTGGCTTTTGGTTGCCGGAACAGAAAAAGCATTAAAACCTGCAAATTCGATATGATGTGATGACCAGGTTTCTTGTAAACTAACTATATCATGTGCCCTTATTAACTTTGTGAACTCAGGGAGGCACAGCTTAGAAAACCACACTGCCACGTTCCACGATACCAACTGCAGAGAAAGATTTTGCACCAGGTTCCCAGCCGTGGCATAAAGTCAATCTAGGTGCATATCGGAAGGATGGCTATCACTTGAAGCCCCGGACGGTTCCAGATGTATTTCCTCCACTACCTCTGGGTTATTAGTCCGTGGACCCTGGAGTCGTTTGCTAAGATAATCAGGGGGTCTTCCTCACTCTGCCCCATATAAGAATTCCGACCGGCCTTGGGTTGCTGGGCACTAAGTAGATGTGGTGAAAATATATATATCAGCCAAATCTATTATCATGTCCTTCCAGATCTAATAGATCAGTATTTTCCAATTTAATCCAATCCAAGTAACACAGCTCGCTTCATAATACAATTTAAAATCTGGAAGTGAGAATCCCCCTTTATCTTTAATATCTGTTAATATTTTATGTTTTATTCCTGGTTTCTTCCTTCCAAATAAATTTTGAGATATCTTTTTGCCATTTCTTGAAGCAGACCATGTTACTTATTACCAGTATTGTCTGGAATAAAAACAACATTTTTGGCAATGGGTTCATTTTAATTGCTGCAATTCTTCCTAATAATGATAGGTTCATTCTACCCCATATTTCTAGATTCCTTTTTAACTCATTCCAACATCTTTTCATAATTATCTTTATAAATATTGATTCTAGTTGAGAGCCAAATCCCTAGATATTTTACTTTTTTATGGGATTCTATTTCTATGGCATGGTATGATTCTTTTTTATCTGTTTCTATTAAACTTTTAACTAATAACTTTGTCTTACTTTTATTTAATTTAAATCCTGCTACTTGCCCAAACTCCTAAATTCTTTCTATCACCCTTGGAAGAGAGTTTTTGGGATCGTCAACTGTAATTACCAGATCATCTGCATAGGCCAGGGGTCGGCAACCCGTGGCTCCGGAGCCGCATGTGGCTCTTCTACAGCTTTGCCGCGGCTCCGGGGTGGCGTGCCTTCTCCCGCTCCCCTTTCCCTCCCGTCGCGTCGGTGTGTGTAGTCGGGGGGCGGCGGGAGAGCGAGCTGCAGAGAGAAAGAGAAGTTGGCGAGCTGCGACGGGCGCGTCGACGGCAAACCAGAGCCGAGCGCGGAGCCCGAGAGCGAGAGCAGCGCCTCCTCCTCCTCCCGCTTCCCGGCTGGGCAATTGACAGCTCATTATCATGCTGCGCTCACTCGCTGCCTGTCTAGGGCCGGAGGGAGAGCGAAACGCACGCGCACACAAAAGCTGGTGTGTGTGTGTGTGTGTGTGTGTGTGTGTGTGTGTGTGTAAAACCCTCCCCAGACCATCCCGGGAGGGGAGGGAGGGGGAGCGTCGGGTGGAGTGGGGAGCGAAGGGGATGAAGGAGAGCGGGATCCTCTGGTGGGGCGTTTTCTTTCCGAAAGGAAAAAGTTGAACTTGGCTCCTCTCTTCATCCACCCTCCCGGGCGCTGCCATCGTCCCCAGATCTCACTTTGGAAGCCCAAAGGAAGGAAGCGGAGATTTTAAAAAGCGTGAGGAAGGAGAAGAAGAGAAAGAAGGAGAGAGGATGAGAGAAAGGGAGGAAAGAGACTTCTCTCTTCTCTCGCCTCCTTCCCACCCCGATCCCCCTTGGCCGGGCAGTTCGCTTCGTACACAACTTTGTGTATTGCAGGGGGGCGAGGATCCCCCAACGGCGTCCAGATCGCGGGCGGGACGCGCTGGGCTCCTGAGGGCACCCCGGAGGCAGCGAGCGAGGCTAGGGCTTGCCTTGCATTCAGGGAAGCCATCCATCCCTCCGTCCTGCGCGCCGCCTCGATCTGGGGCTCTCTCTCTCTCTCTCTCTCCTTTCTCTCTGCTCCGTCACTGCGCCGGATTACAGGAGCTGCGGATGCCGGTAAGCCAAGCAGATCCCCAGCCCTAGCAGGGCGTGAGGAAACCTGGGGTGGGACGGGAGGCGCCGCCGCCGCCAGCAAAGGAGCTGTTCTTTAGCACTCGGGCAGGCGAGCAGGGAAATTCCCAAGCGCCGCCGCCGCTGTTTAGCAGAGGGAGGAAAAGTTACCTAACAAGCGGCTCCTCCGGGTGGAGATGCGGCAGGCTTTGTATTGTAGTGTGTTTTATTTATTTATTTGCTTTTACGGCTCTCACTATTTTCCTCTTAAAGCACCCTCTTATTATTAGCCCTTCCCGGTTCTCGCGGCTGACTTCTTCGTGTAGGCCAGGGCTACTTTTCTTTTGCCTCTGAGCAAAAGACTCTTAGGAGTCAAAGCAATCTGAATGGTGTTTAGTTACAGGTCTCTCCCCCTCCCCACCTTCTGACTTTCTCTTCTCAGCCGGCCTTTTCATCTGCTGCATTTTGACTAGACTACCCAGCGGTTCACATTTGATCTATTATTATTATTATTATTATTATTATTATTATTATTATTAGGTCGTATCCAGTGTTAATCCTACTCAGCACAAACCCATTGAAATTGATGGGCACAATTTACTAAGTTTTTCATAAATTTCAGTGGCTCTATTCTGGGTAGAACTTCACTGGATTCAACTTCTCCTTCTCCTTCTCCTAACAGGAAATAAATCAGGAGGCTCCTGATGGACGCTTGCCTAAATCGCGGCGGCGCGGGGCGGCAGGGGGCGGGGCACCATACGTCATGCGCAATGACATCACATGGCCCCGCCCCCTCGCCTAGGGCGCGAAAAGCGGCTCCCAGTTTTTTTTTTCCTTCGGAAACGGGTCCAAGTGGCTCTTTTTGTCTTAAAGGTTGCCGACCCCTGGCATAGGCTTTCAATTTATATGACTTTTTCCCTACTTTAATTCCTTTAATATTTTCATCTGCCCTTATATTTCTCGCCAGGACTTCCAGGACTCACTGTCTCGTTCCTTTTTGTATTTTACATTCATCTGTTACCACCTGATTAACAATTAATTTTGCTTTTTGATTTGAATATATAGCTTGAATTACTTTTTTAAACTTATCTCTAAAATTCATTTCACCAAGCACTCTTTTCATAAATTCCCAAGAGACATTGTCAAAGGCTTTTTCAGCATCTATAAACATCAATGCTGCATGTTTTTCATTTCTCACTTCTACCCTGTTTCCCCTATTTTAATACGTAGTCATAAAATAAGCCATAGCAGGCTTTTTTTGCATTTGCGAAATATAAGCCGTACCCCGAAAATAAGCCATAGTGATAGGCACAGTTCTGGAGGGCGCCAAGGAAAAGGCTGGGCTGGGCTTACGTAAAAAAAATAAGACATCCCCTCAAAATAAGCCATAGTGCGTTTTCTTGAGGGGAAAAAATATATAAGACGGTGTCTTAAAATAGGGGAAACACGGTAGGTATTCTATAATATCTATAATGTTTCTCATATTATCTTTCATTTGTCTACCTGGAAGGAATCCTGCCTGATCATGATGTATACACTAATTCAATACTATTTTCATTCTATTGGCCATTATATTAGCAAATAATTTATAATCACTATTTAATAATCAGATTGGCCTATAACCTTTTATTAATGACACATTGGCATCTGATTTGGGGATTAAAGTTATATAAGCCTCTTTTCATGTCTCTGGGACTTTTCCTGATATTATCATTCATTATTTCCTGTAATGGTATTAGCAATTGATTGTTTAATTTCTTATAATATTTTGCTGATAGTCCATCTGGTGCTGGCGATTTTCCTATTTTGGCCTGCTTAATTGCATCTAATATTTCTTGGCTTGTTATCTGGGCATTTAAAATTACTAATTTTTCTTCTTTAATTTTTGGTAAATTACTAGCTTTCAAATATTCATCTATATCCTTCCCCTTTTCACATCCTTTACTATATAGTTCTGTAAAATATTTAACAAAAGCTTTCCTAATTTCTTTTGGGTTGTCTATTATTTTTCCATTTTATTTTATTTATGCTCATTTTTTGCTCACTTTTATTCAACTGCCATACTGATAATTTCCCTGGTTTGTTTGCATATTCAAAATACTTTTGTTTCATTCTTTTGATTTCCCACTCTATTTCTTGATTGATGATCATTGAAACTGTGTTTCTAATAATATTATTATTTGCTTTGTGGACTCTTTATTTGGTTTGCATATTAATTATTTTTCTTTTTTCAGTAATGCCTCTAATATTTCTCTTTACTTTTTTCCTCTCAGTTTCCTGTTATACGTATTTTGTTGAATAAGTAAGCCCCTCATGACCGCTTTACTAGCATCCCATACTATCTGTGCTTTCATACCCTTATTAAGATTTAGCTCAAAATAGTCACTTAATACCTTTTGTGCTTTTTCTAAGAAATTTTGATCATCCAATAAATCCTCATTTAATATTCATTTAAAAGTGGATTGTATGGATAACCAACTGTTTCATACTTTCTTCCTCAGCTAATAAGAATGATGCCAAATAAAATAAATTCAGATACAATCAATGAAAAGATATACCAAAACATTCTACATCCAGTTATAAAACATAACAATAATATTTTACCAAATAAGCGGTCCGAGAGGGTACATAGGTTACAAATGGTTCAGCTTTCACTAAGTAGTGTAATTAGCTGACACTGTTAGTTAGTACAAAGTTGCCTTATAAAGACCTCCAGCAGGTGAATTAGACGATATCCAGATTTAAAGGTACAGTACCTAATACAGTATATACAACACCAGGAATACAGATAACAGCAACACTTACAACTGCAAACCCAAACAGGGAATTATACAAAACAATTTAGGTCTGAACTAAACCTGTCCTGCTACTGCTGCTACTGCCTCTGGAGCACCAACTTCTTTCATCATGTTCACTGCTAAATATATGAATAAGTTGTGAATATAACCAGGTGCAATGGTTGGGACTTTATACTTACCGGTATTTTGGAAGGCATGTGGCCTCAAGCTTAGATACACCTTTGGAAAAATCCCCTGCTTTGGGAAATTCTCTGAAGTCACATTAGTTGGTGTTACCTTGTATATATTATATGCCACTTGACTCTGAATGAAGATACCATTTAGTAGCTACTGTATATAAAGTGTTGTAATCAAATTATTAGCCTGTTGTGTTGCTTTTAAGTTGCCAGATTTTTCTGTTCTCAACACAGAGGATGTTTGCTGCTACTACAATGCAGCAACTCCCATGTTTGATCCCCAGATTTTCCAATATAAACTGGAGCTAGATTATAATCCAACTCAGTAGTTGATTCATTGGCCAAGTGCCTTCCCCATTTTCTATTTTGAGTATCTCTGATAAATTTCCCACAAAATACGAATCTGGCTACATTCCCACCAAATGTGGGTACCTTTTCTATTATGACACCTTTAATAATTCACAATGGTCTTTTCAGCGTGGGATAGGATACACTTTTCCTTCATGGCCACAATCTTGATGTGGGCTTGTTTATGATTGCATCTGGATCCTCATCTTGTGTAGGGCTCATCTTGGGTTCAGGGCTGATGCTGGCACGCCGTCTGGTCAGGATCTGACTGAGGGGCCAGGAGCTCTCAGGGGCCCAACATCCCAGATCCCATACTGCTGTGATGCTGCCTCCTACCTGACCTCCCCCTAGATTGTTATTAAGATGCAAATCATTATTTTTTTGAGGGGTGGTGGTAGTTGTGTGTCTTGTGGGTGGTTGTGTCTTGTGGGTAGTTGTGGACATTGGTGATGTGGTGGAAGGGAAGGAAAATATCTGAAATTTGTGGCACATGCAGAATGAACATTTTAGAAATTAAGAAGAGATAGAGAGAGAGAGAGAGAGAGAGAGAGAGAGAGAGAGAGAGAGAACACATGGACCAATGCATTTGTTAATAAATTCAAGTCATGCAGAACTACAAGATCCCAAAAGGAATTTGGATGAGGAGAGTTTCAGAAGCCTCCCCAGAACTTGGGGACTAATTTATAATCAGGAGATTATTTCATGGGGTTGCTTTGGCTATTCTGTTTTTAATGCAAAACAAAACTGAAAACAACCACCCTCCACTCAAAAGAAGGGAAATGGTGAAACCAATCTGATGTCTTCATCTGTGCAGTTTTGCTTTTGCTGATCAATAAAATTAATCCCATTTATCCTGGCACTGTTAAGGGGGAAGCTGATGGTTTCTAACCATTGGAAGGAAATGCTGGCTATTAATGTCATTTCTCCTTGTGTCTGTGATAGATTTTTAGTGTCTCTCCAGCTGATTCTCTGCTGTTGCCTTTTGTTTTGTCCTCAATCGCTTGTCTAATAAAGGCTATTATCTTTGGCACAAATCTACTTCATGCCTCAATTCAACTTCGTAACAGTCGGTAATAATAGCAGAACAATGATGCTTTTTAAAGAGGGATCTTTCACGGCCGGGGTTTCTTCTCCTCCTTTCCTCCATTGTATTAGAAGGAGATTAGATGGCTGGAGAGAAGGTGCACAGGATAGTGGGAGAGGCCTGCAGGGTTGATAAATTGGACACGGAGGCAGCATTAGGAGCAAAGTCAATGCAGCTTCTTTGGAAATGCCAATAGAGAGCCTGATATGCTGATGTGCCCCTGATAATTAAAAGAGGGGAGCAGGCAGGCCAGGATTTATTTTCTGTAAATCCAACAGAATGGATGGTGCAAGCAGGCATGGAATTGCCTCTTTACAGTGAGCATAGAAGCTTTAGCACCATTTCCAAAATGTCTTGGTTCTCCCCACTCTCAGGTCCTGCTTGCAACCTTCTTGTAGGCCTCTGGCTGGCCATTGTGAGAACAGGAGGCTGGACTAGATGGGCCACTGGCTGGATCCGGCAGAGCTCTTCTTATGTTCCTAACTTTGCATTTAAATATTTTTTGGTGAGTTGAGGTGTTGTTGTGCTTAACTTGGGGATGCAACAAGGTGGCAAAGGGCTCTTCTCATACTTTCAAACTGGTTGCACTCGGAGTGCTGTGGGTGTTTTTGAAGATGGTGAAGGAGGCACTTTTACATGCAAATTTCATGTGTGTGTAAAATTTACACACTCATGCACACACCATAAGCCCATATCTGAGCAGCAAAAATTCTTAAAACAGATGTGGGGAACCTTTGGCCCTCCAGGTGTTGCTGAACTATAGTTCACCTCATCCTGGCCATGCTTGCTGTGGCTGATGGGAGTTGTAGTTCAGCAACATCTGGAAAGCCAAAAGATCCTCACACTTGTCTTAAAACGTGGCTATGGGGCTCCCGTGAGCCAAGTGAGGCCTTCCCTTTTATGGACTGTAACTCAAGCACTACACCTAACTCAGTGGAAGAGCACATGCTTTGCACCCCAAAGGTCTAGGATTCACTCACCAACACCTTCAGTTAAGAAGATCAGGTAACAGGGGATGGGAAAGGCTCTCTGTCGGATAGCTCAGTCAGTAGGGTTTGAAGCCCAGGTTGGGCAACAAGATTCCTTCATTGCACAAGGTTGGACTAGATGACCCTCGTGGTCCCTTCTCAATGTACAACTCTATGAGTCTATGATTCTAAGATCCTAGAGAGCTGCTGACAGTTCCAGTGAGTGAGTCTGAACGAGGATGTGTAATAATTTTCTTTTATCATTTTCAATATTTATGAGTTTGCTGCTATATGTCAGAAGCTCAGCAGGTAGTTTACAGGTAAAAAATTAAAATAGTAAAAAAGAAAATGCGTAGATAAAATCTAAAAACCAGAATAAAGAGATCTTAAAAATAAAATATAAAACTGGAATAAAAACTACCAGCAGCATAAAAGTCAGCAACAGAGAACAGCATGAGTACAACATATCTTAAAATAATAAAAGAAAACAAGATGTGAAACCCTTCATTTCCCCTCCCCCCACTTAAAACCAGTAGCATCTTCACCTCTTGGGCCCCTTACCCCTTAGGTACCTGGCAAACTTTGTCTGGCAAAGATGTTCTGCAACTGACAGGTGCCATGAAATATGGAACCAAATTAGACAATGTTAGGCTAGATTTGGGTGGGGGACCTCCAGCCCACAGACAAGTTAGGCCCCCAGGGCCTCCCGTTTTTGTCTGTGAGGTGATTTCAACCAAGCCCACTGCCCTGCACCTCGGATCAGGCATACCTGGCATCAGGTATGGGGCAGGGAAAGACCGACCTCAGCTGAAAAGGGATTTGCAGCCCCATCTCTCCTGTCCTCCTTGTATGCAACCACATAAGAAGAGCCTGACAGATCAGGCCCATGGCCCATCTGATCCAGCCTCCTGTTCCCACAGAGTCTGACCAGATGCCTGTAGGAAACCTGCAAGCAGGATTCAAACACCAGAGCCCTCTCCCCTCCTGCGGTCTCCAACAACTGGTATTCAGAAGAAATGCTGCCTCCTACTGTGGAGGCAGAGGAGAGTCCTCATGCTACTGGAAGGAATTTATTTTATTTTATTTTGTTTTTACTCATGACTAATAGGCAGTGATAGCTTTCTCCTTCTCTGTGAATTTGTCTAATCCACTTTCAAAGCCATTCAAGTTGGTGGGCTTCATTGCCTCCTGTGGGAGGGAGTTCCCTAGTTTTCCTGTGCAGGTGTGTGTAGATAAACATCCAGAGATGCAGACCAATGTTCTGACCTGCTATGAGGTAACTTCTTTGTGTTCATCGAAAAAACTTCAGAGAGCAAGCGGAAGGGAATGGGGGTTAAGTGGACCTGAAGAGGACTGACTTGTTACTTGATGGTGCTTTGCCCCACTTTGAATGCTGCACAGATGCTGGTGGTTTCCCCTTGCCCATAAAATTGTGTTTTGTTTTTATTCTTTCTGTTGGAGCAAGGCCACCCAGAGGCCTCCCAGAGGCAGCCCTCCTGCAAGATGTAAATATTTAGTGCCCACAGCTTCTGGTACTTTTAAATTGCTGCTTTTAAGGGCATTTTCCTGCTATTACTTGGTTTCTGCATTACCATCAACAATAACAGGATAACATGCATGGCACTCAGGCATTCTCTCTCTCTCTCTCTCTCAGCTCTCCTCCCAAATTGTAATTGCTTCAGAGCTGTCAGATAGTTGGTAAAAAGCAATTTTCCTCACATTATTGGGGGTGGGGAATCTATCACATTATTTGCTGTAACCTTTCCAGTATTTAGGGGAAGGGGCGGCAGCCGTGGTTTGGTTGCACATTTCTGATTCCACCTCTCTCTCTGGGCCCTCCAATTTCTCCTCAGTTCATCCAACATGAGATATTATAAGAAGGACGAGGTAGATGGCTGGACTGTGTCCTCTGGACCAGAGCCTCTAATATGCTCAGCTGAGCTCAAGATTCAGGGCCCTGTCTCTGATAACTCCAAAGAGAGAATTTTTCTGTATTGTAAACTTAATAGGAATGCTTATTTGTGAGGGCATATTGAGCCTGCAATGATGATTGATGCTGAATTTAAATGGAGGGTTTAATATTTTGGGGAGGAGAGGAGGGGGAAGAAAAATATCTGTATTTTACATTAGCATTTCTCAAAGTGAGGAGACATGGGTGAGAGAGGGGTGGGATGGGAGAGGGCAATATTTCCAAAATTCTGCTCCTCCAAATTTCACAGGGTTTTAAAAAAGTGCCCCCCAAAGCAATTCTAATATGAATGCATCAATAATTTTGCTGTGCAATTTCACAGATTCAGAGGAATTTATTGCCTGATTTTGTGGCTTACATTTGTTGTCCTAAGGTTTTTATAATGACTGAAACAAGGGCAGGCAAAGATGTTGCTATCCCCTTATTGTCAGGGGGCTGCCTATCCCTTCCAGCCCGGCGTTGAGTGGCTATAGGGAGCAGCCCCCGATCTTGACGACCGATTCCTCCTCCCCCTCTGGCAAAAGCAGTGGAGAGGGGGAAGCGGTGGGAGGGCTTCAGCCAAGCAGGCAGAGCTCTTCGTGACCCCATGGACCAAATAATTACATTTATCTTTTAAGTCATTTCAGTTTTTAAACATAAATATCATTCCACAAGTTACCATGTGTTCTCAGAGGCCTATAACCATGTTCTATTGATGTTGCATATGTATTAACACTATGTCAGGTTGACTAAAAAATAGTGGTTTGCTTGTCTGTTTGGCTGTCTTGGACAGTTGTCTGTTTGTCCATTGATACTAAGTCCCAGAGTGGTGAGATCCAGATCTCAAACAGGTCTGCATTCCAAGAATGGAAACAGAGCATAGGCATCTGGATGGCCACTGTGAGAACAGGATGCTGGACAAGGTGGGCCATTGGCCTGATCCTGCATGCTTTTCTGATGTTACTTTGTTCAAAATATGGATCTGGAGCCTTCTTGGCTGTCTGGCTAATTTATTATGGCACAACTGGCCTTTTAGTTGCCAGTTGTGGCCCCTTGACCAATGTATTAAAATGTGTTTTCCACTCTCAGGATGTGTTTGGCTTTTGTAAGTGTTAACAATGGGGAATGAATAGGAATGTGCGTGAAATATTCTGTAGGCATCCTCTGTGGGGCTTTCCTTTCTCTGTTCTTCTCAGCCATGTTGAAGGCTGTTGCAGCTGCTCCAGAATACAAATGAGAGCCAGCTCTGCATCTTTCATAATCTGTAGTGAAGCCTTCCTCTTGTGGTAGGATTCTGACCCAAGGTAAAGCTGTTTTAGATGAGCTGCCCACAGGAAGGAGGAGGACTAAAACATTTTTTAAAAGGTCTGTGTAAGTGAGATAATGTTGATGATGTCCCCTTTGAGCAAGGGCTGAAGCTTACTTGCTTACTTACAGAACAGGTTCAGATCTTCATGGCTTCTCAATTAGTCCCCTTTTCGAGTTGGGGTTTTTTTTTTTTTTGGGCAATCTATTTTTATTCGTCATTTTTTTTTACATATTGTAACAAAACACTTGAATACTCATTTAAATAAAACCAATACATATACATATACTCCGCCGAGTATTGTGACTTCCTTCCCATCCCATCCTGGATTTCTTTTTTCCTCTTTCATTCTTACGCCTTTCTTATACATAAATTATTGTAACTAGTTTTATGTAATTTGATTATTCATTATTTAAACTCTGATTATTATATTGCAAGTATTATATCAAAACCTGTGAATGAATTCATGTTTTTACAATGTTTTCCTAAATATACAATAAATTTACTCCAATCTGATTGAAACACTTGGTCTTTTTGTTCTCTAATTCTCCCCGTTAATTTCGCCAATTCTAAGTATTCCAATAACTTTATTCTCCATTCTTCAATAGTTGGTATTTCAAGAGATTTCTAATTCTGTGCCCATAAGATTCTAGCAGCGGTGGTTGCATATAAAAATAATCTTTGGTCGTTCCTCGCTATTTCTTCCCCCACCATTCCTAGCAAAAACGCTTCTGGTGTTTTTGGAAAAGTGTATTTTAACATTTTTTAAAATTCGTTATATATTGATTCCCAAAATGATTTTGCCTTTTCACACACCCACCACATATGATAAAAATCACCGTCCTCTGTCTTGCATTTCCAACATTTTTTGTTTTTCATTTTATACATTTTTGCCAGTTTGGTGGTGGTTATATACCAGCGATACATCATTTTCATGATGTTTTCTTTTAATACCATACAGGCCGTGAATTTAATATTTTGATTCCATAATTTGTGCCATCTGTCAAATTGTATATTGTGCCCTACATCAATTGCCCATTTTATCATACATTCTTTCACTTCTTCATCTATGGTGTACCACTCTAATTGATAACAATTTTCCTTTCCCCTCCACCACTTCCATCTGGAATTTTGATTTACTTTTTTCAAATCCATTTTTCCTCTTATCCTCATTAAACAACCCATGCACTTGATGATACTGAATCCAGCCTGTTAGGTTTCCTGCCACCTGCTCATATGGTCTTATTTTCCATCCTCTCTCTGAGTCTATTATTAGATCTTTGTAAATGATCCATTTATTTTCCATATTCACCTTCTTATTGTTAACATTTCTGTTGGGGACAGCCATCTCGGAGTCTTTGTTCTTATATCTTTGCCACACTTCAAATATTGGTTTCCTAATTACATGTGTTAGGAAATCTTTATGGGTTTTTACTTTGTCCTGCCAAAGATATGAGTGCCACCCGTATCTGTTGTTGAAACCCTCTAAATCCAGTATATCCGTATCTTTTAATATCATCCATTCTCTTATCCAAATCAGGCAGGCTGCTTCATAATAAATCTTCAGATCCGGCAAACCGAAGCCACCCCTTTCTTTTCTATCCACTAATAATTATGTTTAATTCTTGGAGGCTTCCCTTGCCAGACAAATTTGGATAATTTTTTTTGCCACTCCTTCAACTGTCCCGTCCCTTTAATTACTGGAAGCATTTGAAAAAGAAATAAAAATTTTGGGATCACATTCATTTTTATAGCTGCTATCCGCCCCTAGAGAGAGAGCTTCAATCTATTCCAGATATCCAAATCTCTTCTGATTTCTTTCCATAGTACTGTGTAATTATCATTAAATAAATTTATATTTTTAGACATCATCCAAATACCAAGATATTTCACTTGCTTCACCACCGCGATTTCAAATCTTCTTTGTATCTCATCACTTTCCTTTTTATTTATATTTTTTACCAACATTTTAGTCTTTTTCCTATTTATTTTAAATCCCGCTAATTTTCCAAATTCTTCCATCTCTTTCAACATTTCTTCTAAACTTTTCCCCGGCTCTTCCAAAGTTACCACTACGTTGTCTGCGAATGCTTTGCATTTGAATTCCTTCTTTCCAATTTTAATTCCTTTAACTGCAGTGTTCTCTCTTATCTTGTTCAATAGAACTTATAATACTGTTATGAACAGAAGTGGGGATAAGGGACATCCTTGTCTCGTACCCTTTGTTACCTTGAGCTTTTCAGTTAATATATTGTTAATAATTAATTTTGCTGTCTGATCTCCATAAATCGCCTTAATCCCTCTCGTGAACTCTTGACCTATTTCCATCTTATTCAATATTTTCTCCATAAACTTCCATGACAAATTATCGAACGCCTTCTCCGCGTCGATGAATATTAGGGCTGATTTTTTATCTATCTTCATCTCTAAATATTCGATTAAGTCTACAACCGTTCTTATATTGTTTTTCATTTGGCGTCCTGGTAGGAATCCCGCCTGATTCTTATGAATCTGTTTGTTCAAAACCTCTTTTAATCTATTAGCCAAAATATCTGTAAATAATTTGTAGTCTAAATTCAATAAGGAAATTGGTCTATAATTTTTTACATCTGTTAGGTCCGAATCTTGTTTGGGTATTACCGTGACTATGGCCTCCTTCCATGTACTTGGAATCTGTCCCTTGTTTAAAATATTATTCATTACCGGTACTTCTGTAAGAACTGGAATCAAATATTCCACCATTTCTTTATAATATTTTGCTGTCAGGTCATCGGGGCCCGGTGCCTTTCCCATCTTTAATTTTTTGATTGCTGAATGCACTTCTTCTGATGTTATTGGTGCATTTAATCTTTTCTGATCCTCTTTTGTAATTTTCTTTGGTTTGTTCTTTTCTAAATATCGGTCCATTTCTAATTCATCTTCTTGCCCTTTTTGATATAGTTCTTTATAAAAGTTTTCAAATGCTTCTCTAATTTCCTTTGGATTCTCTATTATTTTATCGTTCTTTATTATTTTATTTATCATATTTTGCTTCTGTCTTTTCTTCAGTTGCCACGCCAATAGTCTTCCAGTCTTATTTGCATTTTCAAAATTTCTTTGTTTATTCCACTTTAACTTCCATTCTATTTCTTGGTTTATTATCATGGAGAATTGAGTTTGCAGTGTCTTTATACTTTGTTTCAGAGCTTTGTTTCCTGGATTTAAATTTAATTGTCCTTCTTTTTCCATAAGTAAATTCAACATTTTTTCCTTTCTCTTTTCTTTCTCCTTCTTTTTGATACTATTTTGCATGATCAGAAAGCCTCTTAACACAGCCTTACTAGCATCCCACACCACGTTAAATTCTGTCCCTTTATTAATATTTAACTTGAAGTATTCTTCCAATACCTTCTTTGGCGTTTCCACCACCTTCTGATCGTTGAATAAATTTTCATTCATCCTCCACCTTGTTGGCAATCCATTTCTCTTTAGCTCCATATAAACTGGATTATGATCCGTCAACGTTCTTGGGAGAATCTCTACTTTGTTCACTTTTACTATTAGTTCATTAGATATCCAAATATAGTCAATCCCCCCTGAGCTTTTATTTGGCTCAGAGAAATGAGTGTATTGTCTTACTTGCCGATGTTTGCATCTCCATGCGTCTGTCAAACCTAAATTCTCTGTTAGTGTGAAGAAAGATTTGGGGAGTTTACCTCCTGCCTTGTCTCCCTTTCTTGCTGATCTGTCAATCCTTGGATTTGCCACCCCGTTCAAGTCTCCCATTATTATCATTCTCTGGTCTATATAATCAAACAGAATCTCCTCCAATTTTTTATAAAATGTTGCCTTGGAAGTTCATTTGAACTATTATTATTCTACCTTCATCATCTTTGTAAATTAATTTTGGTTCGTATTTCTCCTTGATGTAAATCACCACCCCTCATTTTTTCTTTTGATCTGCAGTTACAAAATCACAACCCAGTCTTTTATTAGATAATACCCTCTTATGTTTTTTTGAGACATGTGTCTCTTGCAAGCAGACAACATCCAAACTTTGTTTAATCAAAACATGTTTCACTTTTATTTCTTTTCACCTTATTATTTAGTCCGTTTACGTTCCAAGCCTGTAGCCTCAGACCCATAATTTATTCATAATTTATTTAATGCCTTGTAATTTTACAGAATTATATTGATATTCGCCTTAGGGTTCGAGATTATCTTTCCCTTGTTCCTCTTCCTCTTCTCCTTCTTCCTCTTCCTTGTTTCCTTCCTCTTCTTCTTCCCCGCCTTCCTCTTCCTCTCCTCCTGTCACGCCTTCCATTATATCTCCTGGTTTTCCTTTCTTTTCCTTGACTTCTAATCCCAGCTCCTTCGGGTATCTTCTCGTGAATTTTTTCAATTCTGGGGCACTTTTTATTCTAATTTTTTTGTTTTTGAAATAAAAGGACATGCCTTCTGGGAATTCCCAGCGGTATTGGATTCCTTTCTTTGCTAAGATCCCCGCCAGTTCTCTATATGGATCTCTTTTTTGCAAAAATCTAGTAGGGATCTCCTTATAAATAATAATTTCTCTTCCTCCAATCACTAATTTCTGTGCTTGATTCAATTTTAGAATCTCATTTCTAATGTCCATGGAGTTGAACATGATCAAGCAATCTCCTGGTAATTTCTTTGCTCTAGCTTTTGTTGACTTCACTCTTATTCAAAAAATATTCATAATAGAATACTCTAATTCCTCCTGTTTCATGTTCAACCACTTTGCCAACTCTACTACCAGTTTTTCCCTAATGTTTTCTTTCGCTTCTTCCGGGACGCCCCTCAGCTTCAAATTCAATTGTCTCTGTCTTAGTTCTAGGAGAGCAAGATTATCTAAAACCTCCTCTTGTATTTTATTAAGTTCAACCACTTCCTCTTTCACTTTCTCTGTCTCCTTTTTAGACTGTTTAATTTCCTTTTGAACCTTTTTAACAGAGTCTTCCATTGATTTAGATCTCACTGCCAAGTCCTTGACTTGTTCTTTTAACTCCCCTACCACTTCCTCAAATTTCTGGTCAATTGCCACTTTTAAATCTGTCAACTTTCCTTCTATGTTTCTCTCTATATTTTGTTCACTTTGTCTAATTTCTTTTCTTATTTCCGCCAGGAGACCCTCCCATTCTCTACCTTCTTCCTGTTTTGAACCTTTTCTCTCCCCTGGTGTCGCTGTTCCTTTTGCTCCCTTCATTCTGACAGATCTAAAATGTTCTCTTCCTTTCCCCACCGCTAGGAGCCCCAGTTTGTCTCACTGCTACAAACAGTTCTACAATACAATATATAACAATCACTTTTCCCCGGCGCCACTAGATGTCACCTCTGGCATTCCTTTCAATCCCAGTCTCTTTTAACAGTCTCACCAAGTTACTTTCATTTTCGTCTCCAACATTACTTCCCATTTCTTTGTCTCCAACACTTTGCAATTCTGTATCCAAACTCAGTCTTAGTCTCGCAGTCTGATGTATTCTTCGAAGGGTACCTAGGAGAATAAAAAACCCCTCCCAGCCCCTTTATCAAAGCCAAATAATAATAAAAAAGACAAAATAACAAAACCCCCAACTTTTCAAAGCTGATAATGGTCAATAACTACGGAGCGACGCTCCTCGGGAAGATGAAGGAAATCCTCCGTTAACAATGGCGCCAATGTTTCCCCGTTCGTCTGCTGGTCCCCCTTCTCTTCGTATTTTCAGCAAAATTCTAGCCAAAACTCCGCTTTTAAAAATTTTCTGTTCTTCAGCCACTTATCAGCTTAATCCACTAGACTGCAAAAACTTCCGTGTTGAAATGTTTTAAAGTGTTTTAAATAATCCAAACGGGGTAAGAAAGCTGACGAGGAGGGTGTAGGGAGAGGAAGGGCAAGGAATGCATTTTATCCTCTCCTCATGAGTCTGGACATATAAAATCAGTCCTTCCCAAAGTTCTCAAACTCCTTCCGTGCGTGGCTTCCGGTTTGGTGCCGGGCTGGAACAGTCAGGAAATCCTCGCGCTCCGAGGATTTCCAGCTTTGTCGGGATTGGGGGTGTCGGTACAGCGATCCGAACCCCCAGAAGAGCCTCAGGTGGGGTGGCCTGAGGATGTGGAGATCCGGCGGGTGGTCCCGGATCCTCCCTTGCTCTCCGGTAGCCCGTAAAAGGCTGCTGAGAGGAGCGAGGTGGAAGGCAGGGGACACTGAGGATTCAGCGGCTTTCCCGGCAGAGTGAAGCTGTAAAGACTGACAGTCTGAGCACCAGACTAATCCCTTAAAAGAACTTTTTTTAAAAAAGGAACCATGAGTAGAGGAATTTAATTGATAAAGTTCAAATAAGTGTAATTGGAACAGCGGAGAGACTGAAAAGGGAAGCCCGTCTCTTCTGCTGCGGCAAAAGGGAAAGTAATAACTAAGACTGCAGCCGCAGAAAGTTTTTGTGCTTGTTTACTTAGTGAAAATCCAAGGCTTTGACTTTAAAGTGCTACCCCTTTTGGGCAGGGCGAGGGGGGAGTGGAAAATTGATATTGTTTTCCCTGTATTTGACTGTTCAAAGTTTAAAAAGAGCCCCGCACACCCTCTGGATTGTTGGAGCTCCGGGACAGTGCGGCAAAGGCATTGCGAGGCAACAATAGATCAAAGACTGGCTACTTTCGTTTCCGACTGGTTAACTTTTAACTGTTTTAACCTGCTACAATCTCTTTAGAAGATACAATTCTGAAGCGATTTTATAAGGCAAGCAACATACTGACTTTCCTGTCTTGCTCAATTTATGGCAGTAGACCTACTCTAAAATTCTTCACTTGGAGACTTATGCTCTGAGGCTGCTGCCCCTAGAGGGAACTTTTAACACTGCACTGATCTCATGGGAACTTGAATTTCAGAGTCAAAATAAACTCTGAGATTGACCTTGAAGGTTGCCAGCTGCACAGAATATATAATAGTCAGGATGAGTACAACTGATAGCACGGAGCTGACAACTAGAGCAAATATATACCAGAGAGATCAGAGAGGCCCAAAGGCAAGAGAAAAAAAGGACCCTTTGTCAGGAGCAGTAGGAGACCAACTATTGGCGGCCATTGCTGAGATAAACAAAACTTTGAAAGAGTTAGGCCGTAAAGTGGATGAGAATACCCAATCTGTCAAAGATTTGGGAGCTTTGAAGCAAGAGGTGGTTGAGACCAAAAAGCATCTGGCACAGGTGGATACCAGAGTGACATCACTGGAAACTACTGCACTGCCGGATTTATGCAGACAACAGGAAAATCTGATTTAACAGCAGGAGGCGGCCCAAACTCAAATTGCTCTCCTTCAGTTAAAAGAACGGGATATGAACTTACGCCTGAGGGGGGTCCCTGAAATAGAACAAGGTGAGATTAAAGATCTCTTGATAGATGCCTTTGCTTCCTATTGGGATTTGGACAAAGAATTATTACAAGCAACAGTCGTGAAAGCATACAGATTTGGACCTAAAAATAAGAAGAAAGAAGCAAGAGGCCCTAATGACTGTATGATACATTTTCAAAACAGAGAACAAAGAGATCAAATCTTAACTCTCCATTACGGCAAAAATCTTCAGATTCAGCAGTAGCAGATTATAATATACAAGGATATTCCAAAATAGCTGGTTGACTTAAGAGGAAGATATACAGATTTGACACGGCATCTGTCAAGGAAAGGGATAAATTTCAGGTGGGAATACCCCCAAGGCTTGTCCTTCAGATACAAGGAGAGGAAAATCAAAATCAAATCGGTGGAGGACAAAAGAAGATTTCTGGAGAAGAATTCAACAGATTTTGAGGACCAAGGACCACCATTGGGCGCGTACCTCTTTGCACCACCGGGAAAGGGCCCAGGACTAGGGCCAGCCTCAGCAGTGGAAGAAGACCAAGACAAAGAAGGAGCAGTAGGAGGATCACAATAAAAATATAAAGATGGCGTTAAAATTTTTTAACCTGGAACATTCAAGGACTAAATGAACGGACTAAAAGACATCGAATATACCACATTTTAAATAAAATGAAGCTGGATATAATTTGCTTGCAAGAAACACATGTGACCAGGATGCATAGGAGGATATTACAAAATAAAAGATTAGGCCAAGAATTCATTTCATCAGATAGAGTGAAGAAAAGAGGAGTTGTGATCTACACCAAAGAGAAGTTTAACCCTAAGTTATTGTTTAAAGACGAGGAAGGAAGGTACGTTGCAATAGAAATAACAGTGCAAGGCGAAATTTTTTTAATTCTGGGACTCTATGCACCGAATGATGGAAAATCAGAGTTTTACAAGAAGCTCCATGACACGCTTCTGGACTATATGGATTACAATGTGATATGTTTGGGAGATTTTAATGGAGTGGTATCTACATTAATGGACAGATCTCAAAGAGCAAAGTTTACCAACGATGGAAGACTTCCAAAGACATTCTTTGAGATGGTTGATAACATGGATTGGATAGACTCCTGGAGAGTGAGGAATCCAACTGATACAGAAGCCACATTCCATTCAGAGGCGGTCCATACTATATATGGGTATCTAGGGAGTTGACCCCCAAGATACTCAGAACAGAAATTCACCCCAGAACCTGCTCGGACCACAATGCGGTACAGCTGGATTTAAAATTGACACCACCGGGTTCTTTAGATGGAGAATGAACGATTACCTTATCAGAAAAGAAGAGATCTGCAAGAAGGCCCAAAAAACCCTTAAAGACTTTTTTGAAATAAATCTGAATACCACAGTGGAAAAAAGGGTAATATGGGACATGAGTAAAGCAGTAATGAGAGGGTTTCTGATACAGCAAAATTCAATTCAAAAAAGAGCAAAGGAGCAATAAAAAGAGAAAATATTATTGCAACTGAAAGAAAAGGAGGAGTTGAGGCGTCATCCAAAGAATGTACAAATCCAGAAAGCAATAAAAGCTTTACAAGTAAAGTATTCACAGCTATTGAATCAGGAGATAGAGTGGAAAATTAAATTGCTAAATCAAAAGACATTTGACTCTGCAAATAAGTGTGGAAAGTTATTGGCGTGGCAATTGAAAAAAAGGCAAAAGCAGAATACGATTACGAGTATCGAGATCGAAGGAAGGACCATAGGGAACCCAGTGGAAATAAGAAAGAATTTTCAAAAATATTACAGCCAGCTGTACAAGGAAGAGGATAAAGACATTAACAAAATCAGGCAGTTTCTGGATAAAAACAGTTTGTGCAGAGTCCCAGAAGACAAAAAAGCCCTGCTCAATCATATGATTACGACAAATGAAGTTCAAAGAGCAATAGAACAGATGAAAACAGGCAAGGCCCCAGGACCGGATGGATTAACGGCAAAATACTACCATACATTAAAAGAATGGATGATACAACCTCTAAGTATACTCAAGGGGAATAAGGCACCAGACTCTTGGAAAGATGCGTTTATTACTCTGATACCAAAGCCAGATTTGGATAGATCGCAAATGAAAAACTACAGGCCAATCTCACTATTGAATGTGGATTACAAAATCTTTGCCAGTATTATGGCAACCAGACTTAAAGGGATCTTAAAGGATGTTATTCATAAAGACCAAGCTGGTTTCGTCCCAGGAAGGCATTTGAGTGGGAACATAAGGAATATTGTAGACATATTGGAAAGGTTGGAGATGAAAATCAATACCAAAGCTATGCTTATGTTTATTGATGCTGAAAAAGCCTTTGACAATATTTCCTGGAGTTTTAAAAAGAATGGAGATTGGCTTAAACTTTATGAATGGAATAAATGCGATCTATTCCGATCAGAAAGCAAAACTTATTGTAAACAATGTGACATTAAGATCGAGAAAGGGACAAGACAAGGGTGCCCGATCTCCCCACTCTTGTTTATAATGGTCCTGGAGGTCTTGCTGAATGTAATTAGAAAGGAAAAAGAGATAAAAGGAATTGGGGTGGGGGCAAAAGAATATAAATTAAAAGCCTTTGCAGATGACCTGGTATTGACACTTCAAGATCCAGAAACCAGTGCAGTTAAAGCACTGGAGATAATCCAAGAATTTGGGCAGGTAGCAGGATTTAAATTGAACAAAGCCAAAACTAAGGTATTAGGGAAAAACCTGACACCGGAGGATAAGGGCAGAATTGAAAGTGTGACAGGGCTGAAGTTTGCAAATAAAGTTAAATAGCTGGGTGTGTTTATGACAGCTAAAAATATGAATTTGTTTAAAAACAACTATGAAAGAGTGTGGAATGATATCAAGAGAGATTTTGATATTTGGAGCAATTTGAAACTGTCTCTGATGGGCAGTGATAAAGATGAATGTTTATCACTTTAGCAGTGATAAAGATGAATGTGCTGCCGAAAATGTTGTTTCTGTTTCAAACCTTACCGATCTTAGAAAAAAATGAATGGTTTAAAAACTGGCAAAAGGCGATATCGAAATTTGTTTGGCAGGGGAAAAAACCCAGAATTAAATATAAAATTTTGACAGATTCCAAGGAAAGAGGGGGCTTTTCCCTGCCAGAACTGAATATATATTATGATGCTGCAGCCTTTTGCTGGTTGAAAGACTGGTTTAAGTTAGAAAATACTGATGTATTAGATTTGGAAGGATGTGATAATGTATTTGGATGGCACACGTATTTGTGGTATGATAAGGTTAAGGCCCACAGAGGCTTCAGAACACATGTAATTAGAAGTGCACTCTTTAAAGTTTGGTTGAAATATAAAGATTTGTTAGAAAGGAAAACACCCAGATGGTAATCACCATCAGAAGCAAAAGCCCATAAGAGAGTGAATATGCAAAGTAACTGGCCCAAATATGAGGACATTTTGATACAGGAAGGAGAGAATGTCAGGTTGAAGCCTTTTGAACAGCTTAAAGGCAAGGTAGATGATTGGCTTCATTATCATCAAATTAACGAGGCCTTCAAGGTTGACAAAAAAATTGGCTTTCAGAAGGAGAAATCCAAGTTGGAAACGGAATTACTAGATCCAGAGACAAAGAACTTATCCAGAATGTAGAATGTTTTGCTAGAGTGGCATACGCAAGATGAATTAGTAAAATCTGCAATGATTGATTGGGCTAGAGATGTTGGGCACAACATCATGATGGCTGACTGGGAGAGACTGTGGAAAAGAGGAATTAAATTTACAGCATGTAATGTGCTAAGAGAGAACATTATGAAAATGATATACAGATGGTATTTAACCCCAGCCAGGTTGGCAAAAATGTATCATTTGCAGGACAATAAATGTTGGAAATGTAATCAAGTAGAAGGGACCTTTTACCACATGTGGTGGACCTGTCCAAAGATAAAAGCCTTTTGGGAGATGATATATAACGAAATGAAAAAAGTGTTGAAATACACATTTGAAAAAAACCCCGAGGCTTTTCTACTTGGAATGGCGAACCTGGTGGTCCCCACAGATGATCAGAACTTTTTCATGTATGCCACAACAGCAGCCAGAATACTGATTGCAAAGAACTGGAAGACACAGAATATTCCGACATTAGAAGAATGGCAGATGAAAATGATGGACTATATGGAACTAGCCGAATTGACCGGAAGACTCCGAGACCAGAGGGAAGAAGCGGTGGAGAAAGATTGGAAAAAATTGAAAGATTATTTTTAAAAATACTGTGTGCTGGTCCCAAGGGATATCCGATAGGCGAGGTCTAGTCTAAGTCACGAAGCCAAAGTCACAAAGCCGAGGTCAGGAGGAAGCCAGGAGTCAGAAGCCGAGGTAACAAAGCCGGGGTCAGGAACACAGGAGTCAGGAACCAGGAACTGGGCAGCAACGATGTTGCTCCTGCAACTTGGGACTGGGACTGGCTGGCTTTTATCTGCCCCGAGGCACAGGGCGGCTCCGATCGTCAGGTGACTCACCTCTCCTGGCTTGGAGGCGAGCACTCCTCCTGCGGGAACTTAGTTCCCTTCGCCTCTCTGCCCTGAACCTTTGCAACTCAGGAGAAGCTGGAGGGCTACCGGACCCAGAGGCAACCTCAGCTTCCCCTGACTGGGTGGGGAGTGGAGCACCTGCAGGCAATGAGTCCTCCACTCCATCAGAGGCCAGATCAAACTCAGCCGATGCCTGCACCTGAGGATCTAGCACAGGTGAGTCCCCTTCAGACTCAGGCCCCAGCCCTGGCTCTGCTGGTTCTGGAGGCAGGGAATCCTGTGCAGGCTGGGATCCCTCCGGTTCAGCGTCTGAGTCTGAATCCCAGGCCATCACATACTGTATGATTTAAGGATTAAATGTTATAAAAGTTGGATTATTTAAGAGACTGCAGACTGAACAGAGAATAGTTAAAGTTAAAGGACAGATGAAATATGATTAAGATATAGGTTAAGGTATTAAGATATGTCCAATTCTTTTCTATCCCCGTTCACGAGGGTTTAAAATCATCCTCCTCACTTTACAGGAACTCCGCAATTTTTTCAACTTGCAATGACTTGACAAGCGCCATTTTTTACTCCAGAGTGGGAAGGGACTCCCTTTTTGCATTCCCACTCATGACCAAATCTTTCGAATCCAATAAATTTTGTGGGTAAGTAAGTAGCTCCGCTTACCCTTAAAAGTCCAAATTGTTCTTTTCTCTTGGAAGCGGGCTGCTTTCCATCCGGAGCTCGAGGCTTCGCATCGCCAGGGTTTGCGATGTACCCCCTTACATCCACCGCGTTCTCTTCTTTCAGAAGCCTTTTAAATAAAACTCCTGTCCGAAAAGTGTGAAAAAGGACGCCGCCGGGTACTGTGCTCTTCAAGGTAGCCCCCCTTGAAGTGACTGGGTCTGCATAGCCTTTGCAAGACCCCTTAAATCCCCTGGGACACTCGGGACCCCCCGGAGAGAGTTTCCGCGCTCCTTTCGATGGCCGCAGCTCCACCGGAAGTGGAGTTGTTATCATTTATTTAACTTTCCAAAAGAAAACTTCCATGTCTTAGCCAAAGGCCATTGAAAATAGTACAATACAGAATGGAAAGGAAGGTGATGACAATTCCACTTACAGTACTAAACAATTATGCTGACATTACTACTACTACTACTACTACTACTAAGAATGAATCCCACATTTTAGGTAAGATAATTAAGCACCAATAAATATCTTCAAACAATTCATGTGAGCACATAAGGAAAATAAGTAGAAACTACAAAAGCAATACAAAAGCAAAACATCAAGTTGTATCAAGCTACAGCATAAAAATACAATGTCATTACAGTGCATATGTGGAAAATCCCAGAAATATTAACCCTTCACGCACTAACAAAAAATGCTTCCCTACACCAAAAGTGAGGAACACCCACCAGGCCTCCCCATTTGGCCCATGAGGTCATTTTAGCCAAGCCAGGCCCACTTGCCCTACGCCAGATGTGGGGCAGGTATAAATCTGGCTGAGCTAAAAAGGAGGTTTGCCGGCAATGCCCATCAGCTGATTTTCAGATCTACAGGAGCCCCTTTCAAAGCTCTGCATGATAGCACTTGGAAAGGGGCTTCTGAAGACCCACAAAAAGGTCACATGATGTCATTGTGTTGTCAGATGATTGACAGGCAGGTTTGGCCAATGCAAGGTGGGGGAGATAATGATCTGGTCCATTGGCAAAATCCAGTTCCCCAGTCTTGCCACACACATCAACAAACACTATATAAAATAAATCTGAACACACAACCCAATCCCCAGAGCCCTATCCAGACAACTAGGTCATGTCAGCTGCCTGATTCTAAAATCTTATGAAGTAAACCATATTGAGGACCTAATGCAGGAGCAGAAGTCAGATAAATACAATTTTCAGGTCAGAGGCTGGACTACAAGCTTTGACATTTAAATCCCCCCCCCCAATTTTTTTTATTACCTTTTAACAAATAAAAACAAACATCAACATGCATCAACAACAAAGGAAAACAACAGTAATAAACATAAAAACAAACATACATCATTTTAACCTAATCCTCCTTCCTTTTCATTGTAGGTTGACTTCTTCCTGTCCTCCCTTCCTGCGTTCCATGTATATCATCTTTAGTAATTTCTTGACATCATTTAAAAAACATTTTTAATTAATTACCCTTAATAACTCTTCTTATCTAAAATCCTTATCATTAATGCCAACTATCATAAACCTTATATCTATCTTCTACTTCTACAGCCTCCTTTGTCTTCCAGCTTACTTCTACTCTTTAATCTTACAATACTTTTTAAAATATAATTTAAATTTCTTCCAATCTTCTTCCACCGCTTCCTCCCTCTGGTCATGAATTTTCCCGGTCAGCTCAGCAAGTTCCATATAGTCCATCATTTTCATCTGCCATTCTTCTATCGTTGGTAGTTCCTCTGACTTCCAGTTTTTAGCTAACAAAATTCTAGCTGCTGTTGTGGCATACATAAAAAAAGTCCTATCAACTTTTGGGATTTCCTGTTTTAAGCTTTGACATTTTAAGTAGCTAGATCTCCTTGACATTTTTTCAAGTTTACTTTACTTATTCCCTGAAATTGTGTGTGCGTGTCTGTATGTGCATGAAAGCAGGATAAAAATGTTATCCCGTTCAGAGTGAGGGCAGAAAGTGCAATCTTGGTTGGAGTACATTACATTAATCATCTGATATGCTGGGTGGTGTCAACAAGAAGCCTATTTTAGTAAGGGCAATGCTTTTTGTCCACACACACAAACACAAATACAGTGGTACCTCGAGTTACAAACGCCTCAGGTTACAAGCACTTCAGGTTACAAACTCCTCTAACCTAGAAGAGTTACCTCGAGTTGAGAACTTTGCCCCAGGATTAGAACGGAAATTGTGTGCCGGCAGCGCAGCAGCAGCAAGAAGCCCCATTAGCGAGATCACGCCTCTAGTTAAGAACAGTTTAGGTTAAGAACGGAGCTCCGGAACAAATTAAGTTTGTAGATAGAGGTACCACAGTACACAGGTTGTGATGCAACTGAAGGAGGATTGCACCAAGTGGGGCACCACTATTTTCTCTCATTTCTTTTGAAAGCAGCATTTGCAATTCAAGGGTTACATTCTCTGTAATTTCAGTATTGCACAAAACACTTGGCCTGTACATTGTAGCCAGTCCCAGCCCATAATCATCTCAGGGATAGGTACCACTAAACTTCGTAATTTACTAGCAGTGGGCAAACTGACCCTGTTGCAATTATTGGTAGGGCTGGGCAATGTCCAAATCATCCAAAACTGATTTGAAGTTCACATTGTGGTAAAGCATGGCCTCCATGGGGTTGTCCCTGAATATGTTTGGCCCAACTAATAATCATGGACATCTTAGACCTTGTGTTCACCTCTATGGATGTGGGTGATCTGACACTAAGCAAAAGCGAAACAAAAGAAGTGCCATGGTTGGATCACTTTCTGGTGAAACTGGACTTCTCCACGACCCTTCCCCTCTGCAGGGAGGTGGGACAGATTCAGATGGATCCAAATGGTTTCCAGAGAGTGGTAGGGGATGTTTTATCCCATGTTGATGGCCTTTCAGCTGATTCCCTGGTGGCCCGCTGAAATGTGGCGTTAACCAGAGCTATCGGCTATCTGGTTCCATAGCGCTCTCTTTGATTGCATGGAGCCTGGGCAGCCCGGTGTTTTTCTCTGGAGCTGAGGGTGATGAAACAATCGCTGAGACGGCTAGAGTGCCAGTGACGCAAACTCATTCTGAATCTGACCGGACATGGGTTATAGCTCAACATCAAGCCTACCAAGTGGCGATAGCGATGGTGAAGAGGAGCTTCTTCACCACCTCTTTTGCATTTGCAGAGAACAGCAGAAGACTCTTTCAGGTGGTTCGCAATTTAACCAAACCACCTTCACCATTGGGGCCCAGTAAGGCCCCCAAGATCTCCTGCAATGATTTTGCAAAGTTTTTTGCAGATAAAGTTGCTCAGATTCGGGAAGAGGTAGACTCCACCATGGGAGCAGGGCCGGGGTGGGAGAGTGCTGGAGTCCTGTCTAGTCAAGGTGCATGGGATCAATTCCAATCTGTTACCTCCGAGGATGTGGACAGGCTGCTTGGACGAGTGAAACCAACCATCTGTCTCCTTGATCCTTGCCCATCCTGCTCATAAAAGCAAGCCGGGAAGGGCTGGGCGATGGGCTCTGTGGGGTGGTGAATGCTTCTCTCTGTGAGGCAGCCTTCCCAGACCTGCTGAAAGAGGTGGTTATTAAACTGCTTCTTAAAAAAACATCTTTGGACCCGACCAATATGGTCAACTATCGCCCAGTCTCAAATTTTCCATTCTTGGGCAAGGTGATTGAGTGAATGGTTGCTGAAGAACTCCAGGCAAGCCAAGAGGATGCGGACCCTTTGGATCCCTTCCAATCAGGATTCAGGCCTCATCATGGGACTGAAACTGCCTTGGTTGCGCTGGTCGATGATCTCCGGTGGGCTAGGGACAAAGGTGAAAGCTGTTTCCTAGTTCTGTTGGATCTCTCAGCAGCCTTTGATACCATCGACCATGACACCCTTCTGGACGTCTAGAGGAGCTGGGAGCTGGGGCCCCTTTTATACAATGGTTCTGCTCCTTCCTCCTGGAAACCTTCCTCCTGGAAAGTTCAGAAAGTGGTGTTGGGGAATAACTGTTCAGACCCCTGGGTTCTCACTTGTGGGGTGCCTCAGGGCTTAGTCCTCTCCCCCATGCTTTTTAACATTTATATGAAGCCGCTGGGAGAGATCATCAGGGGGTTTGGGCTGGGTGTTCTCTTTTAAATCAGAACCAGTGAAGGTCCTGTGTGAGTGCCTGGAGGCAGTTGGAGGATGGATGACAGCTAACAGATTGAGATTGAAACCTGACAAGACAGAAGTACTGTTTGGGGGGGCAGGGGACGGGCAGGTCTGGGGGACTCCCTGGTCCTGAATGGGGTAACTGTCCCCCTGAAGGACCAGGTGCATAGCCTGGGAGTCATTTTGGACTCACAGCTGCCCATGAGGGTGCAGGTGTCAGGGGCTGGTGAGAATCAGATGCCATGACTGCTCTGACTGTGAAGATGAAGGAATGCCGACACAGACAGACAGCCTCTGACAGAAGAAGAAGGGGAGAGTTCCCCCCCTCTTCCTTCAACTTTCCCAGTAACTGAGTCAGAGACATCACAGTCAGGGGAAGAGCTAGATAACTGTGAGTCAGTAGCTAGGCAACCAGAAGGGAGGGAGCATTTGGGAGACTCTTCATTTGAGAGTGGCGGGGACTTTCCTCCCAGGCCTCATACTAGGAGATCTGAAAGGGTTAAGGCTCAACGGAGCTGGACATTGGCGTGCTTCTTGCTGCAGAAGGGGTGGGGATTCAGAGTGAACAACTGAGATCCTGAAAGAGGGTGGTTCGATGCCACTCTCTGTGTGTTGTTGTAAATAAAAAGGACTATAAACCTGTCAGAGGCTCGTTAATTATTATCGGAAACTCCCATACCTGCCAGCATACCTCACAGCTGGTCAATTCTGTTTCCAGATTTACAGATTGTTCTTTGTTGAAGGAAAACTATATGAAAATGATGTATAGATGGTATATTACACCAGTCAAAATGGCCAAAATGTATAAAACTGGGACTAGTATATGTTCGAAATGTAAGGAAAAAGAAGGGACCCTTTATCATATGTGGTAGGAATGTGGAGAAGTTAAAAAATATTGGGAAATGATTTATAATGAATTGAAAAAAATGTTTAAAAAGACTTTTGTCAAAAATCCGGAAGCTTTTCTATTAGGGATTCTAGGACAAGACACAACAAAGAAAATAAAGTAAGTATTTATGTATCCTACAACTGTGGCAAGACTTTTGCTAGCACAAGGTTGGAAGAAGGAAGAAATACCAATGAAGGAACAATGTCAGGAAAAACTGATGAACTATGTGGAATTGGCAAAACTAACAAATAAATTGCGTGAAAAGGACAATTGGGACTTTAAGGAAGAATGGGAACTTTTTACAAACTATTTGAAAAAACAACAAAGAGACTTACAATCACTGACAGGACACAAATTTTATTAGTAGAACATGAATTTGAACAATAGGAAAAGAATATTTACAATTGTATAACATGCAGAAACAATATGAATTAACAAAACAGTTAAGGGAGCTGGGGGAAGTCCTGGAGGGGGTGGGGGGAGAGGGGAGGGTGGGGGAGGGGAGGGAAAAAGGGGAAAATGTAATTGGTTGCATTGTTGAAAATTTGTATGGATTTTAAGCTTTTTCAATAAAAAGTGAAAAGCTTTTTCAATAAAAAATTTATAAAGAGGGGGCGGGAAATCCGTTTCCATGGCGGCTGTCTACCAGCTCTATCTGGTATTCAAGCTGAGACCCTTCCTGCCCACAGACTGTCTGGCCAGAGTGGTGCATGCTCTGGTGATCTCCCGCTTGGACTACTGCAATGCGCTCTACATGGGGCTACCTTTGAAGGTGACCCGGAAACTGCAATTAATCCAGAATGCGGCAGCTAGACTGGTGACTGGGAGTGGCCGCCGAGATCATATAACACCTTCATTGGCTCCCAGTACGTTTCCGAGCACAATTCAAAGTGTTGGTACTGACTTTTAAAAACCTAAACGGCCTCGGCCCAGTATACCTGAAGGAGCGTCTCCACTCCCCTCGCTCTAGTGCCAAGGGCCTTCTGGCAGTTCCCTCACTGTGAGAAGTGAAGTTACAGGGAACCAGGCAGAGGGAAGTTTTTAATGCTTGGCGTTTTATTATGTTTTTTATATTCTGTTGGGAGCCACCCAGAGTGGCTGGGGAATTATTATTATTATTGAGATAGACACAGATCCCCATCTGCTCATCACATGATCCCATCTTGGGAGGGGCCAAGTGTGTGCGTGAGCAGAAGAGGTCGCGCTCCCAAAGTACCTGCTCAGGTAGTGAATGTACTGCATCCTGTTGGTGTAGAACTGGCACTTGCCCTTCCTCTGGTAGGAAATGCTCAGGGTGGGGGCTACTCCCCTGGGGGAAGCCAACTCTCCTCTTCTTCCAGGCAAATTCACACAAGGGAGAACGGCATAGACCTGGTAGATAATTCATAGATGGGAAGGGTGTATAATTGGATAATATAATAAAATAAAGGAATATTTCTTAAAGTTCCCAGAAGGGTAGCAGTGTTAGGTAGCAGTGTATAGTACACACTATAACTTTAAAGCTGGGGATTTTAACTCTGAGGGGCAAACTACAGTGCCCAGAATTCTTTGAGGGAAACAACCTGCCTCAAATGTGCTCTGAAACAATGGTGCAGGTGCCAGCAAAGAGCCTTGTTGCACCTGAAAGAAAACAGTTTTATGGCATAAGATAAGGGCAACCAAAGGCCTGGGGCCGGATGTGGCCCAATCGCCTTCTCAATCCGGCCCATGGATGGTCCTGGAATCAGTGTGTTTTTACATGAGTAGAATGTGTCCTTTTATTTAAAATACATCTCTGGGTTATTTGTGGGGTTATCTGCCTGGTGTTTTTACATTAGAATGTGTGTTTTTATTTAAAATGCATTTCTGGGTTATAGGAATTTGTTCATTTCGTCCCCCAAAAAATATAGTCCGGCCCACCACATGGTCTGAGGGACTGTGGACCGGCCCACGGCTGAAAAAGGTTGCTGACCCCTGCTATGAGGTTAAGACTGCTTTGTCACATGCGTGAAGTGAAGTCATAGTAGCTGTGATAAATTTGTAAGGTGAGAGTTGAATGGTCCAAAAATTGCGGCTTGAGGGTGTATTAAATAGACACACCTTTAACCTTTTAATTTACTCATTGATAATTTGCTTATTGCTGCTGGGATGCTTAAAAGTGTGGCATCCAGAACTGGTCCTATATATGCACAGACCCAGTATCTCCAAATCCCTGAAATGATACAAGGAAAAAGAAAATAGTGCCTGCCCCCCTCCACGTCTCCAGCTTGGGGTGGGGGTGTGTGACTTAGGCTGTGTGGCTTTCTAGCTGGGCCTGCCTGCCTTCACTTCTTCAAAGCATTTGGTGTGACTGAAAAGCTGACACTGGGAGCAGAGGATTACAGACTGCAAACAGGGAGCAGCAGGCAATGGCAGTCAGGCAGAGGGAGGGAGAGGAGCGAGGGGCAACGTCTTGCGAAAGGATTATAAATGGCCTCATTCCTATGCAGCTGTAGTGAAGAGACCGGTGGCTTGATTTCAGATGAAGAAGGGCTTGGGAGCTGGCGGCTGGGTTAATCAGATCCATTCATGCCGTCCCAGCCCTGCACCTGTTGCAGAGGTGGAACCAAAGTAGCAAGGGCTTCTTGCCTTCAGTGGCTGGCTTTGCTATGCCCAGGGCGCTGAGCCGCAATCAAAGCAATATGCAGTGCATATTGGATTTCAATAATAAGTGTCCCTGGAGCCTGCTAGGATGATGAGAGAGGAGGAGGCAGCTTAGGGCCCAGAGAGTAAACTGGGCAAGAGGGGATCAAAGGATGTGGGTGTGGCTTTCTCTCTTTACCCCACTTCTCAGCAAGGCACAAATGAACTGTCCCTTTGTTGGTCTGTTTGTTACCTGTATGTGCGGAAACCTCTTGAGCTATCTTCAGAAAGCTCAGCTCAAGCATTCCTGGGGGGAGGGGGGAACGTGTGTCTTGGCCATCTTCATCACTGTTCGGAAGCCTTTTTGAATCAGGATGGTGGAGAGAGGACTGTCCAAACCAGAATCATATTTAGCTGTGTGGAATGACTTCATTAATTTTTGCTATGAAAAAGTATCTAAACATCAGTACTTGTGGGATTAGCATTATAATAGTTCTTTATATCAGCATTAAGTGACTGGAAAGGAGACTTCAATCATCTTTGGTCACATCCACACCATACATTGAAAACATATGGCTTTCCCCAAAGAATCCTGGGAACTGTCAGATATCCTTCACAGAGCTACAATTCCCAGTTCTTAACAAACTACAATGTGCAGGATTCTCTGGGGGAAGCAATGGGCATTAAATACTAGAATTCGTGGAAGATTCAGGACAGACAAAATAAAGTCCTTCATGCAGCGCAGGGTTAAACTATGGAACTCACCCCCACAGGAGGCAGTGATGGCCACCAACTTGTATGGTTTAAAAGAGGACTGGACAGATTCATGGAGATGACTATTGAGAATGTCTTTGCTGTGTCTCCACGGCTGAAGGCAGCCATGCTTCTGCATACCACTTGCTGGGCGCCACAGGAGGGGAGTGGGGTCTTGTGCTTGGGTCCTGCTTGCTGGTTTCCCACTGTGAGAACAGGATGCTGGACTAGATGGGCCATTGGCCTGATTCAGCAGGCTCATCTTGTGTTCTTAAATGTTTGTGGCAGAGGTGACCTTTGCAGCTACAACAAAAAGAGAGGTAGTGGAGGTGCCATTTTACTTTACTGTTGAACTGATTGCTGTTTATAGAGTGGCATTGTTAAATTTCTTCAATATATACCTGTAACAGAATTTGTTTTCTAGCCCTGAATGCAAGTCCTTGCCAGAGCCAGAATCCGGCTCTTTGCTTTGCTCTTCATTTGCATAGTTTCCCCGAAACCACTTTTAGCAAACACATTTGCAGCATGTGGAGCACATGTTGAGGGATTTGCAAAGAATCCCTTTACAAATATTTGCCTGCCTACTGCATTGAAGCTGGTGGATGTTAGCTGGAATCTCAATGCAGAACATCTTTGGGAAGTGTGCCAGGACTAAGGGGCACTATGAAGCTGAAGAGGCAGCACACACCTGCTGCTGAACACCTGAAAACCAAGGAACCAATGAGACACCCCCAATGCTCTTCTAGGATCTTAGCATCCTTTCCTTTTGTTTTAGTGGTTTCCCTTCTGGGAACGTTAGTATATGGTTGGTTGTGACATCCCTGACTACACTCAATCTGGGCTAATAGCCTTATTAATAGGTGAAAGTGGGAGCTGCTCAGGACTGCAGGCCTGGCAGAACTGTGCCCTTTTGAGTAATGGAGACATCTTGCCCTTTGTTTCAAAGTGAGAGAATGCTTTTTCTTTCCCCTCCACTGTAACCTGTGTATCATTTAATTTATTTAAAATTTCATCCACTCAAGAACTACAGGCAAGGTACAGGCAAACCTATGCAAGGGGACCTCACCATGATGCTATTCCTTTGGGAAATAGCCTGCCTGCATTATGAGTTTTGCCAAGCTTGTTCATTGCTTGTGTTGTAGTTTTAATGTTTGAAATAAGGAAAACCCATTACACTTTACTAGGGATCGATGGATCCATCTCTTTCCGGTCCATTTCAGTTTCAGTCATAAATCCATTCTATTCCATTTTATGTATTTTTTATATTTAAAACCTGCAGAAATATTCTCATTTTAAATTTATGCATCTTCCCTTAAAAGCTGTATGTTATGCTTTCCCCACTTAAACACATTTTGTATTTGTTCCTTAAAAGCAGAAAACTTCAGAGAAGTGACCCCTCATCGGTCACCTAAAGGGATATTTCTTTCCATGTGTGCCATCTGGACAGCAACTGAGGCCCTTCTCTCCCCTCTGTCTGTAGTGCAGAGGGTGGCAACACAAAAGAGAACCTTTTCTGTGGTGGCCCCCTGGCTATGGAAAACTCTCTCTTGTGAAGCTTACCTGGTGCACCTAGAGCAAAATCTTCACATCATCTTTCTGCTCACTCAACACCATTTTAAAAACCTTTGACACATTGTGTCTCTTAAAGCTTACGTGAATTATTGCCCAGGCAGGTGCATTCTGTGAAAACAGAATGATCAGCGAAAATAACTGAAACGGGAAACCAGGTGTTGGATGAGAATTGGGCCAAATATTTATTGACTAACAGTGGGAAAGTGGGATTGGCATGGCAATAGGGCAAGGATCAGTTCCTCATTCCACTCAACACTTCATGGGCGTAGCCAGGGGGGGCAGGAGGGGGCAGCTGCCCCCCCTAGAAGGCAGCTGCCCCCTCCCCTAGCTGCCACCAGCACCCCGCGCTGCGCGCAGGTACCCAGGGCCGGTGTGTTTAGCCTGCAGGCACCGAATTCTGCGGGGCGCCAGAAGGCTAAAAGGGAAAAAACCAAGCCGACGCTCAGCTGGAGAGGCACACGTGCCCTCCCTTGACACAGGCTCGCCCCCTCCCCAGGCTTTGCTCAGTTGCCGCCTCGTGCAGAGCGAGGCGGTCTGCCCTGTGGGAAGAGAGAGGCGAAGGGAAAGTTGTGCGCAAGGGGGCCAGTGGGGCGGAAGAAGAAGAGAGGCGCCCTCCAACTCGCCCCCTTCTTCCTTCTCTACCCGGGCTGTGGAGGCGCCTTCTCTCTCTCTTCTCTCTCTCTCTCTCTCTCTCTCTCTCTCTCTCTCTCTCTCTTTTTCACCCGCCCTCCCTGTGAGAAGAGGGAGGCGGGCAACGGCGAGGGGGAAGCCGAGGAGGAGGACGATAGAGCCTCCGCACTGTGTTTGCAGCCCTGCTTGCAGGGTCCCCTTGCCCGTTCTGTTCAGCTACATCCAGCCTGAGCTGTGAGTAGCAGCAGCTGCTGCCCTGGTTTCTCTCCCTCGAATCATGCCAACTCTATCCCGGTGAACGGAAGCCTCCTCCCCTCACTTTTCTTCTTCTTCTTCTTCTTCTTCTTCTTCTTCTTCTTCTTCTTCTTCTTCTTCTTCTTCTTCTTCAGGGGTGGGCTCCTTATTCGCCCCCACCCCACCAACAAGGTCCCTAGTAGGGGTTGTAGAGCAAGCCAGATCATTTAGCACCAACCCCATTCATTCCAGCAGCTGGCCATCACCCGCTCACTCCAACCCCCATGAAAAAGATTATTATTATTACTACTACTACTACTACTGCCCTTCACCCATAAATATCAGGGTGGCTCACTGCATGAAACTGCGGTAATAAGCACATCCTAAAAACTAGAACAAAGAAACCAAACCAAGTGAGCAACCCTCCTTCTCCCTTATTTGTGAAACAAGCCTGTTAATTGCCTATCCAACTAAAAAAAAATGGCACTGAAGGTTTTTAATATCAATGCAAGCTAAAAAGCATTGCAGGGGGTTGGGCTAGATGACCTGCAGGGTCCTTTCCAATTCTACGTTTTTCTGAAAAACACACACGCACAACCCAACTATGGTCCCTCTGCAGTCCTCGCCCCAAGCAACTGTGAGACTTGCTCCCCAGAAAGTGTGCCTTGTCTTGCTAACTGTGGTTTTTGGTGTCTCGTCAGCCCCTTCCCCCCAATCTATTCATATTCCTTTCTCCCTAATCTCCAATATTACATTTTCCTCTGGTTGAGACTTAAAACAGAAAGCCCTAATTCCCAATTGTGTTTCTTGCTGCAGACCTACTGTCTACTCAGAAGTAAGGTCCTATTAGATTCAGCAGGGCTTACTCTCAGGTAAGTGCAGCTAGGGCTGCAGCCTTTGTGAGCCAGGATGTGTAAAGCAGGATGTCACTTACACCCCCCCCCCACAATGTTTGAAAACGTCAGCTTTGTACTTAAACACAAATTGGCCAGGAACTTCATTGTCTGTGTCTTTATTAAATTTATTTAAAGAACAACTAATTGGTGATTGCTTTAACTTTTTGATATGTGGTGATTTGAATCATGAGGATGAATTATAAGAACTGTTGAGTCTTGAATGAGTCTTGCTTTGGAATTGAGGACTTCATTAGATTTTCTTCTGCCTTTTCATTTCATTTTGTTCTAAGGGCTTGTTAGAGATAATGTATAAGCATGGTGTCAGCTCCCTTAAAAAAAGGTCGACAACTCTGGGAAATGGGGGGGGGGCACCAGAAAGTGATCTCGCCTAGGGCGCAAAAAAAACCTAGCACCGGCCCTGTTGCCCCCCCCCCCTAGTTTTGATCCTGGGTACGCCCCTGCAACACTTGCTGATGGAATGGCTCTCCTGACAGCCCAGCTGGCATGTCCCAGTAGTCAGGGGAGATGGGAGTTGCAGCCCAGAAACCTCTGCCTTGACACCTGCTTATGGTTCCATCGATGAGCATAGCCTTCTGGACAGGGCCTTCTCAGTTTTGGCACCTCAGCTGCAGAATTCCTTATGTTTGGCAATGTTGCTCTTTGCTTATGCTCTTTGCTGACAGCTTTGCATTGTCAAAGACACATGCTTTCCTTTGGGAGCTTGGTGACACATGAAACAAATTAGTTGTTATTTTGTCAGTTGCTGGGTTGTGATTATGATGAGGCTTAGTATTTTAGAATTGTTGGTTGTAGGTTTCCTTTGACTATCTTGTCAAAGATCCTGAGATCCTTTGGGAGAAAGGGTGGTTTAAAAATTAATTACTTGTACTAGCAAGTGCTACTACAAGATCTGGAGGGTGCCATAGTCAGAGAACTTAAAAGCTCTTTTCATGGCAGAAAACCCTTGCATGCATGGAATTAGTGCATTTTCAACCACCCTGCCTTTAACTGTTTTTTACAAGGCTGAAATTTCACAAGTGAAATGTGTGTAAGATGTGATAATACTGTACGTTGCTCTTAGAGCTGATATTTTTTCACCTCCATTAATCTTCTTTTTCTTCTTTTCTCCTTTTTGCAATTCATACTGATGTCCTGCAGAATGATCCTCTGAGCCTCCTGGCCACAGAGCTTTATCATCTGAATGTCACATTCTGATATGCACAGCTAGGTGACTTCTTGATCCCTTAACACCGAGTCATTCTCCAGGCTGGAGCATTTTAGTCACAGCTGTTTAGCTCCTTGGCTGATAATCTTTAAATCAATTTAATGTTACCTGCATTCATAGTACTTGTTAATGGAGGGAATTCCATTAGCTTGTAGTGGGTGCCTGATTGATTTCTTTCAATTCCATGGGATGGAAGTCTCCACAATTTGGAGCTGCTGCCACAGCCAGAACCTTGAGGAAATTCTTGACCACAGTGTGTGGTGTTCACTCTTCATGCTGCACTGTCTTAAAGTTCCCAGCGACCTTGAGATTAGTAGATTGAGGGTATGATGCGATTTATTTATTTATTTAAAAACATTTTTACATGAAGTTGTTTCAAAAAATTTTTTAGACGTTCTCAGTGCTTTCTAGGCATTTTTAACCTGTTTATATTTTTAAAAAAATTTAGTTGCATTGTTTTGTTACTTTGTTGCTGGCCATCTTGGGATCCTTGGGAAGGAGAAAAGGTGAGGATGGGTGGGGCAGTTTGATAATGAAGCAAGGAAGAGACTCTTTGATTCCTGTGGCCAGCAAGATGGAGATATGGGTGGTCCTACATGCTGAGCTTTGCCCCCAGTACCTGCTTATCGTCCTGTTCCTGTTTTGGAAGTATTTGCTATTCCAGCAGTTGACCAGCAGGAGAACTTCTGTTTCCCTCTAAGGTTTGCCCCTTGTTCCTGCAAGCCAAAGGGGCTCAAAGGAGCTTATGTTTGGGGATGTGTTAGATGCCATATGACAAAGCAACCTGCTGTTTGCTTTGCTGTTGCCAAAGTGGGCCTAGGCTGTTGCAGCTGTTGGGGTAATGAACTCAGCACTGGACCTCTTGGTTATCTTAAGTGACAGTGTCAAGATCAGTAGAATATTCTGGAGCGCTGCCATGTCATAAAGCAAGCCTGAAACAGAAGCAATAACAATGGTGCATTAACAATATGTTCTGGAAAAGAGGGGCTGTAATAGAGATTGTGTTGGATGCTTGCTCTTGGACCCAACAAGTTTGCTCAGTAGCTTCAAAACAGGCGCAAGCAGTGATAACCCCTTGCCTTGATATTTCTGTCATGCTCAATTGCCTGCTAACTACCAACAGTTTTTGTCCAGTAAAGTTGAGGAACTGTGCATGCAATCCCAGAGAACAGGTCCTTGATATCACAGACATTTCTGTGTGCCCATATCTCTTAGGCTTTAAGTGCCTAAGAACCCAACTCAGTAAAACAGCAACAAAAACGTAAAACCAATACAGAGCAAAATCACCATAATGCTTGGGAATAACATAATCCTCTGTTGCCCCTAAAAGGTTTGTGGAGATTCAATTCTTGTCAAAGTCCAGGCCAGCAGTTCCAGTTCATGTCTTGCACAGTTCAATGTTTAGCAGCATTCTTTTCCAAAAGAGTTGTTTGGCTCTTTTGCATTGGGCCTTTCCAGATAAATGGCTTTTAAATAAAATCCCCCTTGCTACCTAGTTAAACCCTCTGCCCAGGTCACATCTTGGACGGTGTGATTTATAGACCTGCCCTTAGCATTTATTAACTCCTAAATCACTTTGCCTGGTCAATTGAAATCCTTCTCTTTAGCAGCTAAAGGTGGCAAGCCCAACATGAGGCTGCAAAGCAGGCCAGAGAGCAGGCTTTGTTTTAGGCAGTGAATGTCCGGCTGTGCTTGCTGACCTGGAAGGGAGACCTGGAGAGGGGCAGAGGAGACAAGTAAAGTGGGGCAGAAGAGATCCTCATGGAAAATAAGGCAGAGGAGAACATCTCTGTTCTCCAAGCAGAGATTAATGAGGCAGAATCCAGGAAGGACATTTTATGGTGCAGGGATAACCTTGGTTTGTACAACTGGATGAAGGTGATATTTTTGCAGAGAAAAAACACGTTTCATTTTTAAGGTGTTAAAGTGAAGATGATGTTTATTTTAACATTACTGAGGGTGTATTGGGTACCAGCACAAAAAAGGTGGTTGAGTTCTTGCATCCTCCCCCACCCTCAGAATATCAGTGCACATCTTTCCAGGCATAATTATTCCCAAAGGGTCACAGCTCAGTGGCATACACATGCTGTGCTTACAGAAGACCCAAGGTGTCAGACCTGGCACTCCAGACAAGGCTGGGGGAGAGAGCTGCTGCCAGCCAGGATGGAGGAGAGCTGGGAAGCCTGTGGCCTTCCAGATGGTGATGGACTCCAAGCCCAGCACCCTGACCATTGGGGCTGGGGGGAGTTGGAGACCAGCAAATTCCAGGGGGGGGGCACAGGTTCTGCATCCTTGGTATAGCCAGTACCCATGGATGTGGACCAATGATCCGACAATGTATAAGGCAGAACTTTCCTTGCAAATGGGTACCCTGATAAAGCACAGAAGGTTCTTTTGCAGTCTAGTGAATGGACGTAAAAACATTGATGACCCTTTTCCACTCAACACGAGAAGGTCAGGACCAATATTCATGGGATCCCACATGCACAGAGATGTTTAGGGCTGGACTTACTCATGTCCTCCTGCCTCCATCCCTGCTTTGAAACATGGTGTGTTCAGGCGTTTGCTAGTATCCCCTTGTGACCCCCCAGCCCACTCATGCACCACTTGGGGGTGAGGCCCAAGAGTCCTTGTAAATCCTTAGGATTTCCAAACTAAACAGAAGTCCAACTCACCACTCATTTGAAGTCTGCCTGCAGGTTCTTGTCTCCCTTTGTGTGAAGTCTAACTTCCTGAAACTTTGCTTCCCGTGATCCCAACAGGAGGTGACATTTTCGAGTCTACTCTTTTAGCTTTTGCAACTGGCCAGTTGGCACAGTGGTCTGCCTAGGTAGAGTGGTGGGTCCCATCCCGTGTTGGCCTCCCTCCTCCCTTAGCCTAGCTTTCTAAGGAGAAGATGATGAGTGTGTGTGAATCTTCATTTTTGAGACTTTACAAAACCCTTTGCAAACATTCAGAAGCAGTCTTCCCCAACCTGGTGACGTCCAAAGGACCTGGAAGACAGTTCCCACCAGTGCCAGGCAGCACAGCTCTGCTGACTGTGGCCAGTGGGAGTTGTAGTCCATAATAAGGGTCTTGCGAAAGAACAAAGTTGAACAGCAACTGATGATTTCCTTCTATCGGTCCACAATAGAAAGTGTTCTCTCATATTGCATTATGGTGTGGTATGCTGGCTTGACAGCCATGGACAGAGAGTCCCTACGGAGGGTGGTGAAGACAGCACAGGATATTGTAGGCTGTCCCCTGAGTCCGCTAGATGTTATTGCGAGAGACCGTTGCCTCCGAAGAGTGAGAAACATTCTCAGGGATGACTCACACCCTGGCCAGCACCTTTTTAATCTCCTGCCATCAGGCAGGAGATATAGAAACATGATAAGCTGCACCAACAGGTTAAAGAACAGTTTCAACCCGAGGGCCGTGAGGCTGCTGAATGAAAGACAGCAACATTGCAGCTGACGTTCGGGGTCGGTGGTAGTACAACAGCACACAGAGTGTGACAACGACTGAGAGATTGTGGGGGGGAGGGGGGCTCGTTTAATCTCACTGTAAACATGTGGTACAGTGACAATAAAGTATTTCTATTTCTAATATCTGGACAGCACCAGGCTGCACAAAAGAAATGGTTGCAGAATGTTGATAGTTTTCTAGGCAAAAGTACTCTTGCAGCTCCATCAGGAGCACTGCTTGAAACTACCATGTTAAGAGTACTACCAAGTCTTTTCCTCTGACATATCTCTCTCCCTCACCACAGCATGTTATTGCTAACAGATGTGGGTGCACAGGTGTGCATGTGGGTGACTAGGAAAAACCGTCTGTGTCTGGGGTCTGCCAGGATCTGGACTGTCACAGTCTGGGCCTATTTCTATCTGAAGGCCACATCTCCTTTAAAGTGGAAAAAAGTCATATGAAGTGGAGAGAAAAAGTAAAAGCAGTATGGTTTTCGATCAGCAGTGCAGTTTCCCTGTGTTTTTCTTGTAGTTTCCTATTGTGATGGCTCTGTTGTGCCTATAAAAATTGCTGACCTCCCATCAATCAACTCAGAAGAGTCTGGCTGATGGGGTCTTCTCCAGTGCAATGGCCTCATCTTAATAAACAGAGCAGAAGTCTACCCTAATCACAATGCGAAGGTTTGATTTTTTTCCCTTCCACAACATACTTACCTCTAGATACATAGATGAGAGAGAGGAATCGGGGTGAGTTGGGTTGGGTGGAGCCACAGAGATGCCCTCCCCAACCCTGGTTCCTCTTCAGCTTACCTGGATGAGGCTGAAATAGGGCAAAGTGGCCATGAGGTGGGGGCTGTGGATGCACTGAGTGGGATCACCATCTTGGCTCTTCCAGGGCATCTGTGCAGCCCCAAATTCACTGCTGCTTCTCCACCTCACCTTCCCACCTGTCCAGGTAGAGCTGGGATGATGCCAGTGTTGGGGGTGGGGAAGGAAATGAAGTTTCCCTTCTGCACCATAACTTTACTGTGACTCAGGGACAACAAATAGGTGAATTTAGCCATGGAAGCTGCTTCACGGTCCTGCTGCCACTCTGGGTGTAAGAGACAATGGAAAACTGGATACGAGATAGGCAATTTTTGTCCATAGATCAAGGTCCCTAGTTGTCTTAGCAGGCCAAGATGCTTGTTATGTTATTTACAGCCAAAGTCCGGGGGAGGAAATAATTTAGCTGAGGCTGTGGCAAGTGTCCATGCAGGCAATAGTTAGAAATCTATTTTTGAATTCATGCCAAAGGGGTTGCCTGTGATTTAAATCTCAGCTTCTGCACATCAGCCTTGCTGTTATGGTTAGCAAATTCCCAACCCTTAAGCACTATTTACAGATATTTATCACACAGTTACCCACATGGTTGCAGCTGCTTTGGGTGTCACTAGGTGGCATGTTTGTGTAAGTTAGTATTCCTGTTTTGGTCTGGCGGGGATTTAAAATGGCTCTGGAAAATCCCCTCCAGTATTGTTCAGGTGCCTTTTTGATTTTGATACATCACATCCAATGAACAGATTTTTCTTCTGGGTATGGGAGCCATGTGTGAGGTACCTATGCATCTCTTTTGGCCACAAGTGGCTTCCCTACTTCCTTTGATGGAAGTCCACACATTTCCTCCACTTCAGTGGCCCAGGATGCACATGGTTCTGGATCAGAGCTCTGAATTTGAGTTTGGGCCAACAAATGCCACAGAAGGTATATGGTGCAATTTTACCCATGAAACTGAGTGGGTCATAAGAACATCAGAAGAGCCTGGCTGCTGGATCATCTTGTCCATCTTGTCCAACATTTTGCTATCATCGTGTCCATCTTGTCCATCTTGCTGGATCATCTTGTCCATCTTGTCCAACATTTTGCTATCGCAGTGGCCAACCAGATGCCTCTGAACCACAATCTGAACCAGAGCTCAGTGGTACACTCCCTCCAGGTGGTTCTCAATCAGTCCTTTACTTCTTCTGTGTGCTAGCTGGATAAAAGGCATTTGAGGTCAACACCCCCAACCCATCCAGCAAGGTCCTTTATATGTTGTTGGACTACAACTGCTATCAACATAGGCAACTGTCAATGATTAGGAGAGCTGCAGTCTAAAACACCTACATAAGAAGAGCCCTGCTGAATCTGCCCAGTGGCCCATCCAGCCCAGCATCCTGTTCTCACAGTAGCCAACCAAATGCCCATGGAAGCCCACAAGCAGGACCTGAGTGCAATCGCACTTTTCTCTCCTATGGCTTCCAGTAGGTGTTCAGAGCCATCATAGTTAGTAACCAGTGATAGCCCGCTCCTCCATGAATATGCTTAATCCTCTTTTAAAGCCATATAAGTTGGTGGCCTTACGAGCTCCATTGTTTAACTCTGCCATACTTGAAGAAGTCATTTCTTTTATTTATCCTGCATCTTCACATCTTTCTGCATTGGAGATGGTACATGTCTGCTGTGTGTTTGGGGTCATTGAGAGTGAGCAGGCACACTCTCCCCCCTACCCAGTTTGCCTTCCCACACATTGTTTTGAATGCATGCATGGAGAAGGTGACCATGGTGGCAGTAATGAGAAGCCCATTAAGATTGACAGCATGTGGAAGAATTTCTTCTAGGAAGAGAGACAAAATGCTGCCATGGTGACTCCAGCTGTGTTTCTGTGAAACTAATTTCAGCACAGAGCAATCGTGTAGACCTAAATGAAGAAGATGGTCTGTTTTTCACAGGTAGAAGAAAGGGAGTCCTTTCCTTTCAGAGATGAAAAGGCGCAGGCGAGCTAGTATTAGCTAATGCAAAGGAAGGTGCTTCCAGTGTGTGGTCCCCTGGGGAGATAACTCCAGGCTCTCGCATCCCTTGCCAGGTTTAATGGTTTAATCTAGCAAATCTAAATTTGGAGCATCTCTGTGGTGTTTGCCTTGGTTCGCTCCAGCTTCTTCACTTAAGCCTGCTCAACTTCTAATTTATTTGCCTGGTGATTTGCTTCTTTCTCCTGAAACAGAATGCAGGTTTAAATGGCTGGGAATTTTAATTGAAGCTGCTTGTTATAAGTAGCCTGAGGGGCCCCTCTTACTTATTGATAAGGTTCTAGAACAAAAATTTAAATTTGCACTCAACAAATTCTCCTCTTGAGCTGAGTACACTGCAAGGGTTCTCAATCTGAAATGAAGACTTCCTATTCCACAGTATTCTATATGGCCATCGGTCCTTTGCACTCTTTCCTGGAAGTGAGCCTGGCCAGATTCAATTGTACTTCTGAGTAAATGTTTGTTGGTTGGTGATGGAGGAAACTCTAAAATAGGTGGGGGATTTCAGGTACTGAGTATTTTTAATGCCTTTTGGCATCACACCTCTCTCAAGTTGAAAATGCATTTGGATGCTTTTGGCTACTGTATAATTCCACCCCACCCCCCTCCAAATTTGCTTTACTTGTAAGAAAAAAACCAAGCACTGGGCCTCTTCCAAAGCCCATAGCTGAATAAGGGCCCTGCTTCTGATCCTCAAAGCCTGTGACCCCGACATTCCTACTGCTTCTCACCTGCTCTTGCCAAGACATTGAGGAGTGGTGAGATCAAGCCGTGGGGAGCCCTCTGGAAGCATTTCCCTCTGGGTGGCAAATGCAACCTGAAGTTTTTAAAGAAGAACAATATATAGACTTTGTTGCCAACCACCAGTTGAAATTTTTAATAAAACCGTTGCCAGCCCCTTCCTTTCCTTTGCTACCATCATTCAGATCTGGCAAGGCTGACTTGCATGTTGCCAAGTGGAAACAGTGAGTGCTCTGATTGTTAGAAAGTCCTGGGGTTGTTGAGGGTGAGGGCAGGAGATGATCATAATTAAAGAAAGGAATAAAAGGTTTGGACTGCCAGCTCCCTAGCAGCGGCTCTGGCAATTACACTCTTGCCAGCCAAGCAATCTCGAAGTCTTCGTTCTGCACTCCGTTCTGCACTCTGAAGCACTCTGAAGCATGTTTCATGCTGCAATCAAGGCAGCATGTCTACCAGATGGAGCTGGTAGACAGCCGTCCTGGCCACAGAATTAACCTGCGCCTCCATGGACAGCTGTGAGTCCAAAATGACTGCCAGGCTGCGTACCTGGTCCTTCAGGGGCACAGTTATCCCATTCAGGACCAGGGAGTTCTCCACACCCGCTCGCACCCTGTCCCCCAAAAACAGTACTTCTGTCTTGTCAGGATTCAACCTCAATCTGTTAGCCACCATCCATCCTCCAACCGCCTCCAGGCACTCACACAGAACCTTCACCGCCTTCACTCGTTCTGATTTAAAAGAGAGGTAGAGCTGGGTATCATCCGCATACTGATGAACACCCAGCCCAAACCCCCTGATGATCTCTCCCAGTGGCTTCATATATATGGTAAAAAGCCTGGTGGAGAGTACTGAGTCCTGAGGCACCCCACAAGTGAGAGCCCAGGGGTCTGAACACTCATCCCTCCACACCAGTTTCTGGACATGGCCCAGGAGGAAGGAGCAGAACCACTGTATAACCGTGCCCCCAGCTCCCAGCTTCTCTAGACGCTCCAGAAGGATGTAATGGTCAATGATATCAAAGGCCACTGATAAACATTGATAGAATTAAAGCTTTTTCTATGCATGCATGTATACATATACACAAAATCTATTAAGCCCATACAAATATAATAAAATTGCTCAGCACCAGCCCGCTCATTAAAATCAGTCAGTTCCCGTATGCCTGTTGGAACAAGAAGGACTTCACCTGCTGGCAGAAGGACAACAAGGAGGGAGCCAGTCCAGCTTCACAAGGGAGGGAGCTCCACATTTTGCCAGCAGCCACTCAGAAGGCCCTCTCCCGTGTCCCCACCAAGGATGCCTGAAGGTATCAAAACCTGGGCATTTTCCTATGAGGTGAACCCTCCTAATTTGCACTTTCTGGAATGATATAAGAACCGGATCACAACCTTCCTTCAAAATCTGCACTCTTCTGAATTTTGAATTGCATTTCCCCACCCCCTGCTGCGTAATGTGTCCAAAAATGCAGACACTGGGGTAAAATAAGCATAAAAATTATGTATATTGGTGAAATTAACATAAAGATATTTCTTATATTAGGGAAAGCTACTTTTAGGAAAACTTGGGTGTGCTTAGAGAAATTCATTATTAAATGCTGGTGAATTTTCATGGGCCAGTCACTGTGTCTCAGCCTAACCTACCGGTATTTTGCAGGGTTCTTGTGAGACTACAATCGAGTGGGAGGAGATCCATATAGGGAAGCTTGAGATCCTTGGTGAGAAGTAAACATAAGACATGTATGCCTAGGTTTGTGTTACGTGGGCCCCATCCAAGAGGATGTTCTGGCACCCGGGAGCAATTTCTGAAGAGCCAGGCAAACTGGGAATGTCGTCAGTGCCTTTCAGAGACCAGAGCTGGGCTGCGCGGAGAAGAGGAGAAGACACCATCAGAATAAATGTGGCTTGATTAGTCCTGCTCATTTTTTTTAATGCTCTCTCTTATTTAAAAGAAGAGAAAAATTAAAAATTTTCTTTGAAAAGTTAACAACATCCTAATGAAAGGATTTTTTTTTTTAAATTTGTAAATGCCTTGGGGGACTCTTCTAATCAAGAGGCTCTCCTGAAGAATAAAACAGTGTGATGAGATAGATGGGGGGGGGGGACTGGGCAACAACCAATAAAGGTGGGTGGGGAAATTGTTGCAGCAGAGAAAGAAGACGTCATTTTATGTTCAGCCCAGCAGCATTTTCCTGCAGTGACGTTGACACATGGCCTTTGCTGTGGGGAACCTTTTTCAGCCCAGGGGCCACATTCCCTTCCAGGTAGACTTTTGTGGGCTGCATGCTAGAGCCAGAGGCCAAAGTGGGTGGCAAGGAATGCAAATTTTAGATTTGTGCCGGTAGCTACTTTCAACGCACACACAAACACAGACCCTTTTCAACCGGACAAGCAGGGAAGCCTGGAGTGGGGGTTACATTCGGCCCCCTGGCCTGAGGCTCCTGGCCCTCTCATAAAGCACTGCAGACCATGTCCCCAAATCACAGCTCTTGTGAATTCTTCCAGATGTTTCCATATCTTAATTTCCTCCTAGCCCTCTTCAACATTACTGTTATAATAATTAATACTGATAATAATAAATTTATATACCACCTAATGCCAAGATAGGCTTCTAAATGGTTTATAAAGTATAAAAACCTGTTGTATTGGAATACAAACACCTGTAATTAAAATAAATGATAAAGCAATTCAATTAGAACAACACAGCAATTGAAAGAGATAGGGTCAGGTCATGAGATCAGGCAAATGCCCTGTGCAAATAGGGGTGTCTTCAAAGCCAATGGGAAGCCCCTAGAGATGGAGCTGCTTATGCATGCCCAGCATGTATGGAGAAGATGGAAGTGGGTCTGGCCCACACACAACCCAAATGCCCTTCAGATGTTGCTGGACTACAAGTCTCATCATCTCTAACCATTGGCCATGCTGTCTGGAACTGAAGACAGTTGCGAGTCCAGCAACCTCTGGAGGCCCACAGGTTCCCCACCCCCGATGGAGGCAATTTATGGGACTGGGAGCACCAGATGAGCTGGATGGATGGTCCCATGGAGCCCTTGTGTAGGTGTCCCTTTTGCACCTTTGGGTTGTGTCCACAAAGGGGACACACCGGGGAGGCATAGCATTGGGGCAGGATCAGCAGCACCATCTTTCTCCCTCTATTATATGTGTTGGGCTCCTGGATTTTGGAGTTTGGGAGACCTTCACTTGGTCTTGTATCCAAAGTGGCGCTACTGCATTCACCATTCCTTTTCACATCAAAACTTTGAGGAGATTGCTGTGCTGCCACCCACATTTATGGACAAATCTGCACCAGTGGATGAACCAGACGTGATGTGCTCATACCTAGGGTTAGGGTTAGGCTATGTTCTGCCTCTCATGTCAGAGGCAGGAGCACTGTTTGACTCAGACCATGCTTGTAAGATTCCCATAATGGGCATCTATTGGTCACCATGAAACCAAGATGCTGGACTTCATGAGCCAAAGATCCAGCAGGGGTCTTTTTATGTCTGCAGTTCCTCTGGTTTGCAAATGTGGCTAGGGGCTGAAAAGGTTTTGACTCCCACAACAGAGAATGTTAAGAATCAGCAACCATATTTTCTGGTTCCGTTTTGCCCTGCTGCTGCTCCTCAGCATTTGCCAATGCTCAGGAGGTATGGATATCCTTGCATCCCTCTGCCAGAATGTGCAGTCACCTGTGAGTTTCTGCACTAAAATCATAAATAATCTTTAAATTAGACCTGCCTTAGCACATCTCTCCAGGTTGGGCATTTTTGCTTTGCATAGCTGAAGAACAGTGCAAACTCCTTTAACCTTTTCCTTTATTTGTGGGTAGTCTCTCCCCCCCCCATTTTGCCTCCTTTTCACTTTCAGTATCACTGCAGCATATCCTCCTTGCATCCCAAGGTCATTCAAGGTGAGAGGAGCGATTAATGGGCTTGCAGTCCACCACTGATGGTTTCCTTTCTATTCCCTTTCATATAAACTGCCCTCTCCACCCCATTCACTTCATGTCTCTTCTTATCCTACATTTCAAATCAGACTGCCTTTGCTACTCTGCTAAATAAATTAAGTTGAATCCACAAAGATCAGTCTCTCTCCTCTTCCCCTTTTATTCTAAATGGGGTAAAATGGCTTTAAAATTGGAGCCCTGGAATGGCTGCAAACTCCTATACCTCCCACTCAATGGACTGGACTCTGAAATGAGGAACAATTACCCCCAAAATATGGCCTCTGCGCCCAAGAAATGGCACAAGCTTCCCCACCTCCAATTTTTGGACAATTCATTTTCCAAACTCCCACACCCCTCAATCTATCTGACAACAAGGTTAATTTACTGCCATTCCAGCAAATGCTTTGAGCAGAAGCCCAGAAGTTAATTCAGCTAGGATCACCAGATCTCTGGCACCTCAGATCTGGAGAGGGGAGCAGCCGCGAAGAGAAGGGGTGCAGCCTAGTAGTGCAGGCACATGACTCAGTTCCTAGGGAAGCCGGCCGCTTTGCCACAGCAGACCACACCAGTCCATGTTGAGGTGGCTCTTATGAACTGGTTGCCTGTGCATTTTCCTCACAGTTGGATGAGAACAAGCCCTGGAGACCACTGGGAGCACAGAGAACACTTGTGCCTATAAGAACTCTCCCCCCACCCCATTCCCCCGAGAGGTTGCTTTCATCAACAGAACTGGTGCAACCCGGATGCCTGCTCCTGTATTCCATTATGCAAAGTACTTCACAGTGGGGGCTCCCAGGTAGTTAAACTTGTAACTAAGTGTGTGTGTGTGTGTGTGTGTGTGTGTGTGTGTGTGTGTGTGTGTGTAGGTATATATGCTATAATTTAAGACTTTTCTACTGACAACTCTGCATTTTCTTTTCTTGAGACACCCTCATTATCAAGTTTTCTGCACAGTTACCTTGAGAGAACTGAGGATCTTGTTAAAAGTAGGAAGCTCTTGTCATATTCTCTGTACAGTGGCTTGCCTAACCTCAACCTGGTAGAATAATGCCTTTTTGGTTTCTCCTTGGTGCAGCCCTGATTTGTTCATGCAGCTTTAGTTTGGCCTCAGGGCTGCGCTTCAGGGCCAATTAATGTTTTGATAATCCAGGTAGGTCCAGCTTGGGTTTCTCAGCCCCTGCTAGGCATCTTTGTAAGGCTGTCTGAGGTGACGGCTGTTAAGGCTGACCTAATTGTTGATGCGCCAAATAGATCCTCCTCCTTGAACATAATGTGTGAGAGAGAGCCTCTGAGAAATCTGCCAGAGCCCTACACAATAGGCTGGCAGAGGTATGCAAGGACACTGGAGGGATACTGCTTAAAATTGCTTCTAAATTCTGAGGACCAGCATCATTCCACTCAAGCAATTGGACTCCAGATCGGAGTTCAAACCCTGATCCACTTTCTGGACACGGCCCAGGAGGAAGGAGCGGAACCACTGTATAACAGTGCCCCCAGCTCCCAACCCCTCTAGACGGTCCAGAAGGATGTTATGGTTGATGGTGTCAAAGGCCGCTGAGAGATCTAGCAGAACCAGGAAACCGCTTTCACCTTTGTCCCTTGCTCGCTGGAGATCATTGACCAGCATGACCAAGGCAGTTTCAGTCCCATGATGAGGCCTGAATCCTGATTGGAAGGGATCCAATGGGTCCGCATCCTCCAGGCGTGCCTGGAGTTGTTCAGCAACCACCAACTCGATCACCTTGCCCAAGAATGGAAGATTTGAGACTGTGTGATAGTTGATCATATTAAAGGTAAAGGTAAAGGACTCCTGACAGTTAAGTCCAGTCGTGAACTATTCTGGGGTTGGCCCCTCATCTTGCTATACTGGCCGAAGGAACTGACTTTTGTCCTCAGACAGTTTTTCTGGGTCATGTGGCTAGCATGACTAAGCCGCTTCTGGAGAAACCAGAGCAGAGCACAGAAACGCCGTTTACCTTCCCACCGGAGTGGTACCTTTGACGTGCTTTCAAACTGCTAGGTTGGCAGGAGCTGGGACCGAGCAATGGGAGCTCACCCCGTTGTGGGGATTCAAACCACCGACCTTCTGATCGGCAAGCCCTAGGCTCAGTGGTTTAGACCACAGCACCACCTGCGTCCCTCCAGTTGGCCATATTGGCCAGGTCCAAAGATTTTTTTTTAAGAAGCAGTTGAATAACCGCCTCTTTCAGTGGGTCTGGGAAGGGTCCCTCACAGAGGAAAGCATTCTCCACCCCACAGAGCCCATCACCCAGCCCTTCCCAGCTAGCTTTTATAAGCCAGGATGGGCAAGGATCAAGGAGACAGGTGGTTGGTTTCACTAGTCCAAGCAGCCTGTCCACATCCTTGGAGGTAACAGATTGGAATTGATCCCACACAACTTGACTAGACAGGACTCTAGCACTCTCCCGCCCTGGGCCTGCTCCTATGGTGGAGTCTACCTCTTCCCGAATCTGAGCGACTTTATCTGCAAAAAACTTTGCAAAATCATTGCAGGAGATCATGTGGCCTGTACTGGGCCCCGATGGAGCAGGTGGTTCCGCTAAATTGTGCACCACCTGAAAGACTCTCCTGCTACTGTTTTCTGCAGATGCAATAGAGGCGGTGAAGAAGGTCTTCGCCACCGCTATCGCCACTTGTTAGGCTCGACATTGAGCTCTAACCTGTGTCCGGTCAGATTCAGAATGAGTTATCTGCCACCGGCGCTCTAGCCGTCTCAGCGATTGTTTCATTGCCCTCAGCTCCAGGGAAAACCACGGGGCTGTCCAGGCTCCATGCAATCAGAGAGGGAGCTTCGGAGCCAGACAGTCGATAGCCCTGGTTAACTCTGTATTCCAGCGGGTCACCAGAGAATCAGCTGAAAGGCCATCAACATGGGATAAAACATCCCCTACCACTCTCTGGAAACCATCTGGATCCATTAAGTGGTGGGAGCGGACCATCCGAATCGGTCCCACCTCCCTGCAGAGGGGAAGGGTCGCGGAGAAGTCCAGTTGCACCAGAAAGTGATCCAACCATGGCACTTCTTTTGTTTCACTTTTTCTTAGTGTCAGATCACCCACATCCATAGAGGTGAACACAGATTACCCACATCCATAGACCTGGGTCTATGGCATGTCTGTGACTATGAGTTGGGTCAAACCTATTCAGGGACAGCCCCATGGAGGCCATATAAGGTCGTGTCAGCATGGATATTAAAATCCCCTAGAAAAACTGGGTCCAGGATACCTGCTGCAAACTAATGACTAAAAATCATAGCAAGCCAGGAGTGTGTTGTGTGAATTCAGAAAACTGAGCATGGTGATGAAGAATGCATAGCTCTGCTGACCTGAAAGTGGCAGTGTGAGATGGGTGCCCCCTGTTCAGATTTATGCTCCTCATAATGCCATTAATCCTCTCCTGTAATAACATTAAATCTTCCTATTTATGGCTAGCATCGTTCATAAAGCCTCAAAGCCATTTGCAGGCCCAGTTTGTTTTTATTCAGCGGATGATGATCTGCAACCAGCAACCTGTTGCTCTTACCGGTAGTGATGGGCAAACTCTACTTTGCTTGATTTGCAATTGCAGTTAGAAAACCAAGCCGTTCCTCCCCTCCTCACAAAATAGGGAAATAGCTGATTTCCTCCCAAACCCATTCTGACAGTTGGTCCCTGAGGCCAGGGCCAGATGAGGACATTTTGCTGCCTGAGTCAAGGAACAAGACAGCAACCCCCTTCTTATTCGTTATCCAGAAGTCAGCCAGACTAGCAGGTGGAACTTACTCCAGGACTGGAGACATGCCTAGCACTGTGTCAGAGGGCAGGAGGCTAACTTAGGGGGCAGAAGGCAAGCCATGCAGCACACCCATGCAGCTCTGTCCTCCAGCACCTCCCGGCCGCTCACCTTCGTTTGCCACCTGAGGCTGCTGCCACACCCTGTCTAAAGACAGAGCCAGTCCTCCGCGTGGTGCTCATGATGACATTGTTGGGAAGAATCAAAATGCTTCCCCATAAGCTTAGTTATTTTCTTCAGCAATGAGGATACCAAAATATCATCACAAGAGTTCTGCTGGGTCTGGCCCAACATTCTGTTCTCTCAGTAACCACCCAGATGCCTCTGGGAAACTCCCAAGCAGGGCCTGCAAACAATATATCTAAGTGTGACTAATTTGCATTTATTGTTGTTGTTGTTTAGTCATTTAGTCGTGTCCGACTCTTTGTGACCCCATGGATCAGAGCACGCCAGACACTCCTGTCTTCCACTGCCTCCCACAGTTTGGTCAGACTCACGTTGGTAGCTTTGAGAACACTGTCCAACCATCTTGTCCTCTGTCGTCCCCTTCTCCTTGTGCCCTCAATCTTTCCCAACATCAGAATCTTTCATGGATCTCCTTCATGGATCACTGCCTTGTCATGGCAAAGCTATGAGCTATGCCGTGCAGGGCCACCCAAGACGGACAGGTCATAGTGGAGAGTTTTGACTAAAAGTGATCCACTTGAAGCAGGAACCGGCAAGCCACTCCAGGATCTCTGCCAAGAAAACTCCATGGACAAAAACAACAGGCATATAAAATTTGCATTTATAGTTGCATCTAACTTTTACTGCATTCATATAATAACATTTTATGGTACTTTTGCAACTATAAGCAACAGAAATAGGCAAACCTTAAACCCTTGACATGCTCCTTCTGCTGTGCATAACCTAATAGGACGCATCATTTCATGATGTAGGGAAAGTGATCTCCTTTTAGAAAACAGCCTTGAAGATTTGTAACACAGAAAGACTGGAAATTGAAATATGAGCAGTTGGTTAATTTTTTTTATTAGATGGCACCCCTCTGGAGGCTCCACCCAGGGCAAAAAACTCGGCTAGGCTGGGAACCTCTCCCACATTTCAATGCTGATTATCTGGTGACCATTAAGTCCAGCTGGTGTTGGTGGCCTGGCTTTTGATGTCTCATGGGCACTTGCCATTTTGACCTGGTAGTGAAAAAAGTGTTTGTGGGTCTGGCAGGGCCCTGCCAGACTTGCATATTTATTATGAGGCAGCCTGTTTATGTTGGTTAAAAGAATGGATTACATTGGCTAATGCTGTGCTGGTCCTGTGGGGTATCCAGGAAGCGAGGTCGAAGTCCGGTCAGAGGTCAGAGGTACGTGAAGGCAGTCTGAATAAACAGGAGCAGGGTCAGGGCAAGGAGTCCGGCGAGGTCAGGGATGGAAGGATAAACAGGAAACCAAGGCAGGTCAAGAGTTCAGGCAGAGCGACCGGGCAGGGAGCAAGCAGAACTCTCCAGCAACGATGTTGCTCCTGCGAATTGGGACTGGGACTGGCCGGCTTTATCTGTCCCGAGGCGAAGGGCGGCTACGATCCCCAGGTGACTCGCCTCTCCTGGCTTGGAGGCGAGCACTCCTCCTGCGAGAACTTAGTTCCCTTCGCCTCTCTGCCCTGAGCCTTTGCAGCTCAGGAGAAGCTGGAGGGTTACCGGACCCAGAGGCAACCTCAGCTTCCCCTGACTGGGTGGGGAGTGGAGCACCTGTAGGCAGTAAGTCCTCCATCCCATTAGGAGCCAGATCAACCTCAGCCGAAGCCTGCACCTGAGGATCCAGCACAGGTGAGTCCCCTTGAGACCCAGGCCCCAGCCCTGGCTCTGCTGTTTCTGAGGGCAGTGAATCCTGTGCAGGCTGGGATCCCTCAGGTTCAGCGTCTGAGTCTGACTCCCAGGCCATCACAAATGCAGACACCCTGGACTTAGAAGGTCATGATTTAAAATTTGGCTGGCATGCATGTCTTTGGTATGGGAAGGCAAAGATTTATAAAGTTTTATGAACCATATTCCATCAGTTACATGAAATGTTTAAATTAGATAGAAAAAAATGGTTTTCTGGACCAAAGCCCACTGTTCAAAAAAGAACTTTTACAAAACAAAGAGAAACTTTTGTCCAAAATATATAATCTGTTATTAGAGTGGGAAACAAAAGACAAGCTTGTTAAAGCCTCAATGACACACTGGGCAATAGATATAGGTCACAATATAGATTTTAACCTCTGGGAAAAATCTCTGGAAAAGTGCTTTGAAGTTCACAGCACGTTATTCTTTGAATGAGAACTACTTGAAAATGATTTACAGATGGTATTTAACTCCGAGTAGGCTTCCTAAGAGGAAAAGGGGATGGCGCTGTGGATTAAACCACAGAGCCTAGGGCTTGCTGATCAGAAGGTCGGCGGTTCGAATCCCTGTGACGGGGTGAGCTCCCATTGCTCAGTCCCAGCTCCTGTCCACCTAGCAGTTCGAAAGCACATCAAAAGTACAAGTAGATAAATAGGTACCGCTCCGGTGGGAAGGTAAACGGAGTTTCCGTGAGCTGCTCTGGTTCGCAGAAGTGGCTTTGTCATGCTGGTCACATGACCCGGAAGCTGTACGCCGGCTCCCTCAGCCAATAAAGCGAGATGAGCGCCGCAACCCCAGAGTCAGACATGACTGGACCTAATGGTCAGGGGTCCCTTTACCTTTACCTTTAGGCTTGCTAAGATGTATAAGACTGAATCAGATAAGTGCTGGAAATGCAAAGAGGTTGAGGAAATGTTCTTTCATATGTGGTGGACTTGTAAAAGGGTAAAAGAGTATTGAAAAATGATCCATAATGAATTGATTTTTTAAAAAAGTACTTTCTGTTGGGGATAATTCAGACTGAAATTCCCAGGTGTCAAAAAAGGTTATTTATGTATGACCACTATTGTGGCCCATGTTTTGTTAACCCAAAAATGAAAAACGAGCAAGGAAAGAAGAAGAAGAATGGCAACTTAAGTTAACAGAATATGCGCAGCTTGCAGACTTAACATATAGAATAAGTGTATCTGAAGCAGTGTGCATGCACACGAAAGCTCATAACAATAACAAACTTAGTTGGTCTCTAAGGAGCTACTGGAAGGAATTTTTTAATTTTTAATTTTATATAGAATAAGAGCACAAGAAGAACATACATTTAGAGAATATTGGAAAACTTTTATTGAATATATGGAAAATAACTGTACAGCTGAAAATGTTGGCAACATTAAGATGAATTCAACAGTGTAAGTAAGTTATCATTTCTATAAAATATGCAGGGATTTATGATATGTAAAATGAACCATGGAAAGAGAAGAAGGGAAGTCATTGATATCTTAAGGATATCTTTAAATTGTAAAACAGAAAAATGAAAGTGTTTGTGATGCAGAGGCTGTGATACGAACACAGCTCTAGCAGCCATTGTCCGTTCTCATTCATGCTGCCAATAGCCAAAGCCAATGAAACAATCCTAGCCTTACATGCCATTTGAATTCTGGTCTTGTAGGTCCTAGCCCGACATTCTCACAACTATGCCACACTGGCTCTTACACAATAAAATGCAGCCACTATGACTGTTGTGGCTCCAGCACAAGGATTCAGCAATCGCACAACCTGGAAAGTCTGCCTGATTTCATCCCATAGTCAAACACTTGGTCCCTGTCGCTCTGATGTGGCTTGGGTTCCCACTGCATCTGTTCCCATGTTGGTCTTCCATGCTGTTTCTCTCTTTGTGTTAATGCATGAAAAAGAGTAGAACCTTTCCATCTTTTAAGCATGAGGTTAGAGGGTGGATTTTGCCATTAATTACTCCTATCTGTGTCTTGTGCTTTGTAGGACTGTGCTACATCTGTACACCAGATTTTCTTGCACTGTGAATTAAAACTGTCCATCCATAGCTTGTTTTGCCTGTAATATGGAGCTTTCTATGTTTCCCTCTCTGGTGCATATCTTATGCATAACGTAGGTTGGTGCATGGAGCCAGACTGAAATTTATTTTCAATGGTCTTGTTCGAGAGAGACTTTTTAAAGGGGAAGGGGAATGCAGAGACCTTAGAATCTCCATCTCTCTTATTGAATGGTTTCTGGATGACACTCTGTGACCAAAGAGCACCTTCTTGAAGCCCATGTTTCTTGCTCTCTCCTTACAGTAAGGGGATCCAAAGCAGGAACATGAGAAGCAGTCACATATTTAAGCTGATCGCCAAATGACACCTCAACCCTAGGTTGCAGTTGCCACAATGGAATCAAGGCACTATTTCCCCCCAATAAAGTTCATTATTTTTATTATTCATTTCATTTATATACCACTTTAAATTTTAAAGAAAAAAATCTCAAAGCAGTTTACAACACATTAAAACATCAAATAAAACAATCAGAATAATAATTTTTAAAAATCAAGGAAACTTCTCTAAATGACATTTTGCTTTTCCCATATTTATTTACCTACTAAATTTGTATAGCTCCAATAGCAGAAGTCCTCTAGGAAGCCAGTGTGCTGTAGCGGTTAGACTGAGTGTTGGACAAGGACCTGGGAGATCAGGGTTCAAATCCCCACTCAGTCATGAAGTTCACTAGGTGACCTTGGAGTCAGTCGCAGCCTCTTCCCATACCTCACAGGGTCGTTGTAGGAAGAGGGTGAACCATGTATTCCTTGAAGAAAAAGTTGGGCTAGAAATGCAATAAGCAAGCTCTTCTGCTTATCTGCTTAAGAAAGCTGGAGAGGCTAGCCAGACGGAGATGTCAGTTGCCAATTGGCATCCAGAGATCTCCATGTGGCTGCAATTGCACCCGCACCAGTAGCAAAACGCACCTGGTGCCTGGCTAATTTCTATCTCTGAGATAGAAATTAGCCCTGCTGAATCTGGGCAATGGCCCATGTAGTCCAGCATCCTCTTCTCACAGTGGACCCCCAGATGACCGTTATGAGGAGCCTGAAAGCAGGTCCTGAGAGCACAGCATTCTGGGGAGAGCTTAGCTAATGTCGGGCCTCCCAGGTGCTGCTAGACTACAACTCTCATCTTTCCCAACCATTGGCCAAGCTGGTTGGGGCCTAGAATCAAAGAACTGTAGAGTTGGAAGGTACCTTGAGTACTCTGTATTATCATTATCATTATTATTAAGATTAAATGTGGCTGTTATGGGGAATGCGTGGCTTTCACCCACCCATCTCCAGCCATGAAAGTGACGCCCACAAAAATCTGCCAGCTGTGAGGGGGCGTCATATTATTGGGTGGGGGATGGTTGCCTCAGCCCTGCGGTCATACAGTTTAGTGGCAAGAAAGACAGAAGGCTATGCATTTTGCTAGTAGCCACACATCCCTTACAATGCCTAGTTTCATCCTCTGGATTAAACTAAATCAATCCCCCCCTTCTGTTTAAACACATTGTTCCTCATCACCATCCCCAGTGGCATTGTTCCTCATCACCATCCCCAGTGGCATGGGGAGAAGAGGGAGGATTATTTTCTACCTTCTGCACTGCAGACATTTTCAATATTTAGACTGCTATTGTGAGCTTATTAAATGGATTTCTCTATACACTTTGGGAGTATCCTGTTCTTCCAGCATTTCTGATACATCTTGCAGTTTGAACTAATACACACAGAGAGGCACACATGGCAGAGAGGGGAAAGTTAGAATAGAAACAGTGCTCACGCGTTCCCGGGTACAGCCTACTCTAGCAACTACCGGTACACCACCAACCTCAGAATGTGCATGGCAAATTACGCGCTCAAAAGCACATCTTAATTGGTGGCACTGAGCTTTCTGCCTGGAGGGAGAAAGAAATGAATGAAGTGGTCTAGCTCTTGTGCTAGGACTGCACCACATGCATGGCCGTTCTTAGTGCAACGGCTCATTGACATCACCATTGCATTGTGATGGGAGTTGTGCTCAGAATGCAAGTTTGAAAAACCATAAAAGAATGATGGATTCCCTTGATGGAAAAGTGCAAGGTTCATGCAGCCATATTTGCATAAGTCAGGTTTGTTCACAAGGGTGTATTGAGCCTACTCTTAACCTGCAGTGACTCTCCAAGGAATGGGGCAGAGACTCTCTCAGCCCTTGAGTATGGAGCTCCTTTAATTGGAGATGTTGGGGTCTGAACCTGGAACCTTGTGCATACAAAAGCATTCAGCATCCTGTTTCCAAAAGCAGCCAGTCAAATGCCACTGGAAGTTCATGAACAGGACCTGATGGCTTCCCTTGTCTGGGAACAGAAGTATATCTTTTTTTTAGTAAGTTTTATTTACGGCCATTGGCCCAACACATCATATCTGCACACATTTGGCTGCAACAGTGAATTTGGATTGGTGTCAAAATATTTGGGCAATTGGTCCACTATGTACTAGTCATAATTCCAACTGTGAGCAACAGCAAGAATGCTGATGCAGAAAAGGACAACCCAGAAACAAAGGAGTTTGTATCTCAAGATACAGAGATAAAACCACATTTGGTTTGGGTTTCATTTTGGATGCTCTCTGGGGTTTTTGTTTTGCATTTTTATGAGTGTGTCTGGAGATGGAGGAGTTAGCTGGATCAGGAAGACTTTTGCTGCATGTAGTAGAGATGCTGAATCCAGACCCAGACACTAATGCTGAGCCTGAGGACAAAGAGCTCCTTGAACCACAAGTCCCAAACTGGGATGTCCAGTCTCACCCTCTGAGATCCTAGATCCTCCTAAGGGATTGACTTTCTACACCAGGCTGGACAACCCCTGACCAGAAAGCTATGCCTTTAAGGCTCTCTGTTCTTCACGAAGGGAGTGGAACCTTGGTGGGGGAGGGGAGCACTGTCCAAGAGGAATAAAAGGCCTCAACTGAGGTCCAGGTCTTGTTAAAGCATGTTGTCTGCTTGGTCCTGCAACCCCAGCCTGCCCCCACTTGTCACCTGCTTATCTATGCCTGGGGTGGGGAACCTGTGACCCTCCAGATGTTGTGGGACTCCAGCTCCCATCAGTCCTAGCCTGCATGTGCTTTTGGTCATGGGTTCCTTATCCTTGGGTGAAGCCTTCCTCAGGCATCTGTCCTGCCTCATGAGTTTCTGTTACCACTTGTGGTTAGGACAGGACAATACCTAGATCACAACGCATATACCATGTTTTATGCTACTGCAGTATTATGCTACTGCAAACTTATAGAAGTGGCATGGCTGGTGATGTAGTATCATAGAATCATATAATTGTAGAGTTGGAAGGTACCCCGAGGGTGATCTAGTCTGACCTGCAGTGCAGGAATCAAAGCAAAATAATCCCTGACAGATGACCACCCAACCTTTGCTTAAAAACCTCCAAGAAAGGAGAGTCCACTGTCAAATGGCTGTTGCTCTCAGAAAGTTCTTCCTGATGTTTAGTTGGAACCTCATTTCTTGTAACTTGAAGTTATGGGTTCAGGTCTGGCCCTTTGAAGCAACAGAAAACAAGCTTGTTCCATCTTCCACATGACAACCCTTGAGATATCTGATGGTGGCTCCTCTCAGTCTTCTTTTATCCTGGCTAAACATGCCCAACTCCCTAAACCATTCCTCACATAAGGCTTGGTTTCCAGACCCTTGATCATCTTGGTTGCCCTCCTTTGCACATGTTCCAGCTTGTCAATATATAGTATGTAGATACACTGTAGATCGTTGGCAATATAGGCTGCTTCACCATAAGCTGGATACTGTAGATCGTTGGCAATATAGGCTGCTTCACCATAAGCTGGAATCCGCTTGCCTCATTCATGTAGGCAGGGTGAGGATTTTGTTCTTTCTCCATTTTGCAGAGTAATCAATTATCTACTACATCCTATACCCTTTTTAAAATGCTGGTTCTTTTTAGAGTTTTTTTAATTGGGTTGTTGTTTGTATTTTTATTCTATGTATGTGATCCTTTATGTGAACCACCCTGAGACCTTCAGGTATAGGGTGGTGAAGAAATAAACAACAACAACAACAACAACAACAACAACAACCCTCTCCCTGACCTGTTTTGGGATCCATATGTAGAAATAGGCAGAGCAGTCCACATATCCATAAGCCTTCCTCTGTATCGCCTGAAAACTAATTGTTTGTGAGACGGTTCAAAGGGTGCCCTCATTGTCCTCGTCCTCCTTCTATAACTACTACCACCAGAATGACAGGCTGCCTGTTGTGGAGGAAGGAATTTTACTCCAGGCCACCCTTGTCTTCAGGCCATGAGGTTTCCGCCTTCCTCATAGCACGAATATACGTGGGCATCTATTGTTCCTGTGGAAGATCTGTCACAACATTTTGGTTGGTGGAGGGCATTGGGCAGGCTCTGTAGCTTAGAATGGCATCCCCATAAGGGGTCCTAGAGGGTGGCATGCTGAGGCCTTGATGCTAGCTTGGGGCTGTAGGCCACCCTCCACATGCTCCCAAGTTGTGGGTGGACCCACCAGAATGGCCTGTGTCAGATCCAGAGGCCCCACAGCTCCTGACATTCCTCCTGTCTCTCTGACTTAACTCCAGCCCCACCTCCTGTTATTGAAGCATTCCCTGGGTTAAGTTGGACAGTGAGCGTCAGCTCTGCCTCCATTGCCAAGAATGCAGTGATGGCTGTTCTGGCATGAGCAGTCCCAACAGACCCAGCCTACTTGTGTGAGTGTCTGTATACTTGACCAGGCTGCCACTGTGCCAACGACTGCCTGACCTTCTCCTCAAAAGGGATCAGGCATCGCCAAACTGCGGCCCTCCAGATGTTTTGGCCTGCAACTCCCATGATCCCGAGCTAACAGGACCAGTGGTCAGGGATGATGGGAATTGTAGTCCAAAACATCTGGAGGGCCTAAGTTTGGGGATGCCTGTCTTAGATTGTAGGGGTGTGGGTGGTGCTGTGGTCTAAACCACTAAGCCTCTTGGGCTTGCTGATCAGAAGGTTGGTGGTTCGAATCCCCGCAATGGGGTGAGCTCCCGTTGCTCTGTTGCAGCTCCTGCCAACCTAGCAGTTCAAAAGCACACCAGTGCAAGTAGATAGGTAGGTACCGCTGCAGCGGGAAGGTAAACAGTGTTTTTGTGCACTCTGATTTCCATCACATTGTTCTGTTGCACCAGAAGCAATTTAGTCCTGCTGGCCACATGACTCAGAAAGCTGTCTGTGGACAAACACTGGCTCCCTCAGCCTGAAAAGTGAGATGGGCACCGCACCCCAAAGTCACCTTTGACTGGACTTAACCATCCAGGGGTCCTTTACCTTTTTTTAACCTTAGATAGTGCCTAGCTATGTATCTTTGAACTCTCCTGTGAACTCCTGAAGTTCTAACCTGTAGGCTGATTTGAGTTTGGTGTTACAGCGAATTTTGGAATAAAGCATTTAACAATAACCGAGCCAAGAGTCCAAGCACTGGATACATGCATGGGAGCCAGGACAGAGTGTCTGAAAACCCACTTTCTGCGCTGACTCTTAAAACATACATTGTCCTATTGCTGCTTCTTTTGAATAGCAAACAGATGCTAGTGGAAGAGATTTGATCAGAAATATTGGATTCATCTTCATTCCTTTACTACTGCATGAAACCTGCTGCATGCCCGGAGAGACAGTCTCTCCAAACCTGCCGTCCACTGTGGTCACCATCCTATATTAATCAGCATGGCCACAAGTGTAGTCAAGCTAGATACATAGTGAATTACTGCTCATTTGTTCCTCCCAGTGACCTTGTATTTGTAACCACTAATCCCATATCACCACTGTGTGCATCTGTCAAACTGCATATCCCTTGGTAGTTTCTAGGAGGTACGTAAAAACCACATGTGTATATATGGCATTACTGGCAAGTCTGGCTCTTTCCTCCCCCTCCCGCCCCCACTGGTCCCAAGCTCTTTTTATGAGGATTGATGGATGGCCAGTTAATGTTTAGAGCCTCACCCTCTGATGGTATCTCTCTGTGTTAATACATCTTTGGTGGAGGGAGCAGAGGGGCCACTATACTATCCCCCCTCCCTGACCAGTCCTCCAAATTACCGGCAGGACCTGGACGGGAAGGAAAGACAGTTCCTAGTGGAGTCAGAACGTAATTCAACAGGTAAAGCTGCCCTCCCCCCGTAAGCTGAGCGATCCCCGAACAAAGGTCCAAGGGGCAGACCACCCCGCCAGTTACCGGAATCACACAGTCCCCCTGGTCCCTTTACTGGGACACAGGCAGAAGTTCAACAAGTAGTGTCCGAATGGTTAAGCACCAGTTCAGCTTCCTTAGGCAAAAGGCACAGAGGCCAAACAACAAAAATCCTTTTCAGGTTTATTGGAAAAACTAAATAAAAGGGTTGCACATTTCTTTAACGGTTACAAACAGAAAAATAAAAACGTTGTTTAATATCACTTAACTAAAACAAACATACTCACAAAGCAATTGCATTTCAAAGCAGAACAAGAGATCAGGACTCCATTCACTGGCAACACCCTCAGGCCAGCCAGGGCAAGGTGGCTTCCATTTGCATCTCAATTCCCCCAATTCCTATCCTAAAAGACCCCACACGGGGTTCCGTTTTTTGACCAATCGATGACTAGTGATTTACCAATGACTAGAGAGGGAGGCTGTTGTCTTTGTCCATGGGGTTTTCTTGGCAGAGATACTGAAGTGGCTTGCCAGTTCCTTCTCCAGGTGGATCATGTTTACTCAAAACTCTCCACTATGACCTGTCCATCTTGGGTGGCCCTGCACGGCATAGCTCATAGCTTCTCTGAGTTATTCAAGCCCCTTCGCCACGACAAGGCAGTGATCCATGAAGACTCCCTGGAAAAGACCCTGATGTTGGGAAAGATTGAGGGCACAAGGAGAAGGGGATGACATAGGATGAAGTAGGATTTATTTTGCGTGCTCACATCATTTTTATTTGAATTTGTTTTATCCCACATTTCTGCAGTTTCCAAGGTATCTATTGGGGCTCAACCAAAAGTTCTGTAAAGCAGAGGTATTTTGAAGGGAGAATGTCTTACAAAAGCCCCCTTACTCACCTGTGTTGCCTCTTTGGCACCACTGTAGTGCAAGCAGCGGAGATCCTGCTCTCCACAGCCTTCCCCCACTTTTTTCCCCACTCTCAAGTTGCCAGAGTGATGGCATGTGGCAATGCCCCTCACTCTGATTTGGCTTCAGACATCATCACATAGTCAAATCTCATTGGCTATATGTCATAATCATGAAGCCGAATCAGAGTGACGACAATCCTCACTCAACCAGAAGTGGGGGTGGAGGGGTGGGCTGAGGGATTGTATTTTCTGGTGCACCCCAGCGACATCCACTTCCTCTTACAGCTGAAGAGACAAATGGTCTCTTAAACCTGCCGACAACATCAAATCATCTGAGTGACTGGCACAGTTGTGCCCATGCAGCAACTTGGAGGTAGAATGCCATTGGCTGCTTCTGAGCACACCCTAGGCAGGGCTATAAAGTCACAGACAATGTCTTTTTAATAATATTTTTATTGGGTTTCATTATAACAAGCATCATATAACAATAAGCATTAAGAAATAAAAAATAAAAATTTGAACAACTGTACCATTTTGCATAGTGTTTGTACATTCAACACAGTACCAAAATATGGGATTTCTCCAATCCCCTGACTTCCCTCTACCCCCTCCGTGGTTCCATTATTTAATTGTTAAATTGTGCATGTCCAAATCACATTTCCATCCATTCATATCTATTTTTATCTATTTGTCACAGCCAGTGTCTGCCCCGTCAGCACAAGAGTGTCAGGGGCTGCCTAGTGCCCACCCTCCCCTCTGCCTCTGAATTAATGTGCAGCAGGAGGGGGGCCCCAACAGCTCCCTTGGAAAATTCATATACATTAAATCATTCAGTAACCAAGAGACAATAAAACACAATGCACATTTTAGTCAAAAAGGTGGTCTCCCTCTCAGCCCCCACCCCCACCCCCATCCCGGTCTTGAAAGTGACTCAGGTGATCACTCCCAAAGGCAGAGATGTTCAATGAGAAGAGATAGTCCAGCCCATATTTGGGGGGGGGGTGCACCACCTGCTTTCCCCCCTCCTTTTGCCTTACAGCTCCCTCCCTCTATAGTGCACCTTTGGCTGTTCTCATTTCCGGATCTGATTAGGACTTTTGGGGGAACCCTGACAGGCTCTTGGGGCTCCCTCTATTCTCTCACTTGGATATGTCTTTTATGTGAAAAGCAATGAATGAATAGCAACAATAATGCCAGCCCTACTCAGAGTAGCCCCATTGAGATTAAGAACTGAGGGCCATTTATTTCAGTGGATCTACACTGAGTAACCCACAACCTAATAACGTGTGTGTGTGTGTGTGTGTGTGTCCATGTTTCTGCACCTAAACTGCATTGCAAAATCTGGAGGAGTGAACCATCTGACTTGGAGTTGCATCCTGATCCTCAGGCAATCAGGAGAACATAGGACTGTAAAAACGTGGATGAAATGTGCCCTCCTATATAAAATTCCTCCCCCACATTGTGCCCATGCTTTGCAGCCCAGGGGAAGGGAAAGATGGAGGGAAAGGAAAGGTGAGATCCTCATCTCTGTGATTTGGAAATTTGTTGATAAGCTTATCCATAAATGATATTTGTGAATACTGACAAGCTGGAACATGTCCAGAAGAGGGCAACCAAAATGGTCAAAGGCTTGGAAACGATGCCTTATGAGGAACGGCTTAAGGAGCTGGGTATGTTTAGCCTGGAGAAGAGAAGGTTAAGGGGTGATATGATAGCCATGTTCAAATATATAAAAGGATGTCATATAGAGGAGGGAGAAAGGTTGTTTTCTGCTGCTCCAGAGAAGCAGACACGGAGCAATGGATTCAAACTACAAGAAAGAAGATTCCACCTAAACATTAGGAAGAACTTCCTGACAGTAAGAGCTGTTCGACAGTGGAATTTGCTGCCAAGGAGTGTGGTGGAGTCTCCTTCTTTGGAGGTCTTTAAGCAGAGGCTTGACAGCCACCTGTCAGGAATGCTTTGATGGTGTTCCTGCTTGGCAGGGGGTTGGACTGGATGGCCCTTGTGGTCTCTTCCAACTCTATGATTCTATGATTCTATGAATGTGAGAACTAGCTGTGGGGAGAGAATGCTATCTTTCCATTTTTACTACAGATAACTAATGACTGGAGTTTTGAGTATAAATAGTTTCCTTTATGAATGAAGGATGGATATATATAGAGAGAGGGGGGAAGGTTTTTTTTTGCAGTATTTTTATCCATTTCTTCTGCATATCCTGCCAGCAATGCTCCAGACTCTCAACCTAGAGTGCTTTCATGTTAAAAGCCAAATATACAGGAAATAAACTCTGTAGGTGTGCGATAAGCAGCCTCATATAACCAACATGCTTAAATCTGATTTGTGAAGAGTTTGTAAGTAAACCATTTTCAACTTACAAACATGTGGTCTGCTTCTGTGCTAAGGGAAGAGAGAAACTTTGGGAGCAGCTTAAAAGGGGATATTCTAAAGGTCTAACAGCCAATATTTCCACACTTTATTTTGCTGTATATTTTGTGATTTTAAATCTTTGCTGGGGCTCTCTCACCCAAGAGTACTTGCTCCTTTTATTATACCTGTACTTTTAAATACCGGTAGACCAAATTAACTAACAGTGGCTCCTCCCCCACCTTGTATTATCATTACTTCTCTTTGGGCGAAATGATGCTTACAATAAAGGCACAATATTTTATTAGAGGTTTTTGACATCTGAACCATTCTTACTTGTTTTAGAAACCAATTTTCAGCTTGCAGGAGAATTTGACAAGCTTTCCTGCCCTTGCCAACCCACTCCAACAATCTAATGCTAGATCAAAAGCAAATAGGGCTTCTCAAAATTATTATTTCAAAAATGACATGACCCCAGAGGACAGGATCACACTTCAATGTGACCTTGACAGATTGGAGAACTGGGCCAAGGCAAACAGGATGAATTTTAACAGGGAGAAATGTAAAGTACTACACTTGGGCAAAAAAAATGAAAGGCACAAATACAGGATGGGTGACACCTGGCTTGAGAGCAGTACATGTGAAAAGGATCTAGGAGTCTTGGTAGACCACAAACTTGACATGAGTCAACAGTGTGATGCAGCAGCTAAAAAAGCCAATGCAATTCTGGGCTGCATCAATAGGAGTATAGCATCTAGATCAAGGGAAGTAATAGTACCACTGTATTCCGCTCTGGTCAGACCTCACCTGGAATACTGTGTTCAGTTCTGGGCACCACAGTTCAAGAAGGATACTGACAAGCTGGAACATGTCCAGAGAATGCTTTGATGGTGTTTCCTGCTTGGCAGGGGGTTGGACTGGATGCCCCTTGTGGTCTCTTCCAACTCTATGATTCTATGATTCTATGACAATCCTTTGGCAAATATTCAAATTTGTACCGGCACGTTGAGAATTTCTATGAAAGGAACTTGGCTGACTTTTAATTCAGATGAATTATTCAAAGACATTGCGGTGTATTACTTTACGACTTTTAATGAACCTTGGGATAGGAAGGGTGCTCAAATCTAAATAAGTAATATATGTATTAAAGGTTTCCTTATAAAGATATTGGCATTTGTAGAATCAATGCAAAGTTTTGATTCGTACTGAAAGGGCATTGTTTTCAGCCCGGATGTGAGAAAGTCAACTCATGGCAGTGAGATAATAACTTGCTGACTTGAATGGATCCAGACCATACAAATAGATAATGTATTTGTTGGCGGGGGGAGACATTTAGTGGTGTTCTAACCATTAACTGGAAGCTCTTTTCAGGAAAATTGAGTTGCAGCTTGCAGTAAGAGATGTGTTGACTGATGGGATATGACATGATGTTGCAGGCCAGAATAAAGCCAGAATGTTAATCAATGCACAGCAATGCTACAACGTTTAGATTGGTTTATGCTGAGGTATCTGTCATGTCTTTCCCTAAAAAAATCGTGGGACTTGCAGTTTTGGTGATGATACAGTGAATTCTTAGAAATAATGTTCCATTAACATTTTCTTAAAGAAATGAAAATATCCAAGAGTAGGGGTGTGTCCTCTCCCCACACCAGCAAGGTGAATTACTAAGTGTGGGAACAGGAGAGGATATATTTATTATTAATATCCTTCTTAACTTGCGCTAGCAAGTTTCTTCACTTAGCAGAGTGCATTCCCCCTTTACACAGCAGACTCGTGTGAGCCTCTTAAGATAATAAACAATTCAAACTGGCTTGCCCAGATTGATATATGTTCTATTATTCCTGGTAAGACCCCTTTGATCCCTCCTAAAAGAATAAAGACACCACAGTCTTATTCATAAGTAACGAAAAGTAGTTTTACTCATGATCAGGCAGAGCACAGTGTGATCCCTGAAGGCAGGCTTTAGGCTTAAAGTTACAAACATGTACAAACAGGTTTACCCCATATGGGAGATAACCTGGGGGACTGCTGGCTGGCAGCCGGCAGTACAGTTCAGGTGAATCAGGAAGTTCGCAGGACGAAAAAGAAGACCGAAGAGAGAGAGGTGGCTGCGTGACTTGGCCTTTTACCAGGTCTGGAAAGGTCACGCCCACCTACTAGTCGCATGAAAGGAAGGATGCTCCAGGCCAGGGAGTTTCGACTGGCTGGACTAAACATTCCCTTGCATGTCCACTCTAGCAAAACAAGGAATGTTGTATTTGACTGCTCCCAGTGGATTACATCCCACACCAAGGAATCTAAAAACAAAACAAAAAACACAGTTTAGAAGATACAGCAATCAAATAATTAATAATTTTGCACTTCCTTAATCTTCCTGAACGGTTTCACATGTTTTGCCTTGGGGGGGGGGGGAAGCAGAGGGTTTAAGAAAATGTCTGTCTGAATGTTAATTTGCTATTACCGGTAATTTAGTACCTTCCCTTTCCTCAGGGGTCGGCTTTGGTAATATGACACCCTGAACAATGATGTCATAGGTTGTTGTTGTTGTTGTTTTGCACCCCCTCAGCTTGGCACCCCGTGCAGGGGAACCATCTTAAATTCAGCGCTGCTTTCTTCACAAATAAGTGCAAGGTTGCAAACATCGAAATGTCAGAACAATACAACTTCAAATAAAATAAAACACATTTAAAACAATTAACCATATTGGGTCTAAGGCAGGGATAACCAAGGAATATGCTTTCCAGATGTTGTTGGATTCTAACTCCCATCATCCTCCGCTAGTATGATGGGGTGATCTCTAGAGGGCCTGGAAAAGGGGTGATCTCTAGTGGGCACCAGGTTGGTGACCCCTGCTTTTCAGAGTGGGGGGGACATAAGCATCTGCACAACAAGCCCTCTGATCGGTGCAACATGCCTTTATCAACAATGGATGAAGCAATGATGCTGGGATGTGGTAGGTCGAGTGTGAGACTAGGAAGGATACGACCCAACTCTCCATTTGGGCATGAACCTCCCTGGCTGCCCTTGGGCCTGTCCTTCTCTCTCAACCTAACCAACTTCACAGGGGTGTTCTGTGGATACAATAAGTGAGGGAAGAAAGCAGATGTACTGCCCAGAGCTCCCTGGAAGCTTCCCTATAATGAATCAGACCACCAGTCCATGTGGCTGAGCATTGGGAGTACCAGGCAATTAGTCAACATGGCGCCCTGCAGATGTTGCTTGATTCCAACTCCCACCCACCCCATCCATCCAGCCTGGCTATTGGTCAGGGAAGAAGGGAAGTGCAGCTCACCAGGCCAGCAGCTGCTCTCCTGGGTTTCAGGAAGGAGCATTTCCCAGTCCTATCTGGAGATTCCAGGGATTGAACTGGGGACCTACCTTGCTATTATAGATATTCATATTTACATTTATGCTGCCCTGGTGGATGTGTTTTGGCTGACATTTTGAGTCACAGCAAGATATTTTGAGCACTTGTGAGAGCTTTCGAAATGCATTTTTGCTTCTTCTGGAAGTGCCTGTGTGCGATGGATGGAGGGGAATAGATGAGTCACATCAAGAAAGTGAGATTTCAATGATTTCCATGTTTCATTCTTTCAGAGCCCTTTTTACACATTTTCTGATCGCGCAGGTGCTGTCTCTCCCTCCTCTTCATTGCCAGCCTCAACATCTCATGATCACTGACTTTATATTTCTTAAAAAGAAAAATGAAAAAACAAGACATAAAATAAACCCCTTAATGGATCTTGGGAGATATGACACTCATCCATTATGAGGTAGAAATTGCTTGTAAAGGAAAGATGCCATGAAACCTCACTAAACTGGGTTATTGCCAGCAGGATGTCTCCCAGCTGAATCCTCCCCTCCTGGCCCCAGCTTTCAGGGGAAGAAGGGCTGTGGCTCAGTGGGAGAGAACACCTGTTTGGCAGGCAGAAGGCTCCAAGTTTAATCCCCAACATCTCCTAGTAGGACAAGGAATGTCCTGCCTGAAACCTACACTAACCTACAGTTAGTGTAGACGAGGCATGTCCAAAGTCTGTTTTGGGGGCCTAATCCGGCCCTCCAGTCGTTTTAATCCACCCCCTGAGGAAGTTTATTTCCTGGGCAAAATTCCCCCAAATCCTAAAGAAAGCTCAACAACTTCCATCCTAAAAAAAAGCTCAACAACTTTCGTTGGCCCTCATATATGTTCACTTCATCAAATCTGGCCCTCTTTGAAAAATGTTTGGGCACCCCTGGTGTAGATAATACAGACAGGCTGTTGGCCTGACATGATATAAGGCAGTTTCTTATATCTCTGTGTCTCTCTGCTTATTATTTAATTATTATTCAGTTAGTAGCCCTCCTGTCCTCCCAAAGGATGCTAGGGCAGCATGCATCAAAAGGTTAAAGGCCACACTATTTTGGTTGCAACAGCTGGGTTTACATATCAGCCCAGCCCAGACATCAACCACAAAGGACTCAAGTAGAGCAGAATATGTTGATTTTGATGCATGGGGCAAATAGGTCAGTTTTGGTTTCTCTCAGTTTCTCATTTGTCCAGTCTTATGTTCAGTTTCCATATCAGTTTCCATTTCTTTCTTTAAAAAAAATGCTCATGGAAATTTATCAGCATTTTGGTGCAAATTTCTGGCAAGATGCACTTGTCTGCATGGAATTTTGAGACCTTCTATACGCAAAACAGCCACTTCACTCCTGAGCTCTGGCCCTTCCCCAATGCGATGTTTTAGCATCTGTTTGAAGTTAAACCAAGAAAATCTTTAATTTAAAAAATATATATTTAAAAAAGAAAAGCACACACATAGACAAAGAAGCAGCAGCACTGATCTTATCCAAAGTCAGTGGCGTCGCAAGGGGGGGGGGGCGGGAGTGCACCACCCCAGGTACCTCTATGGGCCAATGGCTGTAATAAAACATTACCTTACCTTACCACCCCAGGTACCATCCTGAGGGTCCCCCCCACCTGTGCCTCCCAAGCCTACAGCAATTGGCAAAGCACCACTGCTTTGCTGCTCGCTGTAGGCTTGGGAGTCTCAGGCGGATGGAGGGGTGCCGAATGTCACCCCCAGTTTGGCGCCGGGACCTTGTGAGAAGGTGCACATGCGTGGGAAATGGTGCCAAAAAGGCTCCTCTCGGTGTGGCTGGGTGAATGAGTGTGAAGTTACGGCGTCTCCCGGAAGGGAAGGAGCGAGAGGAGGTGCATGCGATAGGGGGGGGGGACTCCCTTTGCTTCCTCCAGCGACTGATCGTGGGACAAGAAGAGGGGGGAGGCACCCTCACGTCCGATAAGCCACGAGCAAAAGGGCTCGAAATGGAATGCAGCAGCAGGTGTGGGCTGGCTCTCTGTTGGTCCCAGGTGCCTGATTGGCTTGCTCCTTTCTCCCCTCGAGGCTCCGCCCCCTGACTCTCGCGGCGTTCCTGCCCCTTTGAGCCACTTGGAGCCAGCTAGGGAAGAGAGAGAGAGAGAGAGAGAGAGAGAGAGAGAGAGAGAGAGAGAGAGAGATAGAGAGATGGGCGCTCCTAGCTGGCTCCCAGTGGCTCAAAGGGGCAGGGAAACCACACACACACACACACACACACACACACACACACACACACTCCTTCAGGTGTTGTTGAGCTACAACTCCCATCATCCCTGACCACTGGTCCTAGTAGCTAAGGACGATGGGAGTTGTAGTGCACCAACATCTGTGGATTCGCGTTTGAGAAAGACACACATCTGTATATGACCACACACATATATTCACAGTTCTCTTTTCTGCCCGTTTAAAAACATTCCTATTTAGACAAACCTACCCAGATGCTTAGGGATGCAGGTGGCGCTGTGGGTTAAACTACAGAGCCTAGGGCTTGCTGATCAGAAGGTTGGTGGTTTGAATCCCTGCGACGGGGTGAGCTCCCGTTGCTTGGTCCCAGCTTCTGCCAACCTAGCAGTTCAAAAGCACGTCAAAGTGCAAGTAGATCAATAGGAACCGCTCTGGCGGGAAGGTAAACGGCGTTTCCATGCGCTGCTCTGGTTCGCCAGAAGCGGCTTTGTCATGCTGGCCACATGACCTGGAAGCTGGAAGCCGGCTCCCTCGGCCAGTAACGCGGCAACCCCAGAGTCGGACACGACTGGACCTAATGGTCAGGGGTCCCTTTACCTTTACGTTACCCAGATGCTTAGAAAGTTGAGGTAATTTTAATTTGTTTTAGTATTTAAACTTTTGTAAGTTTTAAAGTAGGGTTGTAATTTTTTCTTGCTTTTACTGGCTTGTCTTTTGTAAACTACTTTGAGGATTTTTACAATCAAGCGGTGTATAAATTTTATAAAATAACCACACGCACATATGTAGCATAGTATTTCATCATATAGAATCATAGAATGGTAGAGTTGGGAGGAATCCTGAGGGCCATCTAGTCCAGCCTCCTGCAATGGGGGTATGTGTGGAGAAAGAGAGAGAGAGAGAGAGAGAGAGAACGTAGTATTTCATCATAGATGCCTATTGTTTTAACTATATAATTGTTAACTAGATTTGAGTAAATCTCACTCAGCCGCATAAGTAGGAATGGCAAGCGGAAACTAACAAGTATTATTCTTAATGATGTTTGAATGAACGAGTGCATTTTTAATCTAGAATGGAATACCTTATAGTTAATCCATTCACTAATAGTATGAATGGAGGGGTGGGGTAGGGAGAAAAAGACCAAAACAACTTTCCAACCAAGTGGCTGTCAAGCCTGTTTCAACCTTTTAACTCCCCTAATATTTTGTCCCTTTGTTTTTATTTGACATAATATGCCTCACCCAAAGAGCGCTTTTTAACAAAGAAAGAAAGAATACCAAATCGTTTCATAGAACTTTGCACTCTTATATAGGGTAAAGTCATCCTAACTGGAGTGGTACTTCTTGGTACAGTGGTACCTCAGGTTACTAATGCTTTAGGTTACGGACTCCGCTAACCCAGAAATAGTACCTCGGGTTAAGAACTTTGCTTCAGGATGAGAACAGAAATTGTGCGGCGGCGGCGGCGGCAGCAGCAGCAGCAGCAGCAGCGGGAGGGCCCATTAGCTAAAGTGTTACCTCAGGTTAAGAACAGTTTCAGGTTAAGAACGGACCTCCAGAACGAATTAAGTTCTTAACCCAAGGTACCACTGTAGTATGCTTCTGAAGGTCAGCTGCTGGAAATTGCAGGAGGGGAGCTTGGCCACTGTGAGAACATGATGCTGGACTAGGTGGATCACTGGCTTGGTGCAACAGGCTTTTCTTAAGTTATTTTGTATATGGTGTAACTCAGGAATAGGTGAAGTCCCATTGATTTTGGGGGGAGTAAGGCAGGACTTGGCCTTCTTAGAATGTGATATTTAAAGAATGAAATATACTCGGAGTCCTGTAATGGTTTCAGCTTGTAAAACAGTGAACAGTGACTGAAACCTTTCCCCAAAACGTCTGCTATATATACACAATGGGCCCCGCCTGATTGGTTAATTACGGGCTGCTCCTGTAAGCCAATCCGGTTGCGGATTCACTTCATCCAGGAGCCTGGTTGGCTGCTGCTGCAGGCCAATCCAGTCAGTACATAATAATGTATTACATTTTTACCAAGTAATTGGTTCTAAAAAAACAATATCCAGATAATCAGCTTAATCAAAATAAACCATTGAGAGGCTGTTTGGCAGAAAAGTATGGTGGAAATGAAAAAAAAGTTTGCCAGTAGTTTGTTGTTTAACTCTTGAAGCATATCTACTTTCATGGCAATAAACTACTTCCCGGTCCTCCCCCCCCCCCAAACAAAAACAAAAACCCAAACAACAACCATAGGTATCAGGGCTGAAATAAGTGCTAGAAATCATGATGACCTCTGAACTTGAAAATTTTGCTCTCCTTTCCTCTTGATTACTAGTGTTAGTGACCAACAAAAAATAAATAAAAATGCACATACCTAAAGCAATTTCTACTATTTCACGTTGTTGTTGTTGTTGTTGTTATACTCATCATCATTAATTACACACCCTTTACCAACAGGTCCCAGATTGGGTTACAATTTAAAACTTAAAAGTTAAAACAGTTAACAATCAAAGGAATAGAGTGGGCCCTGAAAACACACATCTCAAAGGTGGAGAGGTTCATCTTCATCTTTTGCCAAAAGCTGAATAGTGAAGAAGCCAGACACATATCTGTGAGGAGGGAATTCCACAATTGAGGGGATTCCAGAGATAATACAATCTTCTGGGCCACCCCCACCCCAAATTCCGAGGGCTGTGAAACTTCCAAGAGCTTCCCCTCTGCTGACCTGAACACCTGTGAGGTTCTGCACCTGTGATGTCTTTGAGCTATGTGAAGCCTAAGTTACTTAGGGCTTAAAACACTAAAGTGAGTACTATAAAATGCAGCTCTTAGAACAGGGCCTTTTTGAGGTTATGTTCAGAGTTTATTTTCATACAAACCAGTTTGAGGGAGTACATGGTTCTGGGACAGTTAGCTTAGCGCAGTATTTAAATGTGCTCTGTATCATTCTGTTCAAAAAGACGTAGTGTATTATTACTGTTATTTAAATTTATTGGGTTTTTTTTATCAAGGTAATGCAAAACAACTTTCAATATATGTACATACATACAAACAAACAAACACATACATACATACCTTGAAACCAGCATAAAAGAAAAATAAATAAAGGAAAATCCTATTTTTAAAAGGCGGGATTAAAACATTCCACCCACTCAAGGCTAAAGATAATTAAGAGGCAAAGGCCTGGTTAAAATGATTTTTATATAAATGATGGCGCCAGAACATTCCACAAACAGGAAGCCACCACTGGAAAGGTCCATTCTCACCTTGCCACCCTCCAGATCTTCCAGATGATGAAAGCCAGGTCCAGGGTGCTTTATATGGGGAGAGGTGGTCTTTGAGGTACACTATTGGGGTCCTGAACTGCATAAGGCTTTATAGGTCAAAAGCAGCACTTTGAATTGGGCTTGGAAACTAACTGGTAGCCAGTGTAGTTAGGCCAGGAATGGTGTTATGTGCTCAAGCCGTCTTGCTGGTTTGGGGGTGGGGGAGGGGGAGGAGAAGTGGTGCCTAGGAGAGCTCCGCAGCCCAGCTGGTTGGGGGGGGGCAGAGAGAGATCACACGCTGGTTTAGGGGTGGAGAGGAGAGGAGGGAGGCAAAAAGGAGTTGTGTCTCTGACGAGGCAAGGCAGGATCAGGACCAGCAAGAGTCCTGAAAGCCTGTGTGGCTTTCTTTGACAGAGGGGGGTGGAGGGAGGGAGGGAGGGAGGGGGAGAAGGCGGGATCTGCATTGTGATCGCCTGCACAGCTTTCTTTGACAGATTTCAATTTCAATGTGGGGTGTGTGTGTGTGTGTGACAAATAATTTCTGCACCGGGTACCACCTGACCTTGCTACGCCACTGTCCAAAGTGTGAAAAGAGACCCTTTGAGGGGCCGCAAAACAAATGAGTTTATAACAGGCAAAGCAAATGAATTGCCTAATCCAGTGGTGTGATAGGAGAGACTTTCCATTTTGAGGCGGCTTATCATAACTTGCTCAGTATTTGGCTGTGCTCTGCCATCTGAGAAAAGATTCCTCATATCTTGATGCCTGCTCCTCTGTCGCGTGTCTTACATGAGCAAAATCATCGAGCAAATTGCTATCTTCTTGGGCTAGGCTGTATTTCTTTTCCCACCCCCCTTCTTCTTCGTTCTAATAGCTGTTGTTTTGGTCACAGTCTCATTGTGCTGTACAGCGTTTGATGGTTATAGTGTGATTTACTATGCATTTAGGCCATGTGCTCTGCTTTTTGCTGTGCATGTCCCTGATTCACACAACTGCCTCCATTGTTTGTGGAGGATTAGCACATTTGTGCAATTGGAGATATCTAACAACAAGCATTAAGGTGTAATTGTTCTAAATGCTGCTATTTAAAAAGCATAACTACAGTATAATTGCAACGTAACTACTGTCAATAACATTACTTAAAGAATGGCCAATTAAGTCATCATCTATTATCATTTAAGCAATTAAGCAATGAAACTTGGCTCCCGACTGTTGAATTTTCATTATGGCTCAAACTTGCAAGATTAGAGCGTGGAGCTGGGTGTCTCCTACACAAAGTAGGGTTAGCCAACAGCATGACCTCCATCTACTGTGTGATTCAGTCATCCGTGGACCTTGACTAGGCTAACTGGCAATGATGGGAGCTAGAGACCAAGAGCGGGCAGAAGGTTTGGTGGTGTTCGCCATGTTGGAGACACAGTTGCTTCAACTTTGAGATCTGGTGCTCCGACAAGATTTTCAGCCTCCTCTGTCACTCACTTCAAAACTATTTAGACTCTCTTTCTAGTGCTCATGTTGAATGCATGAAAAACAATTTCTCTCACTGCCCCTCCCCATCTTAAGTTCAGTTCTCCATATTTCTACATCAGTTTGCAATTTTCTTTTTCAAGTGCTCATGAAACTTTATCAGAATTTTGGTGCAAAATCCTCCTAATATGCACATTGTTGTATGCAATTTTGCCTAATATGCACATTTTCAAAAAAAGTATTTTTCCCCAATATAGGGTGTGAGGGTTATACTAACCCCCCTTTTTCTTTAGTCCTTCCCCTCACCGGGGTACCTCAGGACTCTGCGTTTGCAACCCTCTTGCCACCCGTGGGATCTCCCTTCCTGGGTTCCCACCTACTGCAATTTGCCTTCCCTTTAGGCACAGTAGTGGCTCACTTGGCTTCACTGTCCAGCCCTCTGTATGATGTAAGACTAAGCAACCAGTTTCCTCTTCTCTCAGGAAAACCTTGCTCTCTCCTCTTTGTCACACCTCTCAAGGCACTGACACTCTGCCAGAGTCAACAAACGTTTAAGCACATTTAACTTTATTATGGTAACAAAAACACATGTATGTCACGGGCTATTACATTTACAAATCTTCCTTTCATAGGCTTCCGCTTTGTTATAACATATCCTATGTTTCTTTAGTCACTTTCCAAAGCCTAACCTCCCAGTTTCCCTCTCTAAACCTCCAACCCAACTGCCAACCCCCCAAATGCCTTTCCACCATTCTTTTCCTCCTTTTAGAATCCCCACAAGCTCCGCCTCCCAGAGCACACCTGCCCAACTGGGGAGTGATAAATTAACCCATACTGAGCCTGAACCATCAGCAGGCATCATTCCGCATTTCTGCATGTTATTTATTCTAAAATGTGTGCATTTTTCCTGAACACTGTATCCTAATATATGCATTGCTTTGGCTCTTACACTCCCCAAAATTTTCAGCCTTCTTGACAAAAAAAAGTCAAAAGGCATTTAAAATGGAATTTAAATTTTATTCTCTTTCTATTGTATTGCTATGATTGTGCTGTTTTTATGATGCCGGGGATTGAAGCTGGAACCTTCTGCAAGCAATGCATGTGCTCAACCTCTGAGCTAAAGCCCTTCTCCCTTTAAAAAAAACCCAAGAGGCCAGAAATGTGTAAGTATCCCTAGCCCCAGCACAGCGCCAGTGCAATTCCCCCCTTTCTCTTTTATCATTCTGTTCCTTCTGTTACGGCCCAGTTCACAGGAAAGCTATTTGAAGCAGCTGATCTCGAACAAAAGTTTAATTTTTGTTTTTATTGATATCATTCATCACCAAGCACTGCCTATAAACACAGGTTTCCTTAGTTACCGTGATCAAGAATAGTCAGAGAAATAAGCTTTTTATAAAGAAAGAAAAGACTGAAGCAAAGACAATTCTCTAAAAAAACCCTTTTGATACTGCAGAGAGCCACTGTGCTTAAGTCCAATATCTCACAAATGGCTGGTGCTTTTCAGTATTAGAAATTTTGGGAGCCCCATGGATCAATTAGGGAGCTGGGTATGTTTAGCCTGGAGAAGAGAAGGTTAAGGGGTGATATGATAGCCATGTTCAAATATATAAAAGGATGTCATATAGAGGAGGGAGAAAGGTTGTTTTCTGCTGCTCCAGAGAAGCGGACACGGAGCAATGGATTCAAACTACAAGAAAGAAGATTCCACCTAAACATTAGGAAGAATTTCCTGACAATAAGAGCTGTTCGACAGTGGAATTTGCTGCCAAGGAGTGTGGTGGAGTCTCCTTCTTTGGAGGTCTTTAAGCAGAGGCTTGACAGCCACCTGTCAGGAATGCTTTGATGGTGTTTCCTGCTTGGCAGGGGGTTGGACTGGATGGCCCTTGTGGTCTCTTCCAACTCTATGATTCTATGATTCTATGATTCAAAGGATGCAGTTTTATGTGTGATAGATAACAGGGTGTTGGGCTGTGGAATTTAGAACTTAATGAAGCAAGTTCAGCACTCTACTACTGTCTTACATTACAGTTGTATTATACCAAGCAGTGACAGTACAAACATCAAGGGGTAGCTAAGAATAAACAATAAGGGATGGCTGTTAAGAGAGGTTGTTGTTCTGTTCTGTTTTTGTTTTTTACAAAGTCGCACTCAGGCTATTGACATGTGGTCACCTGTCTCAAGAGCTCCATTTGGATTGGTGACTACAAGCTACAACAGTCTTACCAAAGAAGTGAGGAGCCAGCTGCTGAGTGATGTGACCCAGTTCTTCCAATACGGGGATTGAAGTCTGGTGGTGGTGAGACCTTCTCTTGGAGTTGGGACATTTGGAGCACGCTTCCCAATACCATTTCTACCGTGTCCTTTTCAAGGCCCCAAGACTGGATGATTCATTGATTTCCAGCCAGAAAGAAGAGAAGGCAGAATGTTTAGATCAAGGGGTGTGAAACCTGTGACCCCTCACATGTTTGTAGAATCACAGAATCACAGAATCATAGAGTTGGAAGAGACCACAAGAGCCATCCAGTCCAACCCCCTGCCAAGCAGGAAACAGAGTTTTAGAGTTTAGAGTTTAGAGTTGTAGAGTTTTAGAGCTGGAAGGGCCCAAGGGTCATCTTGTCAAATCTCCTACAATACAGCTACAGAATCCCTGACAGATGGCCATCCAACCTCTGTTTAAAAACCTCCAGTGATGGAGAGTCCACCACCTTCTGAGGTAGTCAATTCCACTGGCAAACAGCTCTTACCATCATAAAGAGTGGCCACCGGGACCACATAACACCGGTCCTGAGAGATCTACATTGGTTCCCAGTACGTTTCCGAGCACAATTCAAAGTGTTGGTGCTGACATTTAAAGCCCTAAACGGCCTCGGTCCTGTATACCTGAAGGAGCGTCTCCACCCCCACCATTCAGCCCGGACACTGAGATCCAGCGCCGAGGGCCTTCTGGCGGTTCCCTGACTGCGAGAAGCAAAGCTACAGGGAACCAGGCAGAGGGCCTTCTTGGCAGTGGCACCTGCCCTGTGGAACGCCCTCCCATCAGAGGTTAAAAGGATCAAGAACTACATGATATTTAGAAAACACCTGAAGGCAGCCGTGTTCAGGGAAGTTTTTAATCTGTGATGTGTTAATGTATTTTAATGTTTGTTGGAAGCCACCCAGAGTGGCTGGGGAGACCCAGCCAGATGGGCGGGGTACAAATAATAAATTATTATTATAAAGATTTTTCCTAATGTTTCATTGGAATTGCTTTTATTGTCGTTGGAATCCATTGGTTCAGGTCCTACCCTCTGGAGCAGCAGAAAACAAGCTTGCTCCTTCTTTCGTGTGACAGCCTTTTATGGCTATCATATCATCTCTCAGTCTTTTCTTCTCCAAGCTAAACACCTGCAACTCCTTCAACTGTTCCTCATAAGATTTGGTTTCCAGCCCCTTGATCATCTTGGTCGCCTTCCTCTGCTCATGTTCCAAGTATGTCATAGAATCATAGAATCCTAGAGTTGGAAGAGACCCCAAGGGCCATCCAGTCCAACCCCCTGCCAAGCAGGAAACACCATCAAAGCATTCCTGACAGGTGGCTGTCAAGCCTCTGCTTAAAGACCTCCAAAGAAGGAGACTCCACCACACTCCTTGGCAGCAAATTCCACTGTCGAACAGCTCTTACTGTCAAGAAATTCTTCCTAATGTTTAGGTGGAATCTTCTTTCTTGTAGTTTGAATCCATTGCTCCGTGTCCGCTTCTCTGGAGCAGCAGAAAACAACCTTTCTCCCTCCTCTATATGACATCCTTTTATATATTTGAACATGGCTATCATATCACCCCTTAACCTTCTCTTCTCCAGGCTAAACATACCCAGCTCCCTAAGCCGTTCCTCATAAGGCATCGTTTCCAGGCCTTTGACCATTTTGGTTGCCCTCCTCTGGACACGTTCCAGCTTGTCAATATCCTTCTTGAACTGTGGTGCCCAGAACTGGACACAGTATTCCAGGTGAGGTCTGACCAGAGCGGAATACAGTGGTACTATTACTTCCCTTGATCTAGATGCTATACTCCTATTGATGCAGCCCAGAATTGCATTGGCTTTTTTAGCTGCTGCATCACACTGTTGACTCATGTCAAGTTTGTGGTCTACCAAGACTCCTAGATCCTTTTCACTTGTACTGCTCTCAAGCCAGGTATCACCCATCCTGTATTTGTGCCTTTCATTTTTTTTGCCCAAGTGTAGTACTTTACATTTCTCCCTGTTAAAATTCATCCTGTTTGCCTTGGCCCAGTTCTCTAATCTGTTAAGGTCATTTTGAAGTGTGATCCTGTCCTCTGGGGTATTAGCCACCCCTCCCAATTTGGTGTCATCTGCAAACTTGATCAGGATGCCCTCAAGCCCATCATCCAAGTCATTGATAAAGATGTTGAATAAGACTGGGCCCAAGACAGAACCCTGTGGCACCCCACTAGTCACTTCTCTCCAGGATGAAGAGGAGCCATTGATGAGCACCCTTTGGGTTCGGTCAGTCAGCCAGTTACAAATCCAATGAATGGTAGCATTGTCTAGCCCGCATTTTACCAGCTTCTTTACAAGAATATCATGGGGCACCTTGTCAAATATCCTTCTTTAATTGTGCTGCCCAGAACTGGACACAGGACTCCAGGTGTGGTCTGACCAAAGCAGAAGAGAGCAATACTATGGCTTCCCTTGATCTGGACACTATGTTTCTCTTGTCGCAGCCTAGAGTTGCATTAGTTTTTTTTGGCTGCTGCATCACCTGGTTGACTCATCATAAGCTTGTGGTGCACTAAAAGCCCTAGACCAGGCATGGCCAACAGGTCATCGTGATCTACCAGTCGATCGCCAGGCAGTTTATGGTTGATCGCAGGTAGATCGTGAGTTCCTTAGTGATTGGCAGCCTAAAAGGAAAAAAAAAAGCTCTCACTCTAAAAACAGCTCAACGACTTCTCTTTCTCCACCTCCCAAAATCTCAATAACAATGGGCAATTGCAGGCAGAGCTCCTTCCCTCTTGCCGACAAAGAGCTGGCCACTGTGTGTGTGTGTGTGTGTGTGTGTGTGTGTGTTGCTCGGGATGGTGGGGGGCGTGGTCTAACCCCGTTAATGCTTCCCGGATATCTTCTCCAGCTGCATGTCTCCTTTCTCGGTGCAGTTACCCTCCACCTTGCTGGGGAGAGAAGGCTCGCAGACTTTCTTTTTCCATCGCCCCCCCCAAACCTGGGCGTGGTGTGAAGAGAAAGAAGCCCTCTTTTCTTCCTTTCTCTTCCTCTCCTCCCCCTCCTCCCCCCAGCCCATCCCCATTTACAACTTTGGGGTGTCTCTCCTGCCGCACCACTTCACTGAAAAGACTTGTTTTCTATAGAGAGCCAATTGCTTGAGATCTTTGCTGTCTTTTGAAAAACCCATTTGGAAACAACAGCCCTCAATCTTTCTCTACTTCTCCCCATCCCGCTTCCCTTTGTCCCATTGATCTGGTGGGGTGGGGGAGGAGAGAGAGGCGCTGTGTGTGTGTGTGTGTGTGTGTGTGTGTGTGTTAAGACCCTGAATGACACTCTTCCATTTCCCCCTCCTGGTGTGTTTGTGTGTGTGTTTGCACGCGAGGATTGAGTGGAGGCAGCATGATGCCATGGAGCCCCTGCCTGAGGGTGCCACCACCTGCTGCTCCTCCTGTGCACCCTGCTCTGTGCATCTGGGGACACCAGCGTTGGCTAGGGATGGGGAGTGGGGGGCTGCCTGCCTGGGTGTGTGCTGTGAGGGGGACAAAGGGGAAGCTCTCCTCCTATAGAAGCACCAGAACGCTAAACTAGAGCTAAGGTATTCAGGCTGCAATCCTGTACACATTTTCCTGAAAGTAAATCTCCCTGAACTAAATGGAACTTACTTCTGAGTAGACATGCATAGTCAGTCACAGAAATCCCAATGTAATTTTCCTCTTCTAAAAAACAGCCATGCCTATGTATTATCCAGGAGTGACAAGGCGTGTGTCTGCCTTCCAATAGTCTTCCTTGCTGGTTTAGGTTTTGGGTCAATCCTAAGAGTCTCCGGGCAGGAGGGGGGATTGCCGATCCCATTCCAGTCCCTCCCTGCTGCTCAACCGCCTGCCTTTTACTTGACCCTTGTGGGAACGAACTTGGCAGTCTGGGGGGGGGGGGGTGAAGCATCATTTTGACAGCTGCCCTGTAGATGGAGGTGGGGGGGGTGGCGGTGGCAGAGGTGTTGTTGGTTTCTCCCCTTTAAGAGAAATTGATACCACCCCACCCTCGCTAGCAATGGTTCTTATTTACACAATGACCATTCTTGGAAGCTCCCCCCAGCGCCTCCCCAGAAAGCAGCAGCCTGCAAGCCAAACAACCCAGTGAGAGTCTCTCTTGGGCTCCGTAGCGGCAGAATTCCCCCCTTTTGGGAGTTGGCGGCGTGATGTCCTTTGCCCCCCACCCTGATCATTTTTGATCACTTTCCTAATATGAAGGACCATCTGGGGGAAAACCCTGACTTTGTTTTTCAAGCAGAGAAGTATGTGGCCGAAATTGATTCTGTTATTCTGGAGTTAGAAAAAAGATTTGTCAACTTCCAAAAAATTGAATTAATTGTAGAGTACATGTCATTTCCATTCAAATCTGATTTGGACATTAAAAAAATTGCAGTCATTATCAGTACAAATTACTCATTGTGCTAAACATCTCTTGAAAATGAGATATTAACTCTGAAAAATGACGTTTTTCTGAGGACCCGTGCAGAAGAGGAATCATTTTGGAAGTTTGTGCCTAGACAGAAATTTTCAAATTTGAGAAGATGCAGTGAAATTTTACACTCATGTTTTGGTTCTACTTATTTGTGTGAATCTGCATTTTCATATTTAAAAATGATGAAGAGTAAGTGTGCTGGTCCCAAGGGATATCCGATAGGCGAGGTCTAGTCCAGTCCAAGGTCAGTCCAAGCCAGAAGTCACGAAGCCGAAGTCACGAAGCCGAGGTCAGGAAGCCGAGGTAACCAAGCTGAGGTCAGGAACGCAGGAACCAGGAACAGGAACTAGGCAGCACCGATGTTGCTCCTGCAACTTGGGTCTGGGACTGGCTGGCTTTTATCTGCCCCGAGGCAAAGGGCGGCTCCGATCCTCAGGTGCCTCGCCTCTCCTGGCTTGGAGGCGAGCACTCCTCCTGCGGGAACTTAGTTCCCTTCGCCTCTCTGCCCTTAGTCTTTGCAGCTCAGGAGAAGCTGGAGGGTTACCGGACCCAGAGGCAACCTCAGCTTCCCCTGACTGGGTGGGGAGTGGAGCACCTGCAGGCAATAAGTCCTCCATCCCATTAGAAGCCAGATCAACCTCAGCCGATGCCTGCACCTGAGGATCCAGCACAGGTGAGTCCCCTTGAGACTCAGGCCCCAGCCCTGGCTCTGCTGGTTCTGGAGGCAGTGAATCATGTGCAGGCTGGGATCCCTCAGGTTCAGCGTCTGAGTCTGACTCCCAGGTCATCACAGTAAGCAACGTTCAAACATGACAGATGAGCACCTTAAGGATTCCCTGAAGCTGGCCCTGACACAGTACTTGCCTGATATCGAACAGTTGGTTACCGAAATTGTGACACAGGTGTCACACTAACAATGGATGAAGGCATGTATTTTTAAAGAAATTTTGATAGGTAGGTTAAAGGAGTGGGTAAAGGAGTTTGTGGGGTGTACGGTTTTGTGAGTGATTTTTTGCAGCTCTCTCCCAAGAAATCTCTAAAAGTTTCTATTGTCCTCCGCAAGAAAAGTATTTGGGCAGTGCTCCCCCCAAAAAGGTTACCAAATCTGGTCACCCCCCTTTCCTTCTCCCTAAAAAAAGCTCAACAACTTTGAGCTGAACCCAAAAAAAACAGGGGTAGATCACTGCCAGATTTTAATTCTGAAAGTAGATCACAGTCTCTTGGGAGTTGGCCACCCCTGCCCTAGACCATTTTCACGTACTGCTCCCCCCCCTACATTTTTGCATCCGATCTGTTACAGCACTCCTAACAGTAAATGCCACAGGTTGATCCTATCCTTTTGGTGTGCCAAGAATACCCCATGAAGCAGGAGTGGCATGTCCAGTTTGCCACCTGAGGCCAAATGGGAATCGCCTCCTCCTTCCCCTACCACAGCCGCATTCTCCACTGCTACCACCGTGCCTCCCCCTTCTGCCGCTGGAATACCCTGACTCTCAACAAACTCAGCAGAAATAGGGTATTCTGCAAAGCGTTGTCACCCAGCTCCTTTGCTGAGGACAGAGAAGATGACTGGCAATGGTGTGCACCAGAATACCTCCCTATCACCCATGACAGGGGGTGTTCCAGTAGGGGCAGAAGAAATGAGGTGGGCCTGTTGCACTTCTGCCATCTGAGCTGGGTTTTTTGCCGTGGAGCCTCAGCTATGTTTAATTTTAAAGCATGTTCCTAGACCTCATGACTATGGCGCCCAAGGGAACTTGGAAGCCGTCGTCCTATGACTCCGTGTGCTTGGTGAGTTTCTGCAGCATGTCCTGCCCTTCCCGTGGCATCGTGTTGATATAACAAAAGGTATAGCGATAGCCTGCTTGGTAGGGAAAGATAAATCATATTTTTGGAGTGAGCTTGTGAACTCGTGCTCCTGCCCACAACAGAGGTCTGGTGAGGCAGCTGGTATGGCAGGAATTCCACTGTTAGACAGTGGCTTTTGATTCAGAGATAAATGAGGGAATGCAGTGTTTGTTTGCTCTACAACGTGATGCTGGCCATCTGCTCATTGACCAGCAATTTCATAACTTAAAGCATTGATCTGTTGTATCTCTTGCCTCTTTTTTTTGTGGGGGTGGTGGTCAGAAGTGGTAATAAGCAGAAGTACAGTACCTTAATTTTTTAAAGGAAAGATAACTGGTGGAATCCCAGGATTATTATTATTATATTATTATTATGGGGAGAGGAAACAGGAGCAATGCCTGTTTCCCATGTAGGATCTATAAACCTAGCTTAGAAAAATGGCAAATGGCTTAAGATCATAAACCTGCTGGATCAGATAAGTGGCCCATCTATTCTGATATCCTAGTCTCCCTGAGGCCAGCCAGATGCTTGTGAGACAACAGGAACTCTCCCCTTCTGTGCCTTCCAGCAACTGTTACCCAAAAAGTCATTGAAAGTCCTTTCCTACACAAATAACCCTCTCCTCCCCAAAAGACATCTCCTTTAATGGCTCAGATGGATCCCACGAGTGTTTCCTGCAGTAAACGGAAAGGCTTGGATCTTCACCTTCTTGCCATCATGAGTCCTGGGGAAACATTGAGGAGTGGGAGGAGCTAGTTTTGGCAGCACCACAAACACCACATTCCCTCATTTATCTCTGAATCAAATCCTACTCCTAACCACTCCTCTCAAGAGAAGTTCACCAACAAGCATGGCTTGGATCTACCACCGATAGCCTCTCCATCACCAATGTCATGGAGATGTCCAACTTTGCTCAAGTTGCTGTGCTAAAGGAGCAGGACCCTGGTGGAATCAACATCTTAGCTTGCATGCCCATGCCTAGCACTGCTCACGCCTTTGAACCTTATTCTGCCATTCTGATTTGAGCATTAAAGAGTTTGGCAGAAAACACAGAATCATAGAATTGTAGAGTTGGAAGGGACCCCAAGAGTCATCAACCCGCTGCAATGCAAGAATCACAGCTAATGGCATACTCTGAATTTCAGTTCTTCGTCCTCCAATGATAAAGTTCACATTCTTGGGGTGATGCTTTGCTTTCCTGCCTCCCTTTTTCCTCTTCTACCCACTCCAGGAGACTTGGAGCTCCTTGATAATTTGGTGTACTGTGGGCTGAAGATGGAGGGAGGAGTTCCTGGAAACTAGGTGTTATGTACTGAGCTGAATCCTAGAACAATAGGATCCAAAATGAAGTCATCTGATTGGTCCTAGAACAATAGGATCCAGAATGCAGCAGTCTGATTGGTCCGCAGGAGCCACCCAATCCAGCTCCAGGTGGAAGTGAATTGGCTGCAAGAGCAGCCAATCAGGCTCCTAGATTAATTGAATCCGCAACCTGATTGGCCTACAGGAGTAGCCAGGAATTAGCCAATCACGTGGGGCCCATTGTGTAAATAATGTATATATAGCAGACGTTTTGGGGAACGATTCATTCCTTGTTACTATGAGCTGAATAAAGAGCATGAAATTCACATTCGACTCCAAGTATATTTCACTGGTGACGAAGGTGGGATCCTGCTGAACTGACCACCACACACTGCACCGCAGCACCGCCACCTGCCGTACCACTGCCTCACACCGTGTATCCAGGCTTCAGCTCCGGGACCCAAGGAACGCAGAATGGCAACTGACAGCAGCTTCTCGCCATTCAACCCAGCATCAGGAGACTGGGAAGGGTACACCACCCATTTCACCTTCCTCCTAGAAGCTAAAGGGATCACCAACAACGCCAAAAAGAGGGCGACATTCTTCAGCATCTGTGGAGAGGAGACGTTTGAAATCGCCCGGGCTCTCCTTGCGCCTGAAGACGTAGCTACCATTTCTTATGAAAAAATAATGGAACAGCTGAAGGGGCACTTCTCGCCACAGCCCTCGGTGGTAGCTTGTCGAAATGCCTTCTATGCAAAGTGGCAAGCCCCCGGGAAAACCATAACTGGGTTTGTGACCTCCCTCCGCCAAGCTGCCCGGTTCTGCAACTTCTCATGAGTTGGAGAACATGCTTCATGACCGCCTCGTCAGTGGCCTGAGGGATGAGAAGCTGCAACGACGCCTCTACGCCAAAAAGGGTCCTCACAGCCCTACACGAGACACACCCAGGGGTAGTGAGAATGAAGGCCCTCGCCAGGAGTTATGTGTGGTGGCCGGGGATTGACGGAGAGATAGAGGCCTGGGTCAAACACTGCCAGACCTGCCAAGAATCCCGCCTGGATCCCCCAAAGGCCCCAGTCCAGTCCTGGGAGTCCGCCCGAGCACCATGGTCACGCCTGCACGTGGACTTCGCTGGCCCCTTTCAGGGGAAAACATTCTTCATAGTGGTGGACTCCGACACCAAATTGCTGGATGTCGCACTGGTACCGCCCACTTCTACGACCGCAGCCATCCAGGTACTACACAGGCTGTTTGCAACCCATGAGCTCCCTGACACCCTCGTCTTGGACAACGGAACCGCATTTACCTCAGAAGAATTCCAGAACTTCACAGTGCAGAACGCCATCTGCCACATCTGCTCGGCACCATTCCACCCTCCCACCAATGGCCAAGCAGAGCGCATGGTGCGGACGATCAAGGACAACCTCCGCCGCATGACGTACCGCCTCGCCACATTCCTTCTAGCACAGCACAGCACCCCCAGCACAACGATTGGCCGGAGCCCCGCTGAACTACTAATGGGCCAGCAACCTCGCAACTAGACTGGATCGCCATCACCCCGACAGAGCTCATAGCCAGCAGCCTCGGAAGACGAGCCAGAACCAGAACCCCTGACCAAGCAACACCCCAGGCTGCATCGCATACATAGGCGGCTGGCGTACCTTAAGGACTATGAATGCAACCTCCCAGGCAGGACTGGAACTTAGAGGGGAGGGGTGTTATTTACTGAGCTGAATCCTAGAACAATAGGATCCAGAATGCAGCAGTCTGATTGGTCCTAGAACAATAGGATGCAGAATGTAGCAGTCTGATTGGTCTGCAGGAGCCACCCAATCCAGCTCCAGGTGGCAGTGAATCGACGACCTGATTGGCCTGCAAGAGCAGCCAATCAGGCTCCTGGATGAAGTGAATCCTCAACCTGATTGGCCTACAGGAGTAGCCCGGAATTAGCCAATCACGTGGGGCCCATTGTGTAAATAATGTATATATAGCAGACGTTTTGGGGAAAGATTCATTCCTTGCTACTATGAGCTGAATAAAGAGCATCAAATTCACACATGACTCCGAGTATATTTCACTAAGGAAGTCCAGTGTGGATGAGGGAGCAACCCAGTTATGGACCACAACACTCCAGTTGAAGGGAAGAATGGCCAGCAGGGGTGGAGCAGATGCACACACACCAGAAGGGGTGCAGCTCAAATCCCTGGCATCTCCTGGTAGGGCTGGGAGAGAGACCTCCTGTCTGAAACCCTAGGGAGCCACTGCCAGCCAGTGGAGACCGTGCTGACTTTGATGGGACACTGGTCTGATTTGGTATAAGGCAGTTTCCTGTGTTCCTATGAAGTGTGAATTATTTTAACTGGTAGACCAGAATCAGAAGATCTTCTTCCTGAAATGTGGTGGGTATTCCTTCACTTTTCTACGTTTCACCACTTCTCTACTGTCACATGTGGAAATGTTGGAAGTCGCCTGAATTGCATAAATGGAATGAATGGGCCTGTCCTCAAGTCTTTGCATTGACATACTTCCTGGCTGGGTATGCAAGTCTCTCTGTCTGTACATCTGCCTGTTGCATGTACACCATATTATTATTATTTATTGAATTTATATACCGCCCCATACCCAAGGGTCTAAGAGTGATTCACAGAATACCATACCATCCTTAAGTTCCAAATAAATAGAGCTTGACAGTAAGAGCTGTTCGACAGTGGAATTTGCTGCCAAGGAGTGTGGCGGAGTCTCCTTCTTTGGAGGTCTTTAAGCAGAGGCTTGACAGCCACCTGTCAGGAATGCTTTGATGGTGTTTCCTGCTTGGCAGGGGGTTGGACTGGATGGCCCTTGTGGTCTCTTCCAACTCTATGATTCTATGACAGTGTAGAACTTAAAATCTGTGACAAGAGTGAAGAGGGGAAGTGTATGAGTTGGTGCACACAGTGTGTTTTGTGTGCTGATGTTCCCGAAGGAGAAGAGAACCGGAGAAGAAGAAGTAGAGTTTGGATTTGATATCCCGCTTTATCACTACCCGAAGGAGTCTCAAAGCGGCTGACATTCTCCTTTCCCTTCCTCCCCCACAACAAACACTCTGTGAGGTGAGTGGGGCTGAGAGACTTCAGAGAAGTGTGACTAGCCCAAGGTCACCCAGCAGCTGCATGTGGAGGAGCGGAGACGCGAACCCGGTTCCCCAGATTACGAGTCTACCACTCTTAACCACTGCACCACACTGACTCTGAGAGAGCAAGGCCAAAACTTAAGCCTTTGAGGTGACTGACATTAATGCAGCCTTGGTAGGAGGTCATGTGTTAAACGCCATTAAGAACTGAAGAGAAACCTGTCAACACGGAGGATACAGGAGGAAATGTCAGATAGGCAGCATGTGAGCTGATCCCTCTGAACTCCCTGGAGAATGATGGTTAATTGACAGGTATAGCTCGGAGATCACAGTGTTGTGGAAAGCTGCACCACCTGGGCTTTTATATCTTTTATTCTGGAGTTGTAAATGAATGTCGTGAGACACAAGGTCAGCTTTGGACTTGGCCACAGCTAATTGCCTTGGATTTTTGAAGGCCATGCAGTGGACTCTGCTTGCTGGTTCTTTATATATATAATCTGAGCAGAATTTTTAATTCTTTAAAAAAAAAAAAACTTTGACTTTAAATGCAACTGGGTGTTAATCCAAAGTGGAGATGAGGCCTTGTGCTGTGATCCATCTTTACTTGATGTAAATCCTGCTGTTTCCTGTGAAACACACTTAGGAGGAAGGATGGCTAGAACAGCAGGGTCCGTCTTCATTTTGCCTTTCTTTGCTTTCATCTTGCCCTCTCAGTGTTTTTCAAGCTCAGCACCTCAAGGGAGACCTTTCATGGAAGACATTGTCTGCGTTGGAATCCCCACAGAACCTTGGTGCATCGCAAAGGATTATGGGAAAATGTCTAAAGCAAGGGTGGGCAGCCCAAGGGCCACATTCCCTTCTGTGCAACCCCCAGGTGCCACATGCCGGGGGGGGGAGGGTCCAGAGGCAAAAGCGGTCAGAGCAACAAGTGCAAATGTTACCTTTGCAGGTTTCTTTGTTCACACACTTGCAAGACCCCCTCTGTCCTCCATCCAGCCAAGCAAGTAGCATTTCAGCCAAGCAAGAACTCTCCAGGAGGACGGGATGCAGGGCCAGATGGAGAGGCCTAGAGAGCTGCATTGGGGCCCTGGGCCTAAGAGCCCCCATTCTAGAGTCTGCACTTAGTTTGTATGGGGGGCACCTGTGTTGGGCCTCACCAACATGCTGTACAACTGAAAGCATAACTTGTCTCTGCAGTTGTGCGCTGCAGAGGGAAGGTTGGTGGGAGGGGCAAACTGCCTTTCAATGAGATTTGTCATTAATGACCTTCTCATTAAGGAGCCTCTGCTTAGCTTCAGAGGAATCCCAAGATTCTCGCAAATGAGAGAAGGAGAGGGCATTTAGGCTCCCTTCGTCTCAAGTACTGGTTGCTCTTTGTTCTTGAAGATACCTGCAATGTGTGCTGCTGTCGCGACCCGGCTAGACAGTGGCAGACCGGGGCCCGCCGGGGTCGCGCCATGCGGGCGCCAGGAAGGGGAACCTTGCAGCGGGCCAGGAAAGGGGGCGACAGCGGAACCAGGCGCGCAGGGGTTAAACCGAGCGCAGCAAGACCCGACCTCGCCCAGGCATGCCTCGCGGGGTAAACAACCCCAGGATGGGCGCGTACCTGATGGCCCCACCCCAGGTGCGGAAGGGAACCGTCAGCATCGCAATAACAATGTAAAAAGCACCCATGAATAGCGCAGGTAGACTGGAGCAGTTAACTCTTTTATCAAAGCCATCCCGGGTGGGGAAGGGGATTACCCCCGGACCTTTAGGGCAGAAGGGAGGGGGGATTTGGGAGTCATCCAGCAAAATGTATTAAAGGGGGACTCTGAGATGGCCTCCTCAGAATCCTCACGGACTTTCCACGTTTCTCTGTGTGCTGTACAATAAACTTCAAGACTTTTTCCGCTGACTTCTCGGAGTGGCGTGCGTTCTTGACAGCTAGCTACAGTTACCATCGGGGACACGACAGCTGCTCAGTAGTGTAGAATGTTTGCCGTGTGGGCAACTGGAAAAATAAAGTGGGTGGATGAAAGAGCAGTGCGAGAGTCATCTTCCTCTGATAGACACTTTAGCATGCCTGCTTCCCGTAGTGCCTGGCACAAAGCAAGAGATTTGCACAAAGGAAGTCTGATGAGGAGCCAGGAGGCAGGTTCTTTCCCCTCCTCCTTCCTCTTCCCTCCTAGCAGCATTTGGAGTGAAAAGGTGCCTTGAACAGCAGAAACCCGGCTGTAAGAAGAGATTGGGGCATTAGGCAAGAGTTAAGTGGACAGCACGGATGTTAGCTGAGTTGACAAAAGGCCAGCTTGTAGATTGCAGCCCAACCTTTAAAAAAATGATATGTCGATGAGATGAAGATACCACAGAAGTAGACTCAGAGAGGCAGGACTGACAATATGACAATTGGGTGATTTTCAAACTCTGGATTTGATGGTCTTACGAGGTGATGTGTAGCCCTGTTGCACTAGGGGTGGGGGGCAGCTATTCCAGCAGTGGGGGAGCTGGGAAGCTGGGCTCCCTCCATCAGCCATCTTACCTTCATAGGGGAGACTTGAGGGCATTGAGGTTGGATGCTTCCTCTTTTCATCAGGGTTCCAAGAGGGTTGGGGAACGGTACTACAACTCCCCTCTTCCCTGGCCACCAGATATGCTGGTGGGAGTCCACTGACCTTCTAGAGGGCCACAGGTTCACCAACCCACACAGAAGGTCCAAGGTTCAAGCCTTGGCACATCCAGTTAGAATGACCAGGTAGCAGGTGGAAGGAGAGAAACCCTCTCTGTCTGAGACCTTAGAGAGAGGCTGCTGGTCAGAGCGAGCGACACTGGGCCAGATAGGAGCTGCCTTATAGCGAGAAAGGCCACTGGTTCACCCAGCTCAGTATTGTCTCCGCTGACTGACTGTGGCTCTCCCATCGCTACCTGGATTTGTCACAGTTTGAAGCTGGGAGCTCTAGCAGGTAGCTGCAGAGATGGTTTTTGCTGCTGGCCATGTTTCATTAAGACTCATTGACCATTTACCTGGCATCCTCACAAACAAAGGACTCAACAACTTTCTTTTCTTTTTTAAAGAAAAGATGCAGGATCTACTGGTGCTGCCTTCAGCCTTTTCTCCTGGCAGGCATGAGGTCTAGAAACCTGCCCAGTATTTCTGCCAGGCTCTTTCTAGTTTGCCTTTTAACACCAGGCCATTCTTGCATTGCAGAGCCATCCTGCAGCCTTTCCTTAGGCCTTCACATCCCTCCAATTCGCCTTTCCATGTTCAGACCATCAGGGGCCTCCTTGTTTACCTTCTCCTGCAGTGCCTCTTTTGCAGCTGATGCCAGCAGCTGACAGGTGAAAAGCAAGGTTAAGTTGAATAGATGAGGCTGATTTATTAAAGTAGCAGGCACACTTGCATTGAATGCCTAGCTCTTCTGTAGTTTGAACTCTCTCTTTGTGTTGCAAAATTCTAACACCGGCACCTTGCACTTCTAAAAAGCATTTATTTTTCATGTTGATCACACAAAGTATTCTACAAGTTAACATTTAATTACACTTCCGCTCTAGCGCCAACGCAGCCGGCTGGGTTCCTGACCCTCCGTGGGGGGACCGGCTGAAGAATGGCTGGGAGCTCCGTTCCCGCGCAACGGACTCCCGTCAAACTTCAGGCACGGAAGCCTGAAGACCTGAGGAGCCGGCGGGCGTTCCAACGACCTCCCCAGCTCTTCTAGGGACCCCGCAAAGGGTCACGGAAGAGCGGTCGGGTTGAGGTTGGAGCGCTGCGGCTTCAGAAATCGGCCGCTTCAGTGAAGCAGCGTAGCGGGCTGCCTTGAGCGCTGGATCCCTCCTTAAAAAACTAAAGAAAGGAAGACTCCGGAATCGTGAGTAATTGGATAATTAGAGACAATTGGATTACAATTTGAATTTGAATTGCAGGGAAGATTCAAAAAGGAGGTCCGTCTTTCCTGACTGTGGGCTTTGTAGTGCAAGTAGTGACTGTAAGCAGTAGAATCAGTGTGAAGATCAGCATTGTCGACGTTTGACAGCTAATTGACAGATATTTGACTGACAATACCCCCCAGACTTTGCAAGGCGAGGGGGGAGGATTAACATTTGGAGATTTATGGTAGCCTTTGGAGTTGTTTAAACCCACTGCCACCCTCTGGAATAGCGGAGACTCCGGGACAGAGCGGGGGTTTAAACTAAATTAAACTTTAAACTCTGCCTTTTGGATACTCTGTTTCCAACTTGGACTGGAACTGTATTGTGCTACAACCCCTGTGGATTATAAAAAGGTTTTGAAACTTTATGCTACTTTCTTACATCCTAAAGAATTTGGTTAAAATCACTGCTCCCTTTGGAACAGTGGAAAGAGAAAGTAACTTTTAAAAACTGCTGAGAACTGTAACAATCCTGTGAAGCTTTCTGAGGCTGCTGCAGCTGCAGGAAGAATTCTGAGAGTGACCTTGAATTGTGGTTTGATAAATGTCTGGAGCTGGCAGAGGAGTGTCAACAAGAAGCAAGACAGATAAAATAGAGAAGGAGGAAAAAAGAGAAAGGAGGCCTTCCCAGCAAATAGATACAGCAGTAATGACCCAGCTACTGGAATCAATGGAAGCTATGAGAAAAGAACAAAGAGAAACTGCAGAGAAACAAAGTAAGGAAATAGCAGGAATAAATCGTAAACTGGATGAAATTGCAAAAATAAAAGAGGAGCTACAAGTAACCAAACAGCAAGTGACTCAAGTTGAAGCACAAGTTCACACTTTAGAAGCGACGCACAACAGAGACCACTACAATACGCAGGTGGCTCTGGCCTTTCTGCAGATGCGCCAACGATCGTCGAATCTCAGGGTGAGACATCTTCCGGAAGGGGAGGACGGAGACCTCAAAGCTTACATAATTAAGATTTTGGTGGAATATTGGGGACTAGACCAGGAAAGACTGAACAACACAATATTGAAGGCTTACAGGTTTGGACCAAAAGATAAAAAGAACAGCAAAACAGTCAACGATTGTCTGATTGAGTTCCAAACCAAGGCGCAAAGAGACGAGATTTTGAATCTCCACTACACAAACAACCTTCAAGTGAATCAGAGAAGGGTGGTTCTTTTTAAGGACATCCCGAAATTCTTCCTGGATCTAAGACCCAACTACACTGACTTGACACAGGCCTTGAATAAAAAGAAGATCAACTACAGGTGGGAATTCCCACAAGGCCTCTCTTTCAGATATAAAGAAAAAATCACCAAAGTCAAATCCGTGGAAGAAAAAATAAAGTTCTTTGAGAAAAACACTGCGGATTTTCCAGAAGCTCTCCCCTCTGGACCTGCACCAGAAGGCGCCACAGGAGGATCAGACAACTAATTAGAGATGGCACTGCGGGTTCTAACTTGGAACGTAAGGGGTTTGAACATTAAAGCACAAAGAAATCAGGTCTTCCACACCCTAAAAAAACAAAATTTGGACTTGATTTGTCTACAGGAAACACATGTGGTAAGATTGCATAGAAGAGTTCTAGAGAACAAAAAGCTAGGTCAAGAATTCATCTCTTCAGCAAAAGTAAAGAAAAGAGGAGTGGTGATCTATGCCAAGGAAAAATATAATCCTAAATTGAGTTTCAAAGACCAGGATGGAAGATTTGTAGCAATTGAAATAACAGTACAAGGCGAAAAGTTTGGGACTGTATTGGGACTGTATGCGCCGAATGATGGAAAATCAGATTTTTACAAAGAAATTCACGACAGGCTATTGGATTATTTGGATTACAAAATTTTGATTCTGGGAGACTTCAACGCGGTAGCCTCCACATTAATGGACAGATCACAAAGAGCTAAATTCACGAATGATGGTAGATTGCCAAAAACATTTTTTGATCTGGTGGACAATTTAGATTTGATAGATACATGGAGAACAAAGAATCCAACAGATACAGAAGCCACTTTTTACAGTGAAGCAACCAAAGCCTGGAGTAGAATAGATCAAATATGGGCATCCAGGGAGTTGTCACCCAGGATGCTTCGAGCTGAAATACATCCAAGAACCTGCTCGGATCATAATCCAGTACAATTGGACTTAAAATTAATCCAAAAGGGTTCTTTCAGATGGAGAATGGATGATTCATTGTTAAGAAACAAAAAAATCTGTGATAAGGCCCAAAAAACCATCAAGGACTTTCTTGAAATCAATTTAAATACAATGGTGGAAAAGAGAACAGTCTGGGACACAAGTAAAGCAGTAATGAGAGGATTCCTAATCCAACAGAAAGCAATAAAAAATAAAATACAAAAGGAGAAAAAGGATAACATCTTACAACAACTTAAAGAAAAGGAGAAACAATTGAGGTCAAAACCAAAAGATGAAAAACTACAAAAGGAAATCAAACAACTCCAGGTGGATTTCTCCAAAATAACGAATAGGGAAATTGAATGGAAAATCAAAATGCTTAGACAAAGGACCTTCGATTCGGCAAACAAGTGTGGCAGATTGTTGGCTTGGCAACTGAAACAGAGGCAAAAATCAAGCACCATCACCAATATTGAGGTAAATGGAAAAATTATAGAGAACCCGGTGGAAATCAGAAAAATTTCCGAAAAGTTTTACAAACAATTGTACAAAAAAAATGAACAAGAAAAAGGAAAGATCGAGCAATTTCTAAAAGAAAACGGCCTACAGGCAATCCCAGAAAATATGAAGGGCCCCCTAAACCACCCAATAACAGCAACGGAAATAGATACAGCAATAAACAACATGAAACTGGAAAAGGCCCCAGGACCGGACGGACTAACAGCAAAATATTATAAGACATTAAAAGGATGGTTGATCCAACCGCTAATGGAAGTCTGCAACGAGATATTGAAGGGAAGTAGGGCACCGGAGTCTTGGAAGGACGCATTCATCACTTTGATACCTAAATCAGATGTAGATCGGACTCAGATGAAGAACTACCGACCTATCTCCCTCCTAAATGTGGATTACAAAATATTTGCAAGTATAATGGCTAGCAGACTCAGGAAGGTTCTAAAAGAGGTTATCCACAAGGATCAAGCCGGTTTTCTACCGGAAAGACACTTAAACAGCAACATAAGGAATATAGTGGATATCCTTGAAAGGTTAGAACAAAAGAAGAACTGTAAAACAATCCTGATGTTTGTGGACGCCGAAAAAGCTTTTGATAATGTATCGTGGAACTTTATGAAAGGAAACCTGCAACAAATGGAGGTGGGAGAAGGCTTCATGAATGGTTTGGAAGCGATCTACTCGGAACAAAAAGCAAAGATCATTATTAACAATGTGGTATCAGACAATATAAAAATAGAGAAAGGAACAAGACAAGGTTGCCCACTTTCCCCTTTACTTTTTATAACGGTCCTGGAGGTACTTCTGAATATGATAAGAAGAGATCAAGACATCAAAGGGGTGGAGGTGGGGGCCAAGGAATACAAATTAAAAGCCTTTGCTGATGACTTGGTATTAACTTTACAAAATCCGGAGACCAGTGCAGTTAAGGCACTGGAGAAAATACAAGAATTTGGGCAAGTAGCAGGATTTAAACTGAATAAAGCCAAAACTAAAGTTCTAGGGAAAAACCTGACAAATGAAGAGAAGGAGGAACTAGGTAGGTAGGTAGATTTATTGCGGCCATTGGCCCATAAAACATAACAAAAACAAAATCATCATAATACACGCAGTACACAATTTCGACAATTTTATACAAAATGATGCAAAATCAATTTTAAAATAACCCATTTACACCTTTCCGACTGGGTCAAACCGAGATCTGAGTAGTCCAAATTCACTTTAAAGATTAAAAATTATTTTATCACCTATTTGGTCGCCCCTTTATAGATCTTAGCTATTTTCTACATTATCATAAATGAACAAGGAACCATTTCTCCTCTTTGTAGCTAACACATTAATCAAAAACCTAGCGACTGTATGGGTTCTGTTCCGATCTTCGTCATTTAGTAAGTATATTATTTTGGCATCCTGAGTTCCATCATGAGATTTCTTCAAAAGTGGAAACAGAAATTTAGACCGAGCTGCCGAATGAGTAGGGCAGTGAAAAAATATATGTATTAAGGATTCTATGGAACCACTATTACAGTCACAAAGGGAAGAAATTTGGCCATTGGAAAGTCTGTTACATAAAACATTTGATGGGAAGACGTTAAATCTGGCTTTTATAAAAGCATACCTATACCTCGCCACAGAGAGATTAGTTAGATAGTATGGCAATTTCATTGATGGTGATAAGCCTAAGTTGGCTGGTGAGCAGGTTCCGTGGCTTGTCAGTAAGGTAACCTGAAGTTCAGTCTCCTCTAGCTTTTGAGAAATGGCTCTTTTGGCTGAAACTAAGTCCTTTTCCAGGAGATCAGATGGAGATAACCCAATGTCCACCAGTTTATTATGTATGGCTTTCAACCAAGGACTGTGGCAGCCATCTCTCCAGAGACATTGAATCAGCTGGAGATTGGGAAGTCTATGCCATGATGACAACCAGTAGCTTAAGATACGTTTCCATAGAGTGGTTCCTAATGCTGATACATTTAATTCTAATCGTATAGCTGAATTACTTACGCATCTGGGTAATTTTAACAACTTTCTCAGAAACTGATTTTGTATTTTCTCCAAAAGGGTTAAATTAACAAAGGGTCCCCATAAAGGGATCGCGTACGCCAGAGTTGCAGTCACCTTAGCATTGAAGACCTTTAGTGCGGATGGGACGTGGAATGCCCCTTCTGCAAAGAAGAAGCGCAAAAGCGCAAAGACAAAGGTCTTAGCTCTATTTAATGTGTAGGTAAGATGTGTTTTCCAGCCCATATTGTACTGCAAATAGACACCCAAGTACTGAAACTTAAAAACCTGCTCAATGGGTGTCCCATCTATTTTCCAATTGTATATTCTTCGGCTATTTGAGAAGATTAGAACTTTTGATTTAACATAATTTATTGTAAGGGAATTAGACTTACAATAAAGGCCGAAAATCCTTAGGGCTCTCCTTAGGCCGACTCTTGAGAAAGATAAAATCACCGCATCATCGGCATAAAGTAAAAGGGGGCAGCGATATTGGGCGAGATGGGGGGCGTGAGTATTTTCTTGAGGATCTATCAGAGGTAATCTCATATCGCTAATGAAAAGATTAAAAAGGAGAGGGGCAAGCATGCATCCCTGACGGACGCCTCTATTAATGGGAACGGGATTTGTTAGGTCTCTGGCAGGGGTAAGTCTCACCCTGGCAGTCGACCCATTGTGGAGTTGTGTTATTAGCCACAAGAGCCTTCTATCGATTCCCCACCTGGTCAGTTTTTCCCACAATAGTTCTCTAGGGATACTATCAAATGCGGCCTTCAAATCAATAAAGGCCGCACAAAGTTGACCTCTCTTTGGGGAAGAGTATTTTCGGGCTAGGTGGTATAAGACCACCACATGGTCAGTGGTAGATTGATGCTGTCTAAATCCCGCTTGTTCCGGTCCAATCAAGTTATTATCATCAGCCCATTTAGTGAGCTTATTTAGTAGAAAGCGGGCATAAATTTTCCCAACTATGGACAGTAGACTGATGTTCCTGTAATTCCCTGGGTTCTCTAGTGCGCCTTTTTTAAAAATCGGAATGATGATTGCCTCCTTCCATATTTTTGGAACTTTGCCACTATTATTTACAGCATCAAATACGGTAGCAAGAACTATTGCCCACCAATCTGAATGGGCTTTTATGGCTTCCACCGGGATCAGATCCGGACCCGGGGCTTTACCATTTTTAAGTTCAAAAATAAGATCTAAAATTTCATCTGGGTCCGTAGGTGGCCAGCGAGGAAGATGGTTATACAGATCATCGTTTACATTAGTAGCACTACCAGATGATGTAAAAAAATTTCTTAGGAAGGATTCCCATATTGGTGCAGAAATAACTGATAGAGGGTACTTTCTGGGTTTACAGTTAATCAGAAGCCAGAACTGACGGGAATCGCGGGAATTTGAGGCGGCAACCAGTGCCTGCCAAAGGAGGAACTAGAGATGGCGACGGGCCTGCAATTTACAAAAAAAGTGAAATATCTGGGAATCAATATGACAGCTAAGAATCAGAACCTGTTCAAAGATAATTATGAGAAAGTCTGGAATGAAGTGAAAAAAGATCTGGAGATTTGGAACAACTTGAAGTTGTCCTTGATGGGCCGAATAGCTGTTATTAAAATGAATGTGCTGCCTAAAATGCTGTTTCTCTTCCAAGCGATACCAATAGTGGATAAGATGGAACCATTCAAGAAGTGGCAGAAGGACATATCAAGATTTGTCTGGCAGGGGAAAAAACCCAGAATCAAGTTTAAGATTTTAACAGATGATAAGAGAAGAGGGGGCTTTTCCCTGCCGGAATTAAGCATATATTTTGAAGCAGCGGCCTTCTGCTGGCTGAAAGACTGGTTCCTACTGGAAAATACAGATGTATTAGACTTGGAAGGACATGACAATAGATTTGGATGGCATGCATATTTGTGGTATGATAAGGTTAAAGCTCATCAACGCTTCAAGATACATATAATCAGGAAGGCTCTATTTAGAGTCTGGACGAAATACAAAGATCTAGTAGAAAGGAAAACACCCAGATGGATCTCTCCATTGGAAGCTAAGGCCCAAAAGAGGACAAATATGGAAGAAAATTGGCCGAAATATTCCGAAATTTTGATATATGAAGGCGAACAAGTCAGGTTGAAACCCTATGAACAATTAAGAGAAAAGGTTAAGAATTGGTTACAGTACCATCAAGTAAATGAACTTTTCAAGATCGACAAGAAGATTGGCTTTCAATTGGAAAAGTCCAAATTGGAAACGGAGCTTCTGGAACCCAAAGAAAGAAATTTGTCGAGAATGTACAATCTACTGCTGGAATGGCATACACAGGATGAATTTGTGAAATCTGCAATGATAGACTGGGCTAAGGATGTCGGACACAACATCATGATGGCGGACTGGGAAAGACTTTGGAGAACAGGAATAAAATTTACTGCCTGTAATTTGTTAAGAGAAAACATTATGAAAATGATGTACAGGTGGTATCTGACGCCAGTAAAGCTTGCCAAAATCTATCATTTGCAGGATAATAAATGCTGGAAGTGTGAGAAGTCGGAAGGAACATTCTACCATATGTGGTGGACCTGCCCAAGTTTGAAGGCCTTCTGGGAAATGATATATAATGAATTGAAAAGAGTGTTTAAAAACACATTTGTTAAGAAACCAGAGGCCTTCCTGCTTGGAATGGTAAACCAAGAGATACCAAAAGAAGATCACACCTTTTTCATGTATGCCACGACAGCAGCAAGAATACTGATAGCAAAATATTGAAAGACAAAAGACTTACCGACCTTGGAAGAATGGCAGATGAAGTTAATAGACTATATGGAACTCGCCGAGCTGACCGGGAGGATCCGCGACCAGAGGGAAGAAACAGTGGAAGAAGATTGGAGAAAATTTAAAGAATATCTGAAGAAATATTATAGAATTTAAAAAGGAGAGAATGTCGAAGTTATAGTAGTTTACAGATTAAGTTTTGATTAGTATTAAGTTTAGATGTATTAAATTAGAAGGTATAAGATTTAATTAGAAGATATATGTTTAATAAGTTAATGGAATGAATTATGAAAGTATCAGGATAAGAGAAGAGAATTCAATATTTTATGTAGGATAAGAAATAGGGTTAATGATTTTAGAGTATATTAAAACAGTATGTTAAAATGGAAAATGAAATTGCCAATTGAAACAAGTGAATATAAATGAAACACAGAAGGATAGATAGGAGGAAGTCAATTTTGGAAATGTTAAGGAAATTAAGGAATGAAGCTAATGAATTTTATTTAGTGTTGTTTATGTGTTAGTATGTTGAGTTTGTTTTTTGTTTTTTTTATGTTAATGTGAGTATATTTGTGTTCATAAAATCAATAAATATTATTTGAAAAACAAACAAACATTTAATTACAGTCATACCTTGGAAGTTGAACGGAATCCATTCCGGAAGTCCGCTCGACTTCCAAAACGTTCAAAAACCAAATTGCGGCTTCTGATTGGTTGCAGGAAGCTCCTGCAGCCAATCAGAAGCTGCAGAAGCACAGCTGTACGTTCGGGTTCCAAAAAAATGTTCGCAAACCAAAACAATCACTTCCAGGTTTGTGGCGTTTGGGAGCCAAAACGTCCGAGTTCCAGGGCTTTCGGGATCCAAGGTACGAGTGTATTAAATGCAACAAAAGCATTTATTTGCTGTATGCTGTATTTGGGGATGGAATCTCTCTCTCTCTCTCTCTCTCTCTCTCTGTCTCTCTCAAAAGATGTAGGGACTAGTCCTGCCTTTGCCATCTCAACTGTTTCCAAGCTTCATGTAAAGTGAGCAACAAGTGAGAGCTTCAACAAGTTGTTGCAGTGTGAAGTGCCTTCATTCCACACCCTTTCACAGTTTACTCCCCTGCCCCAAGTCAGTTATTCTGTGGCCACTAAGCATGCTTGATTCTCGTGGGACTGTTTTTAGGGTTCCACTCACATCCCCCCCCCCGATGCCTTTATCTTGTGTGAGGGTGATGCCTTTTGGGCTACATAAGCAATGACACTCAGAACCTAAACAGAGGAAATAATCAATTCTGAGGAAATCAATTCTGAAATAATTGTAATGCTTAGGAGTGGAGGTAGCTGCCTCATACTAGTCACGACTAGTGGTCCATCTAGCTTGGTTCTGTCCATACTGACTGGGAGCAGCCCTCCCTGGAGATGCCAGAGATTATGGCCCCCATCCATAGGTAAAGGTAAAGGACCCCTGACCATTAGGTCCAGTCGCGGACGACTCTGAGGTTGCAGCTCTCATCTCGCTCTATAGGCCAAGGGAGACGGCGTTTGTCCGTAGACAGCTTCTGGGTCATGTGGCCAGCATGACTAAGCCGCTTCTGGTGAAACCAGAGCACGGAAACGCCGTTTACCTTCCCGCCGGAGCGGTACCTATTTATCTACTTGCACTTTGATGTGCTTGCGAACTGCTAGGTGGGCAGGAGCTGAGACCGAGCAACGGGAGCTCACCCCGTCACAGGGTTCGAACCGCCGACCTTCTGATCGGCAAGCCCTAGGCTCAGTGGTTTAGACCAGCGTTTTTCAACCGGTGTGCCGCGGCACAGTAGTGTGCCGCAAGACACCGGCTGCTGTGCCGCCCTGGGCCGCTTCCGCTTCTGGGTTGGTCCGGGCTGGCGTCGCCTCGGCTCCGCTTCCCGCTCGCTGACCGCCGCCTTCGCCGGGGCTGCCGGGCGCTTCGCCCGCTGCCTCTGCCGCCCCGGTCGCGGTCAGGGACGGGCGGGAGGTGCCGGTGCCACCGGGCTCGCTCAGGGCCGGGTGGAGGTGCTGCCGGGGGGCTGGGCGCGGGAGGCGGAGGGGCGGGCGGGCGCCTGGCCCACCGCGGTCGCCGATCTCCTGCTCCGTTTTCGCCCGCCTGGGTCCTTCCCCTCCCTCCCGCCAGGGCGCGCGGACACCCTGCCCCCCGGGTCGGGGGGGTCGGGGTGCATGTGGTGGTGGTGTGCCGCGAGATTTTTTCCATGGGACAGGTGTGCCGTTGCCCCGAGGAGGTTGAGAAACACTGGTTTAGACCACAGCACCACCCGCGTCCCATCCCTACCATACGGTTAAAGTGCCATGATGCCACTCATAGCTTCCCACAAAGACTCCTGGGAGCTGTAGTCTATCAAGGGTGCTGAGAGTTTTTGGGATGCTCCTTATTGCCCTACCCTTCCCAGAGTTCCTTACGTAGAATGGCTGATAAACCATTCTGGGAATAGTAGCTTTGATGCCTACATGGCAGGCAGTTGGAGAGCTTGTCCATTATTTTTATTGCAACCTGTTCTCCAGTAAGCAGGTGACAAGCCAGCTTCACCTTTGCAAAACTTTGGTGTCACTTCCAACAATTCTGTGATCCTATTATTGTTGCCCAGATGATTTTAGCTTGAGGCAAAGAGGTGCCACAATCCCTGCTATGAACTGTGGCAATTTATGATATATCTGAGAGAAACCAAGGGGGTGTCCAACATCACAGGTGAAAAAATAGATATTCCAGAGCCTAGAAAGGCCTGAACCAAAGGAAAGGATTTGTAGTGGAGTGCAATTTTGTTAATTGAGTTACCAATGCCAAGATTTATGTGCCATCAACAAACTTTTTTCTGAATCTTTCCTGTTAATTAGGTACCTCTCAATGTCTCTGCTTTTCTGTATTTCATTTCTCTCTGTCCTGTAATGTATATAGGTCTGAGTTGCAACAATATTCTCATTTTTCCAGATTCTGATATTTTCATTGTTTCAAGCATTGACTCATCTGCATTGTGCAGCTCAGTTGAAGCTCTCTCACTTTTTCAAACAACACAACACTAAAAATGATAACAGTTTAAATTTCCCCATGAATCCCACAACACTATTTAAACACTTTTGCTCTCCAGTAAGCAAACAGAAAATCCTAAATTATAGGTTTTGGATCAGGTGTGGCCCATGACTAATAAGGATATGAGCAAAATAGGCCACTTTCCCAGATAATAGTGACAGGAATATTTCACGTTCACACATTTCACCTTTTTAAAAAGTGTTATTTTCTTCCCATATGAATTGTAATAAATATATCATCTGATGGATTTTAATGTTTTATATTAAGCAACAGCTATTTTTCTTCCCCACCTCCGGAACTGTCAAAGGAAGGCTGGAGGAGTTCAGGTGATCATCATGCCCTCCTGGCTAGGATTGCACAAGGCATTTTGAGTCCTGAAGCAGAAAATCACAACTGCAGCCCACTGGGCTGGCCCAGGACATTTGGGACTCTCAAAACATTTTTTTTCAAAATCAAGGCTTCTTGCACTTTGCTCTGCTCTGCTCCACTCCCCCTTCCTTCCCGCCCAGGGTAGCCCTGCCCTCTGCCTGCAGCTCCAAGCCGGCATGTCAGGGCCTCAGCGGCCGCAGGCTCTCCTCCTCCCTGCCCGCTTTCCAGCAGCTGCTATGAGCTGCCCAAGGGTGGAGGGTGGCGGCAGCAGCCCTGGAAAGGCAACAGGACAAGCAGTGGCTCCTCCTCCTCCCTGAGCTGGGTGGTGGAAAGGAGAAACAGGAAATTATGGGATCAAATCAGACGCTGGGATGGCTTTTGTAATTCTAGGACTGCCCCTGGAAAATTCGGACACTTGGAAGTTATGAACCTCTAGATATAGAAATCAGAATTTTTGGGCCAGATGTTGCTAGATGATGACTCCCATGATCCCTGAGCATTGGCCATGCTGGCAGAGGCTGATGGTAATTGGAGCCCAAAAACACCAGGTGGGAGCAGAGGTTTCCCATCCCAGATGTGCAAAACCTTTTCAGGTATTTCCTCAGATTTTTTTTCCTTGCTGAAAATTGACACTGCATGTTCTGGGCACTTATCTGGGGAAAGAGGGCATGCAATTTTCACAAGACAATGTTTCCTGAACTGCTGTTTTGCAGTTTGGATTGTTAACCCACCAACCACCACTGAGAAGAGAAGAAGAAGAGTTTGGATTTGATATCCCGCTTTTTCACTACCCGAAGGAGTCTCCAAGTGGCTGACATTCTCCTTTCCCTTCCTGCCCCACAACAAACACTCTGTGAGGTGAGTGGGGCTGAGAGACTTCAGAGAAGTGTGACTAGCCAAAGGTCACCCAGCAGCTGCATGTGGAGGAGCGGAGACACGAACCCGGTTCACCAGATTACAAGTCCACTGCTCTTAACCACTACACCACACTGGCTTGGTGGTTGGGCTTGATGGCACACAGTTCCCTCCCTGGGAGACAGACTCTGCTTCTACCTTTCAGTTTGGCTAGATAGTGGTGAATCTATTTTATTTTACTTCCATCATTTATTTATTTTTATGTCATCTTCCACCTCAAGGCAGCTAATAGTACCACTCTATTCCGCTCTGGTCAGACCTCACCTGGAATACTGTGTCCAGTTCTGGGCACCACAGTTCAAGAAGGATACTGACAAGCTGGAACGTGTCCAGAGGAGGGCAACCAAAATGGTCAAAGGCCTGGAAACGATGCCTTATGAGGAACGGCTTAGGGAGCTGGGTATATTTAGCCTGGAGAAGAGAAGGTTAAGGCGTGATATGATAGCCATGTTCAAATATATAAAAGGATGTCATATAGAGGAGGGAGAAAGGTTGTTTTCTGCTGCTCCAGAGAAGCGGACACGGAGCAATGGATTCAAACTTTAGGAAGAACTTCCTGACAGTAAGAGTTGTTCGACAGTGGAATTTGCTGCCAAGGAGTGTGGTGGAGTCTCCTTCTTTGGAGGTCTTTAAGCAGAGGCTTGACAGCCACCTGTCAGGAATGCTTTGATGGTGTTTCCTGCTTGACAGGGGGTTGGACTGGATGGCCCTTGTGGTCTCTCCCAACTCTATGATTCTATGAATACATCAGCAATAAAAATGGTAGAATCCAGAGCAATCTCCTCCAAACACCATTACACACTAAGGATAATAACATCCCAATTTATAACAGATTTAACAATCCCAACAGCCCATGCTAAACTGACAACTAAGCCAGCAAATTTAATTACCCAATTAATTAACTCAAACTTAATCCAGGGATGGAAAACCTACAGCCTTCCAGGTGTTGTTGGACTCCAACTTCCATCAGCCCCCATCCCAGATGATGGGAGTTGGAGTCCAGCAACATCTGGAGGGCCACAGAATTTTAAAATGGTGGGTGGAAGTCGAGCTAAACCAAGTTTTACTTATTTTTGAAAGCCACCTTCAGGCTATGGCTAAAGGCTGGGGAACCAACTTTGTGCCCTCTGTCCCAGCCAGTCTGGCCAGTGGCCATAAGGATGATGGGAGTTGGAGTCCAGCAACATCTGGAGGCTCAGATGCTGCCCATCCCTATCAGAGGCATCCCAATGGCAACATCTGCAGCTGCAAGAGCTTCTATGGCTTCTGAGATATCAGAGATATTAGAAGATTTGGTCCAATCCTTTGAAACTAAAAAGTCCTTGATCCTTTTTAAAGAGATATTTGTTATCAATACATCAATTTTATATGCAGATTTTAATAAATGAGTGGAACAAAGAACTGGAGATTCCAATAATAATAAATTTTATTTATATCCCACCCTCCATGGCCAGAACTGGGCTCAGGGCAGCTAACATCAAAAAATAAAATACGTTAAGACATAAAATTCAGCAATTAACTGAAATACAGCTTAAAATTGATTAAAATCAAAATAAGATCAGATGGCTACCGGCAAATTATAACTATAATTATAGGGGTTGGGAACCTTAATTACTCACCAGGCGCAGCTATTTGTATGAGCTGGTGAGAAGAGTTAGAGAGGCCACATATGCAGGGTCTTGTAAAAGGAGAGGAGTCAAACTGAGCCCCGCCCAAAGGCCTGGCGGAACAGCTCCATCTTGCAGGCCCTGCAGAAAGATGTCAAGTCCCGCAGGGACTCTCTCTTGTAACAGAGCGTTCCACCACATTGGGGCCAGGGCCGAAAAGGCCCTGGCTCTGGTCTAGGCCAGCCTAACCTCCTTCAGACCCGGGATCTCCAAGATGTTATTGTTGAGGACTGTAAAGTCCTCCGTGGGGCATACCAGGAAATGCAGTCCTGTAGGTACGAGGGTCCCAGGTCGTCAGTGGGGAAGTGTCTTAGCTTCTGTAGTAAAGGTGCCTGTGGATCTTAAAATACAACTTACACAACAGAAAACAATATTTACAATTTATTGGACCCTGTTATGTTTATTTAGAAAAGGATTGTCTAAGACAGCATGCTATGGAGATGTAATAAGGATAATGCTTCTTTGGAACACATGTTTTTACAATGTCCTATGTTTACTAAGTTTTGGGAGAAAGTATTGGTTTCTAGAAACATGACTGAGTAAAAAAAGTTAACATTTTCAGAGGATATTTTTATTTTTGAATTACCTACTATATGGAAATTGACAACTGGACAACATAAATTGATTCTTTGTGCCCTTTCTATGGCCAAATCTATGGCCCCCTTCAGTCAATGGACTGAAGAGATGACAACACATGCAACTGATGAATGGATTGCTTACAGGCATAGACTTTGTATGGACAAGTATAATGATATTTGAAGTGTGTTTATAAAAAATATTGTCAACTATAAATAACTGTATTTGGATAATAATAATATTGTAATAATAGTATTGGAGAATATTAATATTGGATGATAATAATAATAATACTGCAGTGTGGCGGCATGGTGGCTGCTGTGCATAAGGGGTTGGGATCCTGGGGAGCTTGTGGGTGGCACAGCAGTTCCTGGTTGATTTGGGTGTTGCAGGAGTGTGGAGCTCAACAACTTCGGTCTACCCCAGGTGCTGGGAGGGGTTGCTAAAAGGTAAAGGTAAAGGGACCCCTGACCATTAGGTCCAGTCGTGTCCGACTCTGGGGTTGCGGCGCTCATCTCGCTTTATTGGCCGAGGGAGCCGGCGTACAGCTTCCAGATCATGTGGCCAGCATGACTAAGCCGCTTCTGGCGAACCAGAGCAGCGCACGGAAACGCCGTTTACCTTCCCGCCAGAGCGGTTCCTATTTATCTACTTGCACTTTGACATGCTTTCGAGCTGCTAGGTTGGCAGGAGCAGGGACCGAGCAACGGGAGCTCAACCCGTCACAGGGATTCGAACCGCCGACCTTCTGATCAGCAAGTCCTAGGCTCTGTGGTTTAACCCACAGTGCCACCTGGGTCCCCTAGGTGCTACGCCACTGCTAAAATTCAGCCCAGACCAGATGGAAGTAGTTCTAGCTGGGGGTTCAGTGGGTCAGCTATTAGGGGATGCCCTTGCTGTTGGGATTGGAGCTGGCCTTGCTTCTGGACCTGCTCTCACTTTGGGGTATCCAGGTGACAGCTGGGGCCCTGTGTGCCCATTACCAGCCTCTGCTGGAAATGCACAGCTCTGGTTGATATCGTTCCTGCCGGTGGTAGTGGGATCAGGCTACCTGAGATCATATTGCCCATGAAGATGGTCTGGGAACAAGTGCTGAGCCAAGCCTATCTTTCTCCTTTATTTGGTAATCACTTGAGGGGCTGGTGAGTTTGCACTGAGAGCAGGAACAAAAATTGAAGATTTCTTATTTCTTATTTTCAAGGCTGAGGAAGGGAGAAAAACTGCACAGCTTTCTGTACTGCCTCTCAGCTGCTGAAGGACAAAGAAAGAGTGAGCAAAGGGTTCTTTCCAAGGTTTTAATACAGTGGTACCTCGGGTTAAGTACGCTTCAGGTTAAGAACTCCGTTAAGAACAGAAATCATGCCCTGGCGGCGCAGCGGCAGCAGGAGGTCCCATTAGCTAAAGTGGTGCTTCAGGTTAAGTACGCTTCAGGTTAAGAACGGACCTCCGGAACGAATTAAGTACTTAACCCGAGGTACCACTGTACTTAGATTTCTGCAGCACATATGCCCTTTGGGAATGGGTGTTGATAATAGTGGATTGGATCCTTCCAAGTATTTGGTCTCTGAGCCACATAGGGCTTTCTAGGCCAAAGTCAGCCCAGTACCAAAGAGGCAGCCAGTGCTGATCTTTAAGAATATGTGCCACATCGTCCCACCTTGGGCCGCCCATCAACAGCAAGTGAATAGAGCAGCTGAAAAAAGGTGTGTGGGGGAGGATAATGGGAAAGACATCTGTCACCACACATTAAAAGAAATAAAGAATAGAAATTATAGGTCTATATAGGAATGCAGAAGAAATTGGATTCATTTTTCATTTAAAGATGCACCTACCAAATTCACACTTTCCAAAACAATCTGTAACCTGACATGCAGCCATCTTTGGAAAGGTCCACTTTTCTGAACCTTGCAATGCAGTACTCTAGACAAGTAACACAGACAAAATTCATATACTAGGGCAAAGTGTGCCTAAAAATGCAGATGTTGGTGAAAATATCATTATATGGGGAGGAGGAATTGCTTTTCAGCAATCTGCACGTTTGACAAAATTGCATACAAATATCTGTATATTGGAAATTACGTTTGGAAAATCGAGGAACTGAAAGAAAGCAAAATCGACACAGTTGTCCATCCCTAGGCCTCAATGGGCAAATAGTCTGAGATCATAGAATCAATGGATCATAGAAATGTAGAGAAATGTAGAGCTAGTGCCTCTTTCACTATAAACAAAATCAGTAAATCTCGGGTGGCTGTTTGCTTTGACTTCCTAGGAGTGTGCCTACATTTTCCCTCTCTCAGCTGCATGCCTTGCATGCAGCACAATAAATGATGGACACATTGGCCAGTGCAAGAGCCAGCTTGGTTTATCTGGAATGAGGAAGGTTTTCCCGTCATTCAAAGCTGCTTCCAACCAAAGTAAGATGAAAAAGAGTTGCAGATTGTTAGTATCTTCGCTTCCAGGTGAATGTTTACTTATCTTTAGAAGCATGGGAGTTTTGACAAGCCATGCAGGCAGGAGATGGCACTTAAAGGCAGACTATTGCTGGCGGTGCACAAGCACATTGCAGAGGCGCAGAGGAGCGTGTTCCAGCAGGCTCTCCGTGCCTGGAGCCTCAAGCTGAAAACAAAGCAAATCTGGGGCATTTTGCACATCAGCAATGTTAAAAAAAGGGGGGGGGGGAGTGCCAAATTGTTTTGCCAAGTTTTTCAGCGCTCCAAGGCATTGATCATCATTTGAAAAATAGATAACTCTCAAAGGCGAGAAATGTCTAGGATTATGTAGGAGGGAAGGGGACAGCAGAAGAAAACCACACATTTCCTTTTTTGAGTTATTGGTTTCTTATTGATTCAGAAGCTGCACTGGGGAAAAGGGTGGGGCTGCTATTATCTTAAATACTCTTGATATTTCTCTGCTTCGCTGTTCCAAAAGAGTGGCAAGATATTTGACATCAGGCTACTGGGCCTACAGAATTGGCTGGATGGGATCAAAAGTAGAGATGTTGCAAAGAGCCTTGGGGGCTGAAACACAAGGCCAAGCATCCTAGCCCCTATCTGTTTTCTCCCCCTTAGAGGCTTGTTGTGGTAGGTAGGAATAGGATCTTATTGCATGCCCCTGCCCCAGCATGCATATATATATATATTGAGAGATCAGAACTTCGCAGAGCATTGAACTAAAGCATTTCAGACCATTGGTTTTGTAAAAGCATGTCATATGATTCACCACACCCCTAAATCATTCTCTATTGCTTTCAGACTAATTCCTTTCATTATCTTTCTTTCTTTGTTCACCGTGAGATGACATAAACTTTCAACAATTAGTTCTGAGATGGTTCTTCCTAAATGTGTTCGTTCTCTTAGTTTACTTGATAGCAAGACACCATCACTCTGTGGATGTATGGGCAGACTAAACAGGGTTATGCGGAAAGCATTTAAGGGCCCCTGTAGGAGCAGGCCCTTGCAGAGCCAGGCAGAGGCCCGGGCCAAGTAGATAATGTGGCTGCCCTTTTTTTTACCCTGGGGATCTCCGATAACGTAATTTTTTTATAATGTATTATAATTTTAAATACATTTTACAATAAATACAATATTCATTTTAAAATGTATTATACAATTTTAATAGTTCAAAAATGTATTTAAAAATCTATTTTTAAGTAGACAACTTTGACTATTATTTATTATCTTCTTATTCTACTCTTAAAAAAGATGTATGCTTGTGAGAAAGCCACTCCTCGGGTGTAAGTAATATTCCTGGCCTAGTCAACAAAAGCTTAAACAAATGGCCACATCTTCATCAATTTTTCATCATTTTCAAAAAATTCAGCAATAAGAAAGCCAACACACTTATCTTTAAGTTAAAGGTAAAGGGACCCCTGACCATTAGGTCCAGTCGTGACCGACTCTGGGGTTGCGGCGCTCATCTCGCATTATTGGCTGAGGGAGCTGGTGTACAGCTTCCAGGTCATGTGGCCAGCATGACTAAGCTGCTTCTGGCAAACCAGAGCAGGTCACGGAAACACCGTATACCTTCCCGCTGGAGCAGTACCTATTTATCTACTTGCACTTTGACGTGCTTTCGAACTGCTAGGTTGGCAGGAGCAGGGACTAAGCAACAGGAGCTCACCCCGTCATGGGGATTCGAACTGCCGACCTTCTGATCGGCAAGCCCTAGGCTCTGTGGTTTAACACACAGCGCCACCCGCGTCCCCATCTTTAAGTTATGTGTTGTTTACATTTTTTGCAAACAAGATTTCAAACAAAAACTCACCAACTTTTAACAGCATGAAAAACATGGCCCACCACAAACACTTGACTTGACTAAGACCTTACTTGCTTACCGAGGGCGTATTCACAATCCCTCACCTCTCCAACACAACCAGGTGAGCGATTGTGAATATGCTGACTGAGGCCCCCTTTGGAATCGGAGGCCCGGGCCAAGTGGCCCATATGGCCCACCCTCTGTCTGGGGCTGTGTAGGAGAACAGCTCCCCTATGAAATCTTGAATTAATTGCAGAAAATGCAAAGTCCTGTTTTAGCCTTCAGTTTATATCACTCCTTTGTTTATTTGTCTCATTTCTATCCCACCTTTCCTCCAAGGAGCCATACATTGTTCTTCCTGTCCACACAGGTGGGTGGGTTAGGCTGAGAGGCAGTGACTGGGCCAAGGTCACCCAAGTGAGTTTCATGACCAAGTGGGGATTTGAACCCTGGTCCCTCAGATCCTAATCCAGCACTCTAACATCTATGCCGTACTAGTTCCTATTACACCAGAATAGTGGTAAGATGAGCTAGTAAGTGCCAACAGGACTGAAGCCAAAATGGGTGCATGAGAAACAGGAAGGGCCTCAGAGGTTGCAGAACGAATAACTATATATAGAGAGAAGGGACAGCTAAGGGAGCAAAAGCCAAACAAGCCACAAGACAACCCAGGGACCCATGGGCGTATCCAAGGGGGGGGCAGAGGGGGGCAGCTACCCCCCCTAGAAGGCAGCCCTAGAAGCAAAAATGATCAGCGTCCATTCAAAGCAAACCTGAACGACCATGGCTTGCCCCCCCTAGTTCAAAGCACACCTGAACGACCATGGCTTGCCCCCCCCCCCTAGTTTTGATCCTGGGTACGCCCCTGCAGGGACCTCTGAGCATGCTCAGGATTCACAGATTGCTGAATGTCTGTTGCAGGAAATGAAAATGTAACATCCTGGGCGGAAAGAGGCATGGCTGGCTGGTTGGAATAATGAACAAGTCTGCATTGCAACACTCTGTTGCAAGTCCCACTTTTCCTTATCCTTTTTGTGAACTGCTTCTATTTCTGTGTGGGCAGGGCCGTCTTTACCCGGGGGTGCAAGGGGTGCGGGGCACCCAGGCACCAAATTCTGGGGGGCACCAGGCGCCTGCCGCTGAAGCTGCCTAAGATTATTTTATGGGCCTCAAAAAAGGCCTTTCTCTCCCAGCCCGCGGATCCCGCCTCCTTTTCGCCTCGTGTTGCTGGGATGCAGCGGCGACGTTTCAAATGGTAATTTGGCAACTTCTGTTGCAAAAGCTCCGCAGCAGACCTTAAGCAATCCCAGAGTTGCTCTGGGCCGCTTTGCAAACACCTTTGCCCAGGGTGAGTTTCGCGGCATGGACTAGCAAAGAGAGATGGTTGTCTTGCAGCAGAAGGCAACATAGTTTTCTTTTTCTCCTTGTTTTTTTTTTTGGGGGGGGGGTTGTTTTTAAATATGCACTGTAGCGCATTGGGAGCTATCATATCTGGGCTGATTACTTGGCAATTTGCCTTTGACCTTCCCCTCTTCCCAGCTTAGGAAACCTTTGCATTCAGGGTGCAGCTTCGCTTGCATATCTGTCTTTGGAAGCCAACGGCTCCCCCTCCCCGCACAGCACCCCAAGTATCTCCTGCTTTTCAGAAAAGGGGTGGGGGAAAGGGGAGAGGGAGTGGCGTCCCCTCCTCTCTTTGCACTGTGTCCCCTCTATTCCTTACAGATGAGGCAGGGCTCTGGGTGGCTACTAACCGTATGTAAAACTCTCCATCACTCTCCAGGCTGCGGCTGCCGTGCATCTGGAAAACACGAAATCTGCTTAGCAAAGCCCGTCTTTCCCCTGGAACAATTCCTTTTGAATGATAGGGCGATATTTTGCCCTCGCCTTTACTGGGATGCGAGGGGCGGTTGGGTGTGCGAGGAGGAGGAGGAAGGAGAGGGGAACTTGGGGGCAGCTCCCCTTCCTTAACAGCAATTGGGGTCAGCTCTTGCAAACTAAGTGCTGTGGGGGGTGGCAGGGAGGGGACGGTGCCATTTCCGTGCATAGGGAGCTGGAAGGGGGAACAAGAAGGGCTCATGAAATGCTTGAGAGAACACAGGACTTTCCTTGGCGTTTATACAGAGGTCCTCCTCTGATCGTGGGTGGAGCATTTGTGCGCAAAGGCAAGCAAGGTTTCGTCTCCACTCTGGTGTTAAGGGTTAATTCCCCTGTTTTGGAGCCGGGGGCTTTCCACTGGCCTCTGCGTGGATAGGTTTGAGCAGACCTCGGAGCTCATCCACTGTATACTCTTGAGTAATCCCACTGGGCTTGGTTGAGCCACAGGGGTTGAAGGGCTGCAGCAGTAGAACCTGATCCTAATCACATACTTATATTGGATAGTGACAGGGCCGTCTTTACCCGGGGGTGCTGGGCGGATCTTTGCACCCCGCGGCACATATGCTAAAGATGGCCCTGTGTGGGGGCAAAGAAAGATGCAAACTGTGGGAGATGTGAGGTATCATTGGGCCATCTACTCAGTATTGTCTACACTGCTGGCAGGTTTCCAGTCAGGATTCTCTTCCAGCCTGACCTGGAGATGCCAAGGATAGAACCTGGGATCTTCTGCATAAAAATCAATGTGCTCTTCTACTGAGCTCCAGTATATCTTCTAGCACAAGAGTGGAATCTGACTCTACAGTCTCATTTCCTGCTGCCTCCCCTCCCAAGTCATTCTTTCCTCATCCTAATATTTTCAAACCCCCCCCCCCCAAGACTATCATTTCTCTCTCAAAATACAAACAGACCAAACCCAGTGTTGTTTTGGATACCCAATAATGCTTCAGTGTAGCAGGTTGATCTACATGCATATATCATACACCATTTTTTTTGTAGGCTGCCTTTCCATAGTTCAAGCCCAAGGCAGTTTGCAACATGAAAAAATACATAATTACAAAAATAGTTATAAGCAATAAATAGAACATCAAAAATACTCAACCAAATTGAACAATTTCTACATAAATCACAGTAAGATCTAAAATAAAGATTAATATCAATAACAGCAACAAGCCCCTTCCTGCAACAAACCCCTCTAAACAATACCTCAATCCAAGGTTCACTTCAGCATCCTCAGCTTTTGTAGCTGGAGTTAGTCCTGGCCTTGCCCTCCCAAACCAGGTGGGAAAAGGCCTGCTGAGCAACAGCCAAGGAGGTATAGCTCAGTGGTTCCCAACTGGTGGTCCACGGAACCCACTCAGGGAGTTCATTAACATAACAAAAACTAGCATAGATGCGTATATCAAAAATGTCAAGAGTAGGGAGTCCATGGCTTGGATTTTGAAAAAAATGGGGGTGGGGTGGGGTCTGTAGTACTTAGCTAATTGGGAGTCACTTGTCTAGATAGATCCATGGTACCCAGGACCTATAAATTTCTGATTCTTTTGTGTTTCAGAAGCTGAGATGAAAAGCATTTCTGTCACTGGGATAATCTGAGGAGTTTATTGTTTATTGGATTTCCCCGACTTGCTTCGGAGGAAACATAATGTAACTGTGTATAAATGCCAGCAATAAAAAGAGAGAGGTGAGTCAAGGACAAGCCATTCTTTGCTCAACAACTCCACAAAGTATGCGTTTCTTCTAGCCCATGTTACCACAGCCCTCAGATTCAATGCTGCAGCATCTCTGTGGAGTGCAAGGTGTCGTTACCCCGATGACTCATTTGCATATTGTTCCGTTTTCTTGAATCTCAAGAGAGTGTCTAGTAAAGAGCAAGGGAGGCATGTGTCGGGATAGTTCAGTCAGTAGAACAGGAGACTCTTAATCTCAGGGTTGTGCGGAGGGTTGGACTAGATTATAACGATCTCTGGCAACCAAGCAGCCTGATAAGCAGCAATGACTCTCCATCAGTTTTATGTAAGTTTAATTACAAGAAGAAACTCATCCTCCTGCCTGCTCTCATTAACAGTAGTTGCTCGGTCTGACTCATTGTTCCTCCCCCATCAGGAAGAACGCCAAAATCCTGCCTCTAGATGCTTTTACATTTTCCCTATATTCTTCTCATTGTTCCCCCTTCATTGTTTCAGAGTATTTAGCCGTGATATCTTCCTTTACTTAGTCATTTCATAGTTCATATTTCTTGTTCACCACTCATGCCAATAACCATGTCCATATTCATTGTCCTCAAAACCAGAAAAACAACCCATTTTATCAGAAAAAGACCTTATTCACCCCACTCCCTCCCTTTTCGCAAATCATGTCCACCAATTCTCCTGACCCAATGGGTCTTCTTCCTTCTCTCTCTGCAGCTCCCTCCTCTTCATCTTTTCCTTCCTTTTTCGACCTCCTTCTGTTGGTTGTTCTGCCTTTCTTTCTTTTGTGATCTTTTTTCTATCTTTTGTAGTGTCTATCATCATCATCATCTTCTTCTTCCTTCTTGCGGTTCCAATTCTTTTACGTCCTTGGTATTTCTGGCTGCAAAGTTTTCTTTTCAATTTTGTTTTTTCCCCACAGTCTGTGGCGTGTTTTCCTCCTCCTTCTTTTTCCAGCTGTCCCGCCGCTACATCTGGCATGATGTCATTCTTGTTTTGGTGGCCATACCACCTCTCATTGGTTGCTCTGATAAAGTCTCTTATTTCCTGCAATGCAGCTAATATTATTCCCATGTGCATTTTCGTCAGAGCTCTTGCCATTTCACAATTCCAAAAATCACAGTCTCAACAGTCCAAAATCCAAAATTATAATCCAAAGCTTTTTCTTTGCTAAATTTCCCCGAAACCACGGGAGATAGGGTAACTGGATACACTGATGCAAAAATTTCCTTTTTAGCTTCCTCTTTCAATTAGCCTCGGTAACACAGTTCCCTGTTTCTTTGTTTCAACGGCATGGGACCGACCTCCGTTTTTAGAGTCCCGAGCGGCTTAATAATTATGTCCAAATGTCTTTTTACTCACAATTTCTTTGTTCCAAATCTTCTTTTTAACTTGGAGGAATCAAAGCGCTCGAAGCGGCCGGTCATGCAGCTTTGCCCGGTAGGAGTTTTGATGGCTCCGATGAGCTCCGCCTCCACCTCTCTCTCTCTCGGCGACCCTTACTAGGGTTTACCAGGGAGCAGCGGAGGCGTTACGAGCTCTGCCGGATCGCCATGGTCCCAGGACACCCTACCCAGGATTTTCGGGGGCTGCTGCGCTGTCGCGGTCTCCCCTTACCCCCTGTCAGGCCGGGGAATCTTGGAGCGAGATTCCCCCCAACTGATCACTCCGGCACTTCGACCTGAAGTCCTCAAGCTAAGACCTATTCCTCCCCCCCTGGTGTACACACTTACCTGGGAGTAAGTTCTATTCCATCCAGTCAGATTTACTTCAGAGTAGATATCTATCAAATTGCACTACAGCACAGTTTTCTTTTAATGACAATGTCTTCCGAATTGTTTTACCTCTATTTTTAAGAACTTCTGCTTGGCTTAAGGAAAAAACAAACAACCAAAAATAAAAATGTGATTCAGGGAAAATGTTTATTTGAGCAATTGGGAATATGTGGTGTGATGCACAATTCACTCTTTTTATAGCTTACTCTTGGGCATTGAATGGAGAAAGGCCCTTGTCAATTAGAATTCCTAGAATTCCATAAAGGCTCTTCACAAGGGCTGATAATGTGTGTAGGTTTTATATTTGGATTATGGTTTTTCTATTTCTTTTTTAATTTTTATTTATGATTTTCAATTTTATACATTTCAATAATTTTACAATCCTTTTAACATTTCAAAACTTGACTTCCTTCCCCCTCTTTCTTTGGTTCCTTAAATTTATTTTGTATATATATTCTGCATATTCCAAATTAACTTAACTTTATTTATTCATCTGCTTTAAATGTATACTCTTATAAAACTGCAGCTTATTACAATAATCCTACCAATGTTCTTACATGTTTACAATTTGTTTGAAAATATTCAATGAACCATTTTCATTCTTTTATAAAAAGTTTGTTATCTTGATTTCTTATTTTTCCAGTAATTTTCGCGATTTCACTGTATTCCATAAGTTTTCGTATCCATTCTTCTTTTGCCAGGACTTCTTCTTTCCATTTTTGGGCAAATGGATTATGATTTTTCTGAGGACTGTAGCAGTTGGAATAAGGAATCTTGGTGACAAGGAAACATTTGACATATTGATATTAAATTAGACATGTGTAATATGTAAATTGGGGACGCGGGTGGCACTGTAGGTTAAACTACAGAGCCTAGGGCTTGCCGATCAGAAGGTCGGCGGTTTGAATCCCCATGATGGGGTGAGCTCCCGTTGCTCGGTCCCTGCTCCTGCCCACCTAGCAGTTCGAAAGCACGTCAAAGTGCAAGTAGATAAATAGGTCCCACTCCGGCGGGAAGGTAAACGGCGTTTCCGTGCACTGCTCTAGTTCGCCAGAAGTGGCTTAGTCCTGCTGGCCACATGACCCGGAAGCTGTATGCCGGCTCCCTCGGCCAATAATGCGAGATGAGCGCCACAATCCCAGAGTCGGACAAGACTGGACCTAATGGTCAGGGGTCCCTTTACCTTTAATATGTAAATTGAGACTAATAAAATGACAATTGACCATGGAGGATGACTGTAACTGTTGAAACTTATGTGGTTGTCTGTTATACATGAGTGTATCTGAAGAAGTGTGCATGCACACGAAAGCTCATACCAAGAACAAACTTAGTTGGTCTCTAAGGTGCTACTGGAAGGAATTTTTTTATTTTATTTTGTTTTGACTATGACAGACCAACACGGCTATCTACCTTTAACTGTTATACATGAGTATCTGTTCCGAAGAAAATCATGCCTATTGATTTGTTTAAGACAGGGGTCAGCAACCTTTCAGCCATAGGCCTTGTGTCCCTCAGGCCTTGTGGGGGGCCTATATTTTGGAAATAAAAAAAATGAACAAATTCCTATGCCCCACAAATAACCCAGAGATGCATTTTAAATAAAAGGACACATTCTACTCATGTAAAAACACGCTGATTCCCGAAACGTCTGCGGGCTGGATTGAGAAGGTAAGTGGGCCACATCTGGCCCACGGGCCATAGGTTGCCTACCCCTGGTGTAAGAAGGGCCTCTGGTGGCTGGTGGTTTTATATGCAGTAATTTTTGTATATTTATTTTGGAGTGGATTATTCACTGAGTAGCTGGAGATTCAGGATAGATAAAATAGAATATTTCTTTGTGTAACACTGTGTCGTTCACTTGCAAGGGAGGCAATGATGGCCACCATCTTGGATGGCTTTCAAAGAGGATTTGTGATATTCACAGAGGAGAGGGCTGTCAGTGGCTCTGCTCTTGGAAACCACAGAAGAGGAGAGGGCAACCCAGTCAGATGGGTGCGGTACAAATAATAATAATAATAATAATAATAATAATAATAATAATAATAATAATAATAAATTCCTGAATTCTGCTTGCAGGTCTGCCATTGGGGTATTTGCTCAGCCACTGTGAGAACAAGATGCTGAACTAGATGGACCATTGGCCTGATCCAGCAGGCTCTTCTTATTTTTGCCCATGCTTCTTATACCAATGCTCACAACATTTGTCAGAGTGCATTATATAGTGCAGGGGGCCGGTCCACCGTCCCTCAGACCATGTGGTGGACCGGACTATATTTTGGAAATTAAAAAATGAACGAATTCCTATGGCCCACAAATAACCCAGAGATGCATTTTAAATAAAAGGACACATTCTACTCATGTAAAAACACTCTGATTCCTGAACCATCCGCGGGCCGGATTGAGAAGGCGATTGAACCGCATCCGGCCCCTGGGCCTTTGTTTGCCTACCCCTGATATAGCCTATCACCTTATAACAAAGGCAACAGTGTAAACAATTTGTCTTAACTGATTTTAAGTATTTTTAAGTTGCTGTAGCCTGACCTAGGTCCTCATGGTGAAGCCCCTTACCTGAACCTTCTGCCCCCTCTCCCAAAAAAACCTGGAACCAACTTTGAGTTTTGTACCACGATCAAGGCATATTGGCTACAACCCAACAAGAAGAGATAATAAATCATCTAAAAATGTAAGCCAGTAAAATGATCTACCATGGCAATATAAATGATCCCCCAGCTAACAGAATTTGTACTACAAATAGTGAATAGCTGACCCCAAGAGAGTAAAAATAGCCAATTCTGAAAGAGGAAATTCTGAGAGAGGTGGACTGGCAGAGATGAGTTTTTAAGGCCTGCTTAAGCATTGTGGGAGTTCTGCCGTCTGGGGAGCACCACAGAAAAGGCCCTGTCTGCCATGCTCCTCTGCCAAAACAGCCCAACAGCACATGAGCAGCACCAGGGCGCTCAGGTCCAGAGGCTGAAAATCCAGACTTGAACTGTGATCATGTTTCTTGCTTCCTGGATGGAGAGCAGGGTGTGGGTCAGCTAAGCATTTGTGTGCTTAGAACGTAGCTTAGACTTGCATCCATTGCTCCACCCACTTTTGCCTCTGGCCCCACCCACCACTGCCATGAGGTCCCTGGAAGGGTCACCACAAGAGAATGCTGCCCTTAGCTGAAAAATGGTTCCAACCTTCTGAAGCAGAGCCTCTCAGAAAGATCACAGAACTTGTGCAGGACCTCAGATTGGTGTAGGCAGTCCTTCAAATAACACTTAGAATCATAGAATCATAGAATCATAGAGTTGGAAGAGACCACAAGGGCCATCCAGTCCAACCCCCTGCCAAGCAGGAAACACCATCAAAGCATTCCTGGCAGGTGGCTGTCAAGCTTCTGCTTAAAGACCTCCAAAGAAGGAGACTCCACCACACTCCTTGGCAGCAAATTCCACTGTCGAACAGCTCTTACTGTCAAGAAATTCTTCCTAATGTTTAGGTGGAATCTTCTTTCTTGTAGTTTGAATCCATTGCTCCGTGTCCGCTTCTCTGGAGCAGCAGAAAACAACCTTTCTCCCTCCTCTATATGGCATCCTTTTATATATTTGAACATGGCTATCATATCACCCCTTAACCTTCTCTTCTCCAGGCTAAACATACCCAGCTCCCTAAGCCGTTCCTCATAAGGCATCGTTTCCAGGCCTTTGACCATTTTGGTTGCCCTCCTCTGGACACGTTCCAGCTTGTCAATATCCTTCTTGAACTGTGGTGCCCAGAACTGGACACAGTATTCCAGGTGAGGTCTGACCAGAGCGGAATACAGTGGTACTATTACTTCCCTTGATCTAGATGCTATACTCCTATTGATGCAGCCCAGAATTGCATTGGCTTTTTTAGCTGCTGCATCACACTGTTGACTCATGTCAAGTTTGTGGTCTACCAAGACTCCTAGATCCTTTTCACTTGTACTGCTCTCAAGCCAGGTATCACCCATCCTGTATTTGTGCCTTTCATTTTTTTTGCCCAAGTGTAGTACTTTACATTTCTCCCTGTAAAGGCAAATACATCCTGTTTGCCTTGGCCCAGTTCTCTAATCTGTTAAGGTCATTTTGAAGTGTGATCCTGTCCTCTGGGGTATTAGCCACCCCTCCCAATTTGGTGTCATCTGCAAACTTGATCAGGATGCCCTCAAGCCCATCATCCAAGTCATTGATAAAGATGTTGAATAAGACTGGGCCCAAGACAGAACCCTGTGGCACCCCACTAGTCACTTCTCTCCAGGATGAAGAGGAGCCATTGATGAGCACCCTTTGGGTTCGGTCAGTCAGCCAGTTACAAATCCACTTAGATTCTGTCAGGGAAGATTCGGAGGAGCAATGGACAGAGGAGGTGGAACAGGGGCTCAGGGATGCTGAAGAGCCCCACAACCGCTCAGAGACAGAGGAAGAGGAAGAGGGGGTGGAGAGTAGCCAGGCGGAGCAGGGGCTCAGGGATGCTGGGGAGCCCTGCAACCAACCAGAGGCTCCGGAGGGAAGCTCAGACTCAGGAAGGGAGGGGGCTTTCAAATCAGCACAGACAAGGAGGGAAATGAAGCGTAAGAATCAAAGACGTCTCACGCGATTCCCACGCCTACTTTGTTGACGCAGCAATCGTAGGAAGCCACTCCCCAAATCTGACTCAGTAGGTTCGGACATGTAATTCTGAACTGTAATTGTTTCTTGTATATATGTAATAGGGACCCAGGTGGCGCTGCGGGTTAAACCACAAAGCCTAGGGCTTGCTGATCAGAAGGTCGGCGGTTTGAATCCCTGCGACTGGGTGAGCTCCCGTTGCTCGGTCCCAGCTCCTACCCACCTAGCAGTTCAAAAGCACGTCAAAGTGCAAGTAGATAAATAGGAACCGCTCCGGCGGGAAGGTAAACGGCATTTCCGTGCGCTGCTCTGGTTCGCCAGAAGCTGCTTAGTCATGCTGGCCACATGACCTGGAAGCTGTACGCCGGCTCTCGGCCAATAAAGCGAGATGAGCGCTGCAACCCCAGAGTCGGACACGACTGGATCTAATGGTCAGGGGTCCCTTTACCTTTACCTATATATGTAATAGACTGTAAATACCAAGCTGACTGTGCTGGGGTGTTACTGTGAAGGGGAAACACCACCTTTACAGATTCAAACCTCGGCACGGCCCCTTTAAACCCAGTAGTTCTACTCTGAGAAGGAGAAGCCTGAAATACCAACCTTGTTATAGGTCTACATAGGCCTGTGGCTGCCTCTAGACTATGGCTGGTGAAACACACCCAACCCTGGTATGTGGGTTTGCTTTTCCTTCAGGTGGACTGGCTGGAGGTCCTGACCATGTGCAGCCTGTCCCCGGATGCTTTGCAGCTGTGTGGGCTTCACAAGAAGCTTCCTTATACAGTGGTACCTCCAGTTATGAACGGGATCCATTCCGGAGGACTGGCCACATCCCGAAAACTTCGTAACCGGAGACGCCCTTCTGTGCACACGCACCGTGTGATTGAGTGCTTCTGCGCATGCACACACAGCAAAACCCAGAAATATACCGGTACACTTCCGGGGGTGCCGCGTTCGCAACCCGAGGATTACGTTACCCGAAGGTAATGTAACCGGAGGGTCCACTGTACATTGGTCCATGTAGCTCAGAATTGTCAATACTGACTGGTAGAAGCTCTCCAGGGTTACAGACAGAAGACATTCATGTCCTACCTGGAGATGCCAGGGATTGAAGTCAGGGCCTTCTGCATGAAAAGTGATGCTCTACCACTGAGCTATGGACCTTCCTGGAATAGGACAGCTCTTCACATGCCAGTATTGAGTATTCAGCAAACCTTGACCCAAGGCAGCAGCCAGGAAGAGCACTCCCATGTAGCTGTGATGGCATCTCAGAAATGAGTCTAGTGCAATTAAGACCGATTTGCAGGTTGAAAGGCAGGCATTCCTAGAGGTAATCTTCCTCTTAAACCAATCACAGCAAGAGGACCCTTCAGGGCTTTGGGCTGTGAGCAATCAAGCGGTACTTGAAGCACTTAAAATAGTTTTATTTCAAACACAACAATGACAGTAGAGATGATGCCTCCTTGCACTTGTGCACAATGGTGGAAATGTTGTATGCGGCCTGAGTTAACCTTTGATTGATTTGCTTCCTGAGGAGTCTTACAAGATATTGCAGAGAAATAGCAGGGACATATTGCATAATCTACTTCAGAGCACCACCCTGGGTGAGCATCCTGCAGGATTGGTGCCTCTGCTCAACAGCTGTTGCACAGAGACACCGATCCATGGGGACAGTTGCCCCTTGTGCTAATTTCTTAGGGGCATAAATTTTCTGCTCCTCACTCATCTAAGCCCCAAAGCAACTGAACCACAGCTGCAGCTCAGAAATTGCCTTAGCACCACCCACAGCCAGGACTGCTGAGTGCCGGATCCGCCAAGGAATGGCTTGGCAGAAGGGGCAGGGCCTGGAGCTGGGCTTCTGCTTCTAACCAAGGGTCTGCAGGTTCTCCCATCATGGAAGCAGCTGTCAGTTAGGCTCAGAAAGGGCAGCGACAGAACAAAACCAGGGAGCGGTGGGTGGGAACAATTGTAACGGGGGTGAAGCAGAGCAAGAAGGGGCTCATGAGGTGGAGCTGTGTCCTCGCCTGCCACAGCTGTTTCATTTCCTCTTGTTCTGTCCTCCTCGCCTTGTGCTTATATGAAAGCGGGGAAGAGAGTGGGGAGATAGGAGCTGCTGGTGGTGTCAGTGGCTGTTCTCTCACTTGAAACTGCCACCGCAACTAGAAAAAGGCACTCAGGAACCTGGCTCTCTTAATAAACCTGCTCCCTTATGGAAGGATGTGTGGGGTGTGTGTTTGTGTGTTGGAGGTTTTTTTGCCACGGGGGGGGGCAATACTTGCCTTGCCCCAAGCACTAGCAACCCATGCTGTGCCACTGGTGCCAACTGCCCAGTTCCCTTTCTGAGCAGAGTCTCAGTTAAAGGTAGATAGCCGTGTTGGTCTGTCACAAAGCTTTTTTAACCTTCTCACCCCTTGCTTTTTCCTGTAAGACTAACTGCAGCCGTTAACAGTCGTCAACAGGTTTACCACAGCTATCAACCTTTCACCCATTTCCACCACCCCTCTGAGTAATACCCCTCCCCACCCTCTCATTATATATAAGGGTCTGGTGACTTCTGTTTCAGTGTATCTGAAGAAGTGTGCATGCACACGAAAGCTCATACCAAGAACAAACTTAGTTGGTCTCTAAGGTGCTACTGGAAGGAATTTTTTTATTTTATTTTGTTTTGAGCAGAGTCTGTTTGCTTCCCACAATGGAGAGACCTTCAAAGCCAGACATTTATCCTCTAGCTGTCTATCTTTTTACTATAGGACTCCAGCTGTGGTTAGATAAAGGTGATTGATAAATCCTGGTGGCTGGGATGTACATCTCCCCCCTCCCCTCCTGGAAAAGGGATGTCTGTGTGTCGGGTGGGGGAAGAGTCTGGCTTTGGGCTGTGCTTTTCATTAATATGCCGTTGAGATCTGCCGTACATCCCCTGATGTTGGACCCTGTTCCATAATGCATTCTTGTCTCTCTCCCCTCTGTATGTCTACAGTTTCTTCTCTCCCCCCCCCCGTATCTTCCATCCAGAGTCAGAGGGTGGGGGTGGAGAGATGGTGCACCAGAAATGAAGCCTGAGTATAAAGACATTTGTATGTGTTAGAGAAGACAAGAAACCCCATGCGGGCAGCTGCCTGTACTGCTGTGTCTGATAATGGCTCCACCACCAGAGAAAGTAGGTCAGTCTGTTTTGCAGAGTCCAAGGAGAATGCAAAAGACGGAGGCTGTTGCACTGAGCTTGCAGAGGGCTCGCCTGATCCTGGGAGAGACGTTTCTCCACCCTCGACATCACAGATGTGGGGAGACAGGCATTATCTGGGGCTTAAGAATGCTGTACCTAAAAGGACGAGCTCTCCCTACATGATAAAGGAAAGACCTTCAGCTACCTCATCACCTGCATGCCTTCCAGTTCTGCACATTCACCAAAGACAATCACTATTTCATAATGCCTATCCTTGGTAGAAAAAATTATCCGCAGTTAGTCTTGTAAGGGAGATGCTGAGTTGGGCGCTGTTCTGAAACCTCTTCTCTCAATTGCTTGAAAGTTTCCTTCTCCTGCAGAAGAGGCTTCCACTTTTCCCTAGGTGGCCCATCTAGTCTAGCTCTCTATGCCCCTGGTAGCCAACCAGATGCCCATGAGAAGCATACCAGCAGGACCTGAGTGCAGCAGCAGCCTCAGCAGCTCTATCCCCACATGGGAATCCTAGCAACTTGCTTTCAGGGCATTCTGCCTCCAACAGAGGAGGGTCCTCATTGCTGACAGGTTGTTGTGCCTGGGTCCCCCCCCCTTCCCATCAAACTTTTCTCCAGCACTTTGCAACTTTGCCATACACCCACAAAAACTACAGGTACTGGAGCACAGGTGGTGGCAGAGGACCCGCTGTCCCATCCAGACTGACCTCCCTTCCCCCCCAAAAAAACCCTCATAATACTTTGTCTGTTAAGGGAGGTGTTTAAGGGGTGTTGGAGGACTGTGTGTATTTTTTCTGTGCATGTATAAATGTGCTCCCCTATAGGGGTGAGCAAATGCCTCTTGTTTCCCCTTATTAGTTTGTGGGTTTTTCTGCCTTGATTTCTGAGCCTTCGGAATTCAGGTTGAACTGGGATAACTTCTAAGATTAATTTGAGACGTGGAACATGCTTAGTTTATGATGTTTCAGTTTGTTGAGATCCTCTGCACTTTCCCCTGCATTTCAATGCATACACTGCTATGATTGCCACCGTACTTTTCTGTTTAAATGATAGCATCAAATACTGAAATAGCAACAGTAAGATGTATCTCTGGTTTAATAGCAAGAGTTCACTAAAACACACACACACACACACACACACACACACACACACACACACACACAGCAGATCTTTAAAGCATGTATGCGTTTCTAAATATTGCAAGAAAAAGAAAGTTTGATGTGAGGGTATGCTGGGTGCATTGGGGCATGGTGTTTTCCTGAGCACGTGCCCAAAGGCATCTCAAATGGTCTCAGGAGAGCCTGCATTCTGTGGAGTACGGGGCTGAGGACTAATTCCACCTTTCACAAATGTTCATTGAAGCTGTGGAGCAACTGGTGGGAGAGCGAAGAGGGCATGCCAGTGGGCCATAAGCCCAAGGATGGCATTCCACAAATGGGGAACCACCACCAAGGGTGATCTGTTACAGATCAATGGCAGCCAGGCAACAGCCAGCCGGGCAGAAGTCAGCACTGGCATCACTAACAGCCCCCCCCCCCCTGCTGATTGTAGATGAACCTGAGATGGCTGATCCTGGGAGAGTCATTCCTGTAGAATGCCTGCATAATGTCAACAGGCAAGGAGTTCCACAGCACAAGTGCAACCACACTAGAATTTGCACACCTTGCAAATGCAAAACAGTACATGGCACCAGAGGTGGCAGCTTGGGCCCAACATCGGAGGGGTGTGTGCTCAGCATACAGACAACGTTGGGAGGAGGCTGAGTGTCTAGCCCAGCACACAAAACCTGGTGGCAGACCAGGGGAGCCTCCTTCAGGGTGGGCTGCATCATGGCTGAGGTTGGCGCGGCTGGGGAGTGCTGCAGCAGGGCTTCCTGGCCACCTGCAGACCCACTCAAGCTAAGGTTGCCACAACCACTACTGTCAAGAGCCCCATTGTAGCGGGGGGGGGGAGGCAACAGCCTTGACTCAGCTCGTGTCGTAGAGAAGAAGGCACAGCCAGAGAAACGGGGCCTGGCCCAGCATTGCACTCTGCTTGACCTTCTCTGCCCCTTCAGTATTGGGGGGGTGGGGTTGAGCCCCATGCTAATCAATGGCGAGGAGGTTGAAGAGACCCTAAGGAGTTCGCGCCTATGTGTGGCACATTATAAAGTGCAAGTTCTGCGAATCTAAGTCACCAGCCAGGAACACAGAATCATAGAATTCTAGGGTTGGAAGGGACCCTGAGTGACATCTAGTCCAACCCCTGCAATGCAGGAACAAAAGTACTCATGGGGCCCGTTAAAGAAACTGACTGCAAGCCATTGAGGAGCAGTTTCGGAGTGACATTCTAAGAAACAGGAGATGTCCGCTGATGTTTGTGCCTTATCAGAAAAAAGCAAGCACAGTCAGGAACTAATTGTATGTATAATATATCACAGGCAGGTGTAGGGCTGTTTTTTAAAAATTGATTTTCCCATATAAGGCTGTGCCTTGATCTTCTCCTCTCCCGTTTACCGGTATTTTGTTGCAAAGTTGTACTTCAACTCCAGGCATTAACTGCTAACGAGGGAGCTCATTTCTTCCTTCTGTTTACACAAACATAAATAATAAAGACATGGGGTTGTTGTTTCACCCAGATCCCAGTAGGTACAGTTGCTTTTCTAAAGCAGCAGTGGGACAAAAAGGTTGGCAGTGAGAATGGAAGTTTTTCTGTGCCTCTTGCCGAGACATGAAGCCCATTTTCTCAATGGGTTTTGTACAGGGCTAGAAAGATGTCTGTTTAGGACAGGGATGCCCTGTCGTTCTCAGCCTGAGAGCTGCATTCTGGACCACCACGTTTGAGACCACATGCTGATAGTGTGTGGGGCCAGAGGTGAAAGTCGATGGAGAGAAGGATGTAAAACCTACCTTTGTACGGTGGGTTGGTGTGATGACCTGGGAGTCAGACTCAGACGCTGAACCTGAGGGATCCCAGCCTGCACAGGATTCACTGCCTCCAGAACCAGCAGAGCCAGGGCTGGGGCCTGAGTCTCAAGGGGACTCACCTGTGCTGGATCCTCAGGTGCAGGCATCGGCTGAGGTTGATCTGGCTTCTAATGGGATGGAGGACTTATTGCCTGCAGGTGCTCCACTCCCCACCCAGTCAGGGGAAGCTGAGGTTGCCTCTGGGTCCGGTAACCCTCCAGCTTCTCCTGAGCTGCAAAGGCTAAGGGCAGAGAGGCGAAGGGAACTAAGTTCCCGCAGGAGGAGTGCTCGCCTCCAAGCCAGGAGAGGCGAGGCACCTGAGGATCGGAGCCGCCCTTTGCCTCGGGGCAGATAAAAGCCAGCCAGTCCCAGACCCAAGTTGCAGGAGCAACATCGGTGCTGCCTAGTTCCTGTTCCTGGTTCCTGCGTTCCTGACCTCAGCTTGGTTACTTCGGCTTCCTGACCTCGGCTTCCTGACCTCAGCTTTGTTACTTCGGCTTCCTGACCTCGGCTTCCTGACCTCGGCTTCCTGACCTCGGCTTCCTGACCTCGGCTTCGTGACTTCTGGCTTGGACTGACCTTGGACTGGACTAGACCTCGCCTATCGGATATCCCTTGGGACCAGCACAGTTTGCTCCTGCCACACCCGCACTCCCCCTTCGTTGGGGTGCGTTCGGGAGGAACCTGTCGTCATGACTGACCAGGCGGCTGCGCTGGTGGCATTGGCCCAGGAGAACCAGGTCTTGACCCACACAGTGCAGCAGCTAAGCAATGCGGTTACGGCGCTTCAGCAGCGTTTGGACGCCTTACCGGCTCCTGGTGCCGGCGCCCCAGCTCCAGGCAAGTACCCAGTGGCCCTGCCAGAAAAGTTCGATGGGTCCCCGGGCAGCTTTCCCATGTTTCTCGCCCAGGCCAAACTGTATATTCAGGGGCGAGCCCGGGATTTCCCCGACGACCGCACCAAGGTGCACTTCCTGATCAGCTTGCTGAAGGACCAGGCAGCCAAGTGGGCGTTGCCGCTGCTCCGGCAAGACTCCCCCTTGCTGACAGACTATACGGGGTTTTGCAACCATTTTGAAACCGCGTTCGCCAACCCTCAGAAGGCGAGTCAAGCCAATCGGGCAATTCGGCGGTTGAAACAGGGCAAGTCCACAGTGGCCGCCTATGCCACGGAATTTCGGCTGTTGGCGCAGGACTTGACCTGGAACGATTCCGCACTTCGGGACCAGTATCTCGAGGGGCTTTCGGACGAGATACTGGACCAGCTGGCCACCTTGGATCGCCCCGCCACGCTGGAGGCCCTCATCCAACGGAGTCTACAGATAGACGATCGGTTGGAGGACCGGCGCCAGGCCCGGGCCCGCCAGCACTCTGGGCTCCCGACTCCAGTGCTCCCCAGCAGTTCCACGGCCAGAGCCGAGTCACTGGAGGAGCCGATGCAGCTCGGGGCAGCACGGCCTCGCCTCTCCCCTTCGGAGAAGACACGACGTCGGGAGGGAAACCTGTGTCTCTACTGCGGGGGGAGTGGACACTACGCCCGAACCTGCCCCGAGAAACGCCAGCCGCAGGGAAACCGCCAACCCCAGTAGCCAATGGCCCAGGCTATCTGGGGTCCCAAGCATCGCATGATGGGCCCTCACCAGTGGAATTGCAACACCTCATGATCCCAGTGCGTCTATACCCCCCAGGCGGGCCCTGGATTCTCACCCACGCTCTGGTGGATTCAGGGGCAACCCGCTCCTATATGGACTCTGCCTTCGCCGCTCAGCATCGGGTGCCGCTCCAGAACAAGCCAGAACCGGTGCAGGTGGAGGCAATCGACGGACGGCTCTTGCGGTCAGGCGCCGTTACTCGGGAGACCCAGCCCTTGGTCCTGTGCCACCAGCAGCACCGGGAGGTGCGTACCCTGGACATTGCCACCATGCCCCGGTTTCCCCTGGTGCTGGGGATGGACTGGCTGGAGTCTCACAATGTTCAGATCGATTGGGTCAATCAAACTGTACGCTTCCCAGACTCGGGTTCGATTGCTCAGTCCGAGATGCTTTCGGCCGCCTCCATGGGGGAGGCTGCGTCAACGCTCCCCGCCGTGTACCGGGACTACGTAGACGTGTTCGAGGAACAGGGGGCAGACCGGCTGCCTCCTCATCGGTCTTTTGACTGCGGCATAGACCTCCAGCCTGGGGCGCCCCTGCCTGTGAGTCGCCTATACTCTCTTTCGGAGCCAGAGCGTGAAGCCTTACAGGACTTCCTTCAAAAGAACCTGGAGCGGGGGTTCATTAGGCCCTCTACCTCTCCCACCGCCGCTCCAGTACTCTTCGTTAAGAAGAAGTGTGGGGAGCTTCGCCTCTGCCATGATTACCGAGCCCTGAATAAGATCACCATCCCAGACCGGTATCCCTTGCCCCTAATTGCAGAGTTGCTGGAGCGGGTGCAAGGGGCGCAGATGTTCACCAAACTGGACCTCCGGGGGGCTTACAACTTGATTCGGATCCGTGCCGGGGATGAGTGGAAGACCGCATTCGGGACCCGTTATGGGCAGTTCGAGTACCTGGTCATGCCGTTCGGACTATGCAACGCGCCCGCCGTGTTCCAACGGTACATCAACCACGTGTTCCAGGACTTGCTCGACAAGTATGTGGTGGTGTACCTCGATGACATTCTGATTTATTCCCGTGACCCAGCTCGCCACGAGAGTCATGTCCGGACCGTGTTGCAGCGCTTGCGGGAGCACCGCCTGTACGCTAAGCTCAGCAAGTGCGAGTTCCACCAGCGGTCAGTGGACTTCCTCGGACACCGACTCTCCCCTGACGGTGTACAGATGGACCCCGGGAAGGTGTCTGCGGTTCGAGAGTGGGCGGCGCCGCGGAACCGCAAGGACCTACAGCGGTTTTTGGGGTTCGCCAACTATTACCGGACATTCATTGCGGACTATGCTCATCGCACCACCCCGTTGACCCGACTGCTGCGCCCCAAGACGCCCTTCGCCTGGGATGAGGAGGCTGAGGTGGCATTCCAGGGATTGAAAGCCTGTTTCCAGAAGGCGCCAATTTTGCAGCATCCTGATCCCTCTCGTCCCTTCGTGGTGGAGACTGACGCCTCCAGTACGGCTCTCGGTGCCGTCTTGTCCCAGCAACACGGACCAGATGCGCCACTGTTACCCTGCGCCTACTACTCCCGGCAGCTCCTTCCGGCGGAGCGTAACTATACCGTGTGGGAGCGGGAACTACTGGCCATCAAGGTGGCCTTTGAGGTCTGGCGCCATCATCTTGAGGGGGCACGACACCCGGTGGAAGTGAGAACCGACCACCGGAATCTGGAGTACCTCCAGACCACTCGCAGGCTAAACCAGCGGCAGATCCGGTGGGCACTGTTCTTCTCCCGGTTCCAGTTCCGGATCCGCTACATCCCCAGCTCCCAAAACCAGAAGGCGGATGCACTGTCCCGGAAACCGGAGGACATTGCAGAGACGGTGCAGCAGGCGGCCCCAACAACGATCATCCCACCAGCAGCTTTCCTGGCTGTTCATGAGACTGAGTCGCTGCTGGACCGAGTGCGGAAGCAGCAACGGGTCGACGCGTGGGCTCAGGAACGGATTCAGGAATTGGCCAGTGGATCATGTCCTCGATACCCAGAACTGGTTGTGCACCAGGGTTTGCTGATGCACCGTGGTCGGTTGAACATCCCACCAGGGCCTTTGCGGGCCGAGGTACTCCAAATGTCACACGACGCCCCGGCAGCTGGCCACTTCGGGAGGTATCGGACCACCCACCTGGTCAGCCGGGAGTTCTGGTGGCCCCGCTTGAAGGCCGACGTGGCACGGTACATTGGGGGGTGCGAGGTCTGCCGGCGAGCCAAGGGATCGACCGGGAGACCTGCGGGACTGCTACAGCCACTGCCAGTTCCCCCTCGTCCATGGCACACGGTCTCATTGGATTTCGTGGTAGACCTACCCCCATCCCGTCAGTGTACCTGCCTCCTGGTATTCACAGACCACTTCACTAAAATGGTGCACTGCGCCCCGTGCCCGTCTGTACCCTCAGCCAAGGAGACGGCGCAACTGTACCTACAAAACGTCTTCCGCTTACATGGCCTATCGGAACGTTTGATCTCCGATCGTGGTGCCCAGTTCACCTCCCGGTTCTGGCGCGCTCTACATCAGGCTCTCGGGACGGAGGTCTGCCTATCTTCGGCCTACCATCCACAGACGGATGGACAGACCGAACGGGCAAACGCGGTGTTGGAACAGTACCTCCGGTGCTACTGCAGCTTCCACCAGGACGATTGGGTCGACCACCTGGCGTTGGCCGAGTTCGCATATAACAACGCAGTGCACGCTTCCACCCAACAGACCCCGTTCCAGGCAAACTATGGGTACCACCCGCGGTTGTTTCCAAGCGTACTGCCGGCATCCGCAGTTCCCGCAGTGACAGACTGGCTACAAGAGCTCCAGTCACAGCAGCAGCTTCTGACGGAGCAACTGAGCCAGGCCAAGGACGCGTATAAGGCCCAGGCCGACCGTCACCGGCAGGAGGGGCCGGAACTCCATGTCGGAGACCTGGTATGGCTCTCCACCCGCCACCTGCACCCCTCTCGGCCTTCGCGGAAGCTGGATGCCCGCTTCACCGGCCCATTTCCGATCGTGGACCGTGTCTCACCTGTGGCATTCCGTCTCCGGTTACCCGCGACCCTGAAGGTCCACCCGGTATTCCACCGGTCCCTACTCAGTCCGGTCGCCCCGCCAGACGAGTTCCACCCAGACCATCCACGACCGCAGCCAGTTTTGGTTCAGGGGGAGCCCGAGTATGAGGTGGAGCACATTCTTGACTCCCGATACCGCAGGGGGAAGCTCCAATACCTCATCGACTGGAAGGGGTATGGGCCCGAGGATCGGTCGTGGGAACCAGCGGAGAACGTCCACGCGCCTGTCTGCCTCCGTGATTTCCATGCGACTTACCCCAGCAAGCCTGGTCCGGCCCCTCGGTTGAGGGGGGGGGCCTGGGAGGGGGGATGGTGTGATGACCTGGGAGTCAGACTCAGACGCTGAACCTGAGGGATCCCAGCCTGCACAGGATTCACTGCCTCCAGAACCAGCAGAGCCAGGGCTGGGGCCTGAGTCTCAAGGGGACTCACCTGTGCTGGATCCTCAGGTGCAGGCATCGGCTGAGGTTGATCTGGCTTCTAATGGGATGGAGGACTTATTGCCTGCAGGTGCTCCACTCCCCACCCAGTCAGGGGAAGCTGAGGTTGCCTCTGGGTCCGGTAACCCTCCAGCTTCTCCTGAGCTGCAAAGGCTAAGGGCAGAGAGGCGAAGGGAACTAAGTTCCCGCAGGAGGAGTGCTCGCCTCCAAGCCAGGAGAGGCGAGGCACCTGAGGATCGGAGCCGCCCTTTGCCTCGGGGCAGATAAAAGCCAGCCAGTCCCAGACCCAAGTTGCAGGAGCAACATCGGTGCTGCCTAGTTCCTGTTCCTGGTTCCTGCGTTCCTGACCTCAGCTTGGTTACTTCGGCTTCCTGACCTCGGCTTCCTGACCTCAGCTTTGTTACTTCGGCTTCCTGACCTCGGCTTCCTGACCTCGGCTTCCTGACCTCGGCTTCCTGACCTCGGCTTCCTGACCTCGGCTTCGTGACTTCTGGCTTGGACTGACCTTGGACTGGACTAGACCTCGCCTATCGGATATCCCTTGGGACCAGCACAGTTGGCTAGCTTTTCTATGCCCACACTCACAAGACTCTCTCTACCTCCCCTCGGACATGCAAGATTCATGATCAGAGTCCAAGGCTACCTTCCAGAAAGGCAAAAACATTTGGACAGGCCAGCGAGGAGATGGCCTTCAAAGACCCAGGCAGAGAAGTCTCAAGGGCCTCCTTCTGTGCCAGCACACCAACTATGCAAACTGGAACTCATGTGGAGTAGTGGTTAGAGTGTCGGACTTCGCCCTGGGAGATACCAGGGTTCATTTTTATTATATTTTTATTAAGTTTCCAAATTAAGCAAATTAAACAAATATATACATACAAAAATCCACACACAACCTCGCTCCGCTGAGCTACGACTTCCCTCCATCACAGCAACAGGTTTTCTAGTCCAATCTAATCTCACAGTTTCTTGCTTTAATCCCTCCAACTATGTCATAGGGTTATTTCAGTCCCACTAGTGTCTTCAAACTTGTTGATCTTATACAATCAACAAATTTATTCCAGTCTCTTTGGAATTTTGATTCATCCTGGTTTTGGATCATGCAGGTCAGTTTTGCAAGTTCAGCATAGTCCATCATCTTCGTCTGCCACTCCTCAATCGTTCTCCCATTTGGCCTAGCAAAACATCTTTTTCAGCTCATTATAAATCAATTCCCAAAATGATTTTGTTCTCTCGCATGTCCACCACATATGATAAAAATCACCATCCTTCTTTCTGCATTTCCAACAGTTTACCACTCATCCTATACATTTTAGCTACCTTAACCGGTGTTAAGTACCATCTATACATCATTTTTAATACGTTTTCTTTCAGAGTGACACATGCAGTAAATTTCAAATTTTCATTCCATAATTTCAATCACGAATCATAATCAATGTTGTACCCAAAATCCATTGCCCATTTTATCATAACTTCTTTCGTTTGTTCATCTTTAGTAAACCACTCCAACAGAAAATTATACATTTTAGTTAACAATTTGCTTCTACCTTCCAGCAATTCAGTTTGAAATCTAGATTTTTTTATCTTCAAAACCAATTTTCCTATCACACATAAACAATCATTTACTTGGTGATATTGCAACCATCCTGTGAAAGCATCTTCAATCTGGTTATATGGTTTTAATTTCCAACCTCTATCTGAATTCACTATTAAATCATTATAAGTGTCCCTCTTCCCTTCCATATTCACTTTCTTCATAGTAAGTACCTCTATGGGAGAGATCCACCATGGTGTTTTCCTCTCCAACAGACTTTTATTCCTATCCCACACTTCATATATGGCTCTCCTTATCACATGATTCAAAAATCCTCTATGTAACTTAACTTTATCATACCAAAGATAGGAGTGCCATCCAAATCTGTTGTCATAAACTTCCAAATCTAACAAGTCTGTATTTTCCAATGTTATCCATTCCTTCAACCAATAGAGACAGGACGCCTCATAGTAAAGTTTCAAATCTGGCATGGAGAATCCACCTCTTTCCTTCTTATCTATTAACAATTTAAATTTTATCCTCGGTTTCTTCCCCCGCCAGATAAATCTTGATAATATTTTCTGCCATTCTTTGAATTGTCCTGTCCCCTTAATTATTGGAATCGTTTGGAATAAGAACAACATCCTTGGTAACACATTCATCTTAATCGCTGAAATTCTGCCACAAAACAACAATTTTAGTCTGTTCCACATTTCCAGATCTTTTTTAATCTCTTTCTAGACTGTTTGGTCTTCGAACAAATTAATGTTGGGAGACACCAGGGTTCAAATCCCCACTCAGCCATGAAGCTCACTGGGTGCACCACCTCTCAGCCTGACCTACCTCTCAGGGTTGTTGTGGAGATCAAGTGAGGAGCGCAAGAACAATGCATTGATCTTTGAGTTGCTTGCAGGAAAAAGTGGAGTATAAGCTGAATGAATAATGACCAGTCTGGTGTGTCCTTTCTTCTGACTGCACTCAGTTAGCAAGTCAACCTATAGGTTAAGTATTTTCCACTGAACCCACCCCCCACCCACCTCTGCTTTTTCCTATAGTGAGTATCGCAAAGGGTCTTGGGGGCAGGGCTGTGAGGAAGTCCTGTGAGGAATGGTTGAAAGAGCTGCAGAAGGGAAGATAAAAGGATCATCACATTTCTGAATGGTTGTTATGCAGAACACCAAGTAGACTTGTGGAAGGGACCTCAGCCCCGAGGAGTTGGCTTCTATGACCATGAAGGAATGCACCCCTGCAGCTGAAACAGGGTCTCCAGCTCTGCTACAATCCCTTGGTTTCTGCTTGGGGTTTCAGTCAGTGTTTGGTGCATTAGAGTGGACGGAATCTGAGGAGGGGGTTGTAGGGGAAAGTGGCAGGTGTCAGAAAGGCTAAACACCTCCCCCCATCTGCTGCTGCATATCACAGTCTCCCTGGGCTGCTTCATCAAATTCCCATAGTCTGATCTAATTTGCCTCTTAGACACCCAGATTTCTACTGGTAGTAGCCTTATTACAGGCTGCTTGGAAAGGGTCAAACATCTGGTTGATGGATGGCATTGCAGATTCTCCCCCAGGAGACAAGGAGTTAATTCTGGTGAACAAACACAACTGAATCCACTGGTGCTGATGTGTGGCACTATTGGGGGTGGGGGAGAAGAACTCTATTCACTTTCATAAGCTGCTTAATTAGATAGATGTTAATGAGATGTTAATTACTGTTGTGCCAGTGAATTCCACAGAACGGAGATTGTGTTTCTCCTCAAACAACCATCCTTAATTGGAAGCTGCATGTTCTTCTGTCTGCTTTGTGCTCGTGATGCGACTGGGTGGCCGTAGTGGGGTAGTAGTAGAGGGTGGGGGGACACTGCTGTTGCGAGTGGACCCTTGACTCAGAGCCTGTGCAGAAGGCGTCTCTTGCATCAAAGGCACCACAAGCAGGCCAGGTAGATGAGCTGGCAAGCACAGATGAAAGGGCTTGCAAATGCATTCTAAGTACTGTGGCAGATGTAATGTTTTGATGCAGGCACCGACTTTGTAGTTGGTGGCAGAGTTCCACTTCAGCCAAGTGTAACTGCTTGCACTTCAAGGCACCAAGAACAGTATTTTCATTTTGGATTATTAATTGTGATCATTATTATTCATGTTCTGTCAATGCACCTTGAAAAGGAGCTAGGAGGTTAGTTGTAGGTGCATCCCCAGAATCAGATTCAGTTTCTCTCGTTTTGTTCTGATTCCCTTCTTTTGCCAGCAATTTGCTCCAGGGAGCTGGGATGGAGAGACATTATAGACATGGGAAGGTGACCAAGAATCAATCAATCAATCAATCAATCAATCAATCCCTTCTTATATGGTCACAGACCATATAAGAACAAAAGTACTGTTTTTGGGGGACAGGGGGCGGGTGGGTGTGGGGGATTCCCTGGTCCTGAATGGGGTAATTGTGCCCCTGAAGGACCAGGTGTGCAGCCTGGGAGTCATTTTGGACTTACAGCTGTCCATGGAGGCGCAGGTTAATTCTGTGTCCAGGGCGGCTGTCTACCAGCTCCATCTGGTACGCAGGCTGAGACCCTACCTGCCCGCGGACTGTCTTGCCAGAGTGGTGCATTCTCTAGTTATCTCCCACTTGGACTACTGCATTGTGCTCTACGTGGGGCTACCTTTGAAGGTGACCCGGAAACTGCAATTCATCCAGAATGCGGCAGCTAGACTGGTGACTGGGAGTGGCCGCCGGGACCACATAACACCGGTCCTGAGAGATCTACATTGGCTCCCAGTACATTTCCGAGCACAATTCAAAGTGTTGGTGCTGACCTTTAAAGCCCTAAACGGCCTTGGTCAAGTAGACCTGAAGGAGCGTCTCCACCCCCATCATTCAGCCCGGACACTGAGATCCAGCGCCGAGGGCCTTCTGGCGGTTCCCTCACTGCGAGAAGCAAAGGTACAGGGAACCAGGCAGAGGGCCTTCTCGGTAGTGGCGGCCTCCCTGTGGAACGCCCTCCCATCAGAGGTTAAAGGGATCAACAACTACATGACATTTAGAAAACACCTGAAGGCAGCCCTGTTTAGGGAAGTTTTTAATCTGTGATGTGTTAATGTATTTTAATGTTTGCTGGAAGCCGCCCAGAGTGGCTGGGGAGACCCAGCCAGATGGGCGGGGTACAAATAATAAATTATTATTATTATTATTATTATTATTATTATTATTATTATTATTACTATTAAAGCAAAACAGACAGAGAACAAAAGCATATCATTAAAGCATTCACTTATTTAAAGTACAATAGGTTACAAAGAGAAAAACTTGCACAAATTGAAAATAGAGTACATGATGCAAGGATGCAACATGAAATACAAATTGCAATTAAAATGAGAGTATTGTATTATGAGAATTCTGAGCAGAGAGGAAGAATTGGGCCACTAACGTTGTTAATATCAGCCAAGAAATTTCCAGGTTGTTTCCTCAGCGGGGGGGGGGGGGCAAAGTAGCATATTTTCTTTTTAAAAAAGAGAGAGAGAGGAGCAGGGGGTACTAGCACAAAGTTGCCTCAAGGGATTCCCTGTCTGAGGGGGCCTATCTCCTGGCCCCCACCCATTGGGCCACCTTCTCCTTGCCACTGTGACAACTACCTCACCTCCTCCCTCCCTGCCACGGTCAGCACTGCCGATTTATTCACATTACAATTTTAAAAAGGATTCAGAGAGGCAAATGATTTGCTACATATGTTATGGGACCAAGATTTAGATAGACAGGTGAAAATAAATGATTGACATGTTCTGTGGTTAAAGTCACCGTGAAACATCCTCCACTTTTAGAAAGCTGACATGGAAAATAACACATGAACAGTATTTGATGCCAAGGAGGTTATCTCTGATCAACCCTAATCTGTCTCCTATATGTCGGAGAGCCTGTGACTTGATTGGTAAAAGGATCTAGGAGTATTATTGAACCACAAGCTTAACAAGAGTCCAGATCAAGGGTCAGACCACACCTGGAGTCCAGAGAGGGCAACCAAGATTTATTATTTATTGCATTTATATTCCATCTTTCCTTCATAGTTCACCTCCTTCCCATTTTATCCTCACAACAACCCTGTGAGGTAGGTTAGGCTTCCCAAGGTAACCCAGTGAGCTTCATGGTTGAACCCTGGTCTCCCAGGTCCTAGTCCAACACTTCACACTGGCTGAATGAGGCTCTGGAAAGCAACCTTATGAGAAATGATTAAGGGAGTTGGGCATGTTTAGCTTGGAAAAGAGGAGAGAGTTATGATAGCCATCTTCAACTATCGGGGCTGCCACATGGAAGATGGAGCAAGCTTGTTTTCTGCTGCTCCAGAGAACAGGACCCAAACCAATGGATTCAAGTGACAAGAAAGGAGATGCTAATTAAACATCAGGGAGAACTTTATTATGGGAAGAGCTATTCAACTATAGAACAGGCTGCTTCAGAAGGCTGTTGACTTTTTTTTTTGCAAGTTTTTAAAGACTGGTTGGATGGCCAACTGTCGGGGATTCTTTAGTTATGATTCCTACATTGGGGGGGGGGACTAGATGGCGGTTGGGGTCCCTGCCAGCTCTACAGTTCTATGATTCTACAATACTTTAACAGTGCTTTTTTTGTTTTCAGGCAGATGCATCTCTGCATCGTTTAGAATGTGCTGAGTGATTTGACATCCATCTGAATGTTCATCTCTTTGTCTTTTGGAGAAGGACACACTCCAGCTGCTAGCAGTACTTTTAAGAAAAACAAACTCTTGTTTTTGAGATGCTATTTCCTGTTATTTTATTGTCCTTTACCCACCCACTCTACTTCTTATTGAAGACATTCAATTTCAGGTGGGGTGGGACATCTTTTGTAACATGTACACAATTCCAGATAGTTACACAATTCCCCTGTGCACAATTCCAGATAGTCACACAACGTCATTCTGCTGTCAGGCACACAGACCCTGGAGGATTTTCATTTTTAAAGATGTATCTCCCCAGGAGAGTCAGTCATGACTGTTATTGGAATGGCAGAATTTCTAGGAGTGGCACTCAATTGTCTTTCTTTCACTCCCTGATGGACAAAAAAACTGGAAGCTGAACAACTGTGCAGATGGCAAAGAGTAACTGTTTCATGGGGCTACAAAGAAAGCAGAGTTCTAGTCTGGATTCGTGATGTAAGAAGGCATTGATTTCTCCTCTACCCCATATTTGTCACATGCACCACTGTTTCCTCCAATGGCTCAGGACTGCAATATCTCAAGACCCACATCTCCCCATATGAACTGACCCAGACCCTATGATCATCATATGAGGCCCTTCTTCATGTGCCTCCTCTGCAAGAGACCCAGATGATGGCAACTCGAGAATGGGTCTTTTTTGTGGTGACTCCCCACTTGCAGAATGCTCTCCCCAGGGAGGCTCATTTGGTGCCTTCGTTACACATCTTCAGGTGCCCTGCAAAAACATTCCTCTTACATGCATTTGGCTAATTGAACCATCTATGGCCTTTAAGGTGGGGGTGGGGGCATTGTTATTCTATTGTTCTTGTATGTAAACTGTCCTTTGATCCTTGGATGAACAGCAACATAGAAGTTTTAATAGTACATAGTAGTAGTAGTAGTAGTAGTAGTAGTAGTAGTAGTAGTAATACAATAACTGAAAAAGAGTCCTGCTGAATTAGGCCAAGGGCCCATCTAGCAGAGCATCCTGTTCTCATAGTAGCTAACAGATGCCTGTTACCAGAGGAGGAGGAGGAGGAAGAGGAGGATTTGTCTCACCCTCTTTTTTAGCAATCCAGTATTGTGGGAACAAATCCCATGATCCACGGCCAGCAGCCATGCTGCATGAGGTTAATGGGAGTTGGAGTCCAACAACATCTGTAGGGCCACAAATTCGCTATTGTTCTTCTACGTGAATTTCACCATGAGGATTTTGAATGATATCTTTATTTGCTATGAACAGGGTAGGCATTTCATTTAGCCCTGGCTTCTCTCATTTTAGATGTGAAATGTTGCCAGATGTGTTGTTCAACTTAGCAACTGTTCAGATGAGGCTCTACAAGTGGGAGGGGATTCTGGAATGCCCCCCCACCTGTGAGATATGTGTGTCCTCCTCACCTGGCCAAATGAACACCCAATTGCTGGACTTACACAAGCAAACTTTACAAAGCTCAATGCATGTAGGCCTGAAAGGGAAGATTTGTTTATTTATTTATTTTTGCATTTAGATCCCACCTTTTCCTCCAAGGAGCTCAAGGTGGCATATATGGGTCTCCTCTTTTCCTTTAATCACCACAACAAGCCTGTGACATAGGTCAGGCTGAGAGGCAATGACTGGCCCAAGACCACTCAATTAGCTTTGTGGCTGAGTGGGGATTCGAACCTTGGACTCCCAGGACCTAGTCTGACACACACTGGCTCTCTCTGTGTGGTTCTCTGTGTGGGCTAGTGATCACGTGTGATGGGTCTAAGCATGATGGCTTTTATAGCAGTAGTCCCTACACAAGCTTTATGTCCAACATGTGGCTCTCCAATAGACCTGGAAGCAGGAAGATGCCCTCGTAATTACAGCATGCTGACACACTCCCGGACTTCTCATCTACCACACGTACACTTGAACTCACAGTCCCATCAAAAGGAGGCTTGCCTAGAACTTCCAGATGGATTGTGCCAGGAGAGGGGGAGAGTACTTGAACATATGTGTTGATCCACTGAGATCCAGCGCCGAGGGCCTTCTGGCGGTTCCCTCACTGCGAGAAGCAAAGCTACAGGGAACCAGGCAGAAGGCCTTCTCGGTAGTGGCGCCCACCCTGTGGAACGCCCTCCCAGCAGAGGTTAAAGGGATCAACAGCTATCCTACATACAGAAAATACCTGAAGGCAGCCCTATTTAGGGAAGTTTTTAACTTGTGATTTTGATGTATTTTAATATTTGTTGGAAGCCGCCCAGAGTGGCTGGGGAGACCCGGCCAGATGGGCGGGGTACAAATAAAAAATTATTATTATTATTATTATTAGAAATTAAATTTAAAATATCCAACCCACTCTGTTTTCATACTTTTCCCTGTCATTGTAAGAACTCAAAACGGCACCTCCCACCCCACCCCCACCCCCTGCTGCTTTTTACATATACTTTGTGCCCTGCAGTTGTAATTTAAAGAGAACAGGAAAGATGCAAAATACTCTCCTTTCCCTCAACTTCCATTAGATTTCCTTGGGAAATAAGGGCAAATAAAAAATGAGACAATCCATCATATTTGCTTCTCATAATATTATGACCAATAAAATTGCAACATGCAGATGAAGCAAGGGAGCCTTGATGCTGCTTGGCTGTTTCCACTTTCAGGTCCGGGGTTGCAGCATCTAATGATAAAACACTCTATAAATGTTGTTTTAAAAAATCCTAATAATAAGCATTGCAATACTGGTACCTTCTTGTAAAAACAAACTAGCAATATAATACTGAGAAGCTAATAAAGATGCATAGACTGAAAATGAGGCTTTTGTTGTTGCTTTTTTTGGGAGGGAGATAAAAGATTTTATTGAAATATTATCTTCAGGCAGCAGTTGCCTACCCTGGTACTAGTAATACAGATATTAATATTGCCCAGCTTGAAGGGATTGGATGCTTAAAAAACTGACTCCTTTTGGAATGAAACATTGTCCAGATCCATTAGAACTTTCTTCAAAACAGAACAAAAGCATCAAAGTTGCATCCAAATAATTCCATAAAACATGGGCTTATCCATGCACAGGGGTGGAGGAAGGGGAGGGCTGTCCCGGGTGTCACCACTGAGGGGGGTGACAAAATGCCGGGCGGCACTCACTGCGGTGTCTGCAGCACGCCTGAGCCACGCGTCTCTCCTGGGAGTGAGTCTGGTTTGGGCGTCCGCAGGCTCTGTGCTGCCCAAATGGTCCGCCTGCTGCCTCCCCCTCAGCTGTAGGCCAGCTGAGTGAGAAGAGGCAGGCAGACTCCTCGGAGGCCCCACAGAGCGTCCTGCCCTGGCTGGCCCCGCCCCTGGGCACAGGGCACGCACGCCACCCCAGGCACCCGATCGGCTTCCTCCGCCGCTGTCCATGCATAGGCTCAGCATCTTCTTAAAAATAACTTTAAACAGGATTGAGATGAGAACTCTGTCTCTCCCCCATGTCAGCCTCTATTACAACCTGAGGCCGTGTTCACCTCAAGAAAGGAGGTGCTATGGTCTAAAGCACTGAACCTCTTGGGCTTGCCGATTGGAAGGTTGGTGGTTTGAATCCCCACAATGGGGTGAGCTCCCATTCCTCTGTCCCAGCTTCTGCCAACCTGGCAGTTTAAAAGCATATCAGTACAAGTAGATAAATAGGTACCACTGCAGTGGGAAGGTAAACAGCGTTTCCGTGCACTCCAGCACTCGTCATGACGTCCCGTTGTGCCAGAAGCAGTTCAGTCATGCTGGCCACATGATCCAGAAAAGCTGTCTGAGGACAAACATTGGCTCCCTTGGCCTGAAAGCAACCCCATAGTCGCCTTTGACTGGACTTAACCATCCAGGGTTCTTTTACCTTTACCTGACCTTTCTGCCTCCTTTACCTGACCTTTCTGCCTCCTGGAGAGCCACAAAGCCTGGGAGCAAAGAGCTACCACCCTTCCAAGATGCTGAATTTGCAATTCAATAGCCTCCCATGTTTAATTATCAACCCATCTAGGAGTTCAGAGAACTCTTCTTGCTTTTTCTTTTTATAGCTCCAGTAGAATCTTCTAGTTAAACCTTTTTGGTTTTAGTCAGAATCTCCTTCCTTGGGTTCGAGTCCTGCCCTCCAGAGCAAGAGAAAACAAGCTTGCTCTACCTTCCATGTGGCATCCCTTAAGTTATTTGAAGATGGCTCTCCTATCTCTTCTCAGTCTCCTCTTTTCGAGGCTACACATCCCCAGCTCCTTCAACCGCTCCTCATAAGGCTTGGTTCCGAGATCCTGGGTCATCTTGATTGCACACCTTGCAGCTTGCCCTATCATGGCTGCTTCCCCTTTCATTCAGAAGCAGCTTAAAAACATTGCTGTGCAGCCAGGCATTTGATGGCTAAAAGATACTGTCACTGGCAACCTTGAAATCATTAGTAGTGAGAGCACGTGATGAAGATATTTATTTATGCACTGCCTTTTCCCTGATGGGACTCCAGGCAGCTTACAAACAAAATTAAGAACCACTACAACATAGTAAAAACAACAATTAAAAAACAGTTAAACACTGATAGAATTAAAGCTACATACATATATGTGGTAGTTTTTAAAAGTTTTTTCATTGCTTTTAATGTGTTTAATGCATTTTTACTTTTGTATATTTTTAATTGCTTCCCCCCCCCTTTATGCTGCCTTGGGCTCCTTTGGGAGGCAGACATTTAATTAATAATAAGAATATCCTGTGTATCATCCCTCATCTCCTCACTTGCCAAAATAGCAATAGCACAGCAACCGTGCACCCACATAGGCTGCCAAACCCTGGTGGCATAACTTCATGTTGAATGGACCCATTTCTTTGCTAAGCCCGTTTAGAGCTGATTAGATGGAGCTCATGGTGCAGCCCAAGCAAAACATTTTAAACCTCATTGCTTTCAGTATTTGAATTGTAAGCATGTGCTTAGATCTCTCTTGTTGGAATCCACAGGGCTTTAAAAAATAAGACACTTTGCTTGGCCTGGATTGCAACCGTAGTTCACACAAACGGCAGCAGCTGTAACCGTAATGGTTTTTCACACAGCTCCACAACAGCCTTTAAGCGTTTAGCTAACTGTCTATTGCTCTCCTTGTGGTTGTTGGCAAGAGCAGCAATTGGGAGCAGAGGTTCAGTTGCTGTGCCTCCCTGGTTTGAAAATGGCAAATGGGCAATCAAGACTATTGCTGGAAGTGGAGGCATCTTCTCTACAGCTGCGTTGACTTGCCTGGCCTGGATGTGGGGCCCTTGCTATCAGTGGAGAATGGCTGGCTCCTTGTGGTGGACCGCATAACCATCAGTGAGCCAATCAGTTTTGCTCTCGCTGATACATTAATGTCAGAATGCCTTCAGGTGTGCTAGGTCCAAGGTCAGGTAACAGGCCTGCTTAGAAAAGGAGGTACAGGAGGTCTTGAATGCTCAGCTCTTATGGTGCTACAAAGCTGCAGTGTAGCAGGAGGGAACTGATTCCTGTGCACATTTGGGCTTTTGTTCCCACCCATCTGCTTAGTTACCACTATTATTATTCTGTTTATTGCTAATCATTGTTAATAATAAACCTATGTGCAAATGTTTAGAGGGTTTGGTGGTGGTGTGTTGTTGTTTCCTCCCCAGAGCCCATTAGAGGCTTCTCCTGAGGGGTCCTTTTCCAATTTGGAGCAGATGGCAAGAGAATAAGCCCTGCTGCAGAGGGCATTCATTGGTTTGCAATCCTGTTAGTTCTGTCAGGATGCCATCATGTGCTAGCCATAACTAATTGTGGATTGGATTACCTTTCTGCTCCTTCACCAAGCTTCCCTGCTTTGGATGGGTAGGAAAGAACTCAAAGGCTCCCTGTACAGTGGTACCTCGGGTTAAGTACTTAATTTGTTCTGGAGGTCCGTTCTTAACCTGAAGCGTACTCAACCTGAAGCACCACTTTAGCTAATGGGACCTCCTGCTGCCGCTGCGCCGCCAGAGCACGATTTCTGTTCTTAGCGAAGTTCTTAACCTGAAGCGTACGTAACCCAAGGTACCACTGTACTTAGAAACTTTCTACTCAGCAACTAGGAAGAAGCCTGACTTTTTTCCATGAATATCAACCCCTCCCTTTCCATAAACATGAGAGATGAATTCCTAAGACCTCAAATCCTTTCCATCAACTGTCCTCTAGGAGTTGAGAACCTTTTGGAACCCAAGCACCACATTCCCTTTGGGGCAAACCTTTAGCAGCTGCATCCCAGCAGTGGGGAAAGCCCCCCCCTGCACTTGAATGGGGCCATGTTACACAGACACCCACAGGCATCAGACATCTCCTCAGCCTCCCTCAACTATGAGTCAAACTCAGTTCATTCAAGGACCCATTCCAGCCTGGCAAAAGCACTCGGGGAGGGGGTGGTCTGTGGGAGAGCCCCAGTCCCACTATTCATGCTGACCATGGGAGGAAGACCTTGTGAACTTAATAGGACTTAATTCCAAGTAAGATACGCACTGTGAGGTGTCAGAGCCTTCATGCACACCAGTTGCTGACGTCTATTTTGAACTGATGGTTTTATTTGGTGGGATAATGGTGGGCTTGGGCCGGACTGCATCTTTAACCCCCTCTTGGATTTTCACTCAACGGAGAACAGGTTCCCTGCACAATGAATACACGAGACATTCAGAAGGCAGAGAAGAGCATTCATCAATGGATTTTGTTTTTGTTTTTAAATTACACTGACTTTTACTACTGTGCATTCTTTTGCTTTTGATGTTTGCTGCCCTGGGAGTTTTTAAACTGAAGGGCAGGGCACACCTTTTTTTAAATAAATGAAATAAATTGGTGCGGGTGGAGTGTCATAGTGTGAGCCATGGTAGGAAAATAGGAGGTTACAAGCATGCCCCTATTGCCACCAGTGAAACATTGGCAGTGCGGAGGGGGCTTCCACATGGGGGTGAAGGTGGCTTATTCAGTTGAGATTGGCTCCAGAAGTAAACTTAGCTATTGCCTGTTAAAGGTAGATAGCCGTGTTGGTCTGTCATAGTCAAAACAATATAAAATAAAAAAAATTCCTTCCAGTAGCACCTTAGAGACCAACTAAGTTTGTTCTTGGTATGAGCTTTCGTGTGCATGCACACTTCTTCAGATACACTGAAACAGAAGTCACCAGACCCTGATATATAGTGAGAGGGTGGGGAGGGGTATTACTCAGAGGGGTGGTGGAAATGGGTGAAAGGTTGATAGCTGTGGTAAACCTGTTGACGACTGTTAACGGCTGCAATTAGTCTTACAGGAAAAAGCAAGGGGTGAGAAGGTTAAAAAAGCTTTGTCATGTATAATGAGATAAGAATCCAGTGTCTTTGTTCAGACCAGGTCTCTCCATGGTTTTAAGCTTGGTAATAATTCTCTCCATGGTTTTAAGCTTGGTAATAAAATAATTATTACCAAGCTTAAAACCATGGAGAGACCTGGTCTGAACAAAGACATTGGATTCTTATCTCATTATACATGACAAAGCTTTTTTAACCTTCTCACCCCTTGCTTTTTCCTGTAAGACTAATTGCAGCCATTAACAGTCGTCAACAGGTTTACCACAGCTATCAACCTTTCACCCATTTCCACCACCCCTCTGAGTAATACCCCTCTCCACCCTCTCACTATATATAAGGGTCTGGTGACTTCTGTTTCAGTGTATCTGAAGAAGTGTGCATGCACACGAAAGCTCATACCAAGAACAAACTTAGTTGGTCTCTAAGGTGCTACTGGAAGGAATTTTTTTTATTTTATTTTGTTTTAGCTATTGCCTGTATTGCTTTGTTTCTTTAAATTGCTTGGCTTATTTCCAAGGCCACTCTGAGGCATGGCAGCTATGTTTGGCTGCAGATCAATACTGGATACAAGTCAGGAGTCAGCAAAAGTGAAGCCCACTCCAAGGAGAGAGCAGATACAGAGTGCAGATACAGAGGTGCAGGCTTAGCTTCAGCTCCAAGTAGGAATGTGGTGGAAATTGATTCAGTTCACCTTTAAAGGCGAATCTATCTAGTTCGTGCTTTCCAAAAAAATTTACAAACCAAAACATAGCTGTCAAAATCTGCATTGCCTGAATTTCACAATGCAGTTCTCCAGTGCAAACATGCATATACCAGGGCAACCCAGGCATAAAAATGTGTATGCTCAGCAAAATTGCATAAAAGGATTATGCATTAGGAAAAAATTCACACTAAAATGCTGCTGAGTTTTCATGAAGACTTGATCTTTGTTTTGTTTTGTTTTTCTGAAAAAGGAGTTGCAAACTGGTGTGGCCATGTGGAGAACGGAACTTAAGAGTGAAAAAATGAGAAAGTGAGAGAATGAAATTGGCAGATTTGTCCTTTGCTGGCCCCAAGGCGCCGGGACTCCTCTTGGCCCCTCCTGAGACAAAGAGGGATGGAAGGACTGTGCTTTTCATGGAAACGGTCTCACATGCTATGTTTCCATTATTGTTGTCAAAGGGAATATACAGGTATATATAAGTGTCAGTCACTCATATGAGAGCCTTCATGCACTAAACTGCAAGTTAGAAGCATCCTCCGAGAATGAAAACTGAAGCCTACTTTACTGGTGTAAGTGCACATCAAGTCACTCCTTGTGTGTTTATGCAATTCTTATATAGCTCTGCTCTAGGCATGATAGATGGTCCATTGGGCTCCTCACGTACATGATCACAATAATAAACTGCTTCCCTGCACACTGGAAATAATATCTTGTTTTAGTTAATGAAGATGAATGCATGTTTTCAACATGTGTTTATAAACTTGGTATTCGCTGCCTAGGCTTGAGAGTCAATGTTTTCTGAGATGCCCACTATGAGTCCCTCAGATTGTTCCAAGCAATGCAAGTCTGAAGTAACTTGTGAAGGTGACATCGTGGATCTAGGGTCCCCTGACCCAACCAGGTGATCTTCAGATATTTTGGACAACTTCTCCCAGCACATCATGTCCAGCCCAGAGATGAGGGGAGTTGTCACCCCAAACTTCTGGATGGCACCAAGTTGGAGGGAGGATAATGCAGAAGAAAATCTTCATTCCTGCAAGAATTTGGACTAGATGGCTTTTGAGGTTCCTTCCAGTTATGTGAGTCTATGACTAACCTCTGCAGATTCTGACATGCACATGTGAAGTTTATCAGTGAATAACACACACACACATAAACAAAATTGAAAAAAAGAAATAGAGGCAAAGAAGGAAAAGCAATACCTCTCTCACGATAGTCACTAGCAGCCCCTGCTTTTGAGAGTCTTCCATAACCCTTTAAATACATAAAGTAAATGTACAAAGGTGTTATTTAGCAATGCAGATGGAAAAATTAGTCTATTTCTGGTCCATTTCACCTGCAGTATATTTAAAGATCTGCATTAAATTTCACATATAAATAATTTTCTTTTTTCTATCTTCCAAAATCGACATTTTCTGAACAGATTTTGATACTTTAAAAAAAATATCTGAGAGCTAATTCAGTACATCCAAGAAGCAGAAAATCAAGTAAATAATTTAAGTTTAGATCCATACATTAGTCAAGGTCCTAGACCCAGGAGGTGCAGATGAGGTCCATTCACTGTGACTCAGTAGGGTAAACTGGAGTTCTAATTTAGATCACCAAGAGTTCCTACTAATTGACCAGCAAAGCTCATTTACTAGCTGTTAAGTTTCCTGTAAGTTTCATGTAAATACAGTCCTCCTGGAAGTATTTCTTGTGATGCCTTCAAAGGATGCTTGAAGTCTGAAGCTCTGGAAGTTCTGAGCATCTGGCAAATGCTGGATTAATCCATTGGAGAGACAGAAAAGCAGTATGTGAAAGGTATGTGCTTGGTAGGAAAGACAAAATGGGAGAGAAGGTGATCAGTCCAGAAGTTTTTATTTTATGGCCTATAAAATAACGTCACAATACATAATCTGGTTCCTCAAGGACATTGTCCTGTTTTTCTCAGCACAATGAGGACTAGAACTCTGTTGTTTTTAGAGGACATGAAAACTGAGATTCCCCATATAGAATCATAGAGTTGGAAGAGACCACAAGGGCCATCCAGTCCAACCCCCTGCCAAGCAGGAAACACCATCAAAGCATTCCTGACAGGTGGCTGTCAAGCCTCTGCTTAAAGACCTCCAAAGAAGGAGACTCCACCACACTCCTTGGCAGCAAATTCCACTGTCGAACAGCTCTTACTGTCAAGAAATTCTTCCTAATGTTTAGGTGGAATCTTCTTTCTTGTAGTTTGAATCCATTGCTCCGTGTCCGCTTCTCTGGAGCAGCAGAAAACCAACATGCTTTCATATAATAATAATAATTTATTATTTGTACCCCGCCCATCTGGCCGGGTCTCCCCAGCCACCCTGGGCGGCTTCCAGCAAATATTAAAAAACAAAACATTAAAATATCACAGATTAAAAGCTTCCCTGAACAGGGCTGCCTTCAGGTGTTTTCTAAAGGTCATGTGGTTGTTTATTGCTTTGACCTCTGATGGGAGGGCGTTCCACAGGGCGGGCGCCACCACCGAGAAGGCCCTCTGCCTGGTTCCCTGTAGCTTCGCTTCTCGGAGTGAGGGAACCGCCAGAAGGCCCTCGGCGCTGGATCTCAGTGTCCGGGCTGAACGGTGGGGGTGGAGACGCTCCTTCAGGTATACAGGACCGAGGCCGTTTAGGGCTTTAAAGGTCAACACCAACACTTTGAATTGTGCTCGGAAACGTACTGGGAGCCAGTGTAGATCTCTCAGGACCGGTGTTATGTGGTCCCAGCGGCCACTCCCAGTCACCAGTCTAGCTGCCGCGTTCTGGATTAATTGCAGTTTCCGGGTCACCTTCAAAGGTAGCCCCACGTAGAGCGCATTGCAGTAGTCCAAGCGGGAGATAACTAGAGCATGCACCACTCTGGCAAGACAGTCTGCGGGCAGGTAGGGTCTCAGCCTGCGTACCAGATGGAGCTGGTAGACAGCCGCCCTGGACACAGAATTAACATGCGCCTCCATGGACAGCTGTGAGTCCAAAATGACTCCCAGGCTGCGCACCTGGTCCTTCAGGGGCACAGTTACCCCATTCAGGACCAGGGAGTCCCCCACACCCGCTCGCACCCTGTCCCCCAAAAACAGTACTTCTGTCTTGTCAGGATTCAACCTCAATCTGTTAGCCGCCATCCATCCTCCAACCGCCTCCAGGCACTCACACAGGACCTTCACCGCCTTCACTGGTTCTGATTTGAAAGAGAGGTAGAGCTGGGTATCATCCGCATACTGATGAACACCCAGCCCAAACCCCCTGATGATCTCTCCCAGCGGCTGCATATAGATGTTAAAAAGCATGGGGGAGAGGACGGAACCCTGAGGTACCCCACAAGTGAGAGCCCAGGGGTCTGAACACTCATCCCCCACCACCACTTTCTGAACACGGCCCAGGAGGAAGGAGCGGAACCACTGTATAACAGTGCCCCCAGCTCCCAACCCCTCTAGACGGTCCAGAAGGATGTTATGGTCGATGGTGTCAAAAGCCGCTGAGAGATCCAGCAGAACTAGGAAACAGCTCTCACCTTTGTCCCTAGCCTGCCGGAGATCATCGACCAGTGCGACCAAGGCAGTTTCAGTCCCATGATGAGGCCTAAATCCCGATTGGAAGGGATCCAAATGGTCCGCATCCTCCAGGCGTGCCTGGAGTTGTTCAGCAACCACTCGCTCAATCACCTTGCCCAAGAATGGAAGATTTGAGACTGGGCGATAGTTGGCCATATTGGCCGCATCCAAAGATGGTTTTTTAAGAAGCGGTTTAATAACCGCCTCTTTTAGCGGGTCTGGGAAGGCTCCCTCACAAAGAGAAGCATTCACCACCCCGCAAAGCCCATCGCCCAGCCCTTCCCGGCTAGCTTTTATAAGCCAGGATGGGCAAGGATCAAGGAGACAGGTGGTTGGTTTCACTCGTCCAAGCAGCCTGTCCACATCCTCGGAGGCAACAGATTGGAATTGATCCCACACAACTGGACTAGACAGGACTCTAGCACTCTCCCGCCCCAGCCCTGCTCCCACGGTGGAGTCTACCTCTTCCCGAATCTGAGCGACTTTATCTGCAAAAAACTTTGCAAAAGCATTGCAGGAGATCTTGGGGTCCCTACCAGACCCCGGTGATGACGGTGGTTCTGATAAATTTCGAACCACCTGGAAGAGTCTCCTGCTGCTGTTTTCTGCAGATGCAATAGAAGCGGCGAAGAAGGTCCTCTTCGCCGTCGCCATTGCCACTTGGTAGGCTCGAAGTTGAGCTCTAGCCCGTGTCCGGTCTGATTCGGAATGAGTTTTCCGCCACCGGCGCTCTAGCCGTCTCAACGACTGTTTCATCACCCTCAGCTCCGGGGAGAACCACGGGGCTGTCCGGGCTCCATGCAATCGGAGAGGACGCTTCGGAGCCAGACAGTCAATAGCCCTGGTTAGCTCCACATTCCAGCGGGCCACCAGGGAATCGGCTGAAAGGCCATCAACATGGGATAAAACATCCCCTACCACTCTCTGGAAGCCAATTGGATCCATTAAGTGGCGGGGGCGGACCATCCGAATCGGTCCCACCTCCCGGCAGAGGGGAAGGGTCGCGGAGAAGTCCAGCTGCACCAGGAAGTGATCTGACCATGGCACTTCTTTTGTTTCGCTTTTACTTAGTGTCAGATCACCAACATCCGTAGAGGTAAACACCAGGTCTAAGGCATGTCCGCGGCTATGAGTTGGGCCAAACGTATTCAGGGACAGCCCCATGGAGGCCATGCTTTCCACGAAGTCCCGAGCGGCCCCTTGTAAGGTCGTGTCGGCATGGATGTTAAAATCCCCTAAGACAACCAAACTAGGTGTCTCCAGGAGCACATCCGCCACGACCTGAAGCAGCTCGGGCAGGGAATCCTTGGTGCAGCGGGGAGGTCGGTACACCAAAAGGAATCCTGTTCCACTGGGAACTGCAAAATTTGGGCAGATTTCTAGAATTTCCATCCAGAGGTGGGTGGTAAGATCCTTGCAGCAAGGCAGAGTGAAAAGGGGATTTTAGGTGATGCTGGTGATATAGGCTACATGCTCTTACTATCCAGCATAATTTATTTTATTGTGTCTGCTGGCTCATAGCTTACAAATGTGTATCCTCAAAGATGCCCCTAATGAGGAGATAACAGATTGCCTGGGTGTTTATTGAGGGGGCATTTTTATTCACACCAGCCTTGTTAAAGATTTCACAGCGTGCTCCAGCTATGCATTTGGTTTAATTAAAACAGCATCCATGCCAGGGTTTCTTCCTCTGTTAATGAGGATTAATGCCTTTCTCCAGACTTTGTTTGCTCTTTGGTGCCTCTGAGGCCCAGGGCCAGACTGAAAATGATGCAGAAGCCTGGTGTCGGAAGGGTGTGTGTACTGAACTGAGATCAGGTGTGTTTGAGTCTGCAAATGTGAACTAAGAGGCAGCTGAATCTGGCTGTGTATTTCTATCAGAAGGATTCTGCTTCTTGTTCTGTTTTCTTAGGTCCAGGGAACAAATTTCTGTAGAAAGTACCCCTGCTGATATAAACCTTGGGCAATCTCATTTCTGCTACCATTCCAGCTGCAAGCTTTAACTGAAAGGATTCAAACATCTTCACTCACAGGCAAAACAGGCCAAGCATATTTTGCTCCAAAGGGCTTCTCCACATGACCTGTTTGTTCAGCATCCCTCCTGATTTGCTTGCAGAAAGTTGACATGATGGTTAGATTATGCTGAGCATTCATTCTGCTTATAGTTGTATGATAAGGAGCATTATCCTGCATTGATCCTGGCTTCATATAATTTATATTCCTGCATTGGAGGAGGTTGGACTAGATGACCCTTGGGATCCCTTCCAACTTTACAGTTCTGTGACTCTATGATTCCCATTAATCTTTCATTCATCCTACACTTTTCAATGCCTTTCCCTTTTCAAAATGCAAGCAGTCATTCTTTTTTTTTTTTTAAGTTATTTTTTGTGCTGGGGAAACAGAGTGCTTGAATCCACTTTAAATAACAAAGCTAAACCCACACAATCTGGAAGCACCCGAAGACTGTATAAAAAGTCAGCCTGCAAGTGCACCTCTACCTCCACATTGCACTGCAATGTAGATTTGGTACTCTTACGTTTATTTTTTTTACTGATTTTGAACCTGCATCCTTTGCTCTCGGTGGCTGGCTGTTGCTTAGGACATTCCCACTGCCAAGCCAGGCTGTGTGTGAGGTGGGCTGGGCAGAGACTGCCCTGGAAAACAGCATCTCCAGAGAAGGGCTTGCTGTTAGCTTTCACTTTCCCCAGTCTTTGCCACAGCTTTGCTTCTCTTATCATTCCGATTTCTGTTAGGAAATTCAGCTCTATCATGTGGGTCAGCTCCCTGCCCTCCTCTAATCTCGCTATCACTCTGTTCAGTCTCTCCCTCTCGTTCTCTCTGCTGCTTTGTTTTTTCTCAATCTCTCCCTTCCCTCCCCCAGCCTTTGGGGAACAGTCCAGGAAGCAGCAGGCGGATTTTAATGTGAACAAATGTTGAAAACGATGCATTTGGGGTTCTAAGGAAAATAAAGTAGGCATGGCAACCTCTCCACTGGCAGCAAAGAGTACTGGAATGCACCGACAGCAGGGATTCAGGGATTTGTTTTAACAGTAAGGGGAAGACAAGCTTCCGCAAGCAGGGCGGATGGACTGATGGGCTACAGCAGACCTGCCTGTGTGATGGAGGATGAAATCCAGCAGGAAATTCTCAGGGACAAGCCAGCCCTGAGGAAAGCAAGCTGGGGAAGCTGAGACCCTCCAGATGTTATCAGTTATAGATACGACCCAGCTTCCAAGACTCTTTGCACCTGCAAAGCTTTTCAGGTAGTCATAAGAACAAAAGAAGAGCTGGCTGCTGGATCAGACCAGTGGCCCATCTTGTCCAGCCTCCTGTTCTCAGAGTGGCCAACCCAGATGCCCAAATGGGAAACCAGCAAGCAGAATCTGAGCACCAGAGGCCTCTCCCCTCCTCCTGGGGTTTCCTGCAACTGCTACTCAGAAGCATTGCCTGCCTTTATCTGCAGAGGCAGAGCATCGCCATGATGGCACACACCCATGGCAATAATGCAGGGACATTGGGGAAGCATCACAGAGAAACTAATACAATGGAATGATGGTGAAATGGCTCAGGGCTGCAATACCTCAAGGACCACGTCTCCCCATATGAACCTACTCAGAGTCTGCAACCATCACCTGAGGCCCTTCTTTGTGTGCCTCCTATAGAAGAGCTCCAGAGGGTGGCAAAGGGGAACGGGCCTTTTCTGTGATGGCTCCCCATTTGTGGAATGCTCTCTCCAGGGAGGCTTGCCTGGCACCTTTGTTATGTATCTTTACGCACCAGGCAAAAACTTTCCTCTATAAACAGGCCTTTGGTCTTTAACTATCTTTGTCCTTTTAGAAGTGGGATGTTTTAATGTATTGTTCCCCCCCCCTTGGTTTTAGTATAATGCTATGAGTTCGGGTGCCAGAGTCTGTGGGTGCAAAGCACCCATAATTCCTGGATTTGGTAGAATTTAATGGAGCATTAAGATGGGCTGCCAGACACTGGACTTAGCAAGTAGAAATGCATGTCAAACCAAATTCCTGTGTTGGGTAATTGCCTGAGGTGATGGACCATTAAAAGACGACCAAGGGAGGATGCGGAGCCATTAAGAAAGTGATTGGAAGCCATTAAGGAAAGACTCTCTGCCAGCCAGCAGATGGGAATAGCCCTGTCTTGAGCTCTGAAAGAGTGAGTCTGAACTTGACAAAGCCAGATTTTTTGTTAGAGGAAGTTTGAGGACTTCAGTTGGCTGTGGCATGATTGAGGGGGAAATGTGTCCATTTGTTAAACACAGCAAGCCAGAGAAGGGCGTCAAAGCACCAGGTGGGCTGACGGTTTGAATCTGAGGCTGCAGCCATGAGAGAAACAAGACCCTCTTGGAGTGTAATGCTTTGAACCCCTCCAGCATAGACTCAGGTTGTATATATGTGTAAATAACCGCATACTATATCATGTTTTTGCATCAATTTTTGAACACACCCAGACAAACCAACTCTGTGGAGGCCCCAAGGCCACTTTGAGCATTTCCTCTCCTGTCTGTGTGTCATCATTGAGTGAAATCCCATGGATTCCATTTACGATTATTTCAACCCTACAACCATAGAATTGTAAGGTTGGTTTAGTTCTCTGTTCCTGTCTGTGGTTTGCACATCTTAGTGGTTTGCTCTTTCCTGCAAGCTCCCCAATGTGCCCCCAAAGATCTCCCTTCCCTGTCTTCCCTCTTGCTTGCACCTCCATTTCTGGAATGGGGCTCTTTTACATGGTGCACACATCACACTATGTGCACACATTTTAAGACCATTCTATCCCCCCTTGCTCCCCATGGGATGCTTCATTAAATATTTTGCATTGGTAATGAGGGGTTTGCCTTTATCTCTTGGAGTTGTGGTCTTTTGATCACTGTGAGCAGGGTGGGCATTTAATGGTATTGTGGTGAAATGTTGATTCTCCTGGGACAAGATGAACAGTTATGAAAAGCAAAGAAGAAAATGGATGCCCCATTAGGAACAATTTCCCACACTCTACTTCCTTCTCTTATTCTCACTCACACATTCCCCTCTTTCTTGTGTCATCTCCTCCTCTTTGAACCTCGCCACCAAGATTTATAAGAGTGAGACATCAAAGCAAAGCCTGCAATTAATTGGCACGGCTGATTTTTATATTGCTCACTGTCAAAATCTGATGGAGGGTGGGGAACCTGGAAGATGCAGGCTAGGTGGAACAGGAACTGATATTATGGAATAACAATTACGCACAGAGCCTCATGGATCATGTCTGAGTTTTGCTGGCCTTCCAACTTGATATTATGTTTCTCTGAATATTCAGGATTGCCAGTTACTGATGGAGAGCATGGGATCGGGAGTTACCTCTGTCTCCTCATATAATTTAGGAGGCCAAGGAAATCACAAAATCCCTTACTCCCTTCACAGGAAATGATATCCCCAAACATACACAGGGGTGTATTAAATATAAAATAAATAATTTTCAAGGGATGGTGTGTGTGTGAAACTATTACGCGCTTGACTCCAAGATAGTGGAGTCTGGATCTAACTGGTAATGCAGTATGGGAGTCTTTCATGCCCCTCCCCATGCTTTGGACTACTACTTCCATCATCCATGATGGGGCTTACGGAAGTTGTTGTTAAGCAACATCTGGAGGGCCAAAGGTTCCCCATCCATGTCACTGTGGGATACTAAATTCAGCTCATTAATACATCTGAGGAAGGGCAATAGCTCAGTGGCAAAGCACCTGTTTTGCATGCTGAAGGTCTGAGGCGGGGCTGGGAGACACCTTCAGTCTGAAGTCCTGGGGAACCACGGCTTGTCCCTGTAGACAATACTGAACAAGATGCACCAATGGCCCAATTCCGTTTAAGACACCTTCCCACGTTGAAGCAAGCTGAGTGGCTGCTATCAAGCATCTTAAACGTACTACAAACTCACACCAGTTTAATCCCAATTTAACTGTTAGGGCGTCCTCAAAGGAATGTAGTTTGTTGGAGATGTTGAGAAATTTTTCTTAAAGATTCATACTTCTGTTCACAGATGTACACATCCAAAAGTTCCCAGTTGAGGACTGAGGGTGGCGATTGAGCCAACTTTTAAAAATAAATAATAATATTTTTTATTAATTTTCAATTAATAACATTCCAATTGGTAACAAATCAGATCGAATCTTGCCACATCATAATACAAACAATAAAACCAATTATACGTTCCAAATTAAGAAAATTGAGCCAACTTGATGCAATAGCTCAAGGGCTGGTGAAATCATACACCTGTCCTTCTCTGGAAAGCAGATTGGTTGTTATCCCCCCAGGTTATGTCCTAAATACATTAATGGTGTGTGAGAGTGTGGTGACAAGCAAGAATCTAAGATGGATAAAAATAGAGGCTGAATTAAAAGGCATTAAAGTCATTCCACACTGAGTTCTATTTCTCACAGTGAGGGAGAGGGGCAGGGGTGGCTCAGTTATGGGGTGGGGGTGCAGCATGCCGTTTGCTCCAATGGCAATGACTTGCATTTGCCAGGAGAGCTGAAAGAAAAGCCAGCTCTGGTCTTGAAGTTGCTGATGCAAGCCAGTAGGGTGATGAGGAAGCTCAGAATGGTGCAGACTGCAGACCTCAGGGAGACCTCAGAGGCAGGCTCATCCATCACCTGTCTCAGCGCATTCCCCATGACCAAAGCGAGAAGCAATTGCGCTCTTTTGTGGCTGGTGTTGGCTCTGTTTTTTTTGCAACTCTAGTTTGCATCTCTCTATCTCTTTCTAACACACTGTCGCGACCCGGCTAGACACACGACACACACACACACACACACACACACACACACACTTCTAAGAGCAAACTCAAATGCTGAGGGCCAACTATAGCAAAAACCAGACCATCAAGAATTGAGGAGGAAAGTATCTACATGCTCCATCAGTTTTGCAGAATTACCATTTTTTAAAAAAGCAAACGCCCTAAGAGGGCAAACAGCCCACTGGGTGAGCATGGTGAGTAGGCATAGGAGCATCAGTTGTGAAGCTGCAGCAGGGTGGGGGATGCAGGAAGGGTCTAAAAGAGCATGAACCCAGCCCCCACCTGAAAGTCATGGCCCAGCTCTGATGGGTCTTCCTAACCCAAACCCTGGTGGGCAACAAATGGTAGCCCATGGAAGTGGGAGACTTCTGTCATCTTTCTAACCATCAGTTCATTAGCAAGCATTGCTGGTAGAGCTGACATTATAGGGAGCCAGAACATGGGCACAGGCAGAACCAAATTTGCAGCATTCATCAGCAGGGGCTGGTCCATTACGGCAAGGAGGGCACTTCCCCACCCATCCCTGTCTGCACTCTGCCAACCCCACCCCACCCCTGCCGGCCAGCCTTCTTTCTTACAAACAGCCCAGGGGGTGGCTCTGGATGTCACTCCTTCTCAGTGTTGCCCTTGTTGATTTTAGTAGGGAGCAGCAGGGGGACAAAACCAGAACCAATTGGCTCTGCTAGTCATTGGCTCTGGTGCCACCTACTGTTGGCCTCCTGCCTTCCAAACAATGGTCACCAGCCCTTATGATTGTAAACCAAGGTACCACTGTATAAGTTATAAAAGAAGAGGCACTTTGCACCACCACCATAATGTGCTTCCCCTCCACACACAGATGTAAAGCACACCCACACTCATCAAACAATAGTTCTGTTACTCAAGCATCCTTGTCAGGAATCTGTGAGTCAAGCTGGTTCCCCCCGCCTCCTTCTCACACAACACCATCTGTAGGGTTTGGAATAAAAGGTTCTGTGGTTCATACCATAGATAAGGAACCAAGGAAAACAGGGTGAGAAAAAGAGAGTGAGAGAGAAAGGAAAGATTGATCCAACGTTTGCCTTGGAAAGGGGCCAAGTTGTGTGATATTGCACTGGCAATTCATTAAAAAAAATAGAAATGGAATCTTAATAAAAACTGGGCTGTGGGTGGGAAATATCTAAGTGGTGCGAATTATTTTGACATTTTTTCATGCAATTAAGGAGGGTGCAATCTGAGCATTGTCGTGCAGAGTGCTGACAAAGGTAAAATAAAATGAACTTTTGGGTTCCATATTAGTAACTTTTATTGTGCTTTCTCCCATATTCACAGATTATTTTCCTCTTCTTGACTCATTTTTCATCTTGGCAAAACAAGCCCACACTCCTTAAGCTTTTCAAATTTGAGGAGGAAATTACAGGCAACTCCCCCCTCATCCATGTTCGCACTGTGTGTGACGCAAACACGCACATGAGAAACAGTGCTGTAAGGGGTGGGGGCAGAGCAGGCCAGAATGGACTTGCACATTGAGACCCGGAATGGAACCCCCATGCAAGTGGGGAGTCCCCTGTAATTCAACTCCTGAATTCTGCATGAACCAGAGAAATTTCTAAAATTAATTTTGAAGTTACAGCAGTCCCAGTTTACAAGAGCATTCACCTGATGTTGCCAAGGTGCTCCTGTGGGCCCATTGGCCTCTTTCAAACTGGGGGTGGACAAATCCATCCATTTCTGCTTCTCCAAGTTTCTATTTTTCCCACTCTTAAATCCACTTATCCACATTACTGTAGCCAATTTGCAATTTATTTACTTAAAAAAACCCAAAACTTCACATTACCTTGGTGTTTGGGAGAAATAGCAGCAGTTTCCAGGAGTGCAGGAGGTGGGGAATGACTACATCTTCAGTTGCAGATTTCACCTTCCTTGTCTCCTCCTTCTCACCAAAGAGAGCTAGAATTTCCATAACTGGCACAGAAATGTTAACAAAATAAGACCAACCACCATATGTCCTTTGCAGAAGAGTCATAAGGAGGGAGGATCTAGGTTATGCCCCAGAGGAATGAATTATGCATTCCTTGGCCAATAGCACATTAGCAGGCTTTTGAAACAAATTTAAAATTTTCAAATTGCTTGAGCTTCAGAAAGACAAAATCGAGAGATAAAGATATCAAGGCTCCTAATATGATCTTGTTAAACTCTAAACTGTGTTTTATCAGTGTTTCCCCCCATGATAAGTTCAATCACTGGCTTTATAATTGGGTGTCTTGGGCAACCTCGTGCATTTTGTGACAATTACCAGAGGGGTAATGCACTGTCTCGCCCCTAATTTTGCCATCATTGATAAATGCACTCAATCCCACCAACCACCACCAACATAGTCAAGAAATACTTTATCTGGCAGCTCTGAGCTTTGGGCGACTGTTTTGTAGTATGCGGGTAGTGTGGAGGATTTGTGCTGACATCGAGCGGTGGAGGGGTGGGGCTTTTCATGATGCCAACAGTGAAAGCTGCATTGTGGCTCCTTCCCACATCACAGAGTTAACGTGAGGATCCCTGCGCACATGTAAGGAAAGGAAAGGGCATCACAACAAATCCAAACATCATGCAGAGAGAGGCTGTGGACTGAAATGGTAGAATTTTGGAATGTACCACTTTGGGCTGCAGGGGGCATATTACTGAACTTTCAAGTGAAAAAAGAACTAACTCCTCAAAGAGAGAGCTCCACAAAACATTGGCAAGGCAAGGCAAGACCTGCTTAAACTGAAGAGCTGGCTTGAAATGACCAGGTTTTATAGGTCCTGAAGTGTTTCCATGGTGAGATCAGCTGAGCATTTCAGGCTGATAGCAGTCAGGCCGGTCCTGCAACCAGAAGATGATCTGGACTAGGGGTCGGCAAAGTTTATCTTGCCTGGGCTGGATCAGTCACATGGAGATCACTCCGTGGGCCGGATCGTGCATGTGCATGAGCGTGTGTGGCTGTGATTTCTGTCGTTGGCCCATGCGCAGACGCGATTTCCAGCGCCTCAGAGTCCCCGCGCCACACTGCGCTGGTTTAGCACAGCACGCGAGTGGGCGGCTCAGTTCAGGGGCGGCTTGTGGGCCAGTCAAATGACCTCCGTGGACCTCTTCCGGCCCATGGGCCTTAGGTTGCTGACCCCTGATCTGTACTCATATGCCCTTCTCTGAAAGAGATAAAGTGCTGCAGTCTGCCTGTTGGAGATCTTGAGTTAAGAACACACACCCAGCACTTTACATGCAAAAATACACAACCCCCAGGCTCCTCAACCTCTGTCACATATCCACACAGGGAAGCTTTTAGGTGGAAGAGAATTTTAAACCTGCATCACATTTACGTCACACTTTTACTCCGTGAAACTCAAGTTGGCATCAATGGGGCTGTGATTCAGTTTCTCATCTGGACTCGTTCTGGACCCAGACCTGCTTATCTCAAGACAGGTTTTTTCCTTCCAACTCGTTTTGTACAGCTGAGCTCTGCCTTGCTCAGGTTCCCCCCTTGTAGCCAAGCTTTGCAAAGTTCCTAACACCAGGCATTAAGCGTTACATGCCTCATTGCTGGCATTTTGCCACCCCAAAATCCAGCCACTTCCTGGCGCCTGGCATTTTGCACTTTAGAGTTGGTGACATTTCATGCGTGGCTTTTGTACATTAAAGAAACTGGCATTTCACACCATGGGGACATTGGTATTTGCAAACCGGGGCACTGGTATTTCATGCATTGTTACCACCCAGCAATTTAAACAAGACCACTGAGCTGTAAAGATCAAATGGGCGGCTTCCTGTTTTGCCGCTGATCGTGAACGGGTGAGTGTTTCGGGAGCTGGAGCTCTCGAGCCGCCAGCTGGGCAGAAGGGGGACTTGGCTGGCTGCGCCGAACCCCAGGAAAGCTCGGGAGAGAAATCCCAGAGCGAAGGCGTCGGTGGTGTCTGAGAGATCCCTGGTTTCATCCGAACAGCAGAGGGGAAGAGGGGAGCTGGACACGGAGACGGGAGAGAACTGCCAGCTGGAAAAAGCCTGTAACCCGAGCGATCGTGACGGTAAAGCACTAGTTTGTTTTAATAAAGCAGTACCGACCGGGGCGTGGAGAGAGAACTAAGCAAAAAGAAATTAGAACAGACAGCGAGAAAGTACCCCACAGCGCAGAAATAAGGGGAGAGAGCGTGGAAAGGGGGAAGAACTCGGAAAAGCACTGCAATAGCGCTACCGGCTTGTAAAGAAAGAGAAAGAAAGTCAGTAAACAGCAGAAAGGGGAGGACTTTTTAAAACGGAGTCGAGCATGTTACTTAAATAAAGATATTACTCACAAAGCTGAACTGGGAACATAAATCATTTGGAGAGACTGCATAGAGAGGCTGCCGAGATCTAGCGGGAGAGGGAGGACAGCAGCTGTAAATCGCAGGGTGCAGTGAAATTTGAGAAGGATTGAGAGGACTCAGTGTGCAAAAAGACTAGCAATGGCGGAGGAATGCTGAGTGAACATGACTAAGCAGACAGAGGGATAGAGAAGACGGATGTGGCATAGACGATAAGAGGTGGCACTAAAAGGTGAAGAAGGAACGCGGAGGAGCATAGAGAGAGAGAGCAAATAGCGACCCCAAGAGGTTTACTGAGTAAGAACAGCAATTTGTACTAGCAAAGAGTGACTGAGGCAGAAGTGTGACTGAGGCAGAAGTGCGACAGTAGCAGAGATGGCCCCCCAACCAGATAAAATAAACAAACCCAAATTAAACCAAGCAGGAACAGGAGTGGAAGATAAAAGAAGGAAGTCAGGAGTGGAGCTGGATGTGGACTTTAAAGAACTATTGTTGGGTTTGAAGAATGACATGGGGGAGATGAGAAGTGATATGGGGGTAATAAAACATGAAATCTCTGAAATGAAGAAAGATATGAATGAAAGATTAAAGGGAGTAGAAGAAAAAATGGAAAAATTGGAAGGAAGGATGGAAAGCCAAGAGAAGGAGAAGACAGAGATTAAAGAACAAATTAAGAATATAGAAGAAAGAATATTGAATACTGAGAAAGTCAACCAAGAAATACAACAAATAAATCAGTCCTTGGAAAAGGTGACAAAAAAGCTACCAAAGGAAAAAAGAGAGACTAAACAAGAGCTTGAAGAAGTTAAAAAGCAATTGGAAACACAGAGAATAATGAATGAGGTTGCACAAGATGCTCTCTCTATGCTTCAAATGCAAATAAGGGAGAAAATCTTGAGATTTAGAAATATACCAGAGGAACAACATGAAGATATAGAGAAGAGGATGGTGTCTGAGTTGGCCAGATGGCTAAAGATGGAAGTGGAAGAAATAGAGAAAAGAGTGGAAAAGATATATAGAGTCAACTCAAAGAAAGCGAAAGAAAATAACTGGCCTTGTGACTGTTTGGTGACTTTTACAAATATGAGAATAAGAAACAGGATACTACAATACAAAAAACAAGACAATCTGAAAATAGGAGGGGTGGAAATAGCTATCCTGAAGGAAATTCCACCAAGGCTGGTCCAAAAAAGAAAGAAATACTTCTTCCTGACAAGGGCACTACAGGCAAAAAAGATTCAGTTCCGATGGGAGTTCCCCGAAGGACTCTCATTCACCTTTAAAGGGAAAAGGAGGAGGTTTGACAACGCAGTGGATGCTGATAGGTTTTATAGAACATACACAAAAGAACTTGGGGGGGCAAGGACTAAAGGAACAATAATCCCGCAAATAAGCCACCCAACCGATGAAGAAGAGGAGGAAGAAAGCGCCGCAGAAGAAGGTGAAGAAGGAGAAGTAGAAGAAGAGGAAGAAGAGGAAAATAGGGAAACTCTCCAAGAATAAGACAAAAAAATTGTGATAAATTCGTCTTCTCTTTATCCTCTGCTATGTTTAGATAAGATAAATACTTATAAAAACTAATATACCCAAAATATTTTATCCAAACAATCAAGAAATCCAAAACCCAAAAAAATTCATCTGAATTTTTAATTTTTCTTTCTTCCCTTTTTCTTTCTTATATTATTGTACAGAATAAATAAACATTATGAAATTAAAATTATTATCGTGGAACGTAAATGGTCTAAACAATAAGAAAAAAAGAAATAGAATTACCCACTATTTAAAAAAAAAAAATTATGATATAATTTGTCTGCAAGAAACACATATAAATAAAAAACATCAAAAATATTAGAAAATACAAAATTGGGAAAAGAATTTGTGGCAGCAGAGGATAAAAAGAAAAAAGGGGTAGTACTGTATATAAAACCAAAATGGGAACCACAGGAAATATGGAAGGACAAGGAGGGGAGAATGTTGATAGTAAAAATAGAAAAAGAAGGAGAACAATGGATTTTGGTGGGGATCTATGCCCCGAATGGGAGCAAGGTAGAATACTTTAGAAGACTGCAGCAGCAGCTTGTAGAATATTTAGATAAAAAAATAATAATAATGGGGGACATGAATGGGGTAATAGACCCGGAATTAGACAAATCCAAAGATCCTAAAGGGAAAAAATATAAAAAGCTACCAAAAAACTTTGTTGAGATGATGGAAATATTGGAAATGAAAGATGCATGGAGGTATAAAAACTCAGTAAGAAAAGATTTTACCTTTTTCTCAGATAGACATCAGACGGCATCTCGGATAGATGCGATTTGGGTTTCAAAGGAAATATTAGCTAATATTAAGAAGGTGGAGTTCAAAGCAAAACTCTTTTCAGATCATAATCCGATAGAATTGTATGTGGAAGGAAGGGACAAGGTGAAAGTAAAAGGTGGAGGTTGGATGTTTTTTTATTGCATAATCAAAAAGTCATACAAGGTGCGAATAAAGTGATGAAAGAATATTTTGAATTGAATATGGGAGGTGAAACAGACATACAAACAACGTGGGATGCAGGGAAAGCTGTTGTAAGGGGCTACTTCATACAACAAAGTGCGATATTGAAGAAAGAAAGAGAAAAGGAAAAGGAAAACTTAATAGAAGAAATTAAAAAGAAAGAAATTTTTTTCTATAAATCAGGCAATAAAGAAATTGGAAATCAAATAAAAATATTGAGAAGCCAATGTGAAAATATTATAGATAAAGAATTAGACAAAATAATGCAATTTTGGAAATATAAAAATTATAATTGGGCTAATAAGCCAGGAAAAATTTTGGCCTGGCAAATTAAGAAATGGCAAAGCGAGAAATTAATAAACAGATTAAAAATTGGAGGAAAAAATATAGAGAAAAAGGAGGAAATAGAAAGATCATTTTTAGATTTTTATAGGCATCTATATCAAAAGGAAGATTTAAATGTAGAAAAGATGAATGAATATTTGAAAAGGATGAGGTGGCCTCAGATAACAGAGGAAGAACGCAAGAAATTGTCTGGGAAAATAACGATTGCGGATATAAGGGAAATTTTGAGGGAAATGAAAAAGGGAAAAGCACCAGGCCCTGATGGGCTCCCATTGGAATTCTATAAAAACATTGATGAAAGTATAATCTTGTTGCCTTTAGTAGAAGTGATGAATGAGATATTAGAGAAGGGAGAGATACCAAAAACATGGGAACAAGCCCAAATTATTCTGCTACCAAAGCAAGATACGGATTTGGAATTAATTAGGAACTATAGACCAATATCGCTTCTAAATAGCGACTATAAAATATTTGCAAAAATAATAGCAAAAAGATTGGGAAGCATTTTAGGGAAAATAATCCATAGAGACCAGGCCGGGTTTGTAAAGGGAAGACAAATAAAAGATAATATCAGGAATATAATAAATATATTTGAACTGGCTGATTCTAGAAGAGACAAGAAGGTGGCAGTAGTCTCCTTAGATGCTGAAAAAGCATTTGATAATGTGGCATGGGAATTTATGAAGAGATCAATAAAGAGCCTTAATTTAGGGAAAGAAATAGAAGTGGCTATAGGGGCAATATATAAAAAACAGAAAGCAAGCTTAATAATAAACAATAAAGTAACAGAGGAAATAATAATTGATAAAGGAACAAGACAGGGTTGTCCCCTATCGCCACTTCTATACATAATAACTTTGGAGACACTGCTGTACAATATTAGGCAAGAAGATAAAATAAAAGGAATTCGGGTAGGGAATAAATCATACAAATGTAAGGCTTTTGCAGATGATATAATGATAACATCAGAAGATCCGATAAATAGTATCCCTGTGGCAATGGAAGAAATAAAAAAAATATGGGGAAGTAGCAGGATTAAAGATTAATTATAACAAAACAAAAATGTTAGTAAAAAATTTGGAGGAAGAGGAAAAAAGGAAATTGCAAATTCTTACTAGTATAGAAATAAGTAAGAAATTAAAATATTTAGGAATAGTTATGACAAATAAAGGATTAGATTTGATACAAGAAAATTATATAAATATTTGGAAGCAAATTAAAAGGAAAATGGAAATTTGGTCCCAATTAAAATTCTCATTGATGGGAAGAATATCACTTGTAAAAATGAATATTCTGGCAAAAATGATGTATTTATTTCAAAATCTTCCATTGCTAGGGGGAACAAAATACTTCAACGATTGGAAAAAAGATATTACTAAATTTGTATGGGGTGGGAGAAAACCAAGAATAAAATATAAAATAATGATTGATAAAAGGGAAAGAGGGGGATTCGGCCTACCGGATATGCAATTATACCATAATGCGGCAGCCTTCATTTGGATCAAAGACTGGATTGAATTAAAAAATGTGGATCTTCTAGATTTGGAGGGGTACGAAATTGGCTTCGGATGGCACTGTTATCTACAAAAAGAGACGATAAGTGAAAAACATATGTTTATGAAGAATGTAATTAGGAAATCGTTGATAAAAATTTGGCAGAAATATAAATATTATTTTGAGATGAAAACCCCATGGTGGTTATCTCCATTAGAATCTATAACAGTAAGGAAAACAAATTCAAAAAGCAATTGGCCCACCTATAGAGAGCTTTTAGAAGAGAAAGAGGGAAATCTGAAACTTAAAGATTACAACGACATCAAACAGCACTTAAATAGTTGGCTACAATATTTTCAAATAAACCAAAAATTTCAAGAAGATAATAAAATAGGATTTGAAAAGGAGGAATCTAAATTGACAGAAATACTATTTAAAGGGGGGAATAAATATATAAAAAATCTGCAGGAGGAAATGTTAATATGGGAAACAGAAGAAGAAACGGTGAAGGAAACTATGATAAAATGGTGCCAAGATATGGGAAAAGTAATAACAATAGATGAGTGGGAGAAAGAATGGAAAAGAAATATGGAATTTACACCAAATTATGAACTGCAGGAGAACTTATTAAAAATCCACCATAGGTGGTATATGACCCCTGTGATAATTTCAAAAATACAAAAAAGAGGAAATATAATATGCTGGAGATGTGGAAAAGAAACTGGGACTTTATACCACATGTGGTGGAAATGCGAAACAATTAGAAATTATTGGGCTATGATTTACAATGAATTGAATTTTTTTTTAAAATACACATTTGGCAAGTCTCCAGAGTTATTTTTATTAGGAATAATAAACGAAGACATACAACCGATACACAAAAATTTTGTATTTTATGCGTTAACAGCAGCGAGACTGTTGGTGGCGAGTAATTGGAAAGAGAAGAGTATACCAAGTAGAGAGGAGTGGAAATTGAAAATGTTAAATTATTATAATTTGGCTGTAAAAGATTTTGAAATTAAAGGAGAAAGAAAGGATTTAAGAGGAAAGGAATGGTCAGCATTTGAAGAATACATAAGCAGTAAATAGTACCACTCTCTACAGCAGAAAAGGAAAAGTTCAGCAGTATAGATATAGAATTATGATTAGATTAAGAGTAGGTATCTTCAATAGAAAACAAAAGAAGTAACATAGCACAGACTGGGAGCAGAGGAAGAGGGGAGGGAGGGGGGGATTTAGCAAAAGTGTTATATGTGTTATATGAGTAAGTTTGTAATTGTGCAAGTATAATTTAACAATGCATTTATTTTAATTCAAATGTAATATTTGAGTGTAACTAATAAAGTTTGTTTTAATAATAATAATAATAAAAAAGATCAAATGGGCCATTTTTGAAGGGGGTGGGTTGGGAATTGTAGAAGGTATAAGGGAGGGAAATGTACCCAAGTACCCATAAATATCAATTTAAATTGATATGTGTGTGTGTATACGCACACACACACACACACACACACAGAGAGAGAGAGAGAGAGAGAGAGAGAGAGAGAGAGAGAGAGGTTTGGAGCCATACTAATTTATTTGCAGGTAAAGGTAAAGGGACCCCTGACCATTAGGTCCAGTCGTGTCCGACTCTGGGGTTGCGGCGCTCATCTCGCTTTATTGGCCGAGAACCGGCGTACAGCTTCCGGTCATGTGGCCAGCATGACAAAGCCGCTTCTGGCAAACCAGAGCAGCGCACGGAAACGCCGTTTACCTTCCCGCCGGAGCGGTTCCTATTTATCTACTTGCACTTTGATGTGCTTTCGAACTGCTAGGTTGGCAGGAGCAGGGACCAATCAATGGGAGCTCACCCCGTCGCAGGGATTCGAACTGCCGACCTTCTGATCAGCAAGCCCTAGGCTCTGTGGTTTAACCCACAGTGCCACCCGCGTCCCTATTTACAAAACAAAATAAAAAAATTCCTTCCAGTAGCACCTTAGAGACCAACTAAGTTTGTTCTTGGTATGAGCTTTCGTGTGCATGCACACTTCTTCAGATACACTGAAACAGAAGTCACCAGACCCTTATATATAGTGGGAGGGTGGGAGGGGTATTACTCAGAAGGGTGGTGGGAATGGGTGATAGGCTGATAGCTGTGGTAAACCTGTTGAAGACTGTTAACGACTGCAATTAGTGTTACAGGAAAAAGCAAGGGGTGAGAAGGTTAAAAAAGCTTTGTCATGTAAAATGAGATAAGAATCCAATGTCTTTGTTCAGACCAGGTCTCTCCATGGTTTTAAGCTTGGTAATGAGTTGCAATTCAGCAACTTCTCTTTCCAGTCTATTTCTGAAATTCCTTTGCAATAAGACAGCTACTTTGAGATCTTGTATAGAGTGTCCTGGGAGATTGAAGTGCTCTCCTACTGGTTTCTGTTTTGTGATTCCTGATGTCAGATTTATGTCCATTTATCCTTTGGCGTAGGGTTTGGCCTGTTTGTCCAATATAGAGAGCTGAAGGGCACTGTTGGCATTTGATGGCATACACAATGTTAGACGATGAGCAATTAAATAGTCCCGAGATGGTATGTTTGATGTTGTTGGGGCCAGTAATGGTGTTGTCCGGGTGTATGTGGCAGCAAAGTTGGCATCTGGGTTTATTGCAGGCTCTGGTGCCAGTGTCTGTGTTAAGTCTGGTTGTAGTATTATTGTGGGTGAGGAGTTGTTTAAGAACTCCTTAGTTGGTCTCTAAGGTGCTACTGGAAGGAATTTTTTTATTTTGTTTTGACTATGACAGACCAACACGGCTATCTACCTGTAACTGTCCCTATTTACAGTTAGCTCCCTCAAAATCAATGGGGCTGAAGTTGTGGTTAAATTATTGCACTGATGTCATGGCAACACAGGGCAACAAACTTACAGTACAAGCCTGTAGGTCCTGTTGTTTTCAGTGGGGCTTCCTCTCAGGCCATTCTGCATAGGATAGGGGCCCTGGGCACCTCCAGTGTCTTTGCACAACTTAAATATGTCTTTGGAGTCTGATAATGCCTTCAGATTGTCTGGACAGAAGATACAGAGGGAGGTGTGAGTGTGCGTATAAACTACTTTACACAAAAGTAAAATTAACATCTGTTGCTCTGCCCACTTTTACCTGGCCCTACCCACCACTCCCTTTTATGGTTCCAGAGAAGCCCCAAACACAGCTTGTGTTCCAGCACAGAAGACATGCCACTGCTTTTCCAGCTTCCAGCATCTCTCCAACTCACTCACACAGCTATTACAGAGACAGCCCTCTTTGGCCCATTGTTCTCCATCCTGGACTTCTGTCCAGAACAGCAGACTAATATCCAGATCAAGGGAGCTAATAGTACCACTCTCCTCTGCCTTGGTCAGACCACACCTGGAACACTGTGTCCAGTTCTGGGCACCACAATTTAAGAAGGATGTTGATAAGCTTTAACGTGTGCAGAGTTGGGCAACCAAGATGATCAAGGGTCTGGAAACCAAGCCTTACGAAGAACGGTTGAAGGAGCTGGTTTTGTTTGGCCTGGAAAAGAGGAGACTGAGAGGAGATATGGGAGTCATCTTCAAATATCTCAAGGGCTGTCACATGGAAGATGGAGCAAGCTTGTTTTCTCCTGCTCTGGAGGGTAGGACTCGAACCCATGGCTTCAAGTTACAAGGAAGGAGATTCTGACTAAAACATTAGAAAGAACCTTTTGACAGTAACAGTTGTTTGACAGTGGAACAGTCCCTCAGGAGGTGGTGGACTCTCTTTCCATGGAGGTTTTTAAGCAGAGGTTGGATGCTCATCTGTCATGGATCCTTTAGCTGGGATTCCTGCATTGGAGGGGGTTGGACTAGATGACCCTTGCCATACCTTCCAACTCTACAGTTCTTGGAAAGGTGGGAAAAGGTCCACCCATTTGTCTCTCTGGCAACAGAGCTCACTGTTTAAGGTACGGAAGATGGGTGCTTAGCTGAGCACCTAAGGTCATTCCTTTGGCAATCAAGCTAGTCTGGTAGGTCTCCTCTTATAAATATCCTCACAGATACAGGATCACAGGTTTGGAAGGGATCTTGGGGTCATCAAAACTGACCCCCCCCAAAACCTTATACAGTGGTACCTCTGGATACGCACACTTCAGGATGCAAACCCGGCAAACCCGGAAGTATTTTTCTGGGTTTCACCACGTGTGCATGTGTAGAAGCGCTGTACCATGCCATGCGCAAAAGCGGCACCTCTGGTTGCGAATTCCTTGGGATCCAACTGGAGCTCCGGAACGGATCCCATGCACAACCGGAGGTACCACTGTAATCCTATCCATGTTCTGCCTTCTTTTGCATTTATTCCAAGGGCCTCCAAGCCCCACCATTCCCTTTGCTGAGTAATGCCAATCTATATGTAGCGTCATGTGGCTCAGTGGCAGGCAAACATTTCAGAATCACTCAGGGCAAAAGAGTAATCTTAAACCAAGGAACAGAGAAGAAAGAACATCTCAGGCATGTGAGAAAATTAACACCAAAATAGCATGCGACTTAGCTAAAATGCTGACGTGGCTAGAGACAGAAATTGCTATGTCAGGCCAAGACACTCAGCATTACCAGGAAAACAATTGCAACAACGAATTTGTTGGAAACAGGTATTTTTACTCTCAGACAGAAAGCAAAGCTTTTTATTTCACAGCATCTGGATTCCTCTTTACTGTTCAATAACAGAGGGCTACATGCTTTCATTTAAAGGTGAAAAACAAACCCTGGCTTTTCAGCTTATAGCTACTTACTATAAGCTTGTGTGCATGTCGGATAGTTTTAAAAGAAAAAGAGACAGAAAGATGTCCTTGTTGAATCTCTCCCAAGATCCATCTTCACAGACCACACAGTGGGATCTAGGAAGCAGCTTTATACAAAATCTGACAATTGGCCTATCTAGATCAGTATTGTCTACAACACTGACTGGCAACAGTTCTCCAGAACTGCAGAGTCTGAACCAAACCTACCTGGAGATGCTGGGGACCTTCTGCATGCAAAGCAGATGCTCTACCAATGAACTACAGCCTTTCCCCTCAAAGCACCCAGTTTGGAGTCTCTGCACTGGGATCAAGTTTTGGGGACAAATTCACATCTCTTAGGGCTGGCCCTACCATGAGGCAGGTGAGACAGGCACCTCAAGTGGAAGCTGCTGGTGAGTGGGTGGGTGGCAGCTCCCCTGGCCATTCCTCTAGGCGTGTGCCACTCAGCCTGCTTTGCACCTGCTACACCAGCCTGGTACCCAGAGGTGCAGCAGAGAATGGTGCCCTTTTCTATTAGGATAGGGAAAGGCTGTAGTTCAGTCATAGGGCACATGACTTGTGGGTCAAAGGTCTTGGGTTCAGTACCTGGCATCTCCAGCTAAAGAGGGGCTAGGTCCTGGGGCCAAGACACACACTGAATTTGAGCAGGATGAACTATCAGAATTTATAACCTAAACATGGGAGTGGCAAACATCGCTCTCTCATGCCTTCCACTCTTTTTGCATCTACCTGATTTTTCAGACCAACTTGCACTGAGCTGGCCAGGAGCCCCTTTCCTTGCCTGGAGCCATCATTTATCTGTTGGAATATCCTTTTGGAGCTACAGTGCCTAAGTGAATAAATGCCTGTCTTAACAACAGTAATCCAGTTTGCCTCTGATCTAATGCTAATCAATCCCACTGCTGCAGAGTTGGCTAATAGTGTTGAAATAAGTCAATGTCCGGCACTCACCTTGAGAAGCTCAGGGAAGGAGAGCGGTGAAGAGCTTGAGATGTTGACTGTCCATTGATTGACAGTGAAGGTCCAATTTCTGAGTGCTGCCTTAGAATAGCTAGTCAATACTGGTATTTCCTTCTCCCTTTCTGCCTAATTTTAACCAAATGAACCATGTCGAATGAGACAGCTGTCAGCCACCTTCTTTAACAAGATTTCGCTGAAGGGAGGACAAGAACTAGGTGTACCTGCAGAACCTCATACCATGCCCTGTCCTACCTTGGGCAGGCTCCATAATCAAGTCGGCTTCTTCGCATGCTCAGTGATCTAGGGGTTACTCCGTCTGCTGTTTTTCAAATATGTTGCTTCAGTATCTATGTACTGCACTACAAACTGCTCTATAGGCATCTATAGTGCATCTATAAAAGAGCGTACAAATTCTTATTCAACAAATATTCATTTTGCTTGAGAAGAACTATTGATTAATGTGAAGAAATGGCTGTGCAACTGCAACTGGCCTGCTTTTCTAAATAAATCTGCTCTTCCACACTTGGGTGGATGTCAAGTGGTACTTCATGGAAGTTCTTTAACTTTGATTTACAACAATTCTTTTCATACACATCAGCATTCACAATAAACAATTGAAATCTCTCAACATTCCAGCATTGAACATGTATGCATAAACAAAAAAGGGAAAATTATATTACTTATCTACTTATTGTGTTATTACTTTATTTGCACCAAACTTCCTTCCACCTCTTACTTGGGTCCTAAGAATTCTATGTTGTATGCCTTTCCAATTGTGTCTAATCTTCTATTAACCATCGTTTCCACTATTTCTACTAGTTCTTTTTGCAAGAGTCATTCTAGCCCAGTCAAAAATCATCACAGTAGTCTTTCAGATATTTTTAAAAATTACTCCAATTATTGTTAAATTTTTGGTACTCTTGTGTCAGGAGCTCAGGCTGCCATCTTGATAACACAGCACACAAGTCGTAATTAGCTTGAAGATTTATTGCAATACAAACAATTAGCCTTGGACGTCTAACCGAAGGTCCATGGCTTATGAATCAGTTGACCCTTCTGAAGAATGCTTCCTGGTTCTGCAGAATATCCTGAACCTATGATCCTTACGCTTCCAGGTTTGCTTCCTGTCTAATACCTTTTCCAAACGACGACTCCTTGGGCTCAGATAATTAATTGCCTCCTCTTCTAGTGAGGAAATGCTATGTCGCCTGCTTTCCAAGTCTGCCTGCGCGTCTTGAGCAAGCTGACTTCTCGCCCTCCCACTCTCTGCTAGCTCCTTATAAACATTCCATTCTGTGTCAGAGAGAGAGGGGGTGGAGGACTGCTTACTGACTCATGTAGTATTTCTCTACTTGGGGCAGATGTGTTCATGACACCTTGGTCTCTTAACTGGCCTGTCAGCATATCCATCTCCGCATATTCCATCAACTTCACATGCCAGTTCTTCTTCGTTGGAATTTGGTCTCCTTTCCAGTTTTGTGCTATCAATACTCTCGCTTCCGTGGTGGCATACATAAATAACTTCTTCATATCTTTGGGGATCTCATCCCCAATGATTCCTAAAAGGAAAGCTTCTGGCTTTTTGGGAAATGATAATTTAAACATTTTTTTTTAACTCATTGTAGATTGTATCCCAGAATTCTCCTCTTTTTTTAAAACATCTCCACCATGCATGATACATTGTTCCTACTGCTTTGTTACATTTCCAACACAGATTTGAATTTTTTCTATACATGATCGCCAATTTGTTAGGTGTTAAATACCAGCGGTAAAAGATCTTCATATAATTTTCTTTGAGGGAGGGTATAGCATGCTGTGAATTTGAGATCTTCCTTTCACAGTTTTCCCCATGCTGAAAGTTAGATGTTGTGGCCTATATCCATAGCCCATTTTACCATAACTCACTTAACCTTCTCTTCCTTTACCGACCAATCTAACAGAATTTTGTACATTTTAGAAAGCGTTTTCTCCTCATTATCAATCACCTTTTCAAATCTCAAAAATTCTGTTGCAAAGCCTTTCTTTTTATCTTGCCTAAAAACCTCATGTAATTGGTGGTACTGTAACCAGCCTGTCAATCTGCCTCTAATTTCCTCAGAGTTCTTAAGTTTTAATTGGTTATCTTCTTCAATCAGTAAATCTTTATAGGTTCCTCAGTCTTGCTCCATATTTATCTTTTTTTATTGTCATGGTCCCCAATGACGACAACCACCAGGGTATTTTCTGTTCCAAAATATCCTTATATTTTGCCCATACCAAATATAACGATCTTCTTACCACATGATTCATGAACTCTCTGTGTACTCTTACCTTACCATAACATAGGTAGGCATGCCACCCAAATCGGTTGTTGAAACCTTCTAAGTCTAGGAGATCTGTATTTTTCAAAATTATCCATTCTCTGATCCAATAAAGGTATGCTGCTTCGTAATACAATTCCAAATTTGGCAGCGTCAAACCACCTCTTTCTTTAATATCAGTTAATAGCTTGAAATTAATTCTTTGCTTTCCCCCCTGCCAAATAAACCATAAAACATCTTTCTGCCAGATCTTAAAGTGTCCTGATCCCCTAATTATTGGGATAGCTTGAAATAGAAATAATATTTTTGGCAACATACTCATTTTTATTATGGGAATCCTTTCCCAGAATGATAATTTTAATCTGTCCCAGATTTCCAAATTCCCTTTTATCTTTTTCCATACTGTGGTATAATTGTCTTTGAAAAGATTAATATTGTTTCTTATATCCAAATTCCTAGATATTTAACTTTCCTGGTGATTGTCAGGCCGGTGTTGTTTTGTAGTTCAATTTTGTCTCGTTCCCTCATATTTTTAACTAACATCTTGGTTTTAGTCTTATTCAGTCTAAAACCAGCCACTTGCCCAAATTCTGAGATTTTTTCTAACACAATGGGCACACCTTATTTCGGGTTTTCTGTTGTTATTATCAAATCATCAGCAAAGGCATTTCTTTTGAAAGCTTTATTCCCTACCACTATACCCTTTATGCCTTTTTCCATCCCGATACTTGTTAGGATTTCTAGCACCAGTATAAATAACCGTGGCAACAAAGGACAACCCTGCCTTGTTCCTTTACTTATGTTGCAATTTTCTGTTAGACTGTTGTTTATGATTAATTTGGCTTTCTGTTGTGAATATATTGCATTTATACCTCTCAAGATTCCCCCTATCTTCTCCAGTACTGTTTTTTTAAATTTCCAGGAAACGTTATCGAATGCCTTCTCCGTGTCTATGAAGATAAGTGCCACCTGTTTATCGTTTTTCACTTCTAGATACTCCAAGGTATCTATCACATATCTAATGTTGTTTTTAATCTGGCGTCCTGGGAGAAATCCAGATTGATATTCATGGATAGTGTCTTTTAACATCCTTCTCAATCTAGTTGCTAATATATCTGCAAAGATTCTGTAATCGTTATTCAAAAGTGAGGTGGGTCTATAATTCTTTACTGACGTTGGATCTGTCCCATGTTTAGGAATCAGTGTTATGAAGGACTCTTTCCATGATTCCGGCAAAATACCAGTGCTCAAGGTATTATTCACCACTTCTTTAAATAGTAGTATTAGAAGGTCTTCTAATCTTTTATAATATTTAGCTGATAGGCCATCCAGGCCTGGCGCCTTTCCTAATGTCATCCTCACGATGGATTGTTGAACTTCCATTATTGTTATTGGAAAGTTTAATTGGGCTGTCTTCACTTTTGGTATTGTCCATATTTTGTTTTGATTCAGATATTCATCTATTTTGTCTTGTTTTTCGTTACCAGCTTTACAGAATTCTTTAAATAGCTTAGGAAACTATTGGCTATCTCCTTTGGTTTATCAATTATTCTCTCTTCTACAGTCAATTTGTTTATCAACTTTTCATTTTGTCTATTCCTTAGTTGCCATGCCAATAACTTTCCAGGTTTATTTGTGAATTCAAAATTTCTTTGTTTAAACATTTTCATTTTCCATCCTGTTTCCTGGTTTAATATAATTGAGAATTGGGTTTGCATCATTTAAATATTTTATTTTATCATCTCGCTTCTTGAGTTTTTTATTAATTCTGTTTCATTCCTATTAATCTCCTCTAATATTTCCAATTTCCATCTTTCTTTCGTCATTTTCTGCATCATGTTCTGCTGTATAAAGGACCCCCGCCCCCATCACAGCCTTGCTTGTATCCCACACCATCTTAATATCCATTCCCTGATTAAGGTTGAACTCAAAGAATTCTTGTAATGCTTTCCCAGCTTGTTGTAGTATTGTCAGGAATGCGTGTAGGAGCCAGGCCCTGTGACTGGTAGGGCCTCGCAGGACTGGGCCTTCCTGAATTTGACCTGGAAGGGCAAGGCATGGCCAGACAGGTGAGGCTTGACAGAAGACTCGTAGCACCTGGTGGCAAGGGCCAGGAGGGGTATATAAGACCAGCATTTCCCTCTGGCTCTTTGCCACAGCAACACGCTACCCACCTAGCTGTGCTTCGGCTTCCTGACTCCTGGTTTCCTGACCCTCGGACTCTTGACTTCCTGACTCCTGGTTTCCTGATTTGTGGACTCTTGGCTTCCTGACCCCTGGACTGCTGACCCTGGACTTCTGATTCCTGCTTCCCAACCTCTACCCTGGTCCCAACATACCAAGCTGGGACTCCAACTGCCTGTAACCCGGACCGTGACAAGTATTTCCCAATCATTTAATAAGCACTCATTCAACCTCCATCTACATTGTCCTCTATCATTTCCCTTCAATGCCAAAAACACTGGATTATGGTCAGATAATATAGTAGGAAGCGGGTGGTGCTGTGGTCTAAACCACTGAGCCTAGGGCTTGTCAATCAGAAGGTTGGTGATTTGAATCCCTGTGACGGGGTGAGTTCCCGTTGTTCGGCCCCTGCTCCTGCCAACTTTGATGTGGTGTCAAACTGCAAGTAGATAAATAGATACCGCTCCGGCGGGAAGGTAAACGGCGTTTCCGTGTGCTGCTCTGGTTCGCCATAAGCGGCTTAGTCATGCTGGCCACATGACCAGGAAGCTGTCTGTGGACAAACACAGGCTCCCTCAGCCTATAGAGTGAGATGAGCACTGCAACCCCAGAGTCGTCCACGACTGGACCTAACTGTCAGGGGTACCTTTACCTTTATGGTCAGACTAGTAAATTAAGCCCGTTAAGATAACAGGTGCTAGATTATATGTGATATGGTAGACTTCTTCTCTCCCCCCCCCACACCTCGCATCCCCACGTGTAAAAACGCTGCATCCCCCTATTTCCCCCCTTGCTTCCCACATTTCCACACATAGTTCGCCTCTCTCTCTAAACCCACTTCTCTCTCACACCCTGCCACCTTTCATCTCATCCCCTCCTAATTCACACCCCCACACTCTCTCGTGTCCCATACTTCCATTTTCCTTTCTCTTGCTCAATAGCCCCTCACTCCTCTAGCCCTATACCCCTGCTACACTCACCAACCCCTCCTGCCCCATATCCCACTACATTCAGCAGCCCCTCCTGCCCCATACTCCCCACATCCGACCCCCTCCTGCCCCATACCCCCAACACCCCACTCATCCTGCCCCATACTCCCACACTCACCAGCCCCTCCTGCCTCATAATGCCCCCACCCCTCCTGCCCCATATCCTCACACGTTCACCAGTGTCTCCTGTCGTTTACTTTCTCACTCACCAGCCCCTCCTGCCCCATACCCCAACCCCACCCCTCCAGCCCCCTTCCCGTGGGCCCAGCCCAAGCCCAAGGCCGGCCCCCGGCTGGCCACGCAGCAACGGCCAAGAAGGGCGGCGAGATATTATTTATCGGTATACATGGTTCTCCTGCTCCTCCTCTCATCCCCGCGACCTGGGGAGGCAGCGCCTGGCGGAAACCACCCAGGGGGCTTCCTGGCCGAGTCGGGCAGGTGAACTCCGGCCTCGGTCCGCCACTCTCCCCGCGGCACCTCCTGGTTCTCGGGTTGCCAAAGGCTGCGCGTGCCTTCCTCTCCCGCAATCCCTCCCTTCCCCCCAGCTTTCTCATCTCCCCTGACGCAGAAGGAGAAGTGGGGGGAGGGGCCAAGTTGCGGGGAGAGGAGGAGGAGGAAGCCGCCGTCGAAGGCTTCCGGCGCCAGGCATGGACGTCCTGAATTGGACAGCAAGGCAGCTGCGGAGGCTCGGGAAGCGCACGCGCTTCCCTCGCACTGAACAGACTGAGGGGAATGAATTGGACAGCAAGGCAGCCACGGAGGCTTGGGAAGTGCACGCACTTCCCTCGCGCTGCTGTCTGCTGTTTGAAGAGAGCCGCGGAGGCTCGGGAAGCGCACACGCTTCCCTCGCACAGCTGTTTGAATAGAGGCAGCCCTGATTGGTGCACGCGTCTCTGCGTCGTGTGGGACATGCGCAGTAGCGCAAACCCACGGACGGACGGACGGGCATGCAGAGACACTTGAGCTTTATTATATAGGATAGGGTCTTTGGCTGAAAGAAATAATGTTAGAATATATGGAAGAAAATATAATATTGTTGGGAGGTGTCAATGGAGTTGTCTCTCTGGAACATGACAGGACACAAAGATGCCCAGAGAACAAAACAGGAAAACTACCCCAAATGTTCTTTAACCGAACAGATATTCAATTTAATGGATGTATGGAGATTTGAAAATCCAAGAGGTGTGCATGCACACGAAAGCTTGTACCAAGAACAAACTTAGTTGGTCTCTAAGGTGCTACTGGAAGGAATTTTTTTATTTTTTATTTTGTTTTGACTATGGCAGACCAACACGGCTACCTACCTGTAACAAGAGTAAAGGAATTCACTTATTTTTCAGAGCCCAACAAGTCAGCCATTAGATTGGATGTAATTTGGGTATCAAAGGAATTAACGTTAAGAATTAGTTGACCCTAACATCCCCTGGGTGCATTTTCTTGTTCATTTTGTTATGAATTTTTATGAAAGCTTGAAATAACAAAGAAGAGGCAGTACACAGAAACAAACATCAAATATTGAGCATTTTTAAACATGAAATTAAAAGAAAGTAGATAAAGAAGAGGAAGGAAAGGGGGGGACTTCTGATTCTCTGTCTATCAGGTTAGAAACTTACGTAAAATTCACTTCAGAATAGCATGCAACTTTTCTACTTTCCATAAACCAATCCTTTTTTTCAGTCTTCAAACCCTAATATCACAAGGTCAATTTCTTTGTTGAGCAGAATGTCCATAAAGGATTTCCAATCATTAATAAATGTCAATAATGATTTTTCTCTAATTGAGCATGCCAACTTTGCCATCTCAGTCGAATCCATTAAGTTCAATAACCACTATTCCACAGTAGGTAATAATAAGTCATTCCATCTTTGTGCATATAATAATCTTGCCACTGTGATCATAGATTGCAGTACTCTTCCATATTCTTTTTCTACTTGTATACCCATAATCCCCAGTAGAAAAACCTCTGACTTCAGTTGAACATTACTCTTTAATTTTTATTTTTTTTAAACATCCACTGGGAGCATTTAAACAAAGTAACACCTCTTCGAAAAAAGAGAAACAAATCACCCAAATGACCAAAACAATGACACATATAATAAAAGATGTGAAACACTTAAAAACAAATATACCAGTATAAACATGACAGCAGTTATCAGAAATGTGCATAAATACGGTAATTGAGAAATATACAGGAAAAGCCCACTATTTTAAGGTTCAAATGAAAGATGCCCAAAGATCAAAATGACTTGAATCCAGTCCAAGAAGAAAGCTGCATCCAATGAATTTCAGTTAAGTTCTAGGTCCCCCAGAAAGTCTGAAGAGGCAGTGACACGAGTCCCTTTTGGGCATTGCAGTTCTGCATAGCAAGAAGCCTCCTATTCTCCTCACATCAGTGGCTGTGTTCAGGCACCTGCCTGCACATGAAAAGGCACATGCCAAGTGGTTTCTGAACTTGTTCAGCCCACCACTCCCTTAGTTGCATAAACATCCCCAGTGAGGATGGTGTTTTGCTCTGGGCTATAGCACTCAAAACACTTGAGGGGGGCACCTCCAGCACCACCCTGCCAGCCCCTTGACTCTTAGCACACCCCTAGGTAATCCCGGTACCTCCCACTTTGGGTTTCCAAAGTAGACAGAGCAGGAGTGAGCATGCAAGGCCCATCCCAAACACCATCAAAACTTTATGTCAATAGTGTGGAAGTCTGCTGAAAAAGAGTTCTTGACTGAACATGCATAGTAACTCCTCCGGAGATTGGAACACTGATAAACCAGAACTCCAGATTAGAACCTTGGAAAATCAGGCTTCCAAAAAACTATATGCAGGGAATGCTCCAAATGCAGCCTGAAGTGTTTCAGTCCAGAGAAGCAGCACCACTTGTTGGTTCTTCTTCCACACATGCTCAAAGCAGCATTTGCTTTCGTTCCTTACCCTTGTTTCATTGTCTGCACCAATGAGCTTCTTTCTTAACTGGCATATGACTTCCCTTGAAATGCGATCCAATTTATTCTTTCCATCCTCTCTACTCACCTTTTTCTCCTAGCCCCTGCTTCCCCCTTTATCAGCTCAGTGCCTACAGATTATCCTGTTAAGAGGCAAAATAAGGACTTGTCAACGCTTCTTAGGCAGCCTTTAAGATGAAAATAACTTTCCTAACCTTTTTATAAATGCTTTATTTTCTGCTTCCTTTGCTGCGTCTCAATATAATTTTGACTGTCTTGGGGGTCTTCAACACACACAAGGAAAGGAAGGGAGGGAGAATCATCATCATAACGAAATGCTATTTCTGACGAGATGATAAAGACCTTAAGTATTACATGCAGATTTCTTTCTTTTTTAAAAAAGGACGGAAGGACACAGGAGGGTGGGGGGTTAGGCTTGTAGCTCACTTGTTCCACCGGTGTTTTGCAGAGCCAATGCCAAGTTTGCTGTGTAGAGAGAGAGCTGAGTGTTGCATTAAAAGCACTGACAGACAGCCTTTATATAGTGTGTCCTTTCCTTCACTGTGTCTTATTCCCTTGTTTTGTGATTCTATTGGTTAATAATCTCAGCCCTCGAATGCTCCTCTTGTTATGCAGATGATACATTGATCTCCTGTCCTCCCTGCCAAGTATCTTCTACCTGCAAGAGCAACAGCAGTAAACATATTCTAATATGCTGGATTCATTGTGTTCCGTGCTCAGGCACAATAGTCCCTGGTGTAGGAATATAGATTCAGGCACTTCACAACCTGCCCAAGGCTATCAAGTTCCATGGGAGATTGAAGCTCATAAAGGGAAGTGCCCAGTCTGAGCCCACTCCAAGCACAGAGCAGGCAAAAGGAGGAGTCTGATTGGCTCAAATGTGGCCCTGCAGGCTGAAGCCTCCTCTTCCCGAGGAAGCTACAGAAGATGTTGTCTGCAGGGAGCTAGAGCCAAAAAGACTTGATCTAGTCTGGCAAGACCTCCTAGAGGAGCTGGCTGCCTAGTTAAAGGGTCCTCACATTGCTTTGCAGCCTGACTTCTGCGAGGATAGTGAACTAGAGGTATGGCAAAGGTGGTGGCATGGATGTGTCTTCTGCCTGGAAGGGACCCAGGAAGGTCCCGATGGCTCACCCACCCCTCATTCCCAAGGAAGCACCCTGAACTTCATTTTCATCAGAGTTCTCCACTGTGCACTGCAAGGTCTCCAGGTTATGGGGACATGGGGTATTTTGTCTACAGGTGCCCCCTACCCATTCAAAGGAGCAGAGCAACTGTGATTTTTTTCCTACATGCTCACACATTTGGGCTAAGAATGTGGGGGCAATCCAGTATAAATCCAGCACTTAGGCACTATTATTGTGTCAGTGACATATTGCAGAATACCCCTGCAAACAGAGAAACACACACACACACACACACACACACACACACACACACACACACTACCAAGCTCAGGGTTGTCTTCAATGTAGTGCTAAGGAGATTGTTTCACCGGTGATATATAGGACCAGAATTCAGGAGAGGAGTCAGAAACAAGGAGCCTCTTTGGTCAACTGGGACAGTTGGACCACATGAAGTACCGGTAGCTGAAACACACAAGGTATTGGAACTGTAGGTCTGCATGAGCCTCTCACTAGCAAGCCAGAAACTGCTTAGTTGCAAAGGGTTTAGGAATAGAAATTTCTGTGCTCATATTGCCTTAAATGAGGCCTGGCTAGATAAAACTGACTTTGCAGACCCAAATCCCTTAATCTCTGGCATACTTAACTGCATTAGCCAGATTACAGGAGTTGCACCCACAGTAATTGCACTCAATGGAAAACCTGTGTGCAATTTCACACTAAAAGGGAGAAGAATAAAAGAGGCAGGCATCAGTTCACTGTAATCTCCCTGCAACTGCAGCTCACTAAACAGGTAGGATGTGCTGTAAGGACCTGTAAAGATGTAAACAGGCATTTAAATGGTGGACATTGCTTTGTCAAGAAATGACCAAGATACTCAAACATCTCATTCCAACTTTATTGCAGCTTTGTTTACTAAATATGTGGGATGATCAATTGAAAGGTTTAAGCTCTCAGGAACCCCTGGCATGGATGCTGCCAAGATGGGGTTAAGCCAAATGCACATACTTCTATTGCATCAGAGGTTCTGAGATAACTTTGTTGGCCATTTTCTGCTCCGTAGCTTTTGCAGAATGAATTGGATTCAAAGAGCCATTTCTTTTGTGTATGTGTGTTTAGACATAGCTCAGATGCAACAGCTGTAGATGGGTAATTTTGAAACAAATCCATCTCACTTGCTTAAAAGAGGTGATTTGGCTTCCACCTAAGAGCATGTAAACATAAAAAGGCTGCATGATAAGTGGCAAGGTTAGGGAAATGGAAAGCTGCCTGCCCCCTTTTTGTCCCTCTGCTGACAAGCATAGTTCTGGAACATGAGTGGCATGTTAATTTATCACCCCACAGAAAATTGCTGAGCATTGGAGTTATTTTGTGGAAACAGATAATTGGGGCAGTTACTTGCAGGCCTCTAATTAAATAAATCAAATTAGGTAAAATGTTCATTTTAATTGTGTTAACTCTACCCTAAAGGAAAAAAATCTAATTCTTTCTGCACTTCAAATCTGCAGTCATCTTGGATAACAGCATGTCCATGTTAACCTGCTTAATTTTGCATAATTTGTTTGGGGAGCCAAATGCAGATACAGTGGTGCCTTGGTTCTCAAACTTAATCCCTTCTGGAAGTCTGTTCCAAAACCAAAGCATTCCAAAACCAAGGCGTGATTTCTCATAGGAAGCAATGCAAAATGGATTAATATGTTCCAGACTTTTAAAAACAACCCCTAAAACAGCAATTTAACATCAATTGCAGACATAGGCAAACTTGGCCCTCCAGATGTTTTGGGACTACAACTCCCATCATCCCTAGCTAACAGGACCAGTGGGCAGGGATGATGGGAGTTGTAGTCCTAAAACATCTGGAGGGCTGAGTTTGCCTATGCCTGATCTAATGAGACCATTGATCCATAAAATGAAAGCAATAATCAATGTACTGTACTATAAAATAAATGAGACAAAAAAAATTATTTTTTCCCTTAGCTGCACTGATGATAGTCATTGCTTGGGTAGGGGGATTTTATCCATTTCTGCAGTCACACAATCAATCAATCAGTAGCTGAACTGGGTTCCACACAGTCACACACAAAAAATTAACTGAAAAAGCCACAAAAATGCAAAATAAATAGCAAAAACAAAAGCATTTGACTTCAGAAATGTTTGCAAACCAACGTGCAGCTTCTGAGTGGTGCAGGCACCCCAGAAACAATAGGCGACAACTGCAGTGGACGTTCAGCTTAAAAAAAAAAAAAAAAAATTCGAAAACTGGGACACTTACTTCCGGGTTTTCGGCGTTTGGAAACCAAGGCATTTGAGAACCAAGGTACCACTGTATGCTCCTTCCTGCACTGTTTGTGGGCTTTCTAGAAGCATCTGGCTGGCTATTGTTGGGACCAGGATGTTGCAAATGGGTTGCTAAATGGATGCTTAGTCTGATCCAGCAGGGCTCTGCTAGGTTCTTAATGTCAGGGACTGGCATTGTTGAGCATCTGCTGAACTGTACCCTCCTGTCGTGGGGCATTTGTGATCTTCAGAGACCACATGATCCTGTCACTGCCTTCTGCAAACATGGGAGCGGTGACAAAAGTAAACAGATGGAGTGGCAACCCACACTTGTTTTGTGATCTACATCTGGGCTTTTGTGTGAATTGAACCCATAACAAAATTCGTTAGAACAAGTGAAAAGCTCATCTAGGTCAGCATCCTTGTCCTCCCAGTGGCCAGTCAGATGCCTTTGGGAAGCCTGCAAGCAGGACATGAATGCATTTTTTATTCCCAGCAAGCCTGCAACACTGTAAGGAGAACATTCCATTGTGGCCAGTAACCACTGAGAACCTTCTTCTCCATGAATTTGTCTAATCCTCCTTTAAAGCCACCAAGGCTGGTGGGCACCACTGCCTCTCGAGCAAAAAATTGCATGGTTTAACCATGTGTTGTGTGAAGAAGTACTGGCTTTTGTCTGTCCTGATCCTTCCAACATTCGGCTTCATTGGCTCAGAGTGAGGTCAAATAACCTGCCAGTGGCACTGATAGTGATGGGGAAGAAGTGGGAACACTCAGAGAAGGAGGCCCACCGATGATGTCTTGCCCAAGTTCTTCCCACAAAGAACCTGGAGCTTGCACTATTAGACTCCCTCCCCAAATTATGGCTTCCAGGGTTCCCCTTTGGGCGGCCTGCTAAACCAGTTTAGATCTAACAAAATAAAAGAAAAAAATTCCTTCCAGTAGCACCTTAGAGACCAACTAAGTTTGTTCTTGGTATGAGCTCTGCATGCACACGAAAGCTCATACCAAGAACAAACTTAGTTGGTCTCTAAGGTGCTACTGGAAGGAATTTTTTTATTTTGTTTTGTTTTGACTATGACAGACCAACATGGCTATCTACCTTTAACAGTTTAGATCTGTGATGGTTGCCAAAAAGAACACCTTTCATTGTCACGTCTTATGGAATCAGGCCACTTATTTGCCTGGCTCAGCATTGCCTCCAGGCTTTCAGACAGGAGTCTTTCTCAGCCAACTTGGAGATGTCAGGGACTGAACTTAACATTTTTTTGCATACAAAGCATGTTCTCTGCCACTGAGCTACAGCTTTTCCCCAAAGAGTACACAAATATCTACAGAGAGCTGTAATGCAGCAAGAAATTTGTGTGCAAACCAAGTGCAGGTCATCATGTATGATAACTGTGCATGTGTGTCTTTTACTGCACCTGTAGCTGTTCTACACATGCTGAAAAGGTCATGCTCAAAATCCATGCATATGAGTTCTTTGTGTGTGGTTGTTATTGGGTTGTTTAATTTTAAAATATTTATATCCCACCTCTCATATTTTAAAGTAGCTTGCAACATTATTAAAATAGCAATGCATGATTTAATAAAATGAAGAACCTACTAGAAAGAGTAGAAATATGCTAGCAGCAAAAAGACAAGCTAACAGCACAATCCTTTCCATGTCTACTCAGAAATAAGTCCCACTGAGTTCAGGTAAGTGTGTATAGGTTTGCTGCCTAAAACAGTCATCAACAGCCTTTGCCCACATTAAAAGCCAGTAGCAAGGTATGTGTAGGGCGAAAGAACCCATGTGGTACCAAATCCCATTACAGGCTTAAGAACATAAGAAGAGCCTTGGTGGGGCAGACCAAATTCCTATATCTAGTTCAGCATCTTGTTCTCCCAGTGGCCCATCAGATGCTTTTGAGAAGCCAACAAACAGGACACGGGAATAGTAGCACTTTGGGCTGCAAGCCCCATCAGCCCCAGCCAGTTTGGCCAGTGGTTGGGGATGATGGGACTTGTAATCCAACAACATCTGGAGGGCACTTGGTTGGGGAAGACTGATCTACAACCTGGAGTTTCAATGAAGTTCTGCTCAGAGTTATTTCCCCAGCCATGGTGTGAGAAGCAAGCAAACAAACCCAGACCCAGCTGGCAAAAGCTGTTGCTGGCACGGGCAGCAACCACTAATAACCCTGGGGAGTTCATGATGGAACAGAACAGTCAATCATCTTTACAACTGATTGATTGAATATAGCATGCCCATTGTAGCCTCTTTTTATGGTGTCAATCCTGGAATGGTGAAGAATGCTTTATTGTCTAAGGAATACTTATGCAAACAAGCTCAATGGTTTAATAGGAAACACCTGGAGATGCCGCCCAGGAAGGTGCTGTAAATTCCACCATCCCTTGTATTTATGAGGCTTTTCCTCCCCACTGTTATTTATAGTTTTCCAGATTCACTGTAACTCCTTTACATAGATTAGCATAGAGTGATATATGAGTCAGAAACATCTTGAGAGGAGGAGGTGAAAATGGACAGTTTTTTGTGGCTTCCAGTACAAGCCTTTTGCAAAAAATATATTTTTCCTGTTCTGAAGAATGTAAGAAGAGTCCTGCTGGATCAGACCAAACACTTACGTAATTTTAGCATTCTGTTGTTACAGTTACTTATGCAGAGGGAGGGGGACATGAGATACTTTAGGATGGGTGGCTTTAAGAAGGGGGCAGTAAACACACCTCTGCTAGGTCCTACCTGTACTGCAGGGACGGGGAATTTGTAATCTGTGGCCCTCCAGGCATTGCTGAACAACAGCTCCTACTGTCGCTGATCCTTGGCCCTGCTGGCTGAGACCGATAGGAGCTGGAGTCTAGCATGACTTGAAGGGTCATGGATCCCCATCCCTGTTGTACAACCCTCGATGTCCATAGGACATCAGGCAGGAAGAGTGTGTGGGGAGCAGCCAAGGCAGGCAATGCCAAGGCCGAAACTGGTGATTTAGGAATAGAGATGAGACAGAAAGTCACGGGTGGAGCTGGGTCAGAACCCAGTAATTGAAACTGGAGTCATAAGCAGGTACCGTGTTTCCCCTTTTTTAAGACACCGTCTTATAACTTTTTTCCTCAAAAAAACACAGGGTGGCTTATTTTCAGGGGGTGTCTTGTTTTTATTATGTCAATATGGTACGGTACAGCAATCTACTGGTAGTATTCACTGCCACACATTGGGTCAACATTTTAAAAAATCCTCGCACCTCCAATATTTGAATTTAGTAATGCTTCAGAAGACCAAAAGAGGCTCAGATTAGAAATAGATGTTTAGTAGATAGGATAGGTTTAAGTATTTAGAAATTAAGGTATAGAGAGTTTGCGAAATAAGTCTATAAAGAAAGATTAGGAGAATGTTAAGGGGAAAAAATCGAGAATAATAAAAACTAAAGAGGTAAAGGAAGTAAGAAATTGGACAACTGCTAAAGAAGTAAGGCATGGAACTTTAATAAGGGAGGTTCAGAGGAAGTCAATCTGAGGTGATTTCAAGTGGATAAGAACAGAGGTTTAGATATATTTTTGTTTTGTTTTGTTAGGTATGTGTTTTATGTTTTATGTGTTTAAAGTGTTTATGATTATAAAATGTGTGAGTGATATAAAAACCTGAAAACCAATAAAATCTTTTCTTGGGGGGGAAATCCTCGCACCTCCAGCCAACAAACAGCAGTGGCTGGACAAGGAGGAGGAGGGAGGCGATCCTGGGGAAAGGTAAACAAACGGGAGGAGAACGGCAAGGAGGAGGAGGAGGGAGCGATCCTGGGGAAAGGTAACTACCATAAACGGGAGGAGGAAGGGCAAGGAAAGCTTCGAAAGCGCGCACGTGCTTCTCGCTCCCTCTCTGTCATTGTCCGACAAGTCTCCTCCGAGCCTGCGGCGGCAGGGCACCTAAGCTCTGGCAGGATTCGGGCGAGAGGAGTCTTCCCCCCCCTCTCGCTCTCTGATTCCCTGCACGCCACAAGCAGGCTGCAGAACTTGGGAAAGAGGCGCTTCCCCCCCCCCCTGAGCCTCTCGCTGGGTTGCTGCTCCCTGCGCACCAGGAACAGGCGGGGCGTCGTTTTCCCCTGCGCCACTCGCTCTCTGGTTCCTTGCACGCCAGGAGCAGGCTGCAGAACTCAGGCAAGAGGCGCCTTTTCCCCCCGCGCCTCTCGCTGGGTCGCTGCTCCCTGCGCACCAGGAACAGGCGGGGCGTCTTTTTTTCCGCGCCACTCGCTCTCTGCCTCCTTGCACGCCAGAAGCAGGCTGCAGGACTTGAGCACCAGGAACAGGCAGGAGGGGCTGAGGCGGCAACGGGGACAATGGCGGCACTACGGCTTATTTTCGGGGTACGGCTTATTTTTTGCAAATGTGATAAAAACCTGCCATGGCTTACTTTATGACTACGCCTTAAAAAGGGGGAAACACGGTAGGTCAGGGGCAGAATGTGGATTATGGATGCACCTGGAGTGGCTCATACAGTGGGACTGAACATTCACCTGAGGGCATTGTCCTTCCTCCATTCCTTCCTTCTCTCCTTCTCCCCCTTTCCCCTCTTGCGTGCGCGCACGCACACCCCCCCCCCCTATCCCAAGTTCTTCTGGCAGAAATGGCTGATCTTTCTTTCATGCAGGTCTGGACTCATCAGAGAGATAATTCCTGGTGCATCAAACCTGATACAAAGGGGGCTAATGTCTATGGAAATTCGAAAGGGAATTAAGTCGATCACTTAATTAAATAATTTTAATATTTATGGAAAACAGAATGTAAGATAATAGCACCTTCCAATATGTAGAATTCCCATGCAGCAGTGGACTGGTAAGCAGACTATCAGTCTCTGGGGATAGCTCACCTGCCACTTCTCCTGTTCCATAGCCTCACAGGAGCATGCAGCTGCAGAATTAGCCATGGCCCTGGTGTGGACAGGATTGCAAACAACTCTCACAAGGGTGATTGGAATCACCAGCACAGAAGGCCCTACCACATGGATAGGCAAACTAAGGCCCGGGGGCCGGATCTGGCCCAATCACCTTCTAAATCCGGCCCGCAGACGGTCTGGGAATCAGCGTGTTTTTATTGAGTAGACTGCGTCCTTTTATTTAAAATGCATCTCTGGGTTATTTGTGGGGCATAGGAATTCGTCCATCCCCCCCCCCAAATAGTCTGGCCCCCCACAAGGTCTGAGGGACAGTGACCGGCCCCCTGCTGAAAACGTTTGCTGACCCCTGCGCCTACCGGCTGATCTTGATCCTTGGCTTAGCCTTAGACAGTGTTTTTTCTAGCTAAGCTTGCTGAACCTCCTGAAGAGCTGTCCATGGTCCTGACTGGAGTGGACAAAACTTTATTTATCTTCTTCCCCTGAAAGCCCTGAGGCTCAAAAGAGCAGGATAGGTAAGACAGAAGAAGGCTGGGCTCTGAGCTTCGATCTTGCTGGTGTCCTGGCAAGATCAGATCCCCACCTCCTTCTAACTTCTCTCTGTGCTGTGCAAAGTTGGGGAGAGGGAGACAATAAACTGTTCTGTTATCTTTGCTGAGCTTTCTTCTCTTCACCATAATAGTTAGAAAAACAATAAGGGAAATTAGAGGCAAGGAGAGGTGGGGATGTACCTGCCTGCCAGGGAAGGATATGAATGGAATACTTCTAGGGTTAGAAGACAGAGGCACGGTGGATGGGTCTGCATAGCTTTATTTCCCTTTTTTTGCATGGGAAAAAAGAAGCGTTCTCTCTCCCAGCAAGCGGGGAGCGTGAGTTGATTATATTGAGTTTACCTCTTACATTTTGGTTGGAGATCAATTTTAATGGATTTAACAGGGCCCCAGTGTTAGAGGATGAGAGGAGGGCTGGTGGGGAAGGAGAGCAGAACAGAAAGAGGTTTATTTCCTTGCACTAACATGATTACACTACCACCTGGCAGGGGAGGCGTCCATTGGCACCCTCCTATCTCTGTGCACTCCCTTTCCCCGGCTCCACATGTTTTGAGACTACAATTCCCATCATCCCTGACCACTGGTCCTGTTAGCTAGGGATGATGGGAGTTGTAGTCCCAAAACATCTGGAGGGCCAAGTTTGCCTATACCTGATTTAAAGCAATTCTACACAGAATAACAATGGTTCTCCATATTCAAGTAGCACATTTAGTGCAACGAAAGAAAATACCCCCCCCCAAATGCTCAGTTTGGTTCCCCAACCATTATCTCAGTTTCTGTTTGGCAATTTATTTTGTTCTGCTGGTGGCCCTCATTTGCCCAAGCTGTTGTGTAATCCAACTGGCTATAGGGGCTGCCATAATTATAAGCATCTAAGGGCTTGAACCCACATCCCTGAGATTACGATTATCTGAAAGAAGGCGTGGAGCCTGGGGAGTGGTGGTGGGACAACAATGAGTGGTCTCAGGGAAAAGAGGGAGAAGACTAGGAAGAGGAGGTGTTGGAAGCTGAAGGGGTAACAGAGTTCAGTGAGTTGGGAGAGTCTCTGGCAGAGAGAAGTCAAGAATCTGGGGCAGAAGCTGAAGCAGGTGAGTGGGAGGAGGGAGGCCAAGCGGCAGAGATGATTCAGGCTAGTGAAGAGTCTCTGGGAGGACTCCCCTCCCTCCCTGACTCCCAGAACCAGAAAAGGTATGAAACAGGAGGAGCAAAGACATGCAGGAGCAGTCTCTGATTGCTTGCAAGAAGCCCTGGAGAAGAGGAGGCAGAGATGGCTGTGGGAAGGTGGGTAACTGTTTTCGTGGAGTAGGACCTACAGAGCATGAGTTTCAGTGCTCATTAGGGCTGAAACTCAGCCAAATCTGTGAGGATCGTGTTTTGCTAATAAAGAGTTAGCTCCAGCTTTGAACTGTGAGTTTTACTCATCAACTTGTTCTGTGACAGTGGGCTAATAATAATAATAATAATAATAATAATAATAATAATAATTTATTATTTGTACCCCACACATCTGGCCGGGTCCCCCCAGCCACTCTGGGCGGCTTCCAACAAACATTCAAATACATCAAAATGTCAACAGATTTAGGGCTTTAAAGGTCAGCACCAACACTTTGAATTGTGCTCGGAAACGTACTGGGAGCCAATGTAGATCTCTCAGGACCAGTGTTATGTGGTCCTGGCGGCCACTCCCAGTCACCAGTCTAGCTGCCGCATTCTGGATTAATTCCAGTTTCCAGGTCACCTTCAAAGGTAGAGCGCATTGCAGTAGTCCAAGCGGGAGATAACCAGAGCATGCACCACTCTGGCGAGACAGTCTGAGGGCAGGGAGGGTCTCAGCCTGCGTACCAGATGGAGCTGGTAGACAGCTGCCCTAGACACAGAATTAACCTGCGCCTCCATGGACAGCTGTGAATCCAAAATGACTCCCAGGCTGTGCACCTGGTCCTTCAGGGGCACAATTACCCCGTTGAGGACCAGGGAGTCCCCCACACCCACCCGCCACCTGTCCCCCAAAAACAGTACTTCTGTCTTGTGAAGCAATGAAGCAATTGCCACTAACAAATGAAGCCAAGAGCTGTGAGAGAGATAGCAGAACAGGAGGAGAAAAATGGTGACATGAGCAACACTGAAGCAACATGAATGTTCCCCATTTTGTGACATTCATCCCACATTGGAGGTACTTCTTGACCAAAGACTACCATGAAATGTCACAAGTAGTTCAAAGGGCTAGTGTGTGTAAGATCTCAAGCATACTCTCCTGACTCAAATTTGTGCAGAAAAAGTCTATTTCACAGCCTCTTTAATTGAGAGGGATAAAAGCTTTTTTTTTAAAAAAAATTAAATAAAAACCTCATAATATTATGTACCTATTTGGTTAAGATTTAGTTTGGCCAGAAGACAACAAAGGATTAGGAACCTAATAGCCTTGCTGGATCAGACGAGAGGGCTATCTAACCCCATGTTCTCCTGCTCCCAGAGTGGCCAGGTTCCTATGGGAAACCCACAAGCAGGACCAACAATACTCAGCAGAAAATACTTTGGGGGAAGAAGTAGGAAATGAGTGCAAGACTCATTCATCCTGTTCCTACAGGGACCAACCAATATCTATGGAAGCCCAGAGGCAGGACATGAGTGCAATGGCAATTTCCCTCACTTGGGATTCTGAGCAGCTGGAATACAGAGGCAGACCACCCCCAATGGCAGAGAGAGTGTTTAGCCATCATGGCTAGTAGCCATTCATAGTAGCCTCATCATCCATGAATTGGGCTCCCTCCCTTTAAAGCTATCCAAGTGGGGGGGGGGCACCACTGCATGTTACTGATTTCCCACAACACATGGAAGATGGAGGTTGCATAAAGCCACTACTTCAAGTTTATGCCTGACCACCAAACTCTAAATGGGGCAACAATTTCTTTAATTAATTGTGCATTGTCTGAAGGAGTGCTTTTTGCCTCTAATCTAAATCTACAGCCAACAATTTAAGTGGGCAATCTCAAGGGATAGTATTGTGAGAGAGTGTGACCATCATCCCTGCCCCCATTCTCTACAACAAGGGAGTCCACATGGGACACTATGAACATTGTGGGACAACATGACCCATGGCCAAGATTGATGGAAGCTGAAGATCAATAACATCTGGAGGGGCATCATGTTGACCCCCCCCCCCGCTCTTTACCATTTATAGTTCTATAGGCTCCTATCACAGGGATAGGAAAGAAGTGGCCCTTGCACTGCTGTTGGAGTTCAATCCCTATCATCCCTGCTCACTGGCCTTTCTGGCTTGGGGCACATGGGAGTTGAAGTCCAAAAGGTCTGGAGGCCCATTGCATCTTCATTCCTGCTCCATCATGTCACCCTTTTACAATGCAATCCTGAGCATGCCATTCATAAGTTTCTCTGAGTTCAATTGGACTTAAACTCTCTAGCAAATGGGCTTATGATGGGAACCTTAGTCATTATCTCACCCCCCCTCCTTAACTATGAAAAAAGCATAAAAGTTTAAGCTGTCAACAGTGCCTTTTCTAACTGCCTTTTTCTTCTCTAGACCTTCAAAAGAAATATTTCTACACTTTCTTTTCCTTTTTCGCTTGCTTCCCCACCCCCACCCCAGCTAGTAGAGGAAAAAGGAAACATTTGGCAATTGCACCATATTGTGGATGACTAATAGGTTGTCTTATTCATACAGAGAACTGAGAACATTGCTTTAAAAAACACGCACACCAATATATGCAGATTTGTGCATAAATCTAAAGTTCTCATTTTTCTGGAAAAATGTATGAGGGCTTTTTTTCCTCATCCCACCCCACAAGAAGGCCACTTTGCAGAATTTTCTCTGAATATTGTCCACCATGTTTGTGTGTGGCAACAGCCATCGCCCACACCCCATGTCCACACAATGCCCCAAATCCCAGAAGGATCTCAGGTATGGGGCACTGCAGAGAACAGGAAATGTCCCCCGGTTGTTGCTGTTGCTGCTGCTGCTGCTGCAGGATACCCCCAACCCAATCAATCCTGGTACTGTTGCTAATGGTGAATCCCACCCCCTCACAAACTGTGGGATAATTTCTCCTCCCCCTGGAGGAATGTGGAGAAATGCCCCACTCCAATTTCTGAACCCACCGTGTGAATATTTTTTGAGGGGTCTTTTGCATATAGCTCTAGTTACATACATTATGCCTAGATTACTAAAATGGGAGTGGACACTTGGACCATTACAGCAGTGACCTGAGCATCAGCAAGAATATAATTCATAGGCACATATGAATTATATGGTGTAGTGGTGTGGTGGTGTAGTGGTTAAGAGCGGTAGACTTGTAATCTGGGGAACCAGGTTCGCGTCTCCACTCCTCCACATGCAGCTGCTGGGCTAGTCACACTTCTTTGAAGTCTCTCAGCCCCACTCACCTCACAGAGTGTTTGTTGTGGGGGAGGAAGGGAAAGGAGAATGTGAGCCGCTTTGAGACTCCTTCAGGTAGTGATAAAGCGGAATATCAAATCCAAACTCTTCTTCTTCTTCTTCTACTACTACTACTATACATTACTTGCCAGTCTTTCTGTAACTGTCTAGTCACTGTGTAATCTAGGGATGGGGAAACCTGTGACCCGCCACATGATTTTGGACTGCAGCTCCTATTATCCCTGACCTTTGGCCAGTCTCACTAGTGCTGATGGGAGCTGGAATCCATAATGCATTGGGATTCTGCCATGTCCTGAACCATTAATAATTCCTTGCCACACCTGCCTCTTAGTAAAGCAGTGGGCTTTGCAAATGTGTTCTTGGTGAGGGTTCAAAGGAGGGCAACAAAGAGGATCCGTAATATTGAAAAAGAAGTCTGATGAGGAATGGTTGAAAGAACTAGTGAGGAGATGACTTAGAGGGCTGTCACACAGAAGAGCGCAGCAGCTTGTTCCCTGTTGATGTCCCAGAGGTTAGGACTCACTCTAACTGGCTTAATTTACATAAGGGAGGTTTGTGTTTATGGTAAGCGTAGTTTGGCAATGGACTGAGTGGCCCAGAGGACTGCTGGCCTCTTTATCACTGGAGATTTTCCAGTCAAGGCTGAGCATTCTGTGTGCATGTTCCAGCTCTGAATTTCCTGCATCAAACAAGGTGTTTGACCACAAAGTCCTTCTTGCCAGTCTTGGTAAGAGCAGCCCTGCTGCTCATCTTTTCAGCCCAACACTTGCCTCTGGGGGTGGAGGAAGTGGTGGCTGGGAGGAGTGCTCCCCCCTGCCATGTAGGTAGGCTAGCTCTGCTTACCACTGCCTAGTCCTCTGTGTTTATCACATATATCCCTGGTCTGAGACTTGGAGAACTATAGAGAGGCACTCCCCTTTCCTAAAATGTTGGTGTGAAATGTTTGATCCTGTGAATGGGCCATTTCCTTATCCATTCCCCTCTTTTGTTCTTTCACAGGTTTCTTCTCTACACAGAAGGCCCTGGGCAGATTTCTGTCATCAGTAAGTGCTATAGACTGTTTCCTTCTCCCAGTTACAATTTTGTGTTGGTTTTGCCCTGCTGAATAACTTCATCACACATCTCAGGACGCATCCACACCATGCATTTAGGACATGCTCATACAACTTTAAACACTCATGGCTTCCACTCCCCTTGCAAGAATCCTGAGAGTTGGAGATTGTTAGTGGTGCTGAGAGTTGTTAGGGGGTTCCTAGTCCCGTCACAGAGCTACAACACCAAAAGTTCCCTGTGAAGAGACTCTCAAACCATTCCAAAATTCTTGGGCCATGATTGTTTATAGTTGTATCATGGCACTTTAAATGTATAGTGTGAATGAGGCCTTAGTAAGATCAAAGCAATCTTTTTCTATGTGGCGATTAGCACCCAGGTCTGCAAAACTGCTCACCAAACTAGTCAAATGTGTCTCACCAGCAACATATGGTGGTCCATCAGAATCTTAACAAACCAATGAACGGGTTCTTATACACTTGTTGAGCTACAGTAAGGAGCTGAATTTGGCTTCCTGAAAGATCTTCATTGGCTCCCAGTATGCTTTGGAACACAATTCAAAGTGTTAGTGCTGATCTTTAAAGCCCTAAATGACCTCAGCCCAGTATACCTGAAGGAGCGTCTCCACACCCATTGCCCAGCCCAGACACTGAGGTCCAGCGCCGAGGGCCTTTTGGCGGTTTCCTCACTGCGAGAAGTGAGGCTACAGGGAACCAGGCAGAGGGCCTTCTCGGTAGTGGCGCCTGCCCTGTGGAACGCCCTCCCAGCAGATGTCAAGGCAATAAGCAACTATTTTATAAAAGACAACTGAAGGTGGCCTGTTTAGAGAAGTTTTTAATGTTTGATGCTGTATTGTTTTAAATATTCGGTTGGAAGCTGCCCAGAGTGGCTGGGGAAACCCAGCCAGATGGGCGGGATTTAAATAATAAATGATTACTATTATTATTATTTCTGTATGAGTCACAAGTTGTGCAGTTGTCCTGCTCTAAAAATGTGGTTTGCCACTTGCTGGTTGAGAATGTTGTGAATATGAAATACTTGTCTCACTAAAGAAAGTCCCAAAGCAACATACAAGGAGCAGCAGTCCACAAACTATTTTTGCTTATGGCCTACGCAGTTGTTCTTTCCCTCAGCACATGCAGAGGATCATTCTTTACATGGAATGTAGTTTAAAACTTTCTGCAATGTGTTTATTTTACATCCACGGGATGTGCCTTCCTCACTCTGCACTGGCAGATCTTGAAGGATGTCAAATGGATAATTCAATTAAGATGCTGATGTGATTCAGGATGAAAAGGGGGATTCATCAGCTCCAAGATCAGCCCCTAAGGCTTTGGATTCTCAGCATCCAGACACACCTTCTTGAAAGTTCAGAAGGCAGATGGTGATGTGAGGCATCTAACCCAGCTAGAACAGAGCAGAAACTTGCCCTCAGGAGCTCACGGAGGTGTGTGGCTTACATAAAGAACAAGCAGGACATTTGGAGCCCATAAAGAAATGTGAAAGACCAAAGAGGGATGATATCTGGGCCAGATGACTGGATGGCATCATCAGTGACCTTTTCAGCAACAGGGTTGTTTCAGAGCTATAGTTTTTTGGCTTGTTTTCTACAGTCTACTTGCTGTTTCATTTACTTCCAGTTTGCAGTGTTAGCAGATCTTGTGCAAGCTCTTGTGTGAGGGATTTGGGTTGGGTCTCTATAGCAATTTAATGGAAAGGAGAAAGGCCTTGGGATGGTCTACAACTACTTGCCTCATTTCACGCCTGTTTTCATGTGTGATGAAAAGTCCCTTCTGATTCCAGTAACTTGCAATGCTGATAATATAATAATATAATAATAATAATTTATTATTTGTACCCCGATAAGAGAACATACGGACTATAATAGGTGTCCTGCTTTTGTGAGAAGTTACGTGTACTGTAAATTGCAAAAATGTTTTGAAAATAAATAAAAATGATATTAAAAAAATAATAATAATAGGTGTCCTGCTGAATCAGACCCATCTAGTCCACATCCCTTTTGCTTAGTGGCCAACCAGATGCCTCTGGGAATCCAGCAAGCAGGATTTGAGAGCAAGACCCCTCTCCTCTCCTGCGATTTCCAGCAACTGGTACTCAGAAGCCTTGCTGCACCCAACTGTGGAGTCAGAGCAGAGCCATCCTGTGCCATTGATAGGCTCCTCCTTCATTAATTGGTCTAATTCTCTTTTAGAGCCATCCTGCTCTCATAGTAGCCATTCAGATGCTCCTGGGGAGCCTGACTTGAGTGCAAACAGGACTTGAGCGCAACAATACTCTCCCCAATTGTGATTACCAGCAACTGATCTACAGAGACATACTGCCTTCAGTACTGGAGAGCATACAGGACCTTTATGTCTAGTAGCCATTGATACCTGTATCCTTCATGAAATCCTCTAAGCCACTATGAAAGCCACCCAAGTTGGTGGCCATCACCCCCCTCCAGTGGGGGGGAGTTCCATGGTTTAATGATGTGCAGTGCCCTGAATCTTCCAGCATTCAACTTCCCTGGGTGGCCCCAAGTTCAGGGGCATAGGAAGGGGGGCAGTGGGGGTGGCTCGCTCCGGGTGTCATCCCTGTGTGTGTGTGGGGGTGACAAAAAGGCACACTGCGGGGGGCTCGCTCCACTGCCCCGTGCACTATGGATTGCCCCGCCACCGCCATCAAATATGGTGGTTCGCCCCACTGTTGCACACGGTGGATCACACACACCCCACACACAGCTCGCACTGCCCCCCCCAGGCGCCATGCAGCGAACTCCACCACTGCCCAAGTTCCAGCACTGTGACCTTTTTAGGCCAAAGGGGTTGCTTTCTCTCATGAGCATTATCTGAGGGCCGCATTCTAATGGTGTCTGTGTGGGAGATGAGAGGGAATGTGGATGAGGGAATATTGATTAATATTTCCTATCCCAGCTTGTGCTAACAAGCTCCAAACTAGCAGAGTTTCTCATCCCCAATAAAGCGCAGCAAAGCGTGGCGTTTAAGTTCCTATGAACTTCTAGAATAAGGCAGATCCTGGCACATATTTCCCCTGGTTCCCTCTTAAAAGAAAATACACGACACATAAGCTTATAAAAGTATAAAGGTTTTACTCACAGTCATTTCAAGCTTCTACAGTCTCAGAAAGGCAGGCTAGCTTAGATTAAATGTATTTACATGTGGAGATTCTCCTTAAGGGAGAAAGGCTCCATGTGGGCCTCTCTTGGCTGGAAGCCAAGAGAGCATCTCCTGAGATGTTGCATCCTCGGAGTCCTGGTGGGAAGAGAGGGAGAGTAGCAGCTCACCTGTATCTTTGAATAGCTACAGGTAAGGCCACTCCCACTTCTGGTCACACAAAGGAAGTGATTTCAGTCTTGGCACAGGAAACTCTACCTGGAGGACCAAGTCCCCTTTGTGTACACTCTAGGAATGTTGTGATTGACTGCACCAGTGTTATACATCCCACAAACCCCTTCTCAGTCTGAACAACATTTAACAAACATAAAACAACTTTATTCAACCACCCAGAGTCCCAGCTTGACACGCAGGTTCTGGAAACTCTCTCGTGGCAAGGGTTTCGTGAGAATGTCCGCAGTCATCTCCTGAGTATTACAGTAGGACATTTCTACTAGTCCATCTTGGATCATCTGGCGAATGAAGTGATACCTGACCCCAATGTGTTTTGAACGTGCAAGGAACTTTTCGGTTTGCGCTAGTTGCAGGCAGCCTTGATTGTCCTCCATCAAGCTGACAGGTCCTTTTCTCGGCAAACCAAAATCTGTCAGGAGTTGATCCAGCCAGATGATCTCTCTGCATGCTTCCGAAGCTGAAATATATTCACTTTCTGTGGACGATAAGGCTACACATTTCTGTTTATAACTGCCCCAAATGATAGGTGCATTTCCAAACATAAAAACATAACCACTTGTGGATTTGTAATCCGCCTTATCCCCAGCCCAATCTGCATCACTGTACCCAACCAACTTAGGGTCCCTTACAGCTGGCAATTTTAATTTACAATTCATTGTACCCTTGAGGTAACGCACCACCCTCTTGACCCCACCCAAGTCATGTTCAGTGGGAGAACTCACTTTTCTGCTTAGGATCCCCACTGCACTTGCTATGTCAGGTCTGCTGGTAGTAACCAAATACAAAAGTTTACCAATCGCTGACCTGTATTCGCTGTTGTCTGGCAGCAGCTTCGAATCTTGTTGATTCTTTAGAAAATCTGTGGCCATGGGTGTCGCGACAGGGTGTGCACCTTGCATCTGCATACTTTCTATCAGTTCTATTATCTTCTGCTTCTGGCTGAGAAGAAATGAGCCGTCTTCTTCTCTCTCAATTTGAATTCCCAAGTAATACTGGACAAGTCCCAATTCCTTTACTTCCACCTCTTTGTTGAGATGTCTGACTATGTCTCTATAGTCTCTGTCATTGGACGTTGATATTAATAAATCATCGACAAAAGCCAGAATGTAAGAGAATTGTCCATTTCTGTTCTTAGTGTACAGGCACTTGTCAGCTGTTGACTGCTTGTACCCAAGCTGAACCAGCATTTCATGTAATTTCTGGTTCCATGCTCTTGCAGCTTGTTTCAAACCGTAAATTCCTTTCTGAAGTTTACATACAAAATGTGCCTCATTTTGCTTGATAAAGCCTTTGGGCTGCTTCATATAAATCTGTTCAGAAATCGTCCCATGAAGAAAAGCTGTTGCTATGTCGACATGACGGACTGATAGGCCTTTAGATGCTGCAATACTTAGAAGTAATCTAACACTGCTGTATCGCACTGTAGGCGCAAATACTTGATCATAGTCTTCGCCATACTGTTGTGAAAATCCTTGTGCTACAAGCCTAGCTTTGTAGTGTTGCACCTCCCCTTCTGACCCCTTCTTAAGCTTGAACACCCACTTGGACCCAATTGCCTTCTTACCAGGAGGTAGCTCTGTCAGGGTCCAGGTCTTGTTGCGATGCAGTGCATCCATCTCTTCCTGCGCGGCTTGCTTCCAGAGACTGGCCTCAGCAGCTGGCAACCGTTGAACCTGTTCCCACGTGGAAGGTTCCTGTGGTGGCGCCGACCCTGCAAAGTAGGACAGTCGTAGTGGTGGAACGCCTCTGTTGGACCTGGAGGAACGTCTGACCTCTGGCTCTTGTTGAACCGCATCAGCTTCCTCATCTCCTTCCAATGGCGGCATCCCTGCATACGGGTCCTCTTCGTCTCTGGAGCCTTCTGACATCTGGTCCTCCGCGTCTTCTGGGGTGTCATCTGTAGGGGGTGCTACAACACTAGGAGGTACAATACTAGGAGGTGGATTAGTTTCTGGTATGGCTTCAAAAGGAAAACTTACAAACTCCTCTGTTGGTGGCTCATTGGAACAGTCAATTGCTGTGTTCCTTGTGTCAGCCTTTTCATACTCCTCAAAATGAATCACGTGATGTGAACTTGTTTTCCCTGTTTGTAAGTCCACAACTCTGTAGCCTTTTCCTCCAGAAGCGTATCCAACTAGGATACCAGGCTTTGCTCTGGAGTCAAGTTTGTGTCTGTGCTCCTTGGGCACGTGGTAATAGCACAAACTTCCAAATACACGTATGTGTGACAAATTTGGGACTCTTCCATGCCAAAGTTCAAATGGCGTGCGCTCTGTGCCTTTTGTTGGCAGCCTATTCTGTATATAAATCGCAGTATTTGCTGCCTCACCCCAAAGTTTCTTCGACAAGTTGGATCCTTTTAGCATACACCTTGTCATCTCTAGGATGGACCTAAATTTCCTCTCAGCAATAGAGTTTTGTTGAGGTGTGTAGCTTACTGTGGTCACATGTGCTATGCCTTCCTGAGCCATGAAGGCTTCCATTTCACGTGAGCAAAACTCCCCACCATTATCGGACATTAGGGTGGTGGGTGCTCGATGGAATTTGTTCTTGACCATGCTTACGTATTGCTTGAACAATTCCACTGTTTCACTCTTCTCTTTGAGAAGGTATCCCACACAAAACTTTGAATAATCATCCAAAAAGATAAGAATATACCTATTTCCTCCTAAAGAAGGTATATTCATAGGTCCAGCTAAATCAGTGTACACAATGTCCAGAACTTTTGTGCTTCTCTTTTCTGCACAACGTGGGAAAGAAGGTTTGACTCCTTTTTCACTTACACAAGTTATACACTTTGGTGTGGGTGTGTTACTTTTGTTTACCTGTAGACCTCTCACAAGATCTCCATTCTGCAGTTCCTGGATGACTCTGATATCCCGGTGACCCAGTCTTCGATGCCAGAGCTCCAGATCTGCTTCATGCTTCTGCTTGGATTGGGCGACTTGTGCTGATTGGTTTTCTGAAACGTTAATCTCATAAACACCATTGATTAATTTCCCTTGAGCGTAAACCTCACAATTTTTCGTTACATTGCATTTTCCATTGGCAAATGTAACCTTGAAACCTTTCTTGTCTAAAGCAGACACACTAAGCAAGTTACAGTTCAATTCTGGGACATATTGAACGTTAGGCACAGTTGTTTCAAGAGATTCATTGTTCACCTTGAATTTCAAACGCATTGAACCTGTACCTTGTGATTTTAGAACATTTCCATCAGCAATCTGGATTTCAGTCCATTCACTATCATTAATTTCTCTGAAATATTCTCTTTTATGCGCAAAATGGCTTGTAGCTCCCGAATCTAAAATAAATTGGTCACTTTTCCTTTCATTTCTTTGCACATTTAAACTCTTTTCTTGCAGTAGAAATGTACGCTCGTGACCCCCCTTCTTTTCACCTTTTGGTTGAAAGGGGCGGGACTTATTCTTGGGCTTCTGGCAACTCCTTGCAATGTGCCCTTTTAAATTGCAGTTATGGCATATTAATTCTTTGGACACTTCCTTAGACTTGGGAAATTGTTTAGAAACATAACTTGTGTCCCTCCTTGGATTCCTTTGCGGAGAATCAAGGTAATCTCTGCATTCCTCTCTTAAGTGATTTGCTAGTTCATTAAAAGTCAAATCTCTTGTGTGGTCCATTATACTCTTAAATGAAGTAAATTCTTCTCCTAATGATGCCAGCATAAAAGTCACTTTGGTTGCATCATCAAAAGCTCTGGGAGTTAGGGCAATCCTTTGAACAATTTCATTAAAGTCCTTAAAATGCCCTGTAAATTGTTCTCTAGAATTCATCTTTAACTTCAGCAGTTTATCCAACAAATGTCTATAAGAGTTCTCTGATGATTGTGCATAAACCCTCTCAATATCCTTTAGAATCTGAGATGCATCACTTTCATAGTCAATCAGAGATAAATGCTCATCTTTCAAACTGCTCAAAATTATGTGTTTAGCTTCTGCATCTTGCCTTTCCCAATCTGCTTTCTTGGTTAAATCAGCAAAATCAGGTTTGGGATCTTTCACCGCTTTAAGCACTTGTTTTGCACCAAGATGCACTAAAAGGCGCTGCTTCCATTGCACAAAGTTACGATCATTCAGCAGCATAAAGCTTGATCTTGCTTCACTATCAAAACCTGAGCTTGCCATCTTAATCCTCAAAAATTTAAAAAATTTCCAAAATTTCCAAAATTCCCAAAAATGGTTAAAATTCAAAAATCAAAACTCAAAAATCTCAAAATGCAAACTAATCTTCACTGCCTCTGAGGTCTGTGAGCTCTGAGGGAGGGGAGGGGTCGCTAATCCCCTTTTTCACAGCACAATGGAGAACAAAGGACCATGTGCTTACCAGGAAGTACAAACAGAAAAATTCTACTCTGCCAAAAATCACAATCCAAAGCAATCCTTTAAAAATACACAAAATACGCAGTTCTGGGCCTCAAAACCCTTTGTGGGAGATGAGAGGGAATGTGGATGAGGGAATATTGATTAATATTTCCTATCCCAGCTTGTGCTAACAAGCTCCAAACTAGCAGAGTTTCTCATCCCCAATAAAGCGCAGCAAAGCGTGGCGTTTAAGTTCCTATGAACTTCTAGAATAAGGCAGATCCTGGCACATATTTCCCCTGGTTCCCTCTTAAAAGAAAATACACGACACATAAGCTTATAAAAGTATAAAGGTTTTACTCACAGTCATTTCAAGCTTCTACAGTCTCAGAAAGGCAGGCTAGCTTAGATTAAATGTATTTACATGTGGAGATTCTCCTTAAGGGAGAAAGGCTCCATGTGGGCCTCTCTTGGCTGGAAGCCAAGAGAGCATCTCCTGAGATGTTGCATCCTCGGAGTCCTGGTGGGAAGAGAGGGAGAGTAGCAGCTCACCTGTATCTTTGAATAGCTACAGGTAAGGCCACTCCCACTTCTGGTCACACAAAGGAAGTGATTTCAGTCTTGGCACAGGAAACTCTACCTGGAGGACCAAGTCCCCTTTGTGTACACTCTAGGAATGTTGTGATTGACTGCACCAGTGTTATACATCCCACAGTCTGGGGCCAGAGGCAAAAGGAACAACCTTTGTACTGTAGGCTCATTTCTATATGCTCTCACACCCCTCTCTAGCCTCCATCGTTATTTATCTGTTTGTAACATTTATAGCCTTCTCCAAGAAGCTCAAGGTGGTGTCTGTGGTTCTCCCCCTCCTCATTGACCCCCCCACAGCAATCCTGTGAGGTAGGTTAGGCGGAGAGGCAATGACTGGCCCGAGGCCACCCAGTGAGCTTCGTGACTCAGTGGGGATTGGAACCCGGGTCCCACAGGACCTATTCCAACACTCTAAGTGCTGCAGCACTCTGGCTCTAAGACAAGAAAGAGGTGCTAATAGATTTCAAGGGCATCTTCTAACCAGGTAGAGACACTCCAGGAGACTGTGAAGGGTAGAGCCTTCAGAAAGAGGATATTCAGTGGTGGGAGGGTGGCCTGGGGTGACCCCAGTTCCCCCAATGGTCATCCCTGCTTTGTACTAGTGTCGAGAATGGTGGAATCTGATAAGTAATATTAACATCATGGTGGCTGCTAACTAAATTCAGGGGTTTTAAAGTCAGGTTTGCCTATTTCATGCAGGAGAAGTAATATGGCTATAAATCCACAACAACTTAACAGAACTCCATGCTAAAAGGCATTCTGTCCCTGGGCATCACACATTGGTGATAGCTCTCATCAGGATTCATGACCTGCTTGTTACCTGATTAGCCATGGTGTCTTAACCAGAATGCTGTGTTGGCGGGTGGGGGGCGGCGGCTTTGATTTCATCCAGCTCATCTTATTTATTTACTAAACTTTGGAAACCTTAATAAGCACACATGCTGAATCTGAGACTTTTTTCTTCACTGCTCAGATTTCTTTATATTTTAAGCAGTGGAATTAGCGTTATTAATAGCATAAGAATTTGATGATTCTTTCTGTTCTATGTTTAAATAATATATTTTTCTTGCAAATGATAACATGGAGCAGAGAAAGGAACGGTTTGCATATTGGCAGAGCAATTACCTTCTGGAGGGAATGGAATGGGGCCGTTTGCCTGTGGCTGGAAAACCAGCAATGAAAACTATATACCCATATGTATCATAGAATGATAGATTTGTAGTGCTGGAAGGGACCTAAGGGGTCGTCTAATTCAACACCCTGCAAGGCAGGAATCACAATTAAGAATCACTGACAGATGGCCATCCTGCTTCTGTTTAAAAACCTCCAATGATGGGATGTCCAGCACCTTTCATAGTGGCCAATTCCACAGATCTTGCTGTCAGAAAGTTTCCCCTCATGTCTTCCTAGTGTGCTTTACGTGCTTGTCTCGGTATGAATGCCTTTAGGAGATGGTAGACATCTCAACCCCTAGGGCAACAGTGTTAACAGAGAAATCACTGAAGGTGCTGGTGCTAGTTAGAAAGATATGAGAGGGAGAGGACTAGTAGAGCTGCCCAAACTGTTTTCCCTGGTTCAGAAAACAATTTTGCCTACCTTGGGGTGAGGAACCTGTTTTTAATTAAACATTAAAAACTTCCCTACACAGGGCTGCCTTCAGATGTCTTTTAAAAGTAGGATAGTTGCTTATTTCCTTGGCATCTGATGGGAGGGTGTTCCACAGGGCAGGCACCACTACCGAGAAGGCCCTCTGCCTTCCAAGCTTGTTGCTGTTTGAGTTGGGCAGTGAAAAAGCATGGCAGAGAGGTCACTGGCTGGAAGTGAAGCACCTTGGGGTACAGCTGGTTGCGTTGGGAATCTCAACCAGCCTGCTGTAGGAGACTGTTTGCATCTACTATGTGCTGCTTGGATTATTGCAAATACAGCCATACCTTGCAAATCAAACAGAATCCATTTCGGAAGTCCATTCAACTTCCAAAATGTTGGAAAACCAAATCACGGCTTCTGATTGGCTGCAGGAACGGATGCCACGGATGCCCCGTCAGATGTTTGGGTTCCAAAAGAACATTTGCAAACCGGAACAATCACTTCCGGGTTGGCGGTGTTCGGGAGTCAAAACGGACGAGCTCCAGGGCGTTTGACAATCAAGGTATGACTGTATCTGAAGAAGTGTGCATGCACACGAAAGCTCATACCAAGAACAAACTTAGTTGGTCTCTAAGGTGCTACTGGAAGGAATTTTTTTATTTTATTTTGTTTTAAGGTATGACTGTATTAGTGACACCATAAAGGTTCACATCTAAAAGAAGTTGATTTCTTAAATACTTTTCTTGGACTTCTCATCACCTGAGGTAGTTGGGGAATTGGGCAGCTACAGCTTTCCCCACCTACCATCCCACTGGCTCTGTTGTTAGATAATGGCATGGCTATGGACATAATGCGGATGGAAAAGGTGCTTCAAATCCACAGGGATTTGCCTTCCAGACTAATTTTGATGGGTAGCTTTTAGGCAGCATAAAACTGTAACAAGAGTCCTGCTAGATGAGGGCAATGGGTCATTGAGTCCAACATCCAATAGCAGACAAACAGGTGCTTCCTTGAAGGCCACCTAAAGTGACATCAAGACAACAGCCCATAAGAGCTTTGAACCTGAAGGTAATATAGGATGATCAGGGTTAAAACATGAGTCCTCTCTCATTTTCATCTAATTCTTCTTATTTTTTCATGAAACGTGGTCTTAAACATCAAACTCTTCCCAACTTCTCTTGGTGAGATTTTGTGAGGGAGGCCTTATTGCTGTTTGTATTTTTCATTGTCTTTGGACAGGACTGCAAATGTTGCTACAAGTGTGATTTGATGAATAGTCAGGAGGGTGAACAAGGCTCTAAAGTTCAGCATTTTCACTTCTTTTGCATAAGCAATTCACTCTTGTCAGAGACTAGATAAGCGAGACAGCTGGACTCCCCCCCCCCCCCACTTTCTAGCAGAAATAATAAAATCAGTGACATTTCTCTTGTCTTCTGTTAACCCCCCCCCCAGTGTCTTGTCACTTTCTTCAGCGTAATGGTTAATGCAAAAATATTTGCCACATTCAGTGAATATGATTTGCTCTGTTGCTTGTTCATGGACATTTGGACATAAGAGCATTCTCATTTCCATTTCCTGTCACAGAACAATAGTGTTGGCTGACACCAGTCATAGAGTCACAGACCTATGGAATTGGAAGGGACCCCAAGGGTCATCTAGTCTAAACCCTTCCATGCAGGAACCTCAACTAAAGCATCTATGACAGATGGCCAGCCAACCTCTGCTCAAAAACCTCCAAGGAAGGAGAGTCCATAGTCGTCTAAGGAATCTCCCTTCCAAGGGAGTCCATTCCAAAGTCAAACAGCTCTTATTGTCAGAAAGTTCTTCCTGGAGTTTAGTCATAAAATACGGATTTTTCATAATAGTTTAGTACAAAATCTGTAATTTACTGGTGATGCACTGAAGAATATGTATCCTATATAATAAAGTTGCTGTGTCCCTGCGCCCGTTCTGTGTGTCACGGAAGTGCGCTAAGGGCATGTCCGTGTCCCACACGGACGCAGGGATTGGAGCGGGCGGAGAGGGGGGCGTGTCCGCGAGGCAGCGGCGGCGCACGCGCGTTGTCAGTTGCGCCAGCGCCGCTGCCTCTCACGGACGCAGAGGGCCGCCCCATCCTCGCCGCCGCTACTGCCGCCGCTACAGCCGCCCCCGGGAAAACGAAGAAGGGGGAGGGAGCCCCTCTCCACCCCCCAGCGGCCGCTGTTCTGCCTCCTCCTGCCTCCTCCTCCTCTAGCGCCCGTTATTGAACGGGCTAACTTCAACTAGTTTTAAATAAAACGATTGCACAACATGCAGATAAATAATGTACAATGGGATAAGATGTAATGGGATTAGCATGGAACAGGATGGTGCAGACCTATGACAGTGTGCCACTGAGACCAGAAAGGAATGGAATTAGAAACACATGCCATCTCTTACTGATACCCACAGAAACCTGGGGTCTCTGAAGCACAAAGGCTGAGTTGAAGAGCACTTGCACATATTTTTGCAGGGGGAAAGTGCATTTGAGGGTCCAAAAACCTCCAAAGATGCCCCCCACCTTTTTGCCTGTTGCATCCAGAACATTTATGTACATGTATGTATGTATTCTGGGACCCAGGTGGCGCTGTGGGTTAAACCACAGAGTGGTTTGCATGAGCTCCCATTGCTCTGTCCCAGCTCCTGCCAACCTAGGAAGTAAGTATATAAGTAAATTAATTTTTATTTATACCCCGCCCTCCCTGGCCAAGACCAGGCTCATGGCGGCTAACATCAAATGTCAAATACACTAAAACACAAACCTAGCAGTTTCAAATCATGCCAGTGCAAGTAGATAAATATTTTTAAAAATATTTTTATTAGTTTTAATTATAACAAACATCATATAAAAATAAACATAGAAAAGTTTAAATACAACTGTAACATTTTCTATACTGTTTATACAGTCAATCCAACATCATAATGTGGGGTTTCTCAAATCCCTTGACTTCCCTCTCCCCTCTCCATGGTGCCAGTATTTTCATTATTAATTCATGCATGTCCAAATTAAATTCTCCATCTATTCATATCTAATTTTATGTTGTGTTAAAATATTGCAAATGTTTTTCCGAATACTGCTGATGTATCAACTTGTATACAATGCTTTGATATAGAGCTCCCATCGCTCTGTCCCATCTCCTGCCAACCTAGCAGTTTGAAAGCACACCAGTGCAAGTAGATAAATAGTACCGCTGCGACGGGAAGGTAAACAACATTTTCCGTCACGATGTTCCGTTGCGCCAGAAGCGGCTTAGTCATGTTGGCCACATGACCTGGAAAAGCTGTCTGTGGACAAACGCCGGCTCCCTCGGCCTGAAAGCGAGATGAGCGCTGCAACCCCAGAGTCGCCTTTTACTGGATTTAACCGTCCAGGGGTCCTTTTACCTTTACCTACTATATCTGAATGGATTGAGAAAAGTTGGTCCCTAGTAACTATGATTAGGCTAATGTCTTACAAAAAGAGTACATATAAACCAGCCTAACTGGTTTATGAGAAAAGGGATATTTTTTGAAATGTTTTGAAACAAGTTCAGTGATAATGTTCAACCTTATGCTGCTTTCAGCCTGTTGTAACACCATTTCTGTATGCTCTTTATAGTTGGTTTATATCTAAAATATATCTAAAACAACAAGAACCTCAAAATGGTTTACAAAATAATATAAAACAATAGAATTATTAGTAAAAACCATTAAAACATTTAAAAAATTAGAATGAGCAAGGAACTGAAAATTCTGACTCCCTCTCCACTTTCCGGTCTGCACACAATGAGACTGTTGCCCAGGAGGCTGAGCCAGGGGCATGCCTGTTGTGTCCTTCTCAGCTGCCAGAGGGCACCTGAGAATGATGCAACAGCTCACAGTGCCCTAGAATCATAGAATCATAGAATCATAGAGTTGGAAGAGACCACAAGGGCCATCCAGTCATTGAATCATAGAATCATAGAGTTGGAAGAGACCACAAGGGCCATCCAGTCCAACCCCCTGCCAAGCAGGAAACACCATCAAAGCATTCCTGACAGGTGGCTGTCAAGCCTCTGCTTAAAGATCTCCAAAGAAGGAGACTCCACCACACTCCTTGGCAGCAAATTCCACTGTCGAACAGCTCTTACTGTCAAGAAATTCTTCCTAATGTTTAGGTGGAATCTTCTTTCTTGTAGTTTGAATCCATTGCTCCGTGTCCGCTTCTCTGGAGCAGCAGAAAACAACCTTTCTCCCTCCTCTATATGACATCCTTTTATATATTTGAACATGGCTATCATATCACCCCTTAACCTTCTCTTCTCCAGGCTAAACATACCCAGCTCCCTAAGCCGTTCCTCATAAGGCATCGTTTCCAGGCCTTTGACCATTTTGGTTGCCCTCCTCTGGACACGTTCCAGCTTGTCAATATCCTTCTTGAACTGTGGTGCCCAGAACTGGACACAGTATTCCAGGTGAGGTCTGACCAGAGCGGAATACAGTGGTACTATTACTTCCCTTGATCTAGATGCTATACTCCTATTGATGCAGCCCAGAATTGCATTGGCTTTTTTAGCTGCTGCATCACACTGTTGGCTCATGTCAAGTTTGTGGTCTACCAAGATTCCTAGATCCTTTTCGCTTGTACTGCTCTCAAGCCAGGTATCACCCATCCTGTATTTGTGCCTTTCATTTTTTTTGCCCAAGTGTAGTACTTTACATTTCTCCCTGTTAAAATTCATCCTGTTTGCCTTGGCCCAGTTCTCTAATCTGTTAAGGTCATTTTGAAGTGTGATCCTGTCCTCTGGGGTATTAGCCACCCCTCCCAATTTGGTGTCATCTGCAAACTTGATCAGGATGCCCTCAAGCCCATCATCCAAGTCATTGATAAAGATGTTGAATAAGACTGGGCCCAAGACAGAACCCTGTGGCACCCCACTAGTCACTTCTCTCCAGGATGAAGAGGAGCCATTGATGAGCACCCTTTGGGTTCGGTCAGTCAGCCAGTTACAAATCCAATGAATGGTAGCATTGTCTAGCCCAGTGTTTCTCAACCTCCTCGGGGCAACGGCACACCTGCCCCATGGAAAAAAATCTCGCGGCACACCACCACCACATCCGCGCGCCCTGGCGGGAGGGAGGGGAAGGACCCAGGCGAGATCCCCCTCCCCAAATCATCCCAAACACCGCACGCCAGACATGGGGAAAGGTGTTTTTGCGGAGGGCGGCGCGCGATCCCGCTGCCCTGGATGCGCGCGCGCTGCGCGGGGACAGATCCCCGCCTGACTAATGGGATCTCTCCCGCGAAGAAGCCCCCACCTCCCTCGCCGTTTTTATTTTGGATTTGAGGCTGGTGCTCTCTCTCTCCCCCACCTCCTTTTTCTTTTTTGGTAAAGGAGTTTCTACCCCTCCTTGCGTCAGCCTCACGTCACTTTGCCGGTGGCAGCCCCTGAGCTTTGGGGCTGGAGCGAGAGAGAGTCGCTCTTAGCAGCGGCGAGGGAAGGAGGAGGAGGGAGACGGCGGCAGCGGCGGCGCGTGTGACAGCGCCTGCGAGGGCCGGAGAGGCGAAACACACACACACACACACACACACACACACACTCGCTCCCCGCTCCCTCCCTGCGGTGTTGGCCGACGGAAGCGGGGCAGGAGGAGGGGCGGCTGACTGGCGGTGGCGGTGCAGGGCTCCTAGGTAGGGCACCTGGCTGAGGAGAAAAGCGGGCTCGGGATGCTTATTATTCTCGCCGGCAGCCCCGGCGAAGGCGACGCCAGCCCGGACCGACCCGGAAGCGGAAGCGGCCCAGGGCAGCACAGCAGCCGGTGTCTTCCCGCGGCACAGCAGCCGGTGTCTTGCGGCACACTACTGTGCCGCGGCACACCGGTTGGGAAACGCTGGTCTAGCCCGCATTTTACCAGCTTCTTTACAAGAATATCATGGGGCACCTTGTCAAAGGCCTTGCTGAAATCAAGATAGGCTACATCCACAGTGTTCCCTTCGTCTACCAGGCTTGTAATTCTGTTAAAAAAATGAGATCAGATTAGTCTGACATGACTTATTTTTCAGAAACCCATGCTGACTTTTAGTGATCACAGCGTTCCTTTCTAGGTGCTCACAGACCGTTTGCTTAATGATCTGCTCTAGAATCTTTCCTGGTATTGATGTCAGGCTGACTGGGCGGTAATTGTTTGGGTCCTCTCTTTTCCCCTTTTTGAAAATAGGGACAACATTTGCCCTCCTCCAGTCTGCTGGGACTTCACCTGTTTTCCAAGAATTCTCAAAGATTACTGCCAGTGGTTCTGAAATCACCTCTGCCAGTTCTTTTAATACTCTGGGATGTAGTTCATCTGGCCCTGGAGACTTGAATACATCTAAACTAGCCAAGTGTGCTTGTACTACCTCCTTACTTATTCTGGGCTGTGTTTCCCCTGCTGAATCATCTGCTCCATATTCTTCAGGTCGGGCATTGTTTTCTTTTTTGGAGAAGACTGAGGCAAAGAAGGTATTGAGGAGTTCTGCCCTTTCTGCGTCCCCTGTTCGCATTTCACCTTCTTCTCCTCTAAGTGACCCCACTGTTTCCTTGTTCTTCCTTTTGCTACGGACATACCCATAAAAACTCTTTTTATTGCTTTTAACCTCTCTAGCAAGCCTGAGTTCATTCTGTGCTTTAGCTTTTCTGACTTTGTCTCTACATGTGCTGGCTATTTGTTTGAATTCCTCTCTGGTGGTTTCCCCCTTTTTCCATTTCTTGTACATATCCCTTTTAAATCTTAACTCAGTTAAAAGTTCATTAGATAGCCACCCTGGCTTCTTTAGGCACCTGCACCCCTCCCCAAAATTGTGCCCAGGGCGAAGGTCCCCCCAACCTTCCCACGCTATTCATCTTGGCTGAGTGCCAAGTTGGGCACACCCCACTGAAATTTTGGCCTTAAATATGATGGGAACTGGAGCAGGGAACTAGAGATGAAAATGCCCTTTGGCAAGAGGAATGAAATGAAACTCAGCTGAGACAAACACCTGCAAAGAGTAGCTGTCCCTTTTCAAAAGGAAACAACAAAAGCCAGCAACTAGCCAGGTGGGAATCTGGAGCCCCAAGAAAAGTCTCAGAGAAAGAGGGTAGAAGACTGCTCCAGCTGGCAGCAGCAGTCGCATCTCTCCCTGCTCGTTTGCACTGTGCCCAGCTGGCACACAGGAGGAAGCAAAACAAGAGCTGCCCAGCCCCCTGCTGTGGCCCTGCCTGGATCCATGCTTTTAAGCGTATCCAGAATTAATCTGCTGAGGAGACTGCTTTATTCCAAAAGCCTGTTAGAGGTAGTTGATTGGTTTGTTAGCTAAGTGCCCCCCCATTTTCTTCAGAGTTGATTATAGAGCCTAGAACAGGGGTCAGCAATTTTTTTCAGCAGAGGGCCGATCCACTGTCCCTCAGACCTTGTGGGGGGATGGACTAGATGTTGCCATGATTATGACCCGCATTTTGGGCAAAAACCCTTTTTGGGACCAACCCCAACGTTGCCCAAATGTGATTGGGGGGGCGGGTTCCCTCATACATCCAAGCTGCTTCCTTTGCGTTTTACACATTGGCAGTTATTATTTCTCTCGTAAGGTGGGGTGGGGGGCTGAGGTAAGCATGCCATTCCTGTCAGCCCTGGAGAGTGTGCGCGCAAGTGTGGGTGAAGGGAAAAGCCGTTGACCACGCTAAGTCAGGCTGGCACCACTCAAGCAAAAACGTTCTTTTCCCCGCATGAGGGAAGACGAGGCAGTGGCGGCTATTTACCTTTCCATGGCTCGCACCGTGTAGCCGGCAGCTCCATGGTGGAAATCTGCTGTGGCTCCTTTTCCCTCTTCCCCACCCCGAAAGAAAAGATTGCTGCGCATGCGCGATGAACGGAGAAGGGGCTTGTCTTGAGCAGCTGCCCACCTCACTTTTGACCCCCAAGCCGGGCTGAGTCGCAAAAACCATTGCACACGTGCGCTATGCCGGCTGCCTGGATTCCCAGACCATCCGCAGGCTGGATCTAGAAGGCAATTGGGCCTGATCCGGCCCGCGGACCTTAGTTTGCTGTCCCATGGCGAAGAAGAAGAAGAAGAAGAAGAAGAAGAAGAAGAAGAAGAAGAAGAAGAAGAAGAGCCAACCGACTTTGCCTAAAGGAGGGCAGTGGAGCAAGCTGGCCTTGGAGGCCACAGGCCACAGGACTTGACTGACTCACTTAGAGGACTTGTATGTCTCCTGCATCAATCAAGGCCTAATTTGATTTGTAGAGGAATTGGGCATGAAGGAGGTAAAGCACTTTTTCATGTTATCACAGGCCTAAAGCAGAGATTCTTCTGAAACAAGCTGGCAGGGGCAGGGGCGGTAATTCAGATCTTCCTAAGACAGTTTTCCCCCAGAATGCTCATTTGATTTCATTTCTAAGACCGAGACACTGTTAGTGGGTGGTTCCCTAGACCTGGAAGGTTGCTTGCTCTTGAGGGGGGTACCCTCCCTCTGAAGGAGAGGGTAGGCAGCTTGAGGGTCCTCCTGGATGCTTTGCTGTCACTTGAGGTTCAGGCAGCCTCAGCTGCATAGAGTGCCTTCCATCAGCTTCGGCTGGTGGCCCAGCTGCGCTCCCATTTGGAAAGGAAGAGCCTAACTTCTTTTGTCTACGTTCTGGTTAGATTACTGCAATATGTTATACATAACGCTGCTGCTGAAGATGGTTCAGAAGTTTCAGCTGGTGCAGAATTCAGCGGCCAGGTTGCTCACTGGGACAAGGCAGTTTGATCATGTAATACCGATCCTGCCCCAACTGCACAGACTGCCAATTAGTTTCTGGGCCCAATTCAAAGTGCTAGTTTTTGCCTATGCCTACAAAGCCCTAAATGGCTCCAGACTGCAATACCTCAATGACTGCCTCTCCTTATATGGACCTGCCTGGGCCCTGAGATCATCCTCTGAGGCCCTTCTTCAGAGGTCTGGAGGGTGGCAATGTGGGAATGGGCCTTTTCTGTGGTGGCTCCTTGCTTGTGGGATGCCCTCCCCAGGGAGGCTCACCTGGAACCTTCATTACATATCTTTATGCATCAGGCAAAAATGTTTCTCTTCAACCAGGCCTTTGGCTGATTAACATTCTATGGCTTTTTAAATGTGTTTGTGGGAGGGAGATTATTGGTTTGTTTTTATTTTTGTTTTATTCTGTATTTTCTATTCTCTTTTTTTGTGAACTGCTCTACTTCTGCAGAAAAGAGGTTTTGTTTATCCTTCCACTTTAAGGAAAGTGCTTCTGCTATGAATTGTCACAGAGAGATTAAACACCTAAATCCCAATTAAAATACCACCTGTTCAGATGCATCATGGCTGCCTGGGTGAAATGATCCCTGACAGTGGGAGCAACCAAAGACGCTCGGGAAGAGCTTTGAAAGGCCACAGCAAGAAGCAGTGGGATGCTGTAGCCTTACTTATAATAGCAATTTATTTCAGATGTGCTGGAGCCAACAGCCTGTGCCAACCCCTGCACCACTGATGGCGAGGGGGCAGCTTCCAAGGCTCCCTTCAACACGTCCTCCCTTGGCTTCTTGCAGCCGGCAGGGAGGCATCATGTGACTACTCTTTTACATGAACACTTGTATATGTGTAGGGACAGCTTCTACTTGCATTTAGCGTAACTTGTGAACAAGCTTTATGTGTTACTGAGGTCAGGAGGGAATTTGGAATGAATGGATTCCCCCCACCCACTTTCCATTCATTTGTTGTTATGCATTGTACACAGGGCCAGGCTGGGACGTTGGGCTGCTTCAGGCAACTCCCAGCACTTCTTCTCCTTTGCTATGTGTGCACACAGCTGCTGCCAGGGGTGCCTCAAAACCGAATCCGGTTGGCAGTGCCTCTAACTACTTGAGAGCTAATGTATTATTATGTATTAAGTTTGCATATCAGTCCCGGGGGCGTGACACACAGCCCGCAGGGGCGTGGCGTGCATTCTGGGGGCATGACGCACCGCCTGTGGGGCCGTGGCGCCTGGCACGCGGGTGTGTACGCGGCATGTGTATGGGGGGCCACCACGATGGCACCCTACCGCAATAGTGGTGCCGGGGGCGGTCCGCTCCCTCCACACCCCCGTTTCTTCACCAGTGCCCTGAGATCATCTTCAGAGGCCCTTCTTCGTGTCCCCCATGCTCGAGAGGTTCAGAGGGTAGCAACACGAGAATGGGCCTTCTCTGCAGTGGCTTCCCATCTGTGGCATGCTCTCCCCAGCGAAGTTCACCTGGTGCCTTCATTACATACCTTTACATAGACACATTTAGGTGCCACGCAAAAACGTTCCGTTTTAACCAGACTTTGGGTTGATTTGATTGACTTCCTATGCCCTTTAGAAATGTTTGTGTGTGTAGGGGGTGGGGTTTATTGGTTGGTGGTTGTTGTTTTTATTTTGATTATACATTTTGTGGTTTTATATTCTGATTTTATTCTGTGAACTGCCCTGAGACCTGTGGGTAAAGGGGGTATATAAATTCTATATAAATAAATAAATATTGAAAATCACAGGACAGTCCACAACAGAAAAAATGCAAAATGAGAATACAAAATACATAATGAAACAAAAACAAACCAATAATGCCTATCCCACAAAACATTTAAAAAGCCATAGAACATACCCTCCAACAATTATCCAATGAAAATAGGGGCATCCTATGGAAAAGAGGGACATTCCGGGATCAAAACAGAAACTGGGGTGGCTTCTGTAAAACCTGGACTGCCCCTGAAAAATAGGGACACTTGGAGGGTCTGCATAGAATGTTCTGCTGGTGAAAATGAAACCCCCTTCTGCAGGCCAGTCACAGAGGAGGCAAAAAAAATCCCTGCTTGGCCCCATCATGGCAACCAGCCAATTCCACCCTCCAAGCAGGGAGGGCAGGCTGGCTGATGACCAGAATACAAGGGGAAACCTTGTATTCCCTGCCGCTGCCGCCTCCTCCTCTCTACTTCTGAGAGAGAGCCAGTGTGGTGTAGTGGTTAAGAGTGGTAATCTGGGGAACCAGGTTCGCGTCTCCGCTCCTCCACATGCAGCTGCTGGGTGACCTGAAGTCTCTCAGCCCCACTCACCTCACAGAGTGTTTGTTGTGGGGGAGGAAGGGAAAGGAGAATGTGAGCCGCTTTGAGACTCTTTTGGGTAGTGATAAAGCGGGATATCAAATCCAAACTCCTCCTCCTCCTCCTCCTCCTCCTCCTCCTTCTGGCATGCCACAATGAGCCTGAAAGTGGAAGTGACTTCTGTCCCTCCTTCTGGACCTACTGCTATGTATTGCCACCTGGGCTTCTTTGAGGACTGGATGGTGGAATGTTGTTATCGTATACAGAGTGTGGAGATGCAGCAAAATATTCCCTGCTCCGCACAGTATACAAAATGGGGGGAAATAACATGGTGCAGAGAGCCTCCAAAATATTGGGAATGTTTGGATGCAAATTTGAATAGTTCAGAACTCCAAAACCCAGTGAAGCCATTTGAAGTCATATGCTCAAACCGTCTTGCCCTTGTGAGCAACCTGGCCACCAAATTCTGAACCAGCTGGAGTTTCAGAACCATCTTCAGATGTCTTTTTAGATGCTAAGCGTCTTTTTAGATATCAATAGGCATGCTGGAGGATCTCACATTGGATCGGATCCAATGAATGTCTTGTGCATGTGAAAGGTATTTTCATTCACCCAAGCATGATGCCCTTTAGTTCAACTCAACTCAACTCAACACCTTTATTGGCATACATAAAAAGGGGACATACAAACCATCTATTTATATAATATTTCTATATAATATAATATTTCTGAAAGCATGCAATAAATAGAAAAAGATAAAAGGATCCTCATTAGTCACTATTAGACAGGCTAGATATACTGGCCTTAATTTCAAAAACCCTAGTCAGATATTGAGCCATAGCTCTAGTGAGGGCAGAGGAATCATCCCTTTAGTTTTGGCCAGCTCCCAACAGCTGTGGCACCCATATCCACCTCCTTCACAGTCCTCCAGTCCCCGGGAATGACTTTCTAGAGGTACAGTGGGAAGGATGGAAAGTTCTACTCTTGTAATGGAACTTCACTTGTGGTTCCTAAGATTCAACCAAGCATGCCTAATCACACAAAAGCAACCCAACCCAACTTGCAGTTTATATCTTAATTTGGTAGTATTTCCATACTTCTTTTTCCCCTTAAGCTAATGTTTTCCTCTATTGCATGCTTGGCCTTGCTGGCAGTGCAAAGTGTTTTTGTAGCTTTGTTACCGTTTTGTATCCTGCACCACAACCTAGACCTATTTTCCTTCTGGGATACCATGCTGTGGCGAGTGGGACCATCTGCAACCCAAATATGGTGGAGAGTATTCAGAAACAATTCTGGAATGTGACCTTCTTTTGCTAAGAGGTTTAAGAAAAAGAAAAATCCCGGTTTCCAAACCCCAGAAAACTGGTTTTTGAGAAATTTCAGCTCGGCTTTACTTCTAATTTTTGATAGCAGAGGAACCCTATGAGATTCAAAACGCTGCTAACTCTTTACCAGCAGAAGTTGAGTTGCCTTAAGCAACTCTGTATGATCCATCTCAAAATCATCATCAAAAGTCTCTGTGTTACTTTCCACTTTCCTCTGCGCTGCAGAATAACTTGGCACAGGGTGGCATCTGTGTGTTTTCCGATGGGACATGATTACCATTTTTTTCTCATGAAAAATACATATTTATAGAGCAGTTCAGAGAGCAAATAAGACACCATTGGCAGGTGAGGCAAGGGAGCACCTCATGACAGCAGAAAGAACCCAGCTTTTGGAGAATGTTTCATTAAAAGATTGCATTTCAGATTTTAGTACTGGAGTCCAACAGAGGGGATTCCCCCCCCCCTTTGTATCAAAGAAGAAGAAATCTGTGCCAGTTTTTCTGCTGTTCAGCTTGATGCCAGATAAGCTGAAGGGGCAAACAGATAAGTTGGAAGGTGATGGTTCAGGGAGCAGGAGGTGGGTGCTGATGAGTGAATACAGTAGAAAAATATAATTGCCTAAAAAAAATAATTGCATCAATAGAGACTGGATTTCAGGTCCCCCTTGCAGATGAGATCCAGAGAAGGCTCTTTTGCTTACTCAGAGTTCCCAATTTCCATCATGTCCCCAGTTGTAGGTCCCTACCCCCATGTCACATTCTACGCAGTGAGAGGTTATTGGGAATGTCTTTTAGCAGGGTGCACAGTGCTGCAGGAGGTAGGGATTGAGGAAAATTCTATCCAATCTGCATTTCAATGTGGACTGGCATGATCTGATCCTTCCAAACTTGCAAAAACTCCTATTTGGATTGTACACTTTGCTGGATTTTGCTGTGCATTCTCAGTGCACAAATGGTTTGCACAAAAATATTACTTTATGTAAAAGTGCATACAAAGTGCATATTTTGCCACTGAATGCACCGAAAAGCCTTGGCAATGGTGTGTTTTATGTACAAAATGAGGACAATGGGGCAGGATGGAACAAGACCCAATGGGATGGGCCTGAGCTATGCATTCATGCCAGTGAGACTGAAACAGGACAGAATTCAGCTGTCCAGTCCATCCCTAGGAGGAGGGGGAGAGCCCCATTGCATGGTAGTTCTCCATTCACGCATCTCTGGACCCAACCAATAATTTTGGTAAAATGACTCTAAATTGAGCTAAAAATGCTTATGTCACAAGGAAGCTGTTCAGCCTAGGAGCCAGAGCACAGAGAGCCAGTTAGGAAGAGCTGCTGCATTAGGAACATCCAGGTAGTAAATCCAAGGTTTTGCAGCTGACCCAAACATTCCTGGAACGTCAGTACCATAGGACCCAGCAAGCTTAGTGGCAGCTTCTTCCACTCAAGTAGGACTCAGAGATGGAACAGCTGATGTTGTGAGATATGTGCTGTGTCTTCAAGTCCAGGTTTCAGCTTGGATTCAGGCTGGCTCTGCTAGCCAAGTCCTGGGGTGGGCGGGGGGGGGGATTGGATCTTGGAGTTGCACTGGATTCTCTGCAAGCTTTCCAGGCAGCCTTGAGGAATCCATCCAGCCTTGAGTATGCTTACTCTGCAGTTAACAAGATAATGTCTTTATGAAGAAATGGAGTCTCTTTGGGTACAGAAATCGGTTCCTATATATTTAGCTCTAGGTATCTCTTTCTACTTTTATTATATTTAACACCTGTTGTTATACTTTGTTATGTTATAAAAAAAAATATGTAAATAGAAAACTTTTAAGAAGAATCATAGAATTGTAGAGTTGGAAGGGACCCTGAGGCCCATCTAGTCCAACCCCCTGCAATGCAGGAATCCTGCCCACAGCCATCCCAGGGGAGGGGGGGGGGTCTCAAATCACCAACCTCCTGGTTAACAGCCAGACACACAGATCCATTGTGCCACTTTGAAAAGAAAAAGAGTATGCTGACTTTGCATAGTCTCAGTATATGACAGGGCTAGAGTTCTCCACTTTCTCCAAGAAGATGTCTAATCCAGTTCTGATTCTGGGCAGAGTCATACATTGACTCTAGAAACGTAGATTGCTTAAGTGCCATGGCTTCTCCCAAGGAAAAGTGTGCATGTTTGTGAAGCACTCCTTGGAATAATTCCTACTTTAACATCAGAGGTCTGAAAGTCTGAACACGATGACCCCGATTTGATGCTGCATGCATGAGGCTGCTGGGCAGGAGAGGATCTGTTCTGGCAAACAGATGGTTCTGCTGTCAATGTTGACAGCCCTGATTACCTTTTGACAGAAGGAGGGAAAGGGTTTTCTGCAATCAGCTCGCCTCTCCCTGCAAATAGGCCATGATTGCTGTCAGAACGAAAATGCCACTGAATTGGAGGGGATGCAACCCCCCCCCCCGGAGTTCTGCAGAACAGCCCCTCTCAGACTTGCGTGCAGATAAAATGAGTCATGAAACAGGCTCCATGTGCAACTCTCGCATGTAAAAAGTCAACTAGGGGTGTGACAAATGTTTTATTGGTTTGGATTTCCTGTCAAAATTATTGTAAAGGGGAGTTGAAATGTTTTCCCAGGCAGAGCTTTAAATCAGGGGTGCCAGATCTATTCCTTTGTGTGTGTGTGTGTGCCAACCTGCCAACCCTCTGGTTCTGCCAGCAGTGTGGTGGCAGCCATGGGAGTTAATGCAAGCTGCAGCATCACGACTTCTGAGCACTCTACCAGGGAGAACTGCCCCCTTTGGTGCAATCAGACATGGGGGAGAGAGTACTTCTGTTGGTTAACAAACCACGATATCAAAGCTTAGTTTGCCAGCAAGTGAGAGGATTGGACCAGCAAGATTGAATGTTGACATCTTGGGTAGTAACTAACTGATTTGAACAAGCCACTGTTTGCTGTGTTTGGATGCAACAACAAACACTGTTTAATGCTAACCGTGAAAGGGAGCTTTTTGTCACCTTCCCTTGCATGCAATGGGGAGCAGAATGAGCTTTTGCTTGTTCATTCACAGACAGGCAAGGGTCAGTGATGCCCAGTAGGGAGCCCCTTGTCAATCCCTCCTCTTCCGTGATCTATGATCTATGGTCCATGATTCACGTCTTGTAGATTCTTGGAGCCTAAATAGTGCAAAGCTTTGCTGCCATTATGCTTATTTTCTGCAGCTATTTTGCTCCTCGTTTCCTCCCTAGAACTCATGGACATGCAATGAAGCTGAATGCTGGAAGATTTGGGACAGATAAAAGAAAGGACTTTCTAATGTAGCACACAGGGAAATGATGGAGCTTGGTCCTTAGGAGGCAGCGATGGCCACAAACTTTGATGGCTTTAAAAGAGGATTAGACCAATTCATAGAGGAGAGGGTGATTCATGGCTACTAGACAAAATGGCTATGCTGTGCCTCCAGTGCTGGAATATCAGTTTGAATATCAGTTGCTGGAAAAGACATGAGGGGGTTGTGCTCTTGTGTTCAAATCCTAGATGAGCCATTGTCAGGCTCTTCTTATATTCACTGCATCTTCTTCCACCACATAGACAATCTCAGCCAATAAGGGATCAGATGGTAAATAGGATGTGTAATATCAGTTTGGGTTATGTGGCAGGTGATGTCCCTGGAAGTAAGTGAACCCAATTCGGGAAGCAACATCCTCACTCTAAAAAGATAAGCTCTTTAATCTTCCTAAAGAAAGAAGACAGGTGATCACAAGTTGCTAATAGAGTTGGAAGGGATCCCCAAGGGTCATCTAGTCCAACCCCCTGCAATGCAGGAATCAATGTCTCATCTAGTTACAGCAAGAGAGACTCAGTTGTGGTGGAGTCTCCATCTTTGGAGGTCTTTAAGCAGAGGCTTGACAGCCATCTGTCAAGAATGCTTTGATGGTGTTCCTGCTTGGCAGGGGGTTGGACTGGATGGCCCTTGTGGTCTCTTCCAACTCTATGATTCTATGATTCTATGATTCAGTTCACACCAATCTTATATATTATATTTCCTAAGTTTATTGTTCTAGCCAAAGGCCATGACAAACTTGTAGCAATAGTATCAATCTTACATAGGGAGGTTAAATTTTTCCTGGACTGAACCACTGCAGACTATAGATTGGAGATTTTATGCATGAATGTTTCTCTGCGCACAGAAAGCTGACACCTCAGGGAGCAGGCTCACCTAGACTACTCCCCATCTGAAATCTTGCTTTCTGTGTGCACGGTTTAATTCAATATTACTTTGGAGAAATGTTTTCCTCTACGCCCAGTCATATGTGATACCACCTGGGAGTAGGTTTCCATCCCAATCTGCTGTCTTGTGGGCTACACAAGAGAAAACATAGAATTCATTTCATTATCTTCTCTTCTTGTTGGGAGCTGCTGAATCTGTGCAGTGAACAATTCCACTAAATTTGTCCTCTGGGTTTCCTTCTCACGATACTCTTTGGTACATGCACAGCAGTACTTAACTACTTAACTGCCGCTGAGTTCCTGTGAGTGAGCCAGGAGGCGAGACCAATGTGGAGAGTGTGTCTAGAACATGACACAGAGCCTTCTGTACTGGACTGAAGATTTGTAGCAGAACTGCGCAAGGGTCCTCAGCAGATGAAAGTGAAATGTATCCTATTATATGTTTAGCCTTTCAACAAGTGCAAATAGCAGGCTACCATTTTGGGGAGAGGAGACAATGAATAGCTTTCAGGACTGTAGGGATGGGAAGGAAAGTTTAACCCTTCCCACTCAATTTCTGATGCAATCCTAGCGAAAATTATCCCCAGCTGAATTTGCACTGGGTGGGAAATTTTCCAATGCAGACAACAGCTTCAGGGAGAGATTTGTCAAGATCACAGTAGGTGGAAGGGAAAGAATGAAAATAATCTCCCCACTCCTGCTGCCCCAAGCCTGATAAGCCACATGCACACCAGGGCTTCCATTTACATGAAAGATTGAATGCATCACTTTAGTGTTGTGTAGTTTGGGTCTGAGTCAATGAAGGGAGGGGGTTCCCTCAAGGCAGAAAATTTAGAAACCACTGATCTATAGAATCAGAGCTCAGCTGATATTCGTTGCATCATTAGATTGATTGGTTAATATTGTTAGAGTTACAATGGGGGAAATGAAAAAATGTGAAGACAATTTTTTTTAAGTAGTTGTAACAAATGAACTCTGTTGGCTAAAGCTGTGTTGGTTTTCTCAGTAATTATTTTGCTACTTAATCAAGTAAGCAGTGAATTAATCGATTGAGGACAGAATAATTATTTTTGCGGTACTTTGTAGTCCTGGGAAGATCTAATTAGGGTTGTCCTTTTATTGCATAAATTCCAAAAGGTTCCTATTTTTTTAGAATAGTTGTCCCTGTGTTGTTGTTGTTTTAAACGGTTCCTAATTCACCCCATATTGCTTTTGGAAGAGATGTTTTGGGTATTTCTATATAATGCTCGGTAGTACCTGATGATGAATGGTTGACAGAGTTGGATATGTTTAGCCTTGAAAAGAGGAGCCTGGGAGGAGTTAGGATAGACAGCTAGCTTCAAATACCTAAAGGGCTGCCGCATGGAAGAGGGAGCAAGCTTGTTTTCTCCTGTTCTGAAAGTTAGGACCCAAACCAATGGCTTCATTGGAAAGGAGATTCTGGCTTAACGCCAGGAAGAACTTTCTGACAGTAAGAGCTGTTTGATAGTGGAACGGTTTCCCTCAGAAGGTGGTGGCTCTTCTTTATTTGAGGTTTTTAAACAGAGGTTGGGTAGCCATCTGCCATAGATGCTATAGCTGAGATTTGTGCATTGCAGGGGGTTGGGCTAGATGACCCTTGAGTTCCCTTCCAATTCTGTGGGCAGCAATCTGGGAGAAAGCCAGGAGCTGGGGAGCCAGAATCCAAGGGCAATCAGTAACGTTGGAGGCAAAACCAGGAGTACAAGTAGAAATGCTAAACCCAATAGAGCTCAGTTACTCCTTAAGCTCAGACCAGGCACTGCCACTGCCCCCTCCCTTTTCTGGAAGGAGAGAGAGGAGGGAGGCTGACCTGGCTTGTCACATGGACCATTTTGTCCAGTAAGGAAAGGGTGGAGTCCAAGCTTTTTAAGTCAGCTTCAACCTACACTATTCCCTATTCTATCACCAGCCCTGGGCTCTTCATGGGGAATTTTGTGGGTGCTCGGGCACCCAGGGCCCCAGGGAGTTGGTGCCTATGATTGAAGTGTAAGCTCCACTGAATATAGTGGGAGTTACATCTGAGTAGACAGTGTAAGTCTTCATTTACAATAAAGGAATAAACACTCCACATGTTTCCTAAGAAATGGCTGGCTGCAGAAGAATTGCCATTAAAGAATATAAAGTGGATTGGTGACCTTTTCCTTCAAAATTATAGTAGGACTTCACCATTTCCTTCATTTGGTGCAGGAATTTTATTTTCAGCATAAACAGGACTCTGTTTTTGCACCTAAACACACACAAAAACACACCACTTTAAATTGTTATCCGAGACGTGGAGGAGAGGAAAAAGGAAAACCGGGATATTCCAGGATCAAATCAGAAACCAGGATGGATTCTGTAATTCCAGGACTGTCGCTGGAAAATCAAAACACTGGGAGGTGTAACTATATTGGCTGGACTGATTGGCTGGGGTGAATAAGCAAACACTTGCCATTTCCATTCCTCTGTTTTAAGATATTTTGCCTTGGGCAGGAGCTGACTGAATGAACTAGCTCCCTCCACCTAAACTGTGCAGGGTGGGGAGGAAAAATCAACTCCATCCGATGAGTCTGAAGCGGTTCTTGGCCCTCTTGCCTGTGATCACGGGGAGAAGGCCGGGAGTGAACAGGTCCATGGTCCATGCTGCATCCCATCAGTGACTTCCAAGGTCACTGTGGTCAACACAAGGAAGAACTCAAAATGCAGTGGGGTCTCTTTGACTATATGGATCTATCACTCATGACATCCTTCATTCTGCTGGAGTTCACCATCTGAACCAACCCTGAGATTCTTCTAATAGCCTGCAGTGCCTCTGATTTCCATAGGTCAGCATGTGGTGTCAACACAGGGAAGGCAGGGAAGCTCGTTCCTCCTTTATGACTTGACGGCTGCAAACAAGTTCCTGAATGAATGGAGAGAAAGCAGCCTGAAGACTTGGATGTGCTGGAGTGCTTTCAAGAGAGACTTCGGGCAACGGGCATGGCAGTAACGATATATTAACGTGCTTTCTGGAATGGCTTTGTAGCTGGGAGGGCTTCCATCCCCCCCCTCTCTTGCAGAGAGCTGGAAGAAACAACAGAAGACACTTCAACAGGAGTGGTGGGGAGACAATGAGTGCAGCAAATGAGCTGCACTGGCAGCAGCAGAAGGGGGAAGAAAGGAGACCTTAATCCAGGGGTAGGCAACCTAAGGCCCGGGGGCCGGATGCGGCCCAATCGCCTTCTCAATCCGGCCCACGAACGGTCCGGGAATCAGCATGTTTTTACATGAGTAGAATGTGTCCTTTTATTCAAAATGCATCTCTGGGTTATTTGTGGGGCCTGCCTGGTGTTTTTACATGAGTAGAATGTGTCCTTTTATTTAAAATGCATCTCTGGGTTATTTGTGGGGCATAGGAATTCACTCATTTCCCCCCCCCCCAAAAAAAAAATGTAGTCCGGCCCACCACATGGTCTGAAGGATAGTGGACCGGCCCATGGCTGAAAAAGGTTGCTGACCTTAATCGAAGGCAAGAAGCAGGAGGAGGGTGGGGCTGCAGAAGAAGAGAGGGCTGTTTTACCTAGAATATGTTAGTTTCCAACAGTTATCAGTTTCCGCTCCCCCAATTTCTGAGGTTTTCACAACCTGAGGTGAGAAGTCACCAAAGGAGCTATTGTCCTGCTCTGTGACAAAGCAAAGCCAGGCCAAACTCAAGCTGGGTGCAGGGCAAGGTTTCAGTCTGGACACCCTGAAGCAAGACAAGTTTGGGAAGGATTCAGGCTGAATGCAAGGCTCAGGGTGTGCCCTAAGTAGGGCCTGATCTGGCAGCCTCTTATGTCCTTATGATATTGAGCACTTCTCTTGAAACAGAAAAAACAAGCAAACCTGAATGGGTTCTTTGGCCTTAATATCCTTCTGCTTCCCATTTCCCCCAGATTGTGCCAAGTGTTTGAGATGAGGCACATCTCCCCTGCCGTTTTTTTCTTCCCCTTCATGTAATCAGCCACAGAAGATGATGGTGATACAGCTTGAGTTGAGCCCACTCTTCCTCTAGACTGGGGTGGGGGGACCTGTTGTGCAGCAGGTGTTCCTAAACTCCAGATCCCATCATCCCTGAGCATTGGCCCTGCTGGCTGAGGTTGATGGGAGCTGGAATCCAGCAAGACACGGAGGGTTGCTGGTTCCCCATCCCAAGCTTAGAATTAGCTCCCTCTTGCCTTCCTTTATAGGGACTCGGGTGGCGCTTTGGTCTAAACCACTGAGCCTTGGGCTTGCCGATCAAAAGGTCAGCGGTTCAAATCCCTGCAATGGGGTGAGCTCCCATTGCTCGGTCCCAGCTCCTGTCAACCTAGCAGTTCGAAAGCACGCCAAAAAAGGCAAGTAGTAGATTAGTAGGTACCACTCCGACGGGAAGGTAAACAGCTTTCCGTGCGCTGCTTTGGTTTCTCCAGAACCGGCTTAGTTATGCTGGCCACATGACCCAGAAAAACTGTCTGTGGAGCGGACAAACACCGGCTCCCTCGGCCTGTAAAGCGAGATGAGCGCCACAACCCCAGAGTCCTTTGCAACTGGACTTAACTGTCAGGGTATCCCTTTACCTTGCCTTCCTTTATTTCCCTGCAGTTCTCTCCTTCACTTTCTCCTTTCATCTTCCCTTCCTTCCCTGCAGGCTACACCAGAGTCACATGGCTGTGATAAATGAGCTTAATCGGCACAGAAAATTAATCACATTGTCATGCTGACAGAGGGAGAGGCAGCTGCATGAAATGCCTGGATCCCTGGCAAATTTATCACCATGGCTAGAGACCGGCCACTCCCAAATTAACGCTTCTCCTGCCATTCTTCTCAGCTCTGGGCATGCCCACTGCCACCAATAGATGAAAATGGAGCATGCAAGGGACACAGACAGAGTCATCCGTGGCTTTAATTGTGGGTTCCCAACCTTCTCCCACATGGTCATATTGTACAGTGGCAAAGAAATGGAACCCATGGCAGAGCATGGTAGCTGGGCTTATTGACTTCTACGATAAATGAACACCCCACCTTTCCACTGTATAAGCACACTAGTTGGCTTACAAAAGCACCAAAGATAATGTTGAAATGCAGTAGCAACAATAAATATTATTTTATTTTACACCCACACAATGGTGGAGAATTGCAGCCAAAGGCTGGGAAGTCTCTCGACTTCTTCATCTGGCCTTGGGGACATTCCCCATAACATGCTGCTCAGCACTCCTTGCCTGCTCCCTCCTTGAGTACTTTTGCCTGGCAGGAAAGTGACCAGCCTGGATGGAGAGAACCCGCCGTGGCTGTGCAGGAATCTCCGTCATTGGCATGTCTGGAATGTAGGCAGCTGGACAAAGGGAAGAGCTGTATCTAGTGCTATGACTGGGCAGAAAAGGGTGTGTGTCTTGTCTTGTAGCAGTGAATTTCCAGAGTTCTCGTATCTCCCAAGGAGCTTCACCAAGTATCTGACATTAACCAGCTCATCCTGAGGACTTGAGTTTTCCATAGAAGTGACAGTGTGTTGTCAGTACTAGCTACTACAGAACGGCACAAGGCATGTGCATGTGGGCAAAATGGTTAAGTACAGTCATACTTCAAGTGACATGAAAGAGATTGTTGTGGATGGCTCCCTGAAAACATCCGTGCAGCGCATGGTATCCTATTGAGCATAAAATGCAAGCTAAGTGAGAAAAGGGAATGAGAGTTGACAAGCCAAATATTCATTTCAGGTCTAGTTTTGTGCTTTTAAAACATGAAGAAGTCAACATCTGAAGTAATTAATATTATTGGAATATTTAACCAGTCTTGCTGCTCTATCTATATATCAGCTTTATCTTCTTTGTCATCCTGCCCAAGAAGACCTTCCAAGCTGTTCAGGCTGGGGATGTGGCCAAGATTCATACTTTTGCTGTAGGAAAGCAAGTCTCAGGGGCTTCTAATGCTCACCTGGATTCTTCCCTGGCTCAGAAATCGAATTGCATTGGCTCAGCAATAAGCCCAGCTATTCTCTATTTTTGAGCTGAAATAGCATGACTTATTCTGAGCCAGGAACAGATGACTCTGTGTTCTTAGTCCATGTCACATCTGTATGTTTTTACCCATAATTCAGTTTCCATCTGCTTCTGCATCAATCTGTGATTTTTTAAAAGTGTTGAAATGTTATTTTCTCTCAAAATATGTATTTAAAGATGTACTTTGATACATGTTGAGAAGCATGTCACAATTCTGGAGGAAGTGAAGAATTCATTGGATAGCTGAGGGGAAAGGGAGGGATCCAGGACACACATTGTGACCAGAACAACATCTCTTCCTGCAACAAAACTTACTCTTGCCTTCTGCATCCCCCCCCCCACCATGTGCACACACAGCTCTACGCCGGAGTCTTTCCCAACCCCTCAGACCAAATTTTGAGGCCTGTCTTTGAGGAGCACAGCAGGGTGGTGTGTGAGGGCAAGTCCCACTGCACCAGTGGAAGGCATTCTTCTGGGGCAATGACTTTTCTGGACTCAGTCCTAAATTCCAAACCTCACTTTACTCTGAGAGGTGAAGTTTAGTTAATACTGTATAGGAATCAGAAGAGATGGATCACTAGCTCAAGCAGTTCAAGGCTGCTAGGAACTGGTGAGTCTGTTGGTCCCTCAAAGGGATCAGAAAGCTTCCTGGTTCACAGCACCACCAGACATGCTGTGTGGATCGGGGCAAGGAATGCAGGCTGAAAACCCTCAGCCCCAGTCAAACTGCTGCTCAAGGGTGTGCTGGTCCTACCATTAGGCAGAGGGAGGCATCTGCCTCAGGTGGCAAATGTGGTCATGGAGGACATGGAGCTGTGTGTGCCATGAGACCTGCCTGGCTAAGCTTATCTGCTGCTGGTCTCTGCTCCATTGGAGGGCCTTGCTCGCATTGCCAGGGCTGAATAAAGTTTCAGCAGCCAATACGGTCTGTTTCTGCATATGCATTTTTGGTTATGAATTTGTGGGGGCAGCGAGGGGTGGGAGACTCTTGCTTTTCACATAAGCCAGCCCTGATCGTTGTCAAGCTGCTAGCTTGACTATCCTACCAAGGATGTGGTAATTTATTTGCAGCCTAAGGGCCACCTTCCTTTCTAAAGCAAGCTTTTAAGGGCCACATGCCAGTGTTGGATGGAGCCAGGAGCAAAACATTCCCCCCTCTCCCCTCCGTCTAGGCAAGCAAGAAGCACCATCTGTGTTCAAAGGCACATCCTAGTGAGACAAAAATACTCAATGAGAGTGCATGGCAAGACCGAGGAGGGGTGTGTGGCCCAGGAAGAGTTCTGAGGGCAAGACAGAAAGGGCTGGGGGCTTGCATTTGGCCCCCGAGCCAGTAGTTCCCCATCCCTGCCCTGTTCTTGGTTCTTCAATATGCTGAAGATCTCTCTGCTGTGCTTCATTCAGAAATGCTTTTGCATGTGGGACATGCAGTTCCATGCTTTGCAATTAAGAGTGGCTGCAGTCAATCTTGAGTGCAGGGAAGTGAGGTTCATAAGAATCAAGATTTATTGGCTCCTTAGCAGCCTGCCCACTTGTTACAATTTATACAGGTAATTACGTGTTCACTAGTATGCACAGTCCTTGCTGTGAAGGTTACAGAAAAAATCCTGACTTGGCTTATTTATTGCTTCTGTGTCAAAGCTTGCACCAAAGCAGAAGCCTTGGCTTTGCAGTGATCTCACGGTCCTGCATTTTCTCCATCTTATAACGTCTTACAGGCTCTGTCTTACCATGTCATATTACTGGGACTGATCCAAAATGGGAAGGGGTTTTTTGCTTTTCTCAAACATCCCTCCCTCTGCTCTGAAAAGCACCCCCCTCTTCTGGTGATCATTGAGGCAGGGATTTGAGAAAGGTGTGAAAATGTTCCTTGCCTGCCTTGCGAGAACAGGGCCATTGCCTAGCAACAGGGCTGTTCCCTCTCCTCCCTGCACTCATTTAGAATGACTTTAATAGCGGTCATAAAACATTAGCTCCCTTAATGGTTGACTACATGCTGCTGTGACGTCACATCAGTCTACTCCTCGTAGGATCCCTGACTGGCTGGGACACCCTGAGGAAGCAGTGAGTATGGACCTGGGATGGCGGGGGGGGGGGAGGAGCAAGAGCTGAGAACTGCTGGAGGAGCTGGGGTGATGAACATGGCTCATGGGGTTTGGGGAAAGGCATTTGTGCCGTCTGGAAGCCTCCCTCTTAAAAACAACAAGCCAGAACTGTGCACACACTGCACATACAATGCCTGGAAATCATCAACAGCAAAAATGGGCAGGGTGCTGGTGTTGTGGTGCCACTTCCTCAATCAGACCAGGTAATTTGGAACCCCAGAATCCATGAAGAAAATTGCATCAGGAGAAGGCTCCTCCTACCCCAGTTTCCTCCTCCAGATCAGAAAGCAGGCCCAGTTAGAAAAACCACAGAGAGAAGCTGCAACCCACATCCAGTTTTCTGGGAGCAAGTCCCATTGGACTATGGGGGTTACTTTTGAGTAGACATGTGCACTGCTTAGCCTGGAGGAGAGAAGGTGTGGGATGAGTCCCACTCATGATATTCTTTCCACAGTAATCACGGCATCGTCCACTGCGTGACTCTTTTGGTTAAGGCAGGAGCACATTAGCCTGGTTTTTCTTGTGAGATTGAATATGTGATTGGACTGCACCAACTGAAAGTGAAATGATTCCCCTAAAACTTATTTTACTATAAAGAAAGCTAGCCGATCAGTGCTACTCCCTTTTTCAGATTTCTTTATTTTGTTGAATCAAATAGCATTGAAGCATCAGAGCCCCCCTTGCTCTCTCAGCTGGCATAGTCTCAATACAGGATCATCACCACAGTCACATCTAGGCCCAAATCCAGCAGATCTCTTCCCTGAAGAGCATTTTCCCAGTTTAAAGTGGGCAGGAAATGACTGAAAATTGAAGGACAAGGTGGCATAAGTAGAGCAAACAAGTACCATAAAATGTTTTTAACACACCAAATGAAAACGTGTCATCCTATCCTTCCTGCCATCTTCCCCTGCACCTGTTCATTTAATTTGCTGAGTACACAAATTCCACAGCACCCTGGAAGAGGTAGCTGTGAGTGCCTGTGTGTGGTGGATTGGGGGTGAGAGAAACTCGGCTTCTAGACTCTGCAGAGTCCTGGGAGAGCACTAATTAAAACAGGAGAATGGGGACCACCAAATTAATTTTGACTGAGGTCTCTGGTGGGCCATGCTCTGTGTGCATGCTTGTTAAATAAACCCTCCATACAGTCCCTCTGTGGGGTGTCTTTTCAAACTGGATACAGGTGCTTTTGAGCAGCTGATGGTAAGCCTCACAGTTGTTTGGAAAAAGCTTGCAGGAATATTAACAAACTGAATTGCTGTCTTATCTCATACAGTGTTGCTTGGAATCTTGGTACAATTATCATTACAGTATTGATGTTATTTTTGCTAATATCATCATATTTATTTATACCCCGCCTTTCCCCCAGACCAGGACTTCAGGCGGCTTACACAAATGTTGACAATTTGAGAAAATATTAGGGCTGCCATAAGTCTCGACTTTCCTGAACATTACCGGGATTTCAAAGGCAGAATTGACACCCATGGTGAATTTCCAAAAGGTGGCACTTCATCCTGGATCTTAGGCGAGGCAATCCAAAAATCATGTTTTGGGGGCATTTTTGCAAAATTTTGGGGGGCCTTTCTTTAAAAAGCTCAATAACTTTCAAAGGTGTCCTGGTTTTTACTTTTTGAAATATGGCAACCCTAGAAAATATAAAAAGCTAAAAACCTACAAAAGATAATTGTTAAAAAACAATTAAACTCTAATAGAATTAAAACACTATATCTCTCAGGGGACCCAGGTGGCTCTGTGGGTTAAACCACAGAGCCTAGGGCTTGCTGATCAGAAGGTCGGCAGTTCAAATCCCCACAACGGGGTGAGCTCCTGTTGCTCGGTCCCTGCTCCTGCCAACCTAGCAGTTCGAAAGCATGTCAAAGTGCAAGTAGATAAATAGGTACCGCTCCAGCGGGAAGGTAAACGGCGTTTCCGTGCGCTGCTCTGGTTCGCCAGAAGTGGCTTAGTCATGCTGGCCACATGACCTGGAAGCTGTACGCCGGCTCCCTCGGCCGGTAACGCGAAATGAGCGTGCAACCCCGGAGTCGGACACGACTGGACCTAATGGTCAGGGGTCCCTTTACCTTTACCTATCTCTCATAGGCCTCCTTTGGCCTCGCATAACCTTCCCCAAACCTGATAAGTGAGGCAGAGAGCCCCACTTAGCAGGGTCTTGTAAGATCATGCTAGGTGGCCATGCAATCATGTGGGGCTCTTGTGAGATCCCGCTGGAACCCAGGAGCCAAAGCTGTGGGACCCCAGTAAATGAGGCTTCAGTGAGGCAGGCAGCTGGCAGTGCGCATGCAGAGAAGCACCTTCCCATTTTGCCTCAGGTGCCCCCCCTTGCCAGCAGTGGACAGGTCCAGAGGCAGAAATGGAAGGACCTGGTGCAAAAGCAGATGGAACATCTAATGCAACTCTGACCTTTGTGTGGTGGACGACATCTCACCCACCCAAGAGTGAGAGGTTTCTCTGCACACCTACAGCTCCATCCCCCCACCCAAGCAAGCAAGAGGGATGGTTGCAGTCCAAGGACACAATCCAGCAAGAAGAAGAAGAAAAACCATTTGAGATAGGTGTGGTGCAGGACCAGTGAAGAATGTGGCCAGATGAGGTTGTGTGGCTTAGGGAATATTCCTGAGGGCCAGAGAGAGACCTCCCATCCTTGACCTAATACAAAGTCACTCCATGTGTAGTCAATGAGTTGGTCAGAAATGCACTGGGAACAACCTGCATGTGACCCCAAAGGCATTATGTGTGTTGGGCTGGTGCTCTTCCAAACCATCCATGGCTCTGCTGCTGGTGCTTGACATAATGTCCCTGTTCTGTGCATAGTGCAAGCCTCTCTCAAGCCTCTCAAGACCACCTCTCAAGCAGAGTGCTGCTGCACTCACATCCTGCTTTGGCAGCTTTTGGTTGGCCACCGTGAAAAGAGGATGCTGGACTAGATGGGCCCTTGGCCTGATCCAGTAGCCAGGCTCTTCTTATGGGTTGTATCCAACTAAGTTCCCCTCAGATTAGACCCATTGAAATTAACGAACCCAAATTACTCATGTCTATTAATCTTAAGAGGTCTTCTCTGAGCAGTACTAACAGGGAGTATAACCCTAAATTCTTATGTCCTAGGACTGAGGCAGGCTGTGCATCAAATGCTAAATTGTAGCATGATGCAGAAGTATTAACTGATTTCTCCTGGAGACTCAGCTCCCTCCCCCCCCCCCCAACAACCACACCAGTCTTGGAGAGAGTGTCCTTACATGCATGCGTGAGCTTTTCCAGCTGCCGGTGCCTGGAAAAAATACTAGATAATTGTAGCTATTTCTAGCCACTCTGCTACAATCTTCCGTGATTGCTGCTGAAGCTCTTGGGCCTTTCAGGATTCCGTATTAGGTTTCTGCAAGGACCAGCACTCTAGGAATTGATTTGTTTTAAATGCCTCTTCTCAGCACCATGCAGATCCGTGTATTTCAATGTGCCAGGCAAGCTGATACCCTGCTAGCATTCTCTGGGCCACCTCCTTTTTATTTACATAATTCTGCAGATGTGAAAGGCAGATTTAAAAAGTGTGCTCCATGGTTGCAGGGCTCAGTTTCAGGAAGAACAGAGAGCTCCTGCAGATTCATCACTCTGAATTTTGTAATGGCTCTTCAGCCAAAGCAACCCCTCCCCCCAAAAGCAGTCTGCAAAAATGCATGTTAGAGGAAAGCTTGAATTAAAATGTGTATATTGGTGGAAATAATTTACAAACTTGCATTATATTAAGGAAAATTGCTTAGGGGGAATGTGCATGAAAATATCAATGAATTTTTTGTGAACATTTTAGTGCAAATTTCTCTTAAGCAATTTCCCCTAATATAATGGCAGTTTGTAATGTTGAAGAATTTTTGTGAAACCTTTTTAAAAATATATATAAAACTGATTCAGATTTGACGAACTGAAGAGTGAGAAACAGAGAAATTGAAATTGACAGATTTTTAATACAGACACGTGTGCATATGACCAAAGACACACCTTTGTATGTGCTATTGGTAAGATGTGTCTTGGAGATGCTACGATCATATGTTTCACTTTTATCAAACAAATTAGTAAGTCACTCTGTTCTGTGACCCTAGAGTGAATTACAGTAGTTCTTCCAAGCACACATTTCTGTCCTGAAAAGACTAACAACCCAGAGCTCCATTTGTGAGTTGATGACCCGCCCCCCGCGTGGAGTAAATAAAACACAAGGACACATGATTTTAGGTTAATCATGTGCCACAACTTTCCACAATTGCTTGCTTGTCTTCATTTTGAACTGCTGTGCAAGTGTACCTACTTCGATTGCAATATAGTTACAGTATGTGTGCCCCCTGCCAAGCAATGGGATGATCTCCTGTCACATCACAGAAAATTCATGAGCATTCTAATTGCTGAAAGAGAGGAGTCAGTCAGCAGAGTTCCGAGAATGACCAGTGCCATTGCTGGGAGAGAAGGGCTTGGCTGGTTTGGGCAGGGGAGAGTGAGACTTGAGTAAGCCTATACTGATTGCTGGTGTTGGCAGAAAAGGAAGCAGAGAGCCCAGGAAGCTAGTACCTGAAAGCCATAAACCTGAAAGCCAAGACAATAGGGAATGTGTGTAGCCATATACTTTAATTGCACTGTGTATGCCTTTGCATGTATGTGCATGCATGCACACACACACATAAAGGTAAAGGTAAAGGAACCCCTGACCATTAGGTCCAGTCGTGTCCGACACTGGGGTTGCACACTCATTTCGCTTTACTGGCCGAGGGAGCCGGCGTACAGCTTCCAGGACATGTGGCCAGCATGACTAAGCCGCTTCTGGCGAACCAGAGCAGTGCACGGAAACGCCGTTTACCTTCCCACTGGAGCGGTACCTATTTATCTACTTGCACTTTGACGTGCTTTCAAACTGCTAGGTTGGCAGGAGCTGGGACCGAGCAACGGGAGCTCACCCCGTCACAGGGATTCAAACTGCCGACCTTCTGATCGGCAAGCCCTAGGCTCTGTGGTTTAACCCACAGCGCCACCCGCATCCACGCACACACATAGCACACCACAAAGAAGCTGATTCAAGATATAGATTTCGGGCATGCCAGAATGCCATTCAACTGAACCACTTATCCCCTGTTGACACCAGCACACCACACTTGGCATCCTTGCTTTCTTTGTTCATTCTCCTATCCTTTTCTTTTAAATGTTTTTAAATGCATTGGTTACTATAGAAACAATTACTTTTCAGGGATGAGTGGAGCTAAGCGACATCTGCAAGGACAAATAGAATGGTTTCATAAAGTGGTTGGATGCAGGCTTCTTGTATGATGGTGTCCATACCCCACAGGTAAGACTCTTCGTGAGATCAGTGGATGGGGTGAAAATCTGTTAAAAAAAGGTGACACAGAACTGGGCTAAGATGACGCAGAGGGGTTTAGAGTTGGTCCTGGAATGGGCAATTCTCATGTATCATTGCTATCACTGATTGTATTAATGTTTACGCACAATAACACGATGGCTTAATACTTGATTGGCTGCAAGGCTGCTTCCACCATCCCTGAACAATTGCAACTAGTTGCTAGGTCTCATTGTTCATGGCTGCAGCCACCAACTGTGGGAATGTTCAGGGAGGCAGGAGATGTATTGTTTATTAATATCATTCCTAACTTGCGCTGGGACCCAGGTGGCGCTGTGGGTTAAACCACAGAGCCTAGGGCTTGCTGATCAGAAGGTCAGCGGTTTGAATCCCTGCGACGGGGTGAGCTCCCGTTGCTTGGTCCCTGCTCCTGCCAACCTAGCAGTTCGAAAGCACGTCAAAGTGCAAGTAGATAAATAGGAACCGCTCTGGCGGGAAGGTAAACAGCTTTCCGTGCGCTGCTCTGGTTCGCCAGAAGCGGCTTTGTCATGCTGGCCACATGACCCGGAAGCTGTATGCCGGCTCCCTCGGCCAGTAAAGCAAGATGAGTGCTGCAACCCCAGAGTCGGACATGACTGGACCTAATGGTCAGGGATCCCTTTACCTTTTAAACTTTCGCTAGCAAGTTCTATAATTTAGTAGAGTTTCAACATTCCCCTTTTAAACACGCAGCGGGTAGCTGGTTGCAAGCTTGTTTAAGCTTCTCAATATAGATCAGGGGTCAGCAAGGCTTACCGGCCATGGGCTGGATCACTCCCACAGAGATCGTCCATGGGCCGGGCCGGTGCAGCTCAACGCCGGAAATCGCGTCTGTGCATGCCAAGATGCCGAGAACCATGCCTGTGCAGAAGCGATTTCCATTATCTATGTGTGCACAGACACAATTTCTGGCACCGCTCGGTGAGTGTCCGTGCTGTGCTGCCCCAGTTTAGTGCAGCGCGGATTCAGCGAGCAGGCGGCTCGGTTCGGGAATGGCTCATGGACCAGTAAAACGGTCTTTGTGGGCCGCATCCAGCCCATGGGCCGCACGTTGCCGACCCCTGATATAGATTCTTGGTAAGATCCCTTTATTTCCCTCTAAAAAGAATGAACATGCCACAATCTTATTTAAGATATATAAAAGTACCAGTATTTTACTTACAGCATCATCATCAGTTCACAGTTGGATCCCTGAAGGCAGACTTAGTTACAAAGATATATACATGTGGAACTACCCCATATTGGGGGGGGGGTAAATGCCAGTGACTGCAGATTAGCAGTCACTGCAGCTCACATGATGGATGAAGTCACGGAGAGGAAGAGAAGAAAGGAAAAGGTGGCTGCATATTTTGTGTTACCTGGACAGGTAAAGTCACGCCCACCTCTAGTCACATGCAAAAGGAAGGATGTTCCAGCCCAGAAGGAAGCAGGAAGTTTTTGACTAGTTGGAACAAACATCCCCTTTGCATGTCCACTCTAGGCAAACAAGGAATGTTGTGCTTGACTGCTATTTGTGTTTCACATCCCACACCAACCTGCTCCAGATATTTTGAATACAACTCTCATCAGCCAGTCTGAAATATCTGGAGGGCACCAAGTTGGGACAGGCTGGTTTATGAACAGGTAGAAATTCCTGCTGTGCTTCAGGCAAGCCAACCCTCCTGTTTTCGTTTCCTCCTGCATAATGAAAACAACAGCTAGGAGTAGCTGTGGTGAGTCCCAGAGCCTCGATTCAGTTCTGATCAGATTCCAGCCTCACAAAGTGCTGCAGGGCTGGCTTGGGGAGGGTGGCATGAGCAGCATGCCCCCCAGAAAAATGCGCCCATGGTGATCTCCCCGGTACTCCCTCCCCCATGCTATGCTCCTGCATGGGCCACTCTAAAGGTAAAGGTAAAGGGACCCCTGACCATCAGGTCCAGTCGTGTCCAACTCTGGGGTTGCACGCTCATCTCGCTCTATAGGCCGAGGGAGCCGGCGTTTGTCCGCAGACACCTTCCGGGTCATGTGGCCAGCATGACAAAGCTGCTTCTGGCGAACCAGAGCAGCGCATGGAAACGCCGTTTACCTTCCTGCCGGAGCGGTACCTATTTATCTACTTGCACTTTGACGTGCTTTCGAACTGCTAGGTGGGCAGGAGCTGGGACCGAGCAACGGGAGCTCACCCCGTCGCAGGGATTCGAACCGCCGACCTTCTGATTGGCAAGCCCTAGGCTCTGTGGTTTAACCCACAGCGCCACCTGGGTCCCTTGGGCCACTCTAGATAGTGTGAATTTGCATGGATGGTGGGGAGGAGAAGGTTCAAGGCTTTTCCCATCTCATGACTATGTTTCTTTGTCTACCTGCTTAGGGTCCAGTACCTCCTCCCTGAAACCTCCCTCACCACCATGCCAGTTGCAGAGTTAGCAGCAGACAGGTTAGTCTCATTGGTGCGCCTGACTCAAGAAACAGTGTGATGAGGCTTGAACTCAGAACTTGTGCCCTCCATGAAGGCGAGACCTAGAATACACTCCTCCCAGCAGTGGTATTTTCTCTATGAGTTAATTATGAGGTGAGCCAGAGTGAGCTTCCTTACCAGCTTGGGGCTGATGCAGCCCCTTTCACCTTTGCCTGTGAGTCCTTTGATGCTCCACAGGGGCATCTAACTCTCCTGGGCTAATCCAACTGCTAACACAAAGTTTCCCCCTTGTTGCCCTCAACTGTTCCCTCCATAGCAGCACATATAGCTCCCTTGCCATGTACCCAGGCTCTTTATTCAGGAAGAATGAAAAGCATGCTATCTTTCTGCCCTCCTGTCAGCTCTTGGAAGGCGTGCTGTCCCACCGGGAATTGGGGGTTCTGAGGAGCAGCTGTAATTGCAAACATAAATTAGCTTGCACTTGAAGTTCTGTACAAGCTATGTCAAGGAGCGTTCCACACTCTGCTGGTAATCTCCTGCTTACAAGCCTGGCCTCCCCTGGCAACAAGTCACATGGAATTTATCTCTCCTGCTGATGAGTTGGCTCAGTTCAGCCTTGCCTTATGGGCTGCCCGGGTTAATGCTGTTGTCTTTGTGGTGGGGCATGTGGACATTTCTCTCCAAGGATAGGCAACATTTCTTTCTTTCATTGAGTGAACCGATATGGAATGATGCGTACTAAGGGTGTGGGCATGAGGAACCTGCCAACCTCCAGATCTTGGTGGACTCCAACTTCAATCAGCCCCAACCAGCATCACTAGCAGTCAGGAATAATGGGAGTCATAGCCCAACAACTGGAGAACACCATCTTCCTCCCCACAGTACATCACATAGCAAGCATATTTTGGTCCTAGGATGGTGATGGCCACCAAAGGGCCAAAACTATTTGCAGCCTAATATATGCAGAACCACCAATGGGAGACAGTTTGGAGTGGAGTTGTCATGTATGGGACCCTCACATATGGGGCTGTTGGGGTGGAGCTTGGGTGTGTGACCCAAGTGTGTGCTCAGGACAGCTGACTAGCTGGTGACTACAGTGCCACTGGTCTATATGGCACCTGGCAGAGGTTGAGAGGCAGGGGCTGCTAAGGATCAGTTTTATTTTAGAAATTTATCTCCATCACATGCAGATAAATATATCCTCTCTATTCTGACAAAAGACAATTAAGTTGATGAAGATGATCATAAAACCATTAGGCAAGAGAATTAAAAAATGAATCCAAACTCTTTGCCAAGGAAGCACACACACTACAAAAATAAAATATGGTTGCCTCCCCACCCACATTCCATCTCTTTCCAAGATTTTGGGTATCAAATAATTTTGGCCAACAATCTGTCTCCCTGCTCTCTAATTGCAGGCAACTGCATAGGTACACATGGGTATACAGAATTTCTCTTCCTCCCTGATGTTGTGCAGCCCATTTGCTGCTATGAGGCTCTCACAGTTTTTATTTCACAGAATCATAGAATTGTAGAGTTGGAAGGGATCCCAAGGCTAAGGAGGGAAACAATATGCAGGGAAGCCTCTTAGATGAGAAAGGTCTCTCCTGCTCCTCCCATTTGCGGGCCTTGCTAGCATTTCAGTGGGGACTTTTGCTGCCTGCTGGCAAGCTCTGTGCAAAGTAGAGCCTGCCAATGCAGGCTGCAGGCCATCTTGGGTGCATCTTGTTAGTACCTCTGCAGAAGTCCTAAGATTTAGCAGTGTGGATTTTATTTCCCTCTGGTAAGGAATAATATCCACAAACTGTAGCCATACACCGATATGCCCCATTCTCTCCTTCCGGCAGCCACCCCTTGCTCCTGCAGCTCCTAAGGGGCCATCCCCTCCCTCCCTCCCTCCCTCCCTCCCTCCTCCTCTGCCAGGCATGTCTTCCTGGAGAGGGCACTGGTCAGAGGATACTTGATGCATCAGACTTGCCATGGTGAGGCATGGTAGGGCGGAGGTTGGAATGGTTGAGCCAGGTGTATTAGAGATCCACAGCCCCACAAATGGAATTGTTCAAGTGCAGGCCATGCTTGTGATGGTCATAACTGCTTCTCATGGCTCTGCTGTACCTGAAGAGCCATTGCATGGAAAATGGAGCAAGCTTGTTTTCTCTTGCTCCAGAGGGGAGGACTCAAACCAATGGATTCAAAGGACAAGAAAGGAGATTCTGGCAGAACATTAGGAAGAACATTCTGATGGTAGGAGCTGTCTGAAAGTGAAACGGACTGCCTTGGAAGGTGGTGCACTCTCCTTCCTTGGAGGTGTTTAAGCAGAGGTTGGATGGCCATCTGTCTTGGATGCTTTAGCTGAGATTCCTGCATTGCAGGGGGCTGGACTAGATGACCTTTGGGGGTCCCTTCCAACTCTACAACTCTATAATTTTATGGTTCTATGAAATCAATACATCACAGCCTTGTTTTTAGAATATATTATTATGGCAGAGTTTAATCTATTACCAGTCCTGCAAATGATGGACTGGGAGAGGAACGAAAATAAGTGGAATGTAAACAGCTGTATTTCTGAACTAAACCTGCCAACCTGGTTGCCCATCATTGGTCATAATATACAGAGACTTCAAAATGTCGCTTTAAAGCTTATGACCAAAGCAGCTTTGACTGTGTCCTTTGAAAGTTATTGTAAAAATTAAACTATTTCCACCCACCCCCTTCCACAAAGGAGGGGGTGCAGTTTGTGTTAGTGTGTATCACGGGATTCTGATACATGCCTATCTATAATGGCACATTGTCTAGTGTTGTGCATTGAACCACAAGGTGGGAGAAAAGCCACCTCTTGCAGAGTTGTGTATCAAAGAATGATCTCTCTCCCCCTCCGATGCATAAAAATGCATGCATAAAATTCAGACAGATATGTGCATTGAAAACAGGGTTCCTGACATAAACCTTAGCTTAGTGTGTGGCTTATTTATACGACCTAGGCTGCAGTACATAAACCAGGGCTCTCTCCCTGTCTCTAGCCATTTTGAAATGTAATTATGATCATGAAGTATGACACTGGGAAGAGGGGCGGGAGAGAGAGAACTTCTTCCCTCGCTGCAGGCAGCAGCCTGGTCTTCTTGCTGAGGCCTGAGCAGATCACTTTTTCATCCCTGTGGGTTGAAGAGATGCACTTTCCCATTCACTGTGTGTTGTTTGGGGATCCTCTGCTGCTTCAGTGGGCTGCTCTCCAAAGTAAACAGCCCAGTCTGGTTCCTTGTGCAAAAATGGCTAGTCAAAGAGACTGACCGTGCATCCTCCATGCTGTCCAGCTCTTGGATGAGCGCCATCCCACCACATCAAGGCTCAAGGGTGTGAGCACCACAGTCCCGCAGAGCTCATAAGGACCGCCAGCACCAGCTGCTCCGCCAATACAGCCAGTGCCACTGCAGCAATCCAAGGGGAGCCAGGGGTGCCCACCGCAGAAACCAAAGAGGCCCCACAGAGCCCCCAGCCCCCCAAAGGTGACAAAGAGCACCCTGGCAATGACTCAGCGGAGCTCTGGGACCCAGAGACTCTGGAGCTGAACTAAAAACAAAGTAGAGCAGCCACCTCCCTAGCTGAGCAGCCACCAATTGCCGCCACTGCCATAGCCACCGCCACCAAGGGGGGAAGGTAGGAGGGGACCAGGAGAGCCAGGGAGGCTGCAAGGAAGTGTGCAGCCCAGCCCAGACTGGCAGCTGGCACCAAGAAAGCCGTCCGGGGCCCAACCGGGAAACCAGGAGAGCCGAGGTGCGGCACAGACCTTCCCTTGCTGGTGTGGGGGTGTTGCTGGCTGTCAGAGATGGGCACAACAAAGATCCAGGCTTTTATTATTATTATTATTGAATTTTTTTATGTCCCCTCCCTTCTTATTAAATAAATAAACAAAAGAAAGTTTTTTTTCTTTTTTGAAAAATTGTAAGGGCAGTGCCCACTTATCCTTGACCCAGGGACCCTCATCAATACCCTTTCTAACTACATATACAAATCTCATTTCCAACAATGTCCTTATTATTCATTTTCTACTCATTTTTATTTCACTTTTCTTTTGCCTTTTTTTAAAAATAAAACATTGTTTTTTTTAAAAAAAGCTCCTGCCTTCTCATTTTTATTATAATTTTTTTTTCTAGATTTCAGCAACTTAAGATTCTATTTTTTCTTAACTTTTTAGTCACTATGTTATATATCCCTCTCCCTTCCCCTTTTTCTTTTACTCTTATTCTTTTGAATAAATAAAATTAAAAAATATTATATATCCATATACCTCCCATCCATTTTTGGGACGCGGGTGGCGCTGTGGGTTAAACCACAGAGCCTAGGGCTTGCTGATCAGAAGGTCGGCGGTTCGAATCCCTTTGACAGGGTGAGCTCCCGTTGCTCGGTCCCAGCTCCTGCCCACCTAGCAGTTCGAAAGCAAGTCAAAGTGCAAGTAGATAAATAGGTACCACTCTGGTGGGAAGGTAAACGGCATATCCGTGCGCTGCTCTGGTTTGCCAGAAGTGGCTTAGTCATGCTGGCCACATGACCTGGAAGCTGTACCCTTGGCCAATAATGCGAGATGAGCACCACAACCCCAGAGTCGTTCATGACTGGACCTAATGGTCAGGGGTCCCTTTACCTTTACCCATCCATTTTCAACAATTAATCTATTTTTATTATTAATATTACTGTAATTCGAATACTGCTGTCCTAACCCCCACAATCATCATCTTCTTCTTCTTCTTCTTCTTCTTCTTCTTCTTCTTCTTCTTCTTCTTCTTCTTCCCCTTCCCCTTCCCCTTTAAAGGACAAACAATAATAACTTTTACCCTTACTATTACTTAACCCCTGAAAACTATTTTTACTTTTACTTTTATTTTTTTACCTTCTCCCCCTCAATCAAGCTAGTCCTGTTACTTTCAGATCTCTGATTTTTTTAGTCTTAATTTTAAATCCTACGCCTACATTACTTTCCACATCAATTTTTTCTCTGCACACATGTACACTGTGGCGAACCAGCCCTTTTGGCCTTGTAGAATGTTAAGTTTTCCCCAGCGGTTACAAGGTTAAGCATAGAACCTATTAATTGACAGTTCACTCCAGAGAGGCGGAACCTCCTGGGGGTTGGTCAGGGGGAGTTGGTGGTTGGTTGGTGTGGGAGTTGAGAGAGAGAGATAGAGAAGGGAGGAGATAGATAGATAGACTGAGGGAGGTATATGGGTAGGCCATAGGAGTCATCAGAAACTATAATGAAACTATGAACTGCATGTGATAAAGTCTAAAACCGTTATGCTTGTTAAACAATAAAAACTAGTTCTTGTTCAAACCATAGAAGTATCGTCGTCCATGAGGTCCAGAGTGTTATACCGAAGCTCAGTGTAATGAACTCGGAGAGAGGACAAAAGTAGAAACAGTCTGCGTCCTAGAGATTCATTAAGGAGGGGCTAAGGGGGTGTAAACCTTAAGTGCCACAGTGTAGCTAGCAGAGGCTAGCCAGCTGAGACAGCAAAGAGGGGTTCTTGGTGATTAGAACCCAGGGCTGTAGGTTAAAAGGTTTGCATCAGGATAGCCTGGAGCAGGGGGACGTGAACACTCTTGTCACTGGGATCTCCAGAATCATTAAGGAGGTCGGTTTAGTCGAACCTCGGAGGGCAGGGTGCGAGGGGTTTAAAAATAAACCAGTGCACCGGCATTACTGACAAACATTTATTAGTAGGGTGACACAGAGTGCGTTGAGGGAGGTTCGCGACATACACATCCCCCTTTCTTCCTCTTTTCTTTTCTCTCTCTTTCCATTCTTCCATTTCTATGTAGGTGTGCGCGCACATGTGTGTGTCCACACACAACCCCCCCATCTATCTCTCACATGGCTGCCTGGTAGCCCCTCTGTTGGTCTGCTTATCCGTCTGCCTCTTGCTCTGTCAACACTGCCAAGGCGATCTCGGTGACCCAAGAGAATTCACAGCCCGGACGTGACTAAAATGGCTGTCTAGTCCTGACACTCAGCCAAAGCCACCAATCAATAACGCCTGTACTACCCAGCAACTCCACAGCACCTAGGAATCTCCTCCACCAAAACTCCAAACTCCAACACCCCCCACTCCAAAAGGACACCACACACATCTGAAACCAAGGCCACCAGGAAGACTGAGATAGCACCAACCAGGGGGAAGATGGACAGCACTGAGACCACCCCCCCCCCCAGGATGACAACAACCCAACAACAAAATGGAACCTGAGGGAAATGGAACTGATACTAGAAGAACTATTGAAGAACACAGTGACTCCCCTGAAGACAGTAATCAGTGACTTGACCTTCAAAGTGGAAATCCTCACTAGTACCATCTCCACTCTAGAAAATAAGAATCAAATGCAAGAAAGACTAATAGAGCAGCTCCAAGAGGAAAACACACATGTGGAAAATGAATTAACTGAACTGCTAAGCAGGCAATATTTCCCTAACCCCATCTCCACTATTCCCCCTGGCTCACCACCTACTATTCCATCACGCAGCACAAAACTTCCAGATAAAAACCAGGCAAGCCAAAGGCTTATTTTACCTAGCAGACTTCTACAAAAACAACAAACCCACATCAACACAAGAAATACAAGAGAAACTAGGGGACACCCAAATGCCCTGGCTACTATACCACAAATTACATGCCTTCTTAAACAATCCAGTAGTAAAATCAGCAGCAGCCAGGCGCTTGACAACCTTCAAAAACCTAACAACAAAGGGGCACCGCAAAGGGGTGGTATCCACAATATACAAAATACTGCTCCAAAATCCCACAATAAAAAAAAAAACAATGGGAGGATGACATATGCTATGAAATTTGTTGTTGTTGTTTAGTCGTTTAGTCGTGTCTGACTCTTCGTGACCCCATGGACCAGAGCATGCCAGGCACTCCTGTCTTCCACTGCCTCCCGCAGTTTGGTCAGACTCATGTTGGTAGCTTCAAGAACACTGTCCAACCATCTTGTCCTCTGTTGTCCCCTTCTCCTTGTGCCCTCCATCTTTCCCAACATCAGGGTCTTTTCCAGGGAGTCTTCTCTTCAAATTGGAGCCTCAGCTTCAGGATCTGTCCTTTCAGTGAGCACTCCGGGCTGATTTCCTTAAGAATTGATAGGTTTGATCTTCTTGCAGTCCATGGGACTCTCAAGAGTCTCCTCCAGCACCATAATTCAAAAGCATCAATTCTTCGGCGATCAGCCTTCTTGATGGTCCAGCTCTCACTTCCATCCATCACTACTGGGAAAACCATAGCTTTAACTATACGGACCTTTGTCAACAAGGTGATGTCTCTGCTTTTTAAGATGCTGTCTAGGTTTGTCATTGCTTTTCTCCCAAGAAGCAGGCATCTTATAATTTTGTGACTGCTGTCACGATCTGCAGTGATCATGGAACCCAAGAAAGTAAAATCTCTCACTGCCTCCATTTCTTCCCCTTCTATTTGCCAGGAGGTGATAGGACCAGTGGCCATGATCTTAGTTTTTTTAATGTTGAGCTTCAGACCATATTTTGTGCTCTCCTCTTTCACCCTCATTAAAAGGTTCTTTAATTCCTCCTCACTTTCTGCCATCAAGGTTGTATCATCAGCATATCTGAGGTTGTTGATATTTCTTCCGGCAATCTTAATTCTGGCTTGGGATTCATCCAGTCCAGCCTTTCGCATGATGAATTCTGCATATGTTGTTGTTGTTGTTGTTCAGTCGTTCAGTCGTGTCCGACTCTTCGTGACCCCATGGACCAGAGCACGCCAGGCACGCCTATCCTTCACTGCCTCTCGCAGTTTGGCCAAACTCATGTTAGTAGCTTCGAGAACACTGTCCAACCATCTCGTCCTCTGTCGTCCCCTTCTCCTTGTGCCCTCAACCTTTCCCAACATCAGGGTCTTTTCTAGGGAGTCTTCTCTTCTCATGAGGTGGCCAAAGTACTGGAGCCTTAACCTCAGGATCTGTCCTTCTAGTGAGCACTCAGGGCTGATTTCTTTAAGAATGGATAGGTTTGATCTTCTTGCAGTCCATGGGACTCTCAAGAGTCTCCTCCAGCACCATAATTCAAAAGCATCAATTCTTCGGCGATCAGCCTTCTTTATGGTCCAGCTCTCACTTCCGTACATTACTACTGGGAAAACCATAGCTTTAACTATACGGACCTTTGTTGGCAAGGTGATGTTTTTGCTTTTTAAGATGCTGTCTAGGTTTGTCATTGCTTTTCTCCCAAGAAGCAGACGTCTTCTAATTTCCTGACTGCTGTCACCATCTGCAGTGATCATGGAACCCAAGAAAGTGAAATCTCTCACTGCCTCCATTTCTTCCCCTTCTATTTGCCAGGAGGTGATGGGACCAGTGGCCATGATCTTAGTTTTTTTGATGTTGAGCTTCAGACCATATTTTGCGCTCTCCTCTTTCACCCTCATTAAAAGGTTCTTTAATTCCTCCTCACTTTCTGCCATCAAGGTTGTATCATCAGCATATCTGAGGTTGTTGATATTTCTTCCGGCAATCTTAATTCTGGTTTGGGATTCATCCAGTCCCGCCTTTCGCATGATGAATTCTGCATATAAGTTAAATAAGCAGGGAGACAATATACAGCCTTGTCGTACTCCTTTCCCAATTTTGAACCAATCAGTTATTCCATATCCAGTTCTAACTGTAGCTTCTTGTCCCACATAGAGATTTCTCAGGAGACGGATGAGGTGATCAGGCACTCCCATTTCTTTAAGAACTTGCCATAGTTTGCTGTGGTCGACACAGTCAAAAGCTTTTGCGTAGTCAATGAAGCAGAAGTAGATGTTTTTCTGGAACTCTCTAGCTTTCTCCATAATCCAGCGCATGTTAGCAATTTGGTCTCTGGTTCCTCTGCCCCTTCGAAATCCAGCTTGCACTTCTGGGAGTTCTCGGTCCACATACTGCTTAAGCCTGCCTTGTAGAATTTTTTAGCAAAACCTTGCTAGCGTGTGAAATGAGCGCAATTGTGCGGTAGTTGGAGCATTCTTTGGCACTGCCCTTCTTTGGGATTGGGATGTAGACTGATCTTCTCCAATCCTCTGGCCACTGCTGAGTTTTCCAAACTTGCTGGCATATTGAGTGTAGCACCTTAACAGCATCATCTTTTAGAATTTTGAATAGTTCAGCTGGAATATCATCACTTCCACTGGCCTTGTTGTTAGCAAGGCTTTCTAGGGCCCATTTGACTTCACTCTCCAGGATGTCTGGCTCAAGGTCAGCAACCACACTACCTGAGGTGTACGAGACCTCCATATCTTTCTGGTATAATTCCTCTGTGTATTCTTGCCACCTCTTCTTGATGTCTTCTGCTTCTGTTAGGTCCTTTCCACTTTTGTCCTTAATTGTGGTAATCTTTGTACGAAATGTTCCTTTCATATCTCCAATTTTCTTGAACAGATCTCTGGTTTTTCCCATCCTGTTGTTTTCCTCTATTTCTTTGCATTGCTCGTTTAAAAAGGCCCTCTTGTCTCTCCTTGCTATTTTTTGGAAATCTGCATTCAATTTCCTGTATCTTTCACTATTTCCCTCGCATTTTGCTTGCCTTCTCTCCCCCGCTATTTGTAAGGCCTCATTTGACAGCCACTTTGCTTTCTTGCATTTCTTTTTCATTGGGATGGTTTTCGTTGCTGCCTCCTGTATAATGTTACGAGCCTCCATCCACAGTTCTTCAGGCACTCTATCCACCAAATCTAAATCCTTAAACCTGTTCTTCACTTCAACTGTGTATTCATAAGGAATTTGATTTAGATTGTATCTTACTGGCCCAGTGGTTTTTCCTACTTTCTTCAGTTTAAGCTGGAATTTTGCTATAAGAAGCTGATGATCTGAGCCACAGTCAGCTCCAGGTCTTGTTTTTGCTGACTGTATAGAGCTTCTCCATCTTTGGCTGCAGAGAATATAATCAATCTGATTTCGATGTTGCCCATCTGGTGATGTCCATGTGTAGAGTCGTCTCTTGTGTTGTTGGAAAAGAGTGTTTGTGATGACCAACTTGTTCTCTTGACAGAACTCTATTAGCCTTTGCCCTGCTTCATTTTGAACTCCAAGGCCAAACTTGCCAGTTGTTCCTTTTATCTCTTGACTCCCTACTTTAGCATTCCAATCCCCTATAATGAGAAGAACATCCTTCCTTGGTGTCATTTCTATAAGGTGTTGTAAGTCTTCATAGAATTGGTCAATTTCAGTTTCTTCAGCACTGGTAGTTGGTGCATAAACCTGGATTACTGTGATGTTAAAAGGTCTGCCTTGGATTCGTATCGAGATCATTCTATCATTTTTGAGATTGCATCCCAGTACAGCTTTCGCCACTCTTTTGTTGACTATGAGGGCCACTCCATTTCTTTTACGGGATTCCTGCCCACAGTAGTAGATATGATAGTCATCCGAACTGAATTCACCCATTCCCGTCCATTTCAGTTCACTGATGCCCAGGATGTCAATGTTTATTCTTGCCATCTCATTTTTTTACCACATCCAGCTCACCAAGGTTCATGGTTCTTACATTCCAGGTTCCTATGCTATACTTTTCTTTACAGCATTGGACTTTCCTTTCGCTTCCAGGCATATCCGCAACTGAGCATCCTTTCGGGTTTGGCCCAGCCGCTTCATCAGCTCTGAATCTACTTGTACTTGTCCTCCGCTCTTCCCCAGTAGCATGTTGGACGCCTTCCGACCTGAGGGGCTCATCTTCCAGCGTCATATCTTTTATATGCCTGTTGTCTTTGTCCATGGAGTTTTCTTGGCAGGGATACTGGAGTGGCTTGCCAGTTCCTTCTCCAGGTGGATCACGTTTGGTCCAAACTCTCCACTACGACCTGTCCATCTTGACCTGTCCATAGCTTCCTTGAGTAATTCAAGCCCCTTCGCCACGACAAGGCAGTGATCCATGAAGGGGAATTCTGCATATACGGTAAGTTAAATAAGCAGGGAGACAATATACAGCCTTGTCGTACTCCTTTCCCAATTTTGAACCAATCAGTTATTCCATATCCAGTTCTAACTGTAGCTTCTTGTCCCACATAGAGATTTCTCAGGAGACAGATGAAGTGATCAGGCACTCCCATTTCTTTAAGAACTTGCCATAGTTTGCTGTGGTCGACACAGTCAAATGCTTTTGCGTAGTCAATGAAGCAGAAGTAGATGTTTTTCTGGAACTCTCTAGCTTTCTCCATAATCCAGCGCATGTTTGCAATTTGGTTTCTGGTTCCTCTGCCCCTTCAAAATCCAGCTTGCACTTCTGGGAGTTCTCGGTCCACATACTGCTTAAGCCTGCCTTGTAGAATTTTAAGCATAACCTTGCTAGCGTGTGAAATGAGCGCAATTGTGCGGTAGTTGGAGCATTCTTTGGCACTGCCCTTCTTTGGGATTGGGATCTAGACTGATCTTCTCCAATCCTCTGACCACTGCTGAGTTTTCCAAACTTGCTGGCATATTGAGTGTAGCACCTTAACAGCATCATCTTTTAAAATTTTAAATAGTTCAGCTGGAATATTATCACTTCCACTGGCCTTGTTGTTAGCAATGCTTTCTAAGGCCCATTTGACTTCACTCTTCAGGATGTCTTGCTCAAGGTCAGCAACCACACAACGGGGGTGTACAAGACCTCCATATCTTTCTGGTATAATTCCTCTGTGTATTCTTGCCACCTCTTCTTGATGTCTTCTGCTTCTGCTATGAAATTAACCCTACCCAATGGACTAGAATGTGGTCTAAAACCTCTCTTTAAATCCATATCAGCTAAAAGAGAATAACTCACCCTGCAACTCACTTACAGATGGTACCTAACACCAAGGAAACTAGCTCTGATATGCCCAGGAGCCTCACCAAAATGCTGAAGAGGATGCACCTCCACAGGCACATATCTCCACATATGGTGGGAATGTCCCAAAATCCAAGTCTTCTGGACATCAGTCCTACAAGAAATAAGCAAAATAACTAAACAAGTTTTAGAAGTCACCCCAGAACTGACCCTGCTTGAACATCTTCCAAGATAATAATGCCCACTCACATCATAAAGAGCTCATAACCCACCTTCTCTCAGCAGCCAGAAGCATCATAGCCAAACACTGGAGAGCCCTGTCAGGAGTAAACATGGACCAATGATAGCAAATATTATGGGGGGGGAAACCTTACTATAAAAACAAACCAATAAATGTAGATTGACATGGGAACAAATAGAAGATGCCTTCATGCCGGTATGGTTCCCCTTTATCACATACATAGCACAACAAGACAACAACAAGAATCTGCCAACAGCATACAAATCAATATGGCTAACCTGACCCCAAAAGCCACCCTCTCTCACACACAAACAAATCTCACTACAGCCAACCAAAGACAACCAACCGAACCCTGGGCCACCCCAACCTCTCTCACCACCAAGGAAATATAACAAGCGAATAGAAAGAGAACCCACACAAGTGACGCTGACACAAAACCCCACACATACACTAAGTAGAAGAATAGAAGCATTGTCACCCCACCCCATGCACCACTCCCCTCCCCCTCTTTCCCCTCTTTTCTTCCCTAATACTGCATGCAACACTAATGTCTCACAACAAATGAAACTGATCTGTAGAAAACACAACTTGAAAAAAGAGACAATGCACATATTTTTTCAAACTAAGAAATCTTTAATTATCTATCTACCTACCTACCTACCTACCTACCTAGGCTCAAGCTATTCCATGCAGTGAAGATGCATGTGATGGCAGCATGTGATGGCAATGTGACAATTGGGCTGTGCTCACCACTACCAGCCCCATTGCCTTCTCCCAAGGTAGCCCTTCCCAGTTTTCAAAGGATGGTTGAGCCACAGTTGCATCTCTTAGCATGTAACTTACAGGTTTGCTGAAAGGAGCAGCCAACTTCATTTTCTGACCAAATGTTGATTTGACTAGGAATGTTGCTCACCCCTCTTGATTGCCCACAAGGGGCTTGTCGAATCATAGGATTGTAGAATTGTAGAGTTGGAAGGGACCCCCAGGGTCATCTAGCCCAAACCCCTGCAATGCAGGAATCTCAGCTAAAGCATCCAAGACAGATGTCCATCCAACGTGTACCGTACTTAAAAAACCCCAAGGAAGGAGAGTCCACCACCTTCTGGGGGAGTCCGTTCCACTTTCAAACAGCTCTGTCTGTAGCCTCTAAGGAAGATATCTCTTGCAAGTTCAGATTGCAAAATGCTTAGATCCACAGTAGCAACTTTGGTTTATCACAAATTAACTGAACTTGACAGGATGCTGAATGTTCAAAAAGGAACAGCTGGAGCCTTGTTAACTCAGGTGATTGCATTAATGGGCCGCTTTCCTGGAAGCACCGACTCATCATTAGTGTATTTATGTGATCCTGCCTGGGACATTGGTCTGCTGGTGCTGGCTTTGAACACTCCCAGAGGCAATTCCCTGTGGGCCACCATCTCTGTTGTAACATTTGCTACATGCATGTCCCACCTTTCTTGCATGGTAGGACTCAGGTTGGTACACACTGAGGTTCTCAGGTGATTTCCCACCCAGACACTGAATGGACCCAAGTCTGCTTGACTTCAGTGAAGATTCTGTACCTTCACATGCCTTCAGATCTTGCCTTGAACTGGTGCCTACAGCTATAATAATAATATAATAATAATTTATTATTTATACCCCACCCATCTGGCTGGGTTTTCCCAGCCACTCTGGGCGGCTTTCAACAAAGCATTAAAATACAATAATCTATAAAACATTAAAAGCCTCCCTAAACAGGGCTGCCTTCAGATGTCTTCTAAATGTCTGGTAATTGTTGTTCTCTTTGACATCTGAAGGGAGGGCGTTCCACAGGGCGGGTGCCACTACCGAGAAGGCCCTCTGCCTGGTTCCCTGTAACTTGGCTTCACGCAGCGAGGGAACCGCCAGAAGGCCCTCGGCACTGGACCTCAGTTTCCGGGCTGACTGATGGGGGTGGAGATGCTCCTTCAGGTATACTGGACCGAAGCCATTTAGGGCTTTAAAGGTCAGCACCAACACTTTGAATTGTGCTTGGAAACGTACTGGGAGCCAGTGTAGGTCTTTATGTGGTCTCGGCGGCCGCTCCCAGTCACCAGTCTAGCTGCCGCATTCTGGATTAGTTGTAGTTTCCGGGTCACCTTCAAAGGTAGCCCCACGTAGAGCGCATTGCAGTAGTCCAAGCGGGAGATAACTAGAGCATGCACCACTCTGGCGAGACAGTCCGCGGGCAGGTAGGGTCTCAGCCTGCGTACCAGATGGAGCTGGTAGACAGCTGTCCTGGATACAGAATTAACCTGCGCCTCCATGGACAGCTGTGAGTCCAAAATGACTCCCAGACTGCGCACCTGGTCCTTCAGGGGCACAGTTACCCCATTCAGGACCAGGGAGTCCTCCACACCTGCCCGCCTCCTGTCCCCCAAAAACAGCACTTCTGTCTTGTCAGGATTCAACCTCAATCTGTTAGCCGCCATCCATCCTCCAACCGCCTCCAGACACTCACACAGGACCTTCACCACCTTCACTGGTTCTGATTTGAAAGAGAGGTAGAGCTGGGTATCATCCGCATACTGATGAACACCCAGTCCAAACCCCCTGATGATCTCTCCCAGCGGCTGCATATAGATGTTAAAAAGCATGGGGGAGAGGACAGAACCCTGAGGTACCCCACAAGTGAGAGCCCAGGGGTCTGAACACTCATCCCCCACCACCACTTTCTGAACACGGCCCAGGAGGAAGGAGCGGAACCACTGTATAACAGTGCCCCCAGCTCCCAACCCCTCTAGATGGTCCAGAAGGATGTTATGGTCGATGGTGTCAAAAGCCGCTGAGAGATCCAGCAGAACTAGGAAACAGCTCTCACCTTTGTCCCTAGCCCGCCGGAGATCATCGACCAGCGTGACCAAGGCAGTTTCAGTCCCATGATGAGGCCTGAATCCCGATTGGAAGGGATCCAAATGGTCCGCATCCTCCAGGCGTGCTTGGAGTTGTTCAGCAACCACTCGCTCAATCACCTTGCCCAAGAATGGAAGATTTGAGACTGGGCGATAGTTGGCCATATTGGCCGCATCCAAAGATGGTTTTTTAAGAAGCGGTTTAATAACCGCCTCTTTTAGTGGGTCTGGGAAGGCTCCCTCGCAAAGAGAAGCATTCACCACCCCGCAAAGCCCATCGCCCAGCCCTTCCCGGCTAGCTTTTATAAGCCAGGATGGGCAAGGATCAAGGAGACAGGTGGTTGGTTTCACTCGTCCAAGCAGCCTGTCCACATCCTCGGAGGTAACAGATTGGAATTGATCCCACACAACTGGACTAGACAGGACTCTAGCACTCTCCCGCCCCGGCCCTGCTCCCACGGTGGAGTCTACCTCTTCCCGAATCTGAGCGACTTTATCTCCAAAAAACTTTGCAAAATCATTGCAGGAGAGCATGTGGCCCGTACTGGGCCCTGATGGAACAGGTGGTTCCACTAAATTGCGAACCACCTGAAAAGGCCTCCTGCTGCTGTTTTCTGCAGATGCAATAGAGACGGTGAAGAAAGTCTTCTTCGCCGTCACTACCGCCACTTGGTAGGCTCGAAGTTGAGCTCTAGCCTGTGTCCGGTCTGATTCAGAATGAGCTTTCTGCCACCGGCGCTCTAGCCGTCTCAGCAACTGTTTCATCGCCCTCAGCTCCGGGGAAAACCACGGGGCTGTCCGGGCTCCATGCAATCGGAGAGGGCGCTTCCAGCCCTGGTTAACTCCACATTCCAGCGGGCCACCAGGGAATCAGCTGAAAGGCCATCAACATGGGATAAAAATCCCCTACCACTCTCTGGAAGCCAGCTGGATCCATTAAGTGGCGGGGGCGGACCATCCGAATCGGTCCCACCTCCTGGCAGAGGGGAAGGGTCGCGGAGAAGTCTAGTTGCACCAGGAAGTGATCTGACCATGGCACTTCTTTTGTTTCGCTTTTACTTAGTGTCAGATCACCAACATCCATAGAGGTAAACACCAAGTCTAAGGCGTGTCCACGGCTATGAGTTGGGCCAGACTTATTCAGGGACAGCCCCATGGAGGCCATGCTTTCCACGAAGTCCCGAGCGGCCCCTTGTAAGGTCGTGTTGGCATGGATGTTAAAATCTCCTAAGACAACCAAGCTAGGTGTCTCCAGGAGCACATCCGCCACGACCTGAAGCAGCTCGGGCAGGGAATCCTTGGTGCAGCGGGGAGGTCGGTACACCAGTTAGTCCTCCATGGTTCAACATCCCAGGAAACCACAAAGCAAGCCAGGTGTTAATTAGGGAAAGCAATGGGATAGTTTGGTTCAGTGTGAGATTAGAAAGAAGCAAATATTCATCACACAGAAGTGCCAAATGCTAGTTTTGCCTTCAGTTCACATTCTGTTCTTGGCAACTGAAGTGTTTGTTAATGAGCTTCAGGGATACATCCTACAATCTCCTTCCTTGGAGGTTTTTGTTTACAATTAAGTGGTCTACCAATTCTGGAGAATATTTGAAGCTGCTGGGTGCTATAATCGGTGGGTGGGTGAGGGCCTCTGTGTCATCAAGATGCAGGTGAAACCCAGCTCCATGTTTCCAGACCATCTGAACCAGATGTAGCTCTGTCGGTGCTGAACTAATGTCTGGAACTGGTAATGGGCTGGATGAAGGCCAACAGACTGATGCTAAACCCTGCCAGGTGGATCTCATGTCTGGGAAACTGGAGTTTGGGCTGTTCTGGATGGCGTCACACTCTGCTGAAGAATCAGCTTCATCATTCCTTGATGCATCTTTTGTCCTTTGAGACGCAGATTTTGCTTCTGAGCCCAGTTCAAGCTACTTATGTTACTATATTGAACCCTAAGTGACTTGAGCCCTAAATATCTGAAGAAACTCCTTCCTCCTGGTGATTTCATTGCTGTTCTGTTCGCCTGCCCCAAATCATCCAGGCAAGACCCACAGGTGTGTATGGCTTAACAAAGCAGCCCTAATGGTACAACCCTGAGAAAATCATGGTAGCTCATTCAGAACAAAAAGGGCTGCTTTCTAGCAACTTGCATCACAAAGTAATTAGAAAACCTTTAAGCTAACTGCATTATTTATTATGGGCTACTTGTTATACAATGAAGTTCTGAGGATGCACTCTGCTTGCCATTACAGCAGTTGGACACCGGAAGCTGCTTCTCGCTTGTCTGTAGCAATCCTAAGCTTGCCTTCTGCCAACAGTTTCTGAGGGCTGCTTCGTGTACAGTGGGGATTCCGCCCCCCCCCCATGCAAACAACCCCTGGGGATGTGTCATATTGACACATGCCAGATGTGAACTGAGTGGTTAGCTGCAGTTTCTGTGCTTAAACACCATACCCCCACCCCACCCACCACAACTGCAGGGGTCATTTTCTAGTTATTTTCATGATTGTTGTATTCACTGGGCTTTTAGTCCAGGACTGGAGCTTGCCCCAGAAACTGGGTGCAAAATTGGGAAACTATCTGGGATGGGATAGAGCTAGACCAATTCATCAGATTTAGGTGTGCGTGGCAGGGTATGTTTGCCATAGCAGTGGAGCTTTTTGTCAGGGGAACTTTTTCTCTGAGGACGTCAGTGACCATGCCCTTTCTGTCTTCTCCCACATTCTGAGTCACTGAGTTTTTGATGTGCAATAATGTTGTCAAAAATACATACAGGTGGAATGGGAGGTTGAACTAAAGAAATTTGAAGAAATAAGTGGAATATTAACAAGTTGACTACAATATCACTAACTAAATGAGATATTCAAGATCAATAAGAAAAATGGTTTTACAACTCATACCTCTCAATTAGAAAAAGACTGCTAAAGAATAATCAAAAGGTAATGTCTAAAATGTATAAATTATTATTAGAATGGCAAACAAAGGATGAAATGGTCAAATCATCAATGATACATTGGGCAATCGATATAGGTTATAATATTGATATGACAGCATGGGAAAGACTTTGGAAAGAAGATTACAAATTTACAGCTTGCCATGCATTAAAACGGGACGCGGATGGCGGTGTGGGTTAAACCACAGAGCCTAGGGCTTGCCCATCAGAAGGTCGGCGGTTCGAATCCCCGCGACGGGGTGAGCTCCCGTTGCTCGGTCCCTGCTCCTGCCATCGAAAGCATGTCAAAGTGCAAGTAGGTACCGCTCCGGCGGGAAGGTAAACTGTGTTTCCGTGCGCTGCTCTGGTTCACCAGAAGCGGCTTAGTCATGCTGGCCACATGACCTGGAAGCTGTATGCCGGCTCCCTCGGCCAATAATGCGAGATGAGCGCGCAACCCCAGAGTCAGTCACGACTGGACCTAATGGTCAGGGGTCCCTTTACTTTTACCTTTATGCATTAAAACGCGGGTGGCACTGTGGTCTAAACCACTGAGCCTCTTGGGCTTGCCGATCAGAAGGTCGGTGGTTTGAATCCCTGCGACGGGGTGAGCTTGGTCCCAGCTCCTGCTAACCTAGCAGTTCAAAAGCACGTCAAAGTGCAAGTAGATAAATAGGTGGGAAGGTAAATGGCGTTTCTGTGCGCTGCTCTGGTTTCGGTGTTCTGTTGCCACATGACCCGGAAAAACTGTCTGTGGACAAATGCCGACTCCCTCGGCCTGTAAAGTGAGATGAGCGCCACAACTCCAGAGTCGTTCAAGACTGGACTTAATTGTCAGGTGTCCTTTAACTTTACCCTTTTTTATGCAGTAAAAGAAAATTACATTAAGGTGATGTATAGATGGTACTTGATGCCTAGTAAACTAGCTAAAATGTATAAGTCGGAATCCAATATTGGTTAGAAATTTAAAGAGAAAGAAGGTACCTTTTTAATGTGTGGTGGTCCTGTAATATTGCAAAAGCCTTCTGGGAAATGATACATAATGAATTGAAAAAAAATCTTGAAAATAACCTTTGTTAAAAAAAACCAGAAGCTTTTCTTCTAGGTATACATGGAGAAGAGGTGCTGAAAGATCAGAAAAAGACTATTTATGTATGCAACCATAGCTGCCCAAATGATACAGTATCGACCCAAAATTGGAAAGAGGAACTGGCCCCAAAAAGAGACAATTGGCAATTAAAATGGATGGAATATGCAGAGATTGCCAAATTTACCAGAAGACCAAGATGATAAAATTTATTGAGTATATGAAAACAAATTGTAAACAATTAAAAACATTAGCAGGATTAATATAAACATGAGCAGTAAGAAATTTAAAGGAATTATAAACAATAAATTTGTAAAAATAATAAATTTAGATATGCAGTAAGAAAATGACAGAAAAATAAAAATCTGCAGAAGGGGAGGGAGGGAAGTCGCAGAATATATTATTTGATTTGTGTAGATTTCTATTCATTGTTGAATGCTGTAAAATGGAAAAACGGAAAATAAAATATTGAAAAATACATACATTAAAGATTTGCACAATGTGCACATCTCACGGGTGCACCCATTGAACAGCATTGTTGGTTGTGTGCATTTTACGGGGACAGTGAGTGCAAAGCATGTACAGCTGGATGGGGTGAGTGAGGATGGATCTACAAGCAAGACCAAAACAGGACGGAACTAGCTGCTTTGCCCCATCCCTAATTGAAACATTTTCTTTACAGCAATGCTGATTACTACTAATAATGATAATAAAATGAATGCCCCCCCACTCTCTTTATGTTCTTTGACCTTCAGCTCTGCTTAACAATGTGTGACTTTTCTGACTACTCATGGCAGGACAGCACCTGCTTCCTAAAAGCAGCCTGTTTTCTGCTTCCATGAGAGGTGCGGGTGGCTTCTGACAAGCAGAGAGAAGGAGTGCCAGGGCTGGGGGGAGACAGCTTCCTGGGAGAGCGTGTGAGGCTCAGCAGCAGAGACACAGCCTCTGTGGGAGTGTGCCAGGGAATAAAAATACCACTCCCCCCCCCAATTGCTGTTTATTTCCTCTGCAAAGTATTAGGATAATTAGCAAGCTCCCAATTAAAAAGGAGGGGGGAGGATGTGGGAGGAAACAGGTAGCTGAGCCAAATGAGTTTTGTGTTGAGGAGAAGGTGGGGGAGAGGAGAAGAGTTTGCAGCCACCACGCTTGGCCACGTCAACAACATCTTGTGCCTCCTCATCTTGTACTGCGTGGAAAAAGGCCTCCCTCCGGCTGCACCGTGTTTTTGTCCTGAAACATTTTCAAGGTTAAGCTGGGGGGCATCAATGATGTCAAAATGTTTTGTTTTGCCCCAGCTTTCTTCTGCCCTAAGCGAGAGCAACTAATCAGGGATCGTGGGGAGGATGTGAGGTCCTAGCCAATCAAGCAGCATACAAGGCAGGGTTGCCCATGTGGTGCGTTGGGAATCTGGGGGGAGAAAACCCATGTAGCAGAAGTGGCCCCCAGTTCCAGTCAACACACAAAGGCAACTTAAGGTCCAAAATAGTTTACTGCTGCAGAAGATTAGGCTTCAGTGATACAGTTCCAGATGTTGACATATACATACATCTTGTACGTTTTGCATATCTATCTATCATCTATCTATCTGTCTGTCTGTCTGTCTGTCTGTCTATCATCTATCTATCTATCTAATCTATCAGACTCACTGATTGACTAATGAGCTGGTATGCCTTAATCACTTATATAGACATCACTGAGCTGTTGCCATAGCAACTGGCTTGGCTGACCTTGCACCTGTTGACTTTTCTCATACATGGGGCAATTTGTGCCCATGAAGTAAATTAACCTCTTCCTTCCTGTCCAGTTCCTCCAGGATGGAGCACTGCAGATGTTGTTGGACTGCACCCCCCCTCAGCCCCAGCCAGCATTGTTCATAGCCATAGGACTTGTAGTGTAGCAGGGTGTGGGAGAGTGTCACAATTGCTGCAGCTGAATGGGATGTCATAGCTACACAGATCCAATCAGATGTGGCTGCCTCTCTGAGGACAACCAATGCCTCATTGATCTCACTTGAGGGGGGATGTGACCTCATAGCCAAAGCCACCAGGCTGATGTTTCCTGTTTCGTGGTGCCGCAATGTATCCACCACAGAATGGGAAGATAGGAAGTACTAACCCAGTTGTTTGGAAATCAAAATGCATTTACACCCTCCCATACCCAGGGAACCTTTTGAGCCCCCTGGGTCACTCAAAGGATGGTGTGCTTTGGAAGGTCTGCAGAACATCTATGTGGCGATCCCCTCTCCACCCTGTCTACTGCTCAGAAGAAACTGACGTGTTCCAGGCATTTGTTTCTCAAACAACACCAGTGTGTGTTAGCCATGCAGGCTTGGCCTGATGGGAATTGTAGTCCAACAACAGCTGGATGGCACCTGGATGGGAATAGGAAAGCAACACTAGCAATAGGCAAAGGAGTGCTTGCTTTGTGCAAGCCCATCATGGGCTTCAACCTCTCCAAGATTTAGCATGTGGCACTCAACAAATTGTCCCCACCCCATGGAAATGTAGGGGGAAGAGAAGGTTGTCTGCCCCTGGATGGAACAGGAGAAGAGAGACCCAGATTCAAATCCCTACTCGAACATAAGGCTTTTGGGATGAGGTTGGGCCAGTTGTTGTCAACATAGCCTACCTCACAAGGTTGCTGTGAGGATAAAATTGTGAGAGGGGAGAAAAGTTTTGTGAACTCTGTCATGCACTTCTTGAAGGAAAGGTGGGATATACCTGGAATAAATCAAGGATGGGGAACTTTTCACCCTCTAGATGTTGCTGGAGGGCCATCAGCCCCAGCCAGCATGGCCAGTGAGGAGGGGAGAGTTCACAGCTTGGTTCACAGCCAGTGTGGTTGGACTTCAACTTCCATCAGCTCCAGCCAACATGGCCAGTGCTCAGGGCTGATGGGAGCTGGAGCTCATCTATATTGGGAGGGTGACAAGCTCCTCATCCCTGTCTGAGGCCACCATCATTGGGTGGAGGTTGGGTGTAATTTGTCCTTTGAAAAGATATATATTATCTCCATGGAAATATGTAGACAGATCTGAAAGAGCAAAAAGTCAATGGGGAAGAAAATCCACAATACTACTGCCAGGGTATCACTGATGAAAAAGCCCTCTATCCAGCGTAATCCTCCCTCCTTCCCTTTCATTCTTTCTCCTTTATATGTTTTTAATTTTATTTAATGAATATAGACATTGCACATGCCATACACATAGTAAGTGATAATACACACATTAAAAATAATATTGTATAAAGCAGCACATCATATTATGCAAACCTTTCAATATTCCTTTGGTATCTTAATGCAAAACCTTTTACATCACAGTTACATTTCACCTTCTCTTGAAATGTGTGTGTGTGTGTCTATTAAATATAAATAATGTTCTTATATCTAAAAATATCAATATCAAATACTGAAATGTTTAAGTGTTTGCTTGTAAAAATGCATCAGTCTGTTCTTTTGATATATCTAAAGTTGTTGTAGTCCATTTATTCATTTCCTAACTTATCTTTTTATATGGGCGTATCATTCCAGCTAAGTTTGTAGTTTTGCACCAGTTAACCTGTCTTTCTAATTAATACTTGCTATACTCGACTCGGTTTCCATGATTTAGTGAATATTATCCTTGCTAATATACACAGAATCTGTGTTTGATATGTTCTGATATTTGCATTACCTTGTGTATAGTTTAGAAGGATAATAGTGTCTCTGCACTTGTCTGGAAGGTTTCCTTAATAACTGTTATTACCATTCACTTCATGCTTCGGATGAAAGTTTATACTATGGAAGTTTAGATACAATGTCACAAACTGTACACATACACACTTGCTGATAATACAGACATCATGGCATTGGTGCTGTCAATGAACAATGTGGTTCCACTTAATATTCCAGTTTGCCACACCCACCTCCTCTGAAAGAAAAGGAGAGCTGGTTTAGTCAGGGGGAGGAGCCTGGCTTGCCATGTGATGCTTGTTCTCCAATAGGGAAGAAGCTGTTTCCAGGCTATTTAAGCTGGTTCTGCCCTGCATTCTTCCCTCAACTTCTTGCGATGCCCACTATGGTCTTTGCTAGATACCCTTTTTGGGAATGGAGTAGGAATTTTGGGGGGAGCCTCTAAACAGCCTTCAGACTCTTTTTTACCTGCTCCATACTGTTGGATGTCATTTGCATGATTGGAGTGAATAATAGAATTGCAGAGCTGGAAGAGAACCCAGGAGACATCTAGTCCAACTCCCTGCAAAGCAGAAATCTCAACTAGTCTAAAGCATCCATGGCTCATGGCCATCTGGCGGGTGCTCTTTAATTTGGCCACAATTGGCATTGAGTTGGTGCAGGTGAGAGGATTTTTTGAATGGTGGCCTAAATACCTGAGGCATTATTTTGGGATGGGCTTGGCAGGCACACTGGGGTGAACCCTGGCCAACAGGGCCAGTGGGTGCATGTCTGGTTCTGCCGCCCAAAGTGCAGGTAGCAGAGAAGTGGGATTTCTTGCCAAACCCTCCTGTGTGGCTGCAGCTTGTGGCTGTCAATATGCCCAGGAGAGGGGAAGAATAGAATTCCCCCATTCATTGCAATTCAGCTGCCCAGACATAATTCAATTTGAGCATTTGGTTTAATTAAATTGGTTTTGCAGATCCTCTGGTTTGATAATAATAATAATAATAATAATAATAATAATAATAATAATAATTTATTATTTTTACCCCGCCCATCTGGCCGAGTTTCCCCAGCCACTCTGGGCGGCTTACAGTCAAATGTTAAAACAATACAGCATCCAGGCAGCCAGGACAGCGAAGCAGGCAGACTTACTTTTCCTTTGCTGTGTGGATCTTTGCCCACCCTCTCCATCTTCCAGTTGATTCCAGAAGGGGGGTGGGACTTAGATAAACCAGCTCCAGGGTCCTTGATACATTTGAATCCATATAACTTGTTCACCATAATCATGTGTGCCTCCAGTCTTCTTTCTGGTGTGTTGACTCACATACAGCATGATTTAAGGGTGGGTATTCAGTCCTCAACCTTGATTAAGGACAATTAAATGATGCTGTGTTGCAGTCTCCCATTGAAAGTCCTTTGTCCCAGAATGGCCACCCGAAGGTCAGTTTGCAAAGTGCCCTGGGAATGTACCTTCACTGGCTGTAGGATGTTGGCCTCTGTGTCCACTGAGATGAGCAGAGTCAACTGCTTCCTGATTCGACTCCCCCTCCCCCCTCCCCCCTCCCCTTCACCCTCTCCTTGATCTTCCTGCTGTGAGAATTCTCCATGCTTCTTATCCTCTCCTCCAACCTCAAGGAAAGTGGAATATAACTCAGGCAGAGGGAGACACCAGCAATTTATCTTTGCTGAATAGGACTGCACACCAGCATCCTTGCCTTGGGGCAGGAGGCGTCGCTCCTCGCTTGCTGCTGTGATAAAAATATGAGTGCTGGAGATTTGTCCCCAAACACCTCTGTAATGAAAAGACGGAAAGGAACAAAGGTCTGGGTGGACTCCATCTCCTTTCAGCAAACAAGGAGGAAGAGCGGCTTCGGGTTTTCATCAGACGCTCCTCATCCACCTTCACCAATCTGTGCCTGAGCCGATGCTTTATTTGAAAGTCCTGTTTTACATGCACATTGTCATGAGACTCTTTGTTCTGTTCTGCATAGAGCCATAATGAATTTAAACTTCTTTCTTCTTCTTTGTCCCCAAGCAACCCTTTGTCTGGTTTGTAGCTGGCAGATCAAGCCCTGGCTCCCTAGGTAGGATGCCAGTGCTAGGAGCGAGGCTTTTCCTGTTGTGGCCCCACAACTTTGGAAGCATAGGAGATGGTCTCCTGTGAGAGCTTTCCCTGCTGTCCTGGATTGGTTGGCAGCTTAGTTTGTGGCACCGGGGAGCCTAGCTGCTGCCCCTCAGGCAGGAAGAGAGCCCAGGACTACACCTTGTATGGGAGGTAGGGATGAGGGAGAAATCTGGCCACGGACACGAGAGGCAAAACAGAAAATGCTGCTGCCCCCTGACACTGACACCTCCTTTGTTGCATGTCTGCCACCACGCCTTTTATTGGAGGTTTTTAAGCAGAGGTCAGGTGGCCATCTGTTGGGGATTGGACTAGATAGCCATGATTCCTGCATTGCAGGGGGTTGGACTAGATGACCATTGGGGTCCCTTCCAACTCTGCAGTTCTATGATTCTATCCAGTGCACAGCCCTAGTATAAAAATGTATATATCTTGAATGATGCTTAGAAAATGTAGGTGCTTTCTAAGTGCAATAATAATGATGATACTATAAATAATCAGTCTCGCTCAATTTAAGACAGTGAGTTCATGCACATATAAGCTGCTTGCCTCATTGTTTTCCGTCTGTGCCATGTCTGTGAAAGATTCTGGCTTGATCCACCCGCGATATCTCTATGCATGTGCCAGGGGCTGGTCAGGATTGGCCAGCTGGCTCTCCTTCCCTTGCTTGCCCCGTTTACCTCTGCTATATTTACATGTCTATTTTATGATTTCAATTTTTAATGCCTCTGCTCTTTGAAGATGCTTAATGCTTCAGAGAGGAACATTTTCTTCCAAGTCCTGAACGCAGATCGAGGACAGAGCAATAAATCAACTAATAACTGGAACCTCATTTTCTGCTCCCATAGCCAAGAGTTAACCCTCCTGGAGCTGTCTTGATCCTTCCATCCACACAGATAGAAGACAAATACAGTGGTACCTCGGGTTACAGATGCTTCAGGTTACAGGCACTTCAAGTTACAGACTCCGCTAACCTGGAAGTAGTATCTTGGAACTTTGCTTCAGGATGAGAACAGAAATCGTGTGGTGGCGGCGCGGCAGCAGCGGGAGGCCCCATTAGCTAAAGTGGTGCTTCAGGTTAAGAATGTTTTCAGGTTAAGAACGGACCTCCAGAATGAATTAAGTTCTTAACCCGAGGTACCACTGTAGAGAAAATGGGCTGTGGAATACTAAGATAGGCACAAAACCAAACCCAGTAGCCCCATATCTCCATTCCTCCCTTTCCCCTGTAATGCACAGGAATTGAGGCACACAGCATGAGGTCTAGAGTGGGGGAACTCCACTTCCACCAGTCCCAGCCCCACCAGCCAATAGTCAGGGATGATGGGAGTTTGAGTCCAGCAGCATCTGGAGGGCACCATCTTGGCTAAACCAGGCTTGCGTACTAGTGGGCCTGCCCTCTTCCCCATTCTTCTCCTGCCTTTCTGAGACAATTTCAAGGATGCATAATGGAGACAACCTTTATCACATCATCTCCTGCTTCACGCCTCTGCTCTCGCCCTACCCCATCTTACTGTAACACATAAGAGCCTTCACAAGTCCCACATACACGTCTAAGCCCAATGCATGGAGCAGAAAGTGAGATCATGCTCTCTGCTCTACCATATGCACATTCCCAGCCCACCCAAAATAATAAACAAACCCCCATAGGTGCTCCTTGCTAGTGGGAAACCACAAGGGCTCCAAGCGCATAGATATAAAACAATCCCATGCTTTCCCCCAAAGTATCCTGGGAGTTGTATTTTGTCAAGGGTGCTTGGGATTATAGCACTATAAGGGGTCATCTAACGACTCTCAGCACCCTAACCAAACCATAGTTCCCAGGATTCTTTTGTGGAAGTCGCAGCTGTTGAAGTTTCTGTTGAAGTGCAGATGTGACCAGTTATATGTGTGTAGAATTCCATATGGGACATTCCACTGAGCATGGGGTGGTCAGGAGGGCAACCAGGGTACATTTGTATCTGGGGTGGACCAATAGGCACCTCCAAGTACAGTGGTGCCTCCGGTTGCGCACAGTTTAGCGCTTTTGCGCATGTCCATGGCTCATAGAATGCTTCAGCGCATGTGCGCGCGGCGAAACCCGGAAAAATACTTCCAGGTTTGCTGCGCACATATCCCGAAGGATATATAACTGGAGGTGAACGTAAGTAGAGGTACCACTGTATTAGGTATATGCACTTCTGTGGAAGGAGATCACAGAGTTTAAGAAGGATATTGACAAGCTGGAAGGTAAGCAGAGGAGGCCAAGATGATCAAGAGTCTCAAAATTCATGAGGAACGGTTGAGGGAATGGGGGATGTTTAGCCTGGAGAAGAGGAGGCTGAGAGGTGACATGATAGCCATATTCAAATACCTGAAGGGCTGTCATACAGAAGATGAAGCAAGGTTGTTTTCTGCTGGACTCGATGAGCCATTGGTCTAATCCAGCAGACTCTTTTTATGTCCTTATGACCCCATCCCTCTGCCTGCTGAGGTCTACAAGGGCAAGGTTTAGACACTGGTGAAATCTACACAAATATTTCAAAACGCTGTGAAAATGCTTTAAAAAAAGTTTTGAAAAATACATTGAAATTGCCACAGCTCACTTTCACCATCTAGTGTCAAATTTGTATATTGCATTTTACAACACACTTAAAACGTTTTATTTGCAGCTGTATAACTGAGTCCTGAGGGGGAGGAAGCTAATAGGCAGAGTCACCCCCTGGACTGGTTGCAGGTTAAAATGCAGGCAGGTGGGGTCTGGCTGAGGGCAGACTGAAGTTGGCGAGGCAGCATCCCATTTGCTCTAATAGACCATCCTCCTCTTCTTGTAGCAATGGGAAGCATCCAAGGAATTCACAACTGCAAAACTCCAGGGACTGAAGTTTTGTGAAGGTATTCCTTTCCACTCTACAATGGTGCAGGTATTGGTTTTCTTCCCCAAAAGCAACTGTGTTTCAGTGGCGTGCAATGTTAATCTTTACCAAAAGAAAAGAAAAGAAAAGAAAAGCCTTCTGGAATGTGAGATGTGAGTGTAAAGATGGTGTAGCTCAGGGGTGTCAAACTCAAATTCATCGGGGGCCGCATCAGCAGTTTGGTCACCCTCAAAGGGCCGATTGTATCTGTAGGACTATGTGTCCACTCTTTATTATCATAAATTATTGTCACTGCATTCAATTATTACTGCTTTTTGTATTTTAAATATATATTACATATATATGTGTGTATGATTATATATAACATATTTCATTTTCAACTGCATATTACTCAGTATGTGTGTGTATATATAATAATAATAATATAAGGTTTCAGGGGGAGGGGGCATGTTCAGGGAGGAATTAAGGGGCAAAGGGGGATATTTTAGTAAGGTTTCAGGGGGGGTGTTCAGTGAGGAATTAAGGGGAAAGGGGGATATTTTAGTAAGGTTTCAGGGGGAGGGGGGCATGTTCAGGGAGGAATTAAGGGGCAAAGGGGGATATTTTAGTAAGGTTTCAGGGGGGGTGTTCAGTGAGGAATTAAGGGGGAAAGGGGGATATTTTAGTAAGGTTTCAGGGGGAGGGGGGCATGTTCAGGGAGGAATTAAGGGGCAAAGGGGGATATTTTAGTAAGGTTTCAGGGGGGGTGTTCAGTGAGGAATTAAGGGGGAAAGGGGGATATTTTAGTAAGGTTTCAGGGGGAGGGGCATGTTCAGGGAGGAATTAAGGGGGGGAGGGGCATGTTCTTCACTCGTTTCTGAGGGAAGCCGGAGAGTTGCTGGCGAGTCCGGCAAGAGGCTTCCTTTCTGCGGGTGACTCAGCTCACAAAATGAAGTGGGAAGGAACGTGCAGCGCGAGAGAGAGAGGGGAACGGGAGAGCAGCTTTGGAAAGCCCGCGAGGCCCTCCCGGGGGGCGGGGCTTCGCCGACGGCGTGGGCGGCATCCCAGCGAAGGCAACGAGGAAGGAGCACATCGCCTGAGTCGAGCTGCACCCCTGCGCCGATGAGCCGCCGCCGCCCCGAGGAGAGTGCTGTGGGGGGCGAGGGGCAGGCTGGCCAGCGCCCCCTCCATTTTGGCGCTCTAGGTTTCCTGAATGCTTGTAAAGTGGAGGTTTCCTGTGTAGAACGGCCGGCGCCGCTAGAGGGCAGACGTTCTCTGGCTTGTAGGCTGCCGCACATGCGCTGAAGAGGCGGCTTTCTTGTGTAAAAAAAAAGCGAAAATAAAAGGTGAAGGCTGGCGGCCGGCGGTGGCTACACGGGCCACATGACGAGGTCTGGCGGGCCGCATTTGGCCCGCGGGCCTTGTATTTGACACCCGTGGTGTAGCTTGTGATATTGCTATCAAAGAGCTTGTGGCCACCTTCCTCCCTTTGTGTTCTCAAATGCTGCCACCTAGAGCGATGTCTGAGATATCCCACTAGAGAGCACAGCTTTCCGAAAAGGAGGGGTGTGTGCAAAGGCCATTTTTATTGCAATACTTCCATTAAGCAATTAGATTTCTTAATAGTGAAGCTGTAGGGAAATGTGGCGTGCAAGCCGTGTGTTCAAAAGTGGAATGTGCATGCCCATGGAGTATCTTGAAATCTAATAATGGAATAACTGTACAGCTGACCTGAGGAAGACCTGCATCCAGTTCCTTCTGCTGCTGCTTTCTAATCTTATATACCTAGAGCCTTGCTGAATGTTCTTATTTCAGTTCCACAGTAGTGCTTCTGGGAATGGGCCAGCATGCCCCCTGACCCACCCCTCACATCCTTTGCTTCTTGACTGGCCGCTGCTTCTGCACCATTCCCCCCACCACCACCACTTTTGAAATCAGCATCTTCTTCCTGGAAAATGATCCCAACCTATCAGGAAGAAGGTGGCCAATGTAATTGTCACCAATGGGGTAGCCAATCAGCTCCCCAGCCCTTATTCTCTCTTTTTTAAAAAAATAATTTATTAGTTTTTACACATATTTTCCAGCATAACATCCTTTTAAACACCATTTCGAAATTTTTGGCTATCACAGCCTAAGACTTCCTTCAACCTCGACTAATGGTTTAATAAAGTCTTTCTAATTGTGCATTTTGTTACTATAATTATTGCTATAAACTCAAATTTCCAATACATCTATTCTTAATTCTTTTCACAATAATTTATAAATTACTCCTTACAAAACTTCCTTTAACCCTACAAGCGATGTCAATTGATTACAATTGCTTTCCAAATATATCGAAAACTTCTTCCATTGCTTTAGGAAGGTCTGGTCCTGCTGGTTCCGAATTTTCCCTGTTAGTCTCGCCATCTCAGCATAGTTCACCAATTTCTCTTGCCACTCTTCTTTCTTCTTGTTTCCATCTTTGGGCTAATAGTATCCTTGTTGCAGTTATCACATATAAAAACAATTTTTATAATTCTTATGAATTTCTGTACCGACAATACCCAATAGAAGGACTTCTGGTTTTTTGACAAATGTATATTTCAACATTTTTTTCCATCTCATTATAAATCATTTCCCAGAAGTCCTTCACTTTCTTACAATCCCACCACATAGGGTAAAAGGTACCCTCTTTTTCTTTACATTTCCAACATTTATTATCTGTTTTGTATATTTAACTAATTTTGCTGTTATATACCACCTATACATCATTTTCATAATGTTTTCTTTCAGCGCACTGCAAGCAGTAAATTTTATTCCCTCTTTCCACAGTTTTCCCCAATCTTCTGTTTGTATATTGTGACCAACATCTTTAGCCCAATGAATCATAACCGATTGAACTTCCTCATCTTTCAGATGCCATTCCAATAATAATTTGTACATTTTAGATAATATTTTAAATCTATTATTTAATAACTCCAATTCAAATTTTGATTTTGTATATTCAAATCCATTTTTATTTTTATCCTCTTTAAACATTTTGTTGACTTGACGATAACACAACCAATCATTCACCAAACCTTTTACATCTTCATATGGTTTTAGCTTCCATTGGTTCTCCATCTCTGTTACTAATTGCTCATAGGTGGCCCAATTTTTACCCATGTTTATCTTTTTTACACTCATCTGCCCCACACTCATACAATGACTTTTGAAACATGTGGTGCCCAAATCCTTTATGAACTTTTACTTTATCATACCATAAGTATGTGTGCCATCCAAATCTGTTGTCAAATCCTTCCAGATCTAAAAGATCTGTATTCTCCAACAACATCCAATCCCTTAACCAACAAAGGCATGATGCTTCATAATACAGTTTCAAATCTGGTAGGGAGAAGCCACCTTTTTCTTTTATGGAGGCGCAGGTTAACTCTGTGTCCAGGGCAGCTGTCTACCAGCTCCATCTGGTACGCAGGCTGAGACCCTACCTGCCCGCAGACTGTCTCGCCAGAGTGGTACATGCTCTAGTTATCTCCCGCTTGGACTACTGCAATGCGCTCTACGTTGGGCTACCTTTGAATGTGACCCGGAAACTACAATTAATCCAGAATGCGGCAGCTAGACTGGTGACTGGGAGTGGCTGCTGGGACCACATAACACTGGTCCTGAGAGAACTATTTTGGCTCCCAGTACGTTTCCGAGCACAATTCAAAGTGTTGGTGCTGACCTTTAAAGCCCTACACGGCCTCGGTCCTGTATACCTGAAGGAGCGTCTCCACCCCCACCGTTCAGCCCGGACACTGAGATCCAGCGCCGAGGGCCTTCTGGTGGTTCCCTCACTGCGAGAAGCAAAGCTACAGGGGACCAGGCAGAAGGCCTTCTCGGTAGTGGCGCCCACGCTGTGGAACGCCCTCCCAGCAGAGGTTAAAGGGATCAACAACTATCCTACATACAGAAAATACCTGAAGGCAGCCCTGTTTAGGGAAGTTTTTAACTTGTGATTTTGATGTATTTTAATATTTGTTGGAAGCCGCCCAGAGTGGCTGGGGAGACCCGGCCAGATGGGCGGGGTACAAATAAAGAAATTATTATTATTATTATTATTATTATTATTATTATTATTATTATTATTATTTTATATCTGTTAACAATTTAAATTTAATTCTTGGCTTATTCCCTTGCCAGATATATCTTGAAATTGCTTTCTGCCACTTTCTAAAAATACCAACGCCGTTACTGATCGGGATTGATTTAAATAAGAACAACATTTTTGGTAGCACACTCATTTTAATAACTGAAATCCTACCCAATAAGGATAGTTTCATCCTTCCTCACACTTCTAAGTCCCTTTTAATACCATTCCATACTGCTGTGTAATTGTCTTTAAATAAATTTATATTCTTCGATGCTAACCAGATTCTTAGATATTTAACTTTTTTAACAACCTCTATTCCACTCTGATGCTGCAATGTATCGATCAAGTCTTAGTTTATAAATTCACTAACATTTTTGTTTTCTTCCTATTTAGTTTGGAACCTGCTACTTGCCCAAATTGTTCTATTCTTTCTAGACAGTGATGAATAGTAATGGAGATAAAGGACAGCCCTGTCTTGTACCTTTTGTAATTTCAAAATTTTATGTTAGAACATTATTTACTATCAGTTTTGCTTTTGGGTCTGAATATATTGCTTGTCCCATATCCATCAATTCCAATTCTTTTTATCATAGATTCCCATGAGATATTATCAAAGGCCTTTTCTGCATCTACGAATATTAAGGCTGCTTGCTTATCATTCCTAGCCGTCAAATATTCAATAATGTCCACTATATTCCTTATGTTATCTTTCATTTGTCGGCCTGGAAGAAAGCCAGCTTGATCTTCTTGTATGATATCCTTTAACACATTTTTCAATCTATTTGCCAAAATACTTGCATATAACTTGTAATCATAATTTAATAATGAAATTGGCCTATAATTTTTAACTTCTAATAAATCAGTGTCTGGTTTTGGGATTAATGTAATAAAAGCTTCTTTCCCCTGCCCTTATTCTCATTCCTGTTCACACCATTCCCATCCTCTGAAACATGGATGGAAAGGGGCACAGCTGATGAGGTGAAAGCTCAAAATCCGGTCAGCACTGGTTGCAGAAAGTGGGCTCATTGTAATCTATGATGGCTCATTGACAAGTTCTGTAAGTGTAAATTCTGCAAATGATACCATGGTCCACTTAAGAGGGATCTAGCTCTCCAAGCACCATAAATTCTCCCAATTTTTGTCCTTCAAGACTTAACCCCTTCAGCTGAGTGTCTGCTTAGAGCAGCCTTCCCTAACCTGTGGCTCCCCAGAAATCATAGAATCGTATAATCATAGAGTGGAAGGCACCCCAAGGGTCATCTAGTCCAACCCCCTGCAATGCAGGAATCTCAGCTAAAGCATCCATGACAGATGGCCATCCAACCTCTGCTAAAATCCTCCAGGGAAGAAGAGTCTACAACTTCCCAAGGGAAACTGTTCCACTGTTGAACAGCTCACACTGTTAGAAAGTTCTTTCTGATGTTTAGTCAGAATCTCCTTTCCTTTCTTGTAACTTGAAGCCATTGCTTCAAGTCCTACCCTCCAGAGCAGGAGAAAACAAGCTTGTTCCTTTGACTCCAGCTCCCATCAGACCCAGCTAGAATGATCAATTGACTGGAGTTGTGGTCCTAAACATCTAGTGAGTGCCAGCTTAGGAAAGGCTGCTTTAGGCTGACAAACTATCTCAGCAGCTAGATGGGACCTCATTGGCTCTCGCACCACCTGACTCTTTGGAAGCTACCAGATGTGAGCATTTTATTTGGCCAAGGAGCAGAAGAGCTACTACAGGGGTATAGAGAATAAGGCTCCTGGCTCTCTACCCTCACTGCTGGTGGTCCACATAAAAAAAAAACATAGCATCAGGATCAGCACCAGATTTCAGAGGACCCTTGAGCAAGACATCCTTCTCTGTGGGTCCTGTTGCTTCAATGAGCCTCTCTCCTTACTGCTGCCATTCCAGGGGGCTCTTGCCATTTGGACCCCTGGCAGATGCCTGATTCTACCAACCCTACCTGGTCCCTCATGTGTGCAGAGAGGGGGAGGTCCACAAGGCAGAGAGAACCCCAGACTCAAGTCTCTAGTTCTCTTCTCTCCAATCTGTAAAGAAACTGTAGAGTTCTCTGCCAGCCTCGTACTTCATGGTCCCATGGCTGAAAAACTGCCAGGGAAGCAGAAAGCACTTATTATGCTGACTTACATTTTAGCAGTATTACCATGTCAGGAGTGTGCTTGTGTGTGTGTGTGTGTGTTTGTGAGCTGTGAAGACTTTAATGAAGTGCTGAGGCTTCATTAAATAGTCCCTGAGACAGGCGCAGGCTCCCTTGATACCTCGGTGCTGCTTCAAAAATACCAAGCCACAGACTAATAATAGCAGTCCGCTGCTATGATTTGCTGCTTAATGGCTCTCTTAAAACGGGATTTGGTGCCTGTGTGCCAGGGTGATTGGAGCCTTATGAATACCGCTGGATCGATGGAGGTTAATGAAAGGAGGCAGTGGGCATTGAGTCAGGCGATGCAGAGCATTGCCCACCTGTACCTATATGCCAGGGATGGGGAACCTTCCCCCCCCCCAGCTCAAGGGCTGTGTTCAGGTTCCAGGACCCACATTCCACTGGTGGGCAAAATGGGTAAAGCAGTGGATTCAAATGTTAGCTTTGCACAAAGGGCTAGTTCCCCCACACACACTGAACACACCCCTCTCTACCCTCCATCTGGAGAAGCGAGAGGCATGATCAGAAATCAAGGACACATCCCAGCCAGGTCAAAACACCTTGAGGAAGTCACAAGGCAGAGCTAGTCAAGGGTGTGACCTACAGAGGGTGTGTGTGGCTGGGCAGGGTGTGGTCTGGGGAGAGTCCTAAGAGGCAGACAAAGAGCGCACCCCCGGACCTGGGGACCCCCCCCCAAACCATGTTGTTGTTACACAGGTGACACCATCCTGCTGGGAGCTCAATGCATTCAAGGGGAGGGGAGGAAGAGGTGTTTAATGGCTGCTAGCCATGTTGGCTCTGCTCTGCCTCCACATTCAGAGGCAACTGGGATTCGGAGGCTGCTTTTGAATCCCAGTTGCTGGAAACCACAAGAGGAGAGTGTCAGGGGCTGGCCGGGTTCCAAAGCGGTGCCAGAGGAGACAGCTGACCTAGACAGGGCTCCGCTGACGCCCGAAGAGTTATTGAGGGTCTGGGATCAGGAACAGGCACAGCCCCTCCTGGCTCTCCAGGACAAACTCAGTATAGGCAGCTTCCTGTGCTCCTGTTTTCTTATGATGTGTAGCAGCTAGGGCTGGTCCAAGCCATTTTGTCACTTGAGTTGAAGGACAAGAGTGGATCCCCTTTCCCATCCCATTCCCTATATGGGTTGGCCTTTACTCTAATGATGCCAAGGGCTAGCAGTGTTTTCCATTGGCCCCATGGATATTGGGATCGCATGGGGGGCCAGGACTGTCTACATGACACATGCACACATGCACTGTTACACTCAGCTCCCACTCACAGGCTCCCCAGGTCTAGCACTGCAAGCTCAGGATGCTGTGTGGGCTGGAGTTTTGGTCCAATCCAGCAGGGCTCTTCTTCTGTGGTGCTGAATTTGCTGCTGACAAGGGTACTGGAGTTACCCATGTCAAAACCCAAAAATTTTGCTACCTGAGTGGAGGCCAAGTCAGATAAGATGTTGAAACTGGTGGCCTCTGTTGGTGTGGGAGTGCTGCTAACAGCAAAGGCTTTCTCTGTAGTCCTGAGGTTGATCCTACAAGATACAGTGGCTGAGCCACTGTACTCCTTAAAAAAGTGTAGTGTGAGGAACCACACAAGTTAATAGAGGTGAGACCAAACTCTTTTTTCCCCTAGTGCCTGGAACACAAACACAATGTTGTCCCAAGTGCCAGGGACCTTGGGATATATCAGTTCCCATGGCACCGAGGCAGTGGTTTTTTCTGGGGGGACACAGAGGTATGCATACCCCTAAACATTTTGTGAATCTAAGTTTGGCCTCAAGTTTGCCCCTAGGTGAATGTTAGGTACCCTGGATGCTCCATGTCCCAAGGCTCCTTTGTCCCTTGGACCTGCGAGCAAGACTCACTGACCACAACAGGGGCTTGAAGGGCCATGGCTCAGTCGGTGCTTTGCAATGCGGAAGGTCTCCAATGGCATCTCCAGGAAGGACTGGGAGCATCCCTCGTCTGAACCCCTGGCAAGCCACTGCCAGTCAGTGCAGCCAATACTGAGCTAATACTAATACCAATACCAATTATTTGACTTGGTTTCAGGAATATTCCTAAATTCTGAGTACAAATGTGTACATGGGATTGAGCTGTGAATCATTCAGCAGATCATGGCAACAAACAAACAAGAATGCCAGCTGATCTTCTCGTGTTTCCAGCCCAATGCAAGAGAAAGGAGGGGCAACCCATCCTCCATCTTCTTGTGCGCATCAGTGAACCCCAATGGGGTGGGATGTGCTTCTCCATAATTATACTGCAGAGATGTGGTTATTCCTTCCAAGTCCATACACAAATGCTTAATAACCCGCAGTAACATTTTCCTGCTCATTAAGTGGCACTGTCAGGAAGACGCTTGCCTCTACCCTCCCATTCCCGGTCCTGTTAACTAACCATTGACAGCAAGACACAACTGGCACAACTGGCACAACAAGGCACAACTGATGGCACCAAAGATGTCGCAGAGAGGCAAAGGAAGGAGCCTCTCAGCCATTGCTACCCTCGCTCATTTCCGCCAGAGGCCCAATTTAAAGGTCGCCAGGCTCTGTCAGAAAGCTCTCCCCTTGTGTAAACCAATAGGCTGCCCCCGTGGCTGCAGCAATTACTGCCTGCCTGGGGCCTTCACTTGCTGCAGAACCTTGGTAACAATCTGTATCCTGGATGGTCACGCCTGCAGTATGCTAATAGCATACCTGTCATACCCTCCAACATTCCTCAGATGAAAATAGGGACATTTCTCACTCCCTGCCAACTGACCCTGCTTGACCCTCCAATTTTGACATACACAGCCCGGTGGGACACAACACACACACTCTCCACCATCCTGAGAAAACCCATTTAATCCCAATTTTATTTTATTCTTTGGAAGATTTACAAAAAGAAAAACACACCAATAAATAAATTTTAGAAGGGGGCAAGATTAGACGTGGCAGCACAAAGCATTTTTTTAAATTAAAAAAAATCCAGACTCCTTGCGCTTTGCTCCCCCTTTCTTCTCATGCAGGGCAGCCCTGTCCTCTGGCTGCCCCCAGAGTCGGCACGTCATACAGGGCTGGGCCTTGGTTGCGGTAGCCTCTCCACCTCCTCACCCGCCCTCCATCTGCCCAAGGGAGGAGGCCAGCGGCAGCAGCCATGGAGAGGCCACGGAGAGGCCATGCGATGCTTCCTCGCAGCCGCCACTCAGGACAAGCACCACCTCCTCATTCCCAAGCTGAGTGGTGGCGGCACTCTGGGATCAAATCAGAAGCCAGGATGGCTTTCGTAATTCCAGGACTGACCTTGGGAAATAGGGACACTTGGAGGGTATGACATGTTGATAAGGGAGAAAGGACCATGGCTCAGGATTCAGCACATGTGGAAGATTTCAGTTTCATTCCCTGACATCTCCGATGAAAAGGATTTTAGCTTGTGGATCTCAGGAAAGCCACAGTCTGGGACCTCAGAGAGTTATGTGGTTGGGGGGTTGGAGGCCACCCAGTGTAATCTGCTCAACATGCAATGTCCTCAGCACAAGAACATAAGAAAAGGCTGCTGGATTGAGCCAATGGCCCATCTAGTCTAGTATCCTAAACCTTGAGTTCTCTGGAGGAAAGGTGGCATAGAAATATATTTAATATATTAAATAAACAAATGTTGTAAACCACACACACACACACACACACACACACACGTGATGAATAGCAGTATATAAATAATTTAGATAGATAGATAGATAGATAGATAGATAGATAGATAGATAGATAGATAGATAGATAGATAGATAACTGAGGGGCAGAGCACTGCATTTCCCAAGGGGGAGCACATGGGTGACCCCGTTGGTCCTGCCTCCTCCTGTACCTCTCCATCACTATTAATGCACCCCACCCCACCCTTCCCTGACGTGTTGGGAACTGAGTACTGTATCTGTTATGAGTTGCCTGTTTACAAGTTGGCTCCCCTAATCTTCCAGGGTGTCTTGAATGCCCAGAGAGACTTTTTGAGGGTAGTAGGCTTCTGCCTATGGACAGTCAGCCCTCAGTAGATGGTTGTTGTTGTTTTTTGGAGGAACAGGGTTGGGGACGTGAAAGAACCGGGAGGGGCCAATGCGCCCCCCCCCCACCGCCCATGCATTGGCAGTTGTGTGCTGGGAGGGAGAATGAGTCAATAGAGCTCAGGATAACAATCTATGTGTGCAGGCAACAAGATAATTCCAAAATATTGAAGCAGCTCTATGGAGGGGATGTTCACTTCAGTTGAAGATAAGGAGAGATGAAGCTGCAAATTTCAGCTTCTCCCATTTTTTTCATTCCCCAAATTGAAGTTCAGTTTGCCGCATTTCTGCACTGGCGTTTGCACACACAAATCTCATCATGAAAGTTCATCTGAATTTCAGTGTGTGTGTTTTTCTGTTCTACACATTTTTGGTATGCACTTTTGCCTAATATAATGCAGTATCTGCACACTATTTTTTTGCAAATGAATGCATCTTAATCCACACTTCCCCCTAATATGAACATTCCTGTACACATCACTGGAGAATGGCATTGCAAAATTTGAAGAAGTGTGAATTTTGAAGGATAGCTGCTTCTGCATATTGTTTTGAGAAGCAATAACTTGGTATTTCCACCCCATCTCCAGTTCATGCCCACTTCAATCCTTGATATCTCCATTTAGACTTCTCAGCTCACAGGGCTCAGAAAGACCCTCCATCTGAGACCCATGAAAGAATGTGCTAGTCAGAGCACACAGCACTGAGCTTAGCAGTATTAATGGTCTAAGGTCACATCTGCACCTTACACTGAAAGCACTGGTTTACCACTTTAAACAGTTATGGCTTTCTCCAAAGCATCCTGTGAGGTATAGTTTGTTATGGGTGCTGAGCCTTGTTAGGGGACCCCTATTCCTCTCACAGCACAACAGTTCTCAGCATTGCCTGAGAAGGGGGATTAAACCACTTGATTTGAGGGGAATAGGAGGTCTCCTAATAACTCTCAGCACTCTTAAGAAACTACACCTTCCAGGATGCTTTGGGGGAAGCCATGCTTTAAATGTAAGGTGTGGTTGTGGCCACACTCAGTGGAGGCCAGCTTTGTTATCTATATTCCCTTCCGAGCAGTCTTTGGACTTCAGCGGAAACATGCTCTGATTTATGTTTTCACTGTGTTTTTTTCCTTGAGGTTTGCAGCCAGTGCCTTAAGCCTGTAAATAGCCATTTCACAAGTGCTTACCCATCCCAGTCCCTGTCTCAAGACAAATCCTCTCACACGGCAATATTGCTTTGTGCAAGCCAAATAAAAGGCAAGGCTATAAACCTTTAATAACATGCCTGCCGTCACCCGGCATGACACGACACAAAGGAGCGATTCTTCCACCCACAATGAATGACTCGCGGTCATAGCATCAGAACTCAAGAGAATAGCAGCCCATCAAATTCCTGCAGTAAAAACCCTGAGCACCAGAGTAACCTCAAAGTGCCGGCAGCCAAGTCCGGTGGACCTTCCTTATGCTTCTATGACAATCACTTGGGTGGTGGCCCTTCTGGCTGTGTCCTGCCCAGGTGCTTGGCCTCAAAGGTGAGCATCATTTTGCTTCTAAGCTTATAAGATCACAGGAAAAAATCCTGCAGGAGGGCTGAACAACACGCAACTCACTGTGCCAAACTCAACCCAGCAGCTGTGTATTGTGGCCTGCCAGCAGTTAGAGGCACAGCCACACACAATTTATCCAGCCCACAAAAAGTGGGATTGAACCAGTGGGATTGAACCAGTGGCGTACCAAGGTCAGGTGGTACACAGTGCGAAAAAAAATTTGTCACCCCCCCACACATTAAAATTCCGCCTTCCCCCCTCCCCCCCTTGTCAAAGAAAGCAGCACAGGCAACTATCCAATGTAGATCCTGCCTTCTCCCCCTCCCTCCCTCCATCGGTTAGCTGCCTGCGTGGTTTTCTTTGAGGGGGTGGAGGGAGGAGGAGGAGAAGCCGGGATCTACATCGGATAGCTGCCTGCCCGGCTCTTTTGAGGGGGTGGAGGGGGGAGCTGCTCTGCGGTTTGACAGCGAGCTGGGGAGGGAGGGGGACCTGCTTTGTCAGGAGAGAGGGAGGGAGAGCAGCTTTGTTGATGGGCTTGCTGGAGACTCAGCCAGGGAGGAGAGGGGGAGGGGTGCCAATTGCAGGGGGACGGGGGTGGCGGCGCTTGCCAATGCTTTGCCGCTCAGCTTGCAAGTCGTTGGTTTGGGAGTTGCGGGGGGGCAGGGGGGCCAAATATTGCCCCCTTCAGGATAGTACCCAGAGTGGCCCGCCCCTACGCCCCCTTCCTCTGCCACTGGATTGAACATTCTGCATGCAAGGAAAGTGCTCTGCTGTTGAGCTCCAGCCCTTCCCACACTTTCCTCAAGAACCAGAGTGAAGGGTTGCCTTCTGCATATGTGGGAGAAAAGAAAGGAGTTGTCTGTTGTGCAAATCGTTTGTCTCACCCACCCCCAACTACTGTATGCCCCTTTTGTTTTTTGAAATTGGAAAATGAGAAGCTGCCTTCTACTGAATCAGAGCATTGGTCCAGCTAGTTCCGTATGCTATACACTGAGGGGCAGGATCCCAGTGAGGGTTCTGAGACTACGAGTCACATGCTCCACCAGCTGTTGAGGATTAAACCTAATACATTATGCAGGCAAAGCAGAGCCATAGCCCTTCCCAAAGAAAACCTGAAGAGGCTGTCCTGTGACCCTGATCCGTGTCCTCCCTGAGAAGCAGCAATATTAAAATCTGGTCCATCATAGAAGACCTGATGGAGCTTATCTCCAAAGATTCCCATAGCTTGATTCCTCTTTACCCATGTGACAAAACTCACAGACAGTCCAACTGTTCTGCTGGAATTTTGTCACTTTGGTGAGTGTGTGGCACAACGACGAGTATTCGTGTGAAGTTTGAACAAAACTCCCACTGCGGATTTCAAGCAGAGGTGGGAGAATAATAAATATATGAATGCCAGGTTGCTCATTTGGTGAGAACGATGCTGCAATTTGGCAAGGTCTGAGCACATCAAGCCATGGCTTGGTAGAGAGAAGATAGATAAGAACAGCAAAGAGCTTCAAATAGAGAAATTGGCAGGGTTCTTTAGAATTTATTTACAGTTTTGGCAGGTGTGGGGTTGAGCTAAGCTAATGGTTTCCAGGGAGCCAAGTGGCATGTGTGTTTTTCTTCCCATTAAACATTTCTCCTGCACTCTGCAGCCTCCCTGGCTGTCTTTGTGCTTCCTGATCTGAAAAAGTCTCATGGGAGGAGACATCTCAGGATGAATTCTCCTGGGCTTTGACTGAAGTGTGGGCACCAGGGAAGGCTGACTGCTAAGCACCTGAGATTGGCTCACTTGCTCTGTTTGTCTTTAAGGGAAGTCCTTTTACAAACACAAACACACACACACACACACACACACACACACACACACTTCTGCACTGAGTTTTTTAAAAGTAAAAATACTTCCTTTAAACAACAACAACATTGAGCAGCTGTCAGAAGAACTTTAGGCAGTCTCTCCAACTTCCCACACTTGCAGGAAAACTCAGCCTAGGATTTTTTCAGGAAGAGTGGACATCCAGGGAGTCTGTGGAAGAAGAAGAAGAAGAGTTTGGATTTGATACCCCACTATCACTACCCAAAGGAGTGTCAAAGCGGCTCACATTCTCCTTTCCCTTCCTCCCCCACAACAAACACTCTGTGGGGTGAGTGGGGCTGAGAGACTTCAGAGAAGTGTGACTAGCCCAAGGTCACCCAGCAGCTGCATGGGGAGGAGCGGAGACGCGAACCCGGTTCACCAGATTATGAGACTACCGATCTTAACCACTACACCACACTGGCAGAACTCTGGTGAGATGATCTGTAAAATAAAAAAGGGCTTCACAAAAACACCTGGTCCACCTCAAAAGCACAACAACAACAAAATGCCTAAAAGGATACCTAAAATATTGTCTCATCCCCCTACATGCCCAGCAGGAGAGGGCATCCTGAAGATTCAATCTGAACAGCAGGTCCGTTCTACACAGCAGTAGAATCAGGCCTTTTGTGTGGTGGCTCCTGTCCTTTGGAATGCCCATTCTATATCAGACAGATGTTTTGGCAGCTGCTAAAGACATCCTTTTAACAAGGCTTCTGAATGGAGGTATTCCTCCCTATTGGTATCTGCATTGGATGCAAACTGATTTTATGTTTTAAACTGTTTTTAATATGCATAGTTGGGGAGTCTTTTTAGAAAGCTGTTAAGATAGTTGCAATGGTCTTAACTGCTTTTTAAGATACATATAACTGCTTTTTATACATCTTGATCATATTGTACATCACTCCAGGATGCCTTGTGGGATGCTATTCATAAAGGCAATAAATAAATATGTAAGCAAATGCCGAAGTATCAGAAGCAGCAACACCGAGCCCCACTTGCTTGCAAATTCCCCCTTTGTTAGTTTTCAAAGGCATTTCTTTGCTGATGAATTGATGGAGACTGTGTGTGTTTTATTTTTTATTTTTTTAAAAAAAGATGGGGGGGGAAGTGAATTGAGCTGATTAGCAAAGCAGGTTCCCCTGGCCGGCCGGCCTGTCCACTCCACCCCTGAAATGCCCTGGGCGGTGGCCAGAGATTCTAAGAGGCATCTCTGCCCCCCTCTGAATGCCAAGTGGCTCATTCTGGCCGAATCCCTCTCTACTGCATGTCAGGCCCATTCGTATTCCCCCGTTGCTGTTAACCACTTTGAACTTTGCAAAAGAGTTATTTGACCCAACTCGATGATCAGAGGGAGAGAGAGAGAGAGAGAGAAATTGCAGCGCTTTAGAACAAAGGTGCATTCGGGGCTGGTTCACCTTCACTTGTCAGCTGGCACAGCTGGCATCGTGCTTTACACATGTTTGCTGCCCAGGAGATAAAAATCTATCATTACCCTTGACCTCCCTGTGCCAGATGGAATCTGCAATGACTCTGGCCTTTCCTCAGCACAGTCACCCACTATGTCTGGGAGAGTTTGTGGATGGGGAGCGGGCGGCTTGTAGCTAAGTATGTGCAGATCCATTAAAGTCAGTACATCCTAGTTATAGAGGGAAATGAGGCTAACGACGAATACACACCGTACATGTAAAGCACATTTAAAACACATTTCTTCACTCCAAAGAATCGCAGGAACTGTAATTTGTTAAGGGTGCTGAGAATTGTTGCTCTATGTGTGGGTGGACTACAGTTCCCAGTGTTGTTTGCAGGGGAGAAAAGTACTTTAAATGCATAGCCTAAGCCTGTGCTCTTTCCCTGTGGATTTTGAAAGGGAAATCCTTAAAATCCATGCAGAAATATAAGTTGTCCCCCACCTCCAGTCCTTATTAGGAGACAATCCAAGTCCTGCAACACACTACCTCTGTCTGAGTAACAGTTCTCCCAAACAGGCAGGGGCGCCATCTCACCCTCAGGACTGTGGGTGGCCTGGGATTTCCCACCCCTGCCATGAGAAATTGATTCCAAGTATATGCGGAGGGAAAAGGACAGAGGCAAGCAACCTAATATGCAATTCTGCAGTTAACAAGGATTAATATGTCTGGTGTAACAAGAAATAATATGCCCATTAATGAGAGATATGGGCTGCTGCAGTCAATTCCCACATGGGCCTTTTCAATACATCCTCATTTCTTTCCCTGCCCACATCTCTTTTTTATATATATGGAGTTTGTAGCTGCACTGGGAAGTCTGATCTGAGCAGTCACATTTTCCAGTCCTGTTTGGACAAACATTGAACCCAAATGTGCACAATTTTCTCTTTCTTTCTCTGTCTTTGTGTCTGTTGTAAAAAGTTTTCATGCACCTACCTATGGATTGATTCCCCCCCCCACTATTTTGAAAAAATAACAATGAAATGCTGTTTCAAAGAGGGGCAGACATTCAAGAAGAACACCTTCCCATGGCCAAAGCCACTATACTCTGTGGTTTTAAATTCTGATTTTGTTCTGTGAACCGCCCTGAGACCTCCGGGTATAAACTGAATAAATAAATAAAAATAATAAAAGTCCCAGTACTGCAATGCACTCCATGTGGGGCTACAGGGACCATATAACACCGGTCCCAAAGATATTCACTGGCTTTCAGTACATTTCCAAGCACAATTCAAAGTGTTGGTGTTGACCTTTAAAGCCCTCAGCGGCTTCAGCTCTGTATACCTGAAGGAGCATTGCCACCCCCATCGCTCATTGTTGCACCCTCCCCTCAGATATCAAGGAGATAAATAATTATATGACCTTCCATAGACATCTGAAGGCAGCCTGTATCAGGAAGCTTTCAATGTGAGATATTCTGTTGTGTTTTTGTATATTCTGTTGAAAACTGCCCAGGGAGGCTGGGGCAGCCCAGTTAGATGGGTGGGATACTACTACTAGTACTACTACTACTATTACAACAACTACTACTACTACTATTATTATCTCATCCTGCTCCAGTCATAGGTAGTTGACTAGCTGGGTCAGAAAGCGCATACCTGACCATGTTCTGAACCACACTGATACACTTCCAAGTGTGCATTTCCATCTCTAATTGTCCATAGATGTGGCCATCACTCAGGAGGTGTGAGGGCCGAAGTGAGAGGAGGTCAGTAATTCCTGATTCCCCAGGCTGGAAGGCAAGGAAGAGCAATAGTCAGAACCTTGGAGAGAGGTCTCATGGTGAGTTCAGTACCATGGACAGTTCTCCTGCAGTGGAGACCAACCATCCAAGTTTCTTCAGCAAGCTCCTGCCCCAATTGGCACTGTTTTAAAGCGGGACTAGGGGCTGGCGGCCCCATGCTACAGACAGTTAAGGGGCAAATGCCTTCTTCTGCAGCTGTTGACTCCTATGGGGTAATGGGGTTTCCAGAGGCAATACTCTATCCTCAGGTTTATCATGATCCCATAAGGAATCTGCTATCAGGACCTGGCAGCAGAGGTGTTGCCTTGGGGCTCAGGGGAGGTGAAGCCTCCAGACCCACATGGGATAGACTAAGGTAAAAATTCATTCCTTAGCAGAGCTGCCTCTGAGGAGTCCTGCTCTGGGCAATGACACCATTTGCATCCTGCCTCCTCCTGCTCTGTGTCCCCATTCCTTTGGGTATCCAAATGGGCCTCCTCATTCACATTCTGCACTCTTCTGAAGTGCATCCAAATGTTTAAGGAGATTCTGACTAAACATTAGGAAGAACTTTCTGACCGTGAGACCACCCTGGGGTATAAAATTTAATAAATAAGAAAAAGACCTGTTCAACAGTGGACGGTGGAGGGTTTTGTTTTGGTCAGGGATTCTTTAGCTGTGGTTCCTGAACTAGATGATCTTTGAGTGTACCTTCCAACCCTGCAATGCTATGATTCTGTGAGTTTGTGCATCTTGGTCCACTTTCTTTCTCATCCTCATGCATGTCCACCCACCCATTTTGCACTCCCAGCTAGCCAAGCATAACAATGCATGGTCCAAGCCAGGGAAGAAATCTTGTTCCACAGCCCCGGGGACCTTGGCCAGGACACTGCTTCCCTTCCAATCCCCATTATACCCTATTCAGAATGTAAACAGAGCAGAATGTGTCCGAGTTGAAGCATCTGTCGAGCAACACAGAATGAGACCCACCCTTTTAAGATGTACTTAAGAGTACTTCTTGAAAGGGAAAGAAAAGGAAGTGGTCTGCGGGCAGTTTGCTAATACACCTGCTCCGAAACCCTGGCTGGACAGGCTATTGTTGAGTAAATGATTGCAATGTACGGTAGGAAGAGAAAAGGCTTCAGAACCCATAATGGTGTTTGTGATGGGGGAGAGAAAAGACTGCTCAGAGGCAGCGATCTTTTGTGTGAGGATTTCAGCATTGCAATGACACAACAGTGCCATTATTTTAATTTGTGAAAGGTTGGAGGGCATGAACAGATAAATGCGTGTGGGCAGAAGAAAGGGAAGGAGAGAGGAAGCAAGCTAGATGGAGAAAACCTGGGCAGTGACAGAGTGCTCTCCATGCAGAAGGCCCAGAGTGGATCTCCTGGCATTTCTTGCTCAAAGGAACTGGTAGCAGCAGTGGCGGGTCTAGATTTCGGGGGCCCTGGAGCTTGAACTGTTATGGGGGGTCTGGGTAACCATGGCTATCTTCTTCCATGGAGTAATTCCATGACAGATCACCACACCTCTACAACATCTGTGCTACTGACTCTCAAACGTTGGGATTGTTGAAATATGTACAACAAAAAAATAATCAATTTGAATCATGTGACTCAAATTGGGCCTACTAGACCCAAAATTTATAAGCAATGTGGACTAAAGTTGCTTCTGGGACCCCTCCAGGATCAGGGTCCCCGATAAGCTTTATCAGTTTCATAGTTTCATAGCCCCTGGGTAACAGGTGGTGGGAGGGACTGTCTGTCTGGGACTCTGGGAAGCAGCTCTCAGTCCAGGTTGACACTACTGGGCTGAAAGAATTCTGGTAACTATAGTATGTTAAGGGTTGCTGGCCATTGCAACTCTGTGAGGGGAAAATTACAGTGCTCAGAATTCTTTGGGCTGGGTTTGGGCTGGGTTTTCATCAGTATGCGGATGCCCAGCTCTACCTCTCTTTCAAATCAGAACCAGTGAAGGCGGTGAAGGTTCTGTTTGAGTGCCTGGAGGCGGTTGGAGGATGGATGGCGGCCAAACCAACCCCTTCTCCAGGATATAAACCACTTTGGCCCTCTTGAAATGACCCCTGAGGAAAATTTGTACCCCCCAGGGTACAAAGGAGAGGGGCCTCTCTGACTGCCCCCAAATCTGTGTGTGCAAATACTGGTATTCATTGCCCATCACAACTCCTTTCCACTCTCTTGAGAAAACAGTCCACTCATGCATGTTAACCAGTTCATGACTTATTCAAAGAGAATCTGCCATGGGACATCGAGCAAGATCCTGCTCAAGGTGAGCTGATTCACTTTGTGAATCGGGCTAGGAAGGAAAGCCCGACAACAACCCCTGGACTGCTGTGAACCCCGACTGTGTCTGCTTTGCGTATGCTCTGCATTGCCTTGGGCAGAGCGCAGATTATAAAATTGCAACCAAGCAAACAAAGAACAGAATGCCAGCTGCAAACTATTCCAAACATAAAGTTTCCTGGTCCCTTAATTGGGTTTATACAGATTGATGCTGTGAACCTGTGATCTTCGGATAAAGGGCAGTACACAAATTTAATAAATAATAATAATTTGGCAGTTTTGACCTGGTTGAGTTTTTTCTTCTACTGCATCACGTCTGATATTGAGTGCCTGCTTGTGTTAGAGCTGCCATGTCCATTTTCTTTTCTCAAGTCCAACTAATGATATGGAAAATTATATACAAAAATACATTTAATACATATAAAAGCATCAAACCCCATTATGTATTCCTATTTCTACAGCATAAGTATGTTAATACAAGCATATTGTTACACACCACCCCAATCTCCAAGTGAGAAGAGACCTAAGGGTTCCAGGCCAATACTCAGGGATTCTTTCCTTGGTTGCTGTTGTGCTCATGTGGCCATCTGCTAGGGATTCTTTAGCTGTGATTACTGCACTGCAGGGTGTTGGACTAGATGACCCTTGAGGGTCCCTTCTAACCCTATAGTTCTATGTCTACGATGGTCTCTGGCATGATTCATCAGCCATCTTCTTAAGTCTTAAGTATGGCTGGAAATGACTCTTGTTTGTGTAAAGAAGGAATTACGAATGAAAGTCATGAAACCAGTGGTTGTTAAATAAAGGATAAAGATCAGAACTGATGTAATTGGATTATATGAAAGCAGAAAGAAATGAGAACTTTGTACCCTGAAACCCAGTACATGGGGAGTCACTCAATTCTTTAATTTGGTTTGAATATTTTGATTTGGTGTTGTTTTAATGTGGCTACTATTGGATATTGTAATTAATAAATTAATAAAAAATATTATAAAAAAGAAAGAAATGACTCTTGTTTGAAACCCTGGAGCGTCACCACCAACCAATGCAAGCAACACTGAGCCAGAGGGGCAGACAGTCTGACTTGTACAAGGCAGCCTCCTGTGGAAATATTCATACCAAATTGCAGTGGAGACCAGGTCCCCCCCTCTTGCCCTTGGCTTCTGCTCTAGCTGTGCAACCATCATTCTGCAGTGCATGTGTGGCTCCCGGCTCCTGGAGCTGTTGTTCCCATGTTTACTGGGGTGTTACCCCAACCCCTTGATGCTGCTTGCTTTTTCTGTAAAGAGGACCAAAACAAACAAACCTCTCTGCATCCCAGGAAATAATCTGAATGCTGCAGGATGCAAATCAGCCGTAAAAAAGAGGACATTTTTCTCCACCAAAAGTATCCAGTAAGTTGGTAGTTTAGGAGATTTATACTTTCACAAAGCCACAGAATCCTCCTCTTTCCTCCAGGATGCAAGCCAGAAAAATGTTTATTATCAGAGGAAGGCAGAAGCTGTAGTGCTGTAAAAAGCTATAACATAGTGGAGCCATCTGTTTATTGCTTTACGTTGGGAGGTTGGGAGGAAGCCTGTGGATGTCATGGTGTAAACGTGGATTTGTTTGCTTGCCCTTTGTCATTCCAGTTTATTGTCATCTCTCTGCATTTGTGTACTCTTGGAGATAGTAGCAGGATCACACTGTTGGTCCAATTGATTTGATCTGGAATGAATAGATCTGCGCTCAAGAGTCCATGGTGTGAATTGCAGCTAGTGATGCACATCTGTGCATGTGCTCCGTTGCTTAAACCAGGGGACTTAGACTTTAATGGACAGAGCATTTGTAATGATTTAATGGGATTGTACTTTTAATTGTTGTCTGCTTTAATCGTGTTCTGTAGTTGTTCTTTATATTCTATAAGCGGCATTCATTGGTATAAAAAATATTGTTGCTATTATTGTTATTATTGTTATTCCTAACCCCCAGAAAGGTTAGGATTGAGCAGTGATGTTTCTCCAGTGGTGAAGAAGATCGCAGACATCTGCTATAAACCCGGTTTCCCAGCTTTGCTTGTGAGTGCAAATATATCACCCAGAGTGTTGCCACTAGTGGTAACTTGCCTTATGCCTACCCAAACAGAGCTTTCTTGGGCAGGGGTGGAGGCAGGGGAGAGGCGGCTTGGGATTGGTCGGATCCAAAGCCTGTTTCCCCAAAATTTCGGTCTCCTTATTTACACCAGCCTGGAGCTGGCATGGCAAATGCCCCCCGCACTGTGTCTCTTCTGGTGCAAATGGGCAGGGAAGTGATGGATGGTATTTTACTCTCCACCCCACTTGGGATGGTGATTTATACCCTATGCAAGGGGAGGCAATCATAGCTCAAGAGCAGAGTAGATGACAGGCTCAACCCTTGGCATCTCCCATTGGAAAGGATAAAATTGCAAGTGAAATGAAATACCCCTCCCCCCAGAAGGCGGTTGCTGGTCCAAGTTGACATTATCAGGCTAGGTGGCCAAATAATCCGAGCTGCTATGCATCAGCATCCTAGGGAGTGCATCTAAGTCCTACTCAAGAGTATACTCAGTGAAATGAATAGACCTAAGTTAGTCATGTCTGTTAATTTGCGTGGACCAATTCTGAGTAGGACAAAGACTAAGGACTCAGCTACATTGGCAAAGAAAAAGTGCTTTATATGCGTTGTATATGCATTAGAACACTGTGACACCAGATGGCGCTGTGGAGTCCCGTTTTTGCTAGTGCGATTTCACATACAAAGTTTACAACACGTTTAACTGAGAAACTTCTTTGATGTGTCTAGATTCAGTCAGCTACACCCTATGTTCCTAACATACGAACTATACCGGTATATAAAGGAGCTTTGCACTGAATTCGACCATTGGTCCACATAGCCCAGGGCTGTGTCTCTTGCCACCTCACAGATGAGAATAAGGACATGCTTGGAAGAGCAAGGTTGCTTTTGCTCTCTTCCTCTCCACTCTTGTCCATGCCGTAGGACAACTATGGTGCTCCCCTCTCCACTCCCCTCTCCATTTAACTCAGGGGTGGGTAGCCTCAGGCCTGCAGACTAAATGTGCCCCCCCCGCTTCCCCCCTCTCTCTGCCCCTTGGAACTCTTCCCCAGCCACCCCCCTCCCTGGCCCTCTTTTGCACCCCAGGTGTTTCTGCCTGGCTGCAATGTGTCCTCAAGTTCGAAAGCACGTCAAAGTGCAAGTAGATAAATAGGAACCGCTCAGGCGGGAAGGTAAACGGCGTTTCCGTGCGCTGCTCTGGTTCGCCAGAAGCGTCTTTGTCATGCTGGCCACATGACCCAGAAGCTGTACGCCGGCTCTCGGCCAATAAAGCGAGATGAGTGCCGCAACCCCAGAGTCGGACACGACTGGACCAAATGGTCAGGGGTCCCTTTACCTTTACCTTTTTACCCAGAGATGTAGGAAGTCGACATCTGTTTTCAGTTCCTCTCTGATTTCAATTCCTCTTGAATGTTTTAAAAAGCTGTTTTCAACTGTTCTTATTGATAATTTTACTGTTTTGTTATTTTCCTAAACTGCTTTGAGTTTCCCCCTCCCTACAATCAAATGGCATATACATTTTGTGATAAGTAAGTAAGTAAGTAAGTAAGTCCCAGAGATGCCCCTGGGGATTGAACCTGGGACTTTCTGCATGCCAAGCAGATGCTCTGCCACTGAGCTACCACTCTTCACTACTTGTCTGGAGTTGTCAGGATGTCTCAGGCTGTGATCATTTATTTGCTGCAAGTCAAGCAGGAGACTTAGCTAGGCTAGCACAGTGGCTGGGAGGTAATGAGAGCCAGTGTGGTGCAGTGGTTAAGAGTGGTAGTCTCGTAATCTGGTGAACCGGGTTCACGTCTCCACTCCTCCACATGCAGCTGCTGGGTGACCTTGGGCTAGTCACACTTCTCTGAAGTCTCTCAGCCCCACTCACCTCACAGAGTGTTTGTTGTGGGGGAGGAAGGGAAAGGAGAATGTGAGCCCCTTTGAGACTCCTTCGGGTAGTGATAAAGCGGGGTATCAAATCTAAACTCTTCTTCTTCTTCTTCTTCTTCTTCTTCTTCTTCTTCTTCTTCAAATGGCTGGCTCCAGAGACCATGAGCGTTGGACAGGGGTTTTCTTTTTGGTTAAAAGATAATAGTGCAGAAAGGGTGGAGGATCTTTACACAGGGGTGGAGCAAGGAACTTCAGGCTCTGTGGCCAAATGTGTGGCCCCCGTGCCTCTCTCTCTGGCCCTTGGAAATCTTCCCAGACCACAGCCCCTCTCCAGTCACACCCTCTCGCTGCAGGCCATGCTGGAATAAGAGCAGAAGAAGTGCCTGCTGGATCAGCCCGGTGGCCCATCTAGTCCAGTGTCCTGTTCCCACAGTGGCCAGCCAGATGCATGTGGGAAACCCACAAGCAGGATCCGAGCACAAGAGCACAAGAACCTTCTTCCCTCCGGTGGTTTCCATGGAACGCATCCTTGAGCTTGGATGATGCCTGGCTGGAGGACAGAAGGAGAAGAGTGAGAGTTTGCAGAAGCCAGCCTACTGTGCAGAGGTAAACTCTGCACACAACCCACTGGCCGCTTTGGCCTCTGGCATTTGCCAGAGCTGTAGATATTGGGGGACTAGCTGGGGGGTTTGCCACTGAGGTTTCCCACCTGTGTGAGTGAATGCAAAGGAGAAGTGCCAAACTGAGTCTTTGGCCTGGGTGAAATGAAGCCTCGTTCCACCTCTGTGTTTGCCCACCACTGGCATGTGGCCTCCAGAAGGTTGTGAAGAAGCAAGCGAGGCCTGTGGGCTGAGAAGACTTCTCCACTTGCACTGTAGAACATGGTGCTGTTGAAGGTTTTCGGTCTGGGAATTCTTTGAGAATTTCAGAGTGGACCAGTCATGATGCTTCTGAACTTGCTTGCAGGTTGGAATGCAGCTCCTGGTCAGATTATGCACTTCTTCAGTTTTTGCCATACATGTTTTGGTTTCCAAAAAATAGACACAAAGAGATTTATTTTACACGAAATATGAATACAAAATGTGTGTTTTATGGACAAGTGCATTGAAAAGTGCATATTTTCAGTTACAGGTGTGTGCAAACTGCATACCAGTGTACAGTGGTACCTTGGGTTACGTACTTAATTGGTTCTGGGGTGCCGTTCGTAACCCAAAATGTACGTAACCCGAATGGCGATATCGTGCATGCACGGAAGTGCGATATTGCGCTCCTGCGTATGCGCAAACTGTGCAGAATGCTTCTGCGCATGCGCGAACCGTGCGGAACCCCTCTGCGCATGCGTGGGATGCGCGCGGGGCGAAAAACAGTTCCAGGTTACTGGAGTACGTAACCCGAAAAAATGTAACCCAAAGTGGACGTAACCCAAGGTACGACTGTACAATTTAAATGTGACTCTTCTGTGCATCAAAAAAAACTTTCTGAACAAAACAGGATGGGGTGGACCTAAGACTGTGTGCCAGTGAGACTGCTATGGGGTAGAATTAGTTGCCCATCCTATGCCTAACTGTGACTGATAAATAAAATAATTACTTGAGACCACCTCAGATTTAAAACAGGCTAGTATTTTAAACAAAATTGCTCAAGGCTAGAACTATTGTAAGGGGAAGTGGGAGAGGATAATGCTGACTTCAGCTATTAAGAACAACCTGCTAGGTTTCAAAAATAAATGTGGTTGCCTTACAGTTTATATATATATTTAGCAGAGTAAAACAGAGCTAGGAACTTTTAGCTAACCCAGCACCCCATCATCTCTTTTATTGCAGGAAAAGTGAAATAAAATACACATGAGTCCCATTGTTCCAGTTACAGGTAGATAGCCGTGTTGGTCTGTCATAGTCAAAACAAAATTAAAAAAAATCCTTCCAGTAGCAAGCGAGTCAAACAATGAGTCCCATTGTTAAGGAGGAAATGTTCTTTATTTTCAGCTGCATCAAATTCACAAGGATGGCCTTGGATTCTAAGACTACATTGTGAGAGGTTGCCTGGCTGCCTCATGCAAGAGAGAGAGAGAAAAGGAGGAGGGGACAGAGCTTAGCTACAAAGTGCATTTTCCCAGAATGTCTGTTAGTCTCAACCCTGCCCTCTGCTGACTGGAGGCATGCAATGTTGCTTCTACCCAACACAACCAACTCTTGGGACTCAGCTACAATGCGAAAGAAAAAGCGATTTATATGTGTTGTGCTGTATGTGCAATAGATATAACATTGTGCCACCAGATGGCGACATGGAGTCACGTTTTTCCCTACCTGTTTTCCCTGTTTAAATTTACAACGCTTTAAACTGAAATGCTTCTTTGATGTGTCTAGATCCAGCCTTGGACAGACTCAAAAAAGCAAAGAACAGCAAGATTCAACCAAAAGGAATGAGTGGAAGCAGGCTCTAAGGATGGGGAAGGAATGGGGATAAATAAGGGACTGGGCGTATAAGGACTGGGGTGTAGTAAAAGGATTGTGATACTGGTGAAAACCACAAGCAAAAAAAGGAAAAAGGAAAAGTCTCTCATTATCTGCACCAGAACTCTTTCAACATGACTGTTCCTATGAGACAGACCTAGGAAAAAGCAAGGAGTCCTGGAGAGCAAACCTGTTTATTATGCCAGTATCCCTCCCTCAAAGCACTTAAGCCCTTCCCTCCAATTACAAGTGGACCTGTCAGTCACAAGGGAGCTCCCACTTCCTACCCTGCGGCTTCCTTTTCTTATATGCTCAGGTCACTTTGGGCAGATGTTTGTCTTCCTCATTTTGGGGGTTTTTTTTGCATCTGATGTGCTGAAGCACCAGAAAGCACTTTGGAGGTTCTGCTGCTTCAGACAGAGCGTGCTTCACTTCAGACAAGCTCTTGCTTGAGTTCAGAGTGGGGCTTAGGGTGAAATCATATTCCTGCTTACTTCAGAGTAAGCACCATTAAAATCAAAGGGTGGTATTTCTAAGACATTATAGGATTTGGCCCTAATCCTCTCTAATAAATACCCTAAAATTATTGAAATTATTCCTATCTTTAAATGCAGATAAACTGCACATAAACACATGTATAAATAAAGATTACACTTATAGTTGTGTAATAATACTCTCACAATAAATTAGATGAACAGTGATGATTAATATCAAATTATGCCTACTGCTCATTAAATGAATAAATTGTAGGCAGTGTCTCTTTTGATCCACCTGCTTCCTTCAACTGAATATGCAGTATTGTTTTTTTTTACAATTCTGCAACATACCAGATCTTAGCTAGTAATGCACTTTCTTTTCAAAATTTGCGATCTTTGTTTTTCCTGAAGTTGACAGATGTCAGATGGGACTTGTGCTGCAAAACTCTTACTATAACGCAAACATATATACAGTGCTTTTTTTCTTAAAAAATGTTTAGGGGTACTCTCATTTTGACTCAAGAAAATCACCATTTTATAGTTCATATCGGGGGAAATAAATACAGTAAATGGACAAAAGTAGAAAGATTCACAAAATGTTTAAGGGTATGCATACTCCTGCATTCCTCCACAAAACAGTACTGCGCGTGCGTGTGTGCACCCACGCACACCCACACCCACACACCCCAGAGGTTTCAGACACACTCATGGAATGTGCCAGGAGTTGACATCATCTCAGGCCCACCTCCAACCTTGATCCAATCCATTATTATGAATTTCACACAATCAGGCAGGAGTTAAATCCCAGCAATACAATATTTTCTAATGTTTTCCTTTTATATTTAAACTCAGTGATAAGGCTGGTCCTTTGCTGAAAAGAAATTGCCATGTTTGTTCTGATAATATGTTCTGAAATTTGTCTTCTCATTTGATTCAAAAATTACTGCCCAAAGCATCATCTAACCTTAATAAAATGCCATAAATTATAGTCAATAATCTCTTTCATGATGTGCAATCATAAAGCAATATTTCTAATTTTGATCCATTGCTGTTTAATCTGCATATTAATATTCCTTATTATATAAGTAGATGCTTGCAAATACTGGAACCATTGTGGCAAATTATACATTAATTTAGTACCTGTAGCAATTCTAATCAGACATGGCTTTCATGTACAAATCTCAAAATATTATATCTATTTTAAACGGGTTTTTGTGCAGATTATGTAGCATACTGGTAATACCAGGGCCAATATATTTCTTAACCTATGTCCATAGTGGACTTTATATGACGGTTAGCTTCCTTGACAACCAGTTCCTCCTTCTACATCATATCAAGATGTGCTCTGTGCCTCTAGCCATTCTGAACTAAAAGAGAACCAAGATGGCAGCCTTGGTTCTGTGGGATGTATAACACTGGTGCAGTCAATCACAACATTCCTAGAGTGTACACAAAGGGGACTTGGTCCTCCAGGTAGAGTTTCCTGTGCCAAGACTGAAATCACTTCCTTTGTGTGACCAGAAGTGGGAGTGGCCTTACCTGTAGCTATTCAAAGATACAGGTGAGCTGCTACTCTCCCTCTCTTCCCACCAGGACTCCGAGGATGCAACATCTCAGGAGATGCTCTCTTGGCTTCCAGCCAAGAGAGGCCCACATGGAGCCTTTCTCCCTTAAGGAGAATCTCCACATGTAAATACATTTAATCTAAGCTAGCCTGCCTTTCTGAGACTGTAGAAGCTTGAAATGACTGTGAGTAAAACCTTTATACTTTTATAAGCTTATGTGTCGTGTATTTTCTTTTAAGAGGGAACCAGGGGAAATATGTGCCAGGATCTGCCTTATTCTAGAAGTTCATAGGAACTTAAACGCCACGCTTTGCTGCGCTTTATTGGGGATGAGAAACTCTGCTAGTTTGGAGCTTGTTAGCACAAGCTGGGATAGGAAATATTAATCAATATTCCCTCATCCACATTCCCTCTCATCTCCCACAAAGGGTTTTGAGGCCCAGAACTGCGTATTTTGTGTATTTTTAAAGGATTGCTTTGGATTGTGATTTTTGGCAGAGTAGAATTTTTCTGTTTGTACTTCCTGGTAAGCACATGGTCTTTTGTTCTCCATTGTGCTGTGAAAGGGGGATTAGCGACCCCTCCCCTCCCTCAGAGCTCACAGACCTCAGAGGCAGTGAAGATTAGTTTGCATTTTGAGATTTTTAAGTTTTGATTTTTGAATTTTAGCCATTTTTGGGAATTTTGAAATTTTGAAAATTTTTCAAATTTTTGAGGATTAAGATGGCAAGCTCAGGATTTGATAGTGAAGCAAGATCAAACTTTATGCTGCTGAATGATCGTAATTTTGTGCAATGGAAGCAGCGCCTTTTAGTGCATCTTGGTGCAAAGCGAGTTCTTAAAGCTGTAATAGATCCCAAACCTGATTTGGCTGATTTAAGCTCAGATGATTTAACCAAGATAGCAGATTGGGAAAGGCAAGATGCAGAAGCTAAACACATAATTTTGAGCAGTTTGAAAGATGAGCATTTATCTCTGATTGACTATGAAAGTGATGCATCTCAGATTCTAAAAGATATTGAGAGGGTTTATGCACAATCATCAGAGAACTCTTATAGACATTTATTGGATAAACTGCTGAAGTTAAAGATGAATTCCAGAGAACAATTTACAGGACATTTTAAGGACTTTAATGAAATTGTTCAAAGGATTGCCCTAACTCCCAGAGCTTTTGATGATGCAACCAAAGTGACTTTTATGCTGGCATCATTAGGAAAAGAATTTACTTCATTTAAGAGTATAATGGATCACACCAGAGATTTGACTTTTAATGAACTAGTAAATCACTTAAGAGAGGAATGCAGAGATTACCTTGATTCTCCACAAAGGAATCCAAGGAGGGACACAAGTTATGTTTCTAAGCAATTTCCCAAGTCTAAGGAAGTGTCCAAAGAATTAATATGCCATAACTGCAATTTAAAAGGGCACATTGCAAGGAGTTGCCAGAAGCCCAAGAATAAGTCCCGCCCCTTTCAACCAAAAGGTGAAAAGAAGGGGGGTCACGAGCGTACATTTCTACTGCAAGAAAAGAGCTTAAATGTGCAAAGAAATGAAAAGAAAAGTGACCAATTTATTTTAGATTCGGGAGCTACAAGCCATTTTGCGCATAAAAGAGAATATTTCAGAGAAATTAATGATAGTGAATGGACTGAAATCCAGATTGCTGATGGAAACGTTCTAAAATCACAAGGTGCAGGTTCAATGCGTTTGAAATTCAAGGTGAACAATGAATCTCTTGAAACAACTGTGCCTAATGTTCAATATGTCCCAGAATTGAATTGTAACTTGCTTAGTGTGTCTGCTTTAGACAAGAAAGGTTTCAAGGTTACATTTGCCAATGGAGAATGCAATGTAACGAAAAATGATGAGGTTTATGCTCAAGGGAAACTAATCAATGGTGTTTATGAGATTAACGTTTCAGAAAACCAATCAGCACAAGTCGCCCAATCCAAGCAGAAGCATGAAGCAGATCTGGAGCTCTGGCATCGAAGACTGGGTCACCGGGATATCAGAGTCATCCAGGAACTGCAGAATGGAGATCTTGTGAGAGGTCTACAGGTAAACAAAAGTAACACACCCACACCAAAGTGTATAACTTGTGTAAGTGAAAAAGGAGTCAAACCTTCTTTCCCACGTTGTGCAGAAAAGAGAAGCACAAAAGTTCTGGACATTGTGTACACTGATTTAGCTGGACCTATGAATATACCTTCCTTAGGAGGAAATAAGTATATTTTGATATTTTTGGATGATTATTCAAGGTTTTGTGTGGGATACCTTCTCAAAGAGAAGAGTGAAACAGTGGAATTGTTCAAGCAATACGTAAGCATGGTCAAGAACAAATTCCATCGAGCACCCACCACCCTAATGTCCGATAATGGTGGGGAGTTTTGCTCACGTGAAATGGAAGCCTTCATGGCTCAGGAAGGCATAGCACATGTGACCACAGTAAGCTACACACCTCAACAAAACTCTATTGCTGAGAGGAAATTTAGGTCCATCCTAGAGATGACAAGGTGTATGCTAAAAGGATCCAACTTGTCGAAGAAACTTTGGGGTGAGGCAGCAAATACTGCGATTTATATACAGAATAGGCTGCCAACAAAAGGCACAGAGCGCACGCCATTTGAACTTTGGCATGGAAGAGTCCCAAATTTGTCACACATACGTGTATTTGGAAGTTTGTGCTATTACCACGTGCCCAAGGAGCACAGACACAAACTTGACACCAGAGCAAAGCCTGGTATCCTAGTTGGATACGCTTCTGGAGGAAAAGGCTACAGAGTTGTGGACTTACAAACAGGGAAAACAAGTTCACATCACGTGATTCATTTTGAGGAGTATGAAAAGGCTGACACAAGGAACACAGCAATTGACTGTTCCAATGAGCCACCAACAGAGGAGTTTGTAAGTTTTCCTTTTGAAGCCATACCAGAAACTAATCCACCTCCTAGTATTGTACCTCCTAGTGTTGTAGCACCCCCTACAGATGACACCCCAGAAGACGCGGAGGACCAGATGTCAGAAGGCTCCAGAGACGAAGAGGACCCGTATGCAGGGATGCCGCCATTGGAAGGAGATGAGGAAGCTGATGCGGTTCAACAAGAGCCAGAGGTCAGACGTTCCTCCAGGTCCAACAGAGGCGTTCCACCACTACGACTGTCCTACTTTGCAGGGTCGGCGCCACCACAGGAACCTTCCACGTGGGAACAGGTTCAACAGTTGCCAGCTGCTGAGGCCAGTCTCTGGAAGCAAGCCGCGCAGGAAGAGATGGATGCACTGCATCGCAACAAGACCTGGACCCTGACAGAGCTACCTCCTGGTAAGAAGGCAATTGGGTCCAAGTGGGTGTTCAAGCTTAAGAAGGGGTCAGAAGGGGAGGTGCAACGCTACAAAGCTAGGCTTGTAGCACAAGGATTTTCACAACAGTATGGCGAAGACTATGATCAAGTATTTGCGCCTACAGTGCGATACAGCAGTGTTAGATTACTTCTAAGTATTGCAGCATCTAAAGGCCTATCAGTCCGTCATGTCGACATAGCAACAGCTTTTCTTCATGGGACGATTTCTGAACAGATTTATATGAAGCAGCCCAAAGGCTTTATCAAGCAAAATGAGGCACATCTTGTATGTAAACTTCAGAAAGGAATTTACGGTTTGAAACAAGCTGCAAGAGCATGGAACCAGAAATTACATGAAATGCTGGTTCAGCTTGGGTACAAGCAGTCAACAGCTGACAAGTGCCTGTACACTAAGAACAGAAATGGACAATTCTCTTACATTCTGGCTTTTGTCGATGATTTATTAATATCAACGTCCAATGACAGAGACTATAAAGACATAGTCAGACATCTCAACAAAGAGGTGGAAGTAAAGGAATTGGGACTTGTCCAGTATTACTTGGGAATTCAAATTGAGAGAGAAGAAGACGGCTCATTTCTTCTCAGCCAGAAGCAGAAGATAATAGAACTGATAGAAAGCATGCAGATGCAAGGTGCACACCCTGTCGCGACACCCATGGCCACAGATTTTCTAAAGAATCAACAAGATTCGAAGCTGCTGCCAGACAACAGCGAATACAGGTCAGCAATTGGTAAACTTTTGTATTTGGTTACTACCAGCAGACCTGACATAGCAAGTGCAGTGGGGATCCTAAGCAGAAAAGTGAGTTCTCCCACTGAACATGACTTGGGTGGGGTCAAGAGGGTGGTGCGTTATCTCAAGGGTACAATGAATTGTAAATTAAAATTGCCAGCTGTAAGGGACCCTAAGTTGGTTGGGTACAGTGATGCAGACTGGGCTGGGGATAAGGCGGATTACAAATCCACAAGTGGTTATGTTTTTATGTTTGGAAATGCACCTATCATATGGGGCAGTTATAAACAGAAATGTGTAGCCTTATCGTCCACAGAGAGTGAATATATTTCAGCTTCGGAAGCATGCAGAGAGATCATCTGGCTGGATCAACTCCTGACAGACTTTGGTTTGCCGAGAAAAGGACCTGTCAGCTTGATGGAGGACAATCAAGGCTGCCTGCAGCTAGCGCAAACCGAGAAGTTCCTTGCACGTTCAAAACACATTGGGGTCAGGTATCACTTCATTCGCCAGATGATCCAAGATGGACTAGTAGAAATGTCCTACTGTAATACTCAGGAGATGACTGCGGACATTCTCACGAAACCCTTGCCACGAGAGAGTTTCCAGAACCTGCGTGTCAAGCTGGGACTCTGGGTGGTTGAATAAAGTTGTTTTATGTTTGTTAAATGTTGTTCAGACTGAGAAGGGGTTTGTGGGATGTATAACACTGGTGCAGTCAATCACAACATTCCTAGAGTGTACACAAAGGGGACTTGGTCCTCCAGGTAGAGTTTCCTGTGCCAAGACTGAAATCACTTCCTTTGTGTGACCAGAAGTGGGAGTGGCCTTACCTGTAGCTATTCAAAGATACAGGTGAGCTGCTACTCTCCCTCTCTTCCCACCAGGACTCCGAGGATGCAACATCTCAGGAGATGCTCTCTTGGCTTCCAGCCAAGAGAGGCCCACATGGAGCCTTTCTCCCTTAAGGAGAATCTCCACATGTAAATACATTTAATCTAAGCTAGCCTGCCTTTCTGAGACTGTAGAAGCTTGAAATGACTGTGAGTAAAACCTTTATACTTTTATAAGCTTATGTGTCGTGTATTTTCTTTTAAGAGGGAACCAGGGGAAATATGTGCCAGGATCTGCCTTATTCTAGAAGTTCATAGGAACTTAAACGCCACGCTTTGCTGCGCTTTATTGGGGATGAGAAACTCTGCTAGTTTGGAGCTTGTTAGCACAAGCTGGGATAGGAAATATTAATCAATATTCCCTCATCCACATTCCCTCTCATCTCCCACAGGTTCTTGGTTCTTTAGAGCCCTTAATACACCTCCATGGAGACCAAGATGTTATTATTACTGTTACTTTTAGCCTTCCACAAAAACCAAGGGAGCGTGGGATCAAAACAGTTTAAAAATGCAGCACCCACCCACACCCACCAATGCAGTACAAAATGGAGAACTATGGCAGAGACCCTTTTGTCCAACTGAAACAAAAATTGCTTCTGGGAAGTCCAGATATTATGTGCCTGTCTTATCTCCACAGGAATGCCACAGGGGCAGCCAGATGGAGAGCCGTGTACTGAGTTACTATGGAGCAGGCTTCTGATACCTTTGGGTATCTTAAAGAAGAAGCTCTCCCATTAGGTGTCCTAGTGGGTATAGAAGGGATCAGGTCCTTCTGAGCTGCACAGGTCCTGGCATGTTAGCATCAAAACCTTGAATCTGGTCTGGAAGCACATTGGCAGCAAGTGAAGACCCCACCAGAGGCAGATTTAGGGGAGCGTAACTGGTTCAGTTGCACTGGGCCAGGAGCCTCAGGGGTGCCACAGAAGACACCACAACTATCATTTAAAATGGAGTGTGAGAGGCGGTGGGCTGATGAGTTTTGGCATTGTGCAGGGTGCCACTGAAATATGAGCCCCCAAGCAAGGTGCTCTATCCTGGCTGAAGTTTGCCCCCACAAGCAACCTAGCCGCCATGTTCTGCACCAGCAGCAGCCTCCAAAGCAACCTCCAGGCTAGTCCAACATAAGTCACATTGCATAAACCAAGCATGAGGATATTGATGCCTAGGCAGCTATGATCGAAGCATCCTGATGGCAATGGCAATGACTGTCTTACCAACCAAAGTTATCTAGGTACCAAGGACATCTGCACTTCCAGTGACAGAGCCAGAGGCAGGAGTACACAAACATGACCCACTTGCTCCCCTCCAGGGCAGGGCACTCATCCCCCTTCACAGACCTGGGAACAACCCGCTCACAGAGCTTCCCTCTTGCCAGGCTTCAGGCTCAGTTTATTAGCCCTCACCTGGTCCACCAGTGCATTCACACACCAGGGCCTTCTCAACCATTCCCAATTCAGAAGTTACAGAGAAATAAAATTGGGTTCAATGTAGAACCAGGATGGGGAGCCTCAGGTTGCGGGACTGTTCTCACAGGACCAACCAGATGCCCATTTTGGGAACCCACAAGTAGGATTTGAGTGCAAGAGAAACCCTCCCTTCCTGAGGCTGCTAGCAACTGGCATTCAGAAGCATTGCTGCCTGCTACTGTGGAGGCAGATCAAAGCCACCATGGCTTGGAGTTGCCAGTAGCCCTGTCTTCCTTGAATTTGTCCAGTCCTCTTTGGAAGCCATCCAAGTTGGTGGCCATCACTGCCTCCTGTGGGAGAGAGTTCCAGAGTTTAACTATGTGCTGCATGAAGAAGTGGAGAAGCCTGGTAGATGGGCCTGCTGTTCTCTCTGTTGGTGTATTTGTGGATAAAACAAACAACACCCCCCTTAATTCTGCATGCTACTCTCCCCTCCAAAGGGAATCCAAACTTGGCAGCTTTGTCCTGTGTGCTCCCTGATTCTCCATTCTGGGAATCAAGGAGCATGCAGCAAAGGTCCATGACTTAGTGGTAGACATAGGTGCTGAGGCAGTTTCAGCCCCCCAAATATATTTTTGAGGGGGGCGGGACCTCTCAATGTTCAGAGGTTGTCTCGCACACAATGTTGCATTGAGCCCCCCACTCCTCTAGAGAAGCTGGTGCCTCTGGCGGTAGAGCACCCCCTTCACACGCAGAAGGTCCCCTGTTCAGTGCTCAGTATCTCCAGGTGAGGCTGTGAATGTTCCCTCTCTAGAAATGCTGGACAGCTGCTGCCAGACTCGGGGTATAGAGTGCTGAGCTAGAGAGACCCACGGTCTGACTTTGTATACAGCAATGTCCCGAAATTGTTGTCTTTGAGGCATTAGAAGGGCAGTGCAGTTGGCCATCCGTCGGCAGCCTTGAAGCTCCAGGAGTTAGCTTCCCATTACTAGTGTAATAATGCTGCAGGATCAAAGGCTTGAGCTATTCAGCCAGCAGAAAGCAGAACAATAATCACCCACGCAAATGCATTTTCTGTTTCACTGATAGGGTTCTTATGAGGAGGGGAAGATCAATAAAGCTTGAAGTCAAAGCCTCTTTTTGATTTGTCAGATTATTGAAAAGGTAAGCTGAAAACAATTAAGCCTCTCCTGCCAGAGTAATAAGTAAACACAAGCATGCCACTCTTCAAATCTCACCATCTTGGTACAAAAGATCAGTGGAAAGTGAAGCCAAAGCCTTTGCTTTCTTTTGTTTCTAAAATAGTATTCAAATTTCAATTAAATTAACATAGATTATTCAGTGGGAAAGCAGATGAAATGAAGCCTCAAGTTTTGAATGGGAACAACACTGCAAATACATTGCTTTTCAGGTCAAATGAAAAGGGAAAGTTGGTGTCTCTCTCTATATATACATAAAGAGAGTGAGAGTTGCATTCCAATAACTGGGGAATCAATTCAAGCAACTGATCCTTAACAGAATTATTCAATTTACCATCAACAAAGTTCTTTCTTCCCTTCATTTCCCCCTAATATGCTTATCCTGAAATTCTGCTGCTTTGTCATTCATAGGAAATAGCACTTTGGTATTCTTGGCAATGTGAATTTTGTCAAGAAATGGCACAGGAGGGGCAGGGAAGCAGATTGTTAAATGCAATGTGAAAATAAAGTTTTCCTCTCTAGATTTGACTGTCAGCCCAACTCCTCCACCATCGAGGAACGAAGGAAATTCCTCATCCCGATTCAGACCCCCATCCATCTCGCTCAGGGTTGTCAACTCTTGAGGGTTTCAGGCAGGGAGTCTGTTCCTGGGACCTTCTGCTTGCAAGGCAGATGCTCCAGCAATGAGCTATGGCCCTTCCCTGTGTGAGTTTCCCTTGATTCATTTTTATCCTATATTCCAGGGGTTGAATGTGGTCCTCCAGGCTCTCCCTCTGCCTAAGCAGAGCAGATCTCTCTGTCCATCAGAGATCTCCCAGGCTGCCTCCTTTTACTGAGAAGGTCAAGCGTGACTCTGGCATTAACAGTCTCCTTTGCCTGAGAATGCTGAATCTTTTAAAGGGTGGTCCACTGGGGAGTGTAAATATGTCACTAAGAGGCTGGAATCATAGGCTGTCATACTGTTAAATGGCATGTTAAATGGCACAGTGGATTCTGTGTTGCAGCTTCTTTCCTGGCTCTTCGAATCAGTCACAACAAGCAGAGCTGAGGCAAGATCAGACCCATGGGAGAAGAGGACAGGCAGGCAGAATGAGGCCAGATTCCCAGCTCCGAGAGCCTCACTTCAATGGTGGGATCCAAACTGGTGCTTTCGCATCCGAAACACAAGCAGGAAAAGGGCATTTTGTGTATAGGAGTGAATGAATCTGCTAATTTTGGTTTCTCTCTGTTTCTTAGTATTCCAGTCTTAGGTGCACTTCAGTTCCATGGAGGGAGGCACCCATGCTTCTGAATGGCAGTTGCTGGGAGCCACAGGAGGGAAGAGGGCTGCTCTTGTGCTCGGATCCTGCTTGTGGGTTTCCCATTGAGGCATCTGGTTGGATGCTGGACTAGATGGCATTGGTCTGATCCAGTAGGCTCATCTTGTGTTCATATTGGATCTACTCAGGGAGGCTGGTCCAGGCAAGGGAGTGATACTCATAACACTTCCTTTAAAAAAACCAAAGGTGCCTAAGAATGTTGGCAACCCTTGGTCTGTTCCCTGAACATGGTGGTGGTGAATTCATAAAATTGGTTTGGTTTGGTTGATAGCCACAGCAGACAAAGAAAATTAGGGGAAAAGGTAAAGGTAAAGGGACCCCTGACCATTAGGTCCAGTCGTGTCCGACTCTGGGGTTGCGGCGCTCATCTCGCTTTATTGGCCGAGAGCCGGCGTACAGCTTCCGGGTCATGTGGCCAGCATGACAAAGCTGCTTCTGGCGAACCAGAGCAGCGCACGGAAACACCGTTTACCTTCCCGCCAGAGCGGTTCCTATTTATGTACTTGCACTTTGATGTGCTTTCGAACTGCTAGGTTGGCAGGAGCTGGGACTGAGCAACGGGAGCTCACCCCGTCGCAGGGATTCGAACCACCGACCTTCTGATCCGCAAGCCCTAGGCTCAGTGGTTTAACCCACAGCGCCACCTGGGTCCCCTGTGGTGAACATACAGAGGTTTATTTTTGGTGAAGCCAAATTTTACCTAACCTCTCTCTCATTGCCAGCCAGCTTGAGGGGTTAAGGAAAAGAGGGGTCCCTTGGGGCCAGAGGGCTTTATCCTACCGGACAGTGCCCAGAAGGACAAGATGTCATTTTCTATCATTTTCTCCTGTTTTTCACTCTTAAGTTCAGTTCTCCACATTGACACATCAGTTTCTGATATATCAATATCTACTCTGATATATCAATATATATTTTCAATATATGAAAATTCATCAGCATTCCAGTGCAATTTCCCCCCCTGTATGCACATTTCTTTTACAATACAGTTTCCCCTATATAATGTGTTTTTGCAGGTTATTTTCACTAATATATGCATTTTTCTCCATACTTTGCCTTGGTATGTCCGTTTTCGTATGCATTACTTGGCTAGGAAACTGTATTGGAAAATATGCCAAAGTGCAGATTTTGAAGGATGGCTGCATTTCGGTTCACATATTGTTTCAAAAAGTGGGGATTTTGTAGTAGAGTCACCTGCAAAAGTGAACTGAATCAAATCTCTCCCTTACCTGGAAGTAAGCCGATTGAACGCTGAATGCTGGGTAGAGAGGTATACGAATTCCATAGAAGACTCGAAGATAACGGCTTCCTGAGTACACTGCTTGGAACAGGTGTTTTTTTTAAATACCTGCAAGCCAGTGATATTATCCCAGACATGATCTTCAGTCACAAAAGACACAGTGACCTAAGCTGCAGACCAGATGCGATATGGATGGCCTTGATAGTCATGCACATTGTGATGGATATCCAGGTAGATATGAATACACCAGACAGAGAAAATATGCCAACAGAAATAAATGAAGGCGCGATAATGAACCGACATCCCATGTTGCCAGAGATGAGTAATAGGCAGGTAGATCAAAGAGCCAATCTTTTAGAGGGGTGGAAGAGAGGAGAGAAGCAGATATTCACACATGCACCCTGCAAATAAAAAAAAATAAAAAATCAGCTAATGGTATAAATCTTTCATCCCCGATAACATCTGTCTTCATAAGGAGGGAAAGAATTAAATATTTCATGAGATTGCAGTCAATCTTGCCAGCCCTCTTTGACTGACATGCCAGACATACTGTTATGAGTTTGGGGAGAAGTAAGTACCGGTAAGCTGTGTGTGGGATCCTTCTGACCCCTGGATCCAGCAAGTCTTAAAATATGAGACAAAATAGCTTCCTGCATTGAGGTGATTGCCTGGGTCATGGGTAGGCAAACTAAGGGCCAGGGGCCGGATGCGGCCCAATCGCCTTCTCAATCCGGCCCGCGGACCGTCCAGGAATCAGTGTGTTTTTACATGAGTAGAATGTGTCCTTTTATTCAAAATGCATCTCTGGGTTATTTGCGGGGCATAGGAATTCGTTCATTTTTTTCTTTTCAAAATATAGTCTGGCCCCCCACAAGGTCTGAGGGACAATGACTGGCCCCCTGCTGAAAAAGTTTGCTGGCCCCTGGTGGGTGATGGACCATTAAGAGACCAAAGGAAAGGGGGCTCTGTGCGAGACGGCAAATGAGTGGGGTAGAGATCGTTGAAAGGGCAACACTTGAGTTTAGAGTTGAAAGGGGAGTACAGCAGCAAGCTGCAAAGTCATGTTTGAGAGCAATGCTTGATTTCTGCTTGAACCCAAGGGACAAACAAGACCCTTTTAGGGTGTTAATGCTGAGAACTCCTCCATCGTAGGCTCAGGTAGTACATATTTGCAAATAAATCGTATATCTCTGCTGTGTCTCATTTCCAAAAGGAAACATGAACCCTGGGTGGGTTCCTGGAACCCCTGGAATCTCGTACTGTTCAGAGATTAGGGTGGCGTGAAATACTGGTGTCCAAAGTTGGGATCCATGTTTCCTGGAGAAGGGTCTGTCAGCACGGTGTGCCCAGTCAAAATGGGAGGAGGAATAGTAACATTCTTCAAGCAGCTTTAGAAAATGGAGAAGGGCAGAGACAGCGGTTTGAGCAAATGAATCTATGGTGAGGCCAACAGCTGAATGATCTGGAGAAGCAGCCAAACCAGCGGTTTGATAGAATGAAGCAGCTGAGAAGCAAGTGTGACTCCCTACGAGGTGAGGGTCCTGCTGGATGAAATGCTACAGCAGGTTGAAAGTGACCCAGGAGCCCAGTGGCAAGGCACCCAGGTGGGAAGGGTGGCCAAAGACATCCCGGGGGTGGAACTGTGAAGAGATGCAGACAGTAGCTGAAGACAAGCAGGAAAGTACCTGGGAGAAGGGTGAGCTGGCTGGAGCTGAGGAGCTGCTGCTGACTGATCCATCACACCCTGGGAGCCTGCTCTGGAAGAAGGGGTGCAGCAGGAGGAATCCAAAGTGTGTGAACGTGCAGGAAAAACAGCCAGCGCCTGAGGAAATTGTGGTGCTTTCCTGAATGGAGAAGAAATTGCAGGAAAACCTTGAGGCCTGTGTGCACACCAGGGGAGCAGCCAGCACTGCTCCATTTGGTTTTGCTCCATTTGTGCCCCAAGATGGCCTTGTGGGGTGAGGTCTAGTCCCTACAATGGCTACAGCCCCAAAGCAAGCCCCAGCAGCCAGGGTCCTGTGGATTTGGGGAGCAAGAGCCGCTAGGAGGGTTACCTGACCTTTTGGGCCCATGAAACATTCAAGACGTGTTGGGCACAAGCAGAGAGGGGAATCCATGGCTGCCAACATGGGTGGACTGTGCCAACTGATCTTGAAGAATGGAGAAATTCAATTCAGTTCACATGTCAGTGCATATCAGTACCTGAAGAATCTGAAGAAGTGTGCATGCACACGAAAGCTCATACCAAGAACAAACTTAGTTGGTCTCTAAGGTGCTACTGGAAGGATTTTTTTTATTTATTTTGTTTTGACTATGACAGACCAACACGGCTATCTACCTTTATCAGTACCTCATTCACACTTTCTGAAACCAGGGCTTTTTTCAGCCAGAACTTGCCAAAACTTAGTTCTGGCACCTCTTAGGTGGGTGCCATTGCCATTCTAAGAGAATGAGGGAGGTATTCATGGTGAGTTCCAGTACCTCTTTTTCTAGAAAAAATGGCACTGTCTGATCTGAAACAATCATAGAATTTTAGGCTAAAGACTTTTATTCTCAGCAGCCATGCCGCTGCCGTCCTTCTCGATACAAGCAGAGAGGAGAAAGGAGAAAGTGAAACCAATCTGAGTGCGCAGGCTCAGTACAGAAATGTAGACAAAACAACTTTATCACACCACTGTGTGAGAACCAATAGTTATACTATTCCAGCTTGTAGCTGCTGCCACGTCACTGGGAATAGAAGGGACCCCAAGAGTCATCTAGCCCAAACCCCTGCAATGCAGGAATCTCAACTAAAGCATCCAAGATAGATGGCCATCCAACCTCTGCTTAAAACTTTCCATTCTTCCCCCTTTTCCTGTCACTTCTGGGTCACCGTGATGCATGTGTGTGCAGTTGTGCATAAAGTGGACACACCTAAATCAGCTGTTGTCTGTCTCCAGCTGCATTCCAGCAATTGTATCAATGGACATTGGGATAGATTAGAAATTAATGCAGGAATAAACTGCTATTCCCAAAGGATAAGCCATGGGCAGGTTTTGGAGAAGCAAAGGAGGGCATATTGAATAATACTAAAGGAAAATCTTGTCTGCCATATAGAAATTCTAATTTTTTTTTACAAAAAAAGGGGGGGGAAGGCCCAAAGTGTAGAGACCACTTGTCCCTGTCTTCCACATAATGTGTGAATGAGCCAGTGCTGGAAAGCGAATAAACCGTGTGCCAGAACTGGGGCCCCAACATCACACTGTTCACAAGGGCCAGGGAAGAGCTCATATCTTTATTTTTAAAAAGTATTTTTATTGAACTTTATTTGTGATAAGGTACGGACCCAGGTGGCGCTGTGGGTTAAACCACTGAGCCTAGGGCTTGCAGATCAGAAGGTCGGCGGTTCGAATCCCTGCGACGGGGTGAGCTCCCGTTGCTCGGTCCCTGCTCCTGCCAACCTAGCAGTTCAAAAGCACACCAATGCAAGTAGATAAATAGGTACCGCTCCGGCGGGAAGGTAAACGGCGTTTCCGTGCGCTGCTCTGGTTCACCAGAAGCGGCTTAGTCATGCTGGCCACATGACCCGGAAAAACCGTCTGCGGACAAACGCCAGCTCCCTCAGCCTATAGAGCAAGATGAGCACCGCAACCCCAGAGTCGTCCGCGACTGGACCTAATGGTCAGGGGTACCTTTACCTTTACAGATAGGAAAGTGGAAAGTACCATCATAAGAAATGAGAGCACAAGAGGAAAGCAAGAGAGTGCACCTGACTTGCAAGATATACAAAAACCTAAACCTATTCCTGAAAGGATCAGAAGGCTCTAAATTACATCCAGAAAAAATTCAACCAATTGCATGTTACTTATCCCAAATTTCTTTAGAGACTTATGGAAGAGACAAATGTAAATTTCCCTTTTATATGTATTCACCATATACTGAGACAAAAAAGGTTATCTTTCAAAAAATGGGTGTACCAGGGAAGGTTTTCACATAATGCAAAAAGCTTATCTGCTGATAAGAGCTGCCTTTCCCTCCTTTTCCTGTCTCTACCTTGAGCCGACAGTCACTCCACCCCATTTCCCCAGGCTCTCGAGTCGCCCACCATCCCAGATACCTTTGATTGAATGAGGTGGCTGGCGCAGGTGTGCGAGTAAGAAAGGAGCCTATGCTCACCCCCAAACATGCAGGTCTCCCCGGTGAGTCTTCCCTTTACGAAACACCTGAGCTCATTGATTCCCTGGATTGCTGGAGCCCCAAGCAACAGGAAACAAATGCTGCTATGCAGTGCTTTTCTTCTGGGGGGACGCAGGAGGATGCATACCCCTAAACTTTTTATGAATCTAAGTTTGGCCTCATTGAGGGGCAGTATTTCAATATGAGTAGGAAAATGAGAGTACCCCTAAACATTTTTTAGAAAAAAAGCACTGCTCCTATAAATTCCTCTGATCTACAGCAGTCAGTCTTGTTTCAAAATAAGCAAGTAACTCTTTGTCCAGAATAAAATAGAGTCAGGCTGCTTGGCTTCCAGCACAGGGGGGTGGCTGTTTTATGAAAAGAGTTTGAGATGTAGTAGCCTAGCATTGCCTTGTGGCACTTTGTGTGTGTGTTTGTGACTTAAGAGTGATCTGTTGTGTTTTGACACATCCTTGGAGGACGCTAGGCCCACAGGGACTCGGGAATTGTGCCTCCCCACCATGTGGAGCCCCTTCTGAGGGGAAATTTGTTTGGGCCCCACAGTAAAAATATTCTTAGTCAATTTTATTAGTCACTTTTTGCCATGCCAATTCAAAGCAACTTACAATATTTTACACACACACACACACACACACACACTCACACTGAAACATGCTTTTAAAAAAACAAAACAAAACAAAAAAACCTAATGGACAATTCTAAACAACAACCCAAGATTAAAGCATCCCCCCCCCCCAAAAAAAAGGCCACCGATAGTTAAAAGCCAAAGGCCTAGTTGAAGAAGAATGTTTGCAAGGAGCTGGACTGGATGAGCCTCTGAGTCCCTTCCTTTTTTTATTATTATCATTTTTATTAATTTTCAAATCCTTTTTTACATTTTTAACATTCACATACATTTTTCACCTCTTATATCTTTTTGGCTTTTTACGGCCTTGACTTCCTTCAGTCCTTTCCGTTAGCTTTCTAATCACCATGTTTCACCATATATTTCTTATTTCTTCCATTGCTTAACATCTCACTCACAACTCAATAATGAAAGTTCATACACTACAACAGTATTTCTTCCTTAATCTACAATGCCTCTTGAAGTCCTACCAACGTATTCAGTTCTGTAGTTTCCTTTAAATAGTCTGTAAATTTAGTCCAGTCTTTGACGAACTTCTGGTCCCGCTGTTCGCGAATTCTCCCTGTCATTTTGTCCATTTCTGCATAGTCTAATAATTTCATTCTCCACTCTTCAATTGTCGGTGTTTGTTCTTGCTTCCATTTCCTATTAACATTCTGGCCGCAGAGCCTCTGAGTCCCTTCCAACTCTACAGTTCTAGGGAGAGAGAAAGATTCTCTATCCATTTTCTCTATGCCATGTATAGTTTTACTACATTGTGATGTGGCTCAGAGTTTCCCCTAATACAATTTGTGAAAGGCTTTTTTCAATGGGTCTGGGTGAAATTAATCTGAGAACCCATGAAAATATTTGATCATATATGGTCAGTGCAGTGAAAATTCTTTATTCTAAACAATGGAGATCAGAAAATGTCCCCACAATAAGTCATGAAGTAAAAAATAATAATACATGATTATTGCCATTTTAGCTAAATTATCTCATTACATGAGGTCTAAAGATGGCAGGCAAACAATACAATTCTGTGCTTATGAACTGGCAATGTATTATTAAATGTTGGGAAAGCAAAATCACATCTACCTGTAAATGTGACCTTTAAAAATGAATGTTGAATGTACTTTGAAACATACATTTATTGTTATAATAAGACATTAGCTCCCCACATACAGAAACATTTTGGAGGTTCGCTATCATCATCCAACACAGACACACCATCTATTTGAAGCACAGTTGGACCACAGTAACTGCCATGGCTTAGGATCATGGAAGGGAGTCTGAACTAGATCAAACATGACCGATGGGCAGCATCCCGATGGGCAGCATTGCCCAATGGGCAAACCCTCCAAGGAAGGAGACTCATCCATCACTCATGCAGCAGTACCATGCGGCACGGCAGCCTCCTCTCCATGCACCCCCACTGCCTTCCTCCCTGGCTGTGGGTGAAGTGGTGCTGGGCTTGCAGATCCCTCGGGTAAGCTGTACATACTGGGCTCTCCAGCGGCACGGAGGCTGGGCAAAAGGAAGCTGCGCCCACTGCAGCTGGTCTCCCCACCCACCACCTCGGTGCCTCGCTCTCCACCCACCACCAAACCGAGGCCGCACCACCTGCTGCCCAGGAAGGAGCCACTGCCAGACTGAGCTGGGAGGTGGGCATGCACCCCGTCAGGCAGCAGTGGAGGGCACCACCACCACTGCCAAGGAGGGCACCTTTCCACTGCTGCTCGGCAAACTTTGGCACTGTCTCTGCTGCTCTCCTTGCCCCTGCTGCCTGCAAGACTCACAGCTTTATGTGTGCAACTGTGGGCGAAGCAGTGCTGGTCTCATGGATCCCCAGGGCCATGCGCTCTGCCAGGGTTGGGCAAGGCAAAGTGGAGAGCTGTACTCTCTTCCCTTCTGTGCGCTCTGTTTGGAGTAGAGCCCAACTTATTCCAGAAGCCACGGCAGCCATCTTCTTTCCCCACTCAATTAAAAAGACACTGGGGGGGGGGGGGAGTTGCGCTTCTTGGTGGTGGCTGCCTAAGGGAGGATGTGTGAGTCCCAGGACATTTTGGGATCCAATCAGAAGCTGGGATAGCTTCTTTAAATCTGTGATGTCCCAGTCAAAATGGGACAGTTGTGCAGTATGGACTGCTGTTCTGCTCGGGTCCTCCTTGCAGGTTCCCCACAGGCACTGGGGAGGAAACTGGGAGAACAGGGTGTGGACTGGGCGGCCATTGGCCAGATTCAACAAGCTCCTCTTATCTTATTATGTTCTTAGAGATGCCAGGGATAGAACTTAGAACTTTCTCCATGCAAAGACAGTTTGTGTGCCCGTCCTCTGAGGTGAGATTCTTTTGCCCCTGGGAAAGCATCTCAAGGACCATAGGATACATGGGACCTGCCCTTCCCACAGCAGGGGGTGGGGAGATGTTGAGTTACTCAAAAGCCACCAAGTGAGAGTCCTTTGGCAGACAGTGGGGTCCTCTTTGTGTGAGAGACAGAGGAAACGAGCAGGCTGCCATTATTTTGTAATTGCATGATTTTGTAATTTTTGTATATAGTTTTTCTCTGCTTATTTTTTCTTACTTGGCTCCTCACTCTGGGGATTGAAAACACTCAATGAAAAGTGGACTATAAATATTGCATTTTTATTTTTATTTTTACAAAAATCTCTCCACCATTGGAGCAGGCGGAGTAGTGCTCTTTTGTCCCAACATCTCTCTCGCTCTCTCTAAGGGTTCCAGATGCAATTCTACTTGTGTTTCTTCCTCTTCCCTCTTGCGATGCTTTGCAAACCCCAGAGTCATCTGCGACTGGACCTAATGGTCAGGGGTACCTTTACCTTTACCACTTCTTCAGATTCTTCTTTTCATGCAAGATAGCAGTTGGTTCTTCCTGTCCAATTGAGAAGGCCCTGCTGCTTTAGGCATTCATATCAGGGCTGGTGCCAAGGGATGGCAGAGCCAGGCATCTGCCAAGGGCCCATGTCCCAGGACCCCACAGCTGAGAGCTCCCCAGGACCTGCTGCATTGAATAGCACGACTTAGTGAAGAAAGGACACCTGTGTTGAGTGTCTTGCACCAGTGCCCACCCCCAAAAAACCTGGAGCTGCCACTACCTTGTGTCAGGATGTACTTCAGTATAAGAGCATATGCTTTGCAAGCAGGAGGTCCCAGGTATCTGACATCTGCAGATAGGGCTGGAAGAGACTCCCTGCCTGAAACCCTGGAGAGCTGCTGCCCATCCATGTGGACAATACTGAGCTAAATGGATCAATGGTCTGACTTGGTATAAAGGATGTTCCCTCCATTGTACCCATGCCCTGTGTTCGGTGACACTTCCCAAATTGGGGTGGTGGCAGCAGTTCACCATGGCCAGTACAGGCCAAGGGAGGCAAGATGACTCGAAAGAGGGCATTGGACTTCTCTCTTCGGCAAGACCCTCCAACAGCCTCGTCCACTGAGCGTTGTGCAAGCCAGGAGGTAGATTTTGTGTTAGTTACTAACCTATAGGCAGTGCTACTTTTTTTTAGAAAAAGAGGTGCTGGAACTCACCATGAACACCTTCCTTGTTCTCTCATAATGGCAACGGCACCCACCTGAGAAGTGCCGGAACTGAGTTCCAGTGAGTTCTGGCTGAAAAAAAGGCCTGCCTCTAGGTTGATATAATCTACCCAATGCATACTGTCCCACCAACTGCCACTGTGATGTGATGGCTCCATTGCAGAGAAATAGTCTTTGCCCAGGGCGGGGGGGGGGAACCTTTTACAGCCTGGGGACCACATTGCCTTTGGGGGCCTTGTGCAAGTGGTGCACAGGGGCAGGGAACAAAACGTGTGGGGCAGCAGATGTAAATGTAAGCTCTATACAATAAGCTGGTTTTTACATGCCCCCCCCCTCTTTTCATGCAAGAAAGAGCCAAAGATGCATTCCAGCCAGGCAAAAACACCCACACAAGATGTGAAGAAGGGAGGGGCAAAGGCGTAGCAAGCCCAGGTGGTACCAGGGGCAGAATTTTTTTTTGTCACCCCCCCACACACCACTTTAATTTAATTTTTTTTTAAAAAAATTAAAAAGTGTCACCCCCCTCTGATGGTGCCACTTTGCGAGGTGTGGGGGTTTTTTTGTGTGTGTGTCTATTATCTCTTTTTTTTCAATAAAGTTAAAATAAATAATAAATAAATAATAATAATAAAAATGTAAAAAAAATTAAAAAGTGTCACCCCCCCCCTCTGATGGTGCCACTTTGTGAGGTGTGGGGGGTGTTGTGTGTGTGTGTGTCTATTATCTCTTTTTTTCAATGAAGTTAAAATTTTAAAAAAATTTTTTAAAAAAACCCTCTGGGGTGGAACCTGGGGCGGCCCACCCACCCCGCCCCCTTGCTACGCCCCTGGGGAGGGGTGTGGTCTGGGGTAAGGAGGGGGTCAGATACAGAAACCTCTGAGGTCCCCCATCCCTGCCCAAATATGTCAAATGGAATAACAGTTCACCCTTGGAGAATGCCCACCTGGCACACTCCCCACTTTGCCGTCCAGAGAACTCCCAGACTGGATTGAACCAAAGGTGGGCACCTGCCCCCAGAAACTGTTTGGTTCGAGATGGGTGGTCTCCCCCTGCCCTCCTCGGCTTTGCTAACTGAATCACCTGCAAAAGGAGTTGGCTTTGCCAAGAATTAATTCATGACTCTAAATCATTTAAATTAGATGAGATTTGAATGTTTGCAATTAAAATTTCAATGAATATGGGAGTGGGGGGGGGTCTGAGAGAGAGTTGCAGCTGTGGATAATTTTGCAATGTTGCAGTAACTTTTTGACATGCTCTCTTTGGAGGTATTGAAAAGTGACGGCTTTCTTCCCGTGTCATCCGTGTTTATGTTTCAGCAAGGCAGTTACCTACTCACATTAGTGCTGAAAGAGAACGTTGTAATTTCCCAGTTTAAAAACACAACATCTCCTGCATAATTTCAGCTGGCTGAAGTTCAAGCATGTGCTGTGTTCTTTACCATATTTATAGAGCACTGCTGTGAAAGTCTGCCCAGGCCCGGCCCACTACAGCCCAAATGTGGCCCTCCAAAGCTCTCTCTTTGGCCCTCAGAATCCTCACCACACCCTTTTTGCCCTAGTCACATCCCTCACTGGCTTTGTTTCACACAATCCTTTGGTTGTCCTAACCTGGCTGGGCTGGAGGGTAGAGAAGGGTGAGAGTGTGTGTGTTGAAACACACAGGCACAGGACAGGTAGGTCTTAATTTTGGGGTCATGGGTTCGAGCCCCACATGGGGCAAAAAGATTCCTGCATTGCAGAGGGTTGGACCAGGTGACGCCCGGGGCCCCTTCCAACCCTACAATTCTATGAAACCAGACTTCTATATGAAGGTAATATTTACACTTGTTGCCCCACCCCCTCTTGCCTTTCTCCTCCCCCATGTAGCATGTGCCCCCCCCCGTTGTAAATGATGGTATTTTTACTAAGTTGCCCACTGCCCTGGACTTATTATGGAGGATGTGTGACACATATAATGTCATGGACTGGTTGAACACAGAGGAATGGTGGGAGGAACCATCTGGAAAACCATCAAAAGAAGGTGGCTCATTGCTCAGGGATTGGTGGTGGGACAACGATAAGGGGTCAGGGGGAGAAAAGAGAGAAGACTGGGAGGAGGAGGTGTCAGAAGCTGGAGAGGTAACAGGGCCTAGTGAGCTGGGAGAGTCTGTGGCAGAGAGAAGTCCACAAACTCACCTGTCTGTCTAATCTATCCTAGGCTAAATTCAAGGGGGGGGGTTATTGTAATTATCTGCTTTGCAATACTAGGCTGTTGAAGAAGAAAAGGATAAAATGTATTTGGAAAATGTCTACACTGAGATAAGAATGCACAATTAAATACAACACTGTGTTTAAATGTTTACAGTATTTAAATATGATTGTTTAAATACAAATTCTTGGACTTTTTTTTAAAAAAATACAAATTAATGTAGAAATGGGAAGGAATGGACAAATGGGCACATGAGAAACAAACGTTTGTGGCAGGGTGTGTGGGGAGTTATTTTTTGTTTCACATCATAACCTAATAAGGAAAAAATGATGAGCTTGCCCTACTCAACCACCTGGTCTGGCTTGGTGATGGCATCAACAGCCACCAGCTGGCCTCATCCTGGAAGTGGGCCAGGCTGGGCCTGGGCTGAGGTGTCCCAGCTGCACTGCCTGGGTCCCTGGATGCTTTTCAGAAGTGATGTTGCTTCTTTTTTTACGTATCTCATTCTGTATTGTAAATAATAATAATGAATTAATTAATTGCCTTTTTATGTGTCTCTCGGCGTGATCAATAGATGTTCATTTGTGTACACATGCATGCACTAGAGAGCTTCAGGGTTCAGGCCTCTTCCGCATCTAGGCTCTCTTGGGAAGAAGAACTGGATAAAATGCACAAATGAAATAATGTTGTTGTTGTTTAGTTATGTAGTCGTGTCCGACTCTTCGTGACCCCATGGACCAGAGCAAGCCAGGCACTCCTGTCTTCCACTGCCTCCCGCAGTTTGGTCAGACTCATGTTGGTAGCTTCGAGAACACTGTCCTCTGTCGTCCCCTTCTCCTTGTGCCCTCCATCTTTCCCAACATCAGGGTCTTTTCCAGGGAGTCTTCTCTTCTCATGAGGTGGCCAAAGTATTGGAGCCTCAGCTTCAGGATCTGTCCTTCCAGTGAGCACTCCGGGCTGATTTCCTTAAGAATTGATAGGTTTGATCTTCTTGCAGTCCATGGGACTCTCAAGAGTCTCCTCCAGCACCATAATTCAAAAGCATCAATTCTTCGGCGATCAGCCTTGTTTATGGTCCAGCTCTCACTTCCGTACATTACTACCGGGAAAACCATAGCTTTAACTATACGGACCTTTGTCGGCAAGGTGATGTCTCTGCTTTTTAAGATGCTGTCTAGGTTTGTCATTGCTTTTCTCCCAAGAAGCAGGTGTCTTCTAATTTCCTGACTGCTGTCACCATCTGCAGTGATCATGGAACCCAAGAAAGTAAAATCTCTCACTGACTCCATTTCTTCTCCTTCTATTTGCCAGGAGGTGATGGGACCAGTGACCATGATCTTAGTTTTTTTGATGTTGAGCTTCAGACCATATTTTGCGCTCTCCTCTTTCACCCTCATTAAAAGGTTCTTTAATTCCTCCTCACTTTCTGCCATCAAGGTTGTATCATCAGCATATCTGAGGTTGTTGATATTTCTTCCGGCAATCTTAATTCCGGTTTGGGATACATCCAGTCCAGCCTTTCACATGATGAATTCTGCATATAAGTTAAATAAGCAGGTAGACAATATACAGCCTTGTCGTACTCCTTTCCCAATTTTGAATCAATCAGTTATTCCATATCCAGTTCTAACTGTAGCTTCTTGTCCCACATAGAGATTTCTCAGGAGACGGATGAGGTGATCAGGCACTCCCATTTCTTTAAGAACTTGCCATAGTTTGCTGTGGTCAACACAGTCAAAAGCTTTTGCGTAGTCAATGAAGCAGAAGTAAATGTTTTTCTGGAACTCTCTAGCTTTCTCCATAATCCAGCGCATGTTTGCAATTTGGTCTCTGGTTCCTCTGCCCCTTCAAAATCCAGCTTGCACTTCTGGGAGTTCTCGGTCCACATACTGCTTAAGCCTGCCTTGTAGAATTTTTAGCAAAACCTTGCTAGCGTGTGAAATGAGCGCAATTGTGCGGGAGTTGGAGCATTCTTTGGCACTGCCCTTCTTTGGGATTGGGATGTAGACTGGTCTTCTCCAATCCTCTGGCCACTGCTGAGTTTTCCAAACTTGCTGGCATATTGAGTGTAGCACCTTAACAGCATCATCTTTTAAAATTTTAAAGAGTTCAGCTGGAATATCATCACTTCCACTGGACTTGTTGTAAGCAAGGCTTTCTAAGGCCCATTTGACTTCACTCTCCAGGATGTCTGGCTCAAGGTCAGCAACCACACTACCTGGGGTGTATGAGACCTCCATATCTTCCTGGTATAATTCCTCTGTGTATTTTTGCCACCTCTTCTTGATGTCTTCTGCTTCTGTTAGGTCCTTTCCACTTTTGTCCTTAACTGTGGTAATCTTTGTATGAAATGTTCCTTTCATATCTCCAATTTTCTTGAACAGATCTCTGGTTTTTCCCATTCTGTTTTCCTCTATTTCTTTGCTTTGCTCGTTTAAAAAGGCCCTCTTGTCTCTCCTTGCTATTTTTTGGAAATCTGCATTCAATTTCCTGTATCTTTCACTATCTCCCCCACATTTTGCTTACTTCTCTCCCCTGCTATTTGTAAGGCCTCATTGGACAGCCACTTTGCTTTCTTGCATTTCTTTTTCATTGCGATGGTTTTCGTTGCTGCCTCCTGTATAATGTTACAAGCCTCCATCCATAGTTCTTCAGGCACTCTATCCACCAAATCTAAATCCTTAAACCTGTTCTTCACGTCCACTGTGTATTCATAAGGAATTTGATTTAGATTGTATCTTACTGGCCCAGTGGTTTTTCCTACTTTCTTCAGTTTAAGCTGGAATTTTGCTATAAGAAGCTGATGATCTGAGCCACAGTCAGCTCCAGGTCTTTTTGTTGCTGACTGTATAGAGCTTCTCCATCTTTGACTGCAGAGAATATAATCAATCTGATTTCGATGCTGCCCATCTGGTGATGTCCATGTGTAGAGCCGTCTCTTGTGTTGTTGGAAAAGAGTGTTTGTGATGACCAGAGTTCTCTTGACAGAACTCTATTAGCCTTTGCCCTGCTTCATTTTGAACTCCAAGGCCAAACTTGCCAGTTGTTCCTTTTATCACTTGACTCCCTACTTTAGCATTCCAATCCCCTATAATGAGAAGAACATCCTTCTTTGGTGTCATTTCTTTAAGGTGTTGTAAGTCTTCATAGAATTGGTCAATTTCAGTTTCTTCAGCACTGGTAGTTGATGCATAAACTTGGATTACTATGATGTTGAAAGGTCTCCCTTGGATTCGTATCGAGATCATTCTATCATTTTTGAGATTGTATCCCTGTACAGCTTTCGCCACTCTTTTGTTGACTATGAGGGCCACTCCATTTCTTTTACGGGATTCCTGCCCACAGTAGTAGATATGATAGTCATAGAATCATAGAATCATAGAGTTGGAAGAGACCACAAGGGCCATCCAGTCCAACCCCCTGCCAAGCAGGAAACACCATCAGAGCATTCCTGACAGGTGACTGTCAAGCCTCTGCTTAAAGACCTCCAAAGAAGGAGACTCCACCACACTCCTTGGCAGCAAATTCCGCTGCCTAACAGCTCTTACTGTCAGGAAGTTCTTCCTAATGTTTAGGTGGAATCCTCTTTCTTGTAGTTTGAATCCATTGCTCCGCGTCCTCTTCTCAGGAGCAGCAGAAAACAACTTTTCTCCCTCCTCTATATGACATCCTTTTATATATTTGAACATGGCTATCATATCACCCCTTAACCTTCTCTTCTCCAGGCTAAACATACCCAGCTCCCTAAGCCGTTCCTCATAAGGCATCGTTTCCAGGCCTTTGACCATTTTGGTTGCCCTCCTCTGGACACGTTCCAGTTTGTCAGTATCCTGGAATTGGACACAGTATTCCAGGTGAGGTCTGACCAGAGCGGAATACAGTGGTACTATTACTTCCCTTGATCTAGATGCTATACTCCTATTGATGCAGCCCAGAATTGCATTGGCTTTTTTAGCTGCTGCATCACACTGTTGACTCATGTCAAGTTTGTGGTCTACCAAGACTCCTAGATCCTTTTCACATGTACTGCTCTCAAGCCAGGTGTCACCCATCCTGTATATGTGCCTTTCATTTTTTTTTTGCCCAAGTGTAGTACTTTACATTTCTCCCTGTTAAAATTCATCTTGTTTGCTTTGGCCCAATTCTCTAATCCGTTAAGGTCATTTTGAAGTGTGATCCTGTCCTCTGGGGTATTAGCCACCCCTCCCAATTTGGTGTCATCTGCAAACTTGATCAGGATGTCCTCAAGCCCATCATCCAAGTCATTGATAAAGATCAATGTCATCCGAACTGAATTCGCCCATTCCCGTCCATTTTAGTTCACTGATGTCCAGTATGTCAATGTTTATTCTTTCCATCTCATTTTTGACCACATCCAACTTACCAAGGTTCATGGTTCTTACATTCCAGGTTCCTATGCAATACTTTTCTTTACAGCATTGGACTTTCCTTTCGCTTCCAGGCATATCCGCAACTGAGCGACCTTTCGGCTTTGGCCCAGCTGCTTCATCAGCACTGAATCTACTTGTACTTGTCCTCCGCTCTTCCCCAGTAGCATGTTGGACGCCTTCCGACCTGAGGGGCTCATCTTCCAGCGTCATAACTTTTATATGCCTGTTGTCTTTGTCCATGGAGTTTTCTTGGCAGGGATACTGGAGTGGCTTGCCAGTTCCTCCTCCAGGTGGATCACATTTGGTCCAAACTCTCCACTATGACCTGTCCATCTTGACCTGTCCATAGCTTCCCTGAGTAATCAAGCCCCTTCGCCATGACAAGGCAGTGATCTATGAAGGGGAATGAAATAATAGCAACTGATAATTTCTGAGCAGGAGGAGTGGCCATACCTTGATTCCGATGCACATGCAAGTTAATCCATGAGACGCTGTTCTGTCTCTCCCGCCCCATATAACTGGTGTTGGTTGCAGCTGTTCCACCAAGTCCATTGTGTGAATAAACATTCTTATTAATTTTATTTTATTGTAAAAGAAAAAAGCTGTTATGCCAAGTTTGTTAACACATGCTGTTTCAGAAGCTAATGCCACAATGCCATTGCAGAGTAAATTAAATGGTATTTAATACATGAAGGACAAAGGCTATCATTGGCTACTAGCCAGAATGGCTATGTTCTGCCTTCATGATCTGAGGCAGAAATGATTATTTTGTTTTTAAAAAATCAATTTTTATTAAAAGTTTTCAGCATAAAATACCATAAAAATCACGCTAATCTGGGGGGGGGGAGGATAGAAAAAAAGCAAAAATAAGGAAAGGAGGGGAAGGAAGGAAAAGAGAAAGAAGAGAAGAACAAAGGGAACTTACAAAACCCTCTCAGAATTAAACCTTAACCCTTATTCCACACATCCCGCTCTTCCCTGGGCGCTTCCCTTCTTCCCTCAGCCTCCTACCCTGGGTCTATCTTCCTTAATCCAAGGTAGAGAACTTCAAATTGCAAAACAAAACATAAATATAAACAGAGTTAATGAAAAAAAGAAAATCATAGAAAAGTAAGTTAGAAAAGGAACTTAAGAAAAAGAAATAAGTAGGGCTTCCAATTCCTTGTCTGCCAATTATGTATGTAACAATTATTCAAAATATTCAGAGTATGCACTCCAGGATAACATCTGGCTGTGCTACTGTCCAAAAAATCCAAAAGAAGCTCTTCAATTTTTATTATGATTAAGTGTCAATCATAGTCCTTCTCCAATCTGATATGATTGGAGGAACTCCGAGGGTTCCAACAAATTCTGACAGTGTGGTCGTCAATAATTATTTGTTATATCTTCGTTGAGTCATACCCAGTTTCATATATTCCAGACCCATTTCCTGTTGGCGGTGATTCTGTATCCTGGTTTAAAGAGAGAAGGAAAAGTCTCTCCCCCCCCCCCACATTTCCCCCATTCGTTTTCCAAGCCAGTCATCAAAATCTTGGGAGCTTTTTCTTCTGTGTTCACTTCAGCTTGTACGCAAGAGCATCTCTTTCTCAGCTTTGCCATTTCCAGTGGTTTCTTAATGTTTCTGTTCATAATTCCATTCACTTCTCCCAGATTCACAACAGCATCCTTTATCTGTTATGCCATCTCTGGACTAAGCATACTCAGCTTCCTCAACTATTCCTCATAAGACCCTTTAACATCTTGGTCGCCCTCCTCTGCACATGTTCCAGTTTGTCAATAACCTTCTTAAATTTTGGTGGCAGAATAAAGTGCTACTATTACTCCCCTTGATCTGAACGCTACTTCTGTTGATGCAGCCTAGAGTAGCACTTGCTTTTTTTGCTGCTGCATCACACTGTTGACTGCTTTTAATCTTGTGGTTGACTAAGACCCCTAAATCCTATTCATGTGTACTACTGACAAGCCAGATCTCCCCCATTCTATATTTTTTGCAGCTGGTTATTTCTGCCTAAGTGTAGAACCTGACATTTGTCCCTATTGAAATTCATTTTGCTTTGGCCCAGTTCTCCAATCTGTTAGGGCCATATTGTGTTTTTTCCCCAAAAAATTTATTGGGTTTTACAATTTTTTAAAGCACAAAACAAACATATTGGTTAAATTTTCATACTTCTCCCCTCTCACCGTGGGAAGCCCAGATCCACCCCCCCCCCTCACAGGGGTAAACATATTCATTGTACATTTAACCTTACTATTATTTTTACTATCATTGCTTAGGCCTGGCCCAATTCCTGGGCCAGATTCTATTTTTCACCTTTACATATTCCTCAAGTCCCCCTCTATTGAATTCATTATAAATCCCCTTTCACAGATTGATACAACTATTTTTATAACATCCTGTAATACAAAGATATATTTCCTTATTAATCCTAAATTCAAACCTAGGCACTCTAGTACTTCCGCTCTTTCCCTAGGTTCTTATCATTTGTCTATACCATAATCTATTAATTTTTTAAAATTTAATTGACACTTCCCCCCTTTCCTCCCTTTGGTCTCAGAGTTTTTAGCCATATTTTCTTCTTTTTTCTAATCATTTATATTCACTATGCCAGTCACCATTTCCATATAACATCATCCCTAAAGCCAGAAAAATATTCCAAGTCGAATATAATTCTTATTCACCCCACTCCCTCCCTTGAGGCAGTCCAACCCCACTGGTTTTCCCGTCCCAATGGGCCCAGTCTTTTCATGCTCTGCAGTTTTGCTTTCTTCTTCTTGCTCTTCTTTCCACGGACCAATCCTGTTGTATTAGTTGTAGCTCTTTCTTTTTGGATTCTCTTATTTAATTTTTCCTTCTTCTTGACAAGTCCATTTATTTTCTTCTTTTTCTTATATTTCTTCTCAGTTGCTGCAACCTTTTTAATCCCAAATCCGTCCACTTTGCCCTTTTTCTTATGCTTCTTTTCAACCAGTCCAACTTTCCCCTCTGTTATATCCTTCGTCCGCAGAGGGGTCTACGGCGTGGCTTAGTCCTTCATTTTCCAGCGACTCTATTTCCTGTACATCTGGCGTAGCACATTCCTTATTCAAAAAGCTGCTTGATCTTTGACTTGGTGCTCTGAGCGTGTCTAAAATCTCACGCACTAGTTCCAACAGTTTTCTCATGGTCTGCTCAGACAGCTCCTCCGCCATTTCAAGGTAAAAAAACAGCTTTATTGTCCTAAGATACTTGTAATCCCATAGTTTTTAGTGTATTTTCTTTGCTAAAGTCCCCCAAAACCATGGGGGAAAGAGTAGCTTTTTACTTAAAGTCAATAATTGTAGCTAACATTCCTCCAAGGCTCTGTTGCAGAAGTTTCCTTACTGCTTCCTCTTTCAATTAGCTTAGGTATTAAACTTTCACTGTTTCCTTTTGTTTCAACGTCAAGGGACCGACTTCCGTTTTTTAAAGTCCCTTGCGGCTTCTAATTCAGTCCAAATGTCATTTTACTCACGATTTTGAGTTTCAGGTTCAATGTTCCGAAATCTTTTCTTTTTGGAAGAATTGATCGCGATTGCCACACAGTCCCGCAGCTTTGCACTTCAAAGCTAGCGATCTTATGTCCGTGTGTCACAGCTCCACCCCCTCACTCTCAGGGGCTCAAAACAGAGCCTTACCGGGGAGGGGGGAGTCCGCTTTTGACACCCGTCGGACGACGTGCCCCCAAAACACTCAATTTGGGGTTCTTCACGGGAGTCCGCTGCGCTGGAGCGGAATCTCCCTCCTTTGAAGTGCCGAGGTCCGCTCCGCTGAGCAGACCTCTGACTGAGATGGCGTCGCAACCAACCGGGCCATCTTGAATCCCCATTCAGTCTTCTGTGGTATTGGATATCCCTTCCATGTTAGTGTCATCTGCAAATTGGATGAGCATACCCTCAATTCTTTCATCCAAGTTGTTTACAAAGATGTTGAACAACAATGGACCCAAGACAAAGCCCTGTGGCATCCCACTTGTCACTTTTTCCAGGGTAATGAGGAACCATCAGGGAGTATTTTGGAGTCTTAGTCAGTCAAATCCACCTAACACCAATCTCATCCAGCCCATATTTTACCAGCTTCTCCACAATAATATCATGGGGGAATTTGTCAAAAGCCTTACTGAAATCAAGGTAAACTACACCCACAGCTTCCCCCTGATCCACCAAGCTTGTAATTCTATCAGAAAAGAAATGAGATTTGCCCAGCCTGGCATGTTTTTGAAAATCACAGCATCCTTTTCTAAATGCTCCCAGAACAACTGTTTAATTATCTGTTCTAGGACTTTTTCTGATATTGACATCAAGCTGACTGGTAGTTCCCTGTGTCTCCCCCCCCCTTTTGAATGTGGGGGCAACATCCCCCCCACCCCCGGATGCTTCTTCTTTGGGCAAAGTATGCCCTTTGCTGGAGGAATTCACTGAATTCACACTGGGGAGACATAATAAAAGGAATGGGGTCAGTTCAAATTCACTGGTCTCCAGATTTTACAGCAAGGAGTGGGGAGCCCCAGACCTAGGGGTCAAATGCAGCCCACTGGCACCAAAAGACTGCCAACTGCTGCACTGAGGTATTGTGGGAAATTTTAATTGTGACTCCCCAGCACCAGCTGGAGATGCAGGGCCACCATTCACCATTAGGACAAGAGTCCATCCGAGCCCCTTCAAGGGTGCGTCTGGCTGGGTGTTGGGGCCAGCTAGTTTCCCTAAACAGCTGCTGAGCAAATTGCCAGGAGAGTTTGCTTTTTATTTTTATTATATACCATCCCAAACTACTTGAGAGAAAGCCATTTCCTGCCCCTCCTTCCCACCCCACCCCTTTATCCCCTTGTCTTTTGTTTCCTTCTTCCAAAGGAGGCTAAGCCGAAAGGGAGGAAAAGGGAAAGCTCCCATTTTGGTGCCTGTGATTGCTACACCATATTCATGAAGCCCGCTATCTCTCTTCTTCAGGGCGCTTCCTGGATCCGACCAATTACCAGCTCCCTTGATGTATAACACCATAAAACCCTTAACCTCATTATAGAAAATTTCTTTTGAATGGCCTTTAAAAACCATCTCATTACACAGGAAGAACTGTAATTACCTTTAACAAGACAGAGATATTGCGCAAGCCAGTGAATTTGGGCTGTCAAAACAGCCACGGTGGGAGTCCGTCTCCAGCTGGTTTTTGTCACAAGGGCAAATGCTCCTTAACTTTTTCCACCCTGTCCCATTCTTGCCCCCAGACCTCTGACTTTGCATCTTGGGAATGGGTCTGGGGTGGTCAGAGGCAGCTCTGCCCTTTCCACCTTTGCTACTAAGCCAGGGGTGGGTAACCTTTGGCCTTAGGCCTCTCTGCCCGCTGCTCAGGACTCTCCCCAACCCTCCTGATTTATATTTTAAGCTTTGTTAAAAAATAAAATAAGAATTCAGAACTAAGAGGTTGCTTTCCCCCTCCACTCCTATCTCTCAGTCATTTTCCCTTTTGTGATTTGTCTTTTAGAGAGTGAACTTGAAGGCAGGGACTGGTCTTATCATTGATAATTTTTTTGTAAACTGCTCTGGGAGCCTTTTTCAACTGAAGGGTGGTGTTAAAATGATTTAAATAATTTAAAATAAATAAAATTTATATATTTTTAAAGAAAATGTATGTGTGATGGGAACTGCATTGGGGCATTTGAAAGGTACAAATAGTAGGGTAGACAACAAACAGCATAATTTGTTATGTATCTACTCAGAAGTAAGCATCATTCATTTCAATAAGGTTTGATATGAGGCAAATAGGTATAGGATTGCAGCTTGAGTTACAATTTCCACCTTAGTCTGGGAGAAGCAGATCCAATCAGTTTATACCAGAAAGTACAGTGGCTGAATGCATTCAGGATCCCTAAAATGAGCGAAAAGACACAGACAAGTCTTAAGTTTTGTGCCCGAGCAAACTTACCCTACCCGGCATTATAACATACGTTCGTGATCCTGCCAACAGCTCCAGATTGCTTTGAACCTGTCCAAGCTTTGAGCTGAGTGCCATTTTGCTATCAGCTAAAGAGGACTCCCACTTGGAGAGCTTCCTTCTTTGAACATCACAAAGACGGTTTGCACTCAGTTTATTGAAAGGATTTTCTTTTGAGGGGGTTGGGGAGGGGATCAGTGATCTTTTAAGGAGAACTTTTTCTGCCCTGGTAGTTGCCAGGATTTATTTCAGTGTGATCTAAGTAGACAAAATGAAACAACATACTTCAGACTTGCTTGACCAGAAGGAAATGCTCTTGACAAGCATCCCGCGTCAGTGCTGAAGGGGTTAAGTCAGTTTCCATTTCTCCATATGTCTGACTCAAACAAAGACACATCCACAAAACATTCCAGCCCATCTGTCACTAAAGTCATTTTGTTCCTGTGCCCAGAATCATTTTAAAAAATCCTGCAAAAAAGTAAAACTAAACATTTGTTAGAAAAATCTGTTTTTGTTGCCAAGACTGTGATATTTGCCTTGCTTCACAGAGATAACATTTAAATCCACCCTGTTCACCTCAAAGCCCCCATCCACACATCGTGGTGAAAGACCAAGGGTGCAATCCTCCAGAAGGTCCTCCTCTGTGTACATCCAACTGGAGCATGAATAGGGATGCTGCTAAGGGCTGCATCAACAAGTAAACAATTGAGTGGCTTTAACTTAGCGCTGCCTTGGATACAACCCCCGTCTCCTGGTTTTAATTTCTCACTGGGTCTTGGAGTTCCAAATTCCTTCATTGTCAGGAGCTGTGTGTGCCTTGTGTGGTGTAGTGAAGATTGTCACCTTTTCAGTGAAGGGCGGTCAGGCTCTGGATTGGCTCCATCCAGGCGCCCAGGCCTGCCATTGGATCACCCTGGAGAGGAAGGAGAGGAAGAGGGATTCCTGTTCCAGCTAAGCTTGGCTTCAGCAACATAGTCTTTGCCTGATGCCAAGTAACACTTGTGCACATCAGAAAACACTGTACACACCCCTTGATGCAACCTATGTACAATCACATCAGGACGTCATTTGCTTCTTCTTTTAGCAAAATAGTTTTTATTAGTTTTCCAAATTTTAAACATTCAATACCAAATTACATCAAATTTAATACATTTTTACAAATAAGATGACTTCCCACTCTTCTTCTTAGATGTGTCCCTACTTTCCCCTATTTATTGCTTTATATTATAAATGTAATAATTTATAATATAAAGGGACCCAGGTGGCGCTGTGGGTTAAACCACAGAGCCTAGGGCTTGCTGATCAGAAGGTCGGCAGTTCGAATCCCTGTGACGGGGTGAGCTCCCGTTGCTCGGTCCCTGCTCCTGCCCACCTAGCAGTTCGAAAGCACGCCAAAGTGCAAGTAGATAAATAGGAACCGCTCTGGCAGGAAGGTAAACGGCGTTTCCGTGTGCTGCTCTGGTTCGCCAGAAGCGGCTTAGTCATGCTGGCCACATGACCTGGAAGCTGTACGCCGGCTCTTGGCCAATAAAGCGAGATGAGCGCCGCAACCCCAGAGTCGGACACGACTGGACCTGATGGTCAGGGGTCCCTTTACCTTTATTATAAATGAAATTCACATTTCAACACTTTTATCTAATCTTAAATTTCACATTTTACAATTTAATTTTTTTTTCTTCTTGCTTTCCACATCGCCCTCAGCTGTCTAGTTTTCAGTTCCTGCTCATATACACAACATTATCTTATTACCTTATACAGCAAAAGCAAAAACAAATGAAGTCTCTCAGCAATGAGGACCTTGTTTTCTGATGAGGGTGAGGTTCAGGCTACTTCCTCAGGCACAGAAACATTGGTATTCAAGGTCCTCCTGGGCTCAGGACAGAGCCCTGCCACCCCCACCCCCACCCCCGCGGCCTCAGAGGATGAGTCCCTTGTAGTATTTCTGCATCCGCAGTTCACAGAGACTCTAAATAATAATAATAATAATATTTTTTTATTTGTACCCCGCCCATCTGGCCGGGTCTCCCCAGCCACTCTGGGCGGCTTCCAACAAATATTAAAATACATCAAAATAAAGAGAGCTGGAACCTACCATGAGTGCTTCAGTTGTGACTCCTGCATTGCTAGATGACCCTTTGAGTCCCTTCCAACTCTACAATTCTATGATTTTATACTTCAGGTCTGGTCCGCCTGCCTAAGGCCAGGGGCAGTTTTAGGGTCATGTGACAGGTGCAGCTGCAGCGGATACCGTGTGGCTGGGGTGACCACAACAATGCCGCAGAACAGAGCACAAGAGGCAGGGGTGCCAGATGTTAACATTGCACAGGGTGTTCCTGAAATGTGAGAATCCCAAGTCTGCCACTGCTAAGGCTTCAGTTAGCTGTAGCTCCTGCAGGGACATAATCTCCTGCAGAAGTTTTAGCAGGGCCCCTTGGAGCAGTCCAAGGTCCTGTCTTCTTGGCCAAGACCATTGACTGAACACCGCCTGCTCCCGTATGAACCTCAAGCTCCTGCAGAACTGGAATCCACCCCCCTCTCCCCAGAGGAATGAACATAGGAAGAGGCCATATCCCACATCCAAATGTTTGTCCATCTCCAGGATTGCCTACTCCAGGGGTAGGCAAAATAAGGCCCGTGGGCCCAATCGCCTTCTAAATCCGGCCCGCGGACGGTCCGAGAATCAGCGTGTTTTTACATGAGTAGAATGTGTCCTTTTATTTAAAATGCATCTCTGGGGCATAGGAATTCGTTCATATTTTTTTTCAAAATACAGTCCGGCCCCCACAAGGTCTGAGGGACAGTGGAAAAGTTTGCTGACAACACCTGGTGAAAAAGTTTGCTGACCCCTGGTCTACCCTGACTGGCAGAGATAGGTTGCAGTGGTGGGAAAAGATAAGCTGGTGGGCCTGTAGGAAATCTCTCTCTCTCTCTCTCTCTTCAAACTATTGTAATCGTTTTTTAAATCTCTGTGTTGTATTTGAGTAAGTTGCAAACTGCACTGGATTCCTGTGAGATGAAGGACAGTTTTAAGATAGGTAGATAGATAGATAGATAGATAGAGATGATAGATTACACTGATTTCCCGCACATAATTTATGGAATAGCACATGTGAAAGATCTACCATACGGGTAAAAGAAAGGCTGCTAAATGAGCTCCTGCACAGGTAAAATATTTGCCTCCACCCTGCATTTATTATAATTGGTGTCTAATGTTGGTGGGGATTTAGTGGCAGATATGAAAATGGCAACAGTAATTTTAAAAAAATTACTCAATGGCAATTGTTTCTCTTTCTCTCTCTTTTGATTCTCAAGCCTAAGTAATTGAGGGGCGGCAGCCTAAGGAAAATCTAAATAAATGAATTGCTGATCAAATTTCTCCCCTCACGTTCTTCCTCCTCTCTGCGCTTCGTTACCTGCTCCTTTTCTCAACTTTTCCTCCCCAGATTTCATTTCACACGGATCAATATGGCACTAATTGAATATTGTTAACCTGTTCTCCAACACGATGACACACTCATCTTTTTTAATTAGTTTATTTTCTTTCCGTAAATAGCAATAAACATTGTGAACTGCTGGAAAACTTTAGCAACCCAGTGCCCATTAATTTAGATTATACTTGAAATACTTTTACACCACTGGAGCACTCTTAAAATCAAAAGCCCAGGGAAATCTTGCTTTATCAGAGGCATGCAGGTTGGGTGGGTGGAATTCGAAATGTTGAACTTTTTTAGGAAGGGTAAAGGTAAAGGGACCCCTGACCATTAGGTCCAGTCGTGACCGACTCTGGGGTTGTGGCGCCCATCTCGCATTATTGGCTGAGGGAGTACAGCTTCCAGGTCATGTGGCCAGCATGACTACACCTGGCGAACCAGAGCAGCGCACGGAAACGCCGTTTACCTTCCCACTGGAGTGGTACCTATTTACAGTATCTACTTGCACTTTGATGTGCTTTTGAACTGCTAGGTTGGCAGGAGCAGGGACCGAGCAACGGGAGCTCACCCCGTCGCGGGGATTCGAACCACTGACCTTCCGATCGGCAAGCCCTAGGCTCTGTGGTTTAACCCACAGCGCCACCCACGTCCAGTACCAGCCCCCATAAATAAAAATGAATTCCTGTTCTTTAAACAATAATGCATTATTCAAAGGGATGCTGCCATGCCACATTTTTAAAAATACAAACCAGTAGGTGAGGTGCCTACCAGCCCTGGCGGGTGCATAAAGCATCACCATGTACAGCTGGAGAAGATGCAGAAAAGGCCCACCAAAGCAATCCAGGGAATTTCACATTTGGGACCTATTTTTTCAGTTTAGAGAAAAGGTGAGTAAATGAGGACACAGTAAAGGTCAAGGTAAAGGGACCCTTGACCATTAGGTCCAGTCGTGACCGACTCTGGGGTTGCACCGCTCATCTCGCTTTATTGGCCAAGAGCCGGCGTACAGCTTCCGGGTCATGTGGCCAGCATGACAAAGCCGCTTCTTGCGAACCAGAGCAGCGCACGGAAACACCGTTTACCTTCCCGCCAGAGCGGTTCCTATTTATCTACTTGCACTTTGAGGTGCTTTTGAACTGCTAGGTTGGCAGGAGCTGGTACAGAGCAACGGGAGCTCACCCCGTCACAGGGATTCGAACTGCCGACCTTCTGATTGGCAAGCCCTAGGCTCTGTGGTTTAACCCACAGCACCACCTGGGTCACACGAGGACACAGTACAAGTGTGTAAAGTTTTGCGTTCTGTGGAGAAACTGGATAGGGAGAAATTTTTCTTCTTCCCTCGTAGAACTCAGGAAGCATCCATTGGAAGCTGGATCATAGGAAATCCACGACAGAGAAAAAGGACTTGCTGCACCTAACACAAACTCTGGCATTTATTTTAGGATGTTTTCACATTTCTTTTTAATGTTTGTTTTTGTAAGTCTTCTTGAGTTCATCTTTCTGGAAAGAAAAAGAAAACAATAACAGGCACTTTCTATATATTTTGGGAAATGGTTCGTCCATTTGTTTGTTCTGTATGTGTTTGGGCGCCTCTTAAGATAGCTCACCAAACTCAGCATGAGAGTTCCTGAGGTGGGGTGCCAGCCGTCCTCACAATTTGGAAACCAGTTGCCATTTTGAATCAATATGGTGGATGAACATGTCACTTCAGTTTGAAGTTGCCTGTTAATTTTTGGCATAGGTTCTGTTGCCTCTTGTTGCCAACATGGTTGGGTACTGGGTGACACTTTGAATCAAGATTGTGGGACTGAAGCAATACTCTGCCCATTCTGCTGCCTCTTGAGATATCATGGTCAAACTGAGTATGGGGGGTTCCCCAGGTGGGGGCAGCAGTATTCATCAATGTTTGGATCCGAATACAGTGGTACCTCAGGTTACATACGCTTCAGGTTACAGACTCTGCTAACCCAGAAATATTACCTCGGGTTAAGAACTTTGCTTCAGGATGGGAACAGAAATCGGGCAACGGCGGCACAGCAGCAGGGGGAGGCCCCATTAGCTAAAGTTGTGCTTCAGGTTAAGAACGGACCTCCGGAATGAATTAAGTACGTAACCAGAGGTACCACTGTACTATTTTGATTCAAGATGGCAGACCAAAATGTGATTTCAGCATCCCTTCATCTGATTTTGGGTGTGATGGGTCCAAACTCACAAATGGCACTATCCATTTAAAAATAAAAAAATTGTTTGATTTCTACAAATTCCCAGGCAGTGCCAGGCACTCCCAGCTAATGATAATAATGATTTGCTACCACAGGATGTGATGGAGCTTAGATGGCACTAAAATGAGTTTCATGAAGCTAAAATTATGAATGGTTCCTAGCTACAATATCCATATTACTGTACATCCTGTTTCTGAGGCAGCATGCCTCCAAATAGCAGTTTCTGGGGAGAACAAGTAGCGAGAGTATTCGGCTGGTGGCCTTCTCATGGTTCTCTAGATGGCCACTGTGAGAAACAGAATGCTGGACTAGATAGACCTTTGTCTTATCCAGCAGGGCTGTTATTGTTGCTCTATGTCATGGGTGGAGAACCTCTTGCCTTCCAGATGTTGCTGAACTTCAACTTCCATCAGCTCCAGTAAGCATGGTAAATTACCTGGGATGATGGGAGCTGTAGGCCACCTACATGGGGTTAGGGAGGACGAAAAGTTCCTCTAACACTGCTGTAGATGGAGTTGAACACCTGTTGGCTACAGTCCTGATGGAGGGCAGACCTGGTACCCATAAGAGTTTGGGGTTCAAGGAACATGGGAGAAGATACCAGGAAACATGAACTCAGACAAAAATCTTCACAGAGACCCTATGCACATTTGGTCGTGTTGTTGTTTTTTCCAGGGGAGTGAGCATTTTTGATGTTTCAGGCGAATCTTGCTTTTGGCCACAGTAGTCATTATGGCAGTTTCTTCTTGTAACTTCATATATACTGGATCTTGAAGAAGGCCTGGTTCAACTCTTTTGAATGTCTGCTTCTCTTCATCCATGGATGGGGAAGGTGTGATTGTCCAGAAGTTGCTAGATTCCAGTTCCCCCATCATCCCTGACCATTGGCCATGATGACTGGGGCTGATGGGAGTTGGAATCCTGCAATGTCTGGATGGCCACAGGTTCCCTCCCTCTCTCCTAGTCCATTCCCCCACCAATATGAACAAATAATTTAATTTAATTCAATAAAAAGCCAGTCAGAATCCCAGAAAAGATAATTTCCTGAGAAAAACAGTTGGAGAAAGTCTTTCCTTCCTACGCACGCACGCACGCACGCACGCACACACACACACAGAGAGAGAGGATTTTGCAACCTACAAATAGCTTATATAATTTGGAGAGGCCATTTCCCCCCAGTCCTGGAGCTATCAGAAAGCAGCCTTTTAGATGCTTGCTTCCAGATACAAATTTGTGCTGAGCTCTATTTTCTCTCACCTAGGCAAGAGAATAACAGTTGCCACCAGAAAAGTAATGCCTCAAAAGCTCTGTGAATTATGACACCATATCCAACAGGCCTGACCTTTTCAATATTCTGTATTTTGATTGGCTGTCCATTTCCCCTCAATCCCCACTGGCTAATTAGACTGCAAGTGGCATTGAAGACAGCCCAGCTAGCCAATCCGATTGCAGAACACTGCAAAAGGTCAAAGACATTCATGCCTAATGAAGTTGCTCTCTGGAGAAATGTTGTTCTAAGAGGTGGGACTGGGCATTAGCCCTTCCAGGCTGGAGGAAGGGAAGCTGGAGTCTCCGGGTGCTGATTTGAAATAGAGCTATATTGCTGGGCTTCGGTAACAGGGATGGTTGGATGTAACTGAAGGAGAATGAGGCTGGTGGACTTAGGGATGCTGTTGCTAATGTAGGGCTAACCCACAGCCTAGGCGGGCGTCACCTCCTGCAAAATCATCACTATTATTCTATGGTGCCTTTGATGTATATGTCATTTTATTGGATAGAAAAAGCCCACCCTCAAACACATTTAAATGAGATTTATGATCTAAATTTCAGCAGTGGAAAGAAAGAAAGGCAGCAAGGGATTACGGTAATAGGAAGAAGGCACAGCGGTATTGTAGTTAACCTTTGTTTTGGTCAGGGAGCAGGGCAGGGCAGGGTGTCATGATGAACAGGTGGGACCTGTGAGACCAGGGTTCAAATCCCCAATTAGCTACGAAGCTCAAGTGGGTGACCTTGGGTGAGCCACAGTTTCACCCTACCCTACCTTGCAGGGTTGTTGTGAGGATAAAAAGGGTGAGGGGGAGAACCACATGTGCCATCCTGAGCTGCTTGGGGTCAGTTTGTTGGCCCATCTTCTAGCTCTCATGGATGCTTCTTCCTCTCCCTCCCCCTCCTCCACAGCCCCCACCTGTTTCTGCTACCTGGGGGGGGCAGCCATCCCCACCTCCCAATGCCCCACTCTGAGAAAGGATAGCAGGGTCCTTCTGTGAGTCCTAACGGATGCAGCACACTGGCTGCTGGGCTGGAGTAGCAAGGCCTTTCGACAGGCTTTTCTGCTGTGGCAAAACCATCATCCCACGATGCCTTACATGGAGAAAGGACCATTGTGGCACATGGGAAATTTGATTTTGCTTGAATTCTAACACGTAGCTACCTAATTCACACAGCTCAAACCAATATATGAACCAAAACATAGTAATTCTTCATAGTTCACTTTTCTGAATTTTGTGATGCAGTTCTCCAACCAAGCAACAAGTATGAAAAGCATATATTAGGGAGAAATGTGCAAAAGAAACTGCCAAAAAATAAAAACTCATATATTAGTGAAAATAACATAATTTATTTTTGTTTCTATAAAAAGGGTTTTGTTTCTATAAAAAGGCTTGCAAAAATGTGTATATTATCCAGAACTGCATAAAGAAAATGTGTTTATTGGGAAAAATTTGCACTAAAATGTGTTTAGTGTTTGAAATAGATTTCAGAATCAACATTTGTAACGTACAAAGTGGGGAACTGTAAAGTCTAATGTTTGGAAAGGTCCCTTTGCACCAACCATCATTTTCCTCTCTCCAGAGTTTGCAGGATAAAGCAACTAACAAATTTAATTATATATACAGTCATACCTCATGTTACGGCCGCTGCGGGTTATGTCTTTTCGGGTTGCGCTCCGCGCCAAACCCAGAAGTACCAGAATGGGTTACTTCTGGGTTTCGGCGCTCACACATACGCAGAAGAGCTAAATCGCACTTCGTGCATGCGCAGAAGCGCTGAATTGCGTTCACGCGTGTGTGCAGATGCAGCGCTGTGGGACAGATTTTATATACCGTATATATATAATCTGTCCTGAATCTTCCAGTCTTCAGCTTCATTGGGTATCCACAAGTTCTAGTTTGATAATTGTGTGTGTGTGCATGTGTGTGTGTGTGTGTGTGTGTGTGTGTGTGTGCGCGCGTGCGTGTTTCTCTGTGCATTTTCTCCATGCATGCATAATTTTATAAACTTCTATCATGTTGCCTCTTGCTCATCTTTTCTCAAGACTACAAAGTCCCAAATGTGTTAACCTTTCTTCATGGGGGAGTTGCTCTGTCTATGATAATTTTGGTTGCCATTTTCTGAACCTTTTCCAACTCAACAATATCCTTTTTCAGGTGAGGAGATCAGAACTGTAACAGATTTGTATAACATCATTATTCTATTGACAACTTTTTCCTAATGAGCCCTAGCATGGAATGTGCCTTTCCAATGGCCGCCACACACTGGGGCACAAAGCATTGTTTGGGAGAAATGTGCAGTAGCCTTTGTCAAGCAGGTCCCCAAGTGGAAGGGCAGAGTGTGGTGGCAGAGCATCTGCTTGGTGTGCAGACGTTCCCTGGCATCTCCAGGTAGGTCTGCAATAGAGCCACTGCCGGTCAGTGTAGACAATACTGAATGAGGTGGGCCAGTATATAAGGCAGCTCGCTATGCCTCCAAACGTAACTGGGAGAAGAAGGATCTGATCCCAGAGAGAGCCAATGAAATGCCAAATAGAATGTTGTTTGATGCATTTAAAACAATATGAAGGAAAGGGAGGAAGGCAGAAATGAAGAAAGCACGCTTTGTGGGTGACTAGAACGTGGAAAGGCCAGAGATTCTGGCACTAAGAGGGGACAGTTTCCCCACAATTACTCATAATTAACAGAGAGAATGACTAATTGTGCAAGGAAGAGTGGGCAGCTTCTGGTGCCAGGTGGCAGCTTTCCCTTCAAAAAAAAGGAAGCCGGTCTGCTCTTTCCAATCAAGGCCAGTGCCAAACAAGCCAGCCTGCCATGATAACCCAGTAGGGCCCCCCAACTTCCTGAGCCACATTTCAGCCTCTCAGCGTTCCCCTCCCATGTCACTGGCACCCTCTTAAATTCCTGGTTTTAAACCACTGTAGTGATTTTATATTTCACTGCAGGGGGAGGGGGGAAATGTGCTGAGTCTTCCTGCCATGCAATAAACACATGGAAGAGAGAACATCAGATGGAGCCATGTGGTAAGTTATATTCCTCTAGTGCTTTCCTAATCAGGGATATTGCATTGTACTGGGTATGATTTAGATTGGACTAGTTCAGGGATGTCTCTGACTATATTACTTTGGGTGGGATTTAATAGTGGATCATGTCCAGTGAAGTTTTACTCAGAGAAGACCTATTGAAATTGATGGACCTAGTTTAGTAATGTTCATTCATTCTAGGGGGCTTACTCTGAGCAAAACATAGTTGACTACCACTCATGGTATTACATGCCAAATATTTTTATAGGATATATCTCACTATGCAATCCTATACATGCCTATGTGTCCCACTAAGTTCAATAGGAATTACTTCCAATCACTTAAGTATACCTAGGACTGCAGTATACTTAGAGTATTCCAGGAGCTTTGGATTCTACAGTTTATACTTTTATGAAACCCCTAAAGATTGTGGGCACAGCATAGCTCAATTAATCACCAAGCATAGAATTTCATAAATTCTAGTGCAAAATAAGACTGAAACTTGCTAGTTTAGTGTGGTAGGTGCCCCTCACAAAAACCTTTGTCTGAATATTCACCCCCCCCCCTCCACAGTTGCTTTGAAGCCACTGGAGCTGCTGCTGCTTCTCCTTTCCTGGATTGGTCACATGAGATGTTAGCCAACTAGAGAGCATGTAGTGATCAGGAGAAGGCCACAATTCTGCATAGATTTGGCTTGGTCAACCTTCTCCAGCCTAGTGCCCTCCAACCAGCCTGGTCATTGGTCAGGGTTGATGGGAGTGGTAACCATAAACATCTGGATAGTGCCATGCTGAGGAAGGCAGGCTGGGTAAGGTGGCATCCATGAGCACAATTAAGACTGAGGGCAACGCATGGAAACACTTTTTTCTAGATTACTGGTTTTATGATGCTAGTAAAGTCAGTTGAGAGTGAGGGCAAGAGATGGGAACACACAAGGAAATAGGTAAGCATTCAGACGAAGAAGGTGAAATAAATGAAAGCTTTGAAAAGTGGGGGGGTATATTTTTTGACAATGCTGAGAATATATGGACTTAGCCCCTCTGTGGATAAGACTCTCACTCTTGGTGGAGCTGTTGAGAGTCCAACAGCATCTGAATGGCAACAGATGTCCCATTCCTCTATATGGATTCTTGCCCCTTTTCTCATTTGAAGTTAAGCTTCTAATGCCAGGTTCGTAATTTATAGCACAGTGACACATTGAGAGATATCCATCTTCTCAATGTAAAAAGCTCTTCCTTGGATTCCACACTAACCCACCCTTTGTGCACTTGCTGGTGGCTTCAGAATTGTCTACAAAATGACACTTAAATGTAAGGGCTGGCTAAGGACTTTTCTCCTGACAACCAACAAATGAGATTCTTCAAGTGGGTCAGGGTATTGTAACCTGTACTCCCCCCTCCCACTCTCTCTCATTAGTAAACTGGCAATGATGCAAAACAAATTAATGAACAGATTTCACCCACCCTTAAAAAGGTGGCTATTCAAAAGCATGTGTAGTGTCTTCTGGCCCATAATTCAGAATGTAAACATTCTGGTACAATTTTGTGTTTGCAGAGGTTTTAACATCATATAGCAAAATGTTTACATTTATAAGACTGGGAATATCCATAACAAAATAAAAAATAAAAAAATTCCTTCCAGTAGCACCTTAGCTACCAAGAACAAACTTAGTTGGTCTCTAAGGTGCTACTGGAAGGAATTGTTTTATTTTTTATTTTGTTTTGACTATGGCAGACCAACATGGCTACCTACCTGTAACTGGGAATATCCATGCCCATGCAACACCTATTTTATTTTATTTTAAGCAAAAAGCAAAGGAACATCCTAAGAAAATCCTGAAAAAAACATTTTCTAAAGGTTATTTTTTTTAAGGTTTTTTAACAACAACAACAACAACCCACCCATCTGGCTGGGCATCTGAAGGCATTCTTTAATTAGAGGGCTTCCCAGTTCAAATCTGGTTGAAGGATAAAGAAGTCTAAGCAGGGAGAGCAGGAGACGCCTTGAAGTGGCCCTCAGACAGAGCAGGCACACAGGCCACCTGGTCCCACTCTTCCACACTACAGCAAAGATGTCTTGTGTTTCCATGTAAGTTACAGGGACTCCTAAATTTGCAGATACAGTGGTATCTCAGTTTCTGAACATCTCAGAAGTCAAATGTTTTGGTTTTCAAACGCTGAAAACCTGGAAGTAAATGCTTCCATTTTCAAATGTGCTCAGAAGTTGAACGGCTTCCGCTGAGTGTTTCTCAATTTTCTCTATTAAATTTGCAGACCTCCCTTTGTGCCTCAGTTTTTGAACGTTTCAGAAGTCGAATGGTCTTCCAGAATGGATTATGTTCGAAAACCAAGGTACCACTGTATAAATTACCATATGCATATCATCATGCTCTTCTTGCTCCTTTTTAGGGCAATGCAGAAGGAGATCTGTTTGAATCCTTCATGGAAAGCATGTGCTCTGCTATAGAGCCGTGCTTCTCTCTCACAAACTCACTGCATGATTTTAAAGGAATTTCATCTCTCTGGATTTCCTTTGGCTGTAGCCTTTTTTCTGAACTAATGGGAAATATACACTATCGTAGGGTTGCTGTGCATCCGTAATTTCCCAGACATATCCAGAATACTGCAGTGAAAAAGCTCAACAAGTCTGATCCACAAAAAGTTGGTGTAGTAGGTAAATGCTCCTTCAAGATGTTCTCTGAAAAAAATGGCCTCTTCTCCTCAGGATGTGGAGGCAGAGTGATGGTTCATGACATTCAACAAGGTTATGGCATTCAACAGACTTCATGTTTGGCTGCACAGTTGCGCAAAAATAATCTGGACGTTGAAAATCCGAGAACACAAAGGAGAGTGGGCAGGCAGGATATTTTATACATTAGAGTAACAATTATATGTTAAATAATAGAAAGGGGATACATTTGTGTGGGGGCTATGATTGAAAGAGTACATTTCTCAAGTTTAGCAGCTTCTGTTTTTTGTGCTAAAGGACCTTGTTATCCTTCCTTGAGGCTTGTCCTAGATTTTGCTCACACATTACATTGGAAGGTGTGACATCTGGTAGTTAAGAAAACCATTGGTAAGGGAGCTGGATTTTGGCAGCATGGCTGTTTGCAGTAGGATTCTTTCAGTCAACTTTGGGATTATGTTTTTCATGTTATATGTTTACATATTGTACATTACCCAGAGTGGTGTCTTTGTTAGGAAAAGGCATCAAGGAACAACACCAAACATGGAATGAAACTTCCAAGTCTTTCCAGGCTGAGAGATGCACGATTTATGATCCTCCTTTACAAAAAGAGCTGCAGTTACATCCAAAATTCTTCCAGCACATGGCTTGAGTTGGCAAGGCTGGCTGAGGGTGAAAGGACCTGTGACTTGTTTTTGCTGGGGTGCAGATTTAAATGCTGAAGGTTTGGCCTGGTTGCCTTGGCAACAGTGATGCATTTCCTTTTTCTCTTGACCTCTTGGGAACAGCTTGACACTTACAGAAAGGGGTGTGAAGAAAATGGTCCGAAGGGGGAGCGTCTAAAACTACAGGAGTTGACAGGCCGGCACCCACGAGTGACCCACTAGCACCTCTTATGGCATCTGTGAAAGGTCTCTCAGAAAATACCCCCTCAAAAATCATCTGTATTTGTGAGATACTGTTTGCTCTTTCTGCTCAGTTCCTGTTTGCCCTGGCTTAGTCTCTGTTCTATGGAACATGCCCCCTTAAACTCAACCACTTTTCATTGGATGCCAGAACTGGGCATGCTCCCATTTTGATCAGAAAAGAAATTCAAGTAGCATCTTTCTATGGTTATGGTGGAGCCTGACATAGATCCTGCTGTGGAGGTAGATCCATACCATTTTATGTTCCTGTCTCTTTTTCTGCTCTTTTAGGTGATGGCTGTTTTGTGTTATGCCACACCTCCACAACTGCCATTTTGTGTTGCAGCACACAACTCATAGCAGCCATTTTTGTGACTGATGTCCATGGCATGTTCTCAACATTCCAGATATGCCCACTGTCCCACAGTTTCAAAGCACATACAGGGTACATGCACAAATGCATCTTGAAATGTGGATTCTCATGTGACTATTTTTTAAAATAATATTCACAGAACAATGCAGAAATGGAACAAACATACTCATGAACACATGCCGGGGTGACATCAACTAGAAATGGCTTCTTACTAGTCCTGGGGTGGGCAGCAGTTGCAGCCCATTGTGACGGGTCCCGACCCCTGGGAGCAACACTGGGATGGGTGGCTGGTAGTTGGGAAATCCCCATGCCAGCCGCAGAGGAGGTGGCGTTCCCACCAGGCCCAATTTTGAATTCTGGCCAATCAGGCCAGTCCATGGGCTTGGGAGACAACGGGAGTGGGGCAGGTTTCACTCCACTCTGCCCCCTGGGCTTTAAAAGGCCGGCGGCCCCCGACCTTGGGACCACAGTTGGCTGAAGAGCACACCCTCCCATCCCTCCCTCATATTCATGCTTTGGGACTTCTTGTATATTAACATTTCTTTCTCTAATGCGATTATGGCATTGCTGTGGTTCTTTAATGGTTGCCTGCAAACAGATTGGTCCCATTTGCAGGTTTTGCCTTCTCTGTAGCAATAGTCACAACTTTTGTAGATATAGGCATTGGGGGTGGAATCCTTAGTCTAACATCTCATGGGTGGAGTGGTGCCTCACCCCCCCACCTCGGAACAGCGCGATCACAGGGGGACACCATTACAGAGGTCTGGGTGGGAGTCTCTTTCCAAAAAACAAGGTTTGCAGCAGATGGGCCACAGAGCTTCCTTCAGCTCTGTGAGAGGTCCATCCGTGTAGAACTGTGTATTGCAATAGACCCATTAATCCCTCAATCGATTCTGTCATGCCTCAGCCCTCCATCAAACTTCTTTGAATTTTGCAATGCAATTCTACAATCAAGTATGAAAATCCATATGCTAGGGTAAAGTGTGCATAAAAATTTGATATTTTAGATAAAAACACCAACATATTATCAAAGGAAATGATTGCTTATATAATATTAGCAGCTTGCCTTGTTCTCACAATCCAGTGGAAAATGCCTAAAAATCTCATATTGGACAGATGATAGAACTCTTTATGGAACATTGTGATAATGTAAAAAAAAAAATCAGGCGCTCTGAAATTTAGGCATGGACTAGAATTTCCAAACTCCTCTCATATGATACTTGTGGGACGTGCTCAGGAATTTGCAGAAACCAATAAACATTGTGATTTTTAAACAGATAGGGCAATTTGTAAGTTTGGACCCGTTACACCAGAAATTGGGTATAGTTTACGCCAAAATAAAAAAAAATCCCTTCCAGTAGCACCTTAGAGACAGAATAAGTTTATTATTGGTATGAGCTTTCGTGTGCATAGTTGGTCTCTAAGGTGCTACTGGAAGGGATTTTTAAATGTTGTTTCGACTACGGCAGACCAACACGGCTGCCTACCCAGGGGCGGAGGAAGGGGCAGCAAACGGAGGCTTCCCCTGGGGGTGGGGTGTCGTGACATTGCGTTGTGACGTCACAATGCAACGTCACGACAGAGTGCACATGCACGAAATGCCGCGTGTGCGCACTCCGCCGCCAGGCTGCTGCTGCTCCCGCGGCGCCCTTGCGAGGTACCGCGCCAAAAGCAGCGGCGGCGGCACCCCCACGAGCTGCCGCACGCAATCAGCGGCTCGGGGGGGTGCCGCTGCTGCTGTTTTTGGCGCGGTGCCTCCGAAGGGCACGCACTCCATCCAAACTGACACTGCTGCTTCCGCGGCACCCTTGGGAGGCACCGTGCCAAAAGCAGCAGCAGCGGCACCCCCACGAACCGCCCCATGCGATCGGTGGCTGGGGGGTGCCCCGCCGCTGCTGCTTTTGGCATGGCGGCTCGCAATGGTGCCGCGGGAGCAGCGCCAGCGCTGGCGGGCAGACCCCGCGCAGGGCGGGGCCAGCCCAAGTGTCACCTCCTCCTCCCCTGGAACCCGGGGCGTACCGCCCCCTCCGTACCCCCTTGCGACACCAGTGTACCTACCTTTAACAAGTTTATGCCAAAGTCACATTTTGGACCACCAACTTGATTCAAAAATATATCCCCCAAATGGGTATCTGAAGACGTGTGCATGCACACGAAAGCTCATACCAAGAACAAACTTAGTTGGTCTCTAAGGTGCTACTGGAAGGAATTTTTTTATTTTTTATTTTGTTTTGTCTCCCAAATGGCAAAGGCATGCCAAAGTAATGTTTCAGTCCACCAACTTGATTCAGAAGGGTGCCTGGCATCACAATGGTGGTATTATTTTATTTCCTATATGGCAACACCTTGTCTTGACAATGATCTCCAGAAGTTTGGTATGTTTGGAACTGCACTTGACTGCCACATGAAACACACTGAAACAAAGAACAGTCTTCTTTTAGTGGGTCCTCTCCCCTGTGTCCTATATGTTTTTCATTCCCTGGTTGTTTTTCCTGTCCTTTATTGTTGCAGACTCAATGTGGTGACTGCTAAGAACACATAAAAAGTTGTTTACAAAAAATGCATAGATTAGTGAAAACCACATAAAAAATGCATTATTTCAGGACAAATTCCTTTGTAAAAATGTGTGAGTTGGGGAAAGTTACTGTCAGGATTGAAGAACCTACATCTCATAATCTGCCAATGTCTGAAGAGCAAATGCCAGCAGAAGTTGGAGACAGGGGGAGAAAGAGAGGGAGAAGTAGTGCAGGAAAAAGACGTACTTCTGTTGCTTCTTCCGTAGTAAGAGAAAAAGAAACCAAAATCCAGTTGAGTAGGCTGTTCTGGAGGCTGCTCGGGAGTGAGCTGCCAGACTTTCTGTTTATTCTTGGCAATAAGCCATCGTTTTTAATTAGCTGAACTCATGTGTTTTAAGTGACACTGACAGTTACATACAAAAGTGTGGATATTAGGATAAATTTGCAATAAATAAGGAATAAGGAATAATAAGGAATAAGGAATAATTTATGCTGATATATTTTCATGAGGACCATTTTAAAAAATCACAAACTGATGTGGAATGTGGAGAATACCACAGTTGGTTAGAGCATGGTGCTGATAACGCTAAGGTTGCAGGTCGATCCCTGTATGGGACAACTGCATATTCCTGCTTTGGACTAGATGATCCTCAGGGACCCTCCCAACTCTTCTATGATTCTATGAATTCTAAGAACTGAACTGAAGACTGGCAAAACTGACAGAAATTGAAATTGGCAGATTATCCCATTCCTACTCATCCCTAGTTGGCAAGTTGAGTTTCAAGGATCTTCCTTCACTATCACGGATCATCCCATGGAGCAACTTCTGGAAAGTTTTAAGGAACCCCCAGAGTTCCCTGGGACGTGGCTCAAAAAACACTCTCCTAGGTTGCGCTCCACTTTAGGCAGAGAGAGGAGTCTGTTAGTTCATCAAATTCCCATCTTTGACCAGGGAGACAGGCTGATGGTTCATCCCACAGGGCAACTCTACACAAAACTGTGAGTTCCCTGTTACAGCCCTAAGAAATTCCTGGAGGAGAGGTGTGGGGGCAGAAATAATGACCATATAAAATAATATTTAATAAAAAATGACTTTCTCAAGCTTATAGTTCCCTTCTGAGCCCAAGATCCAAAGGAACATGAGATGCATCGGTGAAGGGTACAGCACCCTGGAGGCAAATGTAATGGCTCTAAGCTTCCAAGGTGTTGGGCTCATGTGACAGGCAACCATAGAAACAAGAACCACGAAGATGTGTGCTTATTAGACGGCTGGCTTGATGGACCGTGATTTTTAACTGACCATGTGTGATGAAAAGAGGACCCCTGTCCTTAGTTCTTCCATTTCTGGAATCCCATCCCAGCAACCATGTTTTCCTTTATTTATTTCCTTCATTGCAAAAGAATCTGAAGGTGGGGTACAACTGCATCAATATCAAGCAAGTGTGAATATTGTTTATAAATCAAATTCAAATAAAATTTATTTACAGTCCACTGCCCACACCAAAAGGTCACAGAATGTAAACATGTGTAAGATTTTTAAAAGATAAATCAAAGAGGAAAGGACTCCACGTCTGAGGGAAATTGTAATATTTAGACATTTTGCTTAGCAGGTGTTTTTTTTAAAGAAAAGCAGCCTCCCCCCTCATTTAAGTCCCTAAAGATAATTGTGGGAAGGGCTGTGTAATGTGGCATATCAGAGTTTCTTCAGCCCCCTAACAAAAGGTGTGTTAAATAACAATAATAAAATAGAGCAGCTAAAGCATCAAACATTGACACATATAAAACAGGTTAGTAAGGCACCAACCAGCCTGGCAGCTGACCCAGCCCTCAAGTCCTGCACGTACCTGAGAGGATGAATGAATGAATGAATGAATGAACAAGGAAGGGCCATAGCTCAGGGCTGGAGCATCTGCTTTGCAGAAGGTCCCAGGCTCAATCCCTGGGATCTCCAGGTGAGGATGGGAAAGGCTACCTGTCTGAAACCCTGGAAAGTCACTGCCAGCCAGTATACATAAGCAGAGAGCTAGATGGACCAATGACCTGACGCTGTTTCCTGGGATCCTTCTAGGGGCTGGGCTGTTGCTGGCTCACCATCTTCAAGGGTAGCCCCACATTCGGCACATTGCAGTGATACAAATAAGAGGTTACTTTGGCATGAAGTCACTGGGGGAAAGGGCCCAGTGCAGATCAGTTTGAGCCCAACACATCTGTGCCAGTCTGTGCACAGAGCCTCTTCTCATCTGCCCCAAACACCCAGAGAGCAGGTAGCCAGCTGCGTTGGTGGTGGGTGGCAGGATAGACAGCTCAGCCCCATGAGACACAGCCCTGAGGAGTTTTCTCAACCCTACTATATCTTTAACCCCTTGTCCATGCTTTGTCTTTTCTTCTATTTCTCTCTCTCTCTCTCTCTCTCTCTCTCTCTCTGTCAAAATTCTGGTTGTGAGATCCTTGCAGCAGTGACCTTTTTGTTAAGTGGTGTGCCAGCAACACAGACAGCTAATCATCTTTAAGGTGCTTGTCTCTCTCTCTCTTTAAAAAAAAGTGTTTATTAAGTTTTTGGACTCTCTTTTGGTAAATTTGGGGAGGTGGCCTAGCTCAGAGGTGCCACACACATGCTCTGCATGCAGAAGAGCTCATCTTCAATCTCTGGCATCTTCGTTTTAAAAGGATCAGATTACAGCTGACAGAAAGGACCCCTGGCTGAAGCCTTCGAGGGCTTTTACCTTCACAGCAGGCAATAATACCAGGATAGAAGGGCCAATAGCAGACTTAGCAGAAGAGAGCTTCATACATTTATATCCGCATCCCCGGGTCCCTCGCCTCCTGCTCCACTGCATATCCAAAGATAAATGCAAGTTGTGTATCCACAAGGGACTGAAAAGCAAGTAAGAGCCATCATCTCCTCTTCCGTCATGCAAGCCTACTTGGCTGGAGTGTCTAAAAACGGTACCATTTATGCCTGTGTTGAGTGGGTTTGAAAAGGAAAGCCACTTATTCAGCTCATGGGGGGGGGGGAAGGACAGCTCTCCCTTCTTTGAACATGAACTACTGAATGCTGGTTCACTTTAAAAAGACTCAGCATAGAGTGGAGGGCAACAGTGCAGAGATTTCACAAGCACTTAGGCAGAGTGGGTTGTTTGCAGAAAGGGCCACGTTTTAGAAGCTCGTCGCTAGCAAATGCACAGAGGGTAAACCACACAGGCACGGACCACCAGTCTGTTTATCAGGGAAGCAATCTTCCTTTTTTAAAACACACACACACACACACAACACTAAATCATTTGTCAGCCAAAGGTTTGGGCCAGTCGCAGTCAGCTGAAGTCAGGTAATAGCTCCCCCAGGGGTCTTGTTCTGCTCTTATGTAAAACCTCATTTTTAAAATCAGTACCCTTGAAATGAATGGAAACGACAGAGTGGCCATCTGCCCAGAAGGGCAGAGATACTGGTTTACAGAGTGATGGCAAAATGTGGGTAGGTGGCAGGGGGGCATCATCCTGCCCCAATTTATGCTTTTTTATCCAACAGTCTTGACACAACCACCTTTTTGTTACATCCTTGTGGAAGGAAGCAGCACAAGGAAAATGTAACATGGTCATTGTTCATGGATTTTATTTATTAGTACTAAAAAGGCTGTTATTGGAAGGGGTTAGGGTCACTGTAGGTGGAAAAGATAAAGCTGTAATCTAGTGGCATAACACATGCTTTGCATGCAGTAAGTCGCAGGTTCATCTCCAGGTAGGACTGGGAAGGAGCCCTGCCTCAGATCTTGGGAGCAGTGCTGCCAGTCCGTGTCGATTGTTCTCAAATACCCTGTTTCCCCTTTTTTAATGCGTAGTCATAAAGTAAGCCATGGCAGGGTTTTTTTTACCTTTGTGAGAAGTAAGACGTACCCCAAAAGTAAGCCATGGTGCCGCCACTGTTCCCGTCGCCTCCTCAGCCCCTCCTGCGTGCGCAGGGAGCCAGCGAACCAGTGAGAGGCACGGGGGGGAAACGCGCCTCTTGTGGAGTTCTGCCCCGCCTGCTTAGCGCGCAGGGAGAGGCGCGTGGGGGGGGGAAACGCCTCTTCCTGCCCCACCTGTTCCCCGTGCGCAGGGAGCCAGCGAACCAGTGAGAGGCACGGGGGGGAACGCGCCTCTTGCGGAGTTCTGCCCTGCCTGCTCAGCGCGCAGGGGGAGGCTGTACCGTACCATACTGACATAATAAAAATAAGACATCCCCCGAACATAAGCCACCCTGTGTTTTTTTGAGGAAAAAAAATTATAAGACGGTGTCTTAAAAAGGGGGAAAGACGGTAGTTGGAATTGCCATCAGACTTGGAAGAAGGAGGTCTGCTATGTTCATATAGGGCTTTTACAACAATTCATGGAGATACGATGTGGCTCTGGGGCCACAGAGGAACATTGCATTGCTCTGCAAGATCCCAGTCCATGAGGGCCACCCCAGCCACTGTCGGAAGTGAAAGGCCAACTTAGCTCCCTCACTTCCACAGTCTCTCCAAGTGGAGCAGGGAATGGTATTCATCTGCATCACCTGGTCTTAGATCCTATTTGTGAGCACAAAATAGTGTGTTTGGGAGGGGCATAACTGGTGATAGATAGATAGCATCAGTCTAGATGGCACTTTGCAGAGTTTCATACCCAAGAGGGTAGCTCCCTGTCCCAAGGAGCTTACAGTTAAAATGCTGGCAGTGGGAAGGGACCATTGGGGAAGAGCACATTGTGTGCATGTGCAAGGTCCCAGGTTCAATCCCCGGTATCTCCTTTAAAAAGGAGGAGGAGGAGGAGGAGGAAGATCTGGTTGCAGATCGTGGGAAAACCCTCTGCTTTCCTGAAATCCTGGAGAACTACTGCCAGTCAGTGTAGACAATAGCTGGACACTGTGTCCGGTCAGTCCCAAGGGTCAAGCTAACAGTTACCTGGAAATGGCAGATCTGCAAGTAGGATTTGAAGACAGGAGCAGCACACAGATTTATCTGAGGGAGGGACGGGCGGATCTCAGTTTCTCAGAGTCTTGGTGAATTTTGGTTTCTCTCAGTTTTTCTTTTTCCCCCAATAGCAAATTCAGATCTCTACATTTCCATAGCATTTTGTGATTTTTTAAAATTAAAGTCCTCATGAAAATTCAGCAGTTTACTGCATACTACAGCTAATTTGCTATGCTCCTCCCCAATAGACAACATCTTGCAATGCAGTTCCCCCCCCTAAAATAAGGCATGTTTGTATAATACTTTCACTAATATATTTTATTTATTTCATACAATTTATATACTGCTTGATTGTAGAAGCAAAGCAAAACAAACCTCAGAGCAGTATATACTTTTAATGCACAATTCACCCTGCGATATGCATTTCTGTACGCATGACTTGGCTGGAGAAGTTCATGGAAAATTCAGAGAAATGTACATTTGAAGGATGGCTGAGCTTCAGCTCTGTTTGTTTTGCAAATGGTGTATTAGGAATTTCCCCTATCCTATCAATAAGGAGCAGATAAGAAAGAAACAGCCGAGGACTGAGGAGACCAGGAGACCCAGAAGTAGAAGAAGGGGAGTGAAGGTCATGGGATGGGAGAGATCAGGAAATAAAGGCTGGAAGGAAGCCTGAGACAATCAATATCCAATTAGGCCTCATTAGGAATCCTGATAGAATCCCTGCACATCCACATACCACTGAACGTAAGAGTGACGTCTGTTGGGATGAACATTTTCCTGAGCGTCATCAACCACGTTGATTAATCTTTGGTTTTTGAGTATCGGAAGAAGTGTTTACTACCAATCAAAGGTTGGCCAGATGTTGGCCAAATGAGCTCTTTTTTACTTTTAAACTAGCCACTTTTGCCTCGCCACCCTCCCTCCCTTATGGTGCTACGTCAGTTCCTGCTTACAAAGCCTGTTGCACTTAGCTCCACCTCCATTGATACAGCAGCCCTTCCCTGATGCCTCTAGGGCTCTTCGAATGAGACTCGCCAGGCCATGTTGACGGAACAGAGGCATGGATTTCATATCTAGACCCACCTTCAACTTCCCTAGAGACGCGGGTGGCACTGTGGGTTAAACCACATAGCCTAGGGCTTGCTGAACAGAAGGTCGGCGGTTCGAATCCCCGCGACGGGGTGAGCTCCCGTTGTTCAGTCCCAGCTCCTGCCAACCTAGCAGTTTGAAAGCACATCAAAGTGCAAGTAGATAAATAGGTACCACTCCAGTGGGAAGGTAAACAGTGTTTCTGTGCGCTGCTCTGGCCACATGACCCGGAAGCTGTACACTGACTCCCTCGGCCAGTCAAGTGAGATGAGCGCCGCAACCCCAGAGTCGTCCGCGACTGGACCTAATGGTCAGGGGTCCCTTTATCTTTACCAACTTCCCTAATCCTTGTGTGTGGCTGTTTGCAATGAAATTCCAATATGCAGGTATTGCTTTTTGAGTAGGGGGCCCCGAGCACTGGGATTTCACTACAGACGCCATACTGTTGTTGCAGAAAGGGAAACGTTACTTATTTGTAGAAATACTTACAGAAATAATATTTATAGGAATATTTATAGGAATAATATCCTGCAGTTTCATTAAAATATCAGAGTGGTGTACTGCATTTATATACCGGTATACAATAAAAACCACATTTAAAAAATCAGAAATCAACTGGCTTTTGCAGAAAGATATATTATTTTTATTAACTGTATTGTTTTTAACACTCGATTGCGAGACGCCCAGAGTGGCTGGGAAACTCAGCCAGATGGATGGGATATAAATAAATTACTACTACTACTACTACTACTACTACTACTACTACTACTGCCTACATAAGCCTGGCACCATAGAAATGTTTTCAGCAATTTTTTGAAATTAATACAGAAGGCCCTTGCTGAATCTCTATTGGAAGAGCCTTCTCTAGGACTGAGCAAGTAACACGGAAGGCTCCATTATGTGTTGACATCAGATGAGTCTTGCCAACTTGGTAGATAACCAACGGTGCTCCTACAGATGATCTCTGTGATCAGGCTGGAATAGAACCTCTGTTGTAAAGCAGCGGCAATGCCTGCTTGTTTCTTTCCGGGCCCAATGCAAGGTACATTAGTGTACAAAGCCCTAAATTACTTACGCCACAAAGATTTGAAACACCACCTCCTTCCCTACAGACCCTCCTGGGTGTTAAGATTAGCAAAGAGGGCCCTCTGGGTAGTCCCACCTCCCTCAGAAGTTTTTATTCAGAGGATCAGCCTGGGAGAGGGATTTCCCTGTAGCAGGCACCAAGTTGTGGCACCACTTCCCTCAGGGGTACCAACTTGGAAAAAATGGGGGGGGGGCAAATAAGCCCCACCGCCAATCCTATCCTCCTTAGGCTTGGTTTTTCCACCCACCTTTGGTCACCTGCAGCACCTTCCTGTGCGCGCCCCTTGCCTTCGGCCATGGGGCCCAGCCCGCCGCCCACCCACCCCCCTGCCGACAGGGAACGCCACGCTGAGAGCAGCAGGAAAGGCGTGCGGCATCAGGCAAGCTAAGGGTCACGGCTGCCACCACCATGTGCCAAACATGCACACAACAAGACTGGCGCCTGCGAGGATCTGGCCATAAGGAGTTCTCAGAAAGCGCCTCCTGCAACACAGATAGGAGCCTTAAACAGCATACAAATCAATATGGCTAACCTGATCAAAAACACTCACCCACCCCACTCACAGGAAACCAAAGACCACCACAGCCAACCACAAATGAACAATCACACCCAACACCAACCCCGACCTCTCTCACCACCAAAGGAGCACAAGTGAACAACAGAGAACCTGCACAAACGACGCTGACACTGAACCCTACAAATATTAAGTAAAGTAGAAACACCGCCACCCCACTCCACCCCACCCATCCCTTTTCTTCCTAATGTCTCAACTAACAAAACTGATGTGTAAAAATGTTACATGGAAAAAACATGAAAGAGACATTGCATATACCTTTGTAAATCAAGAAAATCCTTAATAAAAAATATTAAAAAGAAAAAGAAAAGGGGGGGGGGAGATAGGAGCATTAAAATAAACTGCTTTCAGCTTCTTGGGCAGGAGGGTTACTGGTGGCCTCTAGCCGGTCTCCTTCCCTGTGGGATCCAGAGACATTCTGGGGGTAAATCAAGGTGTCCCTGCCCCCCGCCCTCAATACCCAATCCCCCATATGGCAGTGATGCCAGAAGTTGAAGAATGAACTCCTGGGGATATGGGGCTGATTTGAAAGACTGGCAAGCTGGCTTGCCACTCGGGGAGGGGGAGGGGGCTTCATCCTGTTTTAATCTGGTACTTGCAAACCGCTCCTCTTTCACCCCCTTTTAGGTAGGATATTTCTTGTCTCTTTTCCACACTGAGACCCTTGTAAAACTCACCATTCAGAAGCATAACTCCCCATTACGCAGAGCTCTTTAGCTTAATATAACCAGACAGATCAGGAAAGGCAGCTCTGCTCTCTCCATTCCCTACTGTTTAGCTTGCTTTGGCCAGACTTAACAAGGAAAGAGATCCTTCCTTCCCTCCTCCCTTTTTAATAGAAGAGAATTATAGCTTTGACCTTGACTAGATACATTTCCCCCCTCTTTTTCTTCCCAAAATATTCAAGTGAGAAAGATCTCTGCTTAAACAATTTATGCTCTCTGGACGGATTTATTCCACTCAGCTGCCAACCACGAGAAAACCCTGCTATTCTCTGTGGTCCTTTCCTCCGCCTTCCAGCCATAGTAAATCCTCCATGCTGAATTTGGTGAAGATTTAAAGCTGCTCACAAATAAGGTTGCCATCCATCCATCCCTTATTTTACATTCTGGCAGGCTATGGGGAGGGGAGGGGAGGGGAGAGGCTGGTTAGCCTGGCTTCTGAAGTTTAGGGGCAGAGCAGTGAGCCGGGCGCTGCCTTAAGGTTGCAGAATTCTGGGTCAAGGCATTAAAGGAGATTTCTCTCATGACAAATCCAACTGTTGTCCCACCTCCTTTTCCATTTATTCTCCAAATCTGATAAATCCCTCAAAAATAAGGAACTTGTTTCTCATCGTTTGACAGCAGCAAGGATGTCTATAACAAGGTTTTGGGAAAGGGTTGAGCTAGTCGGTTTGGACTACTGTACTGGTACTCAAGTGTCCGGCTGATAGCCTTGTTGGGGGGGGGGGTCTCATAGGCTGAAAGTCTTGCCAGGGTAGGGTCTAGCTAAAAAAGGCAGGGTTTTTTCTTTGGGGCAATATGGGCTGATTTGATACCTTTGCAAATAAGGAGGCATAGGGATGGATGGTTCCTCCAACTTATGCTAAAATATGGGTCACATGAACATACAATCAATAAGATACAAAACACCCATGCTTTTTAGTCACATTTTATTTTATCACATTTTATTCATATTATATCTCTCTTCATATGGTGTACGCAGAAAAAGAAAAAGGGAATTAAGATTCACATTTTTGTTTGATTCATCTCATGTTCAATACAGTGGTACCTCCAGTTACAAACGGGATCCTTTCCGGAGGCCCAGCCTTATTCCGAAATCTTCATAACCAGAGGCGCCCTTCTGCGCATGCATGTAGCGTGATTGAACGCTTCTGCGCATGTTCACGCAGCAAAACCTGGAAGTATACACTTCCGAGTTTGCCGCGTTCACAACCCGAAGGTTACGAGGGTCCACTGTATATTGGCAATTACTGTGATATTTTCTTTTCCAAATAATGCCTTTAAGCATCCTAGATTACTTAAACTAAAATACTAAAACTAGCCTATCTAAGCTTCCCTTTAAGCTGCAAAGGGATGGCACTCTGCTGAACGAAAGTGAGGAAGGAAGGATAACATCTAATAAATATATCCTCTCCCAACAGATTGGATCAGGTACATAGGAGCATATAAAGCTGCCTTGATCCATCTGGCTCAGTCTTGTCTACACTGGCTGCCAGAGGCTCCCCAGGGATTCTGGCCAGGTTCTCTCCTCACCCTACATGGAGATGCCAGGGCTCGAACCTGGAACCTTCTGCATGAAAAGCAGGTGCTCTAGCACCGAGCTAAGGTTCTCCGGGAGGCCTTTCTCCAGGTGCGCCATCATCCGGTGGGTGAGCGAGTGATGGGAGAAAATATTTTTAGCTGCACCTTCCAACCTATAGAACTCTCTCCCCAGGAACTCTCTTTTCTTTAAAAATAAAATAAAAATAAAAGCAGGCTTCTCACCCCTGACTAGTTTAGCTTTGCTACTGTGTCCTGTTGTTCTCTTGAACATTGTCATTTGGTAGCCCTTGTAGTAGGTAGCAGAAAGCAGAATTTAACGGTTGTGTGAAACAGGAATCTATTGTTCAACCATATTTGGTAATGCAATTGTGTTTTCCTGCGTGCAACAATGTTCTGTCAGTGCAACAATAATAATGTTAAGTGGCTTTACCTTAGCGTCACATTGGGTGTATTCCTAGGCCAGTACAGTCGTACCTTGGTTGTCAAATGCCTTGGTACTCATCCATTTTGGCTCCCGAACGCCGCAAACCCAGAAGTGAGTGGTCCGGTTTGCGAATGTCCTTTGGAAGCCGGATGTCTGACGCAGCTTCCGCGGCTTCTGATTGAGTGCAGAAAGCTCCTGCAGCCAATTGGAAGCCGCGCCTTGGTTTACGAACGTTTTCAGAAGTCGAACGGACTTCCGGAACGGATTCCGTTTGACAACCAAGGTACGGCTGTAATTCCTGGAAGAGAATTTCCCCTTTCTAACATAATCAGACAGCAATTTAATATCAGTAATGTAACACCTCCATCTTAATGTCTACTCCTTCAAAAACTGGTTTATAGTCTTTGGGGTGGTGTAGGGGAGGTTTTGTTCTTTGTTGTGTTTGGTGCTGTTACGCTAATTAGCCTCCTCCGGTCTCCGTAATGAGAAATAACCCTGGAAATGTAAAAGCAGCAGGTATGATTGCCACCCCCCTCCCAATGTGCAAATCTGAATTTCCACCGGGGATCTAAGAAATGAAAAAGTGTGGGGTGTGGGGAGGAAAAGGGAAGATGCTGCAAAAGAAACTCAAACCACATCACTCAGGGCAGCTCATTCTGGTTGCATTCATTGTGGTGTGTATAGAGTCATTGATGTGCACAATGCTTTACAGTAGCCCTCCCCACCCTGGTACCCTCTAGCTGACCTCGGTCTGGGATTATGCAGGAGGCAGGGGTCCAAAACATATGGAGGTCACCAGGTTGGGAAGCATTGTTTTAGAGAATTTCATTATATATGGGTCCCTGTCTGCAAGAAGCGTACAATCTAAGAAATATGTTGAGGAGGGAAACAGAGGGAGGACTGTAGGGGAAGGGGTGTAGCTCACTGATAGAGCATCTGCTTTATATACAGAAGAGGGACGCAGATGGTGCTGTGGTCTTGGTCTTGGGCTTGCTGATCGGACGGTTGGCAGTTTGAGTCCGTGTGATGGGGTGAGCTCCCGTTACTTTGTCCCAGCTCCTGCCAACCTAGCAGTTTGAAAGCACGCCAGTGCAAGTAGATAAATAGGTGCCACTGTGGCAGGAAGGTAAACGGCTTTTTCATGAGCTCTGGTTTCCGTCATGGTGTCCCATTGCACCAGAAGCGATTTAGTCCTACTGGTCACATGACCCAGAAAGCTGTCTGTGGACAAATACCGGCTACCTCGGACTGAAAGCGAGATGAGTGCCGCAACCCCATAGTCGTCACTGACTGGACTTAACAGTCCAGGGGTTCTTTACCCTTTTTACCTTTTATAAAGAAGGTGCCTGGTCCAATATTTGGCATCTGCTAGTAGGACTGGGAGATACTCCTATATGAAACTCTGAAGAGCCAGTCACACCAATGGTGGGTAACACTTAGTCTGGAGACCCAATCTGGCGACGCAGTTATTTCTTTTCTTGCCCCCTACTCAACCCCACAAGACCCACCAGTTTTGATGTCAGCTTCAAAATGCAAGAAAATAAAATCTGCATGTGATGGTGAGAGGAGGCCACGCCAACTTGTCCACACCAAGCACCAGAATGTGGCCCTGAAAGACTCACCAAGTGTGGATGTGGCCCACAGGCCAAAATAATTCAGGCACACCTGTCCAAGCCATTCCTTCTGATGTTTGAGAGAAGGGGAGGGGTTCCTCTCTTATGACAGGGCTCCCTACCTGTATGAGCATGTATTTTTAAACAACATCACTGCATGGACTGGATCCAGTGACATTCTGCTGGAAATGGGTTGGCAGAAATGGAATTTCCTAATCTCTCCACCTTTCTGTCCCTTCAAGAGACCCTGCTGAATGGGGTGGGCTATGGCACAGGTGGGAGAGCCAAGAGGGAAGGAATATCTCAAGGGCTGTCCCATGGAAGGTGGACACGCAAGCTTGTTTTCTCCTGCTCTGGAGGGCAGGACTCAAACCAATGGATTCCAGTTACAAGAAAGGAGATCTCAATATCAGGAAGAACTGATGGCAAGAGCTGTTTGGCAGTGGAATGAACTCCTTCATTGGGGTTTTTAACGTGGTGGTTGAATGGTCATCTGTCATGGATGCTTTAGAAGAGATTCCTGCACTTCAGGACTAGATGACCCTACAGTCATCCAACTCTACAGTTTTATGGTTCTATAAATTAGCCACTGACATTTTGTGGTATGGTTTGGATTCACGCAGAGAGAGAGAGAAATCATACAGAAATAACATAAAATAAATTCTGTGATCAGAATCAAAGTCTGCAGATTTGCATAACAGGATTCAATTTGCATCCTTTTACCAGATTGTGAGTTTAACCTCCATGTTGCTGCCTGCTTTCTCTCCCCCCCCCCCCGCCACCCCCACTTCCTCTCTTCACTCTCCAGATCAGCAGGCAGCTTTTACCTCTGGCAAGGAAGTTCCTTATCAGCAAAGGAATTAGCAAAACAATTGACTCTCTCTTAAGTCTATGCAAACTTTCCCATGCAAGTTAATTGCTTTGTAACCCTGAGAGAAAGAAACATTTATTTAGCAAGCAATCAACCTCTGCAATAGGAAGAAAAAAGGGAGGAAAGGTGGAAAGCTTTCCAATACTCATTCTCTTTAGAAATGCAATACACATTCCTCTCCTAAGAAAACAGCACTTCGCTGCCCCCACATTATTTTGCCTATACCTGTGGCAGCCGCAAGCAGACAAAGAGCTTGCGTAGTGGTGTTGATGCACAAAGGTGAGCAGGAAATCTGAAAGTCACCGTGGGATCCTTTATTTAGGCCATCTGTAATATCCCGAAGTAGTGAGCAAACTTTGGAGTCCTCCAGAGCCCTTCTTCAAGGGGGGTTGGGGGTCCAGAGGGGAGAAAAATCTGGACATGACAGCAGAGCCCCAAGAAGCACCTGGAGTAGCTCAGGCGCCCCATCCTGACCCCCACCAACTGGAGGACAAGCAGTACAAAGCACTACCTGCTGTTAATGTATTTAAATATGTTTCTTTCATAAAAAGAAGAAAAGAAGCTAGCATTCTTTCAGAGGCTGTTTATTCCATTTCAATGAGCGCAACAAGGGAAGTAACAAAACTAGTAGGTGGCCTCTTTGGAGAGGAGTGTTTAGTGAGAGGAAACCAGCCACCTTTCTCATCGTTGGCTTTCAGGGGTGTCAAACTCAAATTCATCGGGGGCTGCATCAGCAGTTTGGTCACCCTCAAAGGGCCGGTTGTATCTAGGACTATGTGTCCACTCTTTATTATCATAAATTATTGTCACTGCATTCAATTATTACTGTTTTTTTGTAATAATGTAAGTAATAACTAAACATACAAATATTGCCAAACACTGTTTATTACACATATGGCAAACACAAGGCATTAACTTTTTTTTAACTTTTCTGACTAGATGGCTGACATCGTTTTCCTGAGGTCAGTCCATCGATGTCTGGCGTTAGGTCTTGTGCTGTAGCAATCCGCAAAACAGCATGGAGTGATGCGTGATCTGAGCTTGGTCTTGTTCAGATTCATGACTGAAAACATCTGTTCACATAGATAGGTGCTCCCAAACATGGACAGAACACGTGCAGCTTGAAGTCGGAGCTGTGGCATCGAAGCAGGGGGGGAGGAGACGGTAAAAGTCGTCGACTGTCGCATCCTGGAACTTCGCTTTCAGGCTGCTGTTGCACTGAAGTTCTATTAATTCCATTTGAAGGTGATGTGGTGCACTGTCAACATCGATGTTGAAGGGATTGGCAAAGCTGGTAAAGGTTAAGTTTTGTTCTTTAAAGTCAGAAAAGCGTCGATTAAATTCATCAATCAGCAGATTCACTTTGGTACCCAATCGAGCACATGAAAAAGTACCTGGGAATGAGGTTGAGATGCTCTGGCAGATAGGAAAGTGGGCAAGACTGTCTTTTTCAAGCTGTGACTTCCATAGGCGCAGTTTCTCCTGGAAAGCTGTTATTGCATCATACATTGAGGTTATGACTTGTTTGCGGCCCTGCAGCCTCAGATTCAGTTGGGCGAGATGCTCTGTTATGTCACACAACATGGCAAAATCGCACAGCCAGTTTGGATCTGACAGTTCTGGCAAGGGCTTCCCTTTACTTTGCATAAAAAGAGTAATTTCTTGCAAAAGCTCAAAAAATCTCTTGAGAACGGCGCTCCTACTCAGCCACCTTACTTCTGTATGGTATGGCACATCTGTATGTTCCATGTCCACCTCCTTCAAAAATTGTTGGAACTGACGATGATTCAGACCCCGTGCACGCAGAAAATTCACTGTTTTCGTGACTGTGGACATTATGTTATCCAGTTGCAGAACCTTGCCACACAGAGCTTCTTGGTGGATAATGCAGTGATATGTTATCAGCGGCGTGGGGCAATTACTATTTTTCAATTTCTCTTTTAACAGTCCAACCAAGCCATTTCTCTCTCCACACATTGCTGGAGCGCCATCAGTAGTAAGTCCCACCAACTTTTCCCAAGGTAATTTCATTTTATTTACGGATTCCTCCACTGCATTGAAGATGTCCCTCCCAGTTGTTGTCCCATACATGGCAACCACATCCAAGAGCTCCTCACTGACAGACAAGTCTTCCTTCACACCTCTTACAAAAATAGCTAGATGAGCTGTATCAGTATTGTCAGTGCTTTCATCAACAGCTAATGAAAATGCCAGATAACTGCATGCCTCTTCAGCCAACTTTGTTTTACGATCACAGGCTAGGTCCCTGACTCGGTCTGTGATGGTGTTTCTTGACAAGCTGACATTGTTAAAAGCCTGTCTCTGCTCAGGGCACACCTGTTCACATACCTTCAGCATACACTGCTTTACAAATGCACCTTCTGAAAAGCACTTTGAAGCTCGTGCAATTTCTTCAGCCACAAGATAGCTGGCTTTCACTGCTGCATCATTTTTTGCTGTCATTTTTGCAAAAATATTCCGCTGAGAATGCAGGCTACCTTTTAATTCTTGGGCCTTTTGTTGCTTTTCCTGGTGGCTAAGGTTTGCAAATTTGGCTCCATGTTTGGTCTCAAAGTGCCGGCGTAAATTGTATTCCTTCATCACTGCCACTGCCTCATAGCAAATAAGACATACCGGCTTGTCTCTATTAATCACAAACATGTATTCACTTTCCCATCTCTCCTGGAATTGCCTTCCCTCTGCATCAACTTTTCTTTTCTTGGACATTTTTGGGTTATTTGATTGCAGTTTATGGTCCCTATACCACTGTAAAGTGACACGGAAGTGGTCAGTATATCCAAAGTTTACCGCTCAGACTTTTAAGCAGAATAATAAGCAGACCCCCCTCCCCCCCACGCATAACTGATCACAAATACCACCTGAATGGCACCGCCCATCAACTGGGGGGGGCGGCCACCCCATTTTATTTCATTTAAACCCAACCATTACCCCAAGGAGCTAAATGAGACATGCATAGCTTCCCTCCCCACCCCACTTCTAAAAACCCAGTGATGTAGGTTAGATGCCAAGCTCAAGGTCACCCAGGGAGCTGCCTGGCTGAGTAAGGATTTGAACCGTGGTCTCAGCCCAAATCTCCACCCTACACTGGCTCTTTGCCCAGACCAACAGCATTGCCAGCTGGGGCTTCCTGGCAGAGGCCAAGGCCTCACTTAGCAGAATGGTCAGAAGGACACCCCACATCCGGTGGCATTTTGAAGTGTGTATGTGTGTGTGTGTGTGTGTGTGTGTGTGTTTGCATTTATATGTATGTATGTATGTATGTATGTATGTAAATACACACACACAAATATATATACACACATACATATTTATACACACACACCCCATCTCAAGAGCAGCCTCGGCCAAATTAAGCTGCTAAGTCTCTGCAGGTCAAAAACTTAAGGCACCAAGTTCGGAAAGCTATATTTTTATTTTTAAAGGTAGTTAGAAGGTATAGCACCCACGTAGCAGCCCCTGTGTGGAAAGCCGGGTCCAGGCAGGCAAAATAAAGCCACAACGGAAGCCCCGGGAGTGGAGGGGGGGGCATAGCTGTCAAGTTTCGGATTTGAAAATAAGGGATCAGCAGCTTCAGGGGGAAAAAACAGTTTTCTTCTGCCACACATGCCCAGCTCCCCCCAAAACTGACTCCAGCTAAATACATAAAATAGCTAGTGGCAGATGGGGCGGGCGCACGGGCGCGCAGAGAAGCCGGTTCTGGCTGACCATGAGGGGGAACTGCCCAGTGGTCAGAGCTGTGGGACAGAGCTTGCCTCAGGGGCTCTCCTTGGTTGCTGCCACTTCAGGAGGGGCTGCAGCAAGGGGCCGCCTCCCAGGGCTGCTGGCGATGCATCCTGCATGGAGGATGGTGCTCCCCTAAAAGCTCTTTTCACTAAGGACCCAAAGTCCTGGGTGTTGGGCCCTGAGTCCTCTCCCAGCCTTTGGAAGAGCCTGAGGAGGCCTGCAGGTGGATGAGGCAATCCCCGCCACCCCCAGTGCTCTGTTTCCAGCAGGGGACAGACAAGAAGCTCAGAAGCTGGCCATGGGAACCCTAGTGCTCCTCGGTGGTGGACTGCTCCTTTCTATGGGGGCTCCATCCGGCTCCCGTTGGAAGGGCGGCGCTGGCGGGGAGGCTCTCACCCTCTCACCGGCCTTCTGCACGGGCCGCTCTGGCTCTGCTTGCGCTCGCTGCCTTCCATCCGCAGGTCGCTCGGAGCCTGAGTGGACGGGGACGCGCGAACTGCAGGCGACGAGCCAGCCCCTATGAGGGTGCTGGCGGGGATGGGGAAGAGCCGGGCCCCGGGGCGCCCCTCCGCCGCCCGGACAGCCTGAGTCTCTGGGGCGGCAGCAGCATCGCTCGGCAGCAGCAGCATGAAGCGGCCGCTGGCGGGGCCTCCCTCCCGGGGCGCCTTGGGCCTCTTCGGAGGGCAGTCCGGAGTGACGCCTGAGCTGGAGGATGCGCTGATCCCGGCCGAGGAGGCCCCGCCCCCATCCATCCCAGCGCCGACTGCAGAGAACGAGGCGTTAGGGGGCTTGCAAGAGTGCCCTTTGTGCCTGCTGCTCTCGTGCACGAACCGGGAAATGCGGGAGACCAAAAGTATCTGCCATTCTGGCCCCGCGGAGGGGTGGGGGCTCCTGGGCGTTGGTTGCGGGCGGGCGGACTGAGGGTTGGTTGGGGAACAAGGTTCCTGGCGCGGGATCTCCCCCCCCCCCCCGTGCGCGTACTCACCGTGAGTCAACGCCTCCCCGCACTCGAATTGCACCTGGAAGCAGAGCGGGTGGCCGAAGGGGCTCGGGTTCTCCAGCAGCGAAACTCACCTGCCTGCCTTCTCCCTCTTAAGGCCAAACGCCGAAAGCCCACTCCCCGCGCGCCACCGGCTTAACGACGGAGCCACCAATACCCGCGCGGCGATCGGAGACGCCGCAGCCAACCAGAGCTTCGCGCCTCGGCTCCCCCGCCTACTCCTCGCAAGCGGCCACGCCCACCGCTCCCTCCGCCAATCCGCCTTCCCGACTCTGTCCCTGGCGGGAAACAATAAGCGTTCGACTCCGAGTCTTCCTCTCTCCGCTCTGCTCCCTTCCTCTCGTGCGCACTGACCTTGCGGGCCACATGAGAAGGTCTGGCGGGCCGGATTTGGCCCGCGGGCCTTGTCTTTGACACCTGTGGCTTAGCAGGTGGTTAATGCGCAGGTGACTGGATGCAGGATGGCACCCTGACACTGATTAACTCGCCAACCTTGGGCAAATTGCTTAACCTCTCTGCTTTCATTTGCCACCATATGAAACAGGATAATATCACTGAGCTATTGGTGTTTCCGTGCGCTGCTCTGGTTCGCCAGAAGTGGCTTAGTCCTGCTGGCCACATGACCTGGAAGCTGTCTGCGGACAAACACCGGCCTATAGAGCGAGATGAGTGCTGCAACCCCAGAGTTGTCCGCGACTGGACCTAATGGTCAGGGGTCCCTTTACCTTTACCTAACTCCTGGGGTGGGGGTGGGGAATGAGAACTGATAGTGTAGCTCATTATCTATTGCTCCCAGATGTACTTTCCTACACCCTCATGATCAGGGACCCCATTGCTGCTGTTCTTTGGGGAGGCAGACTGTGTTTTCCCAGGGATGAGACTGCGAAGAAACATAAGATGCAATATTCCCCCCCCCCAAAAAAAAACCCACCAGGATTAAACCCTATTTTAGGGTTCGATGTAAGTATATTCTATCCAGTTTCTGCAGCAGTGTGTGTGTGTGTGTGTGTGTGTGTGTGTGTGTGTGTATTTTTTCAATGTGTTTCCCAGCAAATATTTAAATTTGCATTAATATCCCAAAGACATGTTTTTGCAGGGGTTTAACCTAGCAGTTTGAAAGCACATCAAAGTGCAAGTAGATCAATAGGTACCACTGCAGCGGGAAGGTAAACGGCGTTTCCGTGCACTGCTCTGGTTCGCCAGAAGCGGCTTAGTCATGCTGGCCACATGACCAGGAAGCTGTACGCTGGCTCCCTCGGCCAGTAAAGCAAGATGAGCGCCGCAACTCCAGAGTCGGTCATGACTGGACCTAATGGTCACGCGTCCCTTTACCTATAACCTACAATATGTATTTTTAGCTGTGCTTTGGTACATATTTTTTATTATTGGGGGGGGGGAGAACTGCACTGCATAATTGAAGGTAACATGAAAACCAAAGGATCGCTTTTTCCCTGATCTCTGTGTTAGTTCGGGATAGTGCTGCTGTGCCAAAACATCTCTGCCTATTTCCCAGAACAAAACAAAATAAAAAAAATTCCTTCCAGTAGCACCTTAGAGACCAACTAAGTTTGTTCTTGGTATGAGCTTTCGTGTGCATGCACACTTCTTCAGATACACTGAAACAGAAGTCACCAGACCCTGATATATAGTGAGAGGGTGGGGAGGGGTATTACTCAGAGGGGTAATATTTCCCAGAAGTTTTCTTTTCCTGAAAGAGATTCTTCCATTTCCCTGCTTCCTTTTTGGGACACTCAACAATTTCTTTAGAATTTAGCCTTTGTGGAGTTTTGAGCTTACCTTTCTCTTTTTTTTCTTTTAGCAAGGTGGCCAAGGCATCTGTGTGTGTTGCTTTGCACTAAGTATTTCTCCAGCGCTCTGCAGCTTCCCTGGATGTCTACATTTCCTGATCTGAATAAGCCCCTTGAGAGGAGTTACCCAGTGGAGGTTGACTCCCACTCGGTCGCCTTCTTCCTTGCACCCAGTTCAGAGGCTTGCATTGCCTGTCCACTTCCTCCCCTTAGTCTCAGTATTGAGAATTCAAAAAGGAAGAGGAGGAGACCAAACTAGCATTAGTTGGCTCTCCCTGTCACTGGCTCCACCTGCCTTTTGCTCTACCAATCCAAATGGGCACCAGCCTCCAGAGGTGTTATCTCAAGATCAGGGGCGTAGCAACGGGGGAGGCAGGGGGCGGGCCGCCCTGGGTTCCACCCCAGAGGGGGGTGACACTTTTTTTTTAAAAAAAAAAAATTTAAACATTTTTTTTAAAAAAAAATTTAATTTTTTTTTATTTTTAACTTCATTGAAAAAAGAGATAATAGACACACACACAACCCCCCACACCTCACAAAGTGGCACCATCAGAGGGGGGTGACAATTTTTAATTTTTTTAATTTTTTTAATTTTAACTTTATTGAAAAAAAAGAGATAATAGACACACACACACACAACCCCCCACACCTCACAAAGTGGCACCATCAGAGGGGGGTGACACTTTTAATTTTTTTTTAATTTTTCTTTTTTTACATTTTTATTATTATTTTTTATTATTTTATTATTTTAACTTTATTGAAAAAAAGAGATAATAGACACACACACACAAAACCCCCACACCTCGCAAAGTGGCACCATCAGAGGGGGGTGACACTTTTTTATTTTTATTTTTACATTATTATTATTATTGTTGTTGTTGTTGTTGTTGTTGTTGTTATTTATTATTTATTATTTTTATTTTATTTTATTTTAACTTTATTGAAAAAAAAGAGATAATAGACACACACACACAAAACCCCCACACCTCGCAAAGTGGCACCATCAGAGGGGGGTGACACTTTTTTAATTTTTCAAAAAAATTTAAAAATTAAAGTGGGGGGGGGGTGACAAAAAAAAATCCGCCCCGGGTACCACCTGGGCTTGCTACGCCTCTGCTCAAGATGTCCTTTTGCTGGGCTTTGACTGAAGCATGGGCACCTAAGAAGGCTGCAGAGAGTGCACTCCACTGGGGAGATGATCTGCAGAATGAAAGCAAAGAGACTCACAAATGCCCTTTGGCCACGTTGGAAGTAAATACAGAGGATGACATAAGCCCTATACTCCATTCATGGGAATGCCTCCTAAATGTTCTCTCCCTAGTGATATTTTTGAATCCAATTTATTTTCTCATTAATTGATGAATAATGGTTAAAATAAATGCAGGGGGTTTAAAAAAAAATGGTGCAAATGAGCTTAAAGAACCTGGGCCAAACGAATCATGAAACATCCTTAGAGGAAGCCTTGGGGGGGGGGGGGGCTCTGACATGAAAGATATAGACACTTCTTTCTCCCTGCAGACAGGAGCACAGCTTACAAGCAGGGCTCCCATGCTACTGCCACAGCTTCAAAAGAGTCACATCCTTCCTTAAAAGTCAATTTCTAAGTTATCACAGAATTTATTTTTTTATTTTTTTTAAAGTATCCCCCCTGCTTCTAATGCTTCCAAATCGCATTAAGCAGAGCCTGGGCTTCAATATGACCTTTCTACATCACTCATTTTCTCTCTCTCTCTCTCTCTCTCTCTCTCTCTCTCACACACACACACACACACACACACACACACTTTCTTTCCCTTCTCTGAACATGAAGTTGGGGTGGAGAAAAGGAGCAGTAATCTCCTCTGTACAATCTCACTTTGCTCTGATGGCAGGACTGCAACCCGCTGGATAAAAAAAGCTTGGATAAAGCAGAGAGAGACTCTGCTGTTTGCAGCTTACTGTCTCATCACTGTGGCTCTGGTTACAAAGAGTTGTTGGGATTAGAACTGGGGAGCTTCCCTGCAGGCAGAGACAAAATAGCTTGGGCTTAAAGAAACCATGGCAAAATGGCTTGGCCTCTTTTAACTGCTGCAAATCCTCATAGCTGGTGCTTCAGACTTGCATCCATCCTACCAGGCTGAGTAGTCAGGCCACTGAAGAAAATATCCACTTCAGGAGTGTGGCACCTCAACCCAAAATACAGCCCTCTGGGGCCCTTGGGACTAGTCCCATGCCCTCACCACCACCCTCTTTCCCGAGGTCACACCCTTCACCAGCCCTGCTTGGCACCCTCCTTGGCTAGGAGTGTGGAAACTCGCCTGCTGTAGAAAGGTGTCATTCACATCCATCACTTCACCCACTTCTGCCTCTGTCCCACCCCTGGCAGGTGCCCAGAGAGTAAGGCTTCCCTGCACCTGAGCTACATGGCCAACCAGCCACAATAGCCAAGTAGAGAGTCCAGGCTGAGAGGCCACACTCTGCTTGGGTGCTCCCTAGCCAACGACTGCAGGACATAGGCTGCTGGACAAGCATCCTGGAACTTGAGTCTCCAAAAAGGATATTTTAAAAGTCCCAAGTGATACTAGCCAGCCAACATCTGCTACGCCACCTCTCCCCATCTGGAAAAACCCCTCACATTTTCATCTGATGACTCCAAGGTGTTTCTGACTGGGGGGAAAGCCGGGGGCAGAAATACACAAGCACAAACTCTGTACATGCTCAGAGGCACCATTGCCACCTTTTCATTACATCACAAGTTACTGGGCAGGACCCTAGCACTGAGCACCAGTCATTCCTCCCATCTCCTCCCCCCTCTTCCCCATCCTGCTAGCACTCAAGACTCACCTGCTGCCGCTACTCTGGCTTTGGCTCCCAGTGGTGCCCTGGTGAGTGAATGACATCCTCCAGACCCTCCCAGGGTCCTTTTTTTCCAGAGACATCCCTGATTTAGAGAAGCCGTCCCGGTTTCTGATTTGATCCTGGAATGTCCCAGTTTTCCTTAGGATGTCCCTATTTTCATTGGATAAATGTTGGAGGCTATGGAATTATCTGACTCCTGAGCTGTCTGAAGGCAGCCCTGTATAAGGAAGTTTTTTTAAAAAAAATGTTTAATGTTTTATTATGTTTTTATACATGTTGGAAGCTGCCTAGAGTGCTGGGGCAACCCAATAAGATGTGTGGGGTGTAAATAGTAAAATTATCATTATGGAACAGGACTTCTCTATTTTCGTTTCTTTTTTTCTTTTTTGACAACGTACAGTGATACCTCGAGTTACAAACACTTTTGGTTACAAACTCCACTAACCCGGAAGTAGTACCTCAGGTTGAGAACTTTGCCCCAGGATGAGAACAGAAATCACGTGCTGGCGACGCGGACCTCCAGAACAAATTAAGTTCGTAACCCGAGGTACCACTGTAATAATCATAAATAAATAAGAATAAAAATGAGCAGCCCACCACTGAGACCATTCCATTGTAACTATCCAGCCTCCCAAAATTTCAACACCTCTTGCAATGGTTTGACCCCTTTCCATTTTAACAGTACAAATTCTTCAAACACCCTCCATATCTCCTCAAAACCATTTCTCCTGCGTATTCCCTGTCTTGCCTTAATGGCACATGTTAATTTATCATTAATAGCTCTATCCCACACCTCTTTATACCATTCTTCCATTTTATATTCTGCTTGCCCCTTCCACTTCCAATTTGTGCAGCTGTCAATACATTTGTGAGCAAGTCCTTCATAGCCTGCAAACCTTCCACCATATCGTAAATTGATAATAATGTTACCTCTGGATGTCCCTATTTTCATCTGAGAAATGTTGGAGACTATCAGGATGCCCTGATTTCAAGTCAGAAGTCATAATGGCTTTACTAGTTCCGGGACCATCCTGGCAAAATTGGGGCAGTTGAGGGGTACGCCTTAGGGGTGTTCCCACTTTACACTTAATGAGCGTACAACCTCTGTACCTGCATGCACAAGAGTTGAGCTGCACACATCAGCAAGTGTGAGCTCTTCCCACAAGCACTTGTGCATGTGCAGAGGCAGTCTTCCCCCCTGTGTTTAGTGTCATGTGTGAGCGAGTCTTGGGAGTCCCTTTTCCACCCCTTAGGAGAGGCTTGGGACTCCTCTTTCTCCACAAAGGGGCCTTGAAGTGCTTCTCAGTGCTTCCCTTTTGTGCTGCCATTCCTACACCACCAAGCCAGGGCAAGGAAAAGCCTGTGGGTTGAAGGCCTGTTGGTCCCCAAAGTGTTCACTTACTAGGACTGTGCATGGGTTTCCCAATTCACTCTAGAGTCTGGTACTTTGGAATGGCCCCAATACAATCTGGAAAGGTCCAAGCTACTAGATGTGACCTGGATCCAAGTGTTGGGGGCCTTGCCCAGTCTTGCAGGTTTGTTTTTTGGGGGGAGAAGATGTGCCTTTCCTTCTCCCACCCCACTCCCAATCCAACCATATGCTTGATCCAGCCTTTAAACCCTAATTAAACATGTGGCTAATTGGAGGGAGAAGGTGCACATGCCCCGTGCCTCCTTCTCTCCCTACTTGCCACCAGAGCACCCACCTTCTGACAGCCTCAAATTGCCCCCAAGTGGACCTGATCTGACCTGGGGTGATCTGAGGCTGCATTTGACCAGATGCCATGCACAGCCCTTCCAGCTGCATCCACACTGCTTCTTCCATGGGCGCAAGGGGAGGGCAGTGAAGAGCTAAGAGATGTCCCACTGAAGATGGAGCAAACGGTAATAGGCCTGCAGCTCTGCCCTTTGCCTCAGATGCAGCAGAGGTCTGTTGCCCATAGCCCAGTGCTCCCTCCATCTAGGTGCAGATTAAAGGCCTTCCCTGCACTCTGACTCTCTCAGTGTAGCTCGGGAACAAGAGGTAATGGTGCAAAATATTAAGCAGGGATGTTTGCCTAGCCAAATACCTCTGTTTTGAATTTCACCACCACAAAGTGCTTGATTTTCGTTCTAACCCAGCAAGGCTCTGCTTATTGTCCTAAGTACACAGTAGGACATCCTTGAGTTTCTTCTTCTTTAAAAGAATCATGCTTCAATGCATGCCATTTGCTTTCATTAACAGCCAGCTCCACCACACCTGAGCCTCTTGAATATTAAAGCTCAACCTCTGTGCCTCCCCCCACCACCACCGACCACAGATCAGCCTTTGGCATCAAAGGTGCTGCCTTTTTTTAATGAGAGCAGGTGAACAAAAGTGAAGGGCAGAGCTAGAGTGGGAGGGATGTGTTTTCAGCAGTGATTCTGAATGGGTACTTGAATCTCCTGTGTCTGCAAACCAAATTAAAGAGTCGCATTCAACAGAGCACGCATTCAAGCTTAAAGATGGCTCTTTTGCATTTTCCATGTTGCATCCACAATGTTCAGAGGTGACACAGTAAGGACTCATAATGATGCTACTCTCATAAACTATCTTTGCAGGACTGGGAGAGGGAACTTTACAAGCCTGAAGTCTACATTCCCTCGTGGGGAACCTTCCAGGGATTGTGTGCCCCCAGTGTGGTTAGGGGTCAAAGGGGGCAGAGCAATGGATGTGGCTCTAACCTTTCTGCAGGAGACTGCAGACCTGGGAAACATGATTGATTGATTGATTTCATTGGCTGGACTGAGAGGCAGTGACTGACCCCCAAGCTCACCCAGTCAGCTTCATGGGGATATGAACGCTGGTCTCCCAGGTCCTTGTCCAGCCACTACACCACACTGGAAAGCTGCATTTTCACAGTTCAGAGATATGTTCCAGCCAAGCAAAAGCACTGGAGGAGGGTGCAGAGCCGGGCCAGCAAGGGGCAGAGCCTGGGACAGTCCCAAGCAGGGAGAGTGGAGAAATGCAATTCAGTTCTCATGTAAAGGCAAATGGACCTAATTTTCACTTTCTGAAGCAATAACGTGAACCAAACTGCCACTGACCTTTGAAAATTGCACTTCGTCAAATTTTGCAATGCAGTTCTCCAGCCAACTAATATGTACAAAAAATGCATACACTAGGGTAAAATATGTACAAAGATATATTGGTGAAAATAGCATGTAAATCCACTTTATTCTAGAGGAGCGCTTTGTGGAAATGCCTATATCAGGAAGAAATTGCATACAGTCATATACATATTAGGATAAATTTGCAGTAAGATGCTGGTGAATTTCCATGAGGGTTTTTTCAGCAAAATCAGTGGACTGTTGTGGAAATGTGGAGAACCAGAATATGATGATTTGGCAACCCCATACGGCGATGGCAAACACTGGCAACGCTTCTTTGTTGTAACTGATCAGTCTGGAGAAGCAAGCAGGGCTTTGGCTGAGGGGAAACAGGATGACGCTATGAGATCTTGCACAGCTCAGCCTTGTCTGCTAGGAGAAGGCAGGAGACTGTAGAGCAGAGAGCATCCTCCCTGGGCTCTTCAAGCTGGGTGGGGAGGCCTTGCTCCTTAAACTGGTTTTCCTAGCTCTAAACAAACCTCAGAGCTTTGTGGTTTCCACACAATCAATCATTCCCCCCTCACTCTTTCTCAATTATTATTCTCTTCTACTATCCAACCCCCCCCCCCCACCTTCCAGTCTCTATCAACAGCTAATGAAACAGGCAGGGAGAGGCCCAATCCGTACAGTAATTAAATTTGCTTAACGGGTATTCAGTTCAAGTAATGAGAAGTTTAATTCAATGATTAGCTCTCCTTTTCATTAATTAAAAATGAAACAATAGCACAGCAGCAGCAGCAGCAGCAGCAGAGGGGTGGGCTGGTCCGCTCATTGCAGCAGGGACCGGGGGCAGGAAAAGGTGGCTGTAGACATTGCCAGGTGTCCCAGAATGAGTGTGCAGCCAAACAGGTGCGAGATTAGATGGGCCTTTGGGCTGCTCTTCATATAAGAACAGAAGAAGAGGCTGACTGGATCAAGGCCCATGGGGCCAGCATCCTGCTCCCACAGCCTGATGCTCTTACGGGAAACCCTTAAGCAGGAGATAAGCACAACTCCACTCTCCCCACTTGGGATTCCCAGCAACTGGCATGCGGAATCAGAGGTGTCAACTCCCTGGGGCCCTGGGTGCCCAAGCACCCACAAATTTCACTGCTAGGGCCAGGCACACTGCATAGCACCCAAGGCCCTGGGCACCCAGAGTCACAGGGCCAAGCTGGCACTCCTATTTGGAATCATAATGCATCTGAGAGTGGAGGGAGAATCTGGCCATTGTGCCTAGAAGCCAGTGATATGCCAGTCCTCCTTGAATTTGTCTAATCCTCTTTTAAAACTATCCATGTTTCTGCCTCATGTGGGAACAAATTCCATGGTTGGTTGGTTGGTTGGTTTGTGTGCTTGTTTGTGCGCTGCAAGGATACCACACCCGCCAAGTGTTCCAGAAAAAACAGGACATCCCATTTTTTCATGTGAAATTGTGGCAAAGAAACTGCTTTATTGGGGGGGGGGGTGAGATCACAGCACAGGCCACGTGACTTGCCTGGGAGCATGTGTTGGAAGATGCACATCCCAGATTTTTATATGGGGGAAAAATGGACTCTATGTGATATTCTACCTTTTTCTCCATGGAGTTCAAGGTGGCTTACATGATTCTCCCCCTCCTCAGTGACTGGCTGAAGATCACACCCAGTGAACTGCATGGCTGAATTCAAACCCTGGTTTTCTTGGTCTTAGTCTGATACTCTAATCACTACACCACAGTGGCTCGCACTGTGTGAAGAAGTAATTTTGTCTGTCCCAAATCTTCCACTATCCAGCTTCATGGCCTCAAGTTATTATCTTGTGCTCAGGAGAGGGCATATATTGGTTTTATCCAACTCCAGAAAAGTATACTGAATTTAAATGCTTTTAACTATACTTTTGTATCTTGGCTAGATGGGGATAGGGTTGCTACTAAACCGTTCATAACTTACAGTGGCATAGTAACAATGTGAATGTGTTGCCTGTCCACAGGCAACCAAGAAACCTTCCTGCACTAAGAGAGGAAGGGATGCATAACTGACGCAGCAGCAAGAAACAGTGTAATGTCAGCTGTGCTTGTGGGCTTGACAGCATTTTGCACCCAGGGTTCTCGTATGTTTCATGAGCATCATTAGATACTTTCAAATCCTTCTACAGCTGATATGGAGCTGCACCTATGACCAGTGGTGGCTGGGGCTCAGTGAGACTGGGAGGGCATCAAGCAGGGGGCCAACAGGGGGTGGAGCCAGAGCTGATGACAGGCAGAGCCAACTAATTTTCATTTTGTCTTCTACTTCTTCCCTGCTAAGTTCTACATGGGCAACATGGAAGCAGGAAGGTGAGAGCTGAAGGTTGATAGAGAAGTGCACCATTTGCCCTAGTGAACCAGCTTCCAATGCCCGGTTCACAAGTGATTCTTGGGGGAGACTTCAACGCGCGGATGGGGAAGTCCGATGATGAATTACAGTGGTACCTCGACTAGCGAATAACTCGCCCAACGTATTTTTTGCCTAACGAAGGATCGTGGCGGCTGCGGGATAACGAATTTCTTCGCCTTCCGAATCGGAAGCTGAGGTTTTTGTTGTTGTTTTTTTGGTACAGGTCACATGGAAGGGGAGAGAAGGCGGGACTTCGCTCCAGCAGCCATTTTGGTTGGAGCGGAGCCCGGAGCAGCTGGAGGCTGCTGCTTCTTCTCCTCCTTCCTCGTCATGGCGGCGGTTTGAATTTTGGCGCGGGGTTTTTATTTTCGGGCCGTTTTGGCCCAGCGCGGCTTTTTGCCACGTCGGGGGTGCCCCGCGCGGCTTTCTACCGCGTTGGGGAAGCCTCCCGCACCATTTTTTCCTTGCCGGGAGAGCCCGGCAAGGTTTTTTTTCTTCGGGCCATTTTGGCCCAGCGCGGGTTTTTATTTTAAAAACCGGCAAGGGTTTTTATTTTCGGGCCGTTTTGGCCCAGCGCGGGTTTTTGCTGCCTCGGGGGCGCTCCGCGCGGCTTTCTGCCACATCGGAGAGGCCCCCCGCACCATTTTTTCCTTGCCGGGAGAGTCCGGCAAGGTTTTTTTTCTTCGGGCCATTTTGGCCCAGCGCGGGTTTTTGCCGCTAGCACCCCTCGGCTAGCACCCCTCGGAGCCGCCTGCAAAAGAAGAAGAGCTGCGGGAGCCTGGCCACCCACCTCGAAAAGGTAAGTGACCCCCGATTTCTCTTCCCATAGGAGCGCATTAATCCGTTTTTAATGCATTCCTATGGGAAATCGCGTTTCGACTAACGTATTTTTCGCGTAACGAATGCCCATTCGGAACGCATTAAATTCGTTAGTCGAGGTTCCATTGTATATAACAAATACCAGCTACACCCCCCTGAGGCGGATCAGGATCTGACACATACGCCCCTTATTAGATGCTTTAAAGATATAAAAGCAAATTTCGCAGGTTTATGTCTAGCAACGACTACTAACAAACTAAATCTGTATGTTGCAAATGGCTCATTTATTTCAGATCACCCGGGAGAATATACACATCTTTACGGAAATAGAGCCTCAACATTGGATTGCTTTGTCATCTCGAGACCCTTATTGGCACGGGTGGAGACCTTTAGGGTATTTCCTTATATTAATAGTGACCATCTACCTATTTACATTCAGATAACGCTTGCTGCCCAGAAGCATCATCCGGAGACACAAAGTATAAAAATGGCATTCCCTCAAATGGAAATTAAATGCAGGAAAAAGTGGACCACTAAACTAGACCACCAGTTAAAGCAGGCCCTAGCCAACAAATCTCTTATCAGGTTGAGACAGCAACTGATGTCATCAGACCATGAACATAATCCAGTAAGGACCTATGAAAATCTGGTTCGGGAATTGCTACCCTACTTTAGGTAGTGATACTCAATCCACTGCAAAAATTGCTGCTCCTATATCCCGACCGTGGTTCGACAAAGACTGCATTAAGGCCAAAGAAGCCCTCATGTCGGCATATTCAAATTTCAAAACTAATGTTTCAGCATCACCACATATAAGTTTAATACGAATATCTGAGCTTAAAAAACACTATAAAAGTATCCTGAAACAAAAAAAGAAGGCGGCAATGGTAGATCTATGGGGCTGTCTTATTCAAGCTGCTAAGCTCAAAAAATCGACAATATTTTGGCAAATCATATCCAACAGCTGGAATAGACATCCAAATTCAGAAATATATATTACTCCGGAGAGATGGGAACTGCATTTCAGGCAAATGTATGCAGATCCTGATTTTGTTGAGACTTCTGACGCGTTGAATTTGAAAGAGCTTCCAGAATGGAATCCAGTTACTATGCTAGATATAGATTCCCTATTGTCCAGATCTCGGGTGGGGAAAGCGGCAGGCGAGGATTTAATCCCTCTAGAACTGATCAAGGAAAACAAAGAATGGTGGTGCCCAATATTAGCATCATTATTTACGTACATTGATAGCACAGGACACATTCCAAAAGACTGGGGGTAGTCATTATAATTCCCATATATAAAAAAGGGAGTAAGTTTGAACCAGGAAACTATAGGCCAATAAGCCCACTTAATACTGTGAGTAAACTGTATGCTTTTCACCTTAAAGACAAATTACAGGAATGGCTTGAGGTGGAGTGCCAAATTGCTGACGAACAGGCAGGTTTCCGAAAAGGACGAGCGACCACAGACCACTGTTTAGTTCTACAACATATAATTGAGAAATAATAGCCAATAAATCCTCTTCTCTGTTAGCGGCCTTTATAGACCTAAAAACTGCTTTTGATTCTATCTTGCGAATTAAGCTCTGGGAAAAGTTGGAATCCTCATCAATTGATCCCCGCCTATTCCATCTTATACGATTGTTATACACGAACACAAATCTCATGGTGCGCTGTTCCCAGCAGGCCATCTGACACACCGGGTGCCCATCCAGCGGGGAGTCAAGCAAGGATGTGTATTAATCCCCTTATTGTTCAATTACTTATGTTATATCAAAACTATCGAAACCAGACTTCCACCCACCCAAACTGGCAGATAGGACAATATCCATTCTTCTAAATGCAGATGATGCCCTGATCCTACCCAGGACTCCAGTTGGGTTACGTCGGGCGCTTCGGTCTCTAGCTGAATTTTGCCAAGAGACTCATCTTATCATCAACTACCAAGAGACTAAAGTAATGTCTTTTGCTAAACGTCCTAAGATTCAAACGTGGAGTATAAACGGACAAAGAATTGAACAAGTTCATTGCTTCAAATATTTAGGCATAGTTTTCCACAACAAGGGCCTAAAGAAAGCCCATATAACTCACGTAGCGGCTGAAGCCCACAAGTCCTCCTCAACAATTTTAGGTTTTTTTAAGATCCAACGGTACACATTATATACCTGTAGCATTAAAACTCTATGAGGTGAAGGCACTGGCTCAACTGCTCTACGGGGCTCAACTCTGTGTTCCTCCACCAAATCTAACCCTACTTGAAAGGGTCAAACGCAGCTCTGCGGTTAGAAACAGGAATGATCCGTGTGGAGGCCGGAGTCTGGATACAAGCTTGTAACCTTTGGCTGAAATTACACCTCAACCCACAGGGCCTGGCCCCGCTGATACTGAAAGATAATCATCAATCCTCTTGGAGCAGAGCCATGAAAAATAAGTTGCTGTATTACATGAGAAGTTCAGACGGATCCCTTTAGGTGACAGACTTTGCCCGTGCAACTTTGGAGAAGTAGAGACTATTGATCATGTACTCTTACGTTGCTCCTTTTACAGGGACCTACGAAATGAAGTTATTTCAAAGATACTTGACGAGTTACCTGGACACTCTGAAGAATTTTACACAAAAAGGCTCCTCTCAGACTCCAACCCAAATGTCACCGCCATGGTGGCAAAATTCTGTGCTAATGCTATTAAAATCCGGTCCGCACATATTGGAGGCATTCTAATAAACTCTTAAATTGAGCTAGGAAAGATCCTGAGATATCGAATGTTTTTAATTTAAGTAGCATAGTAAATAATCTATTATATTGCATTCAATGGTTTGACGATGGCTAATCCTTTTTAGATAATTTATTTCAGTTTATATTTACAATTTTTATTCCAACGATGTTATGGTTATTTGTTGTGCTGGTCGCTGGTCGTAATAAAGAATGATTGATTGATTGTGCTGCAGCTTCCAGAGGCATGGAAGCTCTTTGAGAGTAATAAGGTTGTCATCACCATTTCTGTGGACACTGTCTGCATTGTCAGGTGGTTTGCAACCTGTCTTTCTCTTGTGAATAGGAACCCAGAAAAGAAAGGAAGCTGTGTTGGTCCATTAGAAGAATTCCAAATTCCACAGTTTGGGAATATTCATGTTAGGTCCAACCAAAATGTCTCAAACTAGCATGCAAGCCTTGGAGTTCTCCAGAATTCAACATCCAGCTTGATTTAAAAGTTCTGAACAATGCAAAAGCCTTAAGCTGAGGTTTTTTGCATTCTCCAAATCCAAGTTTCAATCTGTTTTTAGTTTATTGTTATTTTAACTTTTGGAAAGCCTTAAATGATTACTGCTATTTGTACTTATTGATGATTTCATGGTTTTATCTTTTTTGTAAACTGCTTTGAGTTTGCGATTGTTGCTTTTATACAATCAAGCAGGGGCAGCAAAGGATGTCCACCACTTGTATGGGCAAAAACTATGGCTGAGGAACAGTCGTCTTAACTGGACCAAAGGACTGGATTGCCCAACTTCATGCAGGGGCAGGGACAGAGCAAGGGGGTGCGTTGGGGGAAGGCCGCCCCGGGTGCCACCCTGGAGGGGGTGACACTCGGTGCTCCCCCCCCCCCCGCAATGCCCAAGCCGAGCCCTGCCACCCGGTAAAAAGCCTCGCTCGGTGGCTTGCTCGCTCACCTGCTTTGCTTCTTCCTGCTCGGGCAGAGGTGAGGGGTGGGCCAGGGAGGGGCGGCTGCTGATGCCCCTCCCTGGCCTGCCCCTCGCCTCCGCCCACAGCCCGAGCAGCAGGAAGAAGCAAAGCACCGAGCGGGTAAGTGAGCAAGCTGCAGAGCGAGGCTTTTTACCGGGCGGAAGGGCAACGGTGCCTCCCAAGCCGCCTGGTAAAAAGTCTCGCTCCGTGGCTGGCTCGTGGCAACCCGCTACGTAGCACGCATGTACAGCGTCGCTACATAGCGACACCCCCACCCCCGGGTGCTCCCGGGTTTGCCGCTCTGGGTGCCCAAGCAGCTAGCTCCGCCGCTGTGCAGGGGTTGTCATTCTTCATTGTTGGGAAATGTTTTGGCATCAGAGAACAGAATGGATACTTCTGTGAGTTTTTGTTTTTAGTTTTATTACGACTCACGACTCAAAAGATTGATGATGTCCTGCGTTTTTCGATGGGGTAAGATACAGGCCTGATCTTTGTCTATATAATTAGGAGGCACTTTGTTTAGTCTTGTTGCAAAAATTGCAGTAAATATTTTACAAGCATTGTTTAATAATGATACAGGCCTGTAAGAAAAGGCAATTGATGGGTCTTTTGTTCGTCTTTGCTATTACCACAATACTGGCTGTCTTCCAGGATTTTTGGATGTTTCCAGTACATAAACATTAGTTCATTGCATCAGTTAGTGGCTTGGCACTATTATAACAGTTGTTCTGCACAAGTAGGTTATTCTTTGTACAATCAACTTTTTTTAAAAAATTGTTCTTATATTTCCTCCATTGTTATTACTTTCCTAGTTCCTTAGAGTCAATAATAACCACACCTCCCTAGTCAGCCACTTTGATGACATATCTTGCCTGATCTTTTGCAGGTTCTTGCAAGAGCCATTTATTTATTTAAAATATTTACAGCCCCCCTTTGTGAGGAAAACTCACTCAAGGTGGCTTTTACAATAACAGTTAACAATCAAAGAGAATATTATACAAAACTTCCCATGAAACTCACCACACAGTAATAAAACCAGCAATAATAAATCCAGCCTATAAGCTAAAACATATTCCCCCCCCCCCCCGCTACCCTCAACCTATCATCAGTGAAGATGGATCCCAGGGATGGTGAGACCTCCTAGTAACCCTTTTGACCAACAGTGAGGAACTTATAGTTGACAGACCTAGTTTGATCTAGCAGATCCCATGTGACCTCAGCAGGCCTCCCCATATTGTTTTGGGGAATGCAAATTAGGTAAGTTCATATTTACATGCAAATAATGCTGAATTTCTTCCCCAGCCCTAGTGAGAGACACCAAAGGTGAGGACTGCCACTCTCTCCATGTGGCTTTGCCTGTTCAAAAACACCAAAAAGTAGCAGCTTTCTTTTGCAAAAGTTGACAAGTTTAAAGTGAGTCCACAGTGTAATGCAGCAGCAACAAAAAGGCCAATGCTATTGAAGGCTGCAACCACAGATGCCTAGTGTCCAGACAAGGAAGTAATAGTACCACTCTCTTCTGCCTTGGTCAGACCACACCTGGAGTCCAGTGTCCTATTCTGGGCACCACAATTGAAGGAGGATTTGACAAGCTGGAACGTGTGCAGAGGAGGGCAACCAAGAGGATCAAGGGTCTAGAAACAAGTCTTATGAGGAGCAGTTGAAGGAGCTGGGGGTGTTTAGCTTGAAAAAGAGAAGACTGAAAGAAAATATGATAGCCATCTTCAAATATCTCAAGGGCTGTCATGTGGAAGATAATAATAATAATAATAATAATAATAATAATAATAATAATAATAATAATAATAATGTATACCCAGCCAGATGGGTACCCAGCTGGTGAATAATTTATTCACCAGCCACTCTGGGAAGCTTACATCAAAATATTAAAAATACGGTAAAACATCAAACATTAAAAACTTCCCTAAAGATGGAGCAATCTTGTTTTCTCCTACTATGGAGGGTAGAATTCAAGGCAATGCCTTCAAGTTACAAGAAAGGAGATTCTGACAAAATATCAGGAAGAACCTTCTGACAGTAAGAACTGTTTGACAGTGGAACTGTCTCCCTTAGGAGGTTGAGGTTTTTAAGCAGAGGTTGGGTGGCCACCAGTCATGGATGCTTTAGCATTGCAGGGGGTTGGACTAGATGACCCTCGGGGTCCCAACTCTACAATTCTATGATTTATCTATTTAGCAGTGGGATTCATTTTTCAGTGGGAAAAATCAGTCAAGATGCTAATCATGTGCCTAGAGAATTTAAAATATTGTTATCCCACCTTACAATCACCTGGATTCCCAAGGTGGCTAACAACAGAGAAACACGAATCTCATCTGTATAAAGCACAGTGATGGGCAGTAAGATAAACAGATCCTGGGTCCGTTCAATGGCAGCAATAAGCAACAGATTGAAAGGGTGTTGGGTGTCTTTGGGTGGACGGGGGGAAGCAACTGTCTTGAGTTGTTTTCTTTTAAAAACTTAATTGAGGGGGGGTCAGGTAAGATATAAAGTGGCATTAAATGGTGGGCCTCAATTTCCCTTGAGATGCCACCACTGCAGAGGCATCCAAGGATATTCTTGTCATTGCGCTAAACCTGCTGTTCTACCCAGTGCTACATGTTTAGGGGGCCTCTCGTTTTCCTACTCATATTGAAATACTGACCCTTAATGGGGCCAAACTTAGATTCACAAAGAAAAGAACCAAGTTCCCTCTCCCTCCGTCCTGGAGAAGAGCTTCTCTTTGGCATACAGAAGGTCCCAGGTTTATTCCTGGCATCTCCACGTAAGGACTGGGGAAGACTCCCTTTCTGAAACCTGGAATGCTGCTGCCTGTCAGTGTAGACATCATTGATCTCGAGGGAGCAATGGTCTGACTTAGTAGAAGGCAGCCTCCTACGTTTCTCCCCTTTCAGATCCTTTCCACCACACACACACAGTGTGGTGCGGGGCGGGGGAGAAAACTGTGGGGAAATCATTTCCAGAGGACTTGTCTGAGGAGAATTAAGGCCTGTGAGCTACAGTCTCTGCTCACAAGCCTTGGCACAGGGCAGAGCCTGCCAAGCCGAGTGCCTTTCCACTCTGCTGCTCACGCAGGCTGACTGCGAGACGGAAGAGGCTGCCTCTCCAGGAGCCCGAGGGGGAAATCTCAGCTTGGCCCCTCCGCCACTTTCATTTTCTCCTTTACAAGCATATTAGTGGAAGCTGGAAGCGTGAGAGAGGAGCAGCAAGCTGATTATGCTGCTAAATAAAAATTAGGTTTAAGGCATAGCATTATTGTCTCTTTGCAATTAGGGTGGTTTGGGGGTGTTGCATTAAGCACTTCTTTTATTTGATCTTAAATGGCAGCATTGTTTTCTTGAAATACTCTGCCCTGGGACGTTATGGTGAAGGGGGGGGGGTAAGAAATCCTAGAGATACATACTAAATAAATAGAGCAAATGTTTTCTTCCTCTCCATCCCGTCCTGTCACAATCCTCCTTCCTCTTTTGCTTCTTTTTCAAGGCCCTCACCTCACAGAGTCTTACACAGGGCCTGGCCATCCATCCATCTAGCCAGGGGCTGTCTGACTCAAAGTAGCTCTATGGTATCATGGACGAGAGAGAGAGAGAGAGAGAGCTTTTAAAATGGAGGTGGTGGGCATTGCGCTTTGGATCTTTTGTATACAGAGCTAGTGCCTTTCCACCATGGTCCCTTCCCACAGTCACCACTTGAACTGTAAGCTCCTTGAGGCGTTACAGCAGCGGGAGAATGGCTCAAGAGTCACATTATCTTCTGAACAGCCTTCCAGCGGCTGAATGCCAGTGGTGGGAGGAGCCAGGGGTAAATTGGGGTGTGTGTGTAATAAATTGTATATTTCCACAGTAGAATGGTTTCTGCACACCCAGCCACCCACCACCTTCCATCTGGACAAGCAGGAAGCCTTCTCAGAACAAGGGAAAAATTGTTTCATTCCAGCCAGGCAAAAACACTCAGGGGAGGTGCAGGCAGGATGGGCAAGGGCTCTGACCTGGAGAAAGTCCCAAGTGCCAGAGAGAGAAGCCTGGAGGGCTACATTTCTTCCCTGATTCTGAGATTCCCCGTCTCTCACAGCCACTTGGAGTCATCCATAGTTTAATTTTGCTTTTCTGCATCTGGGACAATTTCTAAAACAGGATTGCAACACCTTCTTGTTAGTCCACCTGTCTTGGATTTTTTTCTTTTTCTTTTTTGACTGCAAAAATAAGTTATGCAGCTTGGTTCCTCCACACTCACCCCTCTTGCCAATGAATTTTTATGCTATTCTGCTCAGGGTGCTTCTCTTAAAAAGAAGAACAAAACAAACCCAGAAAACACCAGCAACAGCAAAAGAAAAAGGGAAAAGGGAACAGACCATGTCCGGAAGATATTTGGCAGAATAAAGATCTGCTCTCATCCTTGTCCCCTCCATCATTCCACATGGCAGTGTCAGCTCTCAGCAATAATGCCTATCTTTCGTTACCTTGTTAACTGCTTGGCAATGGAGCAGCAGGTGGGGGGGCAAAATTCATCAAGAGGATTTCCCAGTGGCCATCTGCCTGGGGAGGCCAGCAGGATTGAGAGAGGGGCATATTCACAGCCCAATTGTGACCATTCAGGCACCTACAGTACATCCCTTGGATCTGGAAACAGATGATAGTAGGGGAGGGGAACCATAGGCCCTGCAGGCCACAGAATGTGGTCCTCTGGACTCCCCCCTGGCCACAGCCCTTATCGACAGGCTATGCCCCCACCCCCAGATCAATCCTGCTCTTTCCCCCTTTTCTGCCTCCCCCTGGTGGGATCTTCTTTATTCGTTCATTTTATTCATCCCTCTCCGGCTCCCCCTTTTGGCCTCACAATGACCCTGTAAGGTAGGTTCAGCTGTGTCCCAGGGCTACCCAGCGAGCTCCGAGGCTGAGTGAAGATTTGAAGGGGGTCTCGCAGAACCTGGCCCAGGAGTCTAAGCACAGCACCACAACTGGTTCTTTGTCTCCAAACTGTGATGGTGCCTCTTGCTTCCCTGGATGAGTGTGTGTTTGTGTGTGTTTGTGTGTCAGAGAGAGAGGGAGAGGGAGGAAAAGGTTTCCACACAGAGAGACTTTTGCATGGCTGGAATGCCAAGGTAAAAGTCATGTCCATTTACCTCTGGCCATGCGGCCCCCAGAAGGTAGCCCATGGGGGAATTTGGCACTCGTTCTGAAAAGGGTTCTCCAGGCCCATCCTTTGCATGCATGGTGTGACAGCTGCTCGCCCTCCCCTAATTTCATTGTCCCATTCATTTTCATCACAAAGGCATCTTCCACTATTCATTCATTTAGACTCGTTCCTTACATTTGGTTTCATTCTTTTTTGGGTAGTTCTGCTGCTGCTGTTTGTAGCAGCAGAGCAGGTTCCAGCAGCTATTCCCGTCAGCTGCCATATCATTTCTCCAGGATGTTGCACTCATCCAGCATGACACCTCAGGTCCACTGGCAAAATAAAATGCTCTACTCAAAGCAGCCTCCAAAACTGGCACCAGATGTTGTTGGAGGCCAACTCCCATCGGCCACAGACAGTCTGGTCAGGAATAATGGGAGCTGGACTACAGCAACATCCCCATTCCTGACTTATACCGTTTCCCTGAGTGATATAGCCGCACTGGAGAGCTTGGGAAGAATCCACAGAGACATTTTATCTGACCTCAAAGCTGCACAGGTCGTGCCCTCTAGAAGTTGAGTTTTGGTTCACCATCTTGATTCAAAATGGCAACCAGAGTCCAAACATTGACAACCACCCCACACCAGGATTTGGCAATATCTCAAGAGGTGGCTGAAACTATGTCAAAAATAGTTTCTATGCCAAAGTGATGCTTCTGCCTGCCGTATTTATTCAAAATGGCACCCAGTGTCGGAACAGCAACGATGTCTGGAGACCCTGGTGCCAAGTTTGCTGATCATCTCTCCAGAGGCATCCAAATCTATAGAAGCCAAACCGATACAGCGGTGGAGCATATACTCCTGCTGCCTGGGGTGGGCGCACAAGGTGCCCCCCCCGCGGGGTGTGTGGTGTGGAGGAAGCCTGTTGCATCTGACCTGGCCAGGCACGAGTATGCTGCCTTGACCACACCCTTGCGTGGTGTTACCCAGGAGAGGCATGGCAACACTGCCACCGCCCCTGGATCAGGCTGCTCGTGCCAATGGGTGGGCATTTGCATGCTGGGTGGAGCATAGAGGGTGATGCTCTTCACCCTCCGAACTCACCCAGCCGTGTGCATCCGGGCAACGGCCCCCCTGGTACCTCCCACGCTATGCCAGTGAATGGACAGACAACCCGCTTCCCAAAATATATAGTAGATAGGCCGGCAGCCATGTAATTTGCCACCCCTAAAACACACACACACACCTAAATATGCACTATCCCAGTGATGTGAATCCCAAACTTCGTTGGGAACACTGTGCTTTTAAAAATCAAATACTTTGCCAAGAAAAGGTGATATTTTTTGACTATGTTATGTAAATCAACTCCGTTTGCATGTAATTTCATTTTGTTGCATAAGTCCTGCTTTTGCTCACTGTTGGCCTGAGTACAGAAAAGTCCTGCTGAGTCTTCACACCTTGGCTACATGGGACCCTGGATCTCTTTCCGCCATCCACCTGGGAAGAAAAAAGCAGCAAGCAGGAGGAAGTTAATTTGGAGCAGACCTATGGTAGGAAAGGAAGCAAATGTCAGTGCCGCAAAAATAAAGAAAAGAAAATGGAAAGGCGGATCACAGAACTCCTCGTCACATCTCCTTTGAATGTAAAACTTCCTTAGCAACTTGGGATAGAAAGAAACCAGGGGTGAAAATGGACTGAGAACCTATAAATAAACATGGGTAACGATTTTATAATGGGACAATTAATCAACTTCTTTCTGTTTATTTTTGGCCATTTTATGGATGTCCTTTATGAATCCCCAGCAGGCATTGGGCAGAAGTGAGGGGGGCAGAAATTGGACAAGGAGAAGCCCTTCATTTTGAGTTTTCCTGTTCCAGCCTTCCAAGACAGCTGAGCAGTGGGTGGTACAAGCAGTCTGGAAAGCTGATTAAAAGTTAGAAACCGGGGCGGCGGGGGGGGGGATCTAAAATTAAGAGCTCTTATTTTTAGTTGATGCACCATTTGTCTTTTGACTTCCCTGCTGCAAATGGATCAGAGCCCCAGTGGGCTAATGGCTTCATTAAAGGCTGGGCTTATAAACAGCCCCTCACTCTTCTTGGGGCTTCAACAGGCAGCCGTTGTGGGTTCCATCACTCCATAAATGAGGGAACTGCCATAGGCATGTAGGCCGAGTGGAAATTTCATTTTCTCTATTTATTCAGAGCTATTTTGTTAACCTTCCCAATGTTACTCAGTGATCTTCATGTGGCCAAGTGGGGATCCTCATGGTTTACTTCCAAAGCCTTTCTTATGAATGAGTGTAGCCGCAAGGCAGCAGAGGTTTAGAATAAGAGTTTTCCTTCTCCAAAATCGGCCACCTTCCCAGGATGATACAGAAACATAAACCTATAACTGAAACCATGAGTTTTAGTTGTATTACATCAGTTGTATTACATCAAGAAAAATGTTCAGCCAATTAGATGTAACTCACCTCAAATTTCTTGAGAGACTTGTGGAAGAGAGAAATGTGTTTTTGTTTATGTATTCAATAAAATTCCAACAAACAGAGACAAAAATGGCCACCTTTGTTTTTCCTTTCAAAATATGGGTGCAGCAGTTAAGCTTTTCATGGAATGCAATTTTCTCTATATTACTCCACCATAATGAATTTGAATGAATTTGTGGAATCCTGTGTTGAAGCCATCTGAGTTGGTGGCCATCATGGCTTTTTGTGGGCGCTGTCTCCATAGTTTAACTATACACTGTGTGAATAATTATCTTTTGTCTGTCTGTCCTGAATTTTCCAAATTTCAGCATTGAATTTCCCTGGGTTTGAATATCATGAGAAAGAGAGAGACTCTCTCTCTCTCTCTCCTCCATGTATAATCTTTGGCGCCTCTATCACTTCCCCTCCTTATTTTCCTACTATGATAGTACAGCGCATTTTGACTGGCTGGCTCAGGATATACTGGGGTATTAAGGACAAAGAGATAGGGTGAAGACAGGGCCGTGGAAGGAAAATAACAGCACAGAACTAGGGTCATCTCTGTGCTAAAAATGACATTTTTGTAACACCAAGACTAGATGGTGTGGTGTGTGCCTTAATGCAACACAGCATTGCTATATAATCAAGATGTCACAGCATCACAATGTTGCATGCTGGCTGGGAGATCTCTCTCTCTCACACACAACACACACACACATACACAGCGCCATTTCATGATGGTGAAAGAATGGCAAGGAAAGCCATGTGTTTGGTTTGTTTTCCCCATAATGTTAATTTAATTATTTCTGCTTCAATGAATGAAGAATTTGTTTAAAGAAGTACAGTGGTACCTCGGGTTACAGACGCTTCAGGTTACAGACTCTGCTAACGTGGAAGTAGTACCTCGGGTTAAGACCTTTGCTTCAGGATGAGAACAGAAAACATGTGGCAGCGGGAGGCCCCATTAGCTAAAGTGTTACCTCAGGTTAAGAACAGTTTCAGGTTAAGAACGGACCTCCAGAACGAATTAGTTCTTAACCCGAGGTACCACTGTACCAGTGATCCAGCCTGCCTCATCATGTTTCCAGGCTGGCTTTGGATCTTCAGCAGCAATAGAAAGGCACTGCATTGATGCTCAGATACACTACATTGCTCCACCTATTCCAGGGCTAAGCACTGAAAACAGGTTCCAGAATTAAACCCTGAGAAGACCACAGATGACCTGAAATTTCTTCATGGAACTTTCTAACCCCCCAAGTGAAGGCTTTGGGGAGAGCAAAAAGTTTCATGGAATTGACTCCCGTTCTCTCTGTTGCCACCCATACTTGCTTTATGGTGCAGGCAGCAGCAGTTCCACTTCTAGAAGTCCTGTTACCTGGTGGAGAAGACCTTTCTTTCTTTTTTTACTTGAAAGGCTTCAGAGTCAGGGGCGTAGGAAGGGGGGGTGCAGCCCTCCCCGGGTGTCATCCTTGAGGGGTGTGACAAAATGGCACACCGTGGGGGGTGGCACTTACCGCGGGGCCTGGCCTTCAGCACGCCTGAGCCAAGCGTCTCTCCTGGGAGTAACGCGGTGGCTTGGGCCCCCGCGCTGCCCAAAACGGCACCATGGGGCTTGCGTCTGCCAGGCACACTCCATGGGCAGCTTACTGCGCCACCCCCCGGGGTGAATCGCTGCAGTGCCCCGTGTGTGGATCATCGCGACACCCCCGTGGGCGGATCGCCCCACCCCCACCACTCCGGATGCCGGAGCAGCTAGCTGCACCCCTGTCCAGAGTGAAGGCACAATGCATTGCCATCACTCTGACTTGGTTTCATGACACTTAGTTTATTGTCCTTGCTCTGACTTGGCTTCATTACAATACCATGATGCATCCAGAGTGAAGGCAATACTTCCTGCTTTTACTTGGGATGTTTTCAGGTAAAAGAAAGGAAGAAGGACTACTTCTTCAGAGCTCCAGTAGGGCTCCTGATGCTATGTTTGCACGATACTGGCCTCTCTGCCAACATGCCCCTCCTCCTCCCCATAAGCAGCAGTGACTCACCTGATGGGAGGTCAGGAAAGTACCTCCATCCCCTATGCCAGGGGTGCACAACTTGTGGGCCCCCAGATGTTTCTGGACTACACCTCCCATCAGTCACAGCCAGCATAGCATCAGGGAGGGTGGGAGGTGTAGTCCAGAAACATCTGGAGAGCCACAGGTTGTGCACCCTTGCCCCATGTCATCAACAACTGGAAAAAGGCCACCAGGAACTGAGTGCGTGTTCACTGCCAATCTTGCTTGTTGTTTTGTTCACGCCCCTCCAAAATTGCCCCAATGCCAACCTGACTTTGTGTCATGTAAAGATGCGCCAAATTTGTGTGTGTGCATGTGCGTGCGTGCGTGCAGACACATTGGGGCTGGGTGGGGGTTTCAGCTCTGCTCTAGATAAGACCTTCTCCAGATTGAGCCATGGCTTTGGTGGCGATGTGCTGTGGGTATAACCTCGCTCGGCGTTTATGTCTGTGCCATGAGATTTCATTCATTAATGCTTTGTGAAGCCTGCTGTGATTGTTGAATGGGGATTGCTATATAGAGAATGATTGGAGGGCTGGGGAACCCTGCTTGCTGCAGGAGAGAGAATTCATCTCTGTCTTTTTAGTTTATTGGAAAAGAAGGTGAAGAGGTGACTTAATGATGCCTCATCAGGGCCCTCCTAGGGAAGAAGAGTATTGGGGACTAAAGAGCAATTTCATCCAGAAGAGTGGAGAGAGGCAGAACAGAAGCTGAGATCAGCATGGCACTGACGTCTCTTGACAAATTCAAGGAAGGAAGGAAGGGCTAAGGATGATTCGTTGTTTTGGAACACTTTCCCACGCCTGGGATGGGTTGGCAAGGTTTATTTTCTTCTCTTTTACATTGCAGTTCTCAGCCTTCTAAAGATGTAATTCATGGATTGGACTGAGGGCATAATTAGTGATGAACTTCACACCAGGAGTTTCTGGTAATAGAATCGTGGAATCGTAGAGTTGGGAATGACCCCAAGAGTCATCTAGTCAACTCCCTGCAATGCAGGAATCCCAACTAAAGTCTCCACGACAGATGGCCACCCAGGCTCTGCTTAAAAGCCTTCCAATGCCTGTTAGCTCCTTCTCCCTTAGTCTCAGTATTACTCAACAGGGGGCAGGGGGACAAAAGCAGAAGTAGTTGGCTCTGCCTGTCATTGGCTCTGGCACCCCCCCCCCCCGTTGGACTCCCTGCCTCCCACCCTACCAGTCCAAATGGGCACCAGCCAACACTTCATGGCACTTTACAAAAAAATGAGAAGATACGTCTCTGCCCTGAGGGACAAGAGAGGCATGAGAAAGAAGCAGAGGCAGATGAGAATCTATTGCTGCTGACCTCTTGGTCATATCCTCAGAACCCAATATGGCAAAGAGACTGTTGAAAACCCCATTGATTGTTAGTATCTTATTTTTATTATATTGTATGTTGAAAACTTTCAATAAAAAATCAGATAAAATGAAAGAAACTCACTAAGCCTGGGTTAGTGAGTTTTTTGTCTTTCTGGACCGTATTTTGAAATATTAGACCCTTAGTCAGAAACTGAAATAAGCCAATGGAATTGCTGATTGCTAGGTCTGGAACTTTTTGTCAACTGTGTATAAAGTCTCCAAGCTGATGCCATCTGTCTGGGAACTGGAGTTGGCGTATTCTCTTGGTGCCAAGAAGGTTCATTCAAGCTGTGTTTCCATTTATACCCTCCCTCTCCCTCTTCCTCTTCTTCACTTTCAATACATATTTGATTACGTATATAAAGGCTTCGGTTGACATTGCAATGGTGGTTGCAATGGTGGTTCTCTTGTGTTTTTTCAAATACAGTGGAATAATTTTAAGAAAAGCTTATGAAGTCTTTGCCCCTCCTCCCAGTTGCTCAATTTTCAGGTTACAAAGCCAGGAGCAAAAGCCTCAGTGCTTTTGTTCAGACCAGGCTGTGATCTGAAGGCATCTGAGCACACCACCTTACTAACGCTAAGAAGGTCAGATTCTGGTGAATAGCTGTGGGCATGATCACCAGGGAATCCTCGTGTACACTGCCTTTTGTTCATGAATGAAGAAATATGGTGTATAAATTAATAATAAAATAAATATATTAAATATATATTAAATAAAAAATACAAAGTAAGAAGCATTACATAAGAAGTATATTATGCATATTGAAGAAGCCTTTATAGCTATTGCTGAAGTTCTCCCCATTGGACAGGTTTCTCTGCACCATAGCAGGGATGGAGAATCTGTGGCCCTCCAGAAGTCACTGGGCTACAACTCCCTGGCTGACTCATGCTGACTGAGGCTGATGGGAGTTGGAGATGAACAACTTCTGGGTTCCCCACTCCTGCACTATAGGGAAGACCCTTATACTGAGTCATTCCATTGCTTCATTGATCTGGCTGGCCCTTGCCCACACTGGCTGACAGCACATCTTCAGAGGTTCAGGCAAGGGATTTTCCCAGTTGTTTCCAGAGAAGCTAGCATTTGATCCTTTTGCATATATACAAATATATACTGTTGGTAAGAAATAAGAAGAAACAGAGTTTACTTAATCTTTTAGTTCCTCTTGTTTATTGGAATGTTGCCATCTGTGCCTACATGTGCATTCATTAAACATTCCTAAAAGAAATGCAATCTTGTTTAATATATATGGATATTTCTATGCTGAAAATTCCTTCCATGGTTTCCCCACCACCACCACCATTGCCCATCAATTAACACACAAATAGAGACCGAATCTGAGAAGCATTCAAGAGATGTTTTTAAAGTGAAATTCTTACGGATAGGGTGCAGTGCTTCTGTTGTGCTTACCTTATCTTCAAGGTGGTGAAAGGATTTTGTGAATGTCCTTCCTTTCATTCTACAAATCATCTGGTGCAGCCTTCCCAAGTGCCCTCACTTCTTGGGATTCTTCAGATGGGCTTTCAAGTGTGGGAAGCTGGGGAGGCTGCCCATTATGGTCCTGTCAGCTGCACTCCTGATAAGCAAACACACTGATCTCAGGCACTTGGTAGACAACCTTCATGGCTCAGTCAAAGTCCAGGGGAAGATGTCCCAATGCCACTCCTCTCATGGAGCTTTTTTAAAATCAGGATGTGTGGGAGAAATTTTTAATGGAAAGAATACACAGCTGTGAGCCACTTCATGGTGATAAGGTAAGCTCAGCCATGTACCCACTGAAATTATAAAGAAATAATCTCTGCATAAAATAATTTACAGAACAATGCAAAAGTGAAGTGCTGGGTGAGAGGTCACTTCTGCTGGTCAACAGCTTCTGCTGGTGGGGATTTCAGTGTGGCAACTCAAGCCTGGTGAAGTTGAATGGCCCAATTCTGGAGGGGACTATGGATTCAGCAGATCCAATATTTCCTCTGACACATAGTGTTCTGTTTTGGGGGCTATTGCCAGCAGAAACAACACAAGTGGTATATATTTTGGGGCTCTCAATACAGGAGTACAACAAGGTGGAGTTCCACTGCTGTTCCATCCTTACACCCTCCATCCAATGAATCTGAGGATTAGGATTTCTCTGCTAATCACTGCACTGCATTGCCATTTTCTCAGCCTCCTTCCACCAATGATCCTGCTATTGACTTTGCTTCAATTGCTTTCATTCCATGCAGCTTTAATCACAGCTTTCCAACTCAAGAATGATCCAAAATGACTTGAGGTTCTATTTTGTTTGGGTGGAGAAATGCGCTTGCATTAAAAATTGCTTCTAGCTGTAGTCTCTTAAAGGTGACAGGAAATTCTAATTGTGATGACATTTTCTCCTCAGCACATGATTGGAAAGCAAAGGAGAGGATAACACCCACTGCACCCCTAGAAGCCAATCAGCTTGCATCCTGACACGATCTTCCTTGGGTAAGTGGGGATTCTTCTCTTAGCACATGAGACTAGATGAAACATGGAAAGCTCCACTGTATGTTACCTCGTTCATGGTGTGGACTTGTCTGCATTAATCAAAGCGAGGGCATTGTATCTGCTCTAGGCAAATGTGGTGCCTGCCAGGTGGACTCCATCTCCCCTTAGCCTTGGCCATTGTGGCCAGGGGTGGTGAGAGCTGCATTTCACCAGTAGCTGATGGACTTCACGTTGGCTACCCCTAATCCAGGCTTGGGTCGTTTACTTTGTTTTTTACTGGATCCTGGGATCTACTAGACAGAGCCAGGTGCAAAACAGTGTCTGAAGTGGGCATCTTTTCTATTGTGTGTCCAGGATCATATGTGCTCATGATGGTATTGAGGCAATTATGTGTGGGTCCACTTTCAGTACAACGGATTCAGGGTGGTCTTCCTGCTTCATTTCCAATCAGAGCATATCCCGGAACTTCCTACAACTTTTCATGCCCCAAATCTAGTCTGGGGTGTTACAGGTAGGTAGCTGTGTTGGTCTGCCATAGTAAAAAAAATTAAAAAAAATTCCTTCCAGTAGCACCTTAGAGACCAACTAAGTTTTTTTTCTTGGTATGAGCTTTCATGTGCATGCACACTTCTTCAGATACACTGAAACAGAAGTCACCAGACCCTTATACCGGTATATAGTGAGAGGGTGGGGAGGGGTATTACTCAGAAGGGTGGTGGGAATGGGTGATTAGCTGATAGGTGAGGTAAACAACCTGTTGACGACTGTTAACGACTGCAATTGGTCTTTCTGAAAAAAGCAAGGAGTGAGATGGCTAAAAATAGCTTTGTCATGTATAATGAGATAAGAATCTAATGTCTCTATTCAGACCAGGTCTCTCCATGGTTTTAAGTTTGGTAATCAGTTGCAACTCAGCAACTTCTCTTTCCAGTCTATTTCTGAAAGTCCTTTGTAATAAGACAGCTACTTTGAGATCTTGTATAGAATGTCCTGGGAAATGGAAGTGTTCTCCTACTGGTTTCTCTGTCTTGTGATTCCTGATGTCAGATTTGTGTCCATTTGTCCTCTGCCTTAGGGTTTGGCCTGTTTGTCCAATATAGAGAGCTGAAGGGCATGGTTGGCGTTAGATGGCATACACAATGTTAGAAGATGAGCAATTAAATAGTCCTGAGATGGTATGTTTGATGTTGTTGGGGCCAGTAATGGTGTTGTCCGGGTGTATGTGGCAGCAAAGTTGGCATCTGGGTTTATTGCAGGCTCTGGTACCAGTCTCCATGTGAAGTCTGGTTGTTGTATTATTGTGGGTGAGGAGACTATTTCATTCTACATAACGTGGTTGTGGTCCAAATTTGTGGCAGAATGCAGTGGCAGTTGACTAGTATGCAGCATTCTGGAGCAGATTCCCCCAGGCGGGAGTATCCAGGTGCTGGAGGACTACAACTCCCCCTGCCCCATGCCATTGGTGATGGGGGTTGGAGTCTAACAACGTCTGGGGACCCAATTGGAGGAAATGCTGTTTTCAAGCAAAGACAGGGAAGTCCATTGTCAAATGGTTCCCTGCACTGAAAACATGAAGAAAACTAGCTCACTAGAGGGATGTTGAGGCAACAACTTTTCAGTGTGCTATGTCTCTGCCTGTAGGGAAATTTTAATGGAGATTTTAATTTGATGGACATTAGGAGTGTTATCACCCTACCTGGGGTCGGAAATGTACCATCTATTGGACCAAAACATTTCATTTTCAGCCTTGCAATGATTGAGGGCAGGAATCAGAGATTCAATCTAAGTTGGGGGGAGGACCTGTGGCACTCCAGGTGTTGCTTTAGTTCCCATCACTCGCATCCAGCATGGCCTAGCAACATCTGGGAGGCCACAGGCTCTCATCTTGTGATTATTGTAATGGAAGTAGGTAATGTTGGCGGGAGCTTTCCAATGAAAATTTGCAGTGGACCTTGGTTGGTTCTGGTTATGTATGTTGCCTTTTCAGCAAAGGTGGTGTTAAGCGGGTGAAGGACAATTGAGTGTGGCTTGGCATCTCCTTGTGCCTTTTTGCAGGGGGCTATGGGACCCAGGTGGCGCTGTGGGTTAAACCACAGAGCCTAGGGCTTGCTGATCAGCAGGTCGGCAGTTCGAATCCCTACGATGGGGTGAGCTCCCGTTGCTCGGTCCCAGCTCCTGCCAACCTAGCAGTTCGAAAGCATGTCAAAGTGCAAGTAGATAAATAGGAACCGCTCCGGCGGGAAGGTAAACGGCGTTTCCATGCGCTGCTCTGGTTCGCCAGAAGTGGCTTTGTCATGCTGGCCACATGACCTGGAAGCTGTACGCTGGCTCTCGGCCAATAAAGCGAGATGAGCGCCGCAACCCCAGAGTCGGACACGACTGGACCAAATGGTCAGGGGTCCCTTTACCTTTATGGGAGTCGGAGGCTTCCTTTCTCAACAGGAACAACACAGTGAGCCCTCTCACTGCTGAGCTGTGCAAGATGTCTCTGTTACAGTCTCTCTCTCTCTCTCTCTCTCTCTCTCTCTCTCTCTCACACACACACACACACACACACACACACTGTCCTTTTTTCTCTCCCAGCCTCTCTTTTCTTCTTCCAGCCTCTCTCTTCCCAGGACAGTCAAAGGAGACAAGAGCAGGTTGTGGTTTGTACAGTACATACCAAATCCTAGACTAAAATCTGTGAACTGTCAGCTTGATGCAGGTGGTGCGTGAGACAGCAAACATCAGAGCCGACTGGGCTTAGGCAATTTCTCAGCATGACAGCTCTCTAGAGGGAACAAAGGGATCTTTCAATGCAGAACAAAATTTAGTTCCTTAATGAAAAACATCAGGATGATTCAAGCATCCCTTCCACAGCAGGTTGGGGGCTAAGGCTGGCAAGTCACACTGGAGAGCGACTCATCTGGTTTATGTTAGCAAAAGGTGCTGTGATCTCTGGCTATGTTAGATGCAGGGAAATGTAGTTATTAGTGTTCCCAGTGGGAGCCTCTAGGAATGTCCTGCACCAAATCTCATTCCAAAAGGTATCATTGATTCTGTCCTAGGTTCAGAGGGAAGGCAATGTCCTAGTTCCGTACCTATTGCAGTGAAGAAGAAGAAATCGGTATGGGGACTCTGAAGGATGAACCAGCAGAAACAACTCTCAAACAGGACGTATTTTAGTCCTTGCGCCATGTTCTGCCTTCCTAGAGGCTAGGCAGGCTTAAGATGCCTTGTGTGCAAGTATAATGTGCAGGCTACTTTATGATTTGCAGCACACATTCATCTGTTTGGATAGGGCTGAGAGGAGAAGCATTGGCATCAGGGTAAGGATGGAGGAGGAATTTGGTCCCGAACTGGTTCGTAGATCAGAACACATCTCACATTTGGGCTACACCCTTCTCCGGATTTTGCTGCGCAGTTTTGGGGCACAGAAGTGACACCCCACAATATGTGTTGTTGTTTTAAAAATTGGTATGAACTGTGAGCGAATGGGCTGAAAAGTACTGATAAATTAATATTTTTCATTAAAAGTGCACACAGCATGTACCGTTTAAATTCTTCACCAACGTGGGATGGAGTTGAAGTAGGATTGACTGCAGGGCTGTCTGTACCCCAGGGGTGCAAGGGGTGCGGTGCACCCATGCGCTGATTTCCAGGGGGTGCCAAATGTATTCTGGGGGGTGCCAAACGTATACCTACTGTATACTGGTCCCTCTTGATCAGTGGTAGTGAAAAGCAATGGAGCAAAAGTCCCTGCCCCCTCCTCCGTCGCTCTGTTACTCCGTAGCGCCAAATATTCCGAAGAGTCAGGGAACAAAAGCAGTTATTTCCACTGTGTCATTGTTACAGGTGAGCGATTTTCCTCCCCCCAAAAGGTAAACAACCTTGGCTTTCCCCCTCCCCAAAAAAGCTCAACAACTTTGAGTTCACCCCCCCCAAAAAAAATTCTGGGGGCGGCCCTGATTGACTGCAGCTGAAACTGAAATGGGACAGAATGAGGCTTCTCAGTCCATCTCTGTGGTGGAACAGAGTTTCCTGTAACATATGTTGTGAACTGCCCTGAGATCTGCGGATAAAGGGCAGTATACACATTTAATAAATAAAAATATGTGGTTGGGAAACCTCAGGCCCAGCAGCCAAATGTGGCCCTCTAAGCCTCTCTATTTGGCCCTCAGGAGTCTCCCCCACCCCACCCCATCTGAAGCCACACCTCTTCTTCCCCAGGCCACACCCCTTCCTGACCCTGCTTTGCACTTTCCTTGGGTGTTTCTGCCTGGCTACAGGGCATCTGATAAACTCTACTTGCATATCTGGATGGAGGGGAGGGGTTGAGTATGTGTCAAGAGGCCTACTGTGAAATTTACTTTCTTGCTCCACCTACTTCTGCCTGTGACCCCACCCACCAGCACCATATACTCCCCAGAAAGATGCCCAGAAAGGAATGCAGCTGTCTGCTGGGGGGGACCCCTCCCAGCTCTAGCAGCAGCAGCAGTGATAGACTAAGCCATGATTAGGAACACACTTTGGGGAACCCATTCCCCCCACTTCAAAGGTGACCACTTGATCCCCTCCCTCTGCCCATTTCAGGTTGGTTCAGCTGAGCAATTATGACTGGCCCAAATTCACCCAGAGAGCTTCATTCAGAAACAACAAATTCAACGTTTTCTTGATAGGTGCTATACTAAAATTTAATCACACTAATGGGGGCTTTCTGACCAATCCTTCAAAGAAAATATTTTCACATCCTTCTCCCAAAATTGAGCATGCTCAATAGTCAAAGAGTTGAAACCACAAAACCTGACAGAGGGGAGGTCTCTTGAGTGCCTTAGCCTCCACCAAATTTCACTTAAGCCCAACTCAGAGTGATTCTGGAATGCCTTAGATGAGAGGAAAAACTTTTGGAATTTTGGGGAAAGAATATGGACGAAATGCATGGTGCGTTTTTGCAAGTGACAAGAGATGGTCACTTATATAAATAGTTGCATAATTTAATGTAACTTACGTTAAATAGCAGACAGCGAGACAAAGAGTGTAGCATTTGGCAGAAACTGAATGGCAATAGAATGGAAACAGCACCAATTAGGATTAATACAGGTTGGAATGGAAATTGCTCCCTTCCTGCAATTTTCTTCATTCCCAAAATGAAGAGGGAATGTGTACAACTTGCCACATTAATTGCATGTAGAACTAGTCAGTCTCCGGTATGGCTATAAAAGAGAAAAGCACAGAGCAGTAGGTTCTTTCAAGAAGTCACATCAATAGTCCTAACATGGTTGGAAATGGGGCTCTGATGGGATTGTTTTGAATGAAAATGACGCAACTCAACTGATGGGTGAGCCAATAGTGATAGGGTTGGATTTAGCCAGGATGCTCACAGAACAGCTTTATAGTGGAGCACCTCTTGATCTGCTGGTGTTCTCATGTATATATCCTTCCCATCATTTTTCATGCCCATGACACATTCTGCAGCTATAATCAGCATGATGGAGTGTGTTTGATGTGCAGGCGCCATAGGGAAGAGGACTAATGATCGCCAATCATCTCAGCACTTCATCATCAGAACATTAACAGATAGTGGGTTCCTGGGATTGTCATTCAGCCGGTGTGTGTGTTTGCCAATTCCAGGTCAAGCCATCCTTTTGCCATCCTGTTCCATAACTCAGGCATGACTGGCAGTGAGGGGAGCTGGTGGAAAGGGATGCTTGAGGAATTCATTCTTGGTAAAACTTGAGAACTGACCTGTTGAAGCTCCCAGGATGATACAAGGAACAAAATGTAGTTATTTGCATTCTGGAAATGTTGCAAAATGATTCTTGGCTCAAAATGTGTAAAAACTTTATTTTGGTATATGGATATGGAATGGAATGGAATTATGAATGAATGCATGTGAAACTGACATACTGTAGGTCAGAAACAGACTGATCCATCTATAGGTGGATTGCTGCAATCTGCATGCTTGTGGTCAGAAATGGAAATCAGTCAAGCAAATAGGAGTAGTATTTGTTCAATAGTTCTTGTTGTTTTGAAGTCCATGAACAATATGTAATTAATGATGGTGGTTTGGTGTTTTTTAACTAGCTTTGATGTTTCCTTTACATTGAAATGAATGCAAGTTACGTAAATAGTTGTGCAGTTTAACGTACATTGAATACTGGGCAATGAGACAAACAGTGTAGCATTTGGCAGAAACCGAACTGCAGCAGAATGGAAAAAGCACTGATTGCAATTAATACAGGTTGAAATGGAAATTGCTCCCTTCCTGAGCTGCAAAGTCTTGAGAGGGTCACCTGCCTGATTTCCTAAAGACAATATTTCCACTGTTGCATTCCTTTTTCTTTCATGGGTTTGCACTTGAATGCTGGTTTATTTTGCTAGTGGCTATTGGAAACAGAATGCCGGACAGGGATCTCCATATGTCTTTTCTGAGTTACTCCTCCCTCACTGACCACTTTGCTTTGGAGGGGTGGAGGCTCAGGGCGGATCTGACAGAAGCCCAGAAGGAATGCTCTTCCTGGCTCAGCTCAGTCTGGACCTGCTCTCCTTTCTTCACTAAAGCTGCTTACATGAGGACTAGGAACTTGCTGCCATTAACCTTAAAGGCCAGGATTCTCAGCATGGCTATGCACCAGATGAGGCTAAGCTTTGAGCCAAATGGGGCATTGAGATGGACACGGGTGTTGAATGAGTTGGGTACAGGCCGCCATAGACTGCTGAAGCAGGGCATGCCATTTTAAGGGGTGTGTGAAACTTAATTTTTGCCGAAGGCTGAGTTGGATGGCTCAGAGCAAGCCACTGGGCATGGAGGAGAGACTGGCATGGGGCAGGATACCTGTGAAAAGGCCCAAACCTACCCTGACCACTGACTATGTCTTCCCAAGAGAAGGGATGAGCCTGCAGCTTGACTCCTCTTCCTGCCTAGGTCCATCCCTCGAGCAGAGCTGCTGCCTAGAGATGCCAGAACCCACTGGCTGTTGTCAAAGAAATTTCACGTGGCAGACTATGCATAAAAATATATTGGATTCTGCATTTTGGCCAAGGACTCTCTGATTCTCATGGTGTCAGAGACCACTCTCTCAGGTGTCTGAATAAGATGAATCTATGCAAAAAAAAATGATTTCCACAGCACTGTGAAAACATCGGACAGTGGTATTTCTGGCATGGGGAGCTCATATATATCTACAAAATGGGGCATTTCATGGGCAGAGAGACAGTTGGGAGGGAATCGAACTTGGCTAACCAAGTTCCAAAAAGCAGAGTAGGGAGGAATTGGGAGGGAGGGAGGAAGCAAGGGAGGGGGAGAGAGCAATGACATTTCCATGCTCCCAGCAGGGGAGGCTCATATTTTGAAAGCCCTCCCTCCACTCTCCTCTCCCGCCAGGTGCTGCAGACTTTGAAAATGCCTTCACTCACACACACCACCCCCATGCCCCCCCCCCAGGTCTTCCCCTCTGCAAAACTATCAATGGCCAGGGGCAGAAGATGGGGAGCCAAGCTACTCTGAAAGGGGCCTTGGGCAAAATTGCAGCCAGGCAAAAACGGCAAGTTAGCTGCAGGCCCATTGCTCCTTTAAGAGCAGCTTAAATTGGGACTCCTCATAGCAAAGGGGAAAAACATGACGGCTTAATTGGTGATCCTGGAAATTCAGGGCAGTTGGAGAGTATAAGATACTTAAATTGCTTTGTAATCAGTGCTTTTTTCTTAAAAAAGTGTTTAAGGGTACTCTCATTTGCCTACTCATATTGAAATATTGTCCCTCAATGCGGCCAAACTTAGATGCACAAAATGTTTAGGGATATGTGTCCCCCTGCGTCCCCCCAGAAAAAAGCACTGTTTGTAATATACACCATTTACACATTCCTTGACATATAATGGCTGTTGTCCTAAAGTATCGTTCATTGTTTCTGAGTGCATATACCGGTAACTTGTCATTTGAGAGCAGAAGTCTATATGCAAAAAGGCTAATGAATTGGGTCGGATTTGCTTCTGAGTAGGCCTGGTGGCGCGGGTGGCGCTGTCGTCTAAACCACTGAGCCTAGGGCTTGCCAATCGGAAGGTCGGCAGTTCGAATCCCTGTGATGGGGTGAGCTCCCGTTGCTTGGTCCGTGCTCCTGCCAACCTAGCAGTTCAAAAGCACGTCAAAGTGCAAGAAGATAAAGCGGGAAGGTAAACGGCATTTCCGTGCGCTGCTCTGGTTTGCCAGAAGCAGCTTGGTCATGCTGGCCACATGACCTGGAAGCTGTCTGTGGACAGACGCCAGCTCCCTCTGCCTATAGAGCGAGAAGAGAGCCGCAACCCCAGAGTCGTGCGCGACTGGACCTAATGGTCAGGGGTACCTTTACCTTTAGGCCTGGTGAAGATTGCAGCCAGAAAAAATGGCTTTGTGAGGCACCATTAGCCACTTTAATATCACACACGTGATATTACCTTTAAGGTTCCCGGAGTCTCTTTGTTGTTTGTGCTGCAAAAGACTAACAGAGCTGCCCCTCTGGAATTAACATTGAAAGGGAGCACACAGGGAAGGTAATTGATCTGTAAATATCTGTGGATGGCTGAGATATGCATGTCTGTTGGGTGCTACAATTGTGCAAAATAAAGCAATTACATTGGGAGGGAAAATACCAGTGAACAGGGGCTGTAATTTTGCCAGGATCCTGAGCGTTAGCAGTTAGCATTCCCAAGCCCAGCGCCCTCACAGAACTAGAATTCCCAAGATTCCCTGGCGAGAAAGAACTCCTTTTAAAGCAGCCTGGTCTGTATGGGAGACATGCCATCCATTGCTGAAATGAAGGAAAAGATCAAATGGCGAAAGGAAAGGGAGGGAAAGAGAGATGAAGAACTCTATTTGCCCCCTCAAGGGAGAGAGGAAGGGCTAATTTAGAGAAACATGTCTATCCAGGAATTGACTGTCACTGAATAGGTCAGCACTCTGCTGGAGAGCACATAAGAGAAGTGGTCAGGTGCAGAGAACAGCACTTCTGCCAATAACTTCATTTTCTGAGCGCTCTGCTCAGAAATAAATGAGAGAGACAACTCCTGGCCTTATCAGAGGCAGGGTACAGACCAAGCTACCATCTCAAGGGAGGGTTCAAACTCAGGGGAGTTTGAAGCCTTAGCTTTTTGCTTTGTTGGTGGGGGGGGGATGGGAGCAGTGGGAGATTTTTATTTATTTTATAAGTTTCTCCCCCATAACAATATAACCGAAGTTTAGAAGTCATTTCCATATTATTTGCTACTTGCACAGTGTTCCACTATAGTTCTAGAAGTGGCTGTTACATCGTGTGAAATCTCAAATATAACATGGAAATTAACAGTTCATTAAAATGGAATTAACTGCCCTGTGAATACAGCCATTATTTATTCATTTACTAATTACTTTCCACAAGGCATCCTGAAGTGTCCTACAATATGCTCACCTATATAAAAGCTGTTGAAACAACTGTTCACACACACACACACACACACACACACACACACGTGATATTGAACCTGGGACCTTTTACATTGGGGTGTCAAGAGTGGGGTTAGAGCCCTCCTCTTTCCGCCCATGTGATTGTAATGGTTGGAATCGCAATGCCTGAAGGGGTCTTGGGTGCCCCCCAAAGGGTAACATTTTTATAACTAAGACTGAAAACAATCCATTTCCCCATCTCCTTCGATCAATTGGGCAATAAACTTCCATCTCGGGAAGGGGAAGGTTGTTATCTTGTTCACTGTTCAGCCCAGTGTGTCAGTTTAATGTTAAACGGGGGGAAGAGCTGGCATAGAGATGAGCGCAAGAGGAGCCCCTGGCCGATGATTTCTTTTGGCTTAGGTTCTGATTCTTTATGGCCAATTACTCCCTGACACTCCTAAAAGGTGGATGAGGGTGGGGTTTTTTACCCCCTCCCCTTTTCTTTTAATTACCTCCTGTGAAATATTCAGGGTGATTTGACTCTTGGAAGGAAAAATGAAAAGCAACCTGAGATAACTTCTCCTACAGGACTGTTTCTGGTTTTCTCTAAATAAGAAGATGTACATTGGATAGGGAGAGAATCCTTGCTAATATTGCTAATGAGAGCAGGTGTGTGGTTGAAATCTGTTTGTCCCTGGGGATTTTTATGCAGCCTTCAGCGCAGGCTGGAGCTGATGGGATTTGTAGTCCAAACATCTGGAGGGTATCGGTTTGGTGAAGGCTACCTTAAGGGACCTTGCAGATCCAACGGAGGTGGACACAGTTATGATTGGTGTAGTTGAAGAAGCGGTTGGAGAGACTTTTCTTCCTCCCTCTCTCATAATACGAGGATGAGGATGATGGGAAATAATTTTTTGATTCAGTTCACATCTAAAGGCGAACCTCCCAAATTCACAGCGAGTGGATGAGCAGAAACACAGCCATGCACTGTATTAGAGGAAAATGCTTTGCAAAAATGCCCATATAAAGCACCATCAAATTTAAAAAATGTATGCGAGAGAAATTTGTACCAAAATACTGATGAATTTTCATGAGGATTTTTTTTTAATGCAAACTGATGTGGAAATGTAGAGAACTCAACTTAAGATTGAAAATAGTGAGACGCTGGGAGAAAACAAAACTGCCAGGATCACCTAGGGAAGCTGCCTGTTGATTCAGGACACAGGAAAGAAAATCCTTCTTAACATAGACACCGTGATGGAAACCAGAGCACATGGAAACGCCGTTTGCGAGTTGATGACCCACGTGGAGTAAATAAAACACAAGGACACATGGTTTTAGGTTAATGGGCAAAATAAGGCCACAACTTTATTGGTTACAGCGAGTGAGTGGTATTGGCTTAGGCATTGGACAAGAGCACAACCACCCCGCCCGGCGGAGTCACTTTAGGGTTAACAACCAGTGGGAGGAGCTTGTTGATGCAAATACAACTGGAAGCTTCCCCTGATGTCACCGGGGGTTGTGCCATGGCCCTAGCCACCAGCAGGGCATTGGACAGGATCCACGACCGCCGGATCCCTTCAGCGGGATACCCAAAGGAGGTAGGTGATGGCCACAACCTGCCCTCCAACACACAACACATATTACATCCCATATTAAATATTCCAATGCCTATACCTATTTATCTACTTGCATTGGCATGCTTTCAAACTGCTAGGTTGGCAGGAGCTGGGACAGAGCAACGGGAGCTCACCCCGTTGCAGGGATTCGAACTGCCGGCCTTCTGATCGACAAGCCCAAGAGGCTCAGTGGTTTAGACCACAGCACCACCCGCGTCCCTACTAAAGTCTGCAACTCCCTCCCACAGGAAGCAGGGATGACCACCAACCTAGAGGACTTTTAGAGGGTTGGACCAATTCATGGAGGAGAGGAGTATTGCTGGCCACCAGCCACAATGGCTGTGCTTTGCCTCCACTGCCCGAAGCAGAATGCCTCTAAATACCAGTTTCTGGACATCACAAATGTGGCCTTCAGGTCCCCTGGTGGGCTTCCTTCAAGCATCTGGTAGGCCATTGTGCGAACAGGATGCTGGACTAGATGGACCTTATGTTTCTCATGATAGCAGCTTATCCGAATGGCTCTCAGATATGGTGATGTCAGCAGTGTCTGGTATGAACATCTCAGCAGTTTGGAGCTCATTATCAGATAATGTCTCCTGTTCTGCCACAGTAAAGGTGTGTCTATATTATTCCGCACAGCAGGTTTTCCCTGGTGCAGATACCTGTATGAATTATGTATTGGTTTTATTTACTGCTTTTCATGTCCCAGTTTTCCTCACAACGTAACTCCTGAGAGCTCCTGTTCCCATACAAACACATACCGGTAAAATATTCTCCCTACATGCACAAACACACTGCCTTCCAAGATTTAACAGATAGAAAATAGGGCTCAGTGGCAACACTCCAGTTCTCATGCTAAGGATCATTTCGAGAGCCTCACCTCCTCCGCTGGGACCAATTTGTCCTCCTCACCCATTCCCCTCTGCTCATCGACTCCATGGGTGGAGAGCAGAGGAGGACCGTTCTTGGGGGAAGAGCCGCAGCTTCATGGTGGAGCATCTGCCTTGGCTGCAATGACTCAGGTCCAATCCTTATTAGTTAAATCCTCTTTCTGAAACCACAGAGAGCCACTGCCCATAGGTGAATCTGAAATCCAGACATCACCACAATTAGCACAATATATGAGATGGCACTCTGTAACTATTACTGTATCTTCGAAGGAACTGCTAACTTGGTTTGTAGTAGCTGCCAGGCTTTCTATTGCACAAAAATGGAAGAACTTTAATTATCTGTCTCTTGAGCTCTGGTATAAGAAATGGAACCTCGCAATTGCTGAAAATATAACCCACAAGATTCATGCAATGAAAGGCATAGAACTAGCAGAACAATTTCATGCAATCTGATGGCACTGAAACACAGTTGTCATTCAAAATTCACCCTCCTTTGAATTTTGCAATGGAGTTCTCCAACCCAAAAACATGTACAAAAACATAATTTTATGGGAATGTCTGCATGCAAATTCATCTGTTGGTGAAAATAAGCAGGCAAAAATGCATTCTTTTTATTATTGATTTTTTAACAAAGAAGTGCAAACATAACAAACCAAAACAAAGAGTCAAAAATACAAAAATCCCCTTTAAAAATAATAAACTAATAAAACTAAAGGTATTCTCTACCTGTGACCTCCATTATTCTTGAGAATAAAGGTTCTATATAGTCTTAAATGAGCCAAATATTTGCATATTCCAATAGTAGTGAGTGACCATGCAAAAACACATTTTATTAGGGGGCATTGCTTAGGAAAACATTGAGCCAAGTTGCATCCACACATTTATTAGAAATGCACTCTAAACTGCCAATGATTTTTTGTGAAAATGCACAGCTGCTTTTTTAAACTCATACAGATGTGGAAATATGGTAAACCGCATTTAATAATGGGAAAACGAGAAACTGGGAGGAAAGGAAAATGGCAGATTTGCTCATCACATTTTGCACCTACAGATGTGAAGGTAATATACTTTTAATGTGTGGTGGCAGCCGCAGGGTATGTGACTGTGTGGCAAAGATCTGTTGGCAAACACGTGTCCTGTTCCAGCAAATTCATCAGCTACTGTGACTCCTCACAGAGCAAATTACTTGGTAGCAAATTTGCCGCTGCATAATCTTTGCATCCATCCTAAGATACATCCCAGCAGGATGTGTAACAGTAAATTTGCTCACCTTGCTGAGGGTCTCTGACCTTTGTTTTGCAAATAGCCTCCTTTCTAGTTACAGAACTTCTACCTTTGCATCACAGGGACTCTCAGACTTTTTGGCTCAGGGAATCCAGCAATGGAGCTGGGCTTTGTTCTGGAATGAAGCTTTCAGTTTGAATTTCAAATTTGCATGGGAAACCTGCCATCTCTATTTGACTTTTAAAACTGTGAGCAAAGCTGTTGCTTGACTTCTGGGAAGAGTTTCATCCTCTTCAGCCTTTTACAAATGGAAGGAAGGGCCATCAGAGAGGGCTAGGGTGTCGTAGTGGTTCGAGTGTCAGAGTAGGACCTGTGAGAGAACAGGGTTCAAATCCTCACTTCAGTCATGAAACTCACCTTGCGCCAGTCATTGCCTCTGTCAGCCTAACCTACCTCACAGGGTTGTTGTGAGGACAAAATGGAGAAGGGGCTGCCCACTTGTCAACCACCTGACTGCACACTGACATTGAGTTGTGGGGTGCTTTGCACAATCCCACAATCACCAGAACTTCAAAGCACCACGTGGGGCTTGCAAGGAGTCCTGGACGGGGCTCTGGAGTGCGGCTGATTAGCTGGTCGCTGAGACTCCAAAGCGCAGAGCAGGACTCTTCGCAAGGAGACCTCTGCTTGGCTCTTTGCAAGTCCTGCCAGGGATCAGCTGGCTGTGGAGTCCCCTGTGGAACTGTCAGCTGATCCGCACAAACTCTCAGATCCTTTTTCTGCTGGGATCAGCTGCGCTTTGGAGTTCCCCATGGCAAACTCAGTACATAGTGCAACCAATTCCAGCTGGCTGAGACTCACCAACAGTCAGCTGATTGGCAGTGCCAGCCTGCCACTCTTGCCAGTGCATAACCAGGAGGGTGCTTCAATGCTCTTGTCGGAATATTGGCAGCCACTTCTTCAATCTCACATGCTTTAAGTGAAATGGCTTTCTGGTTCACATTGGAACCTGCGCTGGGCCAAACGTAGCCTTTGGGCCAGAGGGCGTTCCCCCCCCCCCAGCTGCACAGTAGAGCCACAAATCACACATGATTTACTTGCACGACTGCAGCTTTGTGCGGGTGGCAGGTGAACAAGCAAAGAAATAATAGAGTACAGGGGCAAACAGTTGGAAGGGGACACCTGGAAAGGCCCACGTGGATCCAGGAAGTGGTAGTGGGGCCCCTACTGGGTTGTGGGCCTTGGCGCTATCCCAGTGATGCAAACTCCACTGCCTTGTCCTGGGACTTCTCCTACACCAGTAGCAGGAAACAAAAAGATCTATGATGCCTTAATTCTCCTACGCAAACAGAGCCAACCCAAACTTGGGACTCGGACTCGGCCGTGCTGTTTCGCCATTGACATCTGTTCATGCTGCTTCCCTCGTGCCAGTGAGCAGGGCAAAGGCTGCACCTCCTTTTTATGAATTAATGAAAAACAATAGTGTTGGCTCAAGCATTTGATTTAAAGAGGCTTTTGCAAGCGTATGTGTAGTGTGATTTCTTATCGTGGCTTTCTCTTTGTGTGTGCGCCTGCCAACAGGAGCCCCTCCAGCTCCCAGCCACATCCTGAGGAGACGGGCTGAGTGCTCTTTTCATCTCCAAATAAAACAAACAGGAACAAAGAAGACAATAATATTGACTTTCATCATTGATATTCCCATTTATCTCGGCAATAATTAGTAATTCTAGCACCGGAAAGGCATTGCTCATAATCTCATTGTTTCCAAGGGAGCTTGTGTTAATGTCATTGCAGACAATGCTGGCACGGAAAGCTTTCCATGAGCTGAGCCACTGGAAGGAATGGGGCAGCAGGGGGCACACATTCAGAGACCTATTGCGAGGAAAGGATCACTGGATCCATGGCGGAGAACAAGTTTTGCATGTAAAAGGTCCCACGTTCAATCCCTGGAATCTTCAGGTGGAGCAGGAAGGAATTCCACCGGAAACCCTGGAGAGCCCCTGTGAGTCGAGGGTCCTGAGCTAGTGATGTCAGCAATGTCTCTTGCAGAAGACAGAGAGTCCTCCAAAGCCCTCAAATTGGTTGGAAGACTCATAGCAAGTGAATCCCTCCTTCCCAGCTCCCAACCACACCATTAAACTTGGGTACCTTCCCAGTCTATGAAAGATAGTTTTCCGGCACACAAAGTCGCAGGCATTATCAATTCCACAGGAACCGCTGTCACGGCAGCCGCAGGGACCAGCAGAGAAGCAAATGCAAATTCGGGGCAGTGTTTTTATTAGGATTTAAATGAGTTTAGGGCTGTTTAGAATTACAATACGATCTGAGTCAGGAGAGGCTTATAAAATCAGCACCAGTTCATATATTATACAATAAACGTGCCAAAACCCATGACTCCGAGCTCAGTGCATTTCTGTTGAGAGAAGGGGGAGGGGTGGATCTGGAGATGCAAAAATGCAAATGCAGAATTCAAAACCAAGCAGGGGGAAAGGAGGTGTGGGGGAAGGAGGGGCCGGCTGTTTGTTCGGTTCCCCTGGGACTGAGAAAGGAACTGTTGAGTGAAACCAATATTGAGAGACCAATACTAGATAGAGGCTTTAAACAAGCGCCTCTCCTAGAGGATCCCTGCCAGTTCCCTCCGGTGCTCACAACCCTTTTGCTTCCATTCCCCTCCCCCCTTGTTTCCTTGGCAGAGTTTTGACCTGTGCATCTCTCTGATGGGGAGGCAAATGTGTGAGCCCCACAATAGCTCCAAGCTGGAATGAGGATGTCATTCACGGGCCCAGCCCGGCCAGCCATTAGAGTGAGGCAGCTGCCAGGGGGGAAGCAGCAGTCTACCATACCCCCCCCCAAAAAAAACCCTAGTCTGCTCTGCAGCCTCCTTGCTAGTCTGCTGCTTACAGGTACAGTGGAGGAGGCTTCCCTGTCACCAGTGCTGAAATAGTTTAGTTTAGGTCACACAGTGAGTTTTGTCACTGAGTAGGGATTTGAACCCTGGTCTCCAGGGTCAGGACCGATAAAAGAAAGGACTCTTTCATGCAGCAGACAGTTGAACAGCCCATGTAGGTTGGTGGCCATCACTGCCTCCTGTGGCAAAAACAAACACAAAACAATCTTACTTTCACTTCACAATTTCCTTTAACATCTTAGAGTGACTTCCCCCCGACCTCTCCTTTCTGGGTTTCATTTCATTCTGAATCTTCCAACCTTCAGTGTCACCAGATGCCCATGAGTTCTAGTGTTGAGAGAGAGAGAGAGAGAGAGAGAGAGAGAGACAGAGACTGAGACTTTGTTCTATCCACTTTCTGCACACCATGCATCATTTTATAAACTTAGAATTATAGACTTCTATAATAGGAAGGTTTGAAAGGACTCCAATGGTCATCTAGTCCAACACTCTGCAATGCAGAAATCTAAACTAAAACATCCATGACAGACGGCCACTCAACCTCTGCTTAAAAACCTCCAACTTCTATCATGTTGCCTTTTCCCTAAACCAAAAAGTCCCTAAAGGTTTCAACCTTTCCTCATAGGGGATCGTTTGGTGTCCCTTTTCTGAACCTTTTCCAAATTCTACAATATCCTTTTTGAAATGAGGCACCCAGAACTGTACTCTATATTCCAAATGTGATGACACCATCGATTTGTATAACGCTGTGATGGATATGTCCAGTTTTTATGGGTATGTCCGTAGCAAAAGGAAGAACAAGGAAACAGTGGGGTCACTTAGAGGAGAAGGTGAAATGTGAACAGGGGACGCAGAAAGGGCAGAACTCCTCAATACCTTCTTTGCCTCAGTCTTCTCCAAAAAAGAAAACAATGCCCGACCTGAAGAATATGGAGCAGATGATTCAGCAGGGGAAACACAGCCCAGAATAAGTAAGGAGGTAGTACAAGAACACTTGGCTAGTTTAGATGTATTCAAGTCTCCAGGGCCAGATGAACTACATCCCAGAGTATTAAAAGAACTGGCAGAGGTGATTTCAGAACCACTGGCAGTAATCTTTGAGAATTCCTGGAAAACGGGCGAAGTCCCAGCAGACTGGAGGAGGGCAAATGTTGTCCCTATTTTCAAGAAGGGGGAAAGAGAGGACCCAAACAATTACCGCCCAGTCAGCCTGACATCAATACCAGGAAAGATTCTAGAGCAGATCATTAAGCAAACGGTCTGTGAGCACCTAGAAAGGAACGCTGTGATCACTAAAAGTGTGCTGGTCCCAAGGGATATCCGATAGGCGAGGTCTAGTCCAGTCCAAGGTCAGTCCAAGCCAGAAGTCACGAAGCCGAAGTCACGAAGCCGAGGTCAGGAAGCCGAGGTCAGGAAGCCGAAGTAACAAAGCTGAGGTCAGGAAGCCGAGGTCAGGAACGCAGGAACCAGGAACAGGAACTAGGCAGCACCGATGTTGCTCCTGCAACTTGGGTCTGGGACTGGCTGGCTTTTATCTGCCCCGAGGCAAAGGGCGGCTCCGATCCTCAGGTGCCTCGCCTCTCCTGGCTTGGAGGCGAGCACTCCTCCTGTGGGAACTTAGTTCCCTTCGCCTCTCTGCCCTTAGCCTTTGCAGCTCAGGAGAAGCTGGAGGGTTACCGGACCCAGAGGCAACCTCAGCTTCCCCTGACTGGGTGGGGAGTGGAGCACCTGCAGGCAATAAGTCCTCCATCCCATTAGAAGCCAGATCAACCTCAGCCGATGCCTGCACCTGAGGATCCAGCACAGGTGAGTCCCCTTGAGACTCAGGCCCCAGCCCTGGCTCTGCTGGTTCTGGAGGCAGTGAATCATGTGCAGGCTGGGATCCCTCAGGTTCAGCGTCTGAGTCTGACTCCCAGGTCATCACACCATCCCCCCTCCCAGGCCCCCCCCTCAACCGAGGGGCCGGACCAGGCTTGCTGGGGTAAGTCGCATGGAAATCACGGAGGCAGACAGGCGCGTGGACGTTCTCCGCTGGTTCCCACGACCGATCCTCGGGCCCATACCCCTTCCAGTCGATGAGGTATTGGAGCTTCCCCCTGCGGTATCGGGAGTCAAGAATGTGCTCCACCTCATACTCGGGCTCCCCCTGAACCAAAACTGGCTGCGGTCGTGGATGGTCTGGGTGGAACTCGTCGGCCGGGGCGACCGGACTGAGTAGGGACCGGTGGAATACCGGGTGGACCTTCAGGGTCGCGGGTAACCGGAGACGGAAGGCCACAGGTGAGACCCGGTCCACGATCGGAAATGGGCCGGTGAAGCGGGCATCCAGCTTCCGTGAAGGCCGAGAGGGGTGCAGGTGGCGGGTGGAGAGCCATACCAGGTCTCCGACATGGAGTTCCGGCCCCTCCTGACGGTGACGGTCGGCCTGGGCCTTATACGCGTCCTTGGCCTGGCTCAGTTGCTCCGTCAGAAGCTGCTGCTGTGACTGGAGCTCTTGTAGCCAGTCTGTCACTGCGGGAACTGCGGATGCCGGCAGTACGCTTGGAAACAACCGCGGGTGGTACCCATAGTTTGCCTGGAACGGGGTCTGTTGGGTGGAAGCGTGCACTGCGTTGTTATATGCGAACTCGGCCAACGCCAGGTGGTCGACCCAATCGTCCTGGTGGAAGCTGCAGTAGCACCGGAGGTACTGTTCCAACACCGCGTTTGCCCGTTCGGTCTGTCCATCCGTCTGTGGATGGTAGGCCGAAGATAGGCAGACCTCCGTCCCGAGAGCCTGATGTAGAGCGCGCCAGAACCGGGAGGTGAACTGGGCACCACGATCGGAGATCAAACGTTCCGATAGGCCATGTAAGCGGAAGACGTTTTGTAGGTACAGTTGCGCCGTCTCCTTGGCTGAGGGTACAGACGGGCACGGGGCGCAGTGCACCATTTTAGTGAAGTGGTCTGTGAATACCAGGAGGCAGGTACACTGACGGGATGGGGGTAGGTCTACCACGAAATCCAATGAAACCGTGTGCCACGGACGAGGGGGAACTGGCAGTGGCTGTAGCAGTCCCGCAGGTCTCCCGGTCGATCCCTTGGCTCGCCGGCAGACCTCGCACCCCCCAATGTACCGTGCCACGTCGGCCTTCAAGCGGGGCCACCAGAACTCCCGGCTGACCAGGTGGGTGGTCCGATACCTCCCGAAGTGGCCAGCTGCCGGGGCGTCGTGTGACATTCGGAGTACCTCGGCCCGCAAAGGCCCTGGTGGGATGTACAACCGACCACGGTGCATCAGCAGACCCTGGTGCACAACCAGTTCTGGGTATCGAGGGCACGATCCACTGGCCAATTCCTGGATCCGTTCCTGAGCCCACGCGTCGACCCGTTGCTGCCTCCGCACTCGGTCCCGCAGCGACTCAGTCTCATGAACAGCCAGGAAGGCCGCTGGTGGGATGATCGTTGTGGGGGCCGCCTGCTGCACCGTCTCTGCAATGTCCTCTGGTTTCCGGGACAGCGCATCCGCCTTCTGGTTTTGGGAGCTGGGGATGTAGCGGATCCGGAACTGGAACCGGGAGAAGAACAGTGCCCACCGGATCTGCCGCTGGTTCAGCCTGCGGGTGGTCTGGAGGTACTCCAGATTCCGGTGGTCGGTTCTCACTTCCACTGGGTGTCGTGCCCCCTCAAGATGATGGCGCCAGACTTCAAAGGCCACCTTGATGGCCAGTAGTTCCCGCTCCCACACAGTATAGTTACGCTCCGCCGGAAGGAGCTGCCGGGAGTAGTAGGCGCAGGGTAACAGTGGCGCATCAGGTCCGTGTTGCTGGGACAAGACGGCACCGAGAGCCGTACTGGAGGCGTCAGTCTCCACCACGAAGGGACGAGAGGGATCAGGATGCTGCAAAATTGGCGCCTTCTGGAAACAGGCTTTCAATCCCTGGAATGCCACCTCAGCCTCCTCATCCCAGGCGAAGGGCGTCTTGGGGCGCAGCAGTCGGGTCAACGGGGTGGTGCGATGAGCATAGTCCACAATGAATGTCCGGTAATAGTTGGCGAACCCCAAAAACCGCTGTAGGTCCTTGCGGTTCCGCGGCGCCGCCCACTCTCGAACCGCAGACACCTTCCCGGGGTCCATCTGTACACCGTCAGGGGAGAGTCGGTGTCCGAGGAAGTCCACTGACCGCTGGTGGAACTCGCACTTGCTGAGCTTAGCGTACAGGCGGTGCTCCCGCAAGCGCTGCAACACGGTCCGGACATGACTCTCGTGGCGAGCTGGGTCACGGGAATAAATCAGAATGTCATCGAGGTACACCACCACATACTTGTCAAGCAAGTCCTGGAACATGTGGTTGATGTACCGTTGGAACACGGCGGGCGCGTTGCATAGTCCGAACGGCATGACCAGGTACTCGAACTGCCCATAACGGGTCCCGAATGCGGTCTTCCACTCATCCCCGGCACGGATCCGAATCAAGTTGTAAGCCCCCCGGAGGTCCAGTTTGGTGAACATCTGCGCCCCTTGCACCCGCTCCAGCAACTCTGCAATTAGGGGCAAGGGATACCGGTCTGGGATGGTGATCTTATTCAGGGCTCGGTAATCATGGCAGAGGCGAAGCTCCCCACACTTCTTCTTAACGAAGAGTACTGGAGCGGCGGTGGGAGAGGTAGAGGGCCTAATGAACCCCCGCTCCAGGTTCTTGTGAAGGAAGTCCTGTAAGGCTTCACGCTCTGGCTCCGAAAGAGAGTATAGGCGACTCACAGGCAGGGGCGCCCCAGGCTGGAGGTCTATGCCGCAGTCAAAAGACCGATGAGGAGGCAGCCGGTCTGCCCCCTGTTCCTCGAACACGTCTACGTAGTCCCGGTACACGGCGGGGAGCGTTGACGCAGCCTCCCCCATGGAGGCGGCCGAAAGCATCTCGGACTGAGCAATCGAACCCGAGTCTGGGAAGCGTACAGTTCGATTGACCCAATCGATCTGAACATTGTGAGACTCCAGCCAGTCCATCCCCAGCACCAGGGGAAACCGGGGCATGGTGGCAATGTCCAGGGTACGCACCTCCCGGTGCTGCTGGTGGCACAGGACCAAGGGCTGGGTCTCCCGAGTAACGGCGCCTGACCGCAAGAGCCGTCCGTCGATTGCCTCCACCTGCACCGGTTCTGGCTTGTTCTGGAGCGGCACCCGATGCTGAGCGGCGAAGGCAGAGTCCATATAGGAGCGGGTTGCCCCTGAATCCACCAGAGCGTGGGTGAGAATCCAGGGCCCGCCTGGGGGGTATAGACGCACCGGGATCATGAGGTGTTGCAATTCCACTGGTGAGGGCCCATCATGTGATGCTTGGGACCCCAGATAGCCTGGGCCATTGGCTACTGGGGTTGGCGGTTTCCCTGCGGCTGGCGTTTCTCAGGGCAGGTTCGGGCGTAGTGTCCACTCCCCCCGCAGTAGAGACACAGGTTTCCCTCCCGACGTCGTGTCTTCTCCGAAGGGGAGAGGCGAGGCCGTGCTGCCCCGAGCTGCATCGGCTCCTCCAGTGACTCGGCTCTGGCCGTGGAACTGCTGGGGAGCACTGGAGTCGGGAGCCCAGAGTGCTGGCGGGCCCGGGCCTGGCGCCGGTCCTCCAACCGATCGTCTATCTGTAGACTCCGTTGGATGAGGGCCTCCAGCGTGGTGGGGCGATCCAAGGTGGCCAGCTGGTCCAGTATCTCGTCCGAAAGCCCCTCGAGATACTGGTCCCGAAGTGCGGAATCATTCCAGGTCAAGTCCTGCGCCAACAGCCGAAATTCCGTGGCATAGGCGGCCACTGTGGACTTGCCCTGTTTCAACCGCCGAATTGCCCGATTGGCTTGACTCGCCTTCTGAGGGTTGGCGAACGCGGTTTCAAAATGGTTGCAAAACCCCGTATAGTCTGTCAGCAAGGGGGAGTCTTGCCGGAGCAGCGGCAACGCCCACTTGGCCGCCTGGTCCTTCAGCAAGCTGATCAGGAAGTGCACCTTGGTGCGGTCGTCGGGGAAATCCCGGGCTCGCCCCTGAATATACAGTTTGGCCTGGGCGAGAAACATGGGAAAGCTGCCCGGGGACCCATCGAATTTTTCTGGCAGGGCCACTGGGTACTTGCCTGGAGCTGGGGCGCCGGCACCAGGAGCCGGTAAGGCGTCCAAACGCTGCTGAAGCGCCGTAACCGCATTGCTTAGCTGCTGCACTGTGTGGGTCAAGACCTGGTTCTCCTGGGCCAATGCCACCAGCGCAGCCGCCTGGTCAGTCATGACGACAGGTTCCTCCCGAACGCACCCCAACGAAGGGGGAGTGCGGGTGTGGCAGGAGCAAACTGTGCTGGTCCCAAGGGATATCCGATAGGCGAGGTCTAGTCCAGTCCAAGGTCAGTCCAAGCCAGAAGTCACGAAGCCGAAGTCACGAAGCCGAGGTCAGGAAGCCGAGGTCAGGAAGCCGAAGTAACAAAGCTGAGGTCAGGAAGCCGAGGTCAGGAACGCAGGAACCAGGAACAGGAACTAGGCAGCACCGATGTTGCTCCTGCAACTTGGGTCTGGGACTGGCTGGCTTTTATCTGCCCCGAGGCAAAGGGCGGCTCCGATCCTCAGGTGCCTCGCCTCTCCTGGCTTGGAGGCGAGCACTCCTCCTGTGGGAACTTAGTTCCCTTCGCCTCTCTGCCCTTAGCCTTTGCAGCTCAGGAGAAGCTGGAGGGTTACCGGACCCAGAGGCAACCTCAGCTTCCCCTGACTGGGTGGGGAGTGGAGCACCTGCAGGCAATAAGTCCTCCATCCCATTAGAAGCCAGATCAACCTCAGCCGATGCCTGCACCTGAGGATCCAGCACAGGTGAGTCCCCTTGAGACTCAGGCCCCAGCCCTGGCTCTGCTGGTTCTGGAGGCAGTGAATCATGTGCAGGCTGGGATCCCTCAGGTTCAGCGTCTGAGTCTGACTCCCAGGTCATCACAAAAAGTCAGCATGGGTTTCTGAAAAATAAGTCATGTCAGACTAATCTGATCTCATTTTTTGACAGAATTACAAGCCTGGTAGACGAAGGGATGTAGCCTATCTTGATTTCAGCAAGGCCTTTGACAAGGTGCCCCATGATATTCTTGTAAAGAAGCTGGTAAAATGCGGGCTAGACAATGCTACCATTCATTGGATTTGTAACTGGCTGACTGACCGAACCCAAAGGGTGCTCATCAATGGCTCCTCTTCATCCTGGAGAGAAGTGACTAGTGGGGTGCCACAGGGTTCTGTCTTGGGCCCAGTCTTATTCAACATCTTTATCAATGACTTGGATGATGGGCTTGAGGGCATCCTGATCAAGTTTGCAGATGACACCAAATTGGGAGGGGTGGCTAATACCCCAGAGGACAGGATCACACTTCAAAATGACCTTAACAGATTAGAGAACTGGGCCAAGGCAAACAGGATGAATTTTAACAGGGAGAAATGTAAAGTACTACACTTGGGCAAAAAAAAATGAAAGGCACAAATACAGGATGGGTGACACCTGGCTTGAGAGCAGTACAAGTGAAAAGGATCTAGGAGTCTTGGTAGACCACAAACTGGACATGAGTCAACAGTGTGATGCAGCAGCTAAAAAAGCCAATGCAATTCTGGGCTGCATCAATAGGAGTATAGCATCTAGATCAAGGGAAGTAATAGTACCACTGTATTCTGCTCTGGTCAGACCCCACCTGGAATACTGTGTCCAATTCTGGGCACCACAGTTCAAGAAGGATACTGACAAGCTGGAACGTGTCCAGAAGAGGGCAACCAAAATGGTCAAAGGCTTGGAAACGATGCCTTATGAGGAACGGCTTAGGGAGCTGGGTATGTTTAGCCTGGAGAAGAGAAGGTTAAGGGGTGATATGATAGCCATGTTCAAATATATAAAAGGATGTCATATAGAGGAGGGAGAAAGGTTGTTTTCTGCTGCTCCAGAGAAGCGGACACGGAGCAATGGATTCAAACTACAAGAAAGAAGATTCCACCTAAACATTAGGAAGAACATCCTGACAGTAAGAGCTGTTCGACAATGGAATTTGCTGCCAAGGAGTGTGGTGGAGTCTCCTTCTTTGGAGATCTTTAAGCAGAGGCTTGACAGCCACCTGTCAGGAATGCTTTGATGGTGTTTCCTGCTTGGCAGGGGGTTGGACTGGATGGCCCTTGTGGTCTCTTCCAACTCTATGATTCCATGATTCTATGATTCTATGATACTGGCAGTCAGTTCCCAGGGTTGCCTCACAGCCTCTCCTGAGTCCTTGACCTGCTACCGCAAATGTGGTAATGAGGATGCTGCCTTTTTCAATACTGGGGCTGGACTGCAGGTGGACTGCAGGGGTGGGGGGAGTCCAGCTTGTCCTTCTCCTCCTCTTGGGTTGTGTTGCAGGATTCCTACCTGGGCACCACAGAAGCATCATTAATTAGATCTGAGTTTCCCAGCTTTGAGCACAATCTCTTGGTGTGATTTGGACAGACTGGTTGAGACATTCAAAGCCACCGAGAGGATTGAGACAGACTTTCGCTCTCCATTTCAGCAGGGACAGCATGCCCAGTGCCCACGTCAATTCCCCCCAGTCCCTCGAAGGCTTTGAAAATCACAAGCACTTAACTGAAACCAGATGAAGTCCACCTGCGGATAGACAATAATACTGTAACAGCCCCCACCCAGGGATGAGGCATTGATTAGAGAAGGCTTATTGGGGAGCAGGCAAGGGAGAAGGGAAGATGCACATCAAACACACAACAAAGCCACATCAAAGAGTCCCGAGAGCCAGCAGCCAATGAAAAGCTTTTAACTCAAAGCCCCAGAGCAAAGGAAAATATACGCAAGGGGATCATTTACATGCTTTGCCAGGCTTTCATAGCAAATGGTGTCAATTTGAAATGGGGGGGGGGACTTTACTCAACACCTTATTGCAGCCACTTAGGAGTTCAGGGGTAAATCGAGCGAGTGTTGTGCATTTTGGCATTCTTTAGTGTTGTTTACTGCTTCCCTTACTGTCTGCGGAAGGGCTTCTGGATGCCGTTGCCAAGATCACACCATTGCATAGCATGGCAGCTACATCTAAAGTCCTGCTTGGAATATAGAGTTCCTCTACTCAGGCATCGGGTGTGGAATTTTTAACCATGGCCCTACTAAAACCCAGAGCTAGAGCAGGAGTTCTTCAGGCATTGACAAAAAAATCAAGTCCAGGCTGTGGGTTGATTCTCAGACTCTGGCCACCCACAAGCGCAGGCATGAGATGTGGATTCTCCGGCCATGGCGGTACAGAAATTCAGACCTGGGGAGCAAGTTTTCCAACCTACCATCCTTGATGTCAAAGAGTCATTCTGCCACTGAGTTTAAAGTTTGGTGATCAAACATTTGGCAGAAGGGAGGCTTAAAACTGGAGTGGTGACGGGGTGGGGGGGGAGGGAGAGAGCTGCCATTTATTTTTTACAACAAATCTGTATGGTAGATCCACAGGAAGGGAGAGTGGTCTTGCGCTCAGGTCCTCCTTGTGGGTTTCCTACATGCACACTTTGAGAAGAGGACTGGATGGGTCCTTGGCCTAATCCAGCAGGCTCTTCTTCTTATGTTCTTGGAGAAATGGGAAATCCTTTCCCACCTTGTTAGGTTAAGGTAAGCAACACACACACACCAAAAAACCAGAGACATTTCTTCTGCTCCCCACCCTCCAACCACCTATGGATATTCAGAAGGGCATTTGTTTCAAACCCAGCCAGCGAATGGTCAAAAAGAAATTGTGGTTTGTGGGGCCACCTGCTTAAATGATAGTTGAATTGATTTTAGCACAAACCCACCCAGCAGCAAGAGCAGGGGGAACACCAGAACTTAGTGACTCTAGCTAGGCTTATCCATGGTCAGTTCTGCATTCAAGTCCCATATCAAGAAGAAGGTACAAATAATAATGGAGGGGTGGTCTCTTGTGGGGGTAGGAGGGAAGGAATTAGCTGCTAATACACCAAATGACTTCTCTTCTTCTCCCGTCAGCTGCCTAACAGAGCGGCTGGGCCCAGGGGCTGGAGGATGGCGGAGCAAATTCACATTCCTAATGAAGGAGCTTTGATCAGTATCAGTGGCTCTGATTGGCTGTAATGGGCCCCTGGATAGCATGGTGGAAGCAGGAGGTACTTCAGTCCCTATTCATGTGTCAGGAGAAAAGGAGCAGGGAGTGACTGGAGGTTTTTTTTTGGGGGGGTGACATCCAGAATAAAAAGGATATCGCTTGCAGCTAAAGCACAGCAAGAGGATGATTAAGGACAATGCCAGTTCAAACTGGCTTTTTAGTCACCATTTTCCTCTGAAATGTGCTGTACTATTTACCAAGACTTACAAGAAAAAGGAAATAAAAATAATCATGACAGTTTTGCTTGAGGGGGGAGCATTCCATGGAATCATAAAAGTTGGAAGGGACCCCATGGGTCACCTAGTCCAGCCCCCTGCAAATGCAGTAATCATTTTGCTATTTGGGGCCCAATTCTCCAACCTGTTAAGATCATTTTGATGAGCTGCACCCAAGAGTACTAAAGGAACTTGCTGATGTAATCTCAGAGCCTCTGTTTATAATCTTTGAGAATTCATAGAGAACAGGTGAGATCCCAGAGGACTGGAGGTGGGCAAATGTTGTCCTCATCTTCAAAAAGCAGAAAAAGAATACCCAGGTAACTTACCAACCGGTGAGCTTGATGTCAATACTAGGAAAGGTCCTAGAACAGCAGTCAGTCTGTGAACACTTAGAAAAGGATGTTGAGATTACTAAAACCCAGCATGGGTTTCTCAAAAACAAGTCATGCCAAACAAATCTTTTTTCTTCCTTTTTTATAAAACAAGCTTGGTAAATATGGGGAATGCTGTGGATGTAGTGTATCTTGATTTTAGTAAGGCATTTGACAAATTCCCCTTTGATGTTCTTGCAAGGAAGCTGGTAAAATGTGGGCTGAATGAGGTAAATGTTAGGTGGATTTGTAGCTGATTGACTGACCAGTCTCAAAGAGTTCTCACGAATGGTTCCTTGTCATTCTGGAAAAATGTGAAAAGTGGGGTGCCACATGGTTTTGCCCTGGGCCTGTTGTTGTTCCACACTAGGATGAAGGAACTGAAAGGATGCTCATCAGATTTGCAGATGACACCAAACTGGGAGGGGTAGCTAATGCCGCAGAAGACAGAATCATAATTCAAAATGACAACAGATTGGAGAACTGGGTGCAAGCTAACAAAATGAATTTCAATAGGGGAAAATGAAGGGTTTTGCACTTAGATGGGAATAGCCAGATGCACAAATATAGGATGGGGAACACCTGCCTTACTAGCAGTACATGTGAAAAGGAGACCACAAGCTTAACATGAATCAACATTGTGATGCAGCAGCAAAAAAGCTGTCACTATTCTAGCCTGCATCCACAATAGTGTCCAGATCAAGAGAAGTAATACTCCCACTCTATTCTGCCTTGGTCAGACCACACCTGGACTAATATGTCCACTTCTGGGTACCAGCATCCGAATTACACTGAAAATCATGGGAAACCTTGTGTTCAGTTTGGTGACAATATCTTGTGAGGTATTTGAATGCACAGTGAACAGACAGACGGACAGATGGACAAACCAACCAACCATTTCTCCAGTTATATATTAGATTCTTTCATTATTTGTGCTCATGATGGTATTGGGGTGGTTCTGTGTGATGGATCCCACCTTCTACACTCTTTGCACTGCAGACATTTTTAGCAGTCAGTGAAGACCCATTGTTTCCTGCTGAAATCCTATAACTCTTCATACCACAAATATTTTGAGTCCATTAGTTTGTTGTCCAGCTTTGGTTGTGCTGTAGCAGAAGCCTGCATCTTGGTCTGTTAAAGATGCATCACAGAACAACAGTAAATTGGAATGATATGTAGATGGTCCAGAATATTGTGTCAATTACATGTTGCAGAACAGACCTACCAGAAAGCACCAGTCTAGACACACACACACACCTACATAAACTCATCGAGGGCAACCAGAATATGAAAAGGAATGGTGGAAATTGTTGTGATCCATTGATCAGCTTTAGAAGCCATTACAGGACATTACAGGGTGAACAGCTGCAGAAGACAGGATTAATTCAGCGATGTATAATGATGTGTTGACAGTGATGTGAAAAAGGGTATGTGTTATAAATGTGTTATAAATACCCAAGCATGTCCCTTTGCACACTTTATCAAGGGAGGAAACTTCATTGTGTAGAGTGGCCGTTATTATTTCCGAGAAAACGTGCATAGGATCACAGCCTCAATCTGTGAAAATTTGGAGGGCGTACAGTGAAACGGGAGAGATCTGATTTCAGCCTAACATTATCTACTCTTTTTTCTTAACCAGGATCCTTGTGGTCCAACAAACGAGGCAGATAATGATGAGGATGATTAGATTTCTGTTCCACCCTTTCTCTAAAGGATCAGTAAGAGCTGTTCGACAGTGGAATTTGCTGCCAAGGAGTGTGGTGGGGTCTCCTTCTTTGGAGGTCTTTAAGCAGAGGCTTGACAGCCACCTGTCAGGAATGCTTTGATGGTGTTTCCTGCTTGGCAGGGGGTTGGACTGGATGGCCCTTGGGGTCTCTTCCAACTCTATGATTCTATGATCCCAGGGTAGCCATACAATAACACAATTAGAAACATTATCATTTTTGAAAACACAACATAACCATGCACAGTGGTTATAAGCTGGCAAAGCCCATCAGCTTTCACCCCCAAGTTCCTGGGTGAACAGAAACATCATCAGGTTCCTTATGAATGATGATAAAGGTGGGGGCATGTGTGCACCTCACCAGCGAGGGGCTTCCATAATTGGGCACCACTATGGAAAAGGCCCTGCTGTAGGTCAACATCTTAAGCAGCCGTGCCAGCAGCAGGGGTTTCCCCCACTGACCTCAGAGCCCAGGAAGGGGGGGTGAGGTGCACCTGACAGAGGACAGTTCCAATTCAGATTTCAGGCACAGGTTTGTTGCATATTCCTCCATAAAATTATAATTTTAAAAATCCCTCCACTTATAAAACTAGCATGTCAGGAAGAAGAGTTCAAGCTCTGCTATCTTCTTAACATACTAACTTTCTAGTTGCATGAATGTTCTTTCAAAGGAAGAGGATTCCCAAGAAAACAGACCCATCTGCTGTTTGTAAGACAATGGCCTTGGTTTCATGGGTTCTTTTTGCATAATGGAAAGCCAAGGACAAGCTTTGCATTCCCTGGCTGTTTAATTCTGGGTGTTGCAATTTCCATTCTGGTTGCCTCAAAAATCAGATGGCTGCTGTGATCTCAGCACTCTCATTGCAGGCAGGCAGGTGAATTTGTTTATGTATTAATTTATTGTATTTGTATATCATTTTTTTCTCAAAGGAACCCAGGGTGCTGTACACGGTTTTCCCTCTCCTCAATTCACCCCCACAACAACCCTGCGAGGTAGGTTAGGCTGAGAGGTGGTGCACCCAGTGAGCTTCATGGCTGAGTGGGGATTTGAACCTTGTCTCCCAGGTCCTAATCCGACACTCTAACCACTAGGCCACACTAGCTCTGGAGATGTCTGAGGTGTCTTCGTCTCTATTCTTTAAAGCAGTTTTTGCTAATCTGGTGCCCTCCAGATGTTTTGGAATACAAGTCCCATCAGCCCCAGTCAGCACAGGCTGGTCTGGAGGCTGTCAAAAGTGGTCCTCTCTGCTTGCTAAACCACAGACAGGTAGCAGCTACCTTGGATATGAATGCTCAGCAGTTAGACAGACTCCGGGAAGAGCAAGGACTCCTGTCACCAAATGCTTCTCTGCAGTCATAGGAGGGAGATTTAAGAGAGCTCTTTCAAATCTGCTCCCTTCCAGCCAGAGAAGCAAAGTATGGAAGCTGGGAGCACTTGAGAGTTAGGGCAGCTGTTATCCCCTGAGCAAGAGTGATGTGGGGCTGAGATAAATGAGAGAATGGAATTGCAGGTCCATTCATGAAATTTCTCTTCAAAGAGCCCCCCCCCTTCTTGTCTGCTTCACAAGCAATTGCCACTCTGTCTATTCCTCTTAATGCTTCCATTTACAAATGTCCTGCCTCTGTTGGCGTTCAAAATCGTGGCTTATAAACACAATTTCTCACCCACCTTTAGAAAAGCATCTCCCAGAAGTCCCCCTAAGATGATGATGATGATAATTAATATCTATACCCCACCCATCTGGCTGGGTTGCGCCAGCCACTCTGGGTGGCTTCCAACACACACACAAAATAATAGTAAAACATCAAACATTTATAGTAACAATCATATCCTATATAAAAAGTCACAATAACTTTAAAATAAACAACTTATATCAAATAAAGCAATATTCAATAATCCATCAGAATCCAATAGTAAACAGTAAAATTAAACACCAGCAAATAATAATTTAACAGTTTACACTTATCAATTACAATAAAGAATTACTAAACTATAATCAATAAAATAACAGCCAATTACAGCATACCTAAGTTGCTTAGCTATGTTACATCTGCAGCTAGGATTCTCTATGCACAAAAATGGGAAGAAACAGAAATACCCCCTGAAGAAGAATGGATAAGCAAGGGGTTGGATTATGCAGAATTGGCAAAGTTAACAGCTAAAATAAGGGAACCTAATGACAAAGGTTTTCCGGAAGAATGGAAACCCTTTTCAGATTATTTAAAGAAATATTATTATATGATGTACACACAAGCAGGATTTGAACTATGAGTAACAGAAAGCTTTAAAGATTATAGTACTTTTGTTAAGGTTTAAGAGATAGATGACAGGGTACAGCAGAGGCAAAGAAACAGAAATATCATGGAAAATGAGGTGGGAAGTTGGGGGGAAAGTTTTTATTCTGTATTGAAATGTATGTGTGAAATTTTGGAAAACTTAATTAAAAAAACTTCAGACAGGTCTAATTCTGTCTCTGTCTGGACTGGAACAGAAGCCAGATCCTGACTAGGGACGTAAAGAGAAGAAAGCAGTCAGAAAAGGAACATAAGAACACAAGAAGAGCCGGCAGCAGGATCAGGCCAATGGCTTATCTGCACCAGCCTCCTGTTCTCACCGTGGCCAACCAGATGCAGGATTTGAACATGAGATCTCTCTCCCCTCCTGTAGTTTCCAGCAACCAGTATTCAGCAACATCGCTACCTCCAACTGCAGAGGCAAAGCCTAGTCATCATGGCTAGTCTACTTCGATAGCCCTCTCCTCCATGAATTTGTCTAATCTGCTTTTAAAGCAATCTAGGTTGGCTGCAATCCTGTGCAAGTGAGTTCCATAGTTTAATGATGTGCTGCATGGAGAGAAGTACTTCCTTTGAAATGAGAGCAGAAATTGCCACTGTCACATGTTTGTCTAAGGTTGGGAACAGAGGTCATGCAAGCAGATATGAGTGGTTTTGCTGTCATAGAATCATAGAATCCTAGAGTTGGAAGAGACCCCAAGGGCCATCCAGTCCAACCCCCTGCCAAGCAGGAAACACCATCAAAGAATTCCTGATAGGTGGCTGTCAAGCCTCTGCTTAAAGACCTCCAAAGAAGGAGACTCCACCACACTCCTTGGCAGCAAATTCCACTGTCGAACAGCTCTTACTGTCAAGAAATTCTTCCTAATGTTTAGGTGGAATCTTCTTTCTTGTAGTTTGAATCCATTGCTCCGTGTCCGCTTCTCTGGAGCAGCAGAAAACAACCTTTCTCCCTCCTCTATATGACATCCTGTTATATATTTGAACATGGCTATCATATCACCCCTTAACCTTCTCTTCTCCAGGCTAAACATACCCAGCTCCCTAAGCCGTTCCTCATAAGGCATCGTTTCCAGGCCTTTGACCATTTTGGTTGCCCTCCTCTGGACACGTTCCAGCTTGTCAGTATCCTTCTTGAACTGTGGTGCCCAGAACTGGACACAGTATTCCAGGTGAGGTCTGACCAGAGCGGAATACAGTGGTACTATTACTTCCCTTGATCTAGATGCTATACTCCTATTGATGCAGCCCAGAATTGCATTGGCTTTTTTAGCTGCTGCATCACACTGTTGACTCATGTCAAGTTTGTGGTCTACCAAGACTCCTAGATCCTTTTCACTTGCACTGCTCTCAAGCCAGGTATCACCCATCCTGTATTTGTGCCTTTCATTTTTTTTTGCCCAAGTGTAGTACTTTACATTTCTCCCTGTTAAAATTCATCCTGTTTGCCTTGGCCCAGTTCTCTAATCTGTTAAGGTCATTTTGAAGTGTGATCCTGTCCTCTGGGGTATTAGCCACCCCTCCCAATTTGGTGTCATCTGCAAACTTGATCAGGATGCCCTCAAGCCCATCATCCAAGTCATTGATAAAGATGTTGAATAAGACTGGGCCCAAGACAGAACCCTGTGGCACCCCACTAGTCACTTCTCTCCAGGATGAGAGATGTCATGTGGTGTTACACACACACACACACACACACACACACACACACTTCAGTGCATATCAGTGCAGCTAAAACATCAAAACAATGCAGAAAATAATGTTATTATTTGCGTAACTTTGGAGATAGATAGATAGATAGATAGATAGATAGATAGATAGATAGATAGATAGATAGATGATAGATAGATAGATAGATAGATAGATACGGTATATATCTCCAATGTTACACAAATAATAACATTATTTTCTGCATTGTTTTTGCTGCACTGAAGTTCAGTGTGTAATTAATCCTATATAATAAAGTGCCTGTGTCCGTGCGTACTTTCCGTGTGTCAGTGGAATTCGCAACTGGGCATGCGCCCCACTGACACAGGGATTGGATAGTACAGACCAATAGGCGATGGCGGTTACGCCTCTACCTCCACACACACACACCCGCCAGCCTCAGAGAGACAGAGAGAGAAGGCAGGCAGCGGCGGAGGAGGCCGTGCGCGCTTGAGGGGCGAGTCGGAGCGAGGCAGTTGGCGCTTCTCTCTGCCGCCTCAGCTCCTCCTCCGCCAGTCGCAGCTGCAGAACAGGGGCAGCACCAGGGTTCCCGAGACGGGGAAGGGGAGGGAGGGAAGCCCGGCCGCCCCGCTCGGCTCCGCCGCCTCTCCCCAGGAGCTCTTTACCTGCCCCACAGCACCAGGGTTCCCGAGACGGGGAAGGGGAGGGAGGGAAGCCCGGCCGCCCCGCTCGGCTCCGCCGCCTCTCCCCAGAAGCTCTTAACCTGCCCCAGGAGCGGAGGCCTTTCCCGCCGCCACGGGCCCGCCCAGGATCCTCCACCGCCTCCAACTCCTCTTTGCGTGCCGCTGCGGCCGGACGATCCCCCGGCGCAGCCTTCCCTCCCCCAGGAGGCCGTGGCCGAGAAGCCGGGAGAGAAGGAGGCCCCCCATCTGGCCCGCGCCCTTCCCTGCGCGCCGCCCAGCCGGCGGGGATCCAAGGCGAGGCGGCCTCCACTGACGGGCCAGCTGGTCGCCCCCGCCGAAGCCTCCCAGTCCCCCGGCTCCTGCTGCTCCGGCTAGCGCCCGTTTTTTTAAACGGGCTTAATATACTAGTTCCTTAATAATAATAATAATAAATTTTATTTATACCCCGCCCTCCCCAGCCAAGACCAGGCTCAGGGCGGCTAACACCAAATATAAAAACAATTGATTAAAATACAACTTAAAAACAAGATTAAAAAACAACATTAAAATGCAGCCTCGTTTCAGTGGAAACTCAAATCAAAACAAAACTATTTGGGGAAGGAACCGTCAAATCTTCACCAAGGCCGACTATCCAGACTGGTCCTACATGGGCCAGAAAAATGCCAGGGAAGTCCCCAAATAGGAGTTCCATCTCTCAGGAGGAAAAAAAGGAAAGAGGGGGGGAGGGGATCAAATTGATTCCAAGCCAAAGGCCAGGCGGAACAGCTCTGTCTTACAGGCCCTGCGGAAAGAAATCAGATCCTGCAGGGCCCTGGTCTCATAAGACAGGGCGTTCCACCAGGTTGGAGCCAGTGTTGAGAAGGCCCTGGCTCTGGTTGAGGCTAATCTAACTTCCTTAGGGCCCAGGACCTCTAGAATGTTACTATTTATGGACCTTAAGGTCCTCTGTGGGGCATACCAGGAGAGGCGGTCCCGTAGGTACGAGGGTCCTAGGCCGCGAAGGGCTTTAAAGGTCAAAACCAGCACCTTAAATCTGACCCTGTACTCCACCGGGAGCCAGTGCAGCTGGAAAAGCACTGGGTGAGTATGCTCCCATGGCAGGGACCCCGTGAGGAGCCTCGCTGCAGCATTCTGCACCCGCTGGAGTTTCTGGGACAGCTTCAAGGGCAGCCCCATGTAGAGCGAGTTACAGTAGTCAAGCCTGGAGGTGATCGTCGCATGGATCACTGTGGCCAGGTCGGGGCCACATTAATTACATTGTGCTACTTAATTAGAACTGCATAAGTTTCAGTCATAGCAGATAGTGTGACAAATGATGTAGGTTTTAGCAGAAGACAAACTGCAGTGAAACAGAAACATCTCTGATTGCTATGAATGCAGGATGGAATGGAAATTGCTGCCTCCTTACATCCTGCAATTAATGCAGAATGCGGCAGCTAGACTGGTGACTGGGAGTGGCCACCGAGACCATATAACACTGATCCTAAGAGATCTGCATTGGCTCCCAGTACGTTTCTGAGCACAATTCAAAGTGTTGGTGCTGACCTTGAAAGCCCTAAACGGCCTCAGTCCAGTATACCTGAAGGAGCGTCTCCACCCCTATCGTTCAACCCGGACACTGAGGTCCAGCGCCAAGGGCATTCTGATAGTTCCCTCCCTGCAAGAAGTGAGGTTACAGGGAACCAGGCAGAGGGCCTTCTCGGTAGTGGTGCCCCAACAGATGTCAAAGAAATAAACAACTATATGACATTTGGAAGACATGTGAAGGCAGCCCTGTTTTGGGAAGTTTTTAATAACTGATGTTTTAATGTATTTTTAACCTTCTGTTGGAAGCTGCCCAGAGTGACTGGGGAAACCCAGCCAGATGGGCGGGGTGGAAATCATCATCATCATCATCATCCTTAGTGCCATCCTCAAGTGTTCGACACCTGACCACAAGGTCCAAATTATCCAAAGCACTGGCATGGATTTATGACCACTTTGAGTCTCATTCATGTTTCAAATATCCACACTCCCTTTGATTTTTCTTCCCTTCTTCTTTCCCCACGAGTCCCAGACAGCTGGCTCAATGCTGGCTTGCCATGAGGCTAGATAGACCAAGGACTAGGCCACCGTCATCCATCTTGGTGTGAACAAAGTTCAATTCACAGTCAGGGAGAGCGGATGCAGTGTTTTATCTCCTTGGCAGAGACGCTGATGGTCTGTGGTTCCCCTTCAATGTCAACACCATATATCTATTCCAAGAAGATTGCTGGTCTCCTCTGAACCACAAGTCTGGTCTCCTGCATGCATTGCTGCAGCCCGTGGTGTTACTTCAGCGCTAGAGGAAAGCAAGTCTGTTTGCTGTTGCAAGTTCAGCTCACAAAGAGGCCCAGGGTATGGTCTCAAGGCATGTGATGCAGCAACCTTGCTGAAGCTAAGCAGGTCCGGGCCAGGTCAGCACATGGGTGGGGAGCTGCATGGGAGCTGCTCTGGGTGGAGGAGCCTAGTTGGGTGATAAATTGTTGCCTATCAGTATTCCCTTAAATTAGATGCCTTGATGATAGTAGGGAACTATGCCATGAGCTGGTTCACTTAAAGCAAGGATGGCTAGCCTGTTGTCCCCCAGAAGTGACTGAACTACGCTTCCCATAATCCCTAATCATTGGCCATGCTGGCTGGAACTGATGGGAATTGCAGTTTAACATCCTGAGGGCCTCAGGTTTCCCACCTATGATTTAACGGCCCCTGTAAGCAATGCAGGTGAATTTACTCTAATCTCAAGGTATGTAGCAAATATGTATTTAGCCACTGCATTCTGAGCTATTTAATGCTTAATTTAAACCAGCAGGCAATCAGATCAACAAAGCCATCATAGCTCTGCCTCAAGCTGCAATCACTTTCCTCAAGATTTTTGCAGAATTATGATTTCAGTGCACTAAGGCAGTGCTATTATACATGGGGAAAATGCCCACCAATCTCAGTGGGACTTGCTTCTGAGTAGACATGCATAGGGCTGTGTTACAAATGCAATGAAGCCTACCAAAACCTGTGTTTTACACCAGTGTTTCTCAACCTCCTCGGGGCAACGGCACACCTGTCCCATGGAAAAAATCTCGCGGCACACCACCACCACATGCACTCCGACCCCCCCGCCCCGGGGGGCGGGGTGTCCGCGCGCCCTGGCGGGAGGGAGGGGAAGGACCCAGGCGGGCGAAAATGGAGCGGGAGATCGGCGACCGTGGCGGGCCAGGCGCCCGCCCCCCCTCCGCCTCCCGCGCCCAGCCCCCCGGCAGCACCTCCACCCGGCCCCGAGCGAGCCCGGTGGCACCGGCACCTCCCGCCCGTCCCCGACCGCGACCGGGGCGGCAGAGGCAGCGGGCGAAGTGCCCGGCAGCCCCGGCGAAGGCGGCGGTCGGCGAGCGGGAAGCGGAGCCGAGGCGACGCCAGCCCGGACCGACCCGGAAGCGGAAGCGGCCCAGGGCGGCACAGCAGCCGGTGTCTTCCCGCGGCACAGCAGCCGGTGTCTTGCGGCACACTACTGTGCCGCGGCACACCGGTTGAAAAACGCTGTTTTACACACTGCTACCATGATGGGTAGACACCTTTTTTTCTTTGTTTGGTTTTGTTCTTATCAACAATGACATTTGTGTCTATCGTGAAGGGAAACAGACAAAGACCCACTTTGTACATGGAGGATCTGTGGGTCTGCCATTGCTTCCCAGTCACCCCCCCCCACAGCAAAAAAAGTTGTACAATGCTACCCTCTCCCCACCAAAATATCATCAGATGTCTCTTCCATATTTGCAGCTTTTAAGGGAAACTGTGAAACTGGAGTGAGCCATTTTGGTCCACCTCTCAGAGTGTTGATTTAAAGCAAAGAGGGGAAACTTCCTTGCATGAAACATTGTCTCAGCCCGTCTTTCCTTGTTTTGCATCCTACCGAGCAGGCAGACGCACATTAAAAATGAATCTGGCTCCTGCAAAACAGATGAGAGAATGATGCTCTTGTCACCAAAGGCTTGATCTCTGCCCACCAGCGAAATGGGTAGGTCCCTGGCCACCGGCTCCATCCCCACATTCCCTCAAATGTCACTTACTTTAAATACACTGGTATTGTAAAGTAAGAAAAAACTGCTCCCAGCCTCCTTAAACCATGGAATTAAATATGATTTTGGTCTCCAGGCAGAGTCTGCCTCCTCAATTCTAAATCTGCTCAGTCAAGCGAAATATTGCAGGCAGAAAAGAAATCAATATTTCTTGGGCTGAGCAGAAGGGAAGCCTGTGTGTGTGTGTGTGTGTGCGTGGGTGTGTGTGAAAACACACATTCATATATATTGTACACAAGTACAAGAAATGACCATGCAATCCTATACATCAGGTGGGGGGGACCCCTTCTCCAGATGTTGCTGGACTCCACCCCAGCCAGCATGGCCAATGTTGAGGAATGATGGGAGCTGAATGACAGCAACGTCTGGAGGGCTACAGGTTCCTCCTCCCTGTTATGCTCATTGACTCATTAAACTCAGCACAGGAACATAGGAACCTTACAGTGAGTCCAACCGTGGATCCATCTAGCTCAGTATTGTCTACACTGACTGGCAGAATTTTTAGACAGGGTTTTCTCCCAGCCCTACTCAGAGTTGACCCAATATAATTAATGAACTGTGGTTAACCAAGTCCATTGACATCAATAAGTGTGAATAGAATTAGTGTTGAATGCTACCCTCATTCACGGCTCAATGCTGACTATGTTGTTCCAGCGGTGTCCAAACTTTTTTCAAAGAGGGCCAGATTTGATGAAGTGAAGGGCTGTGAGGGCCGACCAAAGGGCCAACCAAAGTTGTTAACCTTTCTTTAGGATTGAAGTTGTTGAGGTTTTTTTTAAGATTTTACCCTAGGAAATAAACTGCCACAGGGGCCGGATTAAACCGACCGGCGGGCACTTGTTGGCAATGGACAAGTGTGCCTTTGGGGTGAGGTCAAGCTGTTGGGGAGTTGCAGCACCTGCTGTGGCTGTAGAGACTGATGAGAGAGAAAATATTTTGGTCGATCTGGGGCAGAGGAAGGCAGATGCACCAGGGCACTTCTTCTCCCTGTGCTCCTCCCAGCAGTCATTCCCCCTCTGGTCACTGTTATGGATACACGACCTGACTGTCTCCAAGCCCTGCCGTTGTCCGCAAGGAATTCCCAGTCTTCATGTTGCCAGCCTTCATGTCTCGTTTGCAGGTATCTTTGTAACACAGAGTTGGTCTGCCAACGGGCCTGGTGCCTGAGGCCTGCTCCCCATGGAAATAACCCCATATCCCCCTCCCCTGTCACGATCCTTGGGGATCGTGTTCTTTTCCCTTCTGTGGACATGACCAAGCCAGCAGAGACATTGCTGAGAAAGGCGTGCAAACATGCACAGGAAACCCAACATGCTCAAGAAACAGCTAAGTATTGGCATGGATGTGTACAATGCCATTATAACTCCCAAGTACTACTTATGGGGTGGCAAGGTTTGCATTAATATGGCTGGCCCCATGTTTATGCACCTCTAGGGGAATGTCGTATTATTTTACAGCAAGATAGGGAAAGGAATCTTCTGCACTTCATATTTTAAAGACTTAAATCTCTTATTCTCTTGTAATATGTTTATGTGGATATTAATCAGAAGCTGTCTGCTCAGCAGAAGGAGTTATACTTAATCTACCAGTATTTTAAAAAATTATTAGTACCGCATTCTTATTATTTATAAAATGTGTATACCACCGTTCTCCTGAAGATCACAGGGAAGTCGACAACATAAAAATACAAAATGAGAACACAAAATGTACAATAAAAACAAGAACAAGAACAAAACAAACAAGGGCCTTTTGAGAACCAGGGTCTGTGGACAAGAGCAAGTCCAATACCTCTGTGCCTCCCCAGACTCGCTCTCCCTTCCCCCTTGAGCATTCAAAGAGCAAACCAGAGCAACAATAAAGAAACAAGATGTGATGTGGGAAATGGGTCATCTTAAACACACTCATAACTGCAGAACCCATCACTTTGAAAATGAAGGTGGCACAGGGTACCTTGAAGACAACCTTGATCACAGAGATCTGCTGATGGGGCACTTCTGATGGCCCCCAACATGACCGCTGAGGTTCTTGTGGACTTTGCCATCATACTCATCAAGAAGACTCCAGAGAGCTCAATTATGGTGGAAGAATTTGCTGAACCTCCCCTCCATAATACGAGAAGCTGAGGATTCTGCTGTGCCCCGCCACCTTCCTTCCCGGACTAGAGCAGAGCCAGAGAAGGACCCCAGCACCAGCACCTGTGGGGATTAAAGGGAATCAGTGGGCACTGCCCCCTCCCAGGCCACTATCCAGGCAGGTGCCCCACTTGGGGAAAGTGATGCTTGAGGAATTCCAGTCATATGACTTGAATTGTTACTCTAATAATACTAGAAGTTGCAGTCCTGTGAATGAAATTGGTAAGCACTCAAAAGGAAGGACTTCTGTCAAAGTGAAGCAAGGGTGCATTGCCCGTGGACCTCCAGGTGTTGTTGGACTCCATCTCCCATCATCCGCACCCCTTGGGCCTGATGGCTGAGGCTGTTGGGAGTTGGGCGACATCTAGGGGCACCACACAAGCTCCCTCTGCCATGGAGGCCTTTATGGCCTGTCTGTGCGCTTCCTCGAAGGCTCTGTCTGTGGAAAGCAAGATGTCGAAATTCTGACTCCTTGGGATTCTTAGGTGATCATGCTCTGGTTTCATAACTTGTGTCTCTCAAGCTGTGGTGCTGAAGCATTTCTGATGATAGGCAGAAAAATGGCCAGTAATGAAAGGATAAGCCTGTGCCTATAAAGCATTCCTTTTTAAAAAATGTTTAAATTTCATGCAAACACATATACTTACCACTAAGAATACCACTGTGTGGTTATAAAACGGCTCACACATTCTAGTAAGCTAAGCTAGCTGTAAGAAATGGATCACAAATATAAACTAGATTCAAAACATCTTAAAGCATCAGAAAGTACTATCAAATCACAGTAAATGAAGGATAAGGCTTAGCAACATAGTGGAATTTAGCATTCCAATATGTTCCAAATCTCTGTACAAAAGATTGCCTTCATTATGTCATCATCCCCTTCCAAGCTTGGGTGTAATAGGTTGTTTTAAACATAATGGCAACTGTTGAAGCCAAAGTGGTACTCTGTTAAAAAAACAACAAAAGTTGACAGTGCCAAAGCATTCCCCATTCTATGATCTTTCAGGGTGTCCAAAAGATAGCAAAGATGTCATGCTTGCCCCAGGCCCAGAATGGAAGTCACAAATTCCAAAGACCTTATGAGACCTCCTGACTCCAGGACCACCCCAGACGCCTCCAGCATTACAGGATCAGAGACTCCCAGCTCATCTGCAGCTCAGGACCTAGAAGGACCCATTGCCTCTAGAGGCTGCCAGGGTGCATCTTCAAGAAGAGGGGCCCAACACCAGGGAACCTCTAAAGGCTTCAACCCATCAATGGAGCATGTGTTTCCAGGCTCAGAAGAACCAGGCATCTCAGGAGTAAGGGGACTGTGATGAGGAGTAAGGGGACTCCTTGAGAGCCTCAAAAGCAGGGAAGCTTGAAGACTGGGCTAACTAGTTGCACCTGGCCTAGACAGATTCTGGGCAAGGAAATAAATAAACAAAACCAGATCATTTGAACAAATTCTGGGAAACCATTACCAGATTTAGCAGAACAATAAACTGGTGAAAGTTTTGAAGTTTGAAGATAATATCTAGTTAACAAAAGTGTCCCACACTTCCACTTTAATTTTAATGCGCAGTTTGTGCATATTAGAAATGTGTCTGAAAATTTGCATGGGTTTTTGTGCAGACTCTTCTAAAAACACACACAATCACAAATTGATGTGGCAAACTGAACCTAAGTTTGGAAAAATAAGAAACAGAGAAAAACCCAAACTGATCCATCCCTATCAGGGCTCTGCTTGAAATGGGACCAGGTGTTTTAAGCAAGGGGGTGTGTCAGTTGCACATCTCACCATGTCATTCTCCTGGAGAAGCCCAGATCAAGCATCCCACCTCCATATCTGGCAAGGTGTGTGCTTCAGTTCCTCATTGTTCCAATCTCAAATTCAGTTTCTATATCAGTCCACATGCAATATCATCAGAAGCTTTGGGTCAATTTCTCCTAATATACACATTTGTGTACACAATTTTTCCTAATGCAGTACTGTGAGTGATTTTCACAAACATATTCATTTTATGCACACATTACCCTAATGTACATTTCTTTTGTAAGCATTACTTGCAAAATTCAAAGGATTTCAAATTTTGAAGGATGCCTCTGTTGCAGTTTGCATAGAGATTTGGAAAGTGAGCATTAGTTTGGTTTGAAATGTGAACTGAATCAAATTCCTGTCACCCTACTCACCACCCAAAGCCGAGAAAGAAGCCTCAATTGCAAGTTGTTTGGAAGGTGGGTGGGAGGAAGGAGCCTGGCAAACTAGTAGGGCTGGCCCAATACAGGATTTTGCCATCTCAGGTGAATCTGAAAATGCCCCCCACCCCTGGAATTATAGTTTACAAAACACCTGGAAGAGTCACTCCCCCAAGGGCTGGTGGCAGACAAGCATGTCGCCTGGCTCTGGGTGGGGGCAATGTTGGGGAGCCGTGCCACTGAGCCGTTGGCCAAAGGCAGAAGGAGGGCTGGGGCCTGTGGGCCCTGCCCCTGCCTCTGGTGCCCTGTGGTGGCCTCTGCAAGGAAGCCCTGGCCTGAGGGGCTAGAGGCGCCCCAGGGAGCCACCAGGCAGCATGGGGCATCCATAGCCTTGGGTGGCTGCACCCATCAGCAGAAGGGGAGCAGTAACCAGACCAACAGCAAAGCAGGTTTAAAAAATATGCTGCCATCTTCCTGCTTTGCCTTGGTACTGCTCCCCACTCACTGAAGGAAGACGAGAAGTGCTGGACCATCCCTGGAGGAAAGCACTGAAGCCACCCACCCACCTATGATTTGCAACAGCTGGCCTGATTCCACATTGGGGGGGGGGGTGAAGAGGCTTAGGCGGGGAAATCGCTATTTATATGGTAGGTGTGTTGTTTTTGTTTCCCCCCTAAATATTATGTTTGACAATATATTGCTTTCACCTCCATATATGATCCATGAATGATCTCCCCCTTTTTGCATTCCGTGTGTGTGTGTGTGTGTGTGTGTGTGTGTGTGTGTGTAGCTTTGAAACCTTCAGGTGACTAGCAACTAAGATGTTCAATACATCATAACAGCAATTAATAAGAATCTACAGCCACACGAGGAGCAGCAGAGGCCTTTGAGGATGCCCCTCTCTTTCCTTCCCAGATCCCCCCCCCCCCAGCATTCCCCAGCCTGCCGCTCGAGGCCAACAGGTGGGTCAGTCCTGCATGCTAACAGGCTTGAGAGTGACTCAGAAGCGCAAGCAAACAGCCTCCCCAGCTTCCTTGGGCTTCCCTGCCTGCTTCCCCTCTGGGTGCCTGTGAGCTGTCAGGGCTGGACACAATTATGTCTCAATAAGAAGACGCTCCAAGGCAGCCTTGGAAATAAATATTTAAAAGAGAAATGGCTGTGCATTAGCTGTGTGTCTCTTCTTCCTTCAATGCTTTTCCGTTTGACTGAACAGGGGAGTTCATTGTTTGAGGTGGGCATGTGCCCCCCCCCCAAGTAACCGCAACAGTTGCATTATTAACGATTCAAATGCGCACAAGCGGTGAGGACTCGCTCCATGCCAGTCTTGTTCCTGGACAGTTCCCCTTCCCTTTTTAAAACCCCCCAGTTCCCTGGGAGCTTAACAGCCCCCCACCTCCAGAAGGTGTTTCCCCCTCCTCCTCCCACCATTCCACAATGGGCCAAGGAAGAAAAAGATCTCACAAAATGTCTGAGGGGGGCACAGGGGGGGGACACCACCTTTTTCAGCAGGAAGGCTTCGTTCCCTTTTGTGGAAGCCTCCAGAAGCTGCATGGTGGCAGCCACGTAGTGTGAGCTCTCAGTGCCCGGGGAAGGAGCATGCGTGCCAGAGGGGTGTGCATGCGCACCAGGGTCGGGCAGGTGTGCCCAAGGGGCACGCACAGCACTTGGTGGGTGTAAACCAAGCTGTGCCATTGTCTCCTGCTTGCCTAGATGGAGAGGTGTGTGTTTATATTGCAGGGATTCACTGCCTGCTCCTCTCTGGCCTCCTTCTGCCATCCTGGAGGGCAGTGGGCAGGCAGGCAGCAGAGGAGGTGGAGGACGTGGCACAGGGCAAGGGCATAGTGGTGGGTGAGGGGTGTTTTCTGCTTTGCCTTAGTGGCAATGCATCCTTGGCTACCCTGAGTGGGCGCACTATGATGTTCCACTCATGCAAATGCCTGAGCTTTCTACCCCCTCCCACAGATAGTGCTGCTGTGATCCCACTGCTGTGTCCCCACTGCGCCAACCTTGCCGTGCCCTCCCCCTCCCAGTCTTGGTATGGTGCAGTGTCTCATCCAACCTGTTGCCCCAGAGGGCAGAGCCAGAACCAGTCCAGAGAACAAAGACAACCAAGTCCCTCCTGCTGGGCGGTTCTTCCCTCTGGCAACTCATGATGGAGGGAAGTGAGAGGACCTCTGCGGATCAAGGGGTGATGGGAAGAGGAGCCACTGCTGTAAAAATTTGATTGAGTTCCCAGCTATTTTTAGAAGTTTCTGTCACCTTTGGAGAATTCTCCAAGCAGATGGCACCTTCTGAACGGCAGCTGAGGCACCAGATCTAAAGGGGATTCTCACTGCTTATTGAAAAGGCTCTCTGTTGTCTTTAGGGTAGAGAAATCAGATGAAAATCTGCTCTGGGGCCCAGCTCACAACTCAGCGGCAATATGGAAAGGCAATAGTCACCCCCAAAGGCCCTAAGATTCAGCACCATCTGGGATTCTCTGCTCTTCCCAGATTGAACCTGCTCTCCAAAGAGAAGGAGGGCAACACCTGCCTTGCATGCCAAAGGTCCTGGGTTTGATCCCCGGGACCTTCAGACAGGGCTGAGCAAAACTCCTGCCTCAAAGCCTGGAGTGCAACCACCAGTCAATGGTTTGACTCAACATAGGGCAGCTTCCTCCATTCCTCAATGATATTGCTTCTCTCTATGTACTGTAGTGTTGCAGAAAGGAAAGGGGACGTAAGGAACTCTGTGTCTTGATTCCACCTGGCCAATTGTCACAGCCCATCCCCGATAAGGAAGAAGCACTTGTCTGATAGTTAGCCCTTTAATAGCAAGAGAAACACTTGCAGCGGCTTCCGCTGTGCTCCAAGACACAAGCACACAAGCTTCTGGCCTCTAGGCAGCAGTCCACAGGTCTGAGCCCTATGGAGCAGTTGCTCCCCTCTTCCACCTTATACACTCTCTTCTGACGGGTTGTGTGCCCTCAACCTGAGACTTTTCCTGCATGGAAGTCATCACTGCTCTTCCCTTGTCAAGCCCCTCCTTGTTCTAGGCGACAGTGGGATGGGAGAAGGTGAGGAATCCCGTCTTCTTCCACGTCATCCTGTGTACTGTGTATTGTGGAGACCTTGGACTGCCCTGACTCCCCCTCCTCCCCTGGCTCCTGCCTTGCAGGTGGCGTCATACCCCATAAGTCATTGGTCCCTGCTCCTGGGTCACTCCCCAGGTCCCCTGCCTCCGCCACACACACTTCGGAGCCCTGCCAGTCCCGGACACCAATGCTCTCGCCGGTTCTTGATCAGACTGCTGTTCAAGCTTCTCACCAGCCGTGCTGCTTTCCCACCTCTAAACCTTCCCCAACCTGGAGGCCTCCAGAGGCTGTTGGACTGCAACACCCATCGCCCCTTGGCTGGGGCTGAAGGGGTTGGAGTGCAGCAGCATCTGGAAGGCACCAGGCACAGGAAGGCCGCTGTATGCAAAGAGAGGCCATAACAATTCCCCTTGTAATTCCGCCTCCTGCGTGGATCAAATTTTATACTGCTAAGAACACTGGGAACATGCTGCCACAATACACACACACACACACACACACACACACACACCCCTCAATGCATATTTATAGCTTGCTGTGGGGAGGATTAGCTGCTTTCTATAAATACGGAGGCTCTACAATTATCATTAGAGCTATTTATTCCAATTTGCAGGTAGATTAAATAATGAATGGTTCCTGCAAACATTTGGGTGATGCTGCACCGTGGCGCCTGGCTGTGAACATCTGTGATACCTGAGGACCTCTCTCCCTCCTCCTGAGAGTCAGGATCAAGGGAGCAGAGTGGGGGATGATTCACCTCTAGGATGCCTTGGAGGCTGTGGAGTCTTTGGGAGGCCACCAAGGGACTGGGGAGAGGAACGGCCAGGACTTCAGAACAAGCGAGCCTCCGAGCCGGAATGAGAATCTAGTGGGGCAGGTTTTTCTCTCTCACTTGCAACTGCCTGCCCTGATCCCTGAGCTCCCTCCCTGCCCCCATTTCATTGCACGTTAGGAGCATCGGTTGGGTAATTTCAGGCTAGGCTGCGGATAGAGTGGAATCAGAGGCATATGATAAGGCTCCCCAAAGCCTCTTAGGCACTCATTTGGCATGGTAATTGATTTTCTCGGAGGCTGCACACATGCCCTGGCAAGCGGCTTCTCTGCTCTGGTTGCTGCTCTGACTCCATGTTTCCATGTTTCCGGCAGGTCCCACTCAGAGCTCAGGCCTTGTCCCACAGCCGCCACCTCTTTGGGGTCATCCCTCTTGGCTTCCCGACATACAGGGAAGGTCCACCACAGAGCTCAAGCAGACATTTCACCGAGAATTTGCTCATCACTTCCAGCCCATTCTAGTGAATTATCCTTTCCAAATGGCCTTAGCGATATCCTTCAGTGACTGCACTGGAGCTAGCCATTCCCACAACTGTACAGGCAATTTGAAATGCTTCAGCGCCACAGCCTTCCTTGCAGGAAGAGCAAGAACAACGAAAGGGATGGAGTCTGGAGACTTGTATTCCTGACTCATACATATTTATCTCGGGGGCTTGTGGTGGTCGTCTCAATTACAAGGGGAGAATCACGCCCCTCCTCCCCTCACAATTCCTCTCAGGCTTGGATTTAATCTGAGCTGAAGGAAAGAATTCCTTCTTCTCTCCCATCCAGCCATTTTGCAAACCTTCACCATCAATAATCTTTGAAATCTCTTCACCTCCTTTCTTCATGTGCATTTACCTTCTAGTAACGCTCCTGGAGTAAGATGGAGGGAGGGAGGGAGGGAGGGAGGGAGGGAGGGAGGAAAGAAAGAAAGAAAGAAAGAAGGAAGGAAGGAAGGAAGGAAGGAAGGAAGGAAGGAAGGGAGGAAGGGAGGAAGGGAGGAAGGAAGGGAGGAAGGAAAGGGTATGCATAGATCTCAGAAATGCAGTTTCCCCAAGGGTTGTTGGCATTAACACTAGTCCATGGGAATACTGCAGTTCCCAGTTCTATTTGTGACCTGGTGCATTGCATGGCAGGCAGCAGACTTCCTGCATGCAAAGTGTGAGCTCTGCTGCTGAGCTAGGCTTTGGTAACAGCTGGACCGCATGCCAAAGAGTCACACACACACCAGACCCTCCTCCCTTGACCTGCTCCTCCTCTTTTGCATTGCCACCAGCTTGCTCATCCACCTTCCACTCCGCCCCATACAACAGTGCTGTTGAGAAGGAAAGCCATAGACGCCACAGCCACTTCCACATTGGCTCTCTGGCTGGCAAGCAAGCAGGTGGTAGCAATAGAAACATAAGGGGGCCTGCTGGATCAGGGCAATGGCCCATCTAGTCTGGAATGCTGTTCTCACAGGGACCAACCAGATGCCCTAAAGGGAAACCTGCAGACAGGACCTGAGCCCAAGAGCAACCCTCTTCTCCCCTCCTGCAGCTGCCAGCAAGGAGTATTCAGAAGCACTGCTGCCTCCGACTGTGGAGGCAGAGCAGAGCTATCCTGGCTAGGAGCCATCCATAGCCCAGTATACCTCCACCCCCATTGTTCTGCCCAAACACTGAGGTCCAGCACCCTCAGTGGTTCCCTCATTACGAGAAGCAAAGTTACATGGAACCAGGCAGAGGGCCTTCTCGGTAGTGGCACCTGCCCTGTGGAACGCCCTCCCAGCAGATGTCAAAGAAATAAACAACTATCTGATTTTTAGAAGACATCTGAAGGCAGCACTGTTTAGAGAAGTTTATAATATTTGATGAATTATTGTATTTTAATATGTTGTTGTTGTTGTTGTTGTTGTTGTTGTTGTTGTTGTTACTACTACTACTACTACTACTACTACTACTACTACTACCCTCTCCTCCTCCATGAAGTTGCCCAATCCTCTTTTAATGCCATCCAAGTTGGCGGTGAAGAAGTAGAGCAATAGCTGGTGGTGGTGATGGTAGGGAGCAGGTAGGCTCAAGGAGGACAACAGAACAGAGGGGGTCTTCTGAGCACCTCATCATCTTCCCCCAAATCCCTGGAGCCAGCAATAGAGTCAAGAGACCTTCCAAAGGCTCCAACTAATTTGTTTGTTTATTTACAAATTTATATACTGCTTGATTGTAAAAAAGCAGTTTACAAAGCAGTTTACAAATAAGTAAACCAATAAAATCGGGGTGGGGGAATCAAACATGCTTAAGAACATATAAAAGTTAAAATACTAAAATGGATTTAAACCACCTCAGCTTTCTAAGCATCTGGACAGGTTTGTCTAAATGAGAATGTTTTTAGCAGGTGCCAAAAAGTATACCGTGAATACACCTGCTTGATATCAAATGGCAGGGAGTTCCAAAGTGCTGGCGCTGGCACAACATTGATTTCTTCAGCAGTGGAGTGTGTCGATGGCACCTGGGGGAGGTGTGTGTGCGCACAGGCACACAGGCACACACCTGCGCCGGTGACACAGCAAGGGGTGGAGGACAAATGGAGCCCACTGCGCCCGCTCAGCCCACGCTGATTCACACCACACTCTCCCTGAGTGGCCCTGCGAGGCTCGGATCCGGGGAGGGAGGTGTGAGAAGAGCACAACAGCCATGCATCCCTCAACCCCAGCCTCTCCAGCAAAGGAAGGCTGGAATGAAAGGGTGCATGGCTGCCGCGCCCCCACACTGCCCTCCCTGAGCTGCCTTGCAAGGCCTGGCAAAGTGGTGCAGGGGAGGCTTAAGGGAGGGCACCCACTCCACCCCTCAAAAAATGTGCCCAGGGCAATCGCAGCAGCAGCCGCACCCCACCCCCGCTCCTGGAACAAGTATTATGTGGCACCCATAACAGTACCAATTCCACCAATTGAAGCAGTCTATTGGTAAACTGGTCCAAAGTTATTAGGGGATTTATATACTAATAGTAACCCCTTGAACTTGGCCCCATAGCAAATGTAGATCTATGAACACGGGCAGTATATGCTGACAAGGCCTCACTCCCGTCAGCAATTGTGCTGCAGCATTCTGCCCTAACTGCAGCTTCTGGGTCATGAGCAAGGGGAACCCCACCTAGAGCACATTGCAGTAGTCCAGCCTTGCAGTAACCATTGTTTGAACTGCTGTGGGCAAGCTTTCCTTCCTCTTCATCCTCTCCTGTGCCAGGCATCTTCAAAGGGCCCACGCCAGCTGATCTCTGGACTCTACAGCTTCATCAGAGTAACTAATAATGGCACACCGACAAATTGAATTATACTTCCCCAGCTGGTTGTGCCATTGATCAGAGATGTTTTATTTTGAAGTTTGGAGTTGCATGATCCTGGAGGCTTTTAATGAACTAAACGAGGTCAGGTTAGCAAAAGAGCCAAATCCACCATGGCAGCCGGGGATGGGAGGTTGTTCCTATTACATTCAAAGACACAAGAGAGCAGCAGCAGCACAAATGCAAGATCTGATCCTTTCTGAGTAAAGAGGGAAGCATTTATTCTGGCAAACTTGGGAGAGGAAAGCTACTTTCTAGAGGAGGATTTGTCGGCAAGGGCCAGCCTGAGACGTCTCCATGTCAAAAACAGCAAGATGCAAATACGTGATTGTAGGGTCATAGGAAGGGACCCAGGTGGCGCTGTGGGTTAAACCACAGAGCCTAGGGCTTGCCGATCAGAAGGTCGGCAGTTCGAATCCCCGCGACGGGGTGAGCTCCCGTTGCTTGGTCCCTGCTCCTGCCCACCTAGCAGTTCAAAAGCACGTCAAAGTGCAAGTAGATAAATAGGTACCGCTCCGGTGGGAAGGTAAACGGTGTTTCCGTGCGCTGCTCTAGTTCGCCAGAAGCGGCTTTGTCATGCTGGCCACATGACCCGGAAGCTGTCTGCGGACAAACGCCGGCTCCCTCGGCCAATAAAGCGAGATGAGCACCGCAACCCCAGAGTCAGACATGACTGGACCTAATGGTCAGGGGTCCCTTTACCTTTACCTTTAGGGTCATAGGAAGCTACCTTAGATGAAGTCAGACCGTTGGTCTATCTAGCTCAGTACACAGTGGCAGTGGCTCTCCAGGGTTTCAGACAGGGGTCTCTCCCCTACCAGCAGATGCTGGGAATTGAACCTGGGATTTTCTAGATGAGGGTTTTTCCTGATAGATATCCAAAGACAGCATAGGAAATAACTATCGCAGTGCTCCTGTGCAGAATCTATTCCATATATGTCAGCGCTCATGTAGCAGGACTGCAGAAATAAAACTCTGCCTGATTCCTTTGAAGAATGTCTACTAATCAGACAAGTCAGCAATGGGATAGAAGGAATGTTTGCAGACAGGAAACATGAAGATATGGGATAACGTTTTCAGCCTCGCATTCTGGGCCAGTGGGTTACAGGCGCTAGAGATGCTTGGTGCTCTTCTCTGCCAGGGGCAAGATGTGTGAATCCTTCTTTGCAACCCAAGGGCTGCCATTCTCTTAGCTCAGGGGTCAGCAACCTTTTTCAGCCGTGGGCCAGTCCACCATCCCTCAGACCATGTGGGGGGCCAGACTATATTTTGAAAAAAAATATGAACGAATTCCTATGCCCCACAAATAACCCAGAGATGCATTTTAAATAAAAGCACACATTCTACTCATGTAAAAACACGCTGATTCCTGGACTGTCCATGGGCCGGATTTAGAAGGCGATTGGGCCGCATCCGACCCACGGGCCTTAGGTTGCCTACCCCTGTCTTAGCTGCTCCCTCTGCAAAACAAAAAAGAACACCAGGAAACCCAAGCCTTTCCCCTCTGTCCTCAGCGGCCTGCTTGGTAGTCTGTCCACATCAGGCACAGGATTAACATTCCCTTCGCTGTGTCACTTCATCACCATTTCTATTAAACTCATTTGCTATCTAGAGGAATCCATTTTCCCCTTTGTTTGCCCATAATCACAAACACACACAGAGAATGGGCTTGTCAATGGGAAGGGAGGAGCCAGAGGATTCCATTTTATTCGGCCACCAGCTGGAGATGACCACCACAGCCCTGTGGCAGGGAGCTGACGGCCCACTCCAGCAAAGCTGAGCAGGGGGGTAGAAGACTCCAGAGCCCATTGCCCCCCATAGATTCTCTGTCTGGCCCTTGAGACTCTCTCCGGCCCCCTCCCCAAGCCATACCCCTCCCCCCTCCACATCCTGGTTGAGTGATTTGGCCCATCTGGGACATGTCCTTGAGCTGTGCTAATGTCTCCTGCTTGCCTAGATGGGGAGAGGTCAGGGGTGGGGGTGGGATCCACTTCTGCCTCTGGCCCCGCCCACAAGTGGCATGTCTCCTCTGCAAGGCAGAGTGCTAGAGAAAGTGGTCTGGGGCTAAAAAAAAAGATGGACGGAGAGTCTTTAGTGTACCAAGCCTAAACAGTGGTACAGCGTGATGCAGGCAATGCTAGTCAGGTAGGATTCACGAGGCACTTTATTCCGTTTCCACAACGTTTCTCAGACTGTTTGTTTCCGCTTCCTATTTTAGCTTTCGCATAACATAAAAGACGCTTCTGGAAACATAGCAGAATATTGCACAATTTTAGTGCTCATTTTCATCTTTTTTTCTTTCCAGAAAAATATTCCATTTGCACAGGACATGTAAATGAGCAGCAAACACGCGCTATGTTCCACTATATTTTCGGAAGTGGCTTTTACATCATGCGGAACCTCAGATATAATGGAGAAAATAATACATAGGGAAACGTCAGGAAAACAGAGTAACCAATGCAGCCTTGGTGATATTGACAAAGTTTATGAGCACTCTGTCCAGCCTGTAAAGATTGGCTGTGTTACAAATTGAGCACCATGTCCTTCCCAAAGTCTTTGGCGGCTCGGAAGGCTCAATGAGTTTCTGAGTGTGCACAATTTGTGTTCAGCAGACCAGGCGCTGAAGGCTGATGCCCTGTATGGACATGATATTAAGCCCTTACTCTTACAGAAACTCTGATTGCTGAAAACCATGCAATGAGTCCATCCACTCAACAACACAGCCATGTGTTTAGTGAGCATCTCTTCCATCTGCTGATTTGTGTGCACACATTTTCCAGGATTGCTCTCTTCCATCGAGAGCTACAAGTTTTGTTCCTGGGAGCCTTTGCTTTGGAAGTGGGAGTGCATAGTTGGTGCTGGGAACATCAGTTCCAAGGGAACAATGTGATAAGGCACATTGTTAGGGGGCAGCTTGAGGGGGGCCAAGCCCCAAACCTTTGGTCTTCTATTCCTTCCCAACTTCATAAAATCAGCAACATGCTTTACTTTGTTTATAGAGAGCTGAGCACGCCATAAAGTGCAAAAAGAGTGAGCCCCTAGCCACCAATGAATGTTGGTCCATCAGGCTGAATGGGGCAGTGCCCCACTGATCTCAGTCTGCCATAAGCCACCCACCTGCCCTCTTACAACCAGACGAGGCCTGTCAACTTCCTTCTCCTTGGTCTCAGTGTTGCCCTTGTAAAACTCAGCAGGGAGAAGGAGGGGAATGAAACTAGACTTAGGTGACCAATGAATGCTCACTAATGGCTCCTTGTCATCCTGAAGGGGAAAAAAGTTTTGCAGAGGTTTAAATTTGTATTTATCAATCTGCTATGATATGGGTGTGTAGGGTGCCTTGACTCCCCAGGTGCCAGATCTCTCCTAAATTTAGCAGTGTAAAAATACAGGCTAAACCTGATTTTTCCTGACTGGGGAATCCCTTGGCAGATAAGCTGTTCAGAAACAAAGATTGGCTATCTGATAATGCCAAGGTTGCAGGTTCAATCCCTGTACAGGACAGCTGCATATTCCTGCATTACAGGGGGTTCGACTAGAACAGGGGTCAGCAACCTTTTTCAGCAGGGGGCCGGTCCACTGTCCCTAAGACCTTGGGGGGGGCCAGACTACACTGTATTTTGCAAATAAATAAATAAACGAATTCCTATGCCCCACAAATAACCCAGAGATGCATTTTAAATAAGAGCACACATTCTACTCATGTAAAAACACCAGGCAGGCCCCACAAATAACCCAGAGATGCATTTCAGCCCCCCTGCTGAAAAAGTTTGCTGACCCCTGCTTTAAAATCTGAGACAGTTGTGCCTAATGGAGATGCAAAGGACCCTCTTTGGGTGTAATGCTGGGATCCCCCCTTCCACAATCTAGACTTAGGTTATATATATCTGCAAATAAGCCATATATCATAAAGACACCCCAGTCTCTGCTGTGCCTCATTTTCCTAAAAGGGAACACAGATCCTGGTAGGAGCGTCTGATACCCCTGGAATCTCACACTGCTCAGAGATTGGGGTGGTCTGTAACACAATTTTAACATGGGCAACTTTTATGCAGATTTGTGTAACATGCCATTCCATGCCATGACCATGCATGTGCGCGCACACACACACCATGTCCAGGGAAGGGGCAGGGAGAAGAAACATTAATGTAGAGCTTCAGGGAAACCTCTGTGCAAACGAAAATGCCCTGCAGGTCTCAGGCAGCCCTAGTCTCATGCTGCTGGAACCGGTAACATAAATACCATGCTATAAGCATATCCCTTTGTTCATGCATTTGTCTGTGAGATGCATTCTCTCCATCACACCCATGTGCATAGTCATATGTATGCGCACACACGTCAGTACTCTCAGCATCCAGCCAAAAACACTGAAATGTCTCCAAATATTGGGAGGCTGTCAAATGAACAGTCTCTGCATTATGCTTCCTTTTCCAGTAATATTGCCAGAGACAAGTGTCAGCCCTGGAATCCAGTCACAATTGAGCAGGTGCTTTCTCTACGGCCATATACAGCACCTCAACAGCTGGAGGATGGCATGTCAGGAACGACCTGTGGCTACTAAGGAATTCCTTCCCACAGAAAGCAGTGTTGGCCTGCAACTTGGATGGTTTCAAAAGAGGATGAGGCAAATCCGTGGAGGAGAAGGCTATCCATGGCTAGTCGTCATGATGGCTATCCTCTGCCTCCACACTTGGAGGCAGCAATGCTTCTGAATACCCATTGCAGGAGACCATGGGAGGGGAGAGAGCTCTTGTGCTTGAGTCCTGTTTGTGGGTTTCCCATCGAGGCATCTGGTTGGCCACTGGGGGAACAGGAGGCTGAACTAGAGCACCCAGCAGGACACTTCTTTTAATTGTATGGTATTAACCTTTCCACCGGACAGTTGTCCCAAAGGCTGAGTTTGCAAGCTAGCTTTTGGTAACATCTTCTTTTCTCCCCCCCCCCACATAGTTGTGACCCCACCCAAATACACTAACTGGAACTGGAGTACCACTATAATCAATGGCACAATGTGATCAATGTATTTTGTCATTGATCAGGATGCAATGGCCCCTTTGTTTTTTGCTGCACACACACAGATTCAGATTTTGCCTCACCAGGGTGGTTGTTTGATTTGTGGTTGCATAGGATTATCAACACATAGTCCTAAACTCACCTTGGGTTGACCTACTAGTGCTCAGAGAGGGCCGTAGCTCCATGGTAGAGCATCAGCTTTGAATGCAGAAGGTCCCAGGTTCAATCCCTGGCAGCTCCAGGTAGGTTGGGAGAGACTTCCTGGCTGAAACCCTGTGGAGCCACTGCCATTCAGCATAGATAACACCGAACTAGATGTACCAATTGTCTGACTCGGTCAAAGGCAGCTTCCCTTGTTCCTACGATGGTGCTGCAGCAGACCTTAGACTCTTTTCAAGGTGCTGAAAGTCCTATGTAAATTCTGAATTACCTTGTTGGTGTTAGCTGAATCAAAGGTGCAGAATCTTTCATATAGCATTTCCAGGAGGGCAACTTATACTTATGTATTAACATACATAAGCATATGTATGTTAATACATACATTATTCAGAGGGTGGTAATCAGCTAACTTCTTTTGTAATCCTATCACATATTGGTGGCTTGAGCCCATTCCAAGCTGAGAGCAAAGATATCCCTCAAGATACTTGAACACACTTTGTCTCCCCTCTGCTCATTTTAGAGGCACAGAAGACGTTGATGTGGGGCACTGGAGACAAGCAGTACGGAGTAGTGGGAAGACAGTAGAAAGCTATGTGCCATGCACTGGTTGGACTACCACAGTGCAGTCTTATGTGGAGCTTCCCTCGTGGTTGATCAAGAAGCTGCAGTTAGTGTAGAACGCTGTGGCATGACTGATACCAGGAGTGAGAGCCGGACAGGTCCAACACCTCTGCTCAGAGACCTGTACTGGTTGTCAATCTGCTACCAGGCCAAGTTCAAGGTAATGCTATTAGTACATAAAGCCCTTGCTTGTGAGATCAGCTCACCCCAGATATGCCCTCTCAACCACTGGAACCTTACTCCTTCCTTTGGAAATCCCTACCTATTGACACACCAGTTGGATGCCTTCACTGTACTCTTTTTGGTGTCTGGTCGGGGGAGGGGAGAAACATTTCTATTTTGGCAGGCTTATCCAAACATGGAGAAGCTGTTTGGTGTATTAATCTGGCTCTAACTTATTGTTGATTTCATTATTTTTGAAGATTTCAAATTCTTGTTTGTAACTGTTCTACTGATATTTTTTATTGGTTTATGCTTCTTGTAAATTGCTTAGAGGCTTTATTACAATCAAATGGTACATAGATGTTGTGAGATAAATAAATAATAAAATGTCAGAAATTGGAACTTTTTTGGTTCTCTCCACTCCCTTCACTGGGATCCAGCAGGGATCTTTCCATGTTCTTGTGAAGCACAGCAAGGGACTACAGCCTTTGGAACTCATAGGTGTGGTGGTTAATGAATGATGAAAGGGCCTATGTCTCTTCATTATTTTCCAATTATTTTTACAGGTAAAGTAAGGTTTCTAGTGGTTGCACATTGTGAACCAGAAGTGTGCCAGGTACTTTGGATTCATTAATCATGGTGAGACGAGAGAGGCCTTGTTATTTGTGAGATGCCAAAGAGATTTTCACTTCTCTTAGAAGCCCTCAGCTTGTACCACTCTTGTTTGTCTTCTTCTTCTTCTTCTTCTTCTTCTTCTTCTTCTTCTTCTTCTTCTTCCTCGGGCTAAGTGGTTCTCTGGCTGTTGCATCAGAAACCCAAGTGCACATTTTTTTCTGCATCATCACTATAGGGATGAGATGACCCCCATCTAGTGGTCCTGCCCATCAAAACGTTGTGAGGACTGAGGCTTTGGCAGGTGTGCTGTTATGTCAAACTGTTGGAACAGAAAGAATAGTTTGCACAAATCCACATCTAGGGAGATATTAAAGTAAGGGTGGGATTTTCTGGGAGAGAAAAAATGGAATAACACATACACTTTTTGTTTAAAATGTTTATAGGAAGTGCAGCATAAGCGGTGGAAGTCAATCAATGAAATTTTTATTATTATTTACTTATTGAAATATATGTAGAATAAATGTGGAAGAAAGTCTTCCTATTTTCCTCTTTTCTTCTTCTAATACTTACTCTTTCTTCCTTTTCTTCTTCCCCCCTTTTATTTCCTCTATACTTTTCTTTTTTATTAATAACATTATCGAGAACTTTGTATATATGTATGTAATTGTAACACAATGTTTTGATTTTGTAATAATTATGCCAAATTAAAAAAATAAAAATTAAATAAAAATAAATAAAAATAAAGGAAGGGTGAACATCTGTGGGCATCTAGATATTGTTGGACTCTAACTCCAGCCCCAGCCAGCATGGCCAATGGTCAGAGGTAATGGGAGCTGTGGTCTAACAACATCCGGGGGAGCAAAAGGTTGCCCACCTCTCTATTCTGAAGATTTAGGGTCCCTTCTGCAAAGTAGGCCTTCCCTCTAACTCAAGTCCTCCCTTTCACAGACCATGTGGACATCCCAGCAGGGTGCCTGGTTAGAGCTATCATTTTATGGGGTTCTCTCTTCATCACAGAAGATTATTGGGGGCTGCTCTGCTCTACCCAGGTTCAGTGGCAGCATCTTACTCAGGACCAGTTGCTGGGGAACCACAGGGAGAGACGGCATCAAGAAACAACTAGTTGTCCGCCACGGAAAACGGGAGACTGCGTGCAAGAGAAGGCCTTTTGGTCTGACCTAGCAGGGCTCTTCATAGGTCCTTAGCCAGAGCTTTGATTCAAACATTTTTCACAGCACCCCCCCCCTTTTCCCCCCTGCCAAGCAAATGCATTTCTAGGATGTTCCAGAGAGAAAACAATCTCCGCCCTCCTACATTCTTTTGCCAGCAGTGACCACACTAATGCAGAAGAGAAGCAAGAGAAGCAATGTTTGCCTTCCTCATTACCTGTGGCTGCCAGCATAAAGCCTTCTAGCAAAAGAGTTCAGGTAGTGCCAATTACCCAGAATTTAGGCAGCTCAGCCTGCACAACAGCAGCTACTTAATGTGCAATTAACCCCAAGGAGCACAGACCCAGCTCCCCTTGCCCGGTTGCAATCCACAAAGGCAACAGGTAAATAACACCAGAGAGGCCGCCAATCAATCTTTTTCCAGCTGGGCCGGCTGGCAGGTTCACCACATGTCTTCAATCTCTGGACCACTTCATGGATTCCTGAGTAAGAGGGTACACAATGTGTAAATATCTGCACACAAGGCATATTATGCTATGTTTGGAGCAGCTGTGTTCATCTCCATCGCAGCATGCACAAGAGCTAGCCAGCTGCAGTTCCCTGCCTAGTTCAGACATGAAAGCACACATGTATCATATGTTTGCATTCTGTGGGGTGTGAAGTGTTCCCAGGACTCCTGTTTTCCTTGGCCTTGTTATCACAAATGACCGATGAGATGGTCCATCTGTAGTGAGGATATAATTTCATTTAATGATCCACATTGGTCAGAGAGGGCGACCAAGGTGACAAAGGGAGTTGGTTGAAGGAGTTGGGAATGCCTGGCCTAGAGAAGAGAAGACTGAGAGGTGATGTGATAGCCATCTCCAAATATCTAAAGGGCTGAAATATTCAGTGCCATGGACTAGTTGGATGCAGAGGAATGGTGGCAGGCTCAGAGCCCAGGGATTGGTGGTGGGACAATGGTGAGTGGTCAGAGGGAGAAGAGGGAGAAGATTGGGAGGAGGAGCTATCAGAAGCTGGAGAGGCAGAAGTGGAAATAGGAGGGTGGGTGGAGAGAGGCCAAGAGGAAGAATTGAGTCGGGCTGGTTCAGTCACGAGTGTCTCCTCCTCTTGCTGCAACAAGTTCTCCTCCCCCCTTGTTTCAAAGAACCAGAAGAGGCATGAAAAGGATGGAGGAGAGGTTGGCTTCACGCAGGCGCAGTCTCCGATTGCTTGGAATAAGTCCTGGGGAAGAGGAGACAAGTCTATGATTCTATGATACCTATGCAGGCACCAAGTAGGAGGTAGCAGCTGGGAACCAGGGGTCAAAGCCAAGAGGTCAAGTCAGGAGTCAGAGCCGGAAGGTCAGAACCAGAGATAAAAAGCAAGGTGTAAAACTATTCTCAGTCAGGCAAAGTTTCCATCCAGAGCAGGAAGGTGGGTGGAAATATAGCAGGGATGGGGAAAGCGGAGACCTCCATATGTTGTTGTACTCCAAATCCCATTACCTCTGATCATTGACCATGCTGACTGGGAATGATGGGAGTTGGTGTCCAGCAACATCTGGAGGTCATGGATTCCTCATTGGCCTCATTTTTAAAGAACAACATTTCTGGGTTTTTTGTGGAGAGAGGATTGGAGAAGAGATTTCTGAAGGTGACGAAATAGGAGCAAAGGGGCAGCCAAAGTGTGGACTTCAATTCAGTGGTGGTGACAGCACTTCTCCTAGCAGGGTGACAGCCCCCCCCCCAAAAAAAAAAATCCCCATGGAGCAATGCTTTAGTCATTCCCAGGTTGCAATGGGAAAAAACACTGAGATTTGATCTGGGGCAGTTGGGTGGGGGCTGTTTTGAGAAACATTTCAGCTCTTCCGTCCTCCCTTCATTTTCTAAAAGCTTTCTAGCAGCCTTTTCTATTCTGTTTAATAACAGCGTTAAATGGCTGAGTTTCATCATCCCACTTCTTTTTTCATCCTCAAATTTGCAGCTTCCTGCCCTCTCACATATTGGGGCAAACATTCTTGTGGGTCAAGATATACCAATACTGATTTCCACAATGTGAAATCCCACACACTTGAACAAAGCTGGAAGGATGGGTTTCTCTTCTCAGCCAGATCTGCCCTAGACTTCTCTCCACCAAATGGTGACACAACGGCTCCCCCTAGTGGCAGAGGGGCGGCACTTGCTCTGGAGTAGCTCCACCCCTTCTGCCTCTCCCAGCACTGGCTTTCCCCTTACAGCCAAGTGGGCACCGCACATTTGTTCCGCTTTTTGCCCTTGGGTTGCCATGGAGACATTCCAGTCCTTCCCTCACAGGGGGGAACAAAGTTCCAAACATTTAATTCTGCAGCCCACCTGGGAGCCTTTTATACTCCCCACTCAGCATTTGACATGCAGTAATTTTCCCCCTCCCTGCTTTCAAGATTATCCTAAAATTCTTGTCCTCTTTCTTTCACTCTCTAAATCTCAGCAGTTGGGCCTCAAAAGAAATAAGCACAAGAAATATGGAGACATGCTTCTAATGATAATTTGACGCTGTCTCCACAAGCTTGCATCAAGCGGCACTGGAAAGAAGCTGGAGGGAAGTCAAAAGACTCTGGTGCATTGACCTCTCAAGGGAGGAAGGGAAGGCAGGTGGGGCTTCCCAATAAGACCTGCGTCTGCCCTACTGGAGACCCATAACCTGACCGGAGCAATCAGTTGTGGCCGATTGGGCACTTGATGCCCCCCATATTTTTGAAGAACATAAGAAGTATCCTGCAGAAGCAGATCTAGACCAGCATCCTGCTCTCACAGTGGCCAAACAGATGGGCATAGAATGCCCCCAAGCAGGATATGAAGATAGCAGCTCTCTCCCTGTCCCTCCCTGTGGTTCTCAGCAACTGGGATTCAAAGGTGGACTTCCTCCAGTCGTGGAAATAGCTCTTGTGACTGGTAGGCATGGAGAGCATCCTCCTCCAGAAAGGCCGTCACTGCCTCGGGGGGGGGGGGAGAAAATACTGTAGTCTAACTATGCACTGATATTCAACTTCATTGGATGGCCCTGAACTATAATATTATGATGATAATAATTTTTATTAGTTTTTAATTACAATCCAATAATAGCCTTATTATAACAATACCAATTTATAATACAATTATTAATACCAATCGTTCAAATACAGAATTATATAATTTAGATAAGGTGGCCCTCCGCGTGCAAAAATTGATGGCTTGATTATTTGCTTTATTCCAAAATCTTATTAATTTCCATAACATTCTGGTCATAATAACAATCCCTTATGCAGCAAATGCAATATTAACTTCTATTCATGTTGACACATTAAATGATTTATAAAACTACAAGTGAGGCACTCAAACTATATCCTTGTTCTTCCTGTCTGTGGCAATTATTCCGTCCGTGGTGTTTCTTCCTGTCCTTGTAAGATGTTATGTCTTTCTCTCCCCGGTTGTTGCTGTTATCCATCATGCTTTGGGCGAAGCTGATATCCCTTTGTTGTTTCAGAAATTTCTCCATTGCTCCGTCCCATGCTTTGTTGTTTTGCAACTTTAACAACAGTTGCAAAAATCACTCAGTCCCAATAAATAACCCGTTTTCACCATTTTTCCTCTCAGCCTTGGAAGAAGAGTGGTCTGTCGAACTGCAGATGACTCAGTAATGAACCTTATCAGTTCCTTGACAAGTTCACACTCTTTTTATCCTTCCATCCAATTAAATTAAATTCCAAATCCTCTTAGGGTTATTCAGTTCACTCTGTAAATAATAAAGGATGGGGAAGAGTCAGCTCTAAGTTTCCATCGTAAACCTTTTGCAAAATAGAGCTTCCCTTCCTTTTTTCTTTTTTTTTACACACACAGTTCCATTTAATGTTATATTCCATATCTATAATCCAATTTCTTCCATCTTCGCTTGTACAAATATAATTTGAACTAAACATTCAGAGGAGAATTGCCAAATCATAAATGTAGAGAAAAAACTTTAAGTAAAGAAACCATAGCCTTCCCTCTCCTCCCACCCATCTTTTGCACCAAATGAAGTCTTATTTCAAGTTCAAAACAAGTTTTTGCAGTTGGTTTTGTTCTGCAGTTTGTTAACAGGAGAACCTCTGCTTCTTAATGGTGATGTAGGAGGGTTATCGGCAAGCGAAATGCTTTTGCACTCAGCACCTCCCTGCCTCCTGCATTCCATGCTGGAGTGAGAACCAGGCACTGAGATGAACTGCGAGTGAAGCCCATTCCCCCCTGTTCCTGGGGGGGGGGGACTTGCAAGGATAATTACCCTCAATTATCCTCATTTTTCCTTCGCCAACGGCCTCTCGCTGTTGTGGGAGCTGCCTCCATTAAGGCAGATCAGAACCGGAAGCCTGAACTCTAATATTATGAGAAAGGGAAACAGAACTTATCCCAGACCATTTTCTTCAACCCCTGCATAATCTTATACACCTCTATCCTGCCCCCTCATTTGTTTTCTAAATTAAAAAGGCCTGCATGTGGTAGTCTTGTGGGAAACCCACAAGCAGACCTGAGTGCAACAGCCCTCTCCCCATGTTTGTTCCCTAGCAAGGGGATTTTCCTTCCCAGCATATTTCACTGATGTAAAATGCAAGTCTCCACAATCCAAGCGATTCTCTGAGGTTCCCTGGAGATGAAGGGGAAACAGGACAGAGAGAAGTGCCCAGAAGCCACCTTGCTTTCCTGACATGCTTCCTTCTACCGCCCCTCATTCTTTCCCAACTTTGTTTTGGCAGCATACAAGCCCAACAGTGATAGCAAAAGAGAAAAAAAGTTGTGCATCTTCTCTCTGAACAAAGATGAGGGCGGGGTTAAACCCCCCCCCCCGAAATTATAGTGTCAGTTTCATACAGAGGAGTATCTGCAAAGTAGTCAGAAAAGAAATATTTCCCCTGTGTCTCGCTCATCACCAGAGCTGTTCGCATTAGAGGGAGCGGCTTTCAAAGCCCATGATCAGACGAGAACCTGGGAAATGGCACAGGACAGAGATGTTGGGAGGCAGGAGGAATGCTTTGGGCCAGTCTGCCAGAAGACTGCAGGGCAACACAAAGGGGTCAGCTGGCAGTGATGAATGCTAAGAAAGAGGTTCTAACCCACATATAAGTGGCAACCTGGACAGGTGTCATAGAGCCAACCATATGCTGGCCAGCAACCTTGTCTTAGTCATGAAGCTTAGTGGGTGACATTAGGCCTTTCAATAGCACCCCCAGGAATGGGAAACTATTATCACTGCAAGGGCCTCATTCCCTACTCAGCAACCTTGGCCAGTGGTGGGCAGGAACAGGGACAAGATGGAGCAGAGAAGAAATGTCAGTGTTGCCTCTGTACAGGAGGCTTCTTTGTACATTGTATTGTATAACACACACGTGCACATTTCTGTCCTTCTGGGCAAGCAAAAGGCATCATGAGAGTTCGAGGACACATTACAGCCAGGAAAAAATGTTGGAGGAGGCTTCAAAGCAGGGCTGGTGAATGGCCTGGCCTGGGGAAAGGGGGGTGCCTTGGGAGGGGCCGTGGTCCAAGGGAGCGGCATGTTGTGAAATTTTTCATAGGGGAACAGATAGGGCCAGAGGCTCCAGCATGCATCGCGCACGTGAGCATCGTGCTTCCCTCCCTTTCCGGGCTTTGGGAAGGAGGAGCCAGGCTTTAACACTCTAATTCACCAGGAACCTTTAGGGGACTAGCCCAGTCCCCTTCGTCCACTGACCACATGCCACTGGTCTGAGGGGAGTCTTGAGGGCCAGAATGAGAGTCACCTCAGCTCAAAAATGTTACTGCAGAGTTGGGAAAGGATCAGAGAAGGGGTGCAGTGACTCCCCTAAAAAGAAAGGTTTGAGGTCTTTCAGTTTAGAGAGATGGCAAGAGGTGGCATGGTGGGGCTTATAGAATTGTGCATGCTCTGGAGAATGTGGAGAATGTTTTCCTCCTTCTCTCAGAATACTAGAACTCATGAACATCCCATGATGCTGAATGTTGGAAGATTCAGGGCAGATGAAAGCAAGTCCTTCTTCCCACAGTGCAGAGTTAAACTATGGAACCACTCACCCGGGAAGTAGTGAGGACCACTACCCTAGATTGCTTCAGAAGAAGATTCACCAAACTCATGGAGGAAAGGCCTGCTGATGTCCCCTAGGCAGGATGGCTCTGCTCTGTCTCCACAGTTGGAGGCTGCAATGCTTCTGAATCCCAGTTGCTGGAAACTACGGGAGGGGAGAGGGCTCTGGTGCTCGGGTCCTGCTGGAGGGCTTCCCATAGAGGCATCAGGTTGGACATTGTGAGAACAGGATGCTGGACTAGATGGGCTATTGGCCTGAGCTCACAGGCTCCTCTGACATTCCTACAAGAGGCAAGGAAGGCACATTTTTAGCCCCCATACCTGAGGTTCCTCATCCCTGGTGTAGACCTACCTCACAATCAGAGCTTTGTTTTCAGGATAAAATGAGTAATCCTCATGTCTGTCATCCATAGTTCCTCAGAGGAGTAGTGGAGGATACAAATAAGAGAGAGAGAGAGAGAGAGAGAGAGAGAGAGAGAGAGAGAGTAGCCCTAAGCCACTGTTGATTTTTCACTAGATGCCTTTGCATTGTCTCTGTTCTCTTGGGACTTGAACTCCCCTTATGCATTGCTGGGGACATAAATCTCTATCCTGTTATATTCCTATGCAACATAACCCACAGCATGTTAAACTAATATTTCTTTCAGTTGAAACAAAGCAGCAGTTTCCTGCACACAAACAGCATCTATATCTGCAGCCCTTTGGCAAATCAGCTTCAAATTGAGCTCTCATGAGAACTTCTCTGTAAAAGATGGCGGCTCCAGTGTGTTCATTAAGTTTCCTGGACAACTCAGCTGTGATAGGGCTTGATCACATCAACAGTTCTGAAATCCCATTTTGGTTCTTTTTCAAGGGATTGTTTTCATTTGACTGTCCATTTTGTCCAGCTCCTTCTGCATACATCAGAGTTGGCTGCTGCTATTCTCTCATTTTCACCGAGCTTTCTGGAACATTCTAAGAGGACTGGGTGGCGGTGGCATGCCAAGTCAGCCTGGGCGCACTTTGGGGCGGGGGCCTGGTGTCCTGGGTTTGAGCCAGCGCATATGCCATCGTCAGGCTATCCCTGTCCATGAATGTTGCTTAGCTTTCTCCAAGATAAAGGCTTTTGCCCTGCTGGCAAAATGGCAGCAAGCCTCCTAGATAGAGATAAATCTTCCCCATCTTCTGACTCAGAAAACGAGTCCTTGAAATGCAGGCTGCTTCCTTAAACATGTCCTGGCATTCACTCACCTCTTTTCCCCTCTAATAAGACAGTTTTGTTCTTCCCATCACATAAGAATGCACACTGGGCATAATTGATGGACAGGCCTTTGCTTCTGAAAGCTATCAACGTCGCAACTGTGAAATCACACGTCCAAATATGTTTATCTTCTCAGCTTTTCTAGGCCGTGTGCTTTTCGGACACAGAGTTGTTGTTTTTTGTGTGCTTCAAGGGGGAAGAAGAAGGCACTTGCTTCTTAAAAGTCAGGGTAGAAAAGGAGAAGATAAAGGGGGGGAGGCACAGTCCTGGTGCTGCCTTGGAATTCCAAACAAAAACCAGGGCTGGAACCTGGCAGGTGTATTAATAAAATGTTAAGCAACAGCGCTTATTCCCACTGGAAGGGAATAGCCATTTCTTTGGAGGGCTTCATGTTCTTCCTGGAGGTGATATGGGACTGGTAATCCTTCTCACCAATGCGCCTCCCCTGGCCTAGGGAAGCAAGCTTTATCTCAGAAACACAGGGCTGGATTAACAATCATGCTCAATAATCTCTAGCAATAGGGGCCAAACTCTGGCTCAGCAAGCTGCCATATTTGCCCAGTGAAAGCACTTAAGAAGCTCACCTATCTTAAGCAAAATGCCAGACCTGATTTCGAAACCATTATTTCTTCACTAATGTATTCATACAGGTAGCATGTCCCATCCTGAACCCACCAGAGATCATGCACAATCTCTAATCATCAACTATTTAATGCAGCATATGGCTGAAATGATATTTGAGAAGCTCTCTAGCCCATGCTGACGCCACTTTGGGATAACGTGGGGATGCTGTTTCTGGACTTCAAAACTGCTGATGGAAGAGAACATTGGAAGCATATCTAATCAGGGCAATGTGTGAATAAACCTTAGAGGGTGTTCACACATTACATTCAAGAAGTGTACGATCTGTGTGCCTGTGTACACAAATAGTTGAGCTGCATACCTGTGAAAGTATTGTGTGTACCTGTGTACACAGTGTGGAGCTGTACAAATCAACAAGTGTACTCTCTTTCACAAAAACACCTCTGAACGTGCAGGTGCAATTTGCACATGTGTTCAGTGTAATGTGTGAACAAGCCCATTATACTGGACGTGAGCTACAACCTTCCTCTCATTGCAATGTTCACTGCATATGGAGTGTGCATGGCACTGGATACTAGAACAATGGCAAAAGGTTCTGGGGTCTCGCTGCTGTCTCAGGTAACCCTTTCTCTGAAGAGCCTGTGAAAGAACAACCCCATGTACAGGGAAGTCCTTGTAGTGTGTCAGATGGAAATGCTTGCTGGCTCTGGTGTTGTCCCACCCTCCCATTCCCTGTCGTTTTGTTAATCTGTCAGGCCGCCTCGCTGCAGAGACAGCCAAGGGATGGTGTGATAGATGTGCAATGGAGACGGAGCACTTCTGTTGCACTCCGGATGCGTGGCTGATTGATGGGGAGAAAGCACACGGGCATCGCTTTATTTCCAGCTGCAATAAGGGGTCCGTGCCACACACCCAAATGGAGAGAAGGTCAAATCAGTGATGCAAGGCAAGTTTATGGATTTCCAAATTTCCCAAGATACTTCAGTGGCAAATGCTCTTCCATTTGGGCATGTGTGTCTGCATGCTGATACAGAATTTGAATGCAATAGACGTTTCTCCATCTCCTTCCAATTTTACTCCCAAGTAAATTAATGATTTCACCTAGCTGCAAAGTTGCAAAATACTTCTAAGTCTTCGTGAATGAAAACAGAAGCTGGTACTCTCCACGTTTGCTCAGTCATCCTTTCAAGAAACCCATTAGGCACTCTTCATTTCCTCTTATTTTCAGGACTTGTTTTCAGTAATTGGCATCCAGCATTTGGGGCCCCAGAACTAGTTGAGACTTCCTTCTTGACTGAGGACCCAGGGCCATAGCTAGGGGGTGGGGAGGTGGGCCCCTGCCAGGGGCACAGACAATTGGGGGGGCACAAAATCAGCTTTAAAATATACTGATTATTGCCTCATAAGAAATGGTTTTAAATAGAGGGTGAATTGATGGGGGGGAGAGGAGGAAAGAAGAGCTCATTTCTCCATGGCTGGGTGGGGGGCACAATCTGGACAGTTCTGCCAGGGGCGCAAGATCACCTAGCTATGACTCTGTGAGACCCCATCACTAGCCCCAGTATATATGGCAGGAGTGGGGAATTTCAGTCTTGGGGACTGAATGTGGCCCTCCAGGGCTCTCTACCTGGCTCTCGGGAACCTCTCTCGCCAGCCCACCCCCCTCATGGGTTCTGCTTTGCATCCCTTCTGAATGCTCTAGACAGGCTGCAATTCTGATAGGGCCTCTTGGGAAGAAGAGTATAGAGGGTTGCGTAGGGGGTCTGCATAGAGAGGCTGCCTAATGCACAAAGGGGGGGGGGTTGGATGCATTCATTTTTCTGCCCATTTCTGCCTCTGCTCTGGCCACCTTCTGAAAGACTGAGGAACTATGCGGAGTTGGCAAAGTTTACTTACAAATTAAGAGAGAAGGACAATCGTGACTTTAAGGAAGAATGGGAACTCTTTACAAACTATTTAAAAGACAACAACAAATGGATTTGGACTCCTTGGCAGGTTTTGAATAAACAAATTTATTAGTAATACACAGGATGGATAAGGTAACGATACGTACAATTTGTTAACATGCAGAGAAAAGATATGTATAAACAAACCAGAGAAGGGAGCTGAGGGAAGTCTCAGGCAGGGAGGGGGGGGGATGTAATTGGTTATATTATTGATAAATGGCTTTGTCTAAAAATCTTTTGAATAAAATGTAAAAAAAGAAAAGAAAAGATATGTGGCCCCTGGAAGGTTTCCCAGAAGGGAATGTGGCCCTCAGGCTGGAAAGAGTTTCCTACGCCTGACATATAAGAGCCAAGGAGAGATAGCGAAGCCTCACCATTGTCTGGGGAAACGTCTAATGCAGGGAGTTGGTAAAAACTGGGTGCCCCGATACCTCTGACCAGTCCCATTTCCCCAAGCTGCCACAATTCACTCTGCAACCCTTGGAGCAGAGACAGCCATGAGCCAGAACTGATGTTAGGGGGCCTCTGACACGACCTCGGCACGGGTGGCGCATCCCCTGGGGCGCATCCCCTGGGACGCACAAACCCCGGGACGCTCGGAGTAGGCAGCGCACCCCTGTGAAGCTCATCCTGCCCCCCCCTGGGATGCTAGCCCAGCTGCTGAGATGATAGCCCCGCCCCTGGGACACTAGCCCCGCCCCCGGGTGCACACCGCTCCAGGTGCCAGAGCAGCTATCTCTGCCACTGAGCACAAATCAAAGTATATTCTGAGGGGAGCCCCACTGATGCTCTCCAAAGTAGTGGAGCTTCAAGGGTAGCTGTAAATTTAAACCCAGGGAGCTGGCTAAGCTGCTGATTCCATCCATTTTTAGTCCCTCTAAGACTTTTGATGTATTTTAATGTTTGTTGGAAGCTTTCCAGAGTGGCTGGGGGGACCCGGCCAGATGGGCGGGGTATAAATATATTATTATTATTATTATTATTATTATTATTATTATTATTATTATTCAATCATATGTCCATTCCATCCTGATCCATTCTGCTGCAAGCTGTTCCATCCCATCTTAGGCAATTTCTGTGCATCTTGTACTTGCACTTTTTACTAGGGATGCACATGACCTCCCCAATCTGATCTAGGATTTCAGGGCTGACCCTAATGTTTAGTTAGGCTTTAAAAGCCTCATTAAACATGTAGTTTGGAAGGAGAGGAGAAGGAGAGGCTGCCTCTCAAAACCCTATTAAAACACAGGGTTGGGGAGGGGCAGGGGAGGAGAAACGGCATCTCCTTATCCTACCCCCCCCCCCCAATGAACCTTCCACTCAGAGCAGAGAGTTCCAACCTGCCTGGTGCTTTTTCACTGCTATGTTCCCTGCAGGTGATCTGGGCCCAGATTGACCCAAATCAGGATGTGGGTGTTGGCTCAACCCAGTGCACAGCCCTACTTTTTGCATAAAACACATTTTCCCCACTCCTATCCAATTCCCCAGTGAAATATGCATTTTGTTTGCAGCTTTCATGTACAATCTTTGTTCACACTTCTTACACACAGAAGATGTGTTGCGAAATCCAGAGAAATGTACCATCTGACTGGGAGTTGTGCTCCAACATAAAAGCAAGTTCAGGAGCATCAAATCTGGTGGTCCACTGTGCAAATCCAACTGAACAAATCCCCCCCCAATCCCAAATCAAACTTCTTTGGTGATTGGCTGTTGCTAGAACAACATCTCCTTCTGCAGAGCCCCTTGCCTTTTGCTGGAGTTCCACCTTCTTGGCCAGACAGCTCCCTCCCTTCCTTCCTCAGCAGCTTTGCCCTGGATCTGCTCCTCTCCTGACCTCACCAATAAGATGGGGAATCCAAGCACCCCAGGGCCGGGGAACATGGGGACGAACGAGGCAGCCTGTCTTCCTCTTTCGGACCTATGCGAAACCTTCACGTTGATGCACACCTGTGCTTCCTTCGGCTGCCAAACCTTGGAGAGATACTTTGGGTCCTGGGGAATGCAATGCAGTTGAACTCACAACTTATACACATTTAACTTGCACAATCACAGCTTTATGCACTTGGCTGGAAAAAAGCGGGGCAGGAGAGGGGCAGAAACTTTGGAAGGGGTCAGGAGAGTGCTGGTGGGGAACCATCGGTGGTCCCAGGCACCATTCCATTCACCCTGGGAGAGCGTTCAGAGGTGCAGGGAGAGTCTGTAGCGGCTTGGGAGAGTAATGTGTGGCCTTGGGAGAGGTGCAGAGGAGGTTGGAGAGCCTTCTTAAGGTTTTCAAAGGGTTGTTTTGACTAGACATGATTTAGCTTTTTGTGCTATCCCAGAAGGTAGCCTCTGTGTACGCTAAGGGGCAAATGTACACACAAAGCTCCCTCCCTCTTTCTTGGATACCTAATATCTGTACCCAGGTTGAGCTGCAGCTATTGAACTGGTGCTTGAGGCTGTCTCTTTAGCAGCAGCTAGATTTGTGGGCAATTAGCAGGAGAGAACGTTTAGCCTGGGGGCCCCCCAGTCTGCCCTTCATGTATGCAAACGGGTGACTGACTCACACCCTTGCTCATAAATCCTTTGCCTTAAAACCGGATGGAAAACCCTCTCCAGAACTGCTTGCACTGACAAATAGTCATCTTTCAGTCTCCCCCCCCCTTTTTCCCTGGCACCAGGGTACCCTGATTTCCTCAGTGAGTTTATCAGAGAGTACAAAGAGAGCAGACATATTGTTTTAGATTTAATTGTTCAGAATGTTAACTTCAGTTCTAAGGTTTTAGTCATTTTCTTCCCTCTAATCTTGGAATATAAAGGGCATCTTCATAAATAATGTTGCGATTCCTCATAAAATTCGATCGGCAAGCCCTAGTCTCAAAAAGTAAAAACGAAAAATTAAAAGAATAAAGACTAAAGTTACATCAAAGTGTCATACACATTCACATATCAAGATTGCTCTGAATTTCCTGACTTCCCCCCATCCCATCCATGGGTCCTCTTACTTCTGTTTTCATCTGCATAACAATACTTCTCCAAAGTTTTCATCATCCTAAATTATATGTTATTTCTATTACATTACAAGTATATTTAAAATCCTGCTAATGTTTTAACCTGTTTACAATGATTCTGTATATATATTATACACATTTCCCATTCTTTTTTAAATTTCTTGTCTTCTTGGTTCCTGAGCTTCCCAGTTAATTTTGCCATCTCAGCAGAGTCCATCAACTTGATTTGCCATTCTTCTTTGGTCGGGGCTGTCTCTTCCCTCCATCTCTGGGCTGGCAGCAGCAGGGGGGCTGTTGTAGCATACATAGAATCATAGAGTTGGAAGAGACCACAAGGGCCATCCAGTCCAACCTCCTGCCAAGCAGGAACAACATCAAAGCATTCTTGACAGATGGCTGTCAAGCCTCTGCTTAAAGACCTCCAAAGAAGGAGACTCCACCACACTCCTTGGCAGCAAATTCCACTGTCGAACAGCTCTTACTGTCAGGAAGTTCTTCCTAATGTTGAGGTGGAATCTTCTTTCTTGTAGTTTGAATCCATTGCTCCGTGTCCGCTTCTCTGGAGCAGCAGAAAACAACCTTTCTCCCTCCTCTATATGACATCCTTTTATATATTTGAACATGGCTATCATATCACCCCTTAACCTTCTCTTCTCCAGGCTAAACATATCCAGCTCCCTAAGCCGTTCCTCATAAGGCATCGTTTCCAAGCCTTTGACCATTTTGGTTGCCCTCCTCTGGACATGTTCCAGTTTGTCAGTATCCTTCTTGAACTGTGGTGCCCAGAACTGGACACAGTATTCCAGGTGAGGTCTGACCAGAGCGGAATACAGTGGTACTATTACTTCCCTTGATCTAGATGCTATACTCCTATTGATGCAGCCCAGAATCGCATTGGCTTTTTTAGCTGCTGCATCACACTGTTGACTCATGTCAAGTTTGTGGTCTACCAAGACTCCTAGATCCTTTTCACATGTACTGCTCTCAAGCCAGGTGTCACCCATCCTGTATTTGTGCCTTTCATTTTTTTTTGCCCAAGTGTAGTACTTTACATTTCTCCCTGTTAAAATTCATCCTGTTTGCCTTGGCCCAGTTCTCTAATCTGTTAAGGTCATTTTGAAGTGTGATCCTGTCCTCTGGGGTATTAGTCACCCCTCCCAATTTGGTGTCATCTGCAAACTTGATCAGGATGCCCTCAAGCCCATCATCCAAGTCATTGATAAAGATGTTGAATAAGACTGGGCCCAAGACAGAACCCTGTGTTACCCCACTAGTCACTTCTCTCCAGGATGAAGGGGATCCATTAATGATCACCCTTTGGGTTCGGTCAGTCAGCCAGTTACAAATCCACTGAATGGTAGCATTGTCTAGCCCACATTTTACCAGCTTCTTTACAAGAATATCATGGGGCACCTTGTCAAAGGCCTTGCTGAAATCAAGATAGGCTACATCCATGGCGTTCCCTTCATCTACCAGGCTTGTAATTCTGTCAAAAAATGAGATCAGATTAGTCTGACATGACTTATTTTTCAGAAACCCATGAATAGTTTCTTCTGATTTTTTGGATTCTAGGTACCTATAATTCCTAGTAGAAAAGCTTCTGTTCTGTTTTTTAAAAACAAAAGTTAATGTGAACATTTTTTTCATTTCATTATATATCATTTTCAAGAATTAATTTTATTACATCACAGTTCCACCACATGTGATAAAAGGTACCCTCTTTATCTTTGCATTTCCAGCATGTATTGGTACTTGCTCTATAAATTTTTGCTAGTTTAACTGGGGTTAAGTACCACTGATACATCATTTTCATATAGTTTTCTTTCAATGAAGAACATGCCGTAAATTTCAGATCAGTTTTCCACAGCCTCTCACAGTCCATCATTTGTATATTATGTCCCACATCTTTTGAGGCACACATTATTCTTAGCCAGTGAGAAGGGAAGGTTATTCCTATTTATTTGAGGACGCAATCCTATGCAGCAGGCTTGGGGAGCCTCAGACCAAGGGGCCCAATGTGTCTCCCAGGCTTCCCTGTTGGCCCTCAGGACTCTCTCTAGGCTGTGCCCCCCACCTCAAGCCACACCTCTTGAGGCAAGAGTCACCTCTACCTCACACAAAGGCAAGAGTCACCTCCACTGCCCAGCCTCTGGCCTGCGGCTCCTGGATGGCTCCCTGCAAGAGAAAGCTGCCTTCACAACGAAAAGGGTTCCTCACCTTTGCTGCACACTTAGTTGGGAGTGGACCCCATTAAACCCAGTGGGTCTTACTTCTGAGCAGACGTGTAGGATTGCAGTTAATTCCTATTCAAGTTTTCTTACATGAGCCAACAGTGTGATGCCACAGCGAAAAAAGCTAATGCAATTCTAGGCTGCACGAGCAGAAGTATAATGACCAGATCAAGGGAAGAAATAGCCCCGCTCTAGTCTGCCTTGGTCAGACCCCATCTGGAGTGTTGCAGTGATGGGTTTAGCGAGGTGTAGATGGTTGCCTCACACAGGGCAGACTGCCAAGGGGGTGCAAAATAAGAATAAGAATAAGAAAACCTATATGGACACCTACTCAAAGTTAGACCACAGTCAGACAGATGACTGAGTTGCAATTTAGGAAGGTGAGATTGAGGGAGGGTGCCAAGTTTTCTCCTCTCTTGGGGGACCATGTTGCCAAATAAGTACTATGTCCAGTTCTGGGTGCCACAATTTAAGGCGGCTATAATTTGCCATACTGGAAAGTGGCAGCCCTCTCTCCTCTGTGTTTATTCTTCTTAATTTCCATTTCATTAAAAATAATAATAATAAGAGCTTTCGTCCAAGAGTCAATTCAAGCCCTACATTACTGGCAGCCAGATCCCCGTCCTTGAGTGAACTCTTGGAATACATTAATCTGACCACAGGCAAAATCCATTTGCCAGTGATTCGGAGATTGCATTATGACTAGGTAATCGGAGCTGTGTCTTTCTTGTGCCCATTAATAGTCCTATGTTGTTGAAACTGCCCCTAGGCTTTGAATTTGGTGGGCATTGTTGCTAGGAGACCAGAACAATGGAGGTGAAACTCCTTCAGGACTCACCTATCAGGAGTCACAACATCAGTGGAAGACCATCATCACCAACAAGCTTGCTGGGAGCAGCCGCCTGCCTGCTCTTATTGTGTCAATTAGGTGAAGTGATGCTATTTGAGTCAGACTTTGGGGCAGACATCCAGGACTCAACTAAACAGAACAAGCAAGAGGGGTCTTCAAAGGCAGCAGGGCTGGATGATCTCATTTCAGAGCAGGAGAAATAGTAAAGACTACCATCTAAAGAGCCATTTGATGGAAGTGAAGTAACATACATGACCATCTCAATAGCCCCCTCCTCCATAAGACCATAAGCCCAGGATCTAAAGTTATCTAAGTGTACCACTGCAATAGTGGTGGCCAACTGACAAGTGAGGACCCCAGAACCCAAACACCGGGGGGCAATGGGAACACAGTCTTGACTTCAAGTCCATTATCTTGAGGGGGTGGGAAATGGAGCAAAATTGTAGAATGTGCTCACGGTGCTTTGTTGTGGATGCAAACTTCTCCCCTGTTACCTCTGTGGTGATCCCAGCTCTTCCAAGATCTTCTGAGATTTGCTGGAGTCAGTCAGAAAACAGTGACAGAAGCATACAAGCAGCATCCTGGACTGTTCCTGGTGTCTTCCCCTCCCGCTCCAGAAAACAAGAGAGGGGAACCTAGCTTGTACCGGACATTGTGAGATTGCATAACACAGAGTGGTTGTAAGGATTTCTGAGATAATGTCTGTAAAAGCTCTATGAATAGACAGCATTTCATTTTTTTCCTGTCTGTTGCCTGATGTTGAGGACCTAGGGATGGCACAATCATTTGTATTTAATTTGAAGAGAAGAAATCATGGTGGAGTGAATGTGGCCTGGGCATTTTGATTTTGTTTTTTTTTAAAAAGTATTTCTTTAATTTTTCCTTTCTCCAGTTGCTCTGCTTAGTTGCTTCATGTCAATCAGTCTTTAGGATCCACAGCATTAACCTATGGAGGCTTATTCAGAAGTCAGTCTCCCTAAGTTCAGTTGTACTCACTCACACGCCAGAGTGCATAGAGTGGCAGACTTAGCTGGTGTGTGGAACTGCAAGGCACCAAGGTGACCGTTTTGCATATGAGGGTCAGATGCCTTGTTTTGGACTGTAGGGTGTAAGACAAGGATGTTTTTCCCAGACTGCCTTTTGTGCCACATTTCTAGGCACAGGTCTAGCTTTTAAAGCTCCATGTCTGAGCAGGGCGGGTGTATTTTGTCCTGGTGCTTTCCCCGAAAAACCTGCATTTGACTACTGAATTTGAGCAAATGGCAATTGGGTTTTCTGTGGATTGTTGTTTGCCTCAATTTAATGGTAAAGCACAGGTTTTACCAGGGAAAGCACCAAGACCGGGGGGGGGGGGGCGTGGAGCTTTCAAACACAGGTCTGTGCCTGGAAATTGGACAGCTTTCAAACACAGGTCTGTGCCTGGAAAGTGGACAGTCTGGACAAGCCCTCTATCTATTTTAAAAGTTATTTCTTTCCCGTTATCTGTTGGTGTGGCACATGGTCCCCTCCTCCACACATTCACTAAACTGGTGGGGGTGGGGGGGGTACGGGTGCCCATTGGTGGTTCAGCTCAGGTGCCAGGATGTCTTGGGCCAGCCCTGCTGCCTGGGACTGATGGGAACTGGAATCTAGCAACACCTGGAGAGGCCTGGGGTCCCCATCCCTGCAGCGGACGGTTGAATGCCTGGGGCCAGGGACATTCATGGAACAGGACCATCTCTTCCATCCCTTGCTTGGTGAGGCCCAAACCCTTGGCTGCTCATACTTAGCCAGAGAATGTTGGCGCAGGTGGATCTTTGGTCTCATCTAAACCTTACACTCTCTCCTGCCATATCTCCTGGTTGACATCTTGTTGTCACTCAACATCCGTATTTATAATCCCCCCCCCATGCGCTCATATGGCCTCCCTGGGCTTGCTAACAGACTGACCCCTTGAGGCAAGCCAGTTGGCAGAATGTAATTTGATAATTGCAAATGATTTCAACAGTGAAGGATATCAAAAAGGCAATTGGCTTCCATTATAATTAACCATCCTTATGTTTGGAGTTCTGCGAGGCAATGATTAAAAAGCCCATTTGAGTGGATTTATTGTGTCTGAGAGTGCAGGACAGTGTCACAGATATGGAGGCCGGCTGGCTAATGAATTTGTATTAATTGCTAACAGGCTTTCAGAGATGGCCCTGGCTTCTGTAATGGGGGATTTATTAAAATGATAACAAGAGGGACTTCCATTAGAACCAGATATATGGTGTCTTGATGCTGTTCCACAGAGTTCTCCTTGGTACCAACAAGATCTCTCACACAAGATAAGTCCACTGGGAACCTCCCATGGATGCTGGCAGAATCAGATGGCCGAGTCCTGACGTGGTGTAAAGGAATGTACCACTTTAGGGCAGCATCATGTTTTGGAGGGGGGGTCATCCTTGGTAACCTCCTGCAGATACCAAGCTCCCTGGTACACTGCAGATGCACAAATTTCCCAAGGCCTTTCATGTTGTTCCTGGTCAGGACAGCCCTCTGCTTTTCAGCAAATATGTAACTCTGAGAACTTAAGAAGGCAACTTTTCTTCTCCACTGTTTTCATAGGAGCAAGTGGTCAGCCGCCACCACTTTCCCCATCCTGCAGCCCCTGTTCACACCCCCTTCAGAAAAAGCAATGTTTTGTCATCAACTCTCAGCTATGAGGGAAGCTGGGGAAACTTGTAAGAAAGGCTTCCGTGGTGCTAATAAGAGAAGAAAGGGAGTTCAGAGTAACTACACACAAGATTCCTGCCTTAGGACTCTCAGCTCATTAGACTTGGTGCATCTTCCGTTGAGGAGGGAGCATTTGGTAGAATCCTTAGAAGGTCCACTTTGCTCCAGTTCAGCATTAAAATGGCATCCATCCTTATTTGGGCTCAATACTGGCTTTACAGTTGTGGTTTGCAAGACCTGACTTCCTCATCGGTAACAGTCAATCCGTTCTTTTCTCCCCTTCTTCCACTTTCTAGTGTCTTGATAAGGGCTGGTTTTAAAGCAAACCTGAACTAATGCTTTTGTCAGTTCCAGGGTTTTCCATTTGCTCGGCCATCCTTCCTTGCTTGCATTTATACCCCCCTTTGGGGGCGATGTATCCCATCTTGCCATGTGAGGAGAAATGGGAAGTGCCACCCTGCCACCGCTCCTGCCGGTGCCGTCTCTGTTGCTGCCGCCACTGCTGCCACCAGCACTGCACAATGTGCCCCATCTGCTGCTGAAGAAGAAGTGGTGCCACTATCTGCACCAATTTCAGGCAGGATCATGCCAATTTGGGGTGAGATCTCACCCGAAATCTCTGCTGGAAGTCCTGCTCCATGGGCCCTTCAATAAGAGAGGTTAGGCTGATGGGTACTGGGGACAGGGCTTTTTGGGTGGTGTCCCCAATACTTCTGGAATATGGCTCTCCATGAGGTCACATTGCTTCTTTATCCGTGAGCTTTTCAAAAGACCCTCAAGACTAGGGATGCAAGAAGGCATGGCTTTCTGCTCCACTCCATCAATTTCAGTGCCCAGGAAACACAATGTAAATGGCTGCATGTGCATGCAATTATGTATCATTTGAGGAAAGAAAGCAGCAGCAACAGTGAATACTGATAACTGAATGGGTTTCTTTTATGCACATGGGACAAATAAGCAAACATTAGCAATTTCAGTTCCCAGTTCCATTTTCACAGGAATTCTCTGATATCCCGACCAAAGACTCAAATCTGAGCTTGAGAAGAACTTTCAGGGCTGTAGCACCCACTGCCAATGACTCCCTGATGGGGGGCTTTAAAGGCCAATCCCAGCACCTTCCATGAAGCAGGAGAGAGGCAGCCCATGTAACCAATGCAGAATCCTGGCCCAACTCCCACTAGCTGCCTCACTCTTTTTCTGTAGACATAAAGGTAAAGGTAAAGGGGACCCCTGACCATTAGGTCCAGTCGTGACCGACTCCCACCGCACCCCACGCAGGGTGGGTGAAACTCTGCCTTGGTTAGTTGCTAGTACTGCTTAAGGCTCCTCAAAGCCAACACATTGCAAAATGCATTAAAGGACCCCTGACCATTAGGTCCAGTCGTGACCGACTCTGGGGTTGTGGCGCTCATCTCACATTATTGGCCGAGGGATCTGGCATACAGCTTCCAGGTCATGTGGCCAGCAGGACTAAGCCGCTTCTGGTGAACCAGAGCAGCGCACGGAAATGCCGTTTACCTTCCCGCTGCAGCGGTACCTATTTATCTACTTGCACTTTGACGTGCTTTCAAACTGCTAGGTTGGCAGGAGCAGGGACCGAGCAATGGGAGCTCACCCTGTCACAGGGATGTGAACCGCCGACCTTCTGATTGGCAAGCCCTAGGCTCTGTGGTTTAACCCACAGCGCCACCCACTGTAGAAGTACCAGTTGCCAAACCATCTTCAGCTGTAGCCCCACATGGAGAACACTGCAGTAATCTGACCTGGACATAACCCAGGCATACAAAACTGTGGGCAAGACAACTATCCTCCATAGAAAAAACAAATCTTAAATGGCAAGAAAGATGTCCTGCGACATCTTTTATATTCTGGTATTTGGTTCCAAAAAGACTTGCAGTCTTATGGTGCAAGAACCATCAAGGCCAATTGCAGTGCTGTGCTGCTCAAGTGCCAGGCACTTCTGGGCTCAGTGCCAGTGTTGGAACCGACTCTGTTCCCCCCCCCCCTGCTATGGTGCTCTGAGCCCCAGTTCTGAGCAGGGCTTCCTGTGTCCCTTTCACCAATATCTCCTGCATCTTCTGCACTGCAGCCCTCATCTGACCCTGCCTGCTTCGACAGCACAGGAGGTAGGGGTATGTGCATGTGGGAGTGCAATTCATGGGGAGACAAAGGAAGCCACCCCCTTCTCCCCGGAGCAAACACACCAGCCAGATTACCAGCCTGGGCTGGAATCCTGAACAGGAGCATTCTACACTTCCAATATTTTGTGGCAGGCCACACCCAGATGGGGCAAGCCATCTGATGGGCAAGGTTCCGCCCTGAAGGGCTCTGCATTCAGATGGGCTTTTAAGTGCACCCATGAATTTTCCACCTTCTTCAAATGCAAATGCTGCCTCCATGGGAGCCATACTTCCGTAAGCGAGCGCACATGCAAAGGAATGAGGAGTTAAGCAGTTCTGCAAAGTGAGCTATTTATGGATAATGAAAAACTCCCTGCTTCTCCCGAGATACGGCTCTCCAATCCTTTAATTATCTGCAGTTATTTCATGCTGCGTCTCTTGTTTGCTAGCTTCGCCATACACACTTTGGGGTGGGGGGGGCACAATCATGCAAGGAGGCAGTGCTGGATTCTGCCTCGCAGGTCCTTCTGCTCTCTTGCTGGTCTCTGCAGGTGTGCAGTCGAGCAGGGGTGGGGTGGGGAACATTTCTGTGCCAGGATCTGCAGGAGCTTATTTCCTGTGGCCTGCTGGCTCAGCCAGCTGTGTGGTGCTCAGGAGCTACCATGGGAAGGATCAGTGGCCTGTGTGACACACATGTCAGGGGAGGGCCACATGTCCATAGTGGGCTGGGCCAGAGACAAAAGCATGCAGAGCAACCAATATCAGGTCCTCCAAGTGTCCCCATTTTCCAGGAATGTCCCTGATTTAGAGAAGTCATTCCGGTTTCTGATTTGATTGCAGAATGTCCTGCTTTTCCTTAGGATGTCCCTGTTTTCACTGGAGAAATGCTGAAGGGTATGGAGTTATCCGGCCCCCAAGCTGCCTGAAGGCAATCCTGTATAGGGAAGTTTTTTAATGTTTAAAGTTTTCTTATGTTTTTATATATGTTGGAAGCTGGCCAGATTTAGAAGGCTTAGTCATGGCTTAGTCCAGGGGTCCCCAAACTAAGACCCGGGGGTCGGATGTGGCCCAATCGCCTTCTAAATCCGGCCTGCAGACGGTCCAGGAATCAGTTTGTTTTTCCATGAGTAGAATGTGTCCTTTTATTTAAAATGCATCTCTGTGTTATTTGTGGGGCACTGGAATTTGTTCATTTCCCTCAAGAAAAATATAGTCCGGCCCCCCACAAGGTATGAGGGACAGTGGACCGACCCCCTGCTGAAAAAGTTTGCTGACCCCTGGCTTAGTCTATGAGAGGCAGCAACAGGCTGTATTGCTGTGAACACAGCCTCCCTCTCAGTGAGAAAGGATGTCCCACTAAGAAGCTAGAACACCCACCTCCACTACCTCCCCCCTTCTTCTTCCCCAGCGCATAGTTAAACTATGGAACTCCCTGCCAGAGGAGGCAGTGATGGCCACCAACCAAGACAGCTTTAAAAGATCAGTAGACAGATTCATGGAAGAGGGGACTATTGATGGCTACTAGTCCTGATGACTATTGTCTGCATTCACAGTTGATGGTAGTGATGCTTCTGAATGGGAGCCACAGGAGGGGAGAGGGCTGCTCTTGTACTTGGGTCCTGCTTGCTGGTTTCCCACAGGCATCTGGCTGGCCATGGGGAGAACAGGAGGCTGGACCAGATGGGCCACTGGCCAGATCCAAAAAGGCTCTTCTTATGTTCTTAAAACTGGCTTTGCGTTCTTAAAACTGACCCCTGACCATTAGGTCCAGTCGTGACCGACTCTGGGGTTGCAGCGCTCATCTCGCATTATTGGCCGAGGGAGCCAGCGTACAGCTTCCGGGTCATGTGGCCAGCATGACTAAGCCGCTTTTGGCGAACCAGAGCAGCGCACGGAAACGTCGTTTACCTTCCCTCTGGAGTGGTACCTATTGATCTACTTGCACTTTGACGTGCTTTCGAACTGCTAGGTTGGCAGGAGCAGGAACTGAGCAACAGGAGCTCACCCCGTCGACCTTCTGATCGGCAAGCCCTAGGCTCTGTGGTTTAACCCACAGCGCCACCCGCATCCCTTTTCCTTGCATTACCCCCACCCAAACTGGATTAGACAGAAGTCATTGAGTCCTGCCTCTCTGCCCAAGCAAAGTTCACAGAGTATGAAACGATTGAGGACCTGTCACCCCACTTCCCATCGGCCAAACCACTCCAAGGGAGGAATATTTGGTTGCAACAGGTCAGAGGTTCAATTAGAAACATGGCTGAGCTGAAATTGGCTGGTTGGTAAAGGACACAGCCCTACGCCAGTTGCGTGGAGTCCTGGGTAGAACCCGGAGTCGGAGGGCCATGTTGCCATGCCATGTTGCCACGTGCAGCTGCCCTTGCCTTGCTCACAACCAACCTGCATCTTCTCCTTCCACTTTCTTGGGTGCTTCCTCTATTTCATCCTCACAATGACCTTGCAAAGTAGTCTAGGCACAAAGGCGCAAGGAATGCTGCTGATGAGCATCCTCTTCCCCAGACCTCCTTTGTGATATTGAGTTCGAAGAGACTCGAGATGACATCGTGCTCAGAGTTTCCCTGTCCCACCTGTGATGGGCAGGAAATGCCCAAATGTGATGACCTCACATCTTGGACTTGAAATTATCATAGAGGTTTGCTCAGAGATGTGGGCCAGTGGAGACTATGTGTCCCATATAGGGGTCCCTTATAGGCGTACTCTCTGCCTAGCTGCCCTGAAACAGGGTTGTTACGATGATAAACTGGAGAAGCTCCTTGAAAGGATGGTTGGATCAAAATATAATTCATTAAATAATGCACCCACATGCAGGAGATACATAAAAATAAGCAACGCCTCCTGCAAAACCTACCCACTTTAGCAATAATTGGAGAGGCCTTGAAGCTGGGAGTAAATATTCTCCCTTCAGAATAAAGGCAGGAAGTATTTCCTGCAGTCTGATATGCCATTTTGACGTCATCCAGTAATTCTATCTGATTGGCTATGCTGTGCTGTGGCATCATCATGCTGGCTACTTGATCCCTGCTTGGCTGGAACAGGAGTTGAGCAGAAGAAATGAGGGTGAAAAGACCAGCAAAGAGTCTTCCAGGAAACAGCTGTGAGTGCCAAAGCTCCCTCTGCAATACCAAAGGTGTTCACCCATGAAACTTGCCCCAAGTCTCCTTTCCATAGCCAGCTAATTCATTTCATTCACTTGGGAAAGGGAAACTTTTTGTATTGCTAACAGCATCGAATGGGCTGTCAAGAAAATGTAGCCACATTTGAGGGTTTTTTTTTTTGTCAAAACCTCATTTGTTTATTTTATATGGATTTTGAAATTTCATTTCTGCTCAGCTGATGGAGCCAAGGTGTTTAGACTAGACCTGTGCCATTCCAGCTTTTAAGTAACCGACGGGGGCTTTGACACATAGTGCAATTTCCTGGGGAAATCTCTCTGTCTTTTAAAGTGCTCTTTTCCTTTTTTTAGAAAAAAGACTGGATGTTGCAGCTGTCATACTTTTTCATCTTAATAGTCATAACATGGTGGGCTTTTCACCTCCTCTCTTTCTCTGCTCCGATCAAGGCACCTGCACTCTGATTTAACTCTAAACATCCCTGGGGGGGAGTTGGGTGTTTTTTTGAAAAAATTAAACTAGAAGGAGCAGCCAGCTGGTTAGATACTCACAAAGTCCTCTCAAGGCAGCCCTGTCTGAAGGGTCACTATGTGAGTTGAGGAATAGAATAGAATAGAATAGAATAGAATAGAATAGAATAGAATAGAATAGAATATTTTATTGTCATTGTCCCCTTCGGGGACAACGAAATTACTTGGCTGCTCCATCCACCCAGATAGGGCACTCCACTCAAAAACAAAACAACTACAAAAACACTGATTAAAACCATACACACTGATTAAAAACCATACACACTGATTAAAACCATACACACTAATTAAAATATAACTGGTAAGAGTAGATGACTTCAAAGTCCAGGCTTCCCATTCAAGGCTGCGATTGCTCTGGAGAAGAAGCTGTTTCTAAGACGGCTTGTTCTTGTTGTCATCGTCCTGTATCTCCGTCCCGATGGCAAAAGTTCAAATAGACGGTGACCAGGATGCGATGGATCTTTCACTATGTCCAGTGCCTTTCTGTGGCACCTCATGGCATAAATCTGCTCTAAGGTGGAGAGCGAGCAGCCAACAATGCTCTCTGCTGCCTTAACAACTCTGTCCAGCCCCATCCTGTCCTTGGTAGTACAGCTTCCGTACCACACACATAAGCCATAAGTGAGCACGCTCTCAATGGCACAGTGATAGAAGGCAAGCAGCAGCTTTTGTGGAAGATGGTTTTTCCTTAAAACTCTCAGGAAGTACAGTCTCTGCTGCGCCTTCTTCACAAGCCCCCTTATGTTTGCACTCCAGGACAGATCCTCCTGTATCTCAATGCCCAGAAATCTGAACATTGTTACCCTCTCCACACAGATTCCATCAATCAAAAGTGGTTGGACATCGTTCTTCTTTCTCCTGAAGTCCACCACAAGCTCCTTTGTTTTCTTTGTATTTATGAGCAAGTTGTTAGCTCTGCACCACTTCGTCAGCTGCTCCACCTCATCTCTGTAGTTCGTTTCACCTTCCTTATCAGAGATGAGCCCAATCACGGTTGTGTCATCTGCAAATTTGACAACCCTATTACTAGGGTGAGCAGCGACACAATCGTACGTATAGAGAATATAAAGGAGCGGACTGAGAACACATCCCTGTGGTGTTCCTGTGTTAGTCCTGAGCATATTAGAGGTATAAGGGCCCAACCGAACCCTCTGGGGGCGATCTGACAAAAAGTCCAGTATCCACCCACAAAGTGATAGCGGGAGCCCCAGATCTCCCAATTTAGACATCAGACGTTGTGGTAGAATGGTATTAAATGCCGAGCTGAAATATACAAAAAGCAGTCTGGCATAGCCCCCCCCCCCCGCTGCTCCAAATGTGCTAGAACAGCATGAAGGGCAATCGCCACCGCATCCTCTGTCGATCTTTTCGTTTTATAAGCAAATTGGAATGTGTCTAGTCCCTCTGGTAGACAGGCAATGACATAATTTCGTACCAGCTTTTCAAAGCACTTCATGATTACAGGTGTGAGTGCTACTGGACGAAAGTCATTCAGATTTTCCGGGTTAGATTTTTTGGGTATTGGAACAATCATAGAGGACTTTAGGCAAGATGGAACAGTAGCCTGGGCTAGGGATCGATTTAAAATCCCAGTGAAAACTCCTGCTAGTTGATCTGCACAGTCTCTCAGTACCCTTCCAGCTACCCCATCTGGTCCTGTGGCCTTCCTTGGGTTGATTCCCTTCAACACCTTCCTCATCTCTCCTTCTTCCACAGTGAGTACTACATTCCTTTGTACCAATGATGGTGACGGTGGTGATGGTGGCAAAGCCTCCCCAGGAATTGATGGTGGTGGTGATGATGGTGTCGCTGCAGATGTTACTTCAAAGCGAGCAAAAAAGGCATTCAACTCCTCTGCGAGGGATGCCCCTCCCTCGTCTGCCAGGGAGTCTTTGGATTTATACCCTGTCAATTCCTGTACACCTTGCCACACCTGCCTGGTGTTGTTGCTCTGTAGGTGATTCTCCAACCGCTGTCTATACGCCTCCTTGGCCACACGGATACCTCTCTTTAAATCCGCTCTGGCTACACTGTACAGCGACTTATTTCCACTTCTGAAAGCAGTATTTCTTGCCTTTAGCAACCCCTGGACCTCCCTTGTCATCCAGGGCTTCCTGTTTGGGTAGATCTTTATCCGGCGCCTCTGTGTTACATTATCAGTGCAGAACCTGATATAGTCCAACACTTCCTCAGTGTAAGTCTCTACATCCTGTTGGGCAAATACCCAACAGGATGTAGAGACTTACACTGAGGAAGCCACAAGCTTGGTGTCACACCTGAGCCAGGAAAGGTGATCAGAAGGTCTGCAAGCTGAAGGAGGAAAACAATTCTCGACTGTAACTTGAAGAGTTCTGATTATCCTTCTGGCTCCTGACCCTCCTGACCAGGGAACCCAGGTGAGGAGAGAGAGAGACAATAAGAAGAGCCTGCTGGATTAGGCCAATGGCTCACCCAGTTCCCTCAGTGGCAAGCAAGATGCCTGTGGGGAAACCTGCATGCAGGAATCAAGCCAAAGAGGGCTCTCCCCATTGGCTATCAGCCTCACAACAACCTTGTGAGGTAGGCTAGGCTGAGAGCAGGTGGTTGAGCCAAGGTCACCCTTTACTTTGCAGCTAAGTGAGAATGCATCACCACTCCTTGTCCAACCTCCTAACTGGGGCTTTGCACCGACTGCTGATTGGCTACTGCGGAACCTGCCTAAAAACCAGAGCACATGGTCTGGGCTGGTGTCCAGGCATCTGCTGATGGTGCGTAGCCCAAGAGCCGCTTTGCCACCAGACCAAGCCCTCCTCTTCTTCATGGGAACTGTTACGGATGCAGAAGTGAACCTCCTTGCTTGCTCCCCAGACAAGAGTGATGATCACCGGCTTTTGGCCTAGCCAGTGGGAGCAAGGAGGAGAAAGAGGAGCAGCCGGAGGAGCTGTGGCTCCTCATGGCAAAGAGGCAGACCCTCTGACGGAGGCGGGGGAAAGGGCGTCTTGTCAAAGGGCCGTGCGAAATCCATAGCCCCATCTGTGTTAGATGTTGGAAGCACTGCGGTAGCACTTTATACAGTCATGGTCTCCCCACAAAGAATCCTGGGGATTGCAGCTTCCGCGCGCAGGAATTTATGAGGAAATCTGCTCACAGGGCTACAATTCCCAGAATGACTTAAGCATCAACCCCCCTCCCCAGTCAACTCCAGGAGCTGTAGCTCTGTGAGAGGAAGAGGCATCTCCTAGTAGCTCTCCATTGACAGACTACCGTTCCCAGGATTCTTTGGGGGAAGCATGATGGTTTAAGTAGTATAATAGTTGGGGATTCAGTGCATATTGTGGATGTAGCCACACTTTGGAAGCAGGTGCAGCTGGCGAGTGGGGCGCTCAGTATTTGCAGCAGAAAGTGGTTCAAGTTCCCAGATGAGCTCCAATGTGGCTTCTGATTGCCCTCCCAGCCTGCTATCCAAAGATTTGCCCCCACCCTCTTTCCAGTCCTTGCAGCTGTTTCTCCTCTTCCTTCTCTGTATCTCAACAGGCTTGCTGCTCTCCTGTGTGATCAGCATGTTTGGAGGGGGGGGTTGTCTCTGGCTTCCAGATCCAAACGAGGCCTGCAATTCTGCCCCCCAGCCCAGCCCGCTTTCCTCTGCTCTGCCACAGGCTTTTTAGTATGTAAATCCCTTCTGAATTAAATGCACCAAGGCATCAGAGACTTTTTAGAAGGAACACCGCTTCCCAGGGGCGCTTAAGGGTTTTACTCAGCGATCCCAGCCAATCTTTGGTATCTTCATCTCTCTTCCTCCTTGGCAGAATTGTCTGTGTTGGGCTTCCTTCCCCCTTTCCCATTAGTTACTTCAACCACTGAAGCTTCACTGGTTCCACATAAAAGGGCCTCTTCCCTTGGGCAGCTTTTTGCCTTTCTAAAAGCAGCATTATCTGAAACACACAAACCCCTTCTATTTCCAATGTTCATGCTGTACGTGCCATCTACTTATGCACCCTCCATGTGCGTGCACACTCTCTCCCCTTCAAAACAGTCTAATTCAACCTGAGCATGCTCAGTGCGCATAGAATCCTGACTGGCTGTTGGGAAAGGGGGAAACTGAAAAGCAGGTGGCGGGGGAGGGGGTGGAACAGAGGAGCTGCAAAAGAAGGACTGGGACACGGAGTCCTCAGGAAGCCAGAGAGCTGTGCCTTTGTCTGCACAGGCCTTTTCCTGCTTCATACTGTGCAGCAGGACTGAGCAGGCAGAGCAACCCATCTCATGCCTAGTGGACTTCGGAGGCATATAGACGGGGTCCTATGTGTGGGGGCCATAGGAGATGCTGGTGGGCAAATGGCAAGCATCTCTTTGGTGACCTTTGCTCCACATCAGATGTAATTTTATACACCTGGCTCATGTCTTTGCTCACCTGCCTTTTATTCTAAAATGAAAACCCTCAAGTACTTTAACCTTTCTTCCTCGGGGATCAGTTGCCACGGATGGTGAAAACAAAACAAATCAGGAGAACTTAAAAACATAAGAAGAGTCCTGCTGGATCAGGCCAATGGCCCATGTAGTCCAGCCTCCTGTTCTCACAATGGCCAGCCAGCGGCCTGAGGGAAGCCTGCAAACTGGACCTGAGCACAAGAGCAGCCCTCTGCCCACTTGTCATTCCCAGGAACTTATATCCGGGCATACCACCTCCGACAGGGCAGACAGAGCAGACCCATCCTGACTAGCAGCCATCCACAGCGGAATCCACCATGAATTTGCCTGACCCCCTTTGGAAGTCTTCCAAGTTGGCAACCATCGCCATCACCGCCTCCTTTGGAAGTTCCATAGTCCAGCCATGCGCTGCCTGACAAAATTGTTGGGCATGTGTGCCAACTGAGTTTGTGCAGCGACTGGGGCGATGGAATAAAAACTTGCCCACAATATCTTTGCTTACTTTTTATTTTTGAATATACAATAAATCAACAGCTGCAAAACACCCCTTCTCACCACCATTCCTCAACAGTTCACACTACACCACTTGATCAACTTACAGTTTTCAAATAATCAATTACCCTATCACATTGCTGCATTCGGTGCAGCAGGTAAACTCCCCCTGCTAATTAGTTAAATTGTTAAGATACCTCAGGTGTGCTGAATTGTCAAGAGCTCACAGATGTGCTGCCATGCACCTAATTACAAACACGCACCTCTGAGTAGCACCATTGACCACATCAATGTTAAGAAAACCCAACAAAAATAACTCCTTGTTTTATCTGTCCTGAATCTTCCAACATTCAGTTTTGCCAGACATCCTCCTTGCTACCACGGATGGTACTTTGCAAGGGATGGCGGGGGGGGGCGACACATCCAGTCCCCCCGCTCCTTGCTGCTTTGCTTGGAGACAGCAAGGAGGTGAGCAGGATTTCCCAGCATGCTGCACTGAAAGGGGAGGAGAAAGCATTTCACTTTGGCACGTGGTGTTTGCTCGGAGAAGAATAATGAACAGGGTGGTCATTAAGCAATTCTAATTGGGCAATAACATTCTCATTTCTTCTAAATCTTACCCATAAAAGGCTGGAAAAGAATTAGGGAACAAAACCACCACCCGGAGGCGGCTGCCTTAGTTAAACCTATGTTCATTAGGACCAAATTCGTGCTACCTCATTAAGGTTGTGTGATGGAAGGAGTTAATTATCAGTTGCTTCTGTCCGTACTTACCTCCCCCGAAGGCCCTGATGGGTTCATGAGAGAGTCTCCATTCATCAGAGAGTACCAGTTTATTTCCATGCAAAAGGCTCAACCGAAGGTACCAGAGGTAATGGATCTTGGGATCATGGATAATGATGGCCCTTAAAGTTCAAAATGGCTTAAGTCCAGGATACTTGAGGGACTGCCTCCTCCCATGCCACCCTTCCTGCAACCTAAGATCTGGTGGATCTTCTCTCGATATCCCCAATTATGGTGGCTCAGTTGATGTTGGCCACAGCCAAGCCATACATTGAAAGCACTATGCTGCTACTTTAAACAATCATGGCTTCCCCAAAACAATTATGGGAGATGTCGTTTGTTAAGGGGGCTGAAAGGTGTTAGGTGACCCCTACTCCCCCAACTAACCACAATTCCCAGATTATTAAATCAATCCATCTTCCCAGGGAACTTTGGCCTAAGGTTCCCCATTCCTGAATGACTGGGTCACTTTTGTGCATTTTCAGTGCTTTCTCTCTAGCCCTAGCAGAAGGGCAGATTTCAACAGACTCTTGCTTCTTCATCTTGCTGTGTTTCTTATGCTGGGAGAAGCTGCCTCTTTTGAAATTCACCCTCCTGTGTCAGTATGCCAGACATGGCAATCTTAGGCATATCTATCCTGCCTTTTTCTTTATTTATGTACCCTTTGGGTGGTTTTTCTTAAGGTGTTTGTTGGTGCTAATATTCTCCAGTGATTCTTTAATGGGCTGTGAAATTTGAGATGCTTCATTAATCACAATTTAATCAAGGATTCTTTAGTATTTGTATGGACCTGCCCACTCATTTACAGATATGAGAGAGCAGCTTTAAAAAGTCAGCAGAGATTGAATCAGGCATGTTTGCATAGAGACCTCTAGGTATGAGCAAATCCCTCCCTGTAGCACAGGATTTAAGGGCATGGGGAAATAGTTAGACAGTCATGTCTAAACAAAAGGCGAGGAACCTCCAGCCCGTGGACCAGTTTGACTCATGAGGTCATTTCCTGCTAATATCACAATGCCATTCTACAGATCTGTGGCGGTTGAGTCAAGGCGGCAGCTGGCCCTCTGCCACCGCCATCGCTGCAGCATCAACGCCCCGAACGTGTGGTATCTAAGTATGTATGTGTGTATTTAAAGTGTCCCCGGAAAAAACCTGAAAAAACCTGGTAACCTTACCCTAGCAGGCATGGCTAATGGCCAGGGAAGGTGAGAGTTGTAGTTAATGTACATTTAGAGGGCCAAATGCGCCTCACCCTCAGCTACCTGAAAGTGTTCCTGGCTGTTCCTTGGCAAGAGAGGCTTTCGATCAGTGCTGATCGGCTGACTAGGCAGCCCACCATGGCTGGCCACATTATGGAGTCCTCCCTCCATAGCAGGATTTTACCCCTGTCTCTCCCCTCATGATGGGGCAAATTCCTGCAGCCTTGCTCAGATTTGGGGCTTGGAATTGCATTTTAAAAACTGACTAAAAAGGATTATTTTCCCCAAGCCCATTTTGGACCATGTCACACCCCTAGTTATGTGGGGATATGATTTGACTCCTACCCCACGACTGCCAAGACTCCTACCCCAAGACTTCTACCCCAAGACCTCAGCCTGCCTACCTACCTGGGAGGGGGTGGGGTAGCAAGAAGCTGGGAAGGAGGCATTTAGGTTCAGGCCTGGGGGAAGGGCAGGTGCAGACACACACACCCCAGCCCACCCTGTCTGGCCCTCAGAGGGTTCCCCAGACCACCTCCCTCACCAGCCCAGCATCCCACTCTCTTGAGTATCTCTGCCTGGCTGGACGGTGTCCTGGAGCTCTGAAATTGCCTGTGTGTCAAAATGACACCACTGACGTGTGCCCACCCCAAACGGACGTTGCCTGGAAGGGGGTGATGCCTTCAGTCTGGAGAAGGCTCTCCACCCCTCTTCTGCATCTTGGATTAAAAATCTGTACAGGAGAAGAGCTTTTCCTCTTTGAGGGAAGCTTTGCAAGCTGTCTCGATTTTGCATCCTCAGCCAATTCAGATTTTGACAGTGTCGCTGTTCCCACTTGTTGGCCGCCTAAGCTGTAGCTGCTGTGGTGGAAGGGATGCAACTCCTCTGCGCACCAGCATGTGGAATGAGGCGCCCAACTTGGTATGTGCAAAGAGCATTGCGTGGACGGCCCAGGAATAGGAGCTCAGTGAGGGATATTTACATTGCTGCTGAATTATTTAAGCAAACACAAGAGGACAAATGACTCGGAGATTGCGGTCTGTCCACGGAGGGTTCAGCAGAATGGGCCAAAATGCCAGTGATTCAGTTTGTCCTCTTTGGTTTACTCAAATAACTCAAAGGAAGTGTAAACACTGCCCCTGTGACAGCTTTATTTTCAGCAGCTTGGCATCAGGATGCTTGTGCAGAGACACATTTGCACTTACGGACAAAACTACCTGGCATCCTTCAGCATTGCCCACACAGACTCTTCCCTTCCTGCCCTATCCTAGGACTCTCCATAGCCAACAGAGGCTAGAAAGAGAGCAGCAGCAATTACATGGTGGTTTTAAAGCACAGTGCCAAAGACAGGTCGCTAGTCCTCATGGTATGTTTTCAAATAGAAACCTAAAAAGCGCTGTCGGTTTCTCCTGAATGGAAAAGTGAGGATCAGCATTGCTTCTGTCCCCACTTCCTTGGTGTCCAGGGGTTGGGGTTGGGGGAGGCAGAAAGACTCCATCAAGTCCTAGACACTGCTGTGGAGTTTACCAATTGCTGGCTATGCTGTACAAGGTGGGTCACTGGCTGCAACTGAGTAGCAGGGAGGGTGTGGAGCAAAGCGGTTGAATGACGTTTGCTGTTTTGCATGATGTGATTTTAGCACTGACATTTTGTTTGCTTTCTTTTATTGTTTATTAGGGCATGTAGGTTGAAAAGATAAACATAAATTGGAGAAATAAATCTTATGTTTCAGCACATACAGCAACATTGGTTTACACACCTCCAAAAAAGAAATGGAGGAGAGGAAGTGGCCCTGAGCAGCCTTGCCTTTCAGTCTTATCCTGATGTGCACACAGATGTATAGGAGACACACACCATAGAAGGGCTCTGGGTATGTGTGTCTTGGTTTGGGTGTGTGTGACAGACAGACAGACAGACAGACAGACAGACAGGGGAGCTTTTCCTGATAACTCTAAAGCAGTGGTTCCCAGCCCACCCCCCTGGTTCCATATATCCCCAGTGCCCCCCTACCCTATAAAAAGCATTATTTAGAATAGCGTTTTGCACGACCCACTAAGAAAGATAATAACGCAACAAAATTCAGACCAGCAACATTTAATTGCACATTTATTCAAAATTCAATTAAAACTATTCAGTTCCACAAAACCGATGAACTTGATCCAGTGATATCAGCTTCCCAAAGTCTGATAGTCATGAAGTTCACCCTCAGGTAACCCCCCCCCTCTGCCCCCTTTGGGAACCAGGGCTCTGAACCCAGAGGAGACTGTCTTGCAGCATCTTGGTGGAGGGTGGTAAGCGAGAGGTGGGAAATAAGAGAGATGCCAACCTTCCCCTTTTGTTTGTTCTCACTAATGAGGTGTTTGTGCGAATGACATGACATCTGCTTCCCTCTTTATAAATTCGGTAATTTATGAAAGGTATTAAAGCCAAGGTGATCTCCTGGATAGAGCCTGGGCGTTAGCTAAGAAAGGGGTCATGAGTTACACTCAAATAGCACAGAGATATATTTCTTTTCTCCCTTTTTTTCTTTTCTTTCTTTCTTTTCTTTTTTTGCACATACACCAGCTCTTTGTGTTTCCCTCTCTTCCTGCTTCCAATCCTTTTTTGGAAATGTGCCAGTCACTTGCCACAGTGGCAAGCATGTGAACGGTGTCGCAAGGGAGTGAACGGTGGCAGGCTTTACAGGCAAGGGCAGCGGGGGAGGGCAAACTGGGGTGTCTCAGGGAAGGTGTGCTGTGCACAGTCCAGCAGCAGTGCCTGGGTGGAAATTGACTGCCCCCTCCCCCCAAAAAAATGTCTGGGGAAATCTGGATGTATAGCAGTCCATGGCAGCAGTGCCAATTTTCCAGAAAAGGTAGCTCAAAAATGGCAATTTTGGCCAAAACCAAACCAACCAAGAACAACAATTCAACACCTTTGCCCCCCAAAAGCTGAACAACTTTTCTGTCTGGATTTTCACAATTTGAAATACAGCAACCCTAGGCAAGGGGGCTGGTCACTTTCTCCTTCAGCTCTTGGGAGTGGGAAGTGTCCATTGCATCTACAGTGCCCTGGGGGAATTCCTTGAAAGTGGACCATGTCCAGGAATACAGAATGATGGGTCTGGTTGACAGGCATTGGATGCACATCTTTAAAAAGGCTAGATGGCATCAGAGGAACAGAAGAGCCCTGCTGGATCAGACCAAGGGAGAGACGAAAACATCCAGGCATCTTAGTTGGCCCATGAGAAGTCCACAAGCAAAACATGAGTCCACCTGTCCAGCTAAGGATGCCTTTTTAAATTTGTTTTTTTCCTAAACTACACCATTTTGCAATCCTCTTTTGGCATATCTTGTGAGTGCAGAACAGCAGCTCAGAGTTTTGAGAAGTGTGAAATCTGAAGGAAAACTCGCGTTCCAATCCACGCCCTTGTCTCAAAGGTGCAGATCAGGTCTGTTTCTATCAGTATATGCAAAGATCAAATTCCTCCAGTATTCTTCATCGCCATGAGTGGATGTTGACATTTTCTCTCCTGCTGCACTTGCAGGGAGTGGGCAGTAGATCTATGTGTTAGGAATTTTATCTGCATAGAATTTTTTCCCTTGGCCACGATCCAGTGGAAAGGTGGGTGGGTTTGCCTTTAATTCCATAAGCTGGTGTCTGAAAATAATGACTCACACCCAGTAGAAGCCTCTCTCCATATCGGAGATGTCGCTGGAATAATTAGTTGAAGAGGGAGTAACGGGGGTGTGAGATGAGCAATATTTGGGGGAGCAAGGAATTAGTTAGGCATTCTTTGAACGAGGCACAAATAATGTTGGTTGGTCCCTCCCCCCCCAAAAAAAACCCCTTACTTTCATAAGGAAGCCGAATGAGGCTGTTTGTGTTGCAAGTGCCATATTGAGGAGAGATGACAAGTTCATTCCAGCCAAGCAGCCTTCGGAGATATTCACACAACAGCCCAAAACAAAATGTTATCTGCTTACTTACATGCAAGCACCAAAGGTAAAACAGAGGTGACATTTTGATTCATGCAATGGCCTTAATTTACCTCTTGCTTCCAAGATATTGGAATGTATACCTGTGAAGAGATCCATGATTTAAAACTTCAAAGCCAAATTGAGAGTATCTGGGTCAAAATTAAGGGAGAGAAAAATAACAGTGATCTCATTGTGGGAGTTTACTATAGATCCCCAAGCCAAACTGAGGACATAGATGATGCCTTCCTGGAACAGATGACCAAGCATTCAAAAGGAAATGAGATAGTAGTAATGGGGGATTTCAACTATCCTGATATTTGTTGGATATCAAACTCAGCCAAGAGCATAAGGTCGAACAGATTCCTCACTGGCCTTGCAGACAATTTCATTGTCCAGAAAGTGGGAGAAGCAACAAGAGGATCAGCCATTTTAGATCTGGTCCTAACCAATAGTGATGACCTGGTTAGTGGGGTAGAAGTGGCAGGATCATTAGGTGGGAGTGATCATGCTCTTCTGGAGTTTATTATACATCAGAAAGGAGCAACCAAGCATACTAAGACTCAAATTCTAGACTTTAAGAAAGCCGACTTCAGAAAACTTAGGGAAATGCTGGATGTGATCCCATGGTCAGTAATACTAAAAGGGATGGGAGTTCATGATGGATGGGAGTTTGTTAAAAGGGAGATATTAAAAGCACAACTTCAAGCAGTACCAATGCGACGAAAACATGGAAGGTGCCTAAAGAAGCCAGGGTGGCTATCTAAAGAACTTTTAACTGAGTTAAGATTTAAAAGGGATATGTACAAGAAATGGAAAAAGGGGGAAACCACCAGAGAGGAATTCAAACAAATAGCCAGCACATGTAGAGACAAAGTCAGAAAAGCTAAAGCACAGAATGAACTCAGGCTTGCTAGAGAGGTTAAAAGCAATAAAAAGAGTTTTTATGGGTATGTCCGTAGCAAAAGGAAGAACAAGGAAACAGTGGGGTCACTTAGAGGAGAAGATGGTGAAATGCGAACAGGGGACGCAGAAAGGGCAGAACTCCTCAATACCTTCTTTGCCTCAGTCTTCTCCAAAAAAGAAAACAATGCCCGACCTGAAGAATATGGAGCAGATGATTCAGCAGGGGAAACACAGCCCAGAATAAGTAAGGAGGTAGTACAAGAACACTTGGCTAGTTTAGATGTATTCAAGTCTCCAGGGCCAGATGAACTACATCCCAGAGTATTAAAAGAACTGGCAGAGGTGATTTCAGAACCACTGGCAGTAATCTTTGAGAATTCCTGGAAAACAGGTGAAGTCCCAGCAGACTGGAGGAGGGCAAATGTTGTCCCTATTTTCAAAAAGGGGAAAAGAGAGGACCCAAACAATTACCGCCCAGTCAGGAATGCTTTGATGGTGTTTCCTGCTTGGCAGGGGGTTGGACTGGATGGCCCTTGTGGTCTCTTCCAACTCTATGATTCTGTGATTCAGTCAGCCTGACATCAATACCAGGAAAGATTCTAGAGCAGATCATTAAGCAAACGGTCGGTGAGCACCTAGAAAGGAACGCTGTGATCACTAAAAGTCAGCATGGGTTTCTGAAAAATAAGTCATGTCAGACTAATCTGATCTCATTTTTTGACAGAATTACAAGCCTGGTAGACGAAGGGAACACTGTGGATGTAGCCTATCTTGATTTCAGCAAGGCCTTTGACAAGGTGCCCCATGATATTCTTGTAAAGAAGCTGGTAAAATGTGGGCTAGACAATGCTACCATTCAGTGGATTTGTAACTGGCTGACTGACCGAACCCAAAGGGTGCTCATCAATGGCGCCTCTTCATCCTGGAGAGAAGTGACTAGTGGGGTGCCACAGGGTTCTGTCTTGGGCCCAGTCTTATTCAACATCTTTATCAATGACTTGGATGATGGGCTTGAGGGCATCCTGATCAAGTTTGCAGATGACACCAAATTGGGAGGGGTGGCTAATACCCCAGAGGACAGGATCACACTTCAAAATGACCTTAACAGATTAGAGAACTGGGCCAAGGCAAACAGGATGAATTTTAACAGGGAGAAATGTAAAGTACTACACTTGGGCAAAAAAAAGGAAAGGCACAAATACAGGATGGGTGACACCTGGCTTGAGAGCAGTACAAGTGAAAAGGATCTAGGAGTCTTGGTAGACCACAAACTTGACATGAGTCAACAGTGTGATGCAGCAGCTAAAAAAGCCAATGCAATTCTGGGCTGCATCAATAGGAGTATAGCATCTAGATCAAGGGAAGTAATAGTACCACTGTATTCCGCTCTGGTCAGACCCCACCTGGAATACTGTGTCCAGTTCTGGGCACCACAGTTCAAGAAGGATATTGACAAGCTGGAACGTGTCCAGAGGAGGGCAACCAAAATGGTCAAAGGCCTGGAAACGATGCCTTATGAGGAACGGCTTAGGGAGCTGGGTATGTTTAGCCTGGAGAAGAGACGGTTAAGGGGTGATATGATAGCCATGTTCAAATATATAAAAGGATGTCATATAGAGGAGGGAGAAAGGTTGTTTTCTGCTGCTCCAGAGAAGCGGACACGGAGCAATGGATTCAAACTACAAGAAAGAAGATTCCACCTAAACATTAGGAAGTATTTCTTGACAGTAAGAGCTGTTCGACAATGGAATTTGCTGCCAAGGAGTGTGGTGGAGTCTCCTTCTTTGGAGGTCTTTAAGCAGAGGCTTGACAGCCACCTGTCAGGAATGCTTTGATGGTGTTTCCTGCTTGGCAGGGGGTTGGACTGGATGGCCCTTGTGGTCTCTTCCAACTCTATGATTCTGTGATTCTGTGATTCTGTGATATTCCACTTCTCTGGTAGGTGGAAGATGGAGCTAGCCTGGGACTAAGGTAGGGGTGGGGGAGATATTAGAGTCAGTTACATTTAGAGGCAAAGTGACCTAATTGACACTTTCCTAAACAATATGAGAACAGAATCACAGCCATCCTTCAAAATTTACACCTCTTTGAATTCTGCAACGCAGTTCTTCAGCCACTCAATGTATACAAAAATGCATTGACTGAGGCAAATGTGTTCATAATGAATGATGCATGTATATTGAGGAATGCAACATCCAATAATGCATTAAGTTTGGGGAAATTGCTTTGCAGAAATGGGTGTATTAGGCAACATTGCCTACAAAAATGTGTATATAAGGAGAAATTCATACTAATTTTTTATTTAATTCTATTTATTTATTCATCAAATTGTGGAGAAATGAACAGAAGACTAGAGAAATGAGAAACAGAAAGTATCCAAAGGTTTTAGTATTTTAAATGTATTTTCATGGGAATTTCTCCCAATTTACGCATTTTTGTAAATTGTAAAGTAAAATGTCCCCAAATGGAATGTATTGCTGGATGTTATTTTCACATCCCCTGCCCTCCCCAGCACTTCCTATGTTAAGTTGTGTTGAGACTTTTTCCTTTTAGAATAACAGAATTGCAGATTGGAAGGGTCCCACAAGGGTCATCTAGTCCAACCCCCTGCAATGCAGGAGCCACAGCTAAGGGATCCCTGGCAGATTAAGGAAAGTCCACCACCTTGTGTGAAGCAGCTGACAAACACCACCACAACAACAACAGCAACAACAATGTGCTCTTAAAGTTCTGAGAGTTGGAGTCAGCAGCACATCCAGGTGTAGCATGGTTTACCTGGTATTTTCAGTGGTGTCACTCTGTCTTCTCCCTCCTCCTGTCTGTCTCTCTGCCTGTTAAAAGGGAATGTGTGAAGATGTGAAAGAAAAAAGAATGACGGGAATAATTAAAAGCCTCTCTGTCTCCTGTCAACTTAGCCCCTTTCAAAGCACAGCAGGACTTGGGTGTGATGGAGAAGCTCTTTAAACCCAGGAAAGCAAAGCCAGAGCTCTTCAAATGAGGGTCTAAATCAGCCCCCCAGGGGTAAGAATATTTGAAACCTTTATACCAATGCATTTACAAAGTTGGGTGTCCATATGGACGCAGAAAGCTGCCACAAACCAATTTGGCCCATTCCACAGGTTGGTTCACACCGATTATTTGCAGTGACATTCCAGGGTTTCATAGCCAAGTTGTTCCCAGCTCTGCTGGGAGAAGTCAGGGGTTGAACCCAGGCTCTTCTGCCTGCCATGCAAGCACTCTTCTACCCACTGAGCTGTGGCCCCCTCCCACTGTTCCAAAAGGGAGACAGACAGGGCCAGGGAGAAGCCACAGCGGAGGAATTGGTGGTTGTCTGTATGGACTAACCGGTTAGCTGCCTCCGGAACTAATGTGTGGATTGGAATTCAATTACCTACCAGCTTTCACACTTTTCCAAATGCAAAATGTTCTGACAAACAGTTCTTGGCTCAAAAAAGAAAATTTCTTTTTTAAAAAATTAAAAAGGAAAGTTAAAGGGAAAGCATGTGTATCTTGAGAGAAATTGCATTTATAAATGTTGTTTTGATTTTTAAAATGTATTCAAATACGTATGGATTTGTGCATTTTTCTGTGCATATATTTAAAAACAACAGCCACAAATCAACCTGCAGAAAGGATGGAATTGGCTCTTGAGAAATAGGGGGTTCCTTCCAGGGTTAGTCCTTCTCAGAGTAGACCCATGAATGTTAATGGACATGACTGCTTGCAACATCCCTCAGAGAAGACAGGATGTTTGGTTTATTCGTTGCATTGTACCCTCACGACAACCCTGTGAGGTTGTCTTAGGCTAGAGGCTATGCCTGGCCAATGAACCTAAAGGGAGGATTTGAATTTGGTGCTCTGTGCTTCTTCTCCAGCACAGTCAGGCCCTACTGCTGCCCTCCCAGAGCAGATCCATGCCATACCTTTAAAGCATTGCTGCATATTTATGACTTCTCCCAAAGAATCCTGGAACTGCAGTTCCCCAATACAGAGCTGCAATCCCCAGCATCCCTAGCAAACTGCAGCTGCCAGGATTCTTTGGGAAAAGCCATGTGCTTTAAATGTAAGGTATGAATACTTCCAAAGGTCATCTAGTCCAGCCCCTTGCAATGCAGGAGTTGCAACTAAAGCATCCTTGACAGATGGACATCCAAGGAAGGAGAGTCCACCACCTTCCAAGGGAGACGGCTCCACTGTCAAACAGCTCTTACTGTGAGAAAGGTCTTCCTGAACCAGAATCTCCTTTGTCACTTGAATCCCTGCCTAAGATGTCTAAGACCTTGCTGTTGTTTGGGACTTGAAGCCGTGAGGGTAATTTCAGCCTCTAGGCCAGAAGTGTGTTTGATACATCAAAGACAGCAAGTGAATGGCAGGGCAGGGGTGCCATCCCAGCAGCCTGTTCAGAGGTCCACACAAAGGGGCTTCTGCCGCAGGACTCACACACACACACAGTGAGATGGTTCTTCGTTAATCAGAGGAGATTAAAACTTGATTAGTGGAAAGAGCACCAGTGGCCAAACAGCCCCTCCTCATGTCTACCTGAAGAGGGCTGGAAGCGTAAGGAGGAAAAGAAGGAATCCCAGGCTTGTGGGCTGACATTTAAGATGAATAAATTATTTAGGCTCCAGTTTATGAAGCTGGGGGGATTTTCTTCTTCTTCTCCATTTGCAAGCAATAGAAGAAAAAAGAAATAGGCTGCACAACTCCACATCCATTGAACTGCCTGTTTTAGTTACTGGAATGTAGTTATTGTCATTGCTGAGTGCCTCATCCTATAGCAGGGCTGAAGCGCACAAGCTGCCCTCTGGGAGTCCCACGTGGAAGCTGCTCTCGGTTTCCCACCAAAACATTAAGCTGGGAATGCAAACATAAGAAGGGAATTAAATATGTTTCCATTCCGAGGGAGGGCCGTGGAAGTGCTTGTGTTGTGGCACTCCTATCCTTATTATTGTCTCTCCTGTGGGATTTAGGGGCAAGGGTGTGCGGGGGGGGGGAAACAGGACAGAACCAAAACACTGGGAGGGGAGCATTTCAGGGCAAATGTTGCACCCCAGGAAACATTCCTGCAAAATGGCAGGAGGATGCTCACCTGTTCCTGAGCACAAGAAAGCATCACCCTCCCTTTGACTTGGCTTTCTGACGTGCCCTCTCCTAGTCACAGCTGCTTCCTATGCTGCACAGTGGCATCATCAGGGTGGCACAGTGACCCCTCATTGCCTGGGCTGCACAGGAAATTCTGGCTCACAAATATTCTGCCCAGTCCTGCTGCTAAATGCACAGTTCAGCCACCTTGCTGAGAGCTGCTCACACTCGCCAGGTTTCCTGCTGCACTGCCTTGACTCGCTTTTTGAACAGAAGCAGCTTCTGTTGATGCTCAGGTGGCCCAGGAGAGACACAGGTGCCCTCAATGTGCATCTCTCCAGGGCCTTTCCCCACAGTCCATCTGAGCTCCACATCACCCCTGTGACATCTCACACCAGCAGCTCAGCAAGCAGAGCCCCTGCTGCACCAGCAACCTCAGCATAATCCAAATGAGGCAACCTCCACGGGAGCGATGCTACAAAGGAGCATGCGGAGGCACAGATAATATTTCCTTCCATTTAGGCAAAGCTCCCTGCCCTGCTGGCATCTCATGGGAAGGGCTGACCCCTGTTAGGACGGCCATGTCTAACAGAGCTGGAACCTAGCAACAATATTGATCTAGGGCTCTTTATCTTCTCCAATTCCACACATGTGGAACTTCAGGACTCTGTGCAGAGTTCTGAGCACCTGAGCTTTCAGCTTAAAAATGGGTCACTAGTCCTCATGGTGCTGGTGATTGGTATTTTCTTGTGTCCCTGGTGTGGGCAACAACATCTATGCTAATGTCCATGGTGGGATTAATGTGCGGCAAACAGAGAATGTGTACAACCCTCTCCTAGTGGTGCAGCAATAAGACTGCTAGCATGTTTGCAAAGCCAAGCAAGGTCTGGTCTGGTTTCAAATTGGATGGGGGACCACATGTTGAGATGCCTGCATTGCAGGGGGTTGGATGAGATGACCTTCAGGATCCCTTCCAACTCTATAATTCTAGAGTGAGATAATTTGGCAATTAATTTCATATCCTGCCCATCAATGCAGTTGAGTAATGTTGGAGAATACAGCCTCAATGGAGGGATTTAATATAATTAGAAGAAAGGCTGTAGCTCAGTGGTAGAGCAGCTGCCTTGCATGCAGAAGGCCGCAGGTTCAATCCCCAGCATCTCCTGGTTCATCTGGGAAAGACTCCCTGTCTGAAACTCTGGAGAGCAGCTGACCATCAATGTGGACAGTAATGAGCTGGCTTAACTTGCTATAAGGCAGCTTCCTATGTTCCTATATTACCAGTCTCAATATGTGTGGGTGAAACACCTCGTTTACACTGTCAATTTGTGCACATTCCAGGACACCATTTGGGATTGTGCCAATTGGTTAGGCAATGTATGAAGTGACCAGTGTGCTCTGTTGGCTTGCATATACTTGGCACTGATTCAGATTTGTGAAGGGAGAGGGAAAACGAACTCCCAATCCCCAGTGCTTCATTCCCTTGCATGGAGAGAGCTGGTTGCAATAATCTGAGTTCTTGCCACTGAGTTAAAGAGCCCTTTTCTGCTGTTGCTCATCTCTCTTTCTGAGGCTGCTAGAATGAGTCACAACCAGCTGGAACCTAGGACTACTATTATGAGATTTCAGATGTCTAGCTGGTGTGAAAATATCTTAAGTGTGTTGAAGTTGCCCTTGTCAGATTTCTCTACTCATCAGGGGTGTCCTGAGCTATATGCCTAACCAATTCCAGTTTTCATGTGGAAGTGCCCTGACAGCAATTTTTCGGGACTACAGCTCCCATTATCCCTGGCACCAGAGGTGGATTTAGGGCAGGACCATCAGTTCCACCATAGTGGGTGCAGAGTCTCGGGGTGCTGCAGGGCGTCACCTCTAGGATGTAGTGAACTGAGCAGAATGGAAGGCGAGAGACAGGGGCACTGAATGTTGGCCTCCCACAGGGTGCTGCTGAAATGTGAAATACCAATGTCCACCCCTGCTGGTACCCGGGCACCAGGTTGGGAAAAGCCACTCAGCTTGCCTGAAAACATGCCAGCATCATCTGCAGAAGGCAGTGAACTCTGGTAATTTTGAACTCTGGCCTCAGTGGTCTCCTGGGATGGGCTCTCTTTGGATCAGGAGTGGCTAACCTGGCTGGCAGTGGTGGCCACCAAGCTAGATGGCTTTAAAAGAGGATTAGACAAACCCATGGAGGAGGAGAGGGTTCTCGATGGCTGCTGGTCATAATGGGTATGCTCTGCCCTCCACAGCTGGAGGAAATAATGGTTCCAAATACCACTTGCTGGAAACCACAGGACAGAAGAGGGCTCTTGTGATTAGGCCTTGCTTGCTGGTTTCCACAGGCCTCTGGGAGAGCAGGATGCTGGACTAGGTGGGCCATTGGCCTGATCCAGCAGGCTCTTCCCATGCTGTTATGTTCTCCCAAGTCCCAGTTGCAACACCACATTTCCATAGTGCACACACATTAGATACATTACCATGTAACATTGATTGCTCTGTTTCCTTCAACATCTGGCATGCCAGCTTTGCTACACTTGGGGGGGGAGCTCTCTCTCATTTGGCTGAGAGGGCCCTGCCAGAGCCCTGCCCTAACTGCCCCCCAGGACTGCCTCGTTCCCTCCACTCTTATCCTACAGACTCTTCTGGCCTTATGCCTGTCTCTCACTCCATCTTCCACCCACCACCACCACCATTAAGGTTCATCCATCCTTTCTTGACCTAATCCTCCTTCCTGCCTTCAACCCTCACACTGCATTCTTGAGCAGGAAAAGGGTTAGAGATTCTGCAGAGTCAATTTAGGCAAGGTGACACATGATTTGCATTAGGTTATTTGCATAATATCAAGGGCAGAAGTTCCTCCACAGGACAAGTGGACTTTTGGTCTGAGATCCAAACATGAACTGCCTTCCATTTTGGGCTTGGTGGGGCCAGCAGACAAAGGTCCTTTGTGACAAGGACCACAAAGTCTAATGAGATTCTGCCTTACAGCCTATAACGATCTCTGGCAGGCAAGCAGCCTGATAAGCAGCAACAACTCTCCTTCAGTCTTATGTAAGTTTATGTACAAGGGAAAAAACACCCAGAGCACGGCCCTCCCGCCTGCTCTCATTGACAGTACTCAGTCTGACTCATTGTCCTTCCCCCAACAGGAAGAACGCCAAAATCCTGCCTTTCTTCTCCTTCCCTTCCGTTGTTTTCTGAGCTTCCCCAGTCTCCTCATACGGGGACTGAACAGCTGGTCTGTCTCCTCCCCACTCCCAGAAAACACAGCCTCAGACTCTGGCTTATCTGATGGTTGCCTGGCAACGCTCGGGCCAACTTCCAACTCTTCCTCTCCTTAGGAGCTAACAGCTTCTTCCCTGGGAAGGAGGGGGGCCAGGCTGTCCTCTCTAAACTCTGACAAACAGGTCTCAGCTGCAGAGTTGGCCCCTTGCTCACTTAGTTCAATTTCTGAGGCCAACTCTTCCGCTGCGCTCTGGGGGGCCAAGTTCCTGACACAGCCCAATTTGACACCTGTTCAAACTGAAGCCCTGTTGAATTCAATGTGGCTCAGGTTAAGTATGCATAAGAATGCAGCCCTAGACACTTTGCAGAAGAACACAGGGAAACTGCCTTCAACTGGTTCACATCATTGTTGCCTCCTAAGTCAATATTGGGATGTTGGGAAAGATGGACGGCACAAGGAGAAGGGAATGACAGAGGACGAGATGGTTGGACAGTGTTCTCGAAGCTACCAACATGAGTCTGACCAAACTGCGGGAGGCAGTGGAAGACAGGAGTGCCTGGCGTGCTCTGGTCCAGGGGGTCACGAAGAGTCTGACACGACTAAACAACTAAACAACAACAAAGTCAATATTGTCCAGCCTACACTGGCAGCAGCTCTCCAGAATTTCAGAGCGTCTGCCCCAGACCTACCTGGAGATGTCGGGGATTGAACCTGGGTCCTTCTGCATGCCAAGCATGTGCTTGGCCACTGAACTATGCTCCTTCCCTGCAGCTGAGCCCCCAGATCTGCCACACCTATGTACAACCAAGCAGCTAAAGTGCTCCTCCTTCTGAAACGGCACCCTATACAATTGCCCAGGGTTGTCTGTTAGTGAGATTTGCTTTAGGCTTAAAAAAAACCCGAAGAAGAAAGCAAGAAAACTTTCCATTGATTTTGGAGACAGCAGGACTGTGCAGGTGCATCAATCTGGCATCTTGTCTTTGATCTTTATATCACCGGGTGCAAAAATCTGTTCAGCTGAAGTGATAGTAAATGTCACTTACAGGAAAGGAATCAACCCTGTGATCTTGGAAACGTCCTAGAATAGCAATTTTCTTCCCCTGTTTTGGAATTCTATTTTTTCTCTTTCATGTGGTCCTCCGTCAGTATAAAAGGAAATTTTACCTAACCATGTCCCCCTCCCCATCTGCAACACTTCCCTGCCCACCTCATTTCCCTGCCCCCCTTCACGCAAACCCCTTTTCTCCCTCCCACTCTCTCCAATATGTTTCCAAATGACAAATACACACAGATGCTTTGGCATTTGCTGTCCTTTCCCCCCTTCTCCCCCCCTCAAACGCCCACTTCCCTTCATTATACTTACCGAGACACCGAGTCACCTCCCCCCCCCCCTCCTCTGAAGTGTTGCTGTTACTATTAATGATTTTAAAGTGCCAAGGCTATGTCTGGAGAAACAGCGAGAGAGGGGCCTTGAGGCCTCAGAACGTGGATGGTGGCCTGGCCCATTGAGAAGCTGAGGACAGAGCTTCCTGCTTCCGGTAAGTGAGCAGCTGAGCCGAGCTCCATTTCATTTCATGGGCAGAAGCAAGCAATGACTTGAGTTTTTAAAAAAGCAACAACCAAAAATGGTATAAATACCCCACAAGCAAATAATTGCTGTTCTCAGGTTGCCTAAGCCGTAGAGCGGGTTACAACATTAAAATACAACATTAAAACACAATATCGAAAACAGTTGAAAACAACTTTCATTTACAGAAGAAATGTGCATCCTAAAAATACACATTTCAAGTGTCAAACGGGTTTGTTTATTAAAATATTGAGATGCTGCCTGTTCTGTAGGCATCTCAAAACAATGAATATCAGACCCTAAAGCACTCTTGCATAGGCAGAGGGTGCATTTGCATGCATGGGGGGTTTTCTCCCCCCAACAACACCCCAAACAGTTTGCCTTGCAGGCAGAGCCCCAAAGATCCAGTTTCCGGGAACTGCATGCACTGCAGAGAGAGGAGGGAGGGAAGCAAGAGGGCAGAAGAGCCGTGAGGATCCAAGTCTGTGGCTTTAGAGCAGGGCTGACTAACTTCTTTTTGGCCTTAGGGCCACACTCCACATTGGCCAGTCGGGGCTGGGGACAAATGCATGTGTGGGCACCTCACACTTTTGCACACAAAGATGACTCACACCCGCAGAATAGCTGAGGAGAGGAGTTGGGGGGGGGCAAGCCCACAAAGCTCTTATTGCTTTGCGATTACTTTCCTAAGCCCATGCTATATGCGCAAGGCACCCTGGAGCGATTAGAGGATCAGACTAGGGCTTGTGAGATCTGGGTTCTAATCCCTCCTCAGCTATGAAGCCCCCTAGGAACCAGAGCCCTGTGGGGGTTTCACTGTCATGAATGGTAAATGCGAGTCCAAAGGGGGTGCAGGGAAGCACACCTGGTGCCCATTGGGGCAGCGAGGACCGCCGGGGGAGCCAACCACGGGCAGCCCATCTCATTCTCACCTCCTCTTCCTTCCTGCTGAATTGTACAGTGTTGCTTTTAATGAATGTATGAGGCAGTCTTGCTGGTTCCCCCACCACCAACACATTTTTTGGTAAAGTCTCTTTGAGTTCCCTGCGGCAAAATAGTGTCTAATAAATGTAACAATTAATAATGGTAGAATTATAGAATTGAAGGGAACCCAAGGGTCGTTTGGTCCAACCCCTTGCAATGCACAAATTTCAGCTAAAGATTCATGATAGATGGCAATCAAACCTCTGCTTAAAAACCTCCAGTGAAGGAGAAAATGCCACCATCCGAGGCAGTCCATTCCACTGTCAAACAGCTCTTTCCATCAGAAAGTTATTCCTGATGTTGAGTCGGAATCTCCTTTCTTGTAACTTGAAGCCATGGGTTCGAGTCCTGCCCTCCAGAGTAGGAGAAAACAAGCTTGTTCCCTCTACCATGCGACAGCCCTTGAGATATTTGAAGATGGCTCTCATATCTCCTCCCAGTCTTCTGTTACAGGCTAGACATACCCATCTTCTTCAACCATTCCTCACAAGACTCAGTTTCCTTGGTCACCCTCCTCTGCATGCCTTCCAGCTTGTCCATATCCTTCTTAAACTGTGGTGCCCATATATAAATAAAATATTGGGGGAGGGCCCAGGTAAGTTCCGCCCTGCATAATTGATCACATGATATGGCACGCATACACCATTTGACTGGAATTGTCCCTCAAATATTTTATTGGTGGGGTCAAAGGGACCTCAGCCCCTAGGAGTTGGGGGCTGGCCTGGGCCTGATGGTAGTTAAGAGTCCAGGAGGAGGAGGAGGACCACAGACCCTGCCCCTGACTGCCCTGTAAGCTGCCAAACACGTCTTTGGAATCACAAAGGTTAGAGACTTGATCTTTGAGAGATCAATAAATAAATGGAAAGCCACTTCACAGATTGCATTGCGAAAAGCCAGACAAAAGACTGGGAGTGCATGAGCACTGGCTGTGTGTTTGTAAACAGGGTTCATAGAGAGATTAGCAGGGAAATCAGTGAGTCCACGGCTCTCAAGATAGGTGCCACTGGCTCAGCTATGGAAATGGGGATGTGCCCCCTCCCAATTTAAGGAGTCCCATGGAGATGTTGTTTGGGGGGTAGTCCAATGCTGAGGAAGAATGGGAGGAGAAAGGGGAGCTGGGTTGGTGACCTCTTTGTAACTGCAGTGCTAGGTTGGGACACTGTAGCAATTTCATTAGTAAAGCTTTCAAAGACGTGGTAGAAGACTCCTCTTCGGAGTCCGAGAAGGAGTGCCAGGGCACCCACTGAGATTAAGGCAAACTGCAGGGGAGTTATAAAAGAAGGCAAACTGGTCAGCAGAATCGATCTGTGCAAAGTTATTATTAATGATACAGCTATATGGAACCTCCAGATTTAGAAGCAGTCTACCTCTGAACTGCAGCTGCTGGGAGCCAACAGGAGAGGATGGGCTGGTGCAATCATGTCCTGGTTGTGATCTTCCTGGTAGTGTCCAGTTGGCCACTGTGAGGAACAGGATAGACTCTTGGCTGGATCCAGCAGCATGCTTCTTATGTGCTGAGCCTGATGTGAGAGATGGATCTCCAAAATGTGGTTCATGTTTATGTGTGTGATTTTACTGCTGTACCAAAATGCCCAGAAGGCTCTGCACACAGGACAATAAAAAGGTGAGGCGGAGACTTTGCCATGGGCACCCATTTCAATCTCTTCTGTCCATTGAGCAAGAGCCACACACCCCTTGCCTTCCACCTTTCCTGCTTCTCAGGCACATCTACCCAACATGGCTGTTTCTGCAGGATGCTGCCAATGCTCTTCTCCTCCAACCCGTCCTCAGGATGGGGCAGGTGGGCAGGCAGCTCCAAGGCAAAACAACGCTATTGGGAGTCTTCAAGGAAGGCTCCTTCCCGCTTTCTCATCCCTGGATGATTCTCCTGTGGTGTCAGCCCAGACATCAAGGGCTCTGTGCATGCCACACTGGCGCCCTCTGTTGGAAGCCAGACGTCAACAATGTGCATGGAGAAAGAGGAGCTGAAACTCCCTGCTTCCCCTTCACAACATGCGCGCGCACACACGGATGAATTCCAAGATAGGGGACATTAGCCTGGAAGGCACTTCAATATTCTGGTTCCCCACCCCCAAGGCACTGAGATAGTTCTCCCTTTTTGCTCCATCTGGTATGCAGGCTGAGACCCTCCCTGCCCACAGACTGTCTCACCAGAGTGGTATATGCCCTGGTTATCTCCCGCTTGGACTACTGCAATGCGCTCTACATGGGGCTACCTTTGAAGGTGACCCGGAAACTACAACTAATCCAGAATGCGGTAGCTAGACTGGTGACTGGGTGTCAGGAACGTGGCCCCCCAGGGAGCAGCAAAAGGGTCAGCCTCGGACATTGAGCAAAGAACAGACTCTTCAGCTGAGAGCTGTCTGTCTGCTCTGAGTTTAGACAGCTGTCTGTCCCTCCTTCCCAAGCAAGACACTGTTAGCTCTCAGGGTGAAGGAGAGTTGGAAGGCAGCCACAGTGAAACTGGCCTGCCAGCAGATAAGCAAGAGACAGCGTCCACTGAGAGGGGGAAGGCCAGCTTTTCAGTCCCCTTACCAGGAGATTGGAGAGGCTCAGAGAATTGCAGAAGGGGAGGAGGAGAAAGGCATGGTTCTGGCGTCCTTCCTGTTGGGGGAGGGATTCTGAGTCAGACTGAGCAACTCCTTTGCCGAGAGAGGGTGGGAAGTTTTGCTGTGGATGTTTTTCTCTTTGTAAATAAACGTACATGAAGCTGACGGAGACTCGTTACTGCTTATCGGACTGGTTGCGTGCCAGGGATCATTAGACTGGGAGTGGCCGCTGGGACCATATAACACAGGTCCTAAAGGATCTTCATTGGCTCCCAGTGTGTTTCCAATCACAATTCAAAGTGTTGGTGCTTTAAAGCCCTAAATCGCCCTGGCCCAATATACCTGAAGGAGCATCTCCACCTCCATTGTTCATCCCGGACCCTGAGGTCCTCCTGTGAAGGTCTTCTGGCAGTTCCCTCACTGCAAGAAGTGAAGTTACAGAGAACCAGGCAGAGGGCCTTCTCGGTAGTGGCACCCTCCCTGTGGAACGCCCTCCCTTCAGATGTCAAGGAGATAAAGAACAATACTGCATTCTGGAGACAGCTGAAGGCAGCCCTGTATTGGGAGGTTTTTAACGTTTGATGTTTTTAATTATGTTTTTAGATATGCTGTAAGCCTCCGAGTGGCTGGGGAAACCCAGCCAGATGGGCAGGGTATAAATAAAATTATTTATTTATTTATTTATTTATTATAATAACACGGGTCACTACAATTCACATCCATAAGTCACTTTTGTGAGTAAAGCAACAGAATTGATGGTGATGATGCTAAATCAGCCTGGTGCTGTCCAGATGAAGTAGGACTCCCCCAGCCAGCAGGGCCAGCAGTCAGGGATGATGCAGGTTGCAACCCTACATCACCTGAACATCATGCTGACTCTCCTCCCACTTTAGGATCCAGGAACAAGAACTAGGAAGAAGACTCTCTGAACTCAGCTTTTGAGTAGGGATGGAAGCTTTGTTCTGTTTACTCAGACCATGGATCAGGTAAAGGAGGGCAGGGGGATTTGTGATCTTCCAGATCTGTGATCCTCCTGCTGGCTGGAATGGAGAGGCACTGGTGTCTAAGAACATCTGGAGGACCACAATTTCCTCACCCCAGGGGCCAGTCCTAGTCAAGGAGAGCAAAAATGAAGTAATAGGACAGCAAATTGAGGACCTGTCTATCCTCAAAATCCTTTTGGTTTCAGTACTTTAATGTCACAGAATGAAAGAAAGCACATTCCTTCTGAACAATTAGTCCATGTTCTTTCTTGAACTGTTAGAGAGCTTTCATTTGGCAAATCACTTCTATTGGATGAAATAATCAGTTAAGATAAAGTAGGAGCAAGTAAGGGAGAGTTTCATTAGTCAACAGCCTTCTTTTTCAGTTGAGCCGCCTTCGGAGAGGAAAAGACCCAGCGCTGCACGCAACGAAGAGAGAGGTCAATGCATGTGCTCTACCTCTGAGCTCTGTGGCACACACCCCAATGGCAGGGACCATGCTTGGTCTGCAGAGAGCCCCGAGTTCAATTCCTGCCATCCCTGGTTAATATGTTCCCAAACAGCAGGTCTAATGGAGGTCCTGGGAAGCTGCTGCCAGTCAAGCCAGGCACATGGGGTCTGACTCTGGGCAAAACAAGGCAGAATATTTTTCGCATCATTATCCTTTGCAGGATGAGAACCTAAGCAGAGTCCTGATGGGTGAGGCCAGTAGCCCATCTAGTCCAGCATCCTATTCTCATCATGCTGCGTGTTCTCACAGTGTCCAGCCTGTAGGAAGCTTGCGAGCAAGACCTGAGCAATATATATTTCTGATTGGGACTGCAGGAGGGGCAAACGGTTGCAGACTCTTTGCCCCATGCCAGGGTTCATAAGAAGAGTCTGCTGGATCAGGCAATGGTCCACCCCATCCAGCATCCTGTTCTCCCACTGGCCAACCATTTGCCAGTGGGAAACCCTCAAGGACGGCTCAAGCACAAGAGCCCCCTCCCCTCCTGTGGTTTCCAGCAGCTGGTCTTCAGAAGCATGGCTGCCTCTGAGCAGGGAGGCAGAGCAGAGCCATCCCATCTCGTGGCCAGAGATTCCAATCTCGACTGAGTCTATCCCAATCTAGGCAACCACATCCCAAGCTTGCTATTTATTTGAACACACACACAAGGGCCAACAACACGATCAACACCCCTCCTCCAGTTTGGTCCTCAGGGTAAGGCAGCTTCATCTCTTAAGATGAACCCCACACAGGCTGCAGATCCAGACTGCATGGAGACAGCTTCATTTGTCTAGAGCCACCTGCTCTGCAGACAACGGGGTGTGCGTGTCTTTGTTGACTGTGGCAGAGTGAAATCTACATGGCAAGCAGACAAGGAGCCTACAGCCATGCCTTGTATTTTAAGCAGCCAGCACATGGCCATAAAGTGGTGCTGAAAATGCCATGTTCCTTTTTGCAATGAATGCGGAGTAAAACGCCATGTTCCTTTTTGCAATGAATGCGGAGTAAAACGCTTCTTGTCCTCTCATCCCAACCATACAGATCATTAAATTATTGCTTGTGAGAGAGAAAGAGGGTGGTGGTGGGGAGACACACTTTGCTGAACACCCCAGAGGTAACCCTTGGCATTTCCAGTTAAACTGGTCAGGCGATGGGAAGGACTTGCCTGTCAGAGACTGAAGAGCAGATGATCCTGGGCTGGGTGAACAAGCAGCTTAAAGGAAGGACCATAGCTGAGTGGTAGTGCAGCTGCTTGGCATGCAGAAGGTCCCAGGTTAAAAATGCATTCTCTGCAGGAGACCCCAGAGAAGAGCTGCCAGTCAAAGTAGACATCTCTAGGTGGACAAATAGCTTAAGGTGATTTTAGGCAGCTTCCTATGTTCCTATTTTTGGCCTCCATCCTGCATGACAGCCTTCCCCAACCTGGTGCCCTCCAGATGTTTTTGGACTACAATTCCTATCAACCCCAGGCAGCACATTTACACAACATTGGGCGTGATGGGAGTTGTAGTCAAAAGCATCTGGAGAGTTCCAGATTGGGATGGCTGTTGTCAAAATTAGACATTTCCCATGTCTCTGCTGATAACAGCTCATCCAGGCACTTCCATTGGACCAAGGGATCAGCTGCAGTTCTCATAACAAACGTTGAACTCCATGTGCCCCTTCCAAGAACTTCACCTTATCCCATTTACAAAGCAAATATTTAGTTTGGATTTCTTATTAGGTGGATTCCCACCCCCATTTCGCAATTATCCAAATTGCTGTTTCTCATAACTGAGCAATTGCATCCAAATCACCCTTGATCATTAAGCACCACTTTGCAGGAGACACTGCGGCCCACCCAATCCCAGTAGGACCTCCAACATTTGTCTAGCTGATTTCAGTTTCCCACTGCCCAATCAGGGGTGTGGTCTGAATGCCCTGCAAACTGTGCTGTTTTGTGTGCGCATGCATGTGTGTGCACTCCGCTTGGGGAGGTACAAAGAGCTGCTGCAGGGGAAGATCTAGAATTTCTGGGGTGTCAAAACTCTGAATAAGGTTGCACACACCTTTCCGTGGAAGGAGGGAGACACCCCAACATAAACGCTCATGACGGTCTTGGACCCCTCCAACATCGCTGAAGAACATGGGTGTGCAGCCAGAGGGGGAGGAATCTGGGTGCTTCTGTGACTCCCCTCCTCCTCCCCCTCCTCCTCTCTCTTCTCACAACAGAGAAGAGCTGCTGATGACTGTTTAGAGAATTAACAAGCTTACTTCTTAACACAGCACACGGCTAAACTATGGAGCTCGCTTCCACAAGAGGCAGTGATGACCAACCTGGATGGACCAATTCATGGAGAAGAAGGATTTCCGTGGCTCCCAACCACAATGGCTCTGCCCTGCCTCCATGGAAGCAATGCTTCTGAATGCCAGTTTCTGGAAACTTCAGGAGGGGAGAGAGAGGGCGCTTGGGCTCAGGTCCCGCTTGTGGGTTTCCTGTGAGAGCAAGATGCTGGCCTGATCCAGCAGGCTCGTCTTCGCTCCCATCTCTCTCCACCGTTTCCTTAGGCAGATCTCCGCCTAAGAAGAAGACCTCCCTCTCTTTCTGAGATCTCTGGGCTTCCCAGCTGTCAGAGACAGAGAGAGAGATCGAGAGAGCTCTCCACACCCAGAATCCACCTGCCCCTCCCGCCGCTCTCTGGGCTTTCTTCCTTCCGCCTCGCTTGCTCCGGGCTTAGTAGATCATTACCGGGAGGGCGGCGGAAAAAGCGGGAGAGCGAGCGAGCGAAGAATGGATTCCGCGCTTGGCTTCCTCCTGCTTTGCCTTTGAGGTCCCCCCCCCCATCGCATCCAGGGACCCCCCTCCCCTTCCGCGCGCACCTGGATTGTTCCGGCGGCGATTAGCATAACTCGCCCCCTCCCTGCAGTCAGGAAGGAGGCGGCCCCATTGATCGGTGGCTCCCCTCCCTCCCTCCGCCCTCCCCTCCCCGCGCGTCCCTCCCTCCCGTTTCCAAGCGGCGACCGTCCCAGCGCAGCGCGCCGCCCGCTTGCGCGTCGACGGGGCGACGCGCGTCGCTTCCCGTCGGCTGCCTGCTGCTCGGCTCCCGCGCCCCGTGTACCGCCGCTCTTCCCGGGCCGCGCGCCGTCACTCGCACCTGCCCCTCGCCAGGCGCCCCGAGGAGCCGCCGCCGCCGCCCAGGCAGGAGCGCCTCGAGACCGACGGGAGACGAGCGAGCCCCGCCGCTGGCTTGCGGGAGGGGCCGGGCGGTGGCCCCGTCGTGCCGGGAAGAGGGCGAGGCGCCGCGGAGTCCCGAGTGGAGCCGGGCGCGGAGCGAGGACGGCCGGCGAGCCAGCGCTGCTGGTGCACTGGGCGGGCGGCGCTCGAGGGCGAAGCGGGCGATGCCATTTCTGGGCGAGGGAGACGGGCGGCCAGCATGAAAGATGCAGGTGAGGGGCGCCCGGGGGACCGGGGGGGGGGAGGCGGGTGGAACGGGAGAGGGGGTCCGGGTGGGGGGGGTTGGGGCGAAGGGAAGGGATGAGTTGGTCCGGATTTTGATCTTTTTTTGGTGGGGGGGGGGGTTGTCAAGGCATAATTCGCGGCTCCAGGGATTGTGCTGCTCCGCTGTAATAGGTGGTGGGGCGGGCGGGGGTCGCCTGGTGTGGTGCCGAAGAAACCCGAGCCAGGCTTAATAGGAGGGAGGGGTATGGGGGAGCGGGGGGGGGGCTTCCAGTTTGCTGCCTTTTTACACAGTGCTCCAGATTCGATGCTGTGGCGATGGAGAGCTTGCTAGAGGTGCGGGGGCGGGGGGCGGAGAGATCCTCCTTTGCCCGTTCAGGACTCCGCTCTAGATGTGTGTGTATTTATCCTTTTCAGAATTAGGGCGGGGGGGGGGGCTGTGGAGGTTTCGGGTTCCTGGCTCTTTTGAGATTCTCGGGTTAATGGTTGCCTCCCTTTCCCGCGATTTAGGGTTTTGTTTTGTTCCCCACCCCCCAGCTTGATTGAACCGGGTGGGCTGCTCCTGCCTCTATTGGGAAGGGGGTGCACCAAATTGGGAGGGGGTTGGGGTTCAGCTGTGAGCTTGCATCAGCCCGTCCACAGCCAGCCTCCTAGCATGCAGTCTCGGCACTCCTAGCTGTTAAAAAGGCAGTAATAGCCCACCATCACCCCCCCCTTTTCCTGGGTCTTCGGGGTTTGCCCTATGGAGCCTGCTGGCTTTGGGTGAATTTGCTCTGAGGTTAGTAAGCACTGGCTGATTTTATATATGCACCAGGAGAATAGTTGTGTGGGTTTTTTTGGGGGGGGGTACATAAGGATAAACTGTGTTCCTTGGGAGTGACATCTGGGTGTGTTTATTGTCTAGCGATGCCTTTTCCGCCCTTTATCTTTGCCAGGTGTGTGTTCGTGTTAACAGATGTGGGGCTGTGTATGTGTTGCCTGAATTGATGTTCGGGTGTACAATGGTCCTATGTGGCATTATTTTTGGACTAAGGAAGGAGGAGGGTTTTAAATGGTAAAAAAGAAGAGATCTCTCTGGGTGGATCCTGCGATGGACGGGGTGGGGGTTGAGGTGTCGCCTTTCCCTTCTGCATCATCTCTGGGTCTTTTGTCCCAGGTGAGCGTTTCTGGGTCGCCTTTTCTTATGCAATGCATGTCCCTTTCTTTTTGTCCCGATCTTCTATGGTTGTGTGTGTGACTGCCTTGTAGAAAGGGATCAAGACTGGGGGCTTCGGGGCAGATCTGTTATCAGAGGAGACCAGTCAGTTCTCTTTCTGTCTCTCTGGATGTGTTTGCGCACCAGGCAAGGGGTCTAGAAGAAAAGGGTGTCGTTGGGGGTCAGTCCTTTTTGAGTGCAGGAATGTGTTGCGTTGCAAGAGGATGAGTCGAGAGAGCCTTCCCCCCACCCCAGCAGCTAAGGCACAATGTTTTCTTGAATGATGATGCCTCAGAGCTGGAGGCTTTTGGGGTTTTTTTTACAATGTCTTCCTTCCTTCCTTCCTTCCTTCCTTCCCCCCACCTTCCCACCCCTCGACAAAATCACCCACTGGCTTTCCCTGTGGCCACATCAGCTGCCCCAGCCTTAGGTCTCCATGTGAGGAGAGTTGCATCTCTTGCACAGCCATTGCCCCCCCCCATCTTTAGCCGGAACCCATGGAACCCCCTTATTGCCTTTGGGAGGAAGCGTGTGAAGCAGGGGGAGGGGGGTACTTAGATGGGGCTGAGAAACAGGCTGCACAGGGTTGCCCTGGCATCAGGGTGAATGGCTGGGCCTGTTCAGGGTTGCCCTGATGGGCCCCTTGGCCCCCTGGGCTGAGAGCTGGGAATTGAACATTGGTCCCCTTCTGCTGGATGTAACTGGGAGGGTTGGTGGAAGCAAAGGTCCCCTGGGTGTCCAGGCCAGCAGCCAGCTGGGTTTAAGGTTAATGTTTACCTGGGTGTCCTAAACTATAAGGAGGCAGTTAAAGGCCATGTCGCTATCAAAGCAGGTGCCTAGTCCCCCCTCCCCTTTCCTTCTTATTGATTTAGTTAAATACCTGTACAAATATAACAAACAAGGAATAAACCAAAGAATCAAAAATGTAAACCATAACAGTTGCAGCCTGGGAGAGCAAAAGCACAGTGCAGTGCAGAGATTTTAAGCTGCCTAGGAATCACATTTAGGAAGCTGCCATATGGCAGATTAGACTAGCCCAATGCTGTGCACTCTGATTGGCTGGGATCTCCAGAATCTCAGACTTAAGAGATCTTTCATCACTTGGTCCCCTGGACTGTAGATGTTGAGGGATAGAACCTGGGACCTTCTATGAGCAAAGAATGTGCTGTGCCCCTTGGCTATCTGACCCCAACACTCTCTGTTGTCTGTGGACTGATTGCAGGGGCTTAGTGACTTTGCGCATGCCCAGTGGCACTACCTTGATTGTATTTCTGGCATTCCAGGCCATGTCCTGGTACTAAGAATGGGGCATCTAGAAACAGAAGATGCCAACCAGCTGACGAGTTAGCTCATGGTACATTGTGCTCACTGTGCATTGTTGGCTGTTTGGACTGGCAGTGGCTTCTGGAGGCTTCAACGGAGGCCCTTCTCAGCCTGGGTACCTGAGATCCTTTTCTGTTAGGGATGCCTGGATCTGGGACTCTTTCTGCTTGCAAAGTTTGTGCTCTGTCTCTGACCTTCCAAGTAATAATTTCAATCATAATTTTGTTATTTATATGGCGCCCATCTGACTGGGTTGCTCCAGCCACTCTGGATCTACATACACCAGAGATTTAAAGTAGGCAATGGTTTGTATATAGAGCCCCCTTCCAGAGAAGAAGGGCTCTGTGTGTTTTGAAAGCTTGCCAACTCCCCATCACTAGAGTTAGCTCCACTCAAAAGTATTCATCTGTTTGAGATTGCTTGACCTCTGGACAAAGAAACTGACAGACAAATGGAAATGTGGCACATTGACACACAAGGTGTGTGTACATCAGCAACTGGTGCACATCTGTGCAAAAGACTCAGGCAAGTCCTCGTATGAGTGGGCCACTTTGGCATGTTGGCCTGAGGATAAGAGGTTTCTCTGGGAGTGAAAAAGCTCAAACGGATTAAGAGGTCAACCTCACCCAGTTGGGGAAGACTGGATTAGGACATGCAGGAGAGTAACCTGGAGACCCCAGGACATGAAGAAGTGGTGCAAACAACTGAAAATGTACAGAAATTGATTTTGCTATAATGCCTACACCAACTTAGGATGCAATCCAGCAACTACCAACTACTGAATTAAATGGGCGAGAGAGCACGTATTTAAATTGAAAACAATAACATTTAAAAGTGCTTAACTGTTGTTAGCTCAGTGCTCATGTTTATTATATAGTACTTTTGAGTGTCCAGAGCACTTCACCTACAACCGTTGTATAAGGCAGGAGGTAATTATTATTGTGCCCATACTGCAGATGGGGCAACTGAGGCAAAGAGAAAGCGGATTGCCTAGGGCCACCTACTGAGTATACCGAGCTTATGAAAGACGCAGAATATTTTAGCAGGCTTCAAATATGACAACTCACAAGCTGTTGCCTGTCAAAAATACTAGCTGTTGTTGCAGGTTATGCTGTACAGTATACTGAATGGCATTGCATTATGCGGCCATAATATACCATTGCATTTCAACAATTTAAATTCTACTGCATGGCATACCAGGGCTTTTCAGACTGCCTTCAGGATAGCCTCCCACAACTTAGTGCCTTCCAGATTTTTTTTTGCTTACAGCTTCCACCATCCCTAAGCAGAGGTGACAACTTGAATAAAATATGGGAGGGGGGCAGAGGAGGGGTAAGCTCCGCCCCACATAATTGATCACATGATGCAGTGCATGCACACCATTTGAATGGCAATGCCCATCAACTTTTTTGGGGGGGCTCAAATATTTTAATGGAGGGGTGAAGGCCCCCTTGGCCCCTAGCAGTTTCCTCATATGGCCCTATTGGCCGGCCATGCTAGCCAGAGCTGATAGTGCACAGGATCTGGAGGGCACCAGGTTGGGGAAAGGCTGCTCTGGGGAATCCTGCAGTGATTTTTGGATGCTTAGCAAGGGTTGCTCAATAGAAGGATGATAGACAGACACAATGCCTGCTATTGCTGATCTTCCTGGGCGGAAGGAAGAGCAAGATCTACTGGCAGATTCTTGGATAATTTGTAATAGGTTGGTGAGGACTTCTGACTCCCAACAGCTGAACCATAGTAACTATGAAAAGTGAAGCTTGTGCGTAGTGGACATACACAGCTAGCGTCAGGAATGATATTTTGTTCATACAAAGGTTGCACTTCTGTGCCTGCTTTATGAGCCTCAATGTTTCCCATCTGAAAAATGGGACTTCAGGCTTCATTGTGCTGCTGCCAATTGCTGTTCCATAATAATACAGTAAATGATTCTAATAGTTCTCAGCCGAGGTTGGCCTAAAGTGAATTGATTCAGCATCAACAGATGTTTTACTTGGCTTTCTTTGGCTCGGTACAGTTCAGCAGTTATTGCTGACTGTGATGGCTGCATGGACAGAGGCATTGTGTCCCTGAATACCAGTTGCTGGAGAGCACAGGGTGGAAGAGGGCTATTGCACTCATGTGCTACCTGTGGACTTCCCATAGATGCATATCTGGCTGGCCGTTGTGAGAACAGAATGCTGGGCATGCGAGGCCTTTGGTCTGATCCAGCCAGGCTCTTCTTATGTTTTCCTGAGGTCCACCAACTGGAACCAGATGCCTCTTGCACCCCACAAGCCATGCACTGGAACAATCTGCATATGTAGGTCAGGGCAGGCTCTGCTCTGAGGCAGGGTGAGATCAGCATCTCAGGCATCAGGTGCTGGGGAAAGTGAAGGCAGCCCCCTGGCTGTGCCTCCTAAGCCCTCTGGCTCCATCCTTCTCCTAGAGGACCAAGCAGGGAGATTCATGCCCTGTCCCTCAATCCAATAGCTAGCCTGCTGCCCGCAGGAGTGATGGAGGTCGGTGGAGGTTGCAGTCCCGTTACCAATATTAAAATGAGATTCACTTGCCAGTGCGGTCAGTTTCTATATGTGGGAAGGTCATGGTGCCACCTTGCACCTCTCCTCAGGCAGCAAAACATATTGGGCAGCCCCAACCCAAGCAAAAATCTGCTTCTGAGTTTCTCCCAGAGCTCCAGGGCTTCTTCTCAGTCAGTTCAGGTTGTATGTAACAGGAACAGCAAATTTGCTGTATGCTATGTTTTTAGGGAAGTGCCCAGTGCTGATCCGGCATCCCACCTGCTATCCAATTCTTGCTGAAACAATATCTGCCCAATTAAAGAAAATGGGGGGGGGGGCGTTTTGATGCAAATGTTTTTCCATGGAGCAAAACTCCATAATCAATAAATGATCCTACCACTAGGATCAATAAATGATCCTACCACTTTCCCTAGACACAGTCCATCACTTGGATGCTTTCAGCACAGCCGGGGAGAACCTCCTGTCTGAAGGCCCTTCCCAGCTCAGCCTGCCAAAAGTGTGCCATCAAACTGTGGTCCTTCCTCGTCCTTCCCTAGATGGAGGGTGGAAAATGAACATACAATCCATTAGATTACTGTATAGAGCATCACACACACACAAACCCATGGAAGCTAATACAGCTGCTTCAGAGACCTCTCCCGTGATGCCTTTTGGGAAGTAGTCTTGAAGTGGTTTGAAAGTGGTAGCCCAGATAACAACCCGCTCTTCTTTCTCTAAGCAGTTGTGGGTTTTATTACCAGAAGGAGCAATTCTGCCTCTAGCCCTAGGCTTTAAAATAGCAAACAGAAGAAGAAGAAGAAGAAGAAGAAGAAGAAGAAGAAGAAGAAGAGAGGAGGAGGAGGAGGAGGACGAGATGTTTCTGTTCTCTTTCTGTTGCTCTGGGCTTTGCGTGCAGAAGGATCCAAGTTCAGTCTTGGGCATTTTCAGTTACTAGGCTTTCAGCTAGCATGGAGAGACGTGATTTGGTGGACTGCTCTTGGCCTACTCTGGTAGATCAAGAATGGCGGGGGGAACTTTCCAGGGGCTGCATGCCAGCAGTGGGTGGGGCCAAGGTAAAAGGGGAAGGAGCAACACATGTAATAATTGCTTCCACATGGTAGGCTAGTTCCTACACACTGTCTCACACCCCTCTCTTTCCTCTGTCTGGGTGAGCCAAAAGAATTTCCAGAGCTTAAATACATATTCCAGCCAGCAAAACTGAGGTGGCCATTGGCATGAGCCCCCAGGCAAGATGGAGAGGATTTCATAGAATCATAGAGTTGGAAGGGACCAGGAGGGCCACCTAGTCCTGCTTCCTGCAATGCTGGAATCTTTTGTCCAACGTGGGAATCGAACCCACGCCCCCGAGATTGAGTCTCGTGCTCTGCCATCTGAGCTCTCCATTGAGTGGGGGCAGCATTGGGCCGATAGGCCTGAGGTTGTCCCCCCCCCTGAAGCAGATGGTCCTGTATCCTTCTCCAGTCCAGTGCCCTCAAGGCGTATTGGGCTACATCACCCATGCCCCTTGGCTGCACTTACTGGAGCTGATGGGAAATTGTGCTCCAAAACATATTGAGGGCATGTTCCCTGCCTTGCTTTCCTTCAGATCACGCCCCGGGGGCAAAATGGTGAGGGTCCAAAGCCTATTCTCAATCCAATTCGTCACCCCCAACCCACATTTGTAAAACCTTTTGAGTAAGAATTTTATGAGCACACGGTTTGGGAGGATAGGAATTTTGTCGTGAATGTCATGTAGGATGAAGGAGTTTTGGCTCATGACTGCTTTTGCCACCCCAGCGCTGAGGCGGGATGAGATATCCCAGCCAAAATTCTTCCTCCTGCACAACTGTTCTAGGCTCAGGAGCCCTGTTTGCCTTTTCACTCTGAACCACTCTGGTGTCACTGAAAATGTCTTGTAGTAATAATAAAAGATCATCTAATTGACTGTATAATCCCAAAACACAGCATACAGAATGCATCAATTACAAATCCTTTTCCCAAGTTGGGAGAGGGGGCAAAAATGGAGCAGACAAGGTTTGCAGCTTCAGGACAATCCTAGGTTTAGATCAGTGGTTCCCACAGGCTGTGGGATTACTTAGGGCTAAGAGGCAAGGGGGCAGCAGGGGGGCGCTGGTGGTGTAAATGGCTATCGGACTTTGAAAAGCTGGTATCCCTGGATCAAGCTCATCAGTTTTGTTTAACAAATTACGCTAGTTTCAGCTGGATAAATATGCAATTAATTGTTCCTGTTTTGAATTTCACTGTGGTATTTTCTTCCTTTGTAGATTGTGCAAATTTCTCTTCTCAATAATGCTTTTTGTAGAGTAGGGCAGGGGGCTCTGGGGATGAGTTTATGGAACCAAGGGGGTGGTGGCCCCAAATGATTTAGGGACCATTGGCTCAGATGGCAAAGGTGGTGGAGGGAAGCATTTCTTTTTCTCCCAGACTGTTGTCCAGGCAGAAATGTTGGCGTGTATATCCTGCCCCCCCCCCACTCTCCACCACCGCTTCTTCTGTACAGCCAAACATCTCCGCATGCCAATTTCCAGTTGGGAGTATGGTCATCAGCTCCACAGAAAAAGCCTATAAATGGAGAAAAAACTCAGGAATAGTTTGCAGAGAAAGAGAGATGATACCTCTCAGCGCTACAGAGTGGGGGCAGGATAGCTTAGGCCCTCCTGTTTTGTAACTTCCAAAGAAAGAATTTTTAATTTTATTCTTTAGCCTCACTTTCCTTCTTCTCCAGAATGTTGAGGGACCCACATGTGAAATCCCAGAGACTCGAGGATCGGCAGAACAGCACCCAAGCCTTGGAGGTGGCCCTGCCCTAATAGTCAGGGTCTTGATGGACTGGATCTACTATTCTGACCCTATGAAAAACAGTGTGGCTTGTATGTGAAGGGCTGGCTATTTCCTGGCTAAGGTTGCCAACTATTTTCCTGGCCCTTGCTCCCATGCCTTTAACAGCATTTGATCATCAGTTGTTCTTTTCTCCAGTCTTTTGCCCTTTCCAGGGTTCAACCCTCTTTACATACAGCAGATCTCACATCAGAAATGTCCAAGGCTTCTTTTCATCATGCTCTTATAATGTTGGAATAGAAGTATGCCAGCTTTGGAGTCATACATAAAATTTCATAAGGGAAAAAGAGTATTGAGCAGCTCAAAATAGCCCACATACAGTATTCTGCAGTATATGTTTAAAAAAAAAAACTGGCTAGAGAAGAGAGTGCCTTGCTTTTGAAATCGCTCTGTTTAGAGGCATGTCTTTATCTTGGTGGGAAGTGTCAAAAGCAGTTAGCTCCAGAGAAAGGTTTACAGATCTGATGGTCCACAGGTCACCCCTTTTTTGGCCTTTGTGCACAGGCCCCCCTACACCCTGGACTGCCTCCTTTCTGGAATAAGTGATGCCAGCAGCTTCACTCCATCTTTATGTAACAGTGAGGAATGAATCTGACTTGGACGTCTTTCTGCTTCGTTCTTCCTGACCTGTCTTTGCAGAGGATGCAAAGCAACAGCCACCTGCTTGTCTCTTCTCCCTTGGGCAGGGTTGAAGCCTGTGGTACAGAGGCATCACTAGGTATGGCACAGATTTCCATGCTATTTGCATATGCTAATCAATACTGATTGCTGTAGGGCTGTAGCTCAGAGGTAGAGCACCTGCTTAGCATGCAGAATAGTTCCAGGTTCCCTTCCCAGGGGCATCTCCAGGTAGGGCTAGGGAAGAACCTTGTCTGGAACCCTGGAGGGCCACTGCCAGCCTGTGCAGGCAATATGGAACTAGATGCACCAAAGGCCTGACTCAGTATAAGACAGCTTCCCAGGTTCCTATAGCCTCACTTGGGGGGGGGGACTTACTCTGAGTTTCTGGAGAGAGTATAGCACACTATGTCAGGTCTGGTGAGCCTGATGCCTGAGGACCAAATGTGACACCCCCTGATCTTTCTATTTGGCCCTTGAAACTCCTCCTAGGCCACATCTGCCCCCTCCCCATCCCAGCCAAGCCCCTCACCAGCACACACCTTTACCTGGCTTTTTTGATTTGTCAAGACATCCAAACCAGACCAGGGTGTAAAAAAATGTGTTTGTGTCATAAGGACGTTCTTTCTTACTTTATCCCCCCTCCATTTCTATCTGCTTTATCTCCAAGGAGCCCTTTCCCTGTTTGATGCTCTCAACAACCCTGTGAGGTAGGTCAGGCTGAGTGGCTGTGACTTGCCCAAGTTCAACCAGGGAGCTTCATGGCCAAGTAAGGATTTGATCCCAGGTCTCCCAGGTCCTAGTCGGACACTAACCACTATACCACACTGGTTTCCACCCACCCGGATGCCCACAGGAAGCCCCACAGTGGTGCTCTGGTCACTTTTGAGTCCCAGCATCTGGTCTTCAGGGGCCTGAATACCTCACAGTGAAGGGGGAGCAGAGCCAGCAGGGCTGGTAGCCACTGAGCAGCCTAATTCAGTTTGTATCCCTTTCTTCTCGGCAAGAGAATTTGCACCCAAGGCAGCTTAAGAATAGAACAGTAACTAGGTAATAAGCAGTAACACATAGCAAAAGAAATATCACTGGCATATCAAACAACCCATTTCAATAACTCTTTCAAGAATATTTCTTTCAGTAACAGGTTAAACATGAAACAATAAACTAGACGCTGTAAAGATCCGCAGAAAAAGTGCAGAGGTTTAACAAAGTAAATTAAAATCATAGGAGCCTCTAAAAAATGGCAGCAGCAATGTCAAATCTGCAGATATGACAATGCTGGTATGCATAAATACAAGTCCATTAACCTCAAGCAACAAGAAAGCAGTATAAGTTGTCCTCACATCTTCTTCTCAGATGTCCTGGCCATGGATGAGAACATCTGTATCTATAATGTAATTTATTTGGTGGCACTTCCAGTTACTACCACATGACATGATCTGCAAGGTCAATGGTACACACACTTCAGTTTTGACCAGGTTAGTTTATGGCTTTGGGAAGTTTTCTCCACTAACCCCTGCAGATTAACCTCAGAGCCGCACCTCTTTGCGTGTTGCCCTCATTCGACAACATGCAAATTGGTGTATCATTACGCTTTCATTTCACTTACTACCATCTGACAGGGATTTGCTGCTGCTCCTATCAGGAGTTTAGAGGGCGCCAGCAAAGACCAAGGTGGCACCTTAAAGATTTAGAGATCTATGTCAGCTTCATAAAAATGTAAGAAGAGCCCAGGTGACTCGGGCCAAAGGCCCCTCTCTAGTCCTGCATCCTGTTTTCAGAGTGGCCAGTCAGATGCCCGTGATGGGAAGCCCACAACCAGGTCCATGAGGCTATTGGAGGCGGCTGCCTCCAGGGGTGTCCAGGGGGCAGCAGATGTGGATCTGGGTCAGCAGCAGCAATGGCAGCAACACCCCCTCCTCCATGGGGCACTTTCTTCATCCTCACATCCCTCCATCCAGGCAAGTGCTCATCTCACGCACCCCACCGACTGACCTCTCTCTGGCAGGGGACTGAAGCCACTGTCCTGCACAGCAGGGAGGGAGTCTGCCTGTCAGGAGGTGGCTGCACTTTCCGCGTGGCTCTTGCGTGGGGTGCCGTGGGTTAGTGATTAGAGAGAGGAAGGGAAAGGAAGACGCCGTGAAATGGAGATGAGAAATGTTGTGCTGAAGCAAGAGGGGAGAAATGGAGAAAGGGAAGGAGAGGGAAAGCGGAATGGAAAGAGGAGGCCTAAAATGGCAAGGTGCAGCGGGGGGAAATAGAAATAATGCAGGCATATGAACAAAAGCTAAATACCTTGAAGAAAGGGTCAGAGCAAGCCAGCGTGGATATCTGAATTGGTGCACAATGGCTGTGGAATAGAAGAAGTGCGGTCTACTCTGGGATGTTGAAATGCCAAAATAAAGAGAGCTACAGTTGCTGCATCTTAAAACGTTAGGTCAGGGGTGGGGAATCTGTGGTCCTCTAGAGTTGTGGTTCCCAATCACCTAAGTATTGCAGACCTCTTGTTTTTCAAAAGCCAAGCCATGGACCCCCTACTTTTGCAAATTTTGATATCTCTATGGTAGATTTTGTTCTGACACCCCAGTCAGATATGCCAAGAGGCTTGGAAATTGCATTCACAAAACCATTAAACATATTTAAATGTATTATAGCAACTCTGGTTTTGTTCTTTTTGATAAACCAGTTCCCACCCAGAGTTACAACTTTTTAATGACAGGGTTTCTGTACCTTTGACAGCTTGATAGCAGGCAGAATTTGGAAGTCAAACTGCTGGAACCTCCCCATTTCAGAGACACAGTGATAAAATAAGCATCACCAGTTGAATTTGTGCCTCATCTGCACATGCTTCAGCCATAGGTGCTCACCAGGAAAAATATGGCATTCCTATAGCCAGAAAGTTACCTAGAACATGTGACATACCTTTCTGTAACAGCTGATAAGTTGACTGAAAAAGTTAAATTCAGAATGGGCATTCTGAGAGATATCCACTTGTCTAGTGAGCCCCATTTATGTTTGTGGTGTCCAATTAACAATTGCTATTAAAAATGTTATATTATTAACAATGTGTCACTGATGTGAATTGTGGATTAGTTCATGTGTTTCGGGGGGAGGGGAAATTACTGTAATAGGTAAAATGTGAGACTGAATTATAAATATGTTAATGTTGACAACATACACATTTTTATTTTTTTGCTTTGTAATCTTGCAGGAAGAAAAATCATGCATAAACATTCTGCTCTTGCACCCATAGCCTGGGTTTAAGGGTACATTTAGTGAATAGCTTGTGTGTCTGAGTTTCTAACGCAGTGCAGGAGATGGGGTGTCCTTATCGTGGTGCTAGGAAAGTTGCCTTGGTGGGACGAAAATTAATTGGTGCTTGATGGATGTTGATGGATGCAATATCTTATTCATTGGCCACGCAGGTGCCTTTGCATACTGTCAAGCAGGGGTGGGGGAAATGTGCAGCCTGAGGGCCACACTCCCTTCTGGACAGGTTTCCAAGGGCCACATGCCAGTGGTAGTGGAGGTAAAAGCAGGTGCCACAACAAATGTTAATTTTATCATCGTAGACAAAAATACTTGGGGTGTGAAGCAGGACCAGCGAAGGATGTGACCTAGGGAGAGAGGGTGTGTAGCCTGGGAAGAACCCTGAGGGTCAGAGAAGGGGGTCTGGAGGGCTGCCCTGGGCCTGAGTTTCCTCACCACCACTGGTACAGCATCCTGTGGCCACCAGTGGCCAAGCCCAGGAGCAGGAGACAAAGAGCAAAGGGGTCCCATCCTATTTTGGTACACCCAGCAAAGGATGTCACTGCATCCCCTTGTTTTGTGTTCAACTGCTTCAGCTGAAGACAAATTCTCTTAAGTAAGAATGAAGGTCCTAGATGAAGCTCTCGGTGGTCTGGTAAAAAGTGATAGGATTTTAGAAGCTTCGTGCCACATTTGCCAGAAACATAGATTGTGGAAATCCATGGGGCATTGGAGATACAGCAACATGAATGGAGACAAATTCAAGTCTCCTGAGCCACAGACCTCCTCCCCGCGCCTTGGATATGAGATGCATTAGTACTGTGCAGTGATCTTTCCATAATAAGTCTGTGGTCTGTGACATCCCAAGGTCATGATTCCTTCCTGTCTGAAAGTCTGGATTGGTTTATAAGAACCAGGATGCTGTTCTTTTTCCTTTCCTTTTCTTCATTGCTAAGTGCCACTTGGCTTTGCCGGAAGGCAGACCCAGAGAGAACCAGCATCCCTGACTCTTCCTTTCCACCCGCCGCCTGGGAGATGCCTTTGGGAACAGATTGCCAAGTTCAAGTGCCGCTTAGGAGACAGCTCTGTGTGGGCAAGTGGTCTGGTTCCACGATAACTAAGTGTTGACTGAGCGCATACCTTCCAAATGCCCCGATTTTCAAGACACAGTCCCAGAATCACAAAAGCCACCCATCCCTCTTTCTCCCACCAGTGTCACTGCCAAACGTAGGGAGGAGGAAGAGCTGCCACGTGCCCTCACAGAGGCAGCTGTGAGGGAGCTCCTGTTGCCTCTCCATGGCCTCCTCCCTTGGGCAGCTCATAGCAGCTGCTGGGGAGCAGGCGAGGAGGAGAGGCTGCCATAGCCCAGCCCCACAGGACACACTAGCTCTGAGGGGCAGGCAGAGGGCAGGGGTGCCGTGGGTGGGTGGGAAGAAAGGGGAAGTGGAGCGGAGCACAAGGAGTTTCGATTTTTTTTATTAAAAAAAATGCTTTGTGTGTCCCATTGGTGAAGTGGTTCTCACCCTTCATTTGATAAGAAATGCTCCGTGGAGGGGGAGACACATGTTCAGTTGTGGGGGAGTGAGATATGTTTCTATTTTCATTTAGGGACGTTGGAGGGTACATGAGAGTGCAACCCAAATTTCCCCCTTCCTGCAGCTCATGGTGGAAGGTGGGGAGGGGTGTTGGGGGGCAGGACGATCAGGCCCAGATCAGGCCTAAAATGGTTGGTGACCTTGGCTGTAACAATTACCTTTCAGAGACCCCAGGGATCCTGGAGAAAGGCAATGCTAAATGACTCATGCTAACAACTTTATAAGATTGCATCTCCTCCAAAGGCTTTTTTTTTTAAAGGGGGAGGGGACGCAACTGTGAGCCAATGATTGCTCGGACAGGACCAGGATGCTTTAAAAGGGCCTGTTGGAGCATACGTTCAAATTCTCCTCCAGTCATGGGATCCTGCCTCTTGGGTGATTTCCGTGGTTGGATGCCCATGAACAGCCACACTGTCTAACACAAGCAGAGCTCTGGACAAGTATGCGGAGAGCTATCGGAAAGCAGATCTTGTGTATTGCATGGTCATGCCTTGTTAGTTATGGGTACAGCCAAGCGCAGGAAAATGATCACATCTTCCCCTGGATTATAGGATATGGGGGGCCGGGGGGGGACTAGGACAAAGAAACACCTCAAAATGTCATCAACCATGAGAATGGAAGATAAACTATATGGAGAGTGGGGAGCTTTTTCTATTTGATGAGTGGGATTTGTGGAAGGCCAGGAGCATCTGTCCACTGGGTCATGGAGGCAGAAAATCACCTGGCAGGGAATCTGCCAGGATCATGGGATGTCCTGTGACTAAGAAGAGTGGTCATCTGAAATAAGGTACATTGTCCCAAGCATGGTCTTGATCACCACAATACGCAGCGGCAAAGTACAAGAAGCAGGGATGGCCACCAACTTGGATGGCTTTAAAAGTGGAATGTCAGAAGAACCTGCAGGATCAGGCCAATGGCCCACCTATTCCAGCATCCTGATCTCGCCATGGCCAGTCTGATGCCACAACACAAGGAGGACACGAGCACAAGAGCAAACCCTCCATCGGGGGAGGCAGAGCAGAGCCTTCCTGGCTAACAGCCTTTGATGGCCCTCTGCTCACTACCCGTAATTTTACCATAGGATGACATACCTGATTTTTCTGATCTCCACAGTTAAAAAAGAACCTTAAAAAAATATAACACAGCGTTACTTATTTTCATAGGCTCAGAAGAAGACGCTGTTTCTTGATCAACCGCTTCACACACAATTGCAGAAGAAAATGAAAGTAGCCACAAGAGCAAGCTGAAGTCTTAAGTTCAGCCCATAATAACCAGAGACAGTGCAATCTAGCAATGCAGTCTTACTGGCTGACCATGGAGCAGTCGCTTCTTCTCAGCTTAGCCTACTTTGCAGGCCTGTTGTGAGGATAAAGGGGCCTGGACCATCCTCTCTCCTTGGAGGGAGGGCAGAATAAACTCCTTATGGATTGGTTTTGATGTGCAGCCTGCTCTTTTCCACCACCTCGGAGTGGCCAATAGCAGCAGGTGTTGTTGTTGTTGTTTTAATGTAAGTAGTTCTGTCTCTAAGGGGCTCTCCAGGGATTTGGGTAGGGGGACATTCCCAGCCCTCCCCAGAGATACCAGGGACTAGCTCTGGACCCTTCTGCATGCTAAGCAGACACTCTGTTGCTGAACTATGGGCTTCCCAAAGTGCTGACAGAGTGGAGGATGGCCTTGCGTTCGGTTTCCAGCTCTTGGGAAGCCCATGGACAAAAATTGCTCTCAATTCTGAATGCAAATGCCACAAGAAAACGGAGCTAAGAGCTTGCAGCCAAAGAGCTGATAGCTTAGCTTGGATCAATATGTCCATTTCAGCCATGGTCGCTTCCTGGCTCTCATAGGGCGGCCAGCTTGCAAAGGCTGCAACAGCAGCAGAAACCACAGCCAAGGGCATCATAGAATCGTGACTGATCCACACGGACCCTTCGTGCTCCACCCTGTGCTCTGCCCACTCTCCCAGTGTGGTGTAGTGGTTAAGAGCAGTAGACTTGTAATCTGGGGAACCGGGTTCGCGTCCCCGCTCCTCCACATGCAGCTGCTGGGTGACCTTGGGCTAGTCACACTTCTCTGAAGTCTCTCAGCCCCACTCACCTCACAGAGTGTTTGTTGTGGGGGAGGAATGGAAAGGAGAATGTGAGCCGCTTTGAGACTCCTTCGGGTAGTGATAAAGCGGGATATCAAATCCAAACTCTTCTTCTTCTTCTTCTTCTTCTTCTTCTTCTTCTTCTTCTTCTTCTTCCCTCCATGAGCAGCAGACATTAACTGCTGCTGGCTGCCTCTTGACCCCCAGCCTGGCTACGGTTTCTTCAGCTCCCCCTTTCTGCAGATCCACATCTCCTTCTGTCTTCTGCTCCCTGCTTCAAAGGACACTGCCAGCTTTATTTATATATTTTTATAAAGGCATTTACAAGCAAGTTAATAGTAAAAAATAAAATAAAATCTCTTAAGCAGTGTACAATCTGAAAAACACGACAACGCAGTATATCATTGGAGCAAAAATGCAATGTAAAAACCAATAAAACAGCAATATGAAAATATGTAAAAGCAGAAAAGCAAACAAAACAGAAAATCTTCCCAATGCCTATACTTGCTTTGAAGGGGGAATTTTCCTCAGGACCCAGCTGAGTAGTAAAGAGTTAAATGTTCCTTCCATACCTGCTAAGATCCTGATAATTATCAGTCCCCTCCCTGTAGCTGATGTAACTTGCATTCTGAAAAACCTGCTTGATGAATGCAAAAATGCATTTAACAGTCAAGTCCTGTTTGGCCCACAGTCCATTTCCTGTCCAGCACCCTTTTTTCAGCCTTTAGCAGTGTCAGAGCCACCTCCAAATCCTTACTATCCCCTTTCTTAATCCAGAGAGTCAATCATCCAAAGATATCATTATTCCATAGCTGACCAGGGATCCTGAATGGGTAGAAGCCAACACATGTCAGATTGTTTGTTTGTTTGTTTGTTTGTTTGTTTTTCTACTGCAAAACCTCCCTTCATCCTACTGAATCAAAGGTGGTGCTCAAACAAAACACAATCCACAATAGCATAACAATGAGAAACAGGAACAATTAATACTGTTTTTAAAAGGAAACTAAGCAGAGTGATTTGTTGAGTTGTCAAACAACTGTACGCCTAAGGGCAGGTCCATATGATACATTTAAAGCACATCCAATTCACATTTAGAGGATATGAGTTCCTTTAAAGAATCATGGGAACTGTAGTTTTCCAGCACAGAGCTACAATTCCCAGCACCCTTAACCAACTACACTTCCCAGGATTCTTTGAGCAAAGTTGTGTGCTTTAAATGTTTGGCTCATTTCCAACCACGCACCTCTCTCTCTCCTCCTCTGTTCAGGCAAGCAAGAGTCATTGTCAGAGTTCAAGAACGCATTCCAGCCAGGCAGAAACGCTCAAGGAGGGTGCAACCGAGGAGGGATTGTGGCCTGAGAAGAGTCCCAAGGGCCGGATAGATAATTCTGGAGGGCCAGATGATGCTCCTGGGGTTTCCCATCCTTGATGGTGACAATCCTGGCCACGATGGAGCAAGGATGTCTTTTGTTTTTCTCTTCTCCATCCTCAAGTGGGTCTTATTCCTCAACCATTTTTGTTCTGTCTCCATCAACCCATCCTTCATTTCCTCTTTCCATTTCTTTTTTGGCAGCTGCACTTATTGCCTGCCCCTCTGCCTTCTGTCCCCAAAGTGCTGGTTTTGACCTATAAAGCCTTAAACATCTCAGGACCACAATACCTCAAGGACTGCATCTTTCCACATGAACCTACCCAGACCCTGAGATCATCTTCTGAGGCCCTTCTTCGTGTGCCTCCTCCTTGAGAGGTCTGGAGGGTGGCAACACAAGAACAGGGCCTTCTCTGCAGTGGCCCCCCATCTGTGGAAGGCTCTCCCCAGGGAGGTTTGCCTGGTTCCGTCATTATACACTTTTAGGTGCCAGACAAAAACATTCCTTTTTAACCAGACCTTTGGTTGATCTGATTTACATCCTATGCCCTTTAAAAATGTTTTTTTTTTGGGGGGGGGGCTATTGAGTTGTTGTGTTTTTTTGTGGTTTTATATTTTGATTTTATTCTGTGAATCGCCCTGAGATCCCTTATATTCATATATAGGGTGGTATATGAATTAAAATAATAATAATGATGATGATGATGATGATGATGATGTCCCCCCATCCCACCCCTTTATCTTGACTGACTGAGTGCTCTTAATGGGCTCATTCTGCATTTTGCATTCCACTCCATCTCTGGTCTTGGGGTGACTAAGAGCAGTTAAATTGGTCTGTGTCCTTTCAAGGGCTCACATTAAAAATAGATCCCATAAATTGGCCCAGGAGGAAAGGGAGAGACAAACAGAGGGGAGGAGGAATTAAATCCTGAATTCAACACACAGGGAATGAATTGCCCATTTCAGTATGGCTTCATCCCCAACCTTCCAGTATTAAGTAGGAAGGTCTGAAGGGAGGTTCTCAATGTATGTATTCTGCTGAATGTGCTGGAACCCCAATTACGCAAGTGTTCCCAATCATGGCAGGGGGACAAAGTGAATTCAGCTGAGTTGCCTTTCAGTCCTTCCCATGAAGGATCCAGATATGGCCTTTGGGGGCAGGGCTGGTGTTTGTGGCCCTGCTCCCTCTCTTTGTAAGTTGAATTTCAGAACACCTGAAGAGGGCTTTGACCAAGCATGAGACCCCCAGGGGGGACTGCCTGTACCTGAACGACAGGTTTGTGTAGAGAACTCTGAGAATTCAGATGGGCACGTGAGCAGAAATTGCACATTCATGCCATCCCTCAGGTGGAAATCAATCCAGGGAATAGAATTGGTATTTGCTGCTGTTGTTTCCAGCACGGCAATTATGCTGCTTCTTTATCCCCATTTCTTACATTTTATTGGGCTTTCATTGGTTCCCTTTCTGCTCTGCTGTTCTGTATTCATCCATCCATCCATTCCCAGGACCGGCCCTATCCTTTGTCAGAGGGAGGCAGCTGTCTCCTGCCACCCCCCTAAGCACCCTCTGCTCAGCTTCTCCCTCAGGGTACGGCAGAGAATATCATCCCTCACGGGTGTTGATGTGGGAGTTCTCTCCCAATTGTATGGGATTCTCAGGGCCTGCCAACTTTTGCAGACAGCTCCACGGGCACATCTGCAAATCAGAGAAACAAGTCTCGGCCAAACACACACCGCACCATGGAACAATGGGCTGTGGCAAACACACTTGGCTCAAGTCTAGTTTCAACTGGGGGAGGGGACACAGGGAGGGAAGCCTGTGGATGCCACAGAAGGTGGGTGCCAGGCATGCCTGATGCCAGGGAGGAGGGGCACCTTCTTGTCCTTCACCTAAAGCAGACAAATACTCTGGGCTCCTGTTCTGTCTTGTATTTTCAATTGATGGGTTGTTGCTTGTTCCAGTTTAAAGCTAAAGAGGGGGCTTTCCCTGGAAAGGAGCGAAGCAAGGGGGAAACAGGTCAAACCTAGAAAGTGCTGGTCAACCGGAAAGCTGCTTGGACACCCCTCCCCCCATGCTTTCTAGTGGAAGTGTGAATGAGCCTTAAAGCTGCTAACCTAACCAACATCTAGGTATGTACTCAGAAGTAAACTGCATGGAATTTAATGGGACTTATTCCAAGTTTAGGTTAGGTTATGTGAGACGGATGTGTGTCTCCTCGGAAGTAAGCATCCACAAAACGCCGTCTATTAAACTAATTACTTTATTTTATAACATTGAACAGTCCAGACTTTACGGCTATGCATCCGACCCCTCGGAGTCAGATCCTTCGAGTACCGATTTGCGGCTCCGCCCCCAGCAGAGGAGCTTCGGGAACCCTAGCCTCCGCCTCTCCTTTTTCCGCTTCCGTGCCCTTGACCTGGGCGGCCCTACGGCTCCCTCTTCCCTTTCGCTTTCACCCTCCACGCTGGTGGTGTCTGATGCTCCGGCAGGCTCTCTAAGCCTCCCCTCCTCCTCGGACTCCCTCTTCTGATCCCTTCCCATTGGCTGTGCTAGCCCTCTGGTGGAGGCTGCCTCCCATTGCTGCACTATCTGCTCTGGCGTTAGCAGGGGCTGTGCCTGTTCCTGATCCCAGACCCTCACTAACTCCTCGGGCGTCAGCGGGGCTCTGTCTAGGTCCGCTGCCTCCTCTGGCACCGCTTCGGAACCCGGCCAGCCCCTGACATCCACCCCCCCTTCCAAGCCCCTCTTCCCCTCCTGAGAAGGCGCACAGGGTTGAGGTCGATCGGTGTTGGATTCTCTTGCTAGATCCCCCAGCTCCCCCCAAGACTCGTCTGCTGTGTCAGGGGAGGAAGGGAAACCTAAAAATATTGTGGTGTCGCCACTGGACGATGAGGTAAACACGCCTTCCCAATCCTCCCTGGCCATGGGTGGAGAAAGGGGTTCTGCACTCTCGGTCCCTTCTCCTACCATGGGGTACCCTTCACTCCCCTCTGATGGCGGGAAACCCCAGAAGTCCCCTTCCTCCGAGTCTGTGGGTTGAAACACGTCTCTTAGTTGCCAACGGTATGGTTTGGGCTTGTGCGGGAATAGTTCGTGAAATTCCCACACCAGATGCTCCTTGGTGACTTCCTCTGCCGGGATCCATGCATTTTCCGAAGCTGGCTCCCCCTCCCACGCTACCAAATACTGCAGTTCATCTCCTTGCCACCTGGAGTCCAAAATCTCGGTGGCCTCGTTGAACAGTTCCGGTTCCACCAGCGGTAACCCCTGCGACCCCTGCTGGTAGCCCTGTTGGTACCTGTGAGGTTCCCTGTACTTGGACAGGAGAGACCTGTGAAACACCGGGTGAATCCTCATGTCGTCCGTCAGTCGCAATTTAAAAGCCACGGGGTTAATCTGCTCCACTACCTCAAAAGGCCCCAGTCTACGTTGCTGCAGCTTCTTGCACCTGCCGCGGATAGGCAACCCTTGTGTGGACAACCATACCATATCTCCCACCTGGATGTCCTCCCCCTCCCTGCGGTGCCGGTCCGCTGCCGTTTTGTAGGCTGCTTTTGCCCGCTCCAAATTGTCACTGAGCAATTGGTGCAATGCTTCCAACTCCTCAGCGAAGCTCTGTGCAGCGGGCACGTCTCCATCCCCCTGTTCCCCCTCCCTTCCCGGAAAGGCCCTGGGGTGGCTGCCGTAGTTCGCCTGGAACGGGGACATGCCTGCTGAGGAGTGTTGAGCATTGTTGTACGAAAACTCTGCAAGGGAGAGTTTGTCACTCCAGTCGTTGTGTTGCTGGGAAGCGTAACATTGCAGATACTGCTGCAGTATGGAATTAACCCTTTCCGATTGACCGTTGGTTTGTGGATGGCGTGCTGAGGACAGACACACCTGCACCTGCAAGATCTGCATGAGCTTGCGCCAGAAACGGGAGGTAAATTGGGCCCCGCGATCAGAAATTACTCTCGCGGGCATACCATGCAGCTTGAACACGTGCTGCACAAACAACCGTGCCGTCTCCTCCGCCGACACCACTTTGGGGCAGGCAATGAAGTGGGCCATCTTGGTCAGGAGATCCACTACGACTAGTACAGCCGTGTTCCCTTTGGACCGGGGGAGATCCGTGACAAAGTCCAGCGAAACCGCTTCCCAGGGCTTGCTCGGGGTGGGGAGCGGTTCCAGTAGCCCTGCTGGTACCCTTCTCTCCCCCTTGGCCCTTTGGCAAACCTCACACCCCCTGACGTATTCCCTGACGTCCTGTCTGATTTTCGGCCACCAGAATTCTCTCGTGACCAGTACCATGGTTTTGAATTGCCCAAAGTGCCCCGCTGTGGGATTGTCATGAAGCTGTCTGAGAATTTTGGCCCTCATGTCCTCCCCTGGCACATACAGTGACCCTTTGTATAACAGCAGCCCCTCCTTTTCCTCAAACCCTCCTGCCTTGGGATCCCCCTCCTTGAGTTCCCTTAGCTTGTTCCGGGCAAAGGCATCAGCCTGTGTGAGGCGCACCAGTTCTTCCCGACCACCCAATGCCGCCCCACACCGCCACTGTTCAGGTTTGAAGATGGCCCTGGCCACTGGAGGTCCTTCGTCTTCCATGTACTCCGGCTTCCTGGATAGGGCGTCCGCCCTGCTGTTCTGCTCGCCCGGAACATACTGGATGTGAAAGTTGAAGTCCGCAAAAAACTCTGCCCATCGCATTTGGCGCTGGTTGAGCACCCTCGCCGTGCGCCAGTACTCCAGGTTCTTGTGATCTGTGTGAACCTGGATTTGGTGCTGCGCCCCCGCCAAGAAGTGATGCCAGTGTTTGAATGCCGCTACCACTGCCAATAGCTCCTTGTCCCAGATAGCGTAGTTCGCCTCCGACCGGCTCAACTTCCTGGAATAGAACGCACAGGGCCGCCATTCCCTTGCTGGATCCTGCTGCAGTAGTATAGCTCCAATGGCGCGGTCTGATGCGTCTGTCTCTATCCTGATGGGCTTGCTGGGGTTCACGTGTAGCAACTGCTCCTCTGAGGCGAAGACCTTCTTGAGTGTTTCAAAGGCTTGCTGCGCCTTCTCTGTCCACTGGAACTTCTTCTTGCCTCTCAAGCAGTCCGTAATTGGTGCCGTCATGTTTGCGAACGCCGGTACAAACTTTCTATAGAAATTTGCGAAACCGACGAAGCGCTGCACGTCCTTCTTGGTTTTGGGGCTTTTCCATTGTAAGATCGCCTCTACCTTGTTGGTGTCCATGGCTATTCCCTCATCTGAGAGGCGGTAGCCCAGGAAGTCCACCTTTGTGGTGTGGAACTGGCACTTCTCCAGCTTGACACATAATTGGTGCTCCTGGAGCCTCTGCAGTACTTCCTTGACGTGTTGCACGTGCTCCTCCGGGTTCTGAGAGTACACCAGAATGTCATCTAGATAGACCACTGCCTGTTTGTAAAGCAGGGGTCCCAACACGTGATGCATGAACGCCTGGAAGCATTGGCTGCCTGCCTGGAGGCCGAAGGGCATGACTAGGAACTCATAAGCTCCCAGGGGTGTGAACATGGTGGTTTTCCACTCATCCCCTTCTCTGATCCTGATTAGGTTGTACGCACCTCTCAGGTCCAGCTTGGTGAAGATCCTGCCCTTGCGTACCGCCGCCAGCAGGTCGTCGATTCTCAGCATGGGGTAGGAGACAGGGAGGATCAGGGAGTTTAGGATTCTGTAATCACAGACCAGCCTCCTTTGGGGGGTGTCACGTTTGTCCACCCAGAACACTGGGCTGCCCCCTACAGCCTTGCTTTCCCTGATGAACCCTCTGGCCAGGTTCTTGTCAATGAAGTCTTTCAGATCTGCTATCTCCTGCTCCGACATTGAATAAAGCTTGCCTGGTGGCAGCTGAGCTCCTGGCACCAGGTCAATTCGGCAGTCGTAGGGGCGGTGGGGGGGCAGCTTGTCCGCTTCCCTTTCACTAAACACCTGCTGAAACTCCGCATATTGCGCAGGGAGCGTGACTTCCCCTGCTTGCATCATGGCTGCATCTGCTTGCTCCTTGGGACGCATCTGCTGCAAGCAATTCTCCATGCAATACGCAGAACCAAACGTTAGAGAGCGCTGATGCCAGCTCACTACTGGGTCATGTCTGTCCAGCCACCCCATCCCCAGTATGATGGGGGGACCTGCTAACATGGTGACGTGGAAGGCAATAACTTCAGAGTGCCTTCCAATCCCCATCCTCATGGGTGGAGTGCTTTGTGTGACAGCCCCTCCTTTCAGCTCCCTCCCATCAATTGTGGTGACTTGCAAGGGGAAATGCAAAGGCAGGAGGTGAAGCTGATGTTGCCGGGCAAAGTCTATACTCATAAAGTCTGCTGAAGCTCCCGAATCGACGAGGGCGGGGACTTGCATGGTGAAGCCATTGGGCAGCTCCAGTGTGACTTCCATCACGATGCCTGGCTTGGGAGGGTGGGGGGGTGCGCTCGGGTGGGCTGGGGGGGGCGTCTCGGGTGCGTTGCTGGGGGGACATTTTACTGCTCCTGAGCCGGGCTGGCCGTCCCTGCGACTTGCCAGCCGGCATTCCCGGTTCCCTGCCTCGCCGTCTGCTCCTCCCCTTCTCCTGTTACAGCCCCCGTCATGCCTTGCCACACCTTCTTTTTATTACACGCCTTGGCTAGGTGTCCGATTTGGTGACACACAAAGCATTTCCTGGGCGCCTTCCCGCCTTGCGTGTCACTCCCCTTGGCAACCGTTGCGTTTGAAATAGGGCGCGCGCGCGCTCCCCCCAATTCCATAGGCGTTTCTTCCGGGAGGTGTGTTTGCGCGCCAGCCGGTCTCTCTGTTTGTGTTGGAATGCGGAAGTTGAACCACCTTCCCGCCTTCCCCTCCTTCCTGCTTTTGTCTCTGAGCTCCAGTCTAATGCCGATTGCCATCGCTGCTTCTGTGAGGCTTTTCATGTCATTGTAGGGACCCCCTCTCGCCAAAGAGTCTTTTACTTCATCGGCCAGACCTAACTTAAAAAGCGCTATCATTTGAGGCGTATTGGTGTCCCATCCCAGACGATGACTCAACAGCGAAAACCTTGCCTGGTACTCTCGCACCGTCATAGTCCCTTGCCTCAAAAGCAGGAGTTCCTGCGCTTCCAGCTCCTGTTCAGAGCGGCTCGTATAAACCACGTCCATCGCTTTAAAGAACTCTTTTACTCTCTGAAGAGCTGGGTCCTTGGCCATAATCAGTGGCCTCACCCAATCACGAGCAGCTGATTCAAAATGCAAAATTACAAATCCGACCTGCTCCTCCTCATTCTTAAATGAGTCTTTTTGCAGTTCCAGGGCATATAGCATGTCCGTTTTAAAACCTATGTACTGTTCCGGCTTGCCCTGAAACCTGCTGGCTAGCATGGTGATTCGCCTTCCCGCCTGCGCACTCCTGCCCTGCTCAGCGTGAATTCTTGCCTCCTCCAACCTGGCTTGACTAATTCGGTACAGTACCTCTAGCTCACGAGCTCTATCTTCCCAGGTAGGGACACCTCCACCGCCGGCTCCTTGGGCAGCTAGCGCTGCGGCTTCCTCCGCGTTGCTCATGCTGGTTGTGCTTTACTTCTGAGGAGTTGACGAAGACTCGAAGGATGCTGTGAGACGGATGTGTGTCTCCTCGGAAGTAAGCATCCACAAAACGCCGTCTATTAAACTAATTACTTTATTTTATAACATTGAACAGTCCAGACTTTACGGCTATGCATCCGACCCCTCGGAGTCAGATCCTTCGAGTACCGATTTGCGGCTCCGCCCCCAGCAGAGGAGCTTCGGGAACCCTAGCCTCCGCCTCTCCTTTTTCCGCTTCCGTGCCCTTGACCTGGGCGGCCCTACGGCTCCCTCTTCCCTTTCGCTTTCACCCTCCACGCTGGTGGTGTCTGATGCTCCGGCAGGCTCTCTAAGCCTCCCCTCCTCCTCGGACTCCCTCTTCTGATCCCTTCCCATTGGCTGTGCTAGCCCTCTGGTGGAGGCTGCCTCCCATTGCTGCACTATCTGCTCTGGCGTTAGCAGGGGCTGTGCCTGTTCCTGATCCCAGACCCTCACTAACTCCTCGGGCGTCAGCGGGGCTCTGTCTAGGTCCGCTGCCTCCTCTGGCACCGCTTCGGAACCCGGCCAGCCCCAGACAGGTTAGGACTGCACTCTTAGTACTGTAGGTAAGAATACAGGAAGCTGCCTTATATTCAATCAAACCATTGTGTCCATCTAGCTCCATACTGTCCACACTGACTGGCAGCAGCTCTGCATGGTTTCAGGCAGGGAGTCTCTCCCAGTCATACCCGGAAATGCTGGGGATTGAACCTGGGACCTTCTGCACCCAAAGCAGATGTTCTGCCACCCCATATCTCACTCCTTGACCCACAATGTAAGCACAACCAAGTTAAAACAGGGCTCCTATTTTTTTTCATACCCACATTCATCTGCATTTTATTCCGTGTAAAAACTAGCGGGTTCCATAGTGCCAAGCTTAAAGGCTGAAAAGTACACATCTAGCTTTCTTTTGCTTTTGTAAATTATAATCCCTCTAAATAGGCCTTGTAAGATCTGCTCGCAAAGGCTCAGGATGATCTGGTTAGCAGCTTGCGTTTGGCACAATTGGTAAACCCTCTACGGTACTTTGAAAGAGCAGAGCTATTCTATTAAATGTTATATTTACAAGAGAGAGTTGGAGTAGCAGAGGGAGCGGGTGTAGCCAAGAGGGGGCCAGAGGGCAGCTGCTCCCCCCCCAAAAAAAAATCAGGGAAATAAATAAAAATGCTTAACCAGCTGACCAATAGTGTTGCAGGTAGCTCAGTTCTGCCCACCCCCTCAATCCTGGCTAAGAGACTGAACTCCAAAGCAAAAACCTCACTTCTGCCATAAACTCACCTGGTCAGCAGACTTTGGGGGCCTGTGGTCTCATTTGCCATGTGGAGAGAGTGTGGCGGTTGCTCCTCTCCCCCAGGGTCACTCCTCACCGCACTCCTGGACTGATAGAAAGGGTAGGAGCCAGGGTGGCTATGCTCTTTCTTCACACTTGGAGGAAGCAATGCTTCTGGATAGCAGTTTCAGGAAACCACAGGAGGAGGGGAAGAGCACTTGCTGCTCAGCCACTGTGAGAACAGGATGCTGGCCTTGATGGGCCACTGGCCTGATCCAGCAGGCTCTTCGGATGCCCTCCTCCCCAGGCTGGCTTGCACCTGCTGGCATGAGCCAGACCAGGCGCCTATTCTGCAGCCTGAGCTGGCAACGCAGAAGGACAAGGACCCTGGTCTCCAGTTTCAGCCTGAACTGAAGGAGGTGGGCGGAGGGAATGCCAATGCCTGCTTTCCTGCATGTTTGGAGGGATCCAAATCTGTCGATTCAGCAGCTCCCATCGCGTATCTGATGAGCCCAGGGATGCAACAGGGACCAACCAAGAGAGATTTGTTTTGCAGCACAGCCAATGCCAGAGAGAGAGAGAGAGAGAGAGAGAGAATGCTCTTGCTGGTGGGAAATTGCCAGGAAAGCCAACTGGGAGTTGAAAGGAATTGTGAGGAGGGAGGGGGACAGATGGGGGGGGAGGTGTTTAACCCACCCAGTGAGAGGGAGGGGGAGAGAAAAATAAATAAATAAATGTGACAAAAGGCTGTGACCTCAATTTTATTTTGTGCTGATTTTTCTCCCTCCGTTTTGAAGGGAAGGAGGGAGGGGGGATTGGAGCAGACAGGGGCAAGGAAGGAGACCCCCGGCAATCAGAATGAACGACCTCCCAAGCAAGTCTCTGATTTGCACTTTTGTCATTTCCCTCCTTCCCTCTTGGCTTTCTCCCCCACCCCCACCCCCTTAAAAAAAATCCTTTCTCCCATAGCAATGCAGGAAGCTGCCTTAGACTGAGCCAAGCTGGTGGTGCACCTAGGCCAGGTGACACAGCCAGCCAGCCAGCCAGCCAGCCCTCCCTGGAGATGCTGGGGGGGGGTGGACCCTGGACCTTCTGCCCCCACCCCACAAGCCTGTGTTTCTTCCATGGATGATTCATCCCACTTTGAAGGCTTTCCTCATGGATTTGCACTTCCTCTGGTCAGTTTGGCCTTCTTATGGGAGAGGGCTCTTGCACGCGAATCCTGCTTGGGGATTTCCCCGGAGGCTACAGGGAGAAGAGGGTGCTGGTCTAGCTTGGCCATTGGCCTGATCCAGCATGCTCTTTTCACGTTCTTTGCTTGCTCGGGTTCTGCTTGGGGGCTTCCTCTTGAGGTGTCGGGGGGGGCACTGCGAGAAGAGGCTGCTGGAGTCATGTGTGCCTGGCTAAGCCTGAGCGCTGGCCTCTGCTGGCTAGCAAAGAGGGCCTGGCTCTCTAAAGATGGATGGCAGAGCAGTGGACGTGTCCGAGGCAGGTGAGCATTAATTGTCTTCTTGACCCGGGGAATTGAATAAATGCTAATAAATGCCACAAAGGCCGCCATCCTCTCTTTAGCACTAACAGGAAGTCTGGAGTGCCATCCATCACTGACGGGGGGGGGGGGCATAAATTGTATCTTTAGCCAACTGCCGACACAGGAAGGATGGGGAGAAAACAAGAGCACAACTTTCACCTCTTTTGCCCAGGCGACAAATTAATTCTCTTTGGGTGCACTCAGGGACAGCCCTCTGGGAAGAGGCTGTTTCATCCTCCGCTCAGCTGACCCTTCAAGAAGCTTCTCTTCCCCCCTCCAGCATCCAAGGCGGCAGCGTGCCTCTCCATGCAGGTTGCTGGGGACTGTGCCATTGTGCATTTTGGGCATCACAATAGGCATCTTCTGGGCAATGGTGAGAACCAGATGCTGGACCAGATGGGCCTTTGGGCTGATCCTGCACCCTGAAGCTCATGAAGGCAGCTCTTCCAAGGCGCCCAGTCTGTTCACTTGCGTTTTGTTCATTTCACTTTAAATACTGTGTTTATATCCTGCTTCCTTAAAAATAAATAAATAAACCAAGCACAACCACTGAAGCAACGTCTGGTGAAAATAGTGGCAAAAATAAAAGCAACAAATGGGTAGCTGCAAATGGGCAGTTAAAATGACAATATTAATACATTAACTATGTAACAGTATTAATGAGCAGCAGTTCAAAATGAAAAAGAAAACCACAGCAAGAGTATTGCAAGTTTAAAACTGCAGATCATACTTCAAAACCTGACAGGATAGATCTCTATAATCTATATTAATTGGCTCATCTGGAAGAGAATGCCATGATCTGGCCACCACTATGGAAAAAGCTACATCCTTCGAACCCATCACCTTGATGATCTAACCAGCTCTTTTGCCAGACAGTTGTCTATTGACTCTCTTCTGTTTTCTGCCTCTTTCCCAATGCCCCACAGGCAACGCCTCTTGCCCTGGTGGTCTTCTCTGAGAATGCCTCCTCTCCCTCTCATCTCTCCATCACAGCAATGTCTGGGTCAGGTTCCTTCCCACCCTTTAGAAACAGGCAAATTTCTGCTCTCATGCTGAGGCCACCCATCTCAAGGTTTCCCAAGAACAAAACACAGCAGTGCCATCTTATGCACGACTACTCAGAAGTAAGCTGCATTGAGCTTAACAGGACTTATTCCCTGGCAAGTGAGTATAGAAGTTCAGCCTGAATGTTTGAGATCCCCATGCTGCAATAACCCAGTGCTATGTGGAAGTATCTGGCCAGAAGTTATAAATATTCCTTTGTACTCCTGGGCATTGTAAATTTGTTTTCAAGACATTTGGCCACATTTGCAAGAGATATTTGCAAAAGATGTCTTTTTCTTTCCTCCCCAATCCTCTCTGTATTTTTCACTACCAATCACCCTGCCTGATTTTCCTCCTCAGTCTCCCTGGTGGCTTCAGATAAAAGGCCAGATCTACGATTGCATATGGCAGAATACGATGGCAGAATCCTTGGGCGAGAGAGAGGACAGGACTACTTCAGACAGCAAGTGATGGGCCACATTAAAAACAAAAAACAAAAATCCCCTTGATTATTGGCAGAGGGAAATGCACAGCAGATTGAAAGCTAGTAACTTATTATTATTAATATTATTATTATTACTAGTATATTAAGCCCGTAAAATTACGGGCGCTACCAGCGAGGGAGTGGTGGCTCCTGGAGCTGCCTGTCCCTGCTGCTCCCCCGCCGGCTGGGCAGCGCGCAGGGAAGGGCGCGTGCCGGACGGGGGGTTCCTTCAGGCGGCGTCGGGAGCCTCCATAGGCGGGCGGCGCCCTCGCCTCGGACCCCCGCCGGCTGGGCAGCGCGCAGGGAAGGGCGTGTGCCGGATGGGGGGCCTCTTTCAGGTGGTGGCGGGCGGCGGCAGCGGGAGCGGCGCTTTGCGCCGCTTCCCCCCGGCAATGGCGGCGGCGCAGTTTCACCCGGCCGGAAGTGTCTCTGCGTCGTCCCGCTCCCCTCTCCGCCCCCTCCAATCCCTGCGTCCGTCTGTGCCATGCGCAGAATTTACTTCCGTGACACACAGAAAATTGCAGGTGGACGCAGGGACACTTGAAGATTATAATATAGGATTATTATTAAATTTTGTATACCACCCTTCATCCATAAATCTCAGGGCAATTCACAGCATAAAATATAAAAAACACAAAATACATAATAAAAATGTATTTAAGATAAAAATAAGAACAAAAACAAACCAATAATGGGGAAAAAGAAAGCCCAGTACAGTCCTTATCCTGCTGTGCTACTTTTCTGCTTGTGGGGCTCTTTTTCATTCAGAAGAAAGGTTAGATGGCCATCTGTCAGGGATTCTTTAGTTGTGATTCCTGTATTGCAGGGGTTGGACTAGATGACCCTTGAGTTCCAACCCTACAATTCTATTAATATAAGATTCCTAGGTCCATTCTCCAGCTGAAGAGCATGGATGGCAGGTGGACTGCCATATCTTGAAGAGCTCAAGAGGACAGTTCTAGTCATTGCCAGCCCAAGCCGGGGAAAGAGGTGCATGGGGGGGGCCCTGAGCTGCCTGAGCCCAAGCCCCCCCCCCCAAAAAAATCCAAATCCGGACATTTCCTTTAAAATGTAAAAATCTGCCCAAATGGGCATGTTGGCCCTCCAAAAGATGCCATGTCTGGGTTTTCCTGGCAACCCTAACAGATGGGAAACATGTGGTCCCACAGGATGAATGGGGAACTGGTGCCCCCCCTGATTTGTTCACTTACATTGCCTCCACAGAGCATCAGTTCCCAGAGTTTCCTGCAAAGACGGGTTGATTATTAACCCCCTCTGAGCACTGCAGCCCAGCGCCTTTAATGAACAACAGCTCCCAGAAATCTAGGGTGGGGGGGCTGTGTGATGTAGTGTCATCTTTAGTGCAGGTGAGGCTTTTGCTTGTGTTTTGCTTGAATTTCAAGGGAAAGACGGTCATTTAGAAGGTCCTGTGTTTAATCTTCCATGGAAGGATGTTGATCTCTAACCTGAGACTGGACTAAACCAGACCCTCCAGGTGTCCCTATTTCCCAGGGACAGCCCCAGATTTACAGAAGCTGTCCTGGTTTCTTATCTGGTCCTGGAATGTCCTGCTTTTCCTTAGGATGTCCCTATTTTCATCACAGAAATGTTGGAGGGTATGGAGTTATCTGACCCCTGAGCCATCTGAAGGCAGCCCTGTATTGGGAAGGGTTTTTTTAAAAAGAAAAATGTTTAGTCTTTTATTATGTTTTTTATATATGTTAGGGCAACACAGTCAGATGAGCAGGGTATAAATAGTAAAATGATGATGATGGAATAGGATGTCCCTATTTTTATTGGAGAAATGTTGGTGGGTAAGCTAAACTGAAAATGAGAACAGAGCATCAAAATGTGCCAACCTTTGCCCTCCGCTCGAGGCACCATGAACATGCCAGGGATTAAACCTGTTGCATGGCCAGAGGAAACAAAAGGATCTGTTTCGATTGTGGATAAGGAATGAGAGGGCAACCAACAGAGCATTTAGTGGGGGAGAGAGAGGTGGGCCTGGCACCGTGAGCTTGTGGGACAGGGAAGCTCACTTTGTGCTTTTGTTACATATCTTTAGGCAAAAATCTTCCTCTTCTCCAGAAATGTAATAAATAAAATAAACATCATCTCGGTCAGTGCCTGCTAACCTTTGCCCTTCTAGAGATTGCTGAATGAAAACTGCCATCCTCCCTGGCCATGTTGGCTTGGACTAGTGGGAGTCTGGCAACATCCAGGGGGGCATCAGTTCCAGCCCCCACCTCCGGAGCTGATGTTACTGGCTCTGCTCTAGAGCAATGGCCTTTCTCCGTTGGAAGGCTACTGGATGTGTCCTTTGCTAAGTGGCATGTGAGCTGCAGCAGTAACAGCTCCCCTGGGGAGATGCTTCAAAAACAGAACACCTGCAGCTCAATTCCCTTCTCCGCCAATGGCAGGAGGAAGCAAACGCCAGGCAGCCCAGGCGGGCTCTTGTCTCCTCCCATCTCTCGGTTCCCGGGCTGCCTGCTGTCACTTGGGAGACGCGAGTCACGGCGTCCTCCAGGGAAGCAGTCAGGTTTAGCTGCCGTGACTTGCTCCGGTTTAAATTAAATGTCGGCACTTTCTCTGTGATTACTTTTTATTGTCATGCAGCCCAATGTGAATTCTCCCTTCATCATTACCATTGCTGACGTTATATTTTTATTTATTTATTTCTGTTGTCATCACGCGGAGTCTAGTTCTTCAGGAAAAGCAACCGAAACAGAGCAGAGCTTGTGGGATTTAGCCAAGAAGGGTGTCCGCTTATGCTTTGCCGGAAAAGAGGGCAGAGGTGGATGCTGTTTTGCATGCAATTTGCATGCGCTAATGTTTATGTCTGGATGCAAATTTAGAAATAATCGCTGTGATTTAAGTGGGGAAAACTGTGACCTGTGTGCCAGCGGAGTCTGTTGCCAGGGGCTCCCTCTTGATGGCCCTCTGGCTCCCCCTTCTTTATCTTTCAACCATAGGTCTACCGTTAACTGGATTTGGACCCAGCTGCCCTTCCAGTAGAGAATGGACTCTCCCCGCTCACTGCCCCCATGTAAATACAGTGGACCCATCGCATGGTGCGCCTATTAAGCACATTTCTACCATTTACCACAGGCTACCTTGTGGGGGTCTTGTGCGAGGGAAACTTTGATTCAGGGAGTCTCAGGCAAGAGTTGATCAGACGTGTCATTCTTCTCCAGAGCGCTGGCAGCAATGGACCAGGCTGCGCATTGGAAATCTTTGGTCTCTAACTAGCTCATGGAGTATGCAGGCATTGGATTCAGTAATTAACAATCACTACAATTTTCTACACCACACTTTAAAAAAAGGAAGACAGCAAAGATCTGGAAGAAGGGTAACCCAAATTTTGAGTGAAGAGCAAAAGGGTTGTTCATTCAGTGCAAACCAAACATTCAGTGCAAACCAAGCACTCTTTGTTCACATAATTCACGATGTAGAAATTATTCTAGGAGTGTTTCCTCCTCATTCACTACAGTGTGGAAGATAAAAATGGCTATAACTTCCTCCTTCCTTTTAACATAACTGGATGAAATCTGCCGGCGTATCAGACCCTTCCAAGTGGATTCCCTGAAAATGTCTGTTGGCCTGAGGAATGCTGGTCCGACCAATACTGGTTTGCAGGCCCATGCAGAACTTGTCAGAGACCCAGGGCAGGAGTCTTGTTGGAATAAAGTTATATACTCAAGCAAAACAGCAGCTGGTCCCTGGCGGGGGGCCCCATACCGACTTAGCCCTCTGAGGCCTGGGCATAGCTGTCAACTTTTCCCTCTTTTTTTTTTTTTAGGGAAATTCCCTTATTCCGAATAGGATTTCTCAGGAGAAAAGGGAAAGGTTGACAGCTATGGGCCTGGGGCAAGTGTACCCACCTGCCCTCCCCCCTGCACAGGCCTGCTGGCTTGACATTGGTGGTGGAAAACTTCTGGGCCAGAAAATGGCTCCATTTGTAGCCCAGCTGAGCATAATGAGCCAAGCAAATTCCTGTACAAACCAGGTCATTATGAATTTTGAATACTTGAGCCCCTAACGTTCCACTGAGAGGGAGATATGGGTGTGACCAGATCTATATTCCTGTCTTTTGCTTCCATCCAGATGGCTCCCTAGCAGTTATTTTTCTATAATGAGACCGGCTTCTCACTAGAAAGGTGAGAGGAGAAGGAAACAGGCTGGGGAAGAATGGTCTGGAGGGGAGAAAGTGACGGGTTCCTTTGGGGTAGCACATGCACCCCCAAAACAGCACCTTCAAGACCCAGAGTAGAGTGTGAGGTAGCCCATGTTGTGATGTTCAGATATTGTTGGACTACAATGCCCATCATCCCTTACTGTTGGCCTTGCTGGCTGGGAAGGAAGGAAGCTGTAGTTCAACAGCATCTGGGCAGCCCTATGCTGGAGCCCACAGAACCACCTCTTGGCTGAAGCTGATCATGTCTGAGTTGGGACATTGCCTGGATGGGAGACCTCTGGAGAACTGCAAGCCAGACACCTTGGCTTCTGTGTTGGGAGGAAGTTGTCTCGATTGCCTCTTTCCCTCTTTATTCATTTTGTCTTGGGCATTCTATATGCCACCCAATTAGCCATGTCCTCTGGGCGGTTCACTGCTGTGAAAACAATGGGATGCTGCTCCTCTCCAAAGCGAGGCAACGTCAGCGTCACAACACAGTGCTTAGGACAAACAAAGGCAGAGAACAGTTGGCATTTTTATCTAATCCATTTTATTGTTGAATGAAACAATAACGGCAAATATGGACAAAGCCATAAATAATGTAAACTCAAACAAGCGAGAGACACAGAGGAGAAGGGGAGAAAATATTTGTATGGAAGTAAAACCAGCCTGGAGGCAGGGAGGCTGCAAGAATGTTCATAGCCAGAGCTTCTCCCCCCCCCCTCCTAACTCTCCCTCTCTCCCTCTCCCTCTCCCTTCCACCCTCCCTCTCATTTCATCCTTTCTCTCTGCATTTCCCTGGGGCCATACTTTTTTGTTATTAGGTGCATCTTGACAATAACCCAGGGAGTGACAGGAATCTGGCTTTTCAGGGAGACATCTCTGCAAGAAGAGACAGGTGGGGAAGGGAAGAGTCTGCTGCTCCTTTCTGTATTGTCAGCTGCAGCAGTGTCACCTTCAGAAGCCAGGTTCCGTATCACAGCCTTTTCCCCACTGCCCCAAAGCAAAGCGATGGTGCAGCCAGTTGGGGCCTTGAATGGCTGCAGAGGGAGGCTGTCAGCATGCTCTAGCAACCAACCAGGTCTCCTTTGGCTCCAACAGAAGAAAATGCAGGTATTGCAGAGCAGAGAAAGACCCGGCTGCTGTGCTTGGCAGAACGGCGCACTGTTGCCATGCTCCAGCTGTTCTGGTTTTATCTGTTTTCCAACGCCTGTCCCTGGTGAGTAGCAATCCCTCATTTTTGGCAGCAGAGCGAGTAGGCAAGGATATAAGAAAGGCTTTGTTCGATTGATCCAAAGGTCCATCTTGTTCCCACTATGGCCGATCATGTGCTGAAATGGGCATAACTGCAGTAGCAGTTGAATCGGACTCACATGTCCATGGTCCTCAGAAATGGGTATTCAGAGACATACTGCACCAGATACTAGAGAAAATGCCTAGCCAATATGACTAGTAGTAATTGATAACTTATCCTCAATGAGGTGCCTAATCTCTTTTTCATGCCATCCAGGTTGATGGCCATTGATGCATCTTGTGGCAGGGAGTTAGCAGTTCATAGGCTGAAGGTTCTGATGAGGGAGAAGGACTGGTTTCCAAAGCAAACCCCGCAGCCCTCCCTTCACACTTCAAGCTCAGATGAAGAGGCAGGGTTGGAAGGCGGCCAAGGAGAGGCCAGGCTGCCAACAGATAAGAGAGAGAGTGGAGAAGAGCCGATTCAGTCTCAGGCTTGGGAACGCCTTAAAGAGGAGCGAAAGGGGAAGGACAGACATGCGAGGTTCTGGCGTAGATCCTGTTGGAAGCAGAACTCGGATTCAGATTAGAGCATCTATTGTTGCTGAGAGGAGTGCGAAGCCCCGCTCGGGATGTTTGTTTCTGTAATACCCGTAAACACTCTCTTGAACTGGCAGGAGTCTGCTGACTGCCGGGAAGCTGGCTAGTTACCAGGGATTGTTACAGTATAAGGCAGTGGTGGCTAACCTTGACACTCCAGATGTTTTGGAACTACAACTCCCATCATCCCTAGCTAACAGGACCAGTGGTCAGGGATGATGGGAGTTGTAGTTCCAAAACATCTGGAGTGTCAAGGTTAGCCATCACTGGTATAAGGAGTGAGTCCAACTCACTATCACACAGATAGACAAGCCAGCTGACCTGCTGGAGCTGAGCACAAAACACACCTTTGCATAGGCAAGAGTTTGGGAAAGGAACCCTCACCTTGAACCTTCTTCCTAGCTCTGCACTCAATTCAAAATGTGCCCCATTATTGGAGCAAGGGAAATCTCAAAGCAGTTAGCAACAAATCCAGAATAAAACATTACTGAAGGAAGTAAAATATAAAATATATCTTCAAAACAACCTAATGAACAGGAAACAGAATGTCAAATCTATTTAAACCAGCACAATTAACACAGGAATAAGATGATATCATGACCATAGAACCGATCTGCTGCTGTTGCTTCCAATCTTGCCAAGGGCGGTTCATGGCAGGAGACGGCTGTGGAAGCTCAGGCTCAGGGACCTGGGTCTGCACTAAGAGGCAGCCAAGATGGCCTCTGGCTTCTTCAGAAGCCTCCGCTTGCAACCCAGTAACAGTTTTGACCCATAATCTGTGGTTTGGTGATAGGCCAGGCCTTTGACAGAGTGTAACTTGTCTCGCTCTATGTGCATCCACCAGGCATTGCTGGGATATCCACATGGATGGAACAGGGATTGTTTTGATTGAGCATCACCCATCTGAAACGTTCACCTCATTCATGTGACACGTAGAGCATTCTGATTGAAGAACTGAAGGATCGTCCTCTGACAGGTTATCTCTGTATTGCTAAGCTGTGCCCAAACCTTATGCATCCAACTATCCTTAGCTTGGAAGTAAAGACACTTGCATACACCTGCAAATTCCCTGTTGTCACACAAAGATCATGTGCACACACACACACAAATTGCCGAGCAGAGGCAGCTCCAGAAAAACTAGTTTGAAGTAGCAAAGACCAGTACTCCTGCATCGAGCAGGGAGTTGGAACCGATAGCATAGAAATTCACATCTATGATTCTGACTGTTAAGGATGCAATCTGTATCAGTATTTAATAAGCTGTCAATCAGGGATGGAGGAGAAAACCGGTTGGTTCACTTTTTGCAGCAGACCAATCTCATTCGCTGGTCCTGAACTTGCAGATGGATCAGAAGACATTATCAATCCAGTTACTAATCGGATCAATGACCTATTGAAACTCTTTTGGTATGCAGAGTGAGCAGCTTTTCAGCTAGCAGAGTTGACTTGTTGCAAGCTCACACAAAGAGATGCTTGTAGGTAAGAAAAGCTTAAGGTGGTTTCTTGCAGGAGATGCATAGCCTGGACAGAATCAGAGTCACAGAATTGTAGAGTTGGGAGGGACCCCAAAGGTCAGAGAAGAATACGGCAGCCATGCTTGCACCTTTATTCTCTCCGAGGATAGTGAGATATGACTTGCCACCTTGAGGCTTGAGAAGGAAGTGGGAGGAGCAGGAGCAAAAACATAATGCAGCCTGAGAGTATCAGTCTAAACAATGTGGAGGTCAGCTTGAGAGGTTAAAGAAACAGGGATAGTATGGGAATCTGGAGGCCCCTAATCTTTGGGTTAAACCCATGCAAACCCCTCTTCTGCAAACAGAGTTGCACCCAAACATGCAACACTTACAGACTTCTCCTGATTTTGTGATGCAGTGTTGGCCCTCTGAAAGTGTGCACAAAATATATATTTTATGTAAAAGAAATTTAGTTATAAAGATGTACAAACTGCATACATTAGGGTGAAATGCATTGAAAAGCATACCCCCACAAATGCATGTTTTAGGTTATGTTTGCATATAAAATGTATACAATTTAAAAAAAAATTCTGGGGGGATGATGCATTCACTTGAAAAACAGAATAAAGTGGACGTAGCATTCAGGAAAAAAATGGGAAAGGGTGGAAATGAGCAACACACTCCATCTGTAACCGCAGATTGCAAAGTTGGGGAATTAATGGGGGAACAGGATATTTTGGGCTATCACCTTCGGGAGCTATCACTGTTGCTGAAGGTTCTTCACTGTTGGCCTTGATCAGTGGACATTCATTTGCCAATAGCCTCTCCAGAAGCAGCTTTGTGAAGGGCAGAAGTGGCTGGTGCCCATAGGGTGGTAGGGGGGAAAGCAGGGAGAGCAGCAGGAGGTGGGAGGGGCTGGCTCCGTCCAGACTGAGGTGGGGGGCTGCTGCCCCATTTGCCCCAATGGACCTTCCCATTGAGTAGGGTAACAGGGTGTTTCTTGTATGGTTTAATCTCACAGTGGGCCTGTCTCTGCTTCTTTTGGAATGGCTGCAATGTATGGGGCAAGAGCCCTTACCTGGAGAGGCAGGTGGGGGTTGATGGTGGCAATTCTAAGCTGTGGGCAGCAGGAGCCTGGGGGCTGCGGCTGCGGGGCCCTTCTGGGAATCGATATCAAATACTTAGATACACCAGTGTTTTTCCAGTTCTGCTTCTACGAAGAGAGGTGGGCAGAAAAGGCTCAATGGAGCCTCTCAGTGGCAGGAAATGTATGACTATGGCTCTGGGGCACACAAGACTGCTGGGTTATAGCTTTGGATCTGGCTCTGCCCAACCCTGCCCTAGTGACCAACCTCCCCTGGAGGGGCCTGTCACGGTTTCCTTTGTCACCATCATGCAGTGGCCATGATTTCCCTGGTCCCAAATTGCTGCCTAACCTTCTTCGTTTCTATGTATTGTGTTGTGTTTAAGTCCCCCAGAGCCCCAAATTTGGACTAGGAATGCAACCTAACAGGCTCAGAATCAAAGAGACTATTCTTAAGGAGCTTACAGTCTTAGGTTTATTGGAAACAGGTGGCGAGTTATGTCCAGATTGTTGTGGGTATGTTGGAGGGGGGCAAGAAGAGAAAATTGCCCTCTGTAATGTGATGATCAGGAGGACTGGCACAAACCAGTGCTTTCACGAAAGCAGAATTATAGAGTTGGAAAGGACCTTAAAGGCCTCCTAGCCCAACCCCCTTACTTAGTGCAGGACCCGCAAGCCACGATGCTCCTGCAGCATTCCTAAGGGATGGCGGTCCAGCGAAGGAAAGCCAGCCTCCTCCCAGGGCAGCCTGGGCCCACTGCCAAACAGATTTGTCTCTCCATGCAGTGCTGCATTTTAAGAAGGACACGGAGAAGCTGAAGGGTAGGGGGCTCAGGATCGCAAGATGTCTGAAAACTAAGTCCTACGAGGGAGGGTTGAAAGCACTGGGGATGTTTGGCCTGGAGAAGAGAAGATGAAAGGGAGTCATGGTTAGGGCTGGGGGAGAAATTTGATTCAGTTTACATTTAAAGCTGAACTAAATTTATTATTTATTGCATTTATATCCCACCTTTTTTTCTCCAAGGAGCTCAAAGTGGCATGCGTGGCTTTCCCCCTTCATATTTAATTCCCCACAACAACTGGCCCTACTTCATAGCCAAGTAGGGACTGGAACCCTCGTCTCTTCCTGGTCCTAGTGAACCAAAGCACAGCTGGGCTTCAAAATTCGCACTCCTCTGAATTTTGCAATGCAGTTCTGCAGTCGAGTAATGTGTACAGAACTGCATATACTCTGGGGATTAGTGCCAATAAATGCATAAATTAGTGAAAATAACATGCAAACATGCATTCTGTTATGGGAAATTACTTTGCCAAAAAAAAGTCATATTGGGCGAAATTGCATACAAAAATTTGTTTTGGGAGAAATTCACACTAAAATGCTGGTGAATTTTCCATGAGGAGTTCTTTAAAAAAAGGAAAAAGCACAAACTGGCATGGAAATGTGGAGAACCAAACCTAGGATTGAGAAAAATGAAAAACCAGGAGAAAGCACAATTGACAGGTCCTCCCATCCCAAGTCAGGACAGCAGTCTCTCAACATTAGAAGAGCTTCTCCCACAGAAGATGGAGCAATACCCTCTGGGGTGACATGCCCCAGCCCCAAGTTAGGAAGTCTGGACTGATCCTTGGAATTTGGGGAGTCCTGGACCTTAGAATTGCCCAGAAAACAGTCTGGAGAATTTGGGCAGTTTCTAGCTCAGGGAAACAGAAGAAGGAATCTCCAAGGTATCATGTGGAACCTTGGAAAAGGTTGGAGAAACAGCAACAGTTTCCAAAGCCAGTGCAAGATCTGTGGGATACCCGCCCTTTTCCGCAATGTTGACCTGGACCAAAGGACCAGTTATGTTAGTGCATTTTGTAATTTTATAAGTTATGTGACCTTGCTGCTCAGCTGAACCCTTGCAAAAGGCCTATTGTGACTTAGCTGCTATTTTTATTGATTCTAGTCTAGTACAGGCAGCGACCATTTTACATGTCTCCAATTGATGCACCCACAATTGTCGCTGCCGACCTGGGAGTGGCCAGGAAATGGGGGGGGGGCTTATGCACACTTTGCCGAGACACAAGGGGGTCAGGAATGGAACCCCCGTGCAGAATGGTCCCTTCCTGGAATTATTTGGAGTGGATTTCTGTTTAATTATCATTCACTGATAATTAATGTTATTGTGTAATATTCTAAATGGATTAGGGGGAAGTGGGGCAGATTGATACAGAAAAATTCAATCTCATTTTATGTAACAATTTTATGTAACAAAAATGAGTCAAATGATAATTTTTTTGGCTTGATGCATGGCATAACTAATCAGTATTATAATAGCAATCAAAAGAACAATTAAAGTTAGAAGATAATGAGAATAAAGTAAAAAAAATGTTTTTGTATCATTCTGCCCCACCTATGGGGCACTTTAATACAAAGCGTAAATTGTATGAGAATGGTAATTATTTGCAAAAAATTAATGAAAAAACCATTTTTATTGTGAGAGATCATAATCAGCCTTACAATTTGTTACTTAAAATCTAAATTACGTATCAAAACTAACAGTATTTCACACATATCATAGACTTTGTGGCAGGTTTTCTTAACAAAAAATCAAAACTTATATTAATCTTTCCTCAAACACCTATCCATTAAAAAAAACTTTGGAAAAACTTAAAAAGTTTAAGAACTCACATTAGGTAGACAAAAATAGTAATTTAAACAAAATGCTTATAAAAAATAAGATAATTACTAAACATTTAGCTTCTATTGCACATTATATCCACTTAAGTCAATAGAAAAAGTATAAAGAGATGATGTTCGAGATGTGCCCTTTGGGAAATTTGGTTTTGGCAACGGCAAAACAACATCCTTGAAATCAACGCTTGCCTTGTCTTCTACAATGGGGAAGACAAACATACAAGACCCTATTTTTTTCCTGAAATATGACACTTGATAATCGGTCCTATTATATTTAGAAATGACTTTGGCCACGTAGTAAACAACAGTTTTTTTCTTTTCAAATTTAATGAGTTTAGAGATTTCATGCAAACTTGTATATTGGGACATTATTGTACGCGGGTAGTGCTGTGGGTTAAACTGCAAGCCTAGGGGTTGCCGATCAGAAGGTCGGCGGTTCAAATCCCCTCGACGGGGTGAGCTCCCATTGCTTGGTCCGAGCTCCTGCCCACCTAGCAGTTCGAAAGCGCGTCAAAGTGCAAGTAGATAAATCGGTACCGTTCCGGCGGGAAGGTAAACAGCGTTTCCGTGCGCTGCTCTGGTTCGCCAGAAGCGGCTTTGTCATGCTGGCCACATGACCTGGAAGCTGTACGCCAGCTCCCTCGGCCAATAAAGTGAGATGAGCGCCACAACCCCAGAGTCGGTCACAACTGGACCTAATGGTCAGGGGTCCCTTTGCCTTTACCTTTATTGTACACTAGTGGGGCACTTTTATATGTATCAATTTGTTTTGGTGTATCAAAGTGCCCCAACAGACATTTTAAAAAAAACAACCTAACAATTATTAATAAAACCACTGAACATATTTAAAAATCACATGTAATCCTGATTACTGAGTGGAATAACTTACCTTTGGTATTTTTAAATCTTAAGTAAATGACGTAAAACAGTGTTGGAACACTTTTACATTTCACGTAATTTTTTAGTTGGCCATGCTAAAAACACACCTACTCTCGTCAAACGCCAACGGCTAACTGGCAGGAGGCGCGGGCGCAACTGTTATATTCACACATGTATAGACACGTTTTAGTGATGTCGCGACATGAATAACATTTCTTGATATTGAAATATTGTTGGTGTATCAATGTGCCCCACTTCCCCCTATTCATTGAATACTACTTTACTTGATATAAGTTGCTTATTTTATAGTCATATTTTTTATTATGACTTATTTGCATTGGATCAGATTTTAGAGGGCATGAGATCTTTGTTGTATATGTTGTCACTTCTACAGCTTGTAAATGACCTTGTGTATAGCAATATAAAAAGGCAATGTACAAATTAAAGGCAAAAATGAAATGTGGGCTGGGATGGAAAATGCACTTGTCTGTGTTGAGTGGACGAATGCTCTCCTGGGCCTCTGTTTTAATGTCCACTTGGCTGTTCTCGGTCCCATCCGCTCCTCCCTGTGGCTCATTCCTGGCACTCCCAACAGTCTCTCTCGCCTTGGGCTCTCAGCACCAGGGCTCTGTAGCTCTCCACCAGGTGACAGATGCAACAGTGTTATCAAGATGACTTTAAGACTTCTTCACACTGCCGGTAATCTGGCTGTGCTCACAATGTCAAGTTAATCAAGCTGTATCAGTGCTCACCTGTCACTGGAAGTGTCGCCGTGTTGGCCAAGAACACCTTTCCGTGCCCGTGAGTTATCGGAAGTTATCGGAACATCAGTTCTGCGATGTTCTGACTGTCTGAAGTGTGCTGGGCGATAACTGTGGCTTAGCAATGCTGTCTGCAGATAAACTGATAGGACGTAGTGATTTGTGCCCATATTATGGCTCATGCGATCCCACTCCAGAGCTGCAGCGCAGCTAATACGACACCAGCCCTTTGCATAATTAAACAGCATCACATTAATTGGGAGGTTATTTTAGGGGATGTGCCATGAGAATGCAAATCTTTCTAGCAGAATCATCCCCTCTCTAAATTAATCATAACTAGCGTAAAACTGTTTTCAATAAAAGAAACAGCTTTTTACTCGTGCTTCTGGTGGCCTTGCCTCTCTGTCTTGTCTTGTTGCTGGGTAGATACACTGTTGGTGGTAGGCTTCGTTTCTGCATGCCGTAGAAGAGGGAGGGCTGGCATGGTGCCCTCCAGCTGTGTTGGACTACACCTCTCATCCTCTCTCACTGCCGGCATTCTTGCATGTGGCTGGTCGGAGCTATAGATCAAAACATCTGGAGGGCAGCATGAAGGCTATTCCTGCCTTGCTTTCCAGATGTTTTGATCTACAGCTCCAACCAGCTTCCTTCTGGCTGCAAATGACGGTTTGGCCTGCATTGCTTTCCTGAGCAGAGCATTTATGCAACCTGCTCTGTATTCCAAAACTTGTCTCACATCACTGTTCCACTTCAAGGTTTCTTCACAGGCAGGCGAGGATTTAATCAGAGGGACTGTTTCATTCAACCGGGTCCTCTCACCATTGTTCCTGGGCCATATCACTCACTTCGTTGGGGTTGGAGAAAGATAGATAGATAAGATGATAGATAGATAGATAGATAGATAGATAGATAGATAGATAGATAGATAGATAGATATCAGGGATGTCCAACAGGTCGATCACAATCTACTGGTAGATCCCTGGGAGGTTTTGGTAGATCGCGGCCGATCGCCGGGTCCCTTTCCTTAGCGTTGGTAAAATAGAATCCGGTCCCACCCCTCGCCCCGCCCTCCATTGTTGCATGATCTGCAGAACAGAAGACGGCGTTTACTCAGTGAGGCTGTTTGTCTCCTCAGCGATCTGTTGGTGAGTGTCTGTTCCCCTTTCTCCCTAAAATGTCCAACAGCTTAGCCTTGAACTCCCCAAAAATGGGGCAAACATTTTAAAAGGAAGGAAGAAGCTTGCAGCAGTTGTACTAAATGAGGAAGAGCAAACTCTGCATAATGCCCTGAGATCTCTGGATGAAGGGCGGTATACAAATTTAACCACTCAATAAATAAAATAATTTGCTTCTTTTTTTTAAATTGTTCATTCTCAAACATCCACCAATGTGCAATACATATTATACTTGTACAGTTCGTTCCATTATACAAGATAATAAAATATATTTACATTCCCATATACTCATTGACTTTTCATTGGTTCTCTTTTCTTTTCTTTGCTTCTTCGCATAAAAAATAATAATAATAGAATTATAAATAATAATGATAGAGAAACAATATACCGATGCCAAATATATGTACCGTATTAATACGAATAATATGCATATATTTGTAAATAATATATGTAAATAATAATGGCACCCAAAGACACACAGAAATAAAAAAAAAGGAAAAGAAAGGGGGGGACACCAAAAACAAGAAAGCAAACAAACATTAAAAACAACAACAACCACAATGATACATTCATCAAAAGTATTTAGACTTCCTATCTTTTCCCCGTGAACTTTCATTCTCTGTAAGCAAATGTACTCAACACTTTTAGATTATCCTTTATATCTTTTCAAGAACATTCTACAATCAAGACTTAGCCTTACCTTATATTATACACCATTTATCACACCAGGGTCACTCAAAGGCCGACATAGACTTTATACCATTATTAATGCTTTGAAGATACCTTCTGTATTTTTCCCATTTTGTCACAAAAGCTTGCCTGTTATTTCCTCTCAAACTATTGGTCATCTGATCCATCTCAGCATATTCCTGAAACTTATTCTGCCAGTCTTTTAAGTTAGGGGCGTTTTCTCCTTTCCAATTCAATGCTATCAGGTTCCGCGCAGCTGCAGTTGCGTAAAGAAAAATATCTTTTTGCTTCTCCGGGATGTCATTGTCTAAAATACTTAGGAGGAAGGCCTCTGGCTTTTTACGAAAGGTTAGACCCAAAAGTTTTTTTTAAGTTCGTCATATATTAAATTCCAAAATTCTTTGATTTTTTTACAGGTCCACCACATGTGAAGCATATTTCTGTTACTTTCCCCACATCTCTAACAGACATTAGCAAGATTTTTATACATTTTGGAGAGCCTAGATGGGGTTAAGTACCACCTGTACTGCATTTTTAGCATGTTTTCTTTAATATTATAGCATGCAGTGAACCTCATTGTAGATTTCCATAGTTTTTCCCACTGGCTGAGCTTAATGGGATGACCAAAGTCTTGCACCCATTTGATCATAACTTCTTTAACCTCCTCCTCCTTGACCTTCCATTCAAGGAGGATTTGGTAAAGTTTAGATATTATCTTGCTGTTACTATTTAATATTTCTGTTTCAAATTTGGACGGTTCCTTTGCAAATTCATTTTTCCTATCTTGTTTAAAGGTTTCATACATTTGATAATATTCAAACCAGCCTGGTAAGTGATCGTTAACCTCTTCGTATTTCCTAAGTATTAACTGATTCTTTTCTTCTATCAATAAAGAGTTATATGTTAACCAACTCCTTTTCATATTCTTCTTCTTTACTGCCTTGGCCTCCTCCGGAGAAATCCATTTAGGAGTTTTTGGCTCCAGCAGCCCTTTGTATTTTCCCCAAACCTTGTATAGTGCATTTCTGATGATATGATTCGTAAAACCTTTATGCACTCTTGCTTTGTTGTAATATAGGTAAGCATGCCAACCGAAACAGTTGTCATGCCCCTCTAAGTCCAATAGGTCGATATTTGTAAGTTGGCACCAATCTTTAATCCAGGAAAGACAGGCTGCTTCATAATAGAGTTTTAAATCAGGCAGCCCAAAACCTCCTCTCTTTATGATCTATAAGCAGTATATGTTTGATTCTTGGTCTGTTCCCAGCCCAAATAAACTTTGATATCTCTTTCTGCCAGGCCTCAATACAACTTATTTTCCCTATAATAGGGATAGATTGGAACAAAAACAATAATTTAGGCAAGATGTTTAATTTAACTACGGAGATACGTCCCCAGAAGGATATTTTTAATTTGCTCCATATCACCAGATTCTTTTTATTTTCTGCCCATATTTTAGTATAATTGTCCTCATAGAGATTTATGTCTTTAGTTGTGAGCCATATTCCCAGGCATTTTATCTTCTGGCATATTTTAAATTTTGTTGTTTTCTCTATTTCTTCCTTATCTTCTAACGACAATTTTTTTGCCATAATTTTGGTTTTATTTATGTTCAATTTGAAACCGGCAACCTTTCCAAATTTGTGCATTATTTCCATTATTTTTGTAAGGCTTTCTTTAGGGTTTTCAGATCTTATTATAAGGTCGTCCACAAACGCCTGCAATTTGTACGTATTTTCCCCCAGGGTTATACCCTTAATATTCTTTTCTTCTCTAATCTTCCTATTTAATACCTCCATTACTAAGATAAAAATTAGCAGGGAAAGCGGGCAACCCTGTCTTGTCCCTTTATTAATTTCGCACTTTTCCAAAATGTTTCCATTGACTATAATTTTTGCTCTCTGCTTAGTATATATTGCCTGAATTCCTTTACAAATAGCTTCACCAAATTCCATTTGTCATAGCAATGCTGTCATAAATCCCCACGACACGTTGTCGAACGCCTTCTCCGCATCAACCACCATTATTATTGATGGTTTATCAATACGCCACTCCAAGTATTCTAATATGTTAATTATATTCCTAATATTACTCTGCATATGGCGACCGAGGAGAAAGCCTGCCTGGTCTTTATGAATTATTGTTTGAAGGACTTTTTTCATTCTATCAGCTAATATATAGGCATATAATTTATAGTCATTGTCAATAATGCTTTGATGGTGTTCCTGCTTGGCAGGGGGTTGGACTGGATGGCTCTTGTGGTCTCTTCCAACTCTATGATTCTATGATTCTATGATTCTTTAGCAACGAAATGGGTCTATAGTTGGCTATTGACATATGATCCGTTCCTTGCTTTGGGATCAATGTTATGAAACTTTCCTTCCAGGATTCCAGCATATTACCTTTTTCCAAAATATTAAGGTTCAAACACACTCTCTTCCCATTTTTTATAATAACTTGCCGGAAACCCATCAGGTCCCGCCGTTTTTCCTAGCTTGGAGTTTTTTATTGCACATTGGACTTCAAACGCAGTAATTGGATTGTTTAATATTTTATTTTGTTCAATGGTAATTTTGGGGAGATTGTTTTGGTCCAGGTATTCTTTTATCTCATTTGGAATTTTGTCGCATTTTTGTGTTTGGCAGGGGAACTGCTTTACGAAATTAGGAGATGTAGGGATTTCAAAGGATAGCTGTGTTCATGTATTGTTTCTGAAAGTATGAATTTTGTAGCTTTGCATTTAAACCTGAACTGAATTAATTTCTCCTCCATCTGCCCCTGGCACTTTCCCATGATACCATCACTGAAGTGCCAACTTCAGTAAGGTGGTGGTGAACCTTGGGGTCTCAAATTTCAGCAGTGCCCTAGGTAACGTCAAAAATTGCCCCCTTCCTCTTGCCTTCCATTCTGCATCATAGTTGTGGCGCCTCCTGCAGCTCCCCCGAGGCTCCGTGCCCAGTGCGACTGAATGGGTTGTGCTCCTCTCAATCCACCTCTGGAATAGGCCATGGAGGTCTTATAGGCTTTCCCCTCCTCCTTTGAGGGTGGACCTTTCCTCCCCAAGAGAAGGAGATCCAGGTCAGCCTACAGCCCAGTGGGGTGGGAACATTTTCAGCCCAAGGCTTTCTTTGGAGCAACCCCCTAAAGAGTCACGAGCCCATGTTGGGTGGCCCCAGAGGCAAAAGTGGCCCAGGCCAAGGAATGCAAAAAATGTTGTCCCTATTTTCAAAAAGGGGGAAAGAGAGGACCCAAACAATTACCGCCCAGTCAGCCTGACATCAATACCAGGAAAGATTCTAGAGCAGATCATTAAGCAAACGGTCTGTGAGCACCTAGAAAGGAACGCTGTGATCACTAAAAGTCAGCATGGGTTTCTGAAAAATAAGTCATGTCAGACTAATCTGATCTCATTTTTAACAGAATTACAAGCCTGGTAGACGAAGGGAACGCTGTGGCTGTAGCCTATCTTGATTTCAGCAAGGCCTTTGACAAGGTGCCCCATGATATTCTTGTAAAGAAGCTGGTAAAATGTGGGCTAGACAATGCTACCATTCAGTGGATTTGTAACTGGCTGACTGACCGAACCCAAAGGGTGCTCATCAATGGCTCCTCTTCATCCTGGAGAGAAGTGACTAGTGGGGTGCCACAGGGTTCTGTCTTGGGCCCAGTCTTATTCAACATCTTTATCAATGACTTGGATGATGGGCTTGAGGGCATCCTGATCAAGTTTGCAGATGACACCAAATTGGGAGGGGTGGCTAATACCCCAGAGGACAGGATCACACTTCAAAATGACCTTAACAGATTAGAGAATTGGGCCAAAGCAAACAAGATGAATTTTAACAGGGAGAATTGTAACAGGGAGAAAGATGAATTTTAACAGGGAGAAATGTAAAGTACTACACTTGGGCAAAAAAAATGAAAGGCACAAATACAGGGTGACACCTGGCTTGAGAGCAGTACATGTGAAAAGGATCTAGGAGTCTTGGTAGACCACAAACTTGACATGAGTCAACAGTGTGATGCAGCAGCTAAAAAAGCCAATGCAATTCTGGGCTGCATCAATAGGAGTATAGCATCTAGATCAAGGGAAGTAATAGTACCACTGTATTCCGCTCGGGTCAGACCTCACCTGGAATACTGTGTCCAGTTCTGGGCACCACAGTTCAAGAAGGATACTGACAAGCTGGAACGTGTCCAGAGGAGGGCAACCAAAATGGTCAAAGACTTGGAAACGATGCCTTATGAGGAACGGCTTAGGGAGCTGGATATGTTTAGCCTGGAGAAGAGAAGTTTAAGGGGGTGATATGATAGCCATGTTCAAATATATAAAAGGATGTCATATAGAGGAGGGAGAAAGGTTGTTTTCTGCTGCTCCAGAGAAGCGGACACGGAGCAATGGATTCAAACTACAAGAAAGAAGATTTCACCTAAACATTAGAAAGAACTTCCTGACAGTAAGAGCTGTTCGACAGTGGAATTTTCTGCCAAGGAGTGTGGTGGAGTCTCCTTCTTTGGAGGTCTTTAAGCAGAGGCTTGACAGCCACCTGTCAGGAATGCTTTGATGGTGTTTCCTGCTTGGCAGGGGGTTGGACTGGATGGCCCTTGTGGTCTCTTCCAACTCTATGATTCTATGATTCGTCTAGTTTCTAAGTGTGCTCCCTCCAGGAAAGCAAAGGTCTTTATTGTAGTTTGAGGGCACATGCCAGCCAGGCAAAAAAAGAAGCACTCAAAGAGAATGTAGAGCAAGGCAGGTGAGCAGCATGGCCTGCAGACCTTCCAACATTACTCTGATGGAAAATGTGGCGTGTGTCTTTTGGTGTGGTGCTTCTCCCTGAATTAGGTGGCTCTCACAGGAGTCAGTTGATTTGTGCAAGAGCACAGCACCACTGCAAGCACTGGCTGCAACTCACCCACCTCCCCAAGCTTGGGGGGGTGCTGGAGGGGGGAAACAGGACATGGCTTCTGTAATTCCAGGATGCCCCAGGGAAATCGGGACACTTGAAGGGTATGGGCCTGGGGAGAGAGCGTGAGGTGACTGGGAAGGGGGAGGGTCCCAAGGGGCAGATAGACAAGACTAGAGGGCCATATTGCCCCCCTGGATCTGCGGTTCCCCCACTCTGCAATTGCCTCAGAGATGCCTTCCCAGGGGACACTAGAATGTCATCCCAAGTAACATTAAAATGACAGCAAGTGTTATTCTGCCAGTTTTCTGTGCTCAGGGAAGTGGCTGTGTTTAGCTTCTTTATTTATTTTTAAATGCTGGTATGCCCCTCGCTCTGCAGCCCCCATGACATGGTGCCAGACACCCCTTGCTGCTTGAGTCTGCAAAGTTACACACTAGAAGAGGGGATTTTATCCACCAAACACCAGCTTAGGAAGCTCATCCTTGCTTTAGGGCCTGGTGGATGTTGCACAGTGTAAGAACTAAAGAGAGAGTGTTTTATTCTTTGGCTGCCTCTATGCTAGATGGTTGTCCAGCTTTTGTTGGCAACTAGCGGAAAAGGGACACTGGACTGAACTCTTCCACCATTTTGGTTGTGTGATCAGAGAAAGGCTCTAGCCACGGGCTACTGCAGGGGATGGGTTCCCACAGGCCCAGGGGCCAAATGCAGCCCCCGAACTGGCCCTTGGGACTCTCCTCAGGCCACACCTTTCACCAGCTTTGCTTGCACTCTCCTTGGGAATATGTCCTTGAGATCTGATCATGAATTTGGCTTGCCTGGAGAGAGGATAGAGAGGTGTGAATACATTCCCCGCAAGAGTCCCCAGGGGGAAATGGGGCATCCCATTTTCTCACATGAGAGCACAGACTATAAATACATATAATTTTAAAAATCTCATTCTTCAAATCACTTGCTTGAGATACAAAATACTGATGTACAAGAAAGAGGCTTTACAGGGCATGGAGAATGGAAATCTTGGACAAGAAAGACGTTAGAGCCTGAGAGGCGAGAGCTGAAGCCCCTGCCCCCCCTTTCCCTGTTGTAAGATTACCCCCCCCCCCCCATTCCACACTGCAGCCTGCTCTCTTGGGCTTTGCACCTCAGCTCTGCTCAGCTGCCTTCGCAATTACTTATTGATCATTTCACAGAACGTATTCTTTGTTGGTGGGTCACTGAGGCATGTGCAAGATGAGCGTGAGAAAATCTTATTTGAGGTGGAAGGGCAATGGTAATCTGAGATATGAAGGGGGAGGGGGGAGATATTCGCATGGAGATGATAATTTGCAGTCCAGCTGAATCCAATGCCGAGCTGCTTCTTCTTTTAAGCACTTGGAAGAGAAGCATTGCAAAAACTGGGTTGCCATTTGGGGGGCAAAACGAGATGAATTGTGGAATGCCTGTGTGCATTTCTCATATGTGTTTAAAAAGAAGAACTAAATAGCAACCATGGTGATTAGAATTGTGCCGCTTGGGGAGAGGCGTTTATTAATTTTTTCAACAGCAACAAAATGGGGGGAAAGACAATGGCGTACTACTGAATGACATAACAGATGAAGTTTGCTATACGTTGAAAAGCCCAAACTATATCAGTATATTTTCAAATAACTGTCGCAGGTTGAACAGCATCAGGGAGAGGAGGCTAGCTCCTCCTTCACCCTTCATTTGTGTGCCATAGAACCAATCCTGATTCCCCATATCCACCCACCCATATGTACTGTATGTAAATAAAACCTGTTTGTGAGACATATTCCTGCATTTCACATATTCTCTGGTTAGCTTTGCAGAGCCAGCCCTGCCGTTGGGCAGAAGGAGGCAACTGCCTCAGGAGCCAGAGGCAGCAGCAAGGGGATGGAGCTGCCTGTGCCCTGCACCGCAGAAGCTGGCCTCCAGCAACCAGGCTTTGCCAATCCACTTGGCTTCTGTATGTGGAATTTGAGCGGGGTGGGGGGAGGCGCTCCATCTTGTCCTTTGCCTCAGGCAGAAACATGTCTGGCCAGTCCTGCGGTCCTGTTTATTTTAGCCTTTGGGATTTCCCCCCCCCCCAAAGAAAATTATCTGTCTTGAGGCTTTCAGCAGAAAGAGAATGGTAATAAATAGGAACAACAAGATGCACACACAAATTGGAAACTGGAACCCAGTAGCTTAGTAGACATGCTGCATCGTTGGGTGGAATTGATTCATGCAAGATTCAGCTCAATAGAGATTACATTTGACAGGCGCAGAGAGAGAGGAAAGAAGAAATATTACATGAATTTCCAGTCAAAGGGCCTAATGAGGATGGCTGCTCTCATCTTCCCCATACCTATGTACAGTACAAGGAAATATATGGGTGTTCCTGGAGAACCTCTGCTTTCCCAGATACAAACATTGCAAAAGATGAGAACCACATTTCTGGAAAAGAAATGATTCCTCCAAAGCCTGGCAAGTCAGCTCATTTGTGGTTTTAACATCCCACGCTCTCAAATAGAAAGGGGGGGGTAATGAAACTTAAGGCATTTGTTCCTTTTGTATATATACCTCAAAATATCTATAGCAGAGGCAGGAAATTTATGGCCCCAACTGCCCTCATCCTTGGCCACTCTTGGTTTAGAGCTGCTGGCAGGCAGAATCCAACAACATGGGGGGGGGCAAAAAGTTCCCCATCCTGGAGCTGCAAGAATGTCCTCAACACAAATGAAACAGTCATCCTTCAGGCAAAGAGAGGGAGCCATGGATATTAAGACTTGGGACAATATCCTATGTTCTGTGTGTTTACGGGTGGCAGAGCTCAAAGGTCCTTCAACAACAGGATTTTGGAGATAGCTGGTTGCAGCTATTGTGTTTTCCATTGCACGACAACATTCTACTAACACAATCTGTATACCCCTAAGTGACTAAGAATTGATTATGATAGCCATTCAGCGCCAAAATATATGTGTCTTCCATGTAGGTGCCATGTATTCCTTCTAAGATAGCCAACATATGGGCTGCTAGCTGGATCAGGTCCCTGCTGTTCTTCAGATCCAAAATGCCCCCCTCATGTCTGCTCCCTGCATAGTGGCTGCAGGGGAGAGCACCCATTCACTCCACTCTAAAGGTGACGGAGAATTAAAAGTGGGCATAGCAGCAGTTGGGGATCTCCATATGTATGTGGCTATTTCCCAGTGAGGTGAAGGGTTATTGGGTTCCTAACGGACCTCAGAAGAGCCCTGGTGGATCCAAACCAAGACCTTTATAGTCCAGCATCCTCTTTCCCACAGTTTCCAGCCTGGTCCCTCTGGAAGCCTCCAGGCAGGTGTGGGGCGGGCCCTCCCTCCAAGGAACTGCTATTCAGAGGAATGCTTCCTCTCATCCTGAAGGCATATAGCAAGGGGGGCCCAAGGGGATGCCCTCCATATGTTATTGTGCTGCAACTCCCAGGAGTTCTGGCCAGCATGGTCAATAGTCAGGGGAAAAGGGCGTCATAGTCCATCAACATCTGTGGAGCATCCTCTTGGCTACCTCTGGCATATAGCCACCACAAGCGCTAACTTTCTCCTCCATGAACTGGTCTCATCCTTTCTTAAAGCCATCATGAATTGCTGACCAATGTCAGTTCTTGTGCCAATGAAGTCCAAATAAAGGAGGTGATTTGAGGGTTTGTGCCACTGCAGTTGTGTGTGTGTGTGTGTGTGTGTGTGTGTGTGTGTGTAGGTGAGAGAGAAATGTGAGGCAGGAAAGGGAGTTGTTCAGCCGTTGTCGATATTGTGAGGAATAGAAATTGTGTTATGGCAAAGCTGACGAAAGAAGGCTGGCCAAAGATTCATGCATTTATGCAGAACTGGGAAGCCATTATTAATGTTAAGAAAACCAAATCAATTTTTAAAATTAATAATACTAAAAAGGGACTTGGTCACATTGCAGCCCCTACCACAGGCAAAAGTGCTCGCTCTTAATGTCAAATGTGTTTGCCAAGTTGGCAATGAAAGTCAGAGCTGGAAGTTGGGAAGAGAAACCAGAGTATAGAGATTTGGGGAAAATGCTGGAAGGAATAGTTTTGCAATTATTGTGAGACTTAATTCAAAAGCAGATACATTAAAACTCAAGGGCAGGACTACTGTCATCCTTTAGAGGGGACCTGAATGTCCCATTTGCTCACAGTCCCTTTGACTTGTCTCCATACCAAGCTATACAGCCTTTTCTCTTTCACTACCTAAGCACTCCTTTGCCCTTGAGTATTTCTGCTGCCCTCTTCCATTCACCCACCCAACAGGCCCTTTTATAGAGATGTAACATGAGTTTAGTGCAGTTATTCGAGCAAAGGTCATCAATACTGAAGAAGTGTTTTGAGTGTCGTTTTCTATTTCCCTCCTGAGGTGCTCCATCATCCAAGAAGGGGGTTGTCACTAGTCGTGGGCCAGCACCCTCTGGCCCTCTCCATAATTGGCCCAGTTTTTCCAAGCTTTCCCAGAGAAAGCAGATAGGAAGCCGCTTTGTGCTGCGTCAGACCATTGGTCCATTCAGCTCCTTATTCCCTTATCTCAGGGGCAGCAGCTCTCCAGAATATCAGGCAAGGAGTCTCTCCCAGCCCTGCCTGAAGACGCAGTTGCGGATTGAACCTGGGAACTTCTGCACGCAAAGCAGATGCTCTGTCACTGAGCTACTGTAAGATTCTAGTCCTCATGTCTCTGGATAAAGGGCTGAATTAAATAGGTCCTAAGTTCAATCGCTGGCATCCAAACCACAGAGCCTAGGGCTTGCCGATCAGAAGGTCAGCGGTTCGAATCCCCACGACGGGGTGAGCTCCCATTGCTTGGTCTCTGCTCCTGCCAACCTAGCAGTTCGAAAGCATGTCAAAGTGCAAGTAGATAAATAGGTACCACTGCAGCGGGAAGGTAAACGGCATTTCCGTGCGCTGCTCTGGTTCGCCAGAAGTGGCTTTGTCATGCTGGCCAAATGACCTGGAAGCTGTACGCCGGCTCTCGGCCAATAAAGCGAGATGAGCGCCACAACCCCAGAGTCGGACACGACTGGACCTAATGGTCAGGGGTCCCTTTACCTTTACCTTTAAGGTGCTAGTGGAAGGATTTTTTAAAAATTTTGTTTCAACCCCCTGACTAGTCTTAGCCTTCATACCGGTAGTTCCACTCTCTGGGAATGTCAGGATCTGCTGAAATAACTGCTCTCAAAAACAAGCATTAGTATTTTTAGAGGAGGAAATGTGCACATCCCCAAAACCTTGTGCCTTTGCCAGGTGTGCCTCCTACCTAGGCTCACTTTCTACTTTATCACAAAGAGTCACTCAGGATGCAGAATGCGCAAGTTTACCAGAAGCAAATGTTTTGCAAAGAACTAATCTCATCTGTCCCTAAACCTCCCCTTTTGGAGGCAGGGGGCCTCTGAATAATAAAAAAGGATAAAGACCCCTGGGCGGTTAAGTCCAGTCAACGGTGACTATGGAGTGCGGCGCACATCTTGCTTCAGGCTGAAGGAGCCGGCATTTGTCCACAGACAGCTTTCCAGGTCATGTGGCCAGCAAGACTAAACCGCTTCTGGTGCTACGGGACACTGTGACGGAAGCCAGAGTGTTTACCTTCCTGCCGCAAGGGTACCTATTTATCTGCTTGCACTGGCATGCTTTCGAACTGCTAGGTTGGCAGGAGCTGGGACAAAGTAATGGGAGCTCACCCCATCACGCAAACTCGAACTGCTGACCTTCTGATTGGCAAGCCCAAGAGGCTCAGTGGTTTAGACCACAGCGCCACCCGCAGCCAGTTGCTGGGGATCACAAGTGGGGAGAATACTGTTTTGCCAGGTCCCCACGGCATCGGCCTCCCCACTGCGAGGTCGGAGGGGTGGACTAGAGGAGCCTCTTGCAGAGTCAGAGAGTGGGAGAGTTGGAGGGGTCCGCAGGGTCATCCAGGTACCAGGCATCTTCAACCATTTCAGACCCAGGACCCACTTTTAACTCAAACATGAATTTGGGGACCCATTTCTTTACCTTTTGCCATCTATTTGCATGGTGATAGTGCTCCTGTGACCCCACCTTGGTGCAGGCCATGGCCCACTTGTGGGTCCTGGCCCACCAGTGGAAGATCAGTGATCTAGCCCAACCCACTGCAATGCAGGAATTCACAGAATTACTTTTGTTTAAATTGATTTTTATTGAGATTTGCTCAGACAAATGAGAAAGACATAACAACAAACACAACATACATGACAAATACTGGCTTTGAGCTTAGGCCTCTTCCACACTTCCTCTCGCCCCCTGCCTAGAGACACAGCTCTGCCAGGTTTCCTGCTTGCCCCACACTTCCTAGGCATGTGGCTGAGCAGTTTTTCATTTGTCCCACTGCTTTCCCCAGGAAAACCTGCTATTCACTGCTGAATGAGAACAAACGTCAGTCCACAGAAAAACGTATTGCCATTTGTTCTGATTCAGCAGTGAGCAGGGGGCTTGCATGGGGGAAATGGAACAAGCAGAGTTGTGGGGGGTGAGCTCTTCATCCCAGCCCCGGGGCTTTTTTTCAGCCAGAAGTTAGTTCTGGCGTCTCTCAGGTGGGCACCATTGCCATCCTAAGAGAATGAGGGAGGTGTTCACAGTGAGTTTTCTCTAGAAGAATAGCACTGCCCAGTACTACTTGTTAAGCCACAGAAAAAAATGGAAGCAACCGACCAGAGGACCCATAAAAGGGGTAAGATGTAGAACCAGCCGTCTAGAAGAGCAGAGGACGTCATTCATGAATGTGTAAGCTAAAGGCCAAAAGTGTTCAAGTATAATACTCGTCCATAATGGATGGTGGAGATCTCGGGAGAAGAACTGCTTTCTTTTGTTGCAAAACAAATCCAACAAGTGGAAATCAAGAACCTGTGATGGATGTTTTGGATTTGAGCCCTCCAAGTTGTCTGTTACATTCTTCTGCTACCAACTGCCACTCCTTATTCCAGCATCCCTTTAGAGTGACATGGGAGTTAGATCTACCGCCTGGTGGATAAGTAAGTCTTTCTACAATGCAGTTTGCATTGCAGCCTCAACACAGGAGAGCTGGGGTCCCTCCTCGCTTCTTTGCCTCGCCAGCCCAGCCTTCTCCAAGCCACTCCATCTCAAGCCATCTCAAACTTTCAAGTCTCTGCCCTCGCAACTGCGTCAATGGTGAGAAACTTAAGAGATGCTCATGCAGGCAGCTGGTGAACATCAGGAATGTAATTTATGATTGCCTTTTATTAGCTGACTCTGAAATGCTGCTTGGGGATTTCTCCCCCCCCCCCCTTCCTTTCAGATAGAAAACATCCTGCCCAAACTGTGGTCCATCAGCTTAGTTAGGCTTCTCTCCTCACAGAGGACTCTTCCCAGCTTAAGGCAGGTTGTGCCCTTGCTTCTAGAAAGCTGAACCCAGAAGTAATGAGCAGCCAAGCTTTCCTAGCCTAGCAGCAAAGGGGTCTTATGAAATATAACAACAAAGAGAGACAAATAAATAAACATAAAAAATGAGTTCTGCTAATGTTCAGCTCCACTGACCAAGTGGGAGCACAGCAGCGGTCAGGCAGCAGATCCAACCATTGAAATTGAGAGTTTGGCCCCATCCTCACAATACATTTCATAGAATCATAGAATTGTAGAGTTGGAAGGGATCCCAGGGATCATCTAGTCCAACCCCTGCAATGCAGGAATCTCAGCTAAAGCATCCATGACTGATGGCCATTCTTCCTCTGTGTAAAAACCTTCAAGGAAGGCGAGTCCACAATCTCCTGCAGGAGTCTGTTCCACTTTCAAACAGCTCTTGCAGTACTGTGATGCCGAAATCCAGCATCGCCTGAGCTCTGCGAGTGCGGCTTTCTCTCGACTGAAGTGCAGAGTGTTTGAGGACCGGGACATTTGCAGGGAAACCAAAATGCTTGTTTACAAAGCTATTGTACTACCAACCTTACTGTACGCTTGTGAAACATGGACCACTTATAAACGCCATCTCCAGTTCCTCGAAAGATTCCATCAATGGTATCTCCGAAAAACCTTACATATCACTTGGGAAGACAGGTGAACTAATGCCAGTGTACTGGAAGCAGGGGCAGAGCTACCTGCCCTGGCACCTGGAGTGGTAAGGCCTAGCTGCCCACACGGCTCACATCCTTAGCCTTTTCACACATTTGGTTCCCCAACCCTTGTACATCATTATGTGCTGCTGCTTCATTTTTTTCCCTTGCACCCACCCCCACTAGCAAAAAATAAAAGGGGAGGAATGTTTCATGTTTATTTTGGGGGTGTTTATGCTGATTCCCCCAAACAGCTTTCCTGTTCCCTTCTTATTAAAAAATGAACCTTAAAAAAATTAAAATGAACCTTTAAAAAAATAAAAAGAGGCTACCTCTGCTTGCTTGCCTCCCTCCCCTTCCCTTTGATAAAAAGGGAGAGATTGGTGGGATGGGGCTGGGGGGGGGATAGGCCTACCTTCTGTGTCACAATAGGTGTAAATGGAGCAGGGAAGCCTTATGTCCTTTTCGGTTGTGGCTGCTCTTGTTGAGGTACCTCCATTGCAGTGCTACCTATTTATCTACTTGCACTGCGTGCTTTCGAACTGCTAGGTTGGCAGGAGCTGGGACCGAACAACGGGAGCTCACCCCATCATGGGGATTCGAACTGCTGACCTTTTGAATCGCAAGCCCAAGCGGCACAGTAGTTTAACCAACAGCACCACCCACACCCCAGAAGAGAAGACATTACTTAATTTTTTTAAAAAAATAACCTTACACACACACACACACACTATTTCTTTATTTCTTTATTTAAAGTGTCCCCAGATTCATTTTTAAAAATCTGGTAACCTTCATGCAGAAGATGGAGCAAGCTTGTTTTCTCTTGCTCTGGAGGGCTTTTAAGCAGAGGTTGCCTGGCCACCTGTCATGGCTGCTTTACTTGAGATTCCTGCATTGCAGGGGGTTGGGCTAAATGACCCTTGGGGGTCCCTTCCAACTCTTCAATTCTCCAATTCTACAAATGGTAAAAATGCCACTTGCTTGCCTGGATGGAGAGAGGTTTGCGCAGAAACATCTTGAATGAAGCTTAAGAGTCAGATCTGCTGCTCCCTTGTCCTCTGTCCCTGCTCCCAAGGGGTATCTGGCCTTTCAGAGGTTGCCCATGAGGGAATGTGGCCCTTCCTTTATGCCGTTTTAATGCACCCTGCTTTGCATTGCATCTTAACTTGCTGTTTGCTGCTTTAGAAGCTTTTTCATTTAAAAGTGATATAATTATTTGACATTATTTCACCATTATTCCAACCAAGTTCAGGAAGAAGAATTTTAACCTAGCCTTGTTTCTGACCTGCTAGCTTTCTGTGGGCAGGGCCTTTTCCTGTTATGGTCATGTAGCCTGTTTGGGACAGCCCAGATGTCATCCTTGACTGTCAGTTAACAAGCATGCCAACCCAAGTCAGAGAGAAGAGTTCTAGCCTAGGCTTCTTCCTGACCTGCTAGCTTTCTAAGGCTGGGTTGTTGGTGTGTGTGTGTGTGTGTGTGTGTGTGTGTTTTGGTCATGTGGGAACATTGAACACTGCCCACATTCCGTGCTCCTTATGAAATATCCACCACTGTTTGTTTAGCTCTTGCAAATGCAGTCCTTTATAAATAGTGCTCCTGTTTATCCAAACATCTCATTATCCAAATGGTGTTGTGTGTTGTTGTTGTTTTTAGATGTTGCTTCTGAGCATCTCCAGATAAATGAAGCATACTGTAATAAAAGAAAATGGGGATAATGGCACGTCCCTCCCTTCCGAATACTTTATGAGGATAAATATATTCAAATATATTAATGACGCTGAACTTATCAGGGAAGCGCAACACAGACAATAAAGCATCTGGAAGGGATGGTGACAAGTCAGAAGAAGCAGGAAGAAAGGTGTATGTTGAGCTTTGGGAAATGAAGATTGAGAAGGGAGAAGAGGAAGGTCATGGCTTTCGCACATCGAAGGGAAAGATGGAACAAAGATGGTTTGCTATTGTCAGGGGGAGGGAGAGACAAAAGTCATTAGATTTATAAAATCAGGGTCAGAAAGGATCAAAAGTGTGGGAATGTTTTGGAACGTGGATGGAGATTTATAATTTAATATATCTCATCCTAACTTGTGCTAACAAGTTCAACTAGCAGAGTAACATTCCCTTTTAAAATACACACAGCGGAAGTTGCTTTGATTCGCTAGAATCAACTTAATCTAGTTTCCTGGTTTGTCACTATATTTCCCCTTTGTCCCTCTTCAAATAAGACACAACACACGTCTTCTATAAAAAGATATAAAATGTTTACTCACATGTATCCAGCTCAAGACAAATCCCAAAGAAGGCAGGCTTATTCTTAGTAAAGATATTTACAATTGGAATCTCCCCATGTGGGAGAGAAGTCCAGGCCCCAGTTGGCTGGAAGCCAACTGAGCATCCTCCTCACAGTTCGTGTGAGAGAGTGGAATGGAAGTAAAGAGGCAGAATGGCTGCTGGGCAGTTGGTTTTGCTAATACCTTCCCAGGTGAAGCCACTCCCACTTCTAGCTTGCAAAGGAAGATATCTCAATCTATGTGACCAGGAAGTTGTGGCTGGAGGACTGAGATACCTTCTAGCATTGTTGTACTTGACTGCTCTAGTGTTTACATCCCACAAACCCCTTCTCAGGCAAATACAACATACAAAACATAAACAACTTTATTCAACCACCCAGAGTCCCAGCTTGACACGTAGATTCTGGAAACTCTCTTTTGGCAAGGGTTTTGTCAAGATGTCGGCAGTCATCTCTTTGGTGCAGCAATAAGACAGTTCCACAAGTCCATCTTGCACCATCTGGCGTATATAGTGGTACCTGACACCAATGTGTTTGGTTCTGGCTAGGAACTTTTCACTCTGCGTCAGCTTCAGGCAACTTTGATTGTCCTCTAGCAGGCTGACAGGTTCCCTTCTCACCAGTCCAAAGTCTTTGATGAGTTCATCAAGCCAGGCAATTTCTCTGCATGCTTCCGTTGCAGCAACATATTCGGACTCTGTTGAAGACAAAGCTACACAACTCTGTTTATAGCTGCCCCACACAACAGGTCCATCCCCAAACATAAAAACATGACCGCTTGTGGATTTATAGTCAGCATTATCCCCGGCCCAATCTGCATCAGTGTACCCAACCAACTTAGGGTCTCTGACAGCTGGCAACTTTAATTTACAATTTATTGTACCTTTTAGGTACCTAACCACCCTTTTCAGCCCTGCAAAATCATGCTCAGTGGGAGAATTCACTTTTCTGCTCAGAATCCCCACAGCATTAGCTAAGTCAGGTCTACATGTGGTAACTAAATACAAAAGTTTACCAATTACCGACCTATATTGACTGTTATCTGGCAACAGCTTCGAATCCTGCTGATTCTTCAAGAAGTCTGTAGCCATGGGCGTTGCAACCGGGTGTGCGTCTTGCATCTGCAAATACTCAATCAGTTCATGAATATTTTGCTTCTGGCTGAGAAGAAATGAGCCGTCTTCTTCTCTTTCCACTTGAATTCCTAGGTAGTACTTGACATCTCCAAGTTCTTTTACTTGTACCTCCTTGCTGAGGTGTTTTACTATTTGCGTATAGTCTCTATTATTTGCAGTAGCGATAATCAAGTCATCGACAAAAGCCAATATGTATGAATATTGTCCATTACTTGACTTGCTGTACAAGCACTTGTCTGCGCTTCCTTGCTTGTACCCAAGTTGCACAAGCATACTGTGCAATTTCTGATTCCAGGCTCTAGCCGCTTGTTTAAGCCCATAGATTCCTTTCTGGAGTCGACATACTAGATGCGCCTCATTTGGTTTTGTGAAACCTTTAGGTTGTTTCATATATATTTCTTCTGAAATTATCCCATGTAAAAACGCAGTGCATATGTCAACGTGTTTCACGTCCAATCGTTTAGAGGCTGCAATGCTCAAAAGCATTCGGACGGTACTATATCTTACGGTTGGTGCGAAAACTTCGTCATAATCTTCACCAAAACGTTGTGAAAAACCTTGTGCTACTAGCCTTGCTTTGTAGCGTTCCACTTCCCCTTCTGACCCCTTCTTAACCTTGAACACCCACTTGCACCCAATGGCCTTCTTACCAGGAGGGAGCTCTGTCAGGGTCCACGTCTGGTTCTGATGCAGTGCATCCATCTCCTCCTGAGCGGCCTTCTTCCAGAGACTGGCTTGCGCAGATGGCATCTTCTGAATCTCTTCCCATGTGGAAGGTTCCTGTAGAGACACCGACCCTGCAAGGTAGGACAGTCTTGCTGGTGGGACACCTCTGTTGGTTCTGGATGAGCGTCTGACCTCTGGTCCTGGTTCTTGAACCGCATCAGCTTCCTCACCATCCTCCAACGCTTCCATGTCCCCATCTGAGTCCTCCTCTTCGTCTCTGGAGCCGCCAGGGGTCTGGTCATCTGCGTCTTCTGGTGCGTCGCCTATAGGGGGTGCTATAACACTAGAAGGCAGATTAGTACCATGTGGGGTTTCAGAAGGAAAGTTTATGAGTTCTTGAGTCCATTCTGACTCCTTGGAGCAGCCAATAACAGTGTTCTTTGTGTCTGCTTTTGCATGTTCATCAAAATAAATTGCATGGTATGCACTCACTTTGCCTGTCTGTAAGTCCATTACTTTGTATCCTTTGCCTCCAGCAGCATATCCCACAAAGATACCTGCTTGTGCTCTGGAGTCAAGCTTGTGCCTCTGTTCCTTGGGCACGTGGTAGTAACACACACTGCCAAATACACGTATGTGCGACAGACTAGGCACCTTTCCATGCCAAAGTTCAAATGGTGTGCGCTGTGTTGCCTTTGTTGGCAACCTGTTCTGGAGATAGACAGCTGTGTAAGCAGCATCTCCCCACATCTTCCTAGGCAGGGATGCTTCCTTCAGCATACACCTTGTCATTTCCATAATGGATCTGAACTTCCTTTCAGCTATGGAGTTCTGTTGTGGCGTGTAAGGAACTGAGGTTACATGTGTAATTCCTTCCTTTGCCATAAGGGCCTTCATCTCATGTGAGCAGTATTCTCCTCCATTGTCAGACATTAAGACACCTGGAGCTCTTTGGAACTTGTTCCTAACCATGGCAATGTAATTCTTGAACATCTCTACTGTCTCACTTTTATCTTTGATGAAATATGCCACACAATATCTCGAAAAATCATCAAGAAAAATCAAAATATACTTGTTGTGTCCAAGTGATGGAACACTGAGTGGCCCACACAAATCTGAATGCACAATATCCAGAACTTTAGTACTCCTTTGTTCTGTGCAACGTGTAAAAGAAGGTTTTACTGCCTTTTCAGTAACACAAGTTATGCATTTTGTTGGAGCTTGGTTGCTGCTCCCTTTTACCTGCAAACCTGTGACAAGATCACTTCCCTGTAGACTCTTAATGATGGTGGTGTCTCTGTGTGCAAGTCTTCTGTGCCACAGCGTCAAATCTGCGTCATCCTTCTGGCTGGAGCGTGCCACTTTTGCAGACTGGTTCTCTGAAAGATTAACCTCATAAACACCATTTATTAATTTTGCTTCAATGTACACTTCACCATCTTTAGTTACACTGCACTGTCCATTCTCAAATGTGATCTTGAAACCTTTCTTGTCCAAAGTAGAGACACTGAGTAAATTGCAGCTCAGTTCTGGTACATACACAACATTGGACATTCTGGTCCTAAAAGATTCATTGTTTACATTGAACTCCAAATGTATTGAACCTTCACCTTTGGACTTTAAAATATTTCCATCTGCAACCTCAATTTCAGTCTCTTTATCACTTAATTCATTAAAACAGTCTTTTTCAAAGCTGTAGTGGCTTGACGCTCCACTGTCTAAAAGCCACTTATTGCGCGTGTTTTCTTGGCTCTGGACAGCTAAACTCCTATCTTGCAACAGCATGTTGCGCTCAAATTTCCCTTTTCTTTCTCCTTTACGCTGAAAGGCTTGGGAATCTTTCTCTTTAGCTTTAGGCACTCTACAATTTCTGGCTATATGGCCGATTTTATTACAATTGTGACATGTGACCTTCTTGTGTCCATCTCTGGACTGTGCAGGCTGTTTAAGAACATAATTGCTGCCTTTATTTCTAGTGCTCCTTTCTGGGGAATCAGATCTCTTTCTGCATTCCTCTCTTAATTCACTAGTCAGTTCCTTAAAAGTTAGATTCTCTTTATGATCCATCAAACTGACAAATGCATCAAAATGTGGCCCTAATGAGGCTAACAGAAATGATACCTTTGTTACTTCATCAAAAGATTGTGGAGTAAGTTCAAGCTTTTGAATAATTTCTGTGAATTTATCAATATGCTCTGTGAATTCTTCTTTTGAATTCATTCTCAGTCTAGTTAATTTGCCCATCAATGTTCTGTAGGAGTTCTTTGTAGATTCTCCATACATGCGCTCAATATCTTTTAGGATCTGAGATGCATCATCTTTGCTATTTATTAACGATAGATGCTTATTGCGAAGTCCACTCAAAATTATGTGCTTGGCCTCGCTGTTCTGCCTTTTCCAGACTTTAATCTTGGCTAAGGCTTCATCACTTGTACCTTGGGGCTTTGCTTTCTCTATCGCATCCAAAACATCCCTTGCTTCTAAATATGCTATTAAGCGCGTTTTCCAGTGCACAAAATTGTCCTCATCTAGCAGCATTAAGCCTGGCTTTGCTTCACTATAAAAACTGGCACAAGCCATCTTAAAATCCAAAATTTGGAAAAATTTCAAAATTCAAAAGATTTGTCAAAATTCAAAATCAAAATCTCAAAATTCTCAAAATCAAAAAGCAAAAGCCTCAAAATAAATCTTCACTGCCTTTGGGTCTTTTGTGAGCTCTGAGGGAGGGGAGGGGTAGCTTAATCCCCCTTTCTCTAGACAATAGGACAAAAGACCATGCGGTCTGACCAGGAAATGCTCTCAGAAAAATCCTACTCAGCTCAAAAATGCAATCCAACGCAATCCTTCAAAAATACACAAAATACGTAGCGCTGGGCCCATAACCCTTTGTGGGAATGTTTTGGGACGTGGATGGAGATTTATAATTTAATATATCTCATCCTAACTTGTGCTAACAAGTTCAACTAGCAGAGTAACATTCCCTTTTAAAATACACACAGCGGAAGTTGCTTTGATTCGCTAGAATCAACTTAATCTAGTTTCCTGGTTTGTCACTATATTTCCCCTTTGTCCCTCTTCAAATAAGACACAACACACGTCTTCTATAAAAAGATATAAAATGTTTACTCACATGTATCCAGCTCAAGACAAATCCCAAAGAAGGCAGGCTTATTCTTAGTAAAGATATTTACAATTGGAATCTCCCCATGTGGGAGAGAAGTCCAGGCCCCAGTTGGCTGGAAGCCAACTGAGCATCCTCCTCACAGTTCGTGTGAGAGAGTGGAATGGAAGTAAAGAGGCAGAATGGCTGCTGGGCAGTTGGTTTTGCTAATACCTTCCCAGGTGAAGCCACTCCCACTTCTAGCTTGCAAAGGAAGATATCTCAATCCATGTGACCAGGAAGTTGTGGCTGGAGGACTGAGATACCTTCTAGCATTGTTGTACTTGACTGCTCTAGTGTTTACATCCCACAAAAAGGCCACTTAATTCAATCCCCTGATGTGAGTCAGGGTCATCTAACAAACAGGGTAGCTGCAGAAATTGTGTCTAAAGAGAAACTTGGCGTAATTATTGGGAGAGTTTGTCCTTTGCACACATAGGAAACTACAGGGCATTGAGTCAGACCATTGTTCTGTCTAGCCCAAGGGAGGGGGAATTGGCTCTGGCACCCAATCCCAACGGGCCATTTGGGCAACTGCACCATCTCTCAGTCACCTGACATCACAATGACATCAGGTGATATGTTTTCCTTTGCCCAGGCAGTTTCAAATCAAACCATGTGGGCTAAGACACAGGGGATTCTCTACAACTAAGTTCTCCTCAAAGTTGTTGGCATCCATCTGTCTTGAGAGACAATGGAGTGCACCTCTGGGGGCAGCGCCAAAGTGACCTCCCTGGAGCGCAAGTGTGGGCAGTGTGGATTGAGATCCTGGGCTGCCCAGACGAAAAGAGACCCCTCTCAGACTCACTGAGGGGGTCCAAAAGAGAGCAGATCAATATGCTTAGCACCAGCTTGGCTGCAGGTGTTGCCGGAAGGAGGTATACAAGGTGCCATCCAACCACCTTAGGGACTCCAGTCTGGATTTGTGTAGGGTTTACTTCTTAGCCTTTTCTTTCCCCAAAGATGTCCTGCAAGGCAGTGGAGGTTTAGGATCGGAGTTTACCTTCTCCTAAATGAGCTGCCTTCCCAGGTTGACATTGCCCCTTCTGCCCCACACTTCCCTAGTAGATACAGAAACCGCCTTCTTGACTGTTGGATCCTCTCTTGGTCTTGTAACTTGGAGCCGTTGGTTCGAGTCCTTTACACTCCAGAGCAGGAGAAAAGGGCTTTTTCCCTCTTCCATGTGGCAGCCTTTAGATATTTGAAGGTGGCTATCATATCTTTTCCCAGCCTCCTCTTTTCCAGGCTAAACAGGTCCAGCTCCCTCAACCATTCCTCATAAGGCTGTGTGATTTTTGTGAGAATCTGTCATTCCTCATATGAATCATCTGAAAACACAAGCCTTGCAATATCAAGAGGCAGAGGCTGGAGTCTGCCGGTAGTGGCTTCTCTGCTTCCTTTGTCTAATATCCATTTGATACTCAGCTCTTTACCACAAGGATGTACATGGAATTGTCAGCTCCCAATTCGTCCAAATAAGGCAGGATGTTCATGGATATAATGAGGTGTAGCCTCTCCAGTCTCAGCCTAATTAGACCCCTTAGACTGTGTTTTCTTTTGCCAGTGATGCTTCTGCTTCTCTCTCCTTCTTCCTCAATGCTTTCTCAGCAAGATCACAAGTTCAGTGCATGGGATTCCAAAGAATAGAGAACAATAGCAGAGGCAGTGCCGCTAAGCATGTTAACATTTTACATCTGCTGTGGCTAGGGCGGGGCAGATATGTCCAGATCGCCTTCTTGTTTTTACAGTTTTACGTTCAGGCCTCTCCATTTCAACATCAGTTTGCCAATTTTTATTTTTATTTTTTTAGTTCTCATGGAAATCCTTCCTTTTATTGTGGATTTCTCCATATATATTTTTGCATGCAATTTCCCTTGCCACACTTTGGAACTCCCTGCCTATTGACATCAGGCAGGCTCCTTCGCTGTACAGTGGTACCTCGGGTTAAGTACTTAATTCATTCCGGAGGTCCGTTCTTAACCTGAAACTGTTCTTAACCTGAAGCACCACTTTAGCTAATGGGACCTCCTGCTGCCGCTGCGCCGCCAGAGCACGATTTCTATTCTTAGCGGAGTTCTAAACCTGAAGCGTACTTAACCTGAAGCGTACTTAACCCGAGGTACCACTGTACTCTTTCTGAAGCCTCCTAAAATCATTTTTTCTTAGATAAGCCCACCCAGACATGTAGAATGTGGATGTGTGTGATGATCTGCTGTCAGTTTATTGCTGATTTTCTTTAATTTTTTTGAATGTTCAAAACAGTTGTTTTTATTGATAATTTTATTGTTTTATTCTTTGTGTAAACTGCTTTGAGGGTTTTAAAAATCTCAAGTGATGTATAAATTATATGAAATAAATTTGCAAAGCAATTTCCCCTGACGTAATGCATTTGTGCAGGATACTTGCACTCATATGTGCTTGTATAGGCACACTTCACCCTTGTATACAATGGAACACACAACTTGGCTGGGAAACTGCAATGAAAATTTGGAGAAGTGCAAATTTTGAACAATGGCCAAGTTTCCGTTCTAAGGTTGTTTCAGAAAGTGAGAATTAGGTAACTTTGCCTTTAAATGCAAACTGAATGGACTTCCTTCCCCATTCCCTAGCCATGGCAAAACAAGGCCTTAAAGATGCTAGAGCAGGCATAGGCAACCTTGGCTCTCCAGATGTTTTGGGACTACAATTCCCATCATCCCTGACCACTGGCCCTGTTAGCTAGGGATGATGGGAGTTGTAGTTCCAAAACATCTGGAGAGCCAAGGTTGCCTATGCCTGTGCTAGAGTCCTACCTGCTGTAGAGATTGTAGTCACAATTACAGGCACATTTATTAATTGTCTGGGATGATCTTTTTCTTTGTCTTGACTAATTCCAAGAAGGTGTCTGTTTGTTCTTTTCCCTTTTCAAAAGCAAAAGAAATTTAATTAGGTTTGTGCAAAGTAATACCCTCTTATCTGGAAAATAAATGTCCCCAGTGAATATCACAAGAACAGAAGGTGTTAAACGGAAACAGATTTTCCTCTTGCTCCTTTGGGATGAGAAGTAGGTGAGAGGTTGCTGCTTGCTGCACCCCAGATGTTGCTGGAGAGGATTAAACCAAGTGAGATGTTGATTCAGCTGCTTGCAGAAAGCCGGTGATGCCTTTGGAGGGTTTTCTGGCTCTCCCAGGTGCATCTCATGGGCGATCAGTTGGTTCCCCCCAAGTCAGAAGCGTGTTGGCTTGGTTTAACTATGGGAGAGGCCTCCTTAGAAAGGCATGAGACCTGTAGCATAGGAGGAATAAGCTTCTCACAGATGGCTCCCAATTTAAACCTTGGTTGGAGTGGGAAATACAAGTGTCAGCCAACCGGTATATGAGTGAGTTATAATCCTAATTTGTTCAGTATATAACTTTCATGCAGGGACCGAGAACCTGTGGCCTTCCAGGAATTGTGGGACTCCCATCATCCCCAGTCAGCATACCCAGTGGCCAATAATCCATCATCAGATGAAGGCTAATGCCATGGGACGTTGTGGTCAGTCTCCTTCCAGGAGGTGCATTTCTTGTATCACCAAGTGGGGGGAAGGGTGTGAGATATAAAAACGCCTGGGGTCCTGAGACACTCAAAATAAAATCTGAGAAAAATTGGTGAAGCAACAAAACGTTTTATTGATTACATATATGTTTCTTGCCACAGCGGGGCAAGAAAGGGACGCGGGTGGCGTTGTTGTTGTTCAGTCGTTCAGTCGTGTCCGACTCTTCGTGACCCCATGGACCAGAGCACGCCAGGCACGCCTATCCTTCACTGCCTCTCGCAGTTTGGCCAAACTCATGTTAGTAGCTTCGAGAACACTGTCCAACCATCTCATCCTCTGTCGTCCCCTTCTCCTTGTGCCCTCAACCTTTCCCAACATCAGGGTCTTTTCTAGGGAGTCTTCTCTTCTCATGAGGTGGCCAAAGTACTGGAGCCTCAACGCGGGTGGCACTGTGGCTTAAACCACTGAGCCTAGGGCTTGCCGATAGAAGGTCAGCGGTTCGAATCCCCGCAACGGGGTGAGCTCCTGTTGCTCAGTCCCTGCTCCTGCCCACCTACCAGTTCGAAAGCACGTCAAAGTGCAAGTAGATAAATAGGTACCACTGCGGCGCGAAGGTAAATGGCATTTCCGTGCGCTGCTCTGGTTCGCCAGAAGCGGCTTAGTCATGCTGGCCACATGACCCGGAAGCTGTACGCCGGCTCCCTCAGCCAATAACGCGAGATGAGCGCCGCAACCCCAGAGTCGGTCACGACTGGACCTAATGGTCAGGGGTCCCTTTCACACATTTACTCAAGTGATAAAGCCACTTCCTGCCACTCCCTTAGGCATACCTGAGTCCTACCCTGCTGAAGCCTGCTGAAGTGAAGTGATAAAACCACATCTCGACACCCCCCCCAGGTGTACACAAGTTCTCCCCTGCCAAAGCATGCTGAGGTGTCTAACAGCAAGCTGCCCTGTTTTCAGGTGTTCTAACCCCAAGCCAGTAAAGAGAAGCCTCCAAGCAAGCCTGCGGTTCCTAAGCTGTTGCAACCTAGGCGTTGCAACTGTTTGAGGTCTTCTGACCTTTTATGAAAAAGCGACATTTTTACTCCTTAAAGGAGGAGATACTTCTGTTGTAAACGTCTTAAAAACTTTTCAATAATCCATAAGAAGAAGAAAAGAATCACATGGTGAAAGCTTGTTAGAGTTGTGGAGTTGGGAGGGACCCCAAGAGTCATCTAGTCCAACCCCCTTCAATGCAGGAAGAGTTGTATTGTGTCATAGTGTTGGAAATGTGGTGAATGTTGACATTTAATGGCAATTCTAAGTATGATTTGATGTTTACATCCCTAGCGCAGTAAACACATTTTAACCTGTAGGAGGTTAATATTTGGGCAGTTACATGATTTTGGAGGTCCTCAGTGATCTCACTGAGCCAGAAAGAAGTGGAATGTGTGAATGATTCAAGAGCAAATGCTGCTCACTTGGGAGTTTGGAAACGGCTTGAGATTTTACCAGCTGTCTTGGAAAACATTCATCCTTGGCTTGGTAACGTAGTCTGCAGCAGCATGGCCTGGTCGCAGAACATCCGTTAAATTTCAATCAAAAGCACATGGTTGGTTTGTATTAATAATTTCTGTTTCTGTGCCTGTGAAACAACTGGTTTTGCAGTTCACGTAGCTCCTTAAGAGTAAGGGCTAACATGGAAGATCTTCATTGCATGTGTCTTCCACAGAAGGTGGATTGGGATATCCTGCTAGATCTGCTGAGCAACCAGCAGTAGATCAGCAAAGGTTTCAGGCTTCCAGTGGTTTAGCCTCAGCAGCAGCAGCAACAACATTATTAGGATGCTGAAATGGAGAAAACTACCCAAGCACAGACTACAAGCTCAGCTCAGTTTTGGTACTGAAAACAAATTCCTAGGCTCAGAGGCACCCTAGGAACATAGGAAGCTGCTTTATACTGAATCAGACCTTTGGTGCATCTAGCTCAGAGGTCTCCAAACTACGGCCCGGCGGCAGGATACGGCCCGAGGGACTCATTTATCTGGCCCCTGGCGACCCCCGCCACCCACTCCTACCGGCCCTGCTCAACCTTGCCATCCTCTGATTCTGGCCTGGCATTTGGACATCTACGGAAAGCACCCAGCTGGCTCTCAGATTTACTCATCCGAATTTTCTGACATTCACCTCTGGATTTGGTAAAACTTTAAGACAGTCCAGTAAATTGTCAGCATTGACCAAATTTCTTGCTGTAAGACTGGCATGCAACACAAACTGTGTGTGGTTTCTGCATGTCCCTTGGGAGAGCAACTTCCTCAGCTCTTGACCACAAAGAGCACTGCCAAGGGAGTTATGGAGAATCAAGATCCAGTTCGGGACTGACCCTGTGAGGAAGGAATTCAGCAGGATTAACTCCTTAGTCTGCATTGGCCAGGACAGCCCTTGGGTTTGGCAGGGGGTTGGAAAACGGACAGATTTGTGGTTCACCCATCACTTCCCATCCTTGCAACTTACAAAAATGTTTGAATAATTTTCAAGGAAGGGAAGGGAAGTTAAGTGCAGGCCATACATTTCTGCAAAATGACACATATAAGCAGAAGCTATGAAAGCAATGTTTAGGGTATATCCAAGAGCCATAAATAGTACTGGGGTAGGGAAGGACAATGCACAAGAGTAATGCAAAGATGTATCTCCTAACCACTGAAAGTAATGTGTGGCATATATTCAGAAGCAGCTGTAAATAGCATTAGCCAAAGCAAACACTGAGCATCTGCATAACAGCAGAGATAAACACAGCCAGTGGAGGTGATGAGTGGAAGCCTCATAAAGTGTGATTTTAAGGGATGTGATCCTTTGTAACAGCTGGGGCGACATTTAAAAAAGAAAAGAAGATGGAGGCACCAGAAGCAAAGTGACAGGAGGCTTCAGCATCCCTCTGGCAAGGCGATGGCTTGTTTATGGCAGGGAAGGAAAGGCCACTTTGACAGAGCCATAACTTCTCCCAGATAACTTTATGTATCAGATGCAGTGCCGTCCCTTGGCAGGGATTCTTGGTGGCTCAGCTCTCTCCTTGCTCATTTGCCTTCCAAATGGACTTGCCTCTTTCTGGGAGCAGCGCATGAGTAGCATGTGAGAAATCGGTGACTCCGGGAAGCTGAGTTTAGCATGTGCATTACTATTAAACAAATGCCTGGAGGAAAGGACTCTTGGTGGCTAGTAGCCAGGGTGCTCTGCTCTGAATATCACTTGCTGGAAACCCCAGGAGGGGAGAGGGCTCTGGGGCTCAAGTCCTGCTTGCAGGTTTCCCACAGAAATCTGTTCAGCCCCTGTGAGAAGAGGGAGCTGGACTAAATGGACCACTGCCCTGACCCAGCAGGTTATTCGTGTGTTTGCACTCTAGCCTAGTAACAGCAAGGAAGCCAGGAGCGTGATCCACAGTACAACAACATTTCATAATTTAAAATTAAGGTATCCTTGAACATTAGCTTTGGAAACATAATGCAGAACCCTTCTAGCAAAAATCCCTCAAGTCATTGCATTTGTCAAACTGCTTACTTCTTAGAATTGAGAATGTCTTCTCTCTCTTTCTCGGAAAGAAAAGATCTACATCCTATTTTAAGCTGATAAAGCTGCTCATTTCCCGTGAGATTGAGCTTGAATCTGTAAAATACCATTTGAATACAGAACTCCATTCAAACGGGAGCAGAATGAGAAAGCCCACGCAAGCCATCTTGCCCCATAAAGGCTGTCCTCCTCCCTAGATGCAATATCCACAGCCTTACTGACCTCGGGGGGGGGGGCTGTCTCTTAATTTACAGTCCTGCTGCTTCCCTTCTGCCAATAAATTCCTGATGCAGCACACAATTCTAACTTGCATTCTGCGCCTCTGGTAATTTCAGGGCTGTTAACAAATAAAAGGGATGTTCAGAAGAGCCCCACCAGCCATTCAGTCTGAAACTGCACAATCCAGAATATGGGACAATTGATCAATATATTCCAAGATATAGGTGGATCTTGCTTTATTTAGCCAATGCAGCAAACCACAGAACAGGTAAGAAACAGCTGCCCTCAGAGCTGATAGGATCTCCAGGAGTGCAACCCCCCCCCCCATAACTGTGAGTGGGGAGAATGATTTCACCCTTCCCTGAACAAAGACCTGTGAGATGGAGTACAGGACATGTTCTGTGCATCCATGGAGGGGAAGGGCTGAATGCCCCTCCTTATGGCAGCGCCACTCCTAGACCTCTCTAGCTCCAGCACTGCCACCCTCCCACCTTACTTTGCAGTATGGAGGGCATGAGGATGCCAAGGCCTCCAGGGGTAGTTGGACTCAAACTACCGCCATCCCTGGCTATTGCCTGAGGCTGATGGAGTCCAATTCACCAAATGATCCCTGTGTGCTTCTGGACAGGCACTTAATTTGCCAACGGATTGTTGCTAACACAATCGGATCATTGGGCATAGTTTTTTGTCTTGTTTTCTTTTGTTACTTACTGGATTTTCCTCAGAAAGGGCAAAACCAGATTGAATGGGGACACGGGGACACAGGGTTGGCATTTTGATGTTAGTAACATTCAGAGCAATGACCGCAGCTCATGGAGTACAGCATGGCACCATCTGGAAGTCTTAGCGCAGGCTTCCTCAACCTTGGCCCTCCAGATGTTTTTGGCCTACAACTCCCATGATCCCTAGCTAGCAAGACCAGTGGTCAGGGATGATGGGAAGTGTAGTCTCAAAACATCTGGAGGACTGAGGTTGAGGAAGCCTGTCTTAGCAGATCAGATTGTTATCATTAATGTTTGGTTTTATTATGTTTTCATATGTGTTGGAAGCCGCCCAGAGTGGCTGGAGCTGCAGTCCAGATGCTGTTGGTCTCCAACTCCCAACAACCCCAACCAGTATGGCCAGTGGTCATGGAGGATGGGAGGAACATCCGGTGGACGCTTGGTCTACCACCTTGTTCTGTTAAAGGTGTCCATTGGCTCTTAACGTCTCCAAGGCAGCTGAAGAATGGCTTCAGGGGGGAAGGTTGTGTGTGTCATCCATTTGGATGACGGCCCACAACTCCTCTTGCCTGCCAAGCCAGGAGCTGCCGTCATTCATACGCATCTCAGTTCTGCAGTGGGGATTTCATTAGTGGAGCCTGTTATCCTAATACATGAGTAGACTGCAAAGCAATCCCTCAGCACTTGCTGGTAGGGCTGGCGATAACTGGTTTTCAACATTGCGATAAGGAAGGAACTATGCAGAGGCAAACAGGACAGTGTCGTGGCAACTGCTACAGAGGCCTGTGGTGACTCGCGGCAGTGACAGGAGTTGACGGCAGTAGTGGCATCCTGAGAGGCCTTCCAGTGGTGACAACAGATGGTGGCAATATTAGTGGCAGCCTGCAAGGCATCGTGGTGACACAAGCAGTGGGGCTTGTGAGGCCTCGCTGTGGTGGCAAAAAGTGGCAGTGGCCTGCAAGTCCTCCTGGTGGTAGTGGGAGGCGGTGGCAGAAGCTGTGGCAGCCTGCCTCTGCTTCTGCCAGCATCTCCTGCTGCCACCGTAAGGCCTCACAGGCCGCCACAATTGTCACTGCTATGGAAAGATCTTTCAGGCTGTCACTGCCTTTGCCACTGCCACAAGGCCTTGGAGGCCGCCACTACTGCTGCCACCACGACAAGGCCTCGCAAGCTGCCGCTGCTTCTCTCTCCCCCCCCCCCCGGTTGTTGATTCTGCCGCCACCAGGCTTATGCTGCTTTTGCCGCCTAACAGGCAGTCCCAGATAGTTTGTATTTACTATGACTCCTTTTGAATTATGGTGCTGGAGGAGACTCTTGAGAGTCCCATGGACTGCAAGAAGATCAAACCTATCCATTCTTAAAGAAATCAGCCCTGAGTGCTCATTAGAAGGACAGATCCTGAAGTTGAGGCTCCAGTACTTTGGCCACCTCATGAGAAGAGAAGACTCCCTAGAAACGACCCTGATGTTGGGAAAGATTGAGGGCACAAGGAGAAGGGGACGGCAGAGGATGAGATGGTTGGACAGTGTTCTCGAAGCTACTAACATGAGTTTGGCCAAACTGCGAGAGGCAGTGAAGGATAGGCGTGCCTGGCGTGCTCTGGTCCATGGGGTCACGAAGAGTCGGACACGACTGAACGAACTGAACAACAACATGACTCCTCACCATACGTTGGATTGTCCTGAATACCACCATTTGGTAGCCAAGCCCTAAACCAAAAGTCTCATTTGGGTGCATTTTGGCTTGCCCGCTGATAAAACTGAGTGTGTGATGATTGATAATATTATGAAACAATTAACAGCAGCTTTCAAGCACTCTTCTTCCCCTCATGGTCATGCAGCTAAACCTTAACTGCACTGGGAGATTCCCTGCCTCCCTCCTTCATTCCACAGCCGAAAAGATACTGGTGCTTCACAAATGAGGTTTGGGATTGGATGGTTTGATCCCTGCCACTGAACCTCAGGAGGACATTGGTCAAGTCTCCACCTGCTTCTGATGTAGTTTGGAGTAGGGGGAAGTCAAGCCCACCTAAGGCTTACTGATCTCAGGCCCCAAACCTCCCTTCCCCAAAAATGTGCTAAGATCTTTTTCCACACCCCAAATGGTCTGTTAAAGAATATATACTTCCAAGAGCATGCCTAAGAATCAATTGCAGGGGGCGAGCACATTATACAGGCCTACAGCATGCAGAGGTGTCTTTGTGTAGCCTAAATAAAATAAAATAAAATCCTTCCAGTAGCACCTTAGTGACCAACTAAGTTTGTTCTTGGTATGAGCTTTCATGTGCATGCACACTTCTTCAGATACACTGAAACAGAAGTCACCAGACCCTTATATATAGTGGGAGGGTGGGGAGGGGTATTACTCAGAGGGGTGGTGGGAATGGGTGATTGGCTGATAGGTGTGGTAAACCTGTTGATGACTGTTAACGACTGCCATTGGTCTTACAGGAAAAAGCAAGGGGTGAGATGGCTAAAAATAGCTTTATCATGTATGAGATAAGAATCCAGTGTCTCTATTCAGACCAGGTCTCTCCATGGTTTTAAGTTTGGTAATAAGTTGCAATTCAGCAACTGGTAATAAGTTGCAATTCAGCAACTTCTCTTTCCAGTCTATTTCTGAAATTCTTTTGTAATAAGACAGCTACTTTGAGATCTTGTATAGCACAGGTGTCAAACACAAGGCCCGGGGGCCAAATCCGGCCCGCCAGACCTTGTCATGTGGCCCGTGTAGCCAGGGCCGGAGCGTCCATTGAGGCAGCGCTGGCCAGCCTGCCCCCCGCTCGCCGCCGCCCCAACCAGAGGCGAAAATGGCGGCGGCGCGGAGCGCCTGGGGCGCCCGGCGCCCCGGGAGCAGCCAGCTCATGCACTGCCCGTCAGTTTCCGGCGCGCGAGTGGGCCCGTCCACCGAGGCCCCGCCCCGTGCTCAGCCCCTCCCACACCCTCCGCCGCCATGTTGAGGCAGCCGCTGCCCGGCGCTGGGTGAGGCCTGTGCAGGCCCGGGCGGCGATGGAGCCCACCGCGGAGCTGACGGGGTCGGTAAGTGCCGGCGGGGCGAGCGGGCCGGGGCGCTGGCGGCCGGGCCTGGTAAGGGGCGCCTCCCTCGACGCCTGGCTTAGCGCAGCCGCGGGCTCTTCGCTGGCGCAGGCCCCTCTCCTCGGGACTCGGGTAGGCGCACAGGCAGGCAGGCAGGGAGGCGAAGCGGGCGGGCAGGCAGACCGAGCCCCGTGGCAGGCGCGCGAGAGCGGCGACCCCGGGCAGCCAGAATCCCATTTCGCCCCGGCGGCTGCGGCGGCTCCAGGCAGGGTCCGTTCACGCCATGCTCTCCGTTGGGTTGCGGGGATGAGGGAAGCCTCCCCTATGGGGCAGACCCACGGGCAGCGTGGCTCTTGCCCATCGCCATCACCGGGAACCTGCCCCCGGGACCAGCCTGCGCCAGACCCAGGCAGCCTCCGTGCGCCACCCCACCGATTTGCACGTCCAGACGAGACGTCTGCGCCTTGCTCCCCCCGCTCTCTCCCCACTTTCGCAACCCACCCCAGTTGCATTTTATTTTGGGGGGGGGGATCAGAATACTAATAGGGTGCCAGTGCACCTCTCTCTCCCCCACAGCTGAGTGCAGTCGCGTCCTGTCTCCTCACTTTAGGGGCAGGGAGATGGGAAAGGTGGCCCTAGAGACCTCCCGGCGTTGGAGCGGGCATTGCCCTTGGCAAAATCTCTGCCTTGCTGACCTGCCCCAGAGGTCGGGCAAGGTGTCGTCTTGTGGGGATGCCCACAGGCAGGCCAAATAGACGGGCAGTGCATCCCTTTGAATGGCTATTTCAGGATGCTGTTGCAGAACTACAACGTACCTCCCCCCCCCCAATACTGGGATGATTTATTTGCCCCCACCCAGTTGTAGGGGTGCCCCACACTTTGCTCCCCTTTGTAGTAGGGTCACTTTGCGCATTGGTTTGACGCTTGTTTTTGCTGCTGTGTAGACATTTGGACAAGAGGACACACAAGAGCCCGTCTTGATTCCCTGATGTATGCACCAAATAAAAAAGTTAATGCCTTGTGTTTGCCATATGTGTAATAAACAGTGTTTGGCAATATTTGTATGTTTAAAAAAAATTACTGTCTGTTACCAAAAATCATTTTTCAATAAATTGTACAATAATTGTACATTTGAATATCTACTTGCCATTATTCTGACTATGTTTCTGCTTTCAGAGCTAGTTATCACTTACATTATTACAAAAAACAGTAATAATTGAATGCAGTGACAATAATTTATGATAATAAAGAGTGGACACATAGTCCTACAGATACAACCGGCCCTTTGAGGGTGACCAAACTGCTGATGCGGCCCCCGATGAATTTGAGTTTGACACCCCTGTTGTATAGAATGTCCTGGGAGATGGAAGTGTTCTCCTACTGGTTTCTCTGTCTTGTGATTCCTGATGTCAGATTTATGTCCATTTATCCTTTGTGAAGCCTGTTTGAATGTGTCATCAAGTTCAGTGGATAGCTAGCTCCTCTGCTAGCAGTCTGCAGGGAGTTGTGGGTTTTTAAAACATTGCCTCCCCATCAACTCTCTCAGGTTTTTTCGTAGATATCAACAGTATCATATTGCCTGGTGACTTCATGTCCATTCTGTTTCTAACACCTCCTCTTGTTTCTCTTGCCTGCAGGTGAAAGATAGGATGGTGGTGGGCGAGTTGAGCATGTATAGCCCAATCCTGGCCTGCTGGCAGCCCATTCTCATCTTGATGTTGGGATCCATCCTCTCTGGCTCTGCCACGGGTTGCCCACCCCGCTGTGACTGTTCTGCCCAGGAGCGCTCGGTGCTGTGCCACCGGAAGCGGTTCCTGGCTGTCCCTGAGGGCATCCCCACGGAGACAAAGCTCTTGGACCTGGGAAAGAACCGCATCAAGACTCTCAACCAGGATGAATTTGCCAATTTTCCTCACTTGGAGGAGCTGGAGTTAAACGAGAACATTATCAGTGCCATTGAGCCGGGGGCTTTCAATAACCTTTTCAACCTCAGGACTCTGGGTCTCAGGAGCAACAGGCTCAAACTCATCCCACTCGGGGTGTTCACTGGACTCAGCAATCTCACCAAGCTGGACATTAGCGAGAACAAAATTGTGATCCTCCTGGATTACATGTTCCAGGACTTGTACAATCTGAAGTCTTTGGAGGTTGGGGACAATGACCTGGTCTACATCTCCCATCGGGCCTTCAGCGGCCTCAACAGCTTAGAGCAGCTGACTTTGGAAAAATGCAACCTGACGTCCATTCCCACAGAAGCTCTCTCTCACTTGCACGGTTTGATTGTGCTGCGGTTGCGCCACCTGAACATCAACGCCATCAGGGATTACTCATTTAAGAGGCTCTACAGACTCAAGGTCCTGGAGATTTCGCACTGGCCCTACTTAGATACCATGACATCCAACTGCCTCTACGGGCTTAACTTGACATCCTTGTCCATCACCCACTGCAACCTGACTTCCATCCCTTACGTCTCCTTGAGGCACTTGGTTTATCTCAGGTTCCTGAACCTGTCCTACAACCCCATCATCACCATCGAAGGCTCCATGCTTCACGATCTACTCAGGCTTCAGGAGATACAGCTGGTTGGTGGCCAGCTCACCATGGTGGAACCGTACGCTTTCCGGGGCCTGAACTACTTGCGCATTTTGAACGTTTCAGGGAACCTCCTGAGCACCTTGGAAGAGTCAGCCTTCCACTCCGTGGGGAACCTGGAGACTCTCATCATTGACAACAACCCTCTGGCCTGCGACTGCCGGCTTCTCTGGATTTTCCGCCGCCGCTGGAGGCTCAATTTCAACAAGCGTCAGCCCACCTGCGCAACCCCTGAATTTGTCCAAGGCAAAGAGTTCAAGGACTTCTCTGAGGCACTCCTGCCCAACTACTTCATCTGCCGCCGGTCCCGGATAAGGGACCGCAAGCCCCAGCAGATCTTTGTGGACGAGGGCCATACGGTCCAGTTCATCTGCCGTGCGGATGGAGACCCACCTCCGACCATCATGTGGCTCTCGCCGAGGAAGCACCTCATCTCTACCAAAACCAATGGGCGGCTCACCGTCTTCCCTGATGGCACTCTTGAGGTGCGCTATGCCCAGATCCAAGACAACGGCACCTACCTATGCATCGCCAGCAATGCTGGCGGCAATGACACCATGCTGGCCCACCTGCACGTCCGCAGCTACTCCCCCGACTGGCCCCACCAGCCCAACAAGACCTTTGCTTTCATCTCCAACCAGCCCAACGAGAGCGACGCCAACAGCACGCGAGCCACGGTGCCTTTCCCCTTTGACATCAAGACCCTCATCATTGCCACCACGATGGGCTTCATCTCCTTCCTGGGGGTCGTCCTCTTCTGCCTGGTGCTGCTGTTCCTTTGGAGCCGGGGCAAAGGCAACACCAAGCACAACATTGAAATAGAGTATGTCCCGCGCAAATCCGATGCTGGCATCAGCTCTGCTGCTGATGCGCCACGCAAGTTCAACATGAAAATGATCTGAGGAAGGGAGAGGGGGAGAGAGCAATGGAACTCAGTAATGAGAGGCGTGTGTGTGTGCTTTTTTAATAAAAAGAGATTTAATAATAAAGAGATCCAGTTCAAGAAACATGCAAACCTCTCTTCTCTCCACCCAGCTCCCCACCCTCCTTCTGTGGCCCACAATCCTTCATCACTTCCCCCTTGACCTCTTGGGGGGGGGGGGTGTTCTGCTGATGTCTCCAGAACTTCCTGTGTTTGTAGGACCTATTCTGACAGACTCCAGTGTCGATCCTGACAGGATATTCAGCAAGAATTCAACACAACAATTGATTTAAAAAAGAAAGTTACGAACTTCCTCTGTAACTTTGATTTCAATAATTATGGATTTTTATGAAAACTTGAAATAATAATAATAATAAAAAACTATTTCCTATAGATAGTTGGAATGCAAAATCTTGACTTCTTGATCTGTCCACTTTTGTTTCTGGCTCTTGCTTGCTTTATTGTTCTTTTTAATGCTTCTCTCGGATTGGCTCTGATTGACCTGGGGTTGCAAGCAGATGCAAAAAGGAGGCCCGGCTCCTGCACCTTGAATAGCAAAGGGTGCTGCTCTTATACCTTTCTGTCTATGCACTATGCAAGGTGAGGTGGTCCAACAAAGTGATAGCATTTCAGGCAGTGCTACCTCTGACTGCAGGTGGGGACATCCTATTTTTCAATGCTCGCCCAAGTTTGTTGGGGTTGTTTTTTTTTAATCCCTACTCAGGGTTTGAGAACCTGTGGCCCTCCAGCTATTCTTGGAGTCTAGCTGCCATTAGTCCCAGTCAGCATGTTCAAGAACACATGGAGGGTCACAGATTCCTCTCCCCACGCTGGATGAGCACACAAGGAAAGGAGACACATTGAGCATTAGTCCCTGGTGTGCTTGTCTCTTGTATATAGAGAGCATTCAGATCTATGGCCCACCCCACTGGCAGCTTGCCTAGAGCTCTGCTGCTTTTCTCCGCGCCTTGTGCAGAATGGTTCCTTCTCCATTCTTGAAGAAACCCTCCCAGAATAGAATTGCTCACAAGTCTTCCCAGAAGCTAGTGGCTCAGAATAAACTCTTTGGCTGAGCCAAGGCCTGGGGAGCAAGGTCCCTTTGTTCCCCCCCCATAAAATATTTGAGGTGGCTGGGCTCCCCCAAAATTGATGTACATTGCCATTCAAATGGTGTGTGTGTGCCACATCCTGTGATCAATTATGTGGGGTGAGGTTTACCTGCCCCCCCCCAATATTTTATTCAAGTTGGCACCCCTGGCATGCAGAAGTTCCCAGGTTCAGTCCTCCAGCATTTCTGGTTGTTGTTATAATTAATTAATTAAATTTGCATACTGCCCTATACCCGCAGATCTCAGGTAGGATCAAGTAGCAGTAAAAGGAGCAACCTCTCTCTTCCTGCCCCCAAGGGAACTGCTGCCAGTCAGAGTAGACAGTCAAGGCTAGAAGGAACCCCCAAGTTGACCTTGTATTAGGCCAGGCATAGGCAAACTCATCCCTCAAGATGTTTGGGACTACAACTCCCATCATCCCTAGCTAACAGGACCAGTGGTCAGGGATGATGGGAGTTGTAGTCTCAAAACATATGGAGGGCCCAGTTTGCCTATGCCTATATTAGGCAGCTTCTTAAACTCCCTTCAGATAAGCATAGTAAGTGGCTTTATATCAAATTAGACCATCTAACCCAATACTGACTGGCAGTGACCCTCCAGGATTTCAGACAAGGGGCATTCCTTTCTCTGCCTGGAGACACTGGGGATTGAACCCGGGACCTTCTGCATGCAAAGCAGACGCTCAACCACTGAGCTAAGGCTGCTGTAGGTTACCTTGCAATCCTCGGTATGCCTGTTCAGAAGTCAGACTTACCAAGTTAAATGGACATTCAGCTAAGTGTGCTTAAGACTGCAGCTCTACAGATGAAGCCTTTTGAATATATGTGTTGATGTGGAGGAACAATTGGGTGGGTGAATATGAGCCTGGATGTGAATGCATAGATGGTCCTTCTCACATGTGCATTGCTGCTCCCCCCCTTCCTCTGCTGGCATGTGACAGCCCCAACCCCAAAGTTGGCCAAAAGGAATGTGGCCTTTGGGCAGAAAAGGTTTCCCTATCCCTGCTATATATGTCTACTCAAATGCAAGCCGCTTTGGATTTCAGTGGACTTACTTCCAGGTAAGTGAGTGTAGGATTACAGCATCATTACGTTGCATCTCGGATGCTCAAGAAAGTGAGCAATGCCACTCTGCTGCTGCAGGGGCGGATGCAAAAGTCTCTCTCACACACAGGTCATCCTTAATGTTGAATCTGAAGCTGTTGCGGCTTGTGATAAATGGAACTCCTGCATTCTCAGCCATACATCCAGCAGCCTCTCTTGATCAGCTCGTCTCTGTTTGTCAATGCCAGGTAGCCCTGTTCGCTGAGTTAATTGAACCAGGTGCCCTTTTCCTATGGAGAGCAGAGTTCTTTTTCAAGAAAAAGAAAACACCAAGGGCCTTTCTGTCCATTCTTCTCCATTAGAGCATTGCCTGCTTGGCATCTATTTACATTTCAGATCTGCAGTATCTGGATGCCAGTGAGCACCCTGCTAGCTATGAATGACTAAGCCGGATCCAAGAGGATGCTAAGGGAAACAAGGCTGTTACTCTTGCTCTGTCCCCATTGATAAAAGCAGCAGCAGAGGTGGAAGTGAAACAATAGCTCATGTTTTTTTAAGAGAGAGAGAGAAGAAGAGGAGGAGGAGGAGGAGGAGGAGTTTGGATTTGATATCCCGCTTTATCACTACCCGAAGGAGTCTCAAAGCAGGGAACATTCTCCTTTCCCTTCCTCCCCCACAACAAACCCTCTGTGAGGTGAGTGGGGCTGAGAGACTTCAGAGAAGTGTGACTAGCCCAAGGTCACCCAGCAGCTGCATGTGGAGGAGCGGGGAATCGAACCCGGTTCCCCAGATTATGAGTCCACCGCTCTTAACCACTACACCACGCTGGCTCTCCAGAGAGAGAGAGAGAGAGAGAGAGAGAATTCACAGAGACCTCTGTCAAGGACGTCCTTGACATCAGGTGAAACAAATCTCATGGTTGAGATCTATCTTGTGTTTGCACTGGTGGCAAAGGCAAGATTTATATATTTTTGCAGGAAACCCAGTGATGGCTTTATACAGTACTCCTATTCCCTGGCCTATTAGTTAATATGGCTGAAAGTAGCCATACTTCAGGAAGTGCGCTGAGGTACATGAAGTGAGTGTGGCCCTCCAGACTCTCCCCAGGCCACGCCCCTCCCTGCCCCTCAAGCTTCTTCCCTGGTGGGAATGTGTCCTTGAACTGCGACAATGGCTCTCACTTGTCAGGTGTAGAAACCTCAGCCTCTGGATTATAGCCTGTACAAAGGTAAGAGTCGCATCTTCCAGTGGCTCTGCCCACCGTTGCCTTGGCACGTGCAATGGCTGCATGTGGACCCTGGAAAGTTGTCCATGAGCAAATGCAGACCTCAGGCTGAAACTGATATTCCCCGCATGTGGCCTCAAACATCCTATGCCAGTCCATTCTCCCGAGCACGTTCCCATCTTGCAACGGAAGTGATGGGATATCTTTCTCTTTTGTTATTCATTGTTGGTTTATATGTTATAGAACACAAGGAAAAAAAGACAATCCTTCAGGCAGCATGAAGTTAAACTGTGGAACTCTCTCCCACAGGAGGCAGGGATGGCAACCAACTTGGAAGGCTTCAAAAGAGGATTAGACAGATTCATGGAGGAGCAGAGGGCTATGGGTGACTTCTGGTCGTGGTGGCTCGGCTCTGCCTTCACAGTTGGAGGCAGCAATGCTTCTGAATCCCAGTTGCTGAAGACCACAGGAGGAGAGAGAGCTCTTGGGCTCCAATCCTGCTTGCTGGTTTCACACAGGCATGTGTTTGGCCATGGTGAGAACAGGAGGCTGGACTAGATGGGCCCTTGGCCTGATCCAGCAGGCTCTTATTACGATATAGTTCATGTATCTGGCTGCAACACAGGGGTAAATCAAATGGCAGGGGATCAAGTGATGGATGTGACTATACAAGCCAGCCCTAGCATTCCAAATGATCCATTCCAACAGGTGCCACCTGCAAATCCAGCTCCATTTCAGGTTCCATTTCTGGGTGTGGAGCTGGAAAAAGTCAGGGCTGTGTGGGGAGGAGTTATGCCTGTGTTGACCTTATAGAAACAACAGATGTCCGGAGTGGCTGCAGTTCTTCAAGGGGGCAGCTGAGTGGCATCCGCTTGCTACTGTCTGCCCTCAGAGTCTGGTTGCTCCCAAAATAGACCTCTGCCTTTTGTCTCTCTTAGCCTCCGGCAGGGATTCATTTGCCATGGCCATCCGCCTACACCTTCCACAGGGAGTTCCTTCCTGGCCAAACCTTCCTCTGGTTCCCCTTCAACTGTCTAAGAATAACTCCCACCGGCTTGCTTCATCCTTGGCAGCTGAGAGCTAGACTCCGATAGCCCCCCTCAGGCCTTTCCTCAGGACTTCAGCTGTCAATGCTGTGGGAGGGCTGGAAATCTGGTGACAGCAGAGCAGCCTTGTAAGAAAAGAAAGAGGCTCACTTGGGTGCCGAAGGGGCAAGGTGCTCGCCATCTGCTGAACTCTGCAGTAACCCGAGTCCCAAGGGCAGCAGGGGGACGACGTTAACAGGGTTGGTGCCACCATCCGTGGAAATGTTGCACAAATTCTATAATGGACCCACACGCTGCTGCCTCTTTGCCTCCTGGTGCTCCCCCTAGTGAATCCCCCCTCCTGCCCCCCAGAGGGCAACCACACCCGCTTTGGGAACCACTGCTGTAATACTTGATAATTTAGAGCAGGGGCTTGTAGCCCTCAGATGTTGGAACGCAACATCCCTCAGTTCCAGCCATCAAATGATATATATGTATAAAATGGCATTTGATGTTCTTGGCTCCCAGCTGTGCAGGGCCTCCTTTTTCTACTGTTTAGTTTCCTGCATTTGCTTTAAACCAGGAGTTGGGAACCTGTGGCCCTTGAGATGTTGCCGGACTCCAACTCCCATCAGCCAGCAGGGCCAAAGGAGGGAGCAACCTCCAGAGAGCCACACGTTCCTCACTCACTCCAGCTTTAGTTTGTATAGTCCGCCCACCCTGTCACCTTAAAATAAAACAAAACCTCAAATGTTTTTTATATGCACATCCATACACATGTCAGCCCATTGGGGCGACTTGCACATTGTAGCTGCAGCTACTCTGACTGCCAGAGGAATCTGATTCCCTTTGCCTGCTCCACCCTTTTGATCACGTGAGCACAATTGTTTTCTCGAAGAATTTACTAGGAAAGCTCTACCCCACTCAGGGTACACAGTCCCTAAGTGAGTGTATCCTTTGTCTGAAATGCAGGCCCATAGGTGCTCAACCCTACCATCAGGTTCCATATTGCAGGTTGTAACTGTAATCTGAAGCACTGAAGCAATCAGAAAGTGCTAGATGCCCCAAATAACCAGCTAGCCATGCATATCAGCCCACAAGGGATTTTGCCAAGTGCAAAAATGGTGGGGGAGGGGGTTGCTGGGGCATAGGAGCTTGGCTAGGATGCAGCCTTTACGCAGCACAGGTGTAAATGCCTTCAAGAGCTACTTCCTCTTCCCCCAGGGGACTCTGGGAATTGTAGTTATGTGTGGAGGAGCCAGGAGACTCTCTCACGGAAAGCCAAGCACCCTCAAACTACTTATACTCAGAAATCTTTGGGGAAATGTGCAAACACTAAGGGCCTGTCCACATGTCCATTTGTCCCAAGCTTTTTTAGAATTTGCACTGGATCAACAGCAACGGTCCAAAAGCTTTTCATGTATATCACGAAGCAACACATTTTACCACTGTATCAGAACAAATGAAAAACCCCTTAAAACCCAAATAGAAATTTGATCCCTTCCAATCCAATCTTTTTGTGGGGCTCCCTTTCCCTTGTGGCACATTGTGTGGGTGTTCCTCTGTGACCCCGGGGGCCCCTTGTGTCTCCAGAGCCTGTTGCTGTGCCCTTCTGATTCCCTGCCCCAAATGTGTCTCCCATTTGCAATCCGACATGCAGTGTTTTTTTCTGGGGGGACGCAGGGGGATGCATACCCCTAAACATTTTGTGAATCTAAGTTTGGCCTCATTGAGGGGCAGTATTTCAATAGGAGTAGGGAAATGAGAGTGGCCCTAAACTTTTTTTTTAGAAAAAAAGCACTGCCTACAGGCATTGAGGTCAACTACATGTATGTTTATTTTCAACTTGTGCTTGTGGGACCCCTCCTTGGGTGGTCTAGAGAAGCAGCAACGTGGTCTTGTGTGCTTGTGCGCAGGACCCCCAAATAAGAGCAACTGAAAAGAAGGGCATGTGCAGCTAGACTGTGGTGTCAGGGTGGAGAAAGGGGTGGGTAAGAAGGAAGGAAAATGGAGCAGCAGTGGATGGGATGTCACATGTTTTCAGAGCTGCCTTCTTGAAGTAGTGCAGAACAGGTATGGCATGAGGACCCAGAATCCCGGACAAAACTTGTGGTTGTATTAATCTGCAAGCACAACAGACGGAAGAAAACACAGGGCAAACAAAATGTAGCTAGGCCCTAACTGGTATAAAACCACATAGGTTTGTATTGCTGGTACCGGTACATATATGTTACTTTCAAAATAAAAAATTGCCTGACCTTTTGCTTCAAATAAAGAACGTGACAATAATATTGCTCTAACGCAGTGGGGCCTGGTGTGTTCTGCCTCCACTGTTGGATGCCTCCAATTACCAGTTGCTGGGAACTGACAGCCTTCCCTACGTGAAATTTGTCTCATCCTCTTTTAAAACCATCCAAGCTGGTGGCCACCGCTGCCCCTTTAGGAATGGACTCCAGTTTAACTCTGAGCTGTGTGAAGAAGGACTTTCTCTGTGCTGAATCTTCCAGCATTCGGCTTCACGGATGTGTCTGAACCCTACGATGAAGCAAACTCTGGTTTTCATTCCGTTTCTTTCAATTTCAAGCATCCCCTTTCATTTTAAAGCCCAGGGAGTTCTGAGCAGCCCTGTTGCAGATTTCCCCTTCCTTCCTAGCAATTAAAGAGTCAAACTCGGAGGGTCTTGGAAACAGCCACTGACTGGTGGGCAGGTGCTAAAAGATCCATGTTTTTCCTGGATGCCTATTAACACTAGCAATTTGCAAGGGCTCTCATAATTGACTTCCAGTTATCCTTTTTTAATACTGCAATTAAAGAGCCTAATTCAGTTGTGCATGGAATAGGGGGGAAATAAAGCCCCCAGAGGCATCTGCCACATGCCAGAGTGTCCCGGCTATCAAAGCATAGGATCAGGAAACATTTGCTGCTCTTACAAAGGAAATTAAAGGCATTTGAATCCAAATATGTTTGGGGAGTGCTGTTGCTCCAAGAATACCCTCCAGTTGTATTTAATTAAATAATAATAATTATATTACTACTATTCTTACCAGTATTATTGTTACTTGTTAGTCAACTGTTACCGCCAAAAGGTCTTCAGGTGACTAAGGCGGCTGGGATGAATATGAGGTAGTAGAGGAATGCAGATTGTACCACATGAGGACTCAGGGGAGGGGACAGCACCCCCAGGCAGGGGGCCAAAGTCTGATGTGTCAGGCTTCCAGGTGCAAAAGGGTCCAAAGCTCTTCTCTCAGAGATGGAAGAGCACAGCACAAGCTGCCTTTGGGTGTCAGGAAGCAGCAGGTTGAAGGACAAGATCTCCGGGCCATGGGGAAATGACTCAGACCACAATATACAGCGGAAGTATTAGATGCTGGTTTTCAGTGCTTTTTTTCTGGCAATATACATAGTACATAGTGCCAGCACCTTTTTCTTTTCAGTGACCCTGCTCTGAAGGGTGACTGTGAAGGGGAAGGAGAGCCAGTTAGGGGGTGTGAATTAAAAAGAGAGCGAGAGGCACAGAGGGATCAAGCCATGGGGGGTGAGGGGGCAGTGTTTAGGAACACTTGGGGAGAGAAAGGGCAGGAGGGAATGAAGAAAGGAAGTGTTGGGGCTGGGGAATCAGAAGGAGGGTAAGAACTGGGAAGGAGAAAGAGGGTGTTTGTTTTTTAAGCCAACAGAGGGAAAGGGCAGCCAAGGAGGAGGAGGAAGAAGAAGAAGAAATATTGGCATTTAAATTAGTGCTGAGAAAAGCAAGAGGAATACAATGGTTAGTACCAGCACTTTCACTGTGATCCAGGGAAGATCTCAAGCCTTTGGGGAAGGGCCATAGTTCTGTGGCAGAGCATCTGCTTTGCATGTAGAAGGCTCAACCCCCAGCATCTCCTGGCAGGGCTGGGGAAAAGCGCAGACTGAAATCCTAGAGAGCTGCTGAAAGAGAGGGCAGACAAATGCTGAGCTGGGAGGACACAATGGTCTGAAGCTGGGCTCCTCCACACGGGACGTTTCCCCATGGTTTCTAGTTATAGGTCCAAGAGGTTGCTTCTTTTTTGTCCTACCCCTTTACCCAGAAAACTCCGCTGTTTGTTGCTGAATGTCGGTCTGCAGAAAAGCTTCAAAGTCTTTATAAATGACTTGGAAGAAGGAATTGAGGGGATGCTCATCTAATTTGCAGATGACACCAAACTGGGAGGGGTAGATAAATGCTGCAGAAGACAGAATCGGGATTCAGAATGACCTTAACAGATTGGCAAACTGGGCACAAACCAACAAAATGAATTTCAAGAGGGACAAATGTCAGGTTCTGCACTTAGGCAGGAAGAACCAAATTCACAAATATAAGATGAGGGACACCTGGCTTACTAGCAGTACATGTGGAAAGGATCTTGGGGTCCTGGTGAACCACAAGCTTAACATGAGTCAAGCGTGTGATGCAGCGGCAAAAAAAAGCTCTTGCTATTCTAGGCTGCATCCACAGAAGTCTAGTGTCCAGACCAAGAGAAGTAATAGTCCCACTCTCTTCTGCCTTGGTCAAAACACACCTGGAATTCTGTGTCCAATTCTGGTAACCACAATTTAAGAAGGATATGAGAAGCTGGAAAGTGTGCAAAGGAGGGCAACCAAGATGATCAAGGGTCTGGAAAACAAGCCTTGTGATGAACATTTGAGGGAGCTGGGTATGTTTAGCCTGGAAAATAGGAGACTGAGAGGAGATATCATGGCCATCTTCAAATATCTGAAGGACTGTCACATGGAAGATGGAGCAAGCTTGTTTTTTCCTGCTTTAGAGGGCAGGACCTGCACCAATGTCTTCAAGTTACAAGAAAGGAGATTCCAACTATACATCAGGAAGACCTTTCTGACAGTAAGAGCTGTTTGACAGTGGAACAGATTCCTTTGGGAGATGGTGGATTCTCCTTCCTTGGAGGTTTTTAAACAGGTAGGATGGTCATTAGTCATGGATGCTTTAGCTGAGATTCCTGCATTGGAGGGGGTTGGACTAGATGACCCCTGGGGTCCTTTCCAACTCTGCAGTTCTAGGATTCTGAGACTCATGATTAGACATCATGGAACCCAGGGAAGTGTGGATGAGCCCTCAGCAAAAGGCAGCCTCCTATGCTCCTCTCAGTTGTTTAGTTCCAGTACTTCATCCCCATAGACCAGCAGGGCTCAGTGCTGACTGTAAGCCTGCTAGACTAACCCAGCTAGTGAGCAGGGGAGGGTCTGGAGCACCAGGAACAGGGCAGACTCTTCAGAATACATGGACCATGCATGGATGGAGGATGCGATCAGAGGGGCTTGTCAGGGTGAGGTGAGGTGTTCATAAGGTGTTCATGCTGCCTTCCCTGGTTCTGCCTGGGGCCCAGTTATGAGAGATATCATGTGGGACTCCAAGCTTCTTCCTTCAAGAATGTCTCCCTGGGGTCCTGGCTGAACCTAATTGAGCCATGTCTGGCTGGAACATCCCACCCCCTTGGAAACCAGGCCTTAGGAGAAACAGTTGAGGAGGTTGGGTCTGTTTAGCCTGTGGAAGAGGAGATTGAGAGAAGATATGATAGGCACCTTCAGATATTTGGAGGGCTTGGAAGATGGAGCAAGCTGGTTTTCTGCTGCTTCAGAGGGCATAACACAAACCAACAGATTCAAATGACAAGAAAGAAGATTCTAACAATTATCTAAGAACTTTCTGAGGGCAAGAGCCAATCAACTGTGGAATTGGCTATCTCAGAAAGTGGTGGACTCTCCTTCCTCGGAGGTTTTTAAACAGAGACTGGGTGACCATCTGTCAGGGATTCTTTAGTCATGATTCCTGCATTGCAGGGGGTTGGATTGCATGATCTCTTGGGTTTCCCTTCCAACCCTATGATTCTATTATACCTTTTGAGTCCTAGACCCTCTTCTGCAGGACTTGCCCCTCAACATGGATCGCCTGCATGTTTCCCTTGGCTGTTTTGACTGGCGGAGACCAAGATTCTTTTAAAGTCTCTCCTCCTTCACAAAGCAGGGAGAAAATTATCTTCCCCGGCTTCCAAACCGCACTTCCTTATCTCCCATCGGGGCTATAAATCAGAGCCTGATGAAACATACCATAGATTTTATTAAGATCTTGTAAACAAATTATTGGCTGCCAGAAGAGCTTCCTGCTGTTTTGTAAAGGGGGAGAAAGGGCAAGATGCAGTTCTGTCATGCGGCCCCTGGAGAACAGGAGTCATGGCTCCCTTCCTCGCATCAGCAAAGTCTCTCAGAAATATTTTAATCACGACCATCTAGCAGCCATCACTGGCTGGGCTAATGGTGGCTGCTGCTCAGTGGGACTGGCAGGGAGGCTGATGGGTGGGTGGGGGAGCCAATGACAGGCAGAGTTTTGGCCCCTTCTTCCTCCACCCTGCAGAGTCTTACCAGGGAACTCAGGGAGCTGCCTTATCCTGAGTCAGGCCACCCCCCCATTCGCTCTGTGCTGTCTACAATGGCCAGAAGCAGCTCTCCGGGGTTTCAGACATGGGATCATGCCAGGTCCAAGATTCTTGCATTAATTGCAGGTACCTCAGGGATCAGCTGAACCTTTGTACCTCACCTCGACCATGGAGATAATTTTCAGGAGCATCGCTAGTCATTCCCCAAGCTGGTGAGGATCATCTTATGGCAAGCCTTAGCACCATCAAACCAGTCCTGTGGAACACCCCCCACCCCCCAGGAGAGATTCTGTGGGAATCTTCCATGCCAACTATCAAATGCCTGCTGAAATCATTTCTATTCCACAAGGTCTATGCAGGAAATTAACAATACATCCTTCCACAATGGTTGATTGGTGTCTGTTGTAAACTGATTTGCTGTTTTATAGTATGGCTTTCTATTTTATTTTGTTTTATTTTTTATTTGTATACCGCCCTATACCCAAAGATCTCAGGGTGGTTCACAAGATAAAATCACAATATAAAAACACAAAATACCGGTACATAATCAAAACAAAAACAACAACCCAATTGTGTTTTTATTGCTGCAAACCATTGCAATATTCTTTATGATAAAGTGGCATACAAATATTTTAATAAATAAATAAACCCTACCTGGAGGTTCTGGGGACTGAGCCTGGGGACTGAGCCTGGGACAAAGCAGATGCTCTTCCACTAAGCTACAGTCCCTGCACGTAGCAGTGAGACTGAAGAGCAGCTGTAAGCATGAAGGCGGGCAGCTGGGAGCTGGCTGAGGACCGCCTGATGCTGCTGGCTCCATGCCCAATTTGCCCCAATGGCCAGCCTCCAACATGGCCATTGCCCCCTATTGAAGCAAGAGCAGCACCCCCACCCCTGCTTACATTTTACTGATTTTGTTGATTTATTTATATCCCATTGTTTCATGGAACTGCCCCAGGAAGCTATCTATCATCTCTCTCTCTGTATTTAAAAGTACTGTAAAATTCACAAATTGCAAAATTACAATGAAAAACTGCCTCCACCCAAAAGTGCTCAGTGGGATGACTTTTAACCTGTCTTTTTAGGAGGGGGTGGCATTCCAGTGTAGACTCTGTGGAGAGTCTAACATTTAGAACTCCTCATCTAATCTCAGGTGGAGATGCACACACATGCACCCCTTTATTTACAATGGGTTTGCATTTTGCACCTCTTTTGTTCCAAAAATGCCTCTTTTTGTCTTTAAGGGCTGTGAAACAGGCAGTCATAAAACAGGTGCAGCTTCCCCTTCACAATGTGTCTCATGGGGATAAACCTTCATCCATGGAGTTTCTGGCTGCTGAGTAATTGGTGAAGGCAGAGGCAGAGCCTGGTCTATATCTCTCTATCTCTATCTATCAGAAATAGCCCTGGTGGTCTTTTATCTGTAATGCTTTCCCATTCCACCTTCCTTCGGCCATGGCATGATTAAAGCAGATGGACAGAGCAGAAGAGAGAGGCACTAGAACTTGCAGAGAGCAATTTCTGCTCCACAAAGAGAGGAGAGTCTCCCATTCTGCTTAAATCTGCAATTTATTTTTATTGCCATCTAAGAGAGGCACCAAGAGAAGAGAAGAGGCAGAAATCCCTCCCTGCCAGCATGAGGTTTTTGGAGGGCCCTCCGTCAAGATGCTCTCTTGCTCTCTCTTTTATAATCTTTTTATTTGATTTTCAAAAAGGGAGAAAGAAAAAGGAAATGAAGGAAATAAACATACATCAAAAAACAGTATATAATCCAAATATCGAGATTGCTTTGAATCTTGTGACTTCCCCCATCCCTTCCATGGGCCCTTTTAATTCTATTTTCAACTGCATATCAATACTTCTCCAATTTTTCATCTTCCTAAGTTATCTATACATTCTCCTACAATACAAGTGTATTTAAAATACTGCTAATGTTTTGACCTGTTTGCAATGATTTTGTGTATACATTATAAACATTTCCCATTCTTTTTTAAATTTCTTGTCTTCTTGATTCCTGAGCTTCCCAGTTAATTTTGCCATTTTGGCATAGTCCATCAACTTGATTTGCCATTCTTCTCTGGTCAGGGCTGTCTCTTCCCTCCATCTCGGCCAAGATGCTCTCAAGGGGCCCTTCTTTCTATAGCAGGGCCATTTCCTCTATGCCACTGCAGATTTGTTTGCCTCCTTCTTCTGGGCAGACAATTCAATCAAGCTCCCAGGAGGAGAGTGCCAGTTTCCAGAGACCAGTGCCGGTTTGGAAAGTGAGAGGTGAACAGGAACCGTACGAGAGAGGAAGGGGCCTGGAGGTTTGGGGGCTCTGCAGGGTTGTGGACCAGTCCTCCTCCCCTTAACTGGGAAACCCCAGCAAGGGAAATGGGGTTGGGGCACTGAGCGGAGTATTAATGGAGAGCAACAGAGACAGTATATGATATTTTGAGAAGAGGGATACGCATGCAAATAGGCAAATGTGTGCAAGAAGGATGAGTGAGAAAGGGTGGAATCCACGCAGAGAGAGAGAGAGCATTTGAAGCTTCTGAAAGAGAAACAGAATTGTCAGAGGAAATACCAGGAAACAGGTTTTATGTATGTGTTAAGGGGAATGTAATTTGAGCGGTTAATGTGCAAAACAACTGGCTGTTGTGCACATTCTCCAGGCCTCATGGAGAATTGTTTTTTAAATAAAATAAATAAATAATGATGGGAAGATAAAGTAATTTCTCAGACTATCCATGTGGCCGGTGTCATTTCTTGACACTGCAATCAAAATTCTAAGAAATGAAAAAATCAGCATAGTTTTCAAATCAGTGGTAAAACTCAGTGCAGTTTTGAATGGTTCAGTCTGCCATCTTGAGTCAAAATGGTGTCCAAATATAGAGGGAAACCTGCTCCTTGATCTCAGGAGCCGTCAAGGAGCATTTGGAGAAGTGTCCACTCTCTCTGTGTGGTGTGTGTCTCTCCCTCCTTTGCTCGCTCCCTCCATCCCCTCCTATTAGACTTACGTCCCTCAAAGCCTTAATCTGGGCCTGATCCTATCCCTCCACCAGGCCAAGAAATTCAAGTGAGGAGTCTGGCAGCTGCCAGGAGTTCTCTTTAAAGGGAGCTGAATGAACTAACAAGCCATGAAGGGCTAACACAGATATCACGGGGGGAGCTGCTGTTGTGGCTTCGTCATGGCCAAGGCTGCTGTGCGTGTGCGCATTAAAAAAAACTCCCCATAAGGCTGAAAGGGGAATAGAGCTCACCCTGGATAGAAACATTGTCTCAAGCATCTAATTATTCCCCTGGATTTGAAGACATTTATGTGCCTCATAAAAAAGCAGGGGGGGGGGCAGGAATAATAAATCTTAGGCCGTTAAATGCAGCTTCCTGCTCCAGCTGCAATTTCATCCCTCACAAGAAAAGCTGGCAGCCATTTCCGTGCAAGGTCAGGGAGGCCTCTGGCGCAAGACCAGAAACAGGAGTGGACAGGCCTTCTCTGTGTTGTAGCAATGGGGAACCGGTGGCCCTGCCAAACACGGTTGGACTCCAACTCCCATCAGCCCCAGCCAGAACCTCCAGCGGTCAGAGATGATGGGAGCTGGAGTCCAGCAGCATCTGGAGGGCCACAGGTCACCCCCCATGCCTCCCAAACCCAGCAGGGGCAGTCATTCCTTGCCATTGCCTCTCCAAGCCCTCTGAGCATGGGAAGCGGGAAAGGAACAGATCCTGGCTATCTGCCACCTCAAATTATTTGTCTGTCTATTATAGCAGGAGGCTACCAACCTTTTTAGGGTGTCAGGGAACACGTTTGAAATTTTGAGAAAGTGCCACGGGCACCAAAGGGATGCCAGGGTAACTGTGGCATAACACAAAATGGCTTCCCCATCTAAAAGAACAGAAAAAGAGGCAGGTCCACAGCAGAGGTGGCCTACCCCATTTCGGGGCTTGATGTGAGCAGGAAGTGCCGCCCTGCCACCTCCACCACCGGCTCCACGTGATCTTGTGAGATTTTGACAGAAATCTGTGGCAATGCCAGCAGCCGGGCAGGGCAACCTCAGAGGCTCCGCCTCAGGGTCTTCTTCCACAGCTTCACCCTGCCTCATGGTGGGCCAGGCTTGGTCCACAATATTGTGCAGGCCTGACCTCCGTCAACCTCCCTATAAATGGTTGGGAAGGTTCCTGCATCCGCTCCTGCTCCGCTCGCTCACAGGGAGAAGCTCTTTGTGCCGATCATCTGTTCAGAACAGATGGGGAGGTTGGCGTTCAGCCCTAGCATCCCATTAGATGTGGGCCTGTTTAAGAGGCTGCATTCCGTCTAGGAGGCAGCGCAAACAGGAACTGAGCAGGAACATCAAGCCGCTTCTTACGTGTTGTGAATTTTTGAAATGATATTTCTTGAGACCTTTTGTGGGTGCCCCGGGAGATCCCAATGGGCGTACAGGTGCCTGTGGGTGCTGCCTTAGCAAACCCTGCTTAGATGATAAAGGAATTGTGATAAAATATAGCTAGTGTGGTATAACAACTGAGCTGTGGAATACAAGGTCCTTAGTTACGTCTGCCTTTGACATTAATTCACTAAGTCCAGGGATGGGGGAAATGCAGTTGTTCACCAGACTCAGGAAGCACATTGGATGTTTAGGGATGATGGATGTTGAAGTCTAACATAGGGAAAGCCAAAGGTTCCCCATCACCGATAGTACCTAATGGCAGCGCCAGCCTGACTATGCCCTGAAAGGTGGGTTGAACATATCTTAAATAAAGAGGCTCTGCCCTGAGACCAACCCTAAGCTACTGGGGTCTACTCTTAACTCCATGCCTGGGCCTTCTCTGGATTGCACCTCTAGTTGTTGTTGTTGTTGTTGTTGTTGTTGTTGTTGTTGTTTTTAAGGATTTCAAAAGGTTCTGGAGACCTTGAAGGAAATGTCTGCCCAGCAGATCACAATATCCAGTACTTAGGGGGTTGCCAACATGGCGCCTGCAGGTGTCAATGTGCCCAGCAGGTTGCCCAGAGGGGAATACAGTTTCAAAAAGGTTCCCCACTGCTGATTGATGGAGCCAGGATGGAACCCAATGTCATAGAATCATAGAATCATAGAATCATAGAGTTGGAAGAGACCACAAGGGCCATCCAGTCCAACCCCCTGCCAAGCAGGAAACACCATCAAAGCATTCCTGACAGGTGGCTGTCAAGCCTCTGCTTAAAGACCTCCAAAGAAGGAGACTCCACCACACTCCTTGGCAGCAAATTCCACTGTCGAACAGCTCTTACTGTCAAGAAATTCTTCCTAATGTTTAGGTGGAATCTTCTTTCTTGTAGTTTGAATCCATTGCTCCGTGTCCGCTTCTCTGGAGCAGCAGAAAACAACCTTTCTCCCTCCTCTATATGACATCCTTTTATATATTTGAACATGGCTATCATATCACCCCTTAACCTTCTCTTCTCCAGGCTAAACATACCCAGCTCCCTAAGCCGTTCCTCATAAGGCATCGTTTCCAGGCCTTTGACCATTTTGGTTGCCCTCCTCTGGACACGTTCCAGCTTGTCAATATCCTTCTTGAACTGTGGTGCCCAGAACTGGACACAGTATTCCAGGTGAGGTCTGACCAGAGCGGAATACAGTGGTACTATTACTTCCCTTGATCTAGATGCTATACACCTATTGATGCAGCCCAGAATTGCATTGGCTTTTTTAGCTGCTGCATCACACTGTTGACTCATGTCAAGTTTGTGGTCTACCAAGACTCCTAGATCCTTTTCACTTGTACTGCTCTCAAGCCAGGTATCACCCATCCTGTATTTGTGCTTTTCATTTTTTTTGCCCAAGTGTAGTACTTTACATTTCTCCCTGTTAAAATTCATCCTGTTTGCCTTGGCCCAGTTCTCTAATCTGTTAAGGTCATTTTGAAGTGTGATCCTGTCCTCTAGGGTATTAGCCACCCCTCCCAATTTGGTGTCATCTGCAAACTTGATCAGGATGCCCTCAAGCCCATCATCCAAGTCATTGATAAAGATGTTGAATAAGACTGGGCCCAAGACAGAACCCTGTGGCACCCCACTAGTCACTTCTCTCCAGGATGAAGAGGAGCCATGTCTTAGGGGGACAGCCTAGCCTAGCTTAGTCTGGCAGTTTTTTGTTGGACTGGCTATTCAAAACACAATCTTTCTAGCTCCACCTCTTTGAATTTTGCAATGCAGTTCTCCACCCAAGCAATGCGTTTCAAACACATATACTGTAAGGTAAAAAGTGTGCATTAAAATGCAGATATTAATGAAAATATCATGCAAAAATATTAAGGAAAAACTGCTGTGCAAAAATGTGTGCTTTAGGCAAAACTGCATACAAAAACGCACATATTTAAATAAATTTCCACAAAAATGTCGATGAATTCTCAGGAGGGCAACTAATGATAATGATAATACTTGCAAACTGACCTGGAAATGTGGAGAACTGAACTTAAGACTAGGTCAACGAGAAACCAAGAGCAGCTGAAATGGGCAGGTTCACCCAACCTCCAAGCCCTGGGGCTGAATGTGGTGGTTGGTCTAACTTCAAAAGCCCTCTGTGGATCTCAGGGGCCTTCTGCTCTTCTCCCCACAACCTGCTGCGCAGCAAGGAAGAGGGAGGGGAACAGAAGGGGCTCCAGAGGGTGAGATGGTGTGTCTCCGAGAATGAAAGGAGTGGCAGAAAGAGAGAGAGATTTGTCAAAAATTCAGATTGAAAAGTAAGGGGGGTGAATGAGTGAGGGGGAGACATGGGCTCCTGACCCCACCCACCACTGGCTCCAGCCCCGCCCACTAACAGCAGTCCCTCCTCAACAGATTAACCCCTTCCTCACCCCAGAATGCAACTCTCCAGAGAAAAACAGTTGCTCATCCCCCAGCTATTTTATTGGCACTCCACCCCCTGGTGTCTTTAGCTCTCCCCCCCCCCCAGCTGCTCACCATTTTCAGCTTTCCTCTTTTTTAGGAGGAAAGACAGAGAATCAGAGGCCTCCTCCTTCTACTGATGTGAGGGGGGGACCAAGAATTACGAGCACCGAGTGGGAGCGACATTTACGATGGAGGGCTCCTTGACTTGCCTGTAAATCTGGCTGGCTATGCAGTATCTTTTATTATGGCCACACATACAAACCCAGAGGACAGACCTTTTGCAGCCAATCAGCTCTGAGCACTCAGTGCCTCCTGGTAACCTCCAGCTGAACTCTGCTGGCTTCCAAGCAGACCGCTAAGATGGTTTCAGAAGAAGCAGGCCAGTTTCAGCCGTGTCCCTCCAAACTTGGAAGGGAGCTGTTTCCCTTCCACAGTATTATGCTTGCATCCCTCTCCATGCAGGAGTTAAGTCCATGGCAGGAATAGCAGGAAATGCTCTCTCCCCATATCTCTACAGGCCATGCCCCATTTACCTAATATGGGTCACAACCCAAATAGTCACATTCAACCTGAAAGAGGAGGATGGAACTTTTGTGCGTGTGAGTGTGAGTCTGAGTGTTTTATTCCAGCTGGTCATTCAGGGCTTGTTTGTCCTCTTCCCTCCCCAACCCTTTTCCCTTTTGTGCTTTCAGATTGTAAGCCTGCACGCAGCAACTAGTTGTATGGAAACTGCTCTGGGAGCCTTTTGGAACAACTTGCATTAAATGGCTTAAAAAAACAAAACCCCCACACATACAATAAACAATATCCATTCCCCCCCCCCAAAAAAAAATCAATAGATGTTCCACACCCTCCTCCATTGTGGTTGGTGATAGAATGGGCAAAGGAAGGCTCAGAGGGGGGGGGGGTTCTACCTGCCGGCCAGCAGACCTGCCTACCGCTACTGAGATCTATCCCACAGGCCAGACCTCTTGGGGTGGGGGGCTGAAAGCCCCTGAAGCAGGCTGCGAGGTGGTCCTGTTTGTTCAGCTTTCATCCTGTTTTGCTTGCACAAAGCTTACATGCTCTCTATGGAGTGTCCTTTTGGATTTGTTTGTGGGGAGCTGAGATGCCAAGGATCACTTGTCGGCCTCCCTCCTGAATTGCTTGCAGGGAGTTCATACATTGTCTTCCCATTCATCATTCATCCATGCCACTCAAAACATTACCTCACCACTTTCCAAACTGCAATAAGTCCAGGTCTGTGGTTCTTCCAAGTGGATACGTTGCACTGAGATGACAGAGTGCTCTAATACACTTTTATTGCTCAGATCTAGATTTCATGGCTGAATCCCTCCTGTATAATAGGAGGTCCAGAGGCACAGCCCCCCGCCCAATCCTTCCCAGCTGCACACACAAACACATTTCCTCCTCTAGTATAGATGGATCAGCGGAGGGCCCATGGGCAAAGGCATCCTCAGCCCTGTCTGTGCCAGGGGTGGGTCAGCTTCAAAATTTGGGGGAAAGAGGTTCCCCATGGCCCATAAATCCCTTTGGCAGCCTTGACAATAAAATCTCTGCTTTAGGCTTTCCCATTCTCTGAACACTTCTGTATTTATGGCTAACACAGCTTTTAAAAGCCAGCCCTTTCGTTTTATGTTCATATTCCTATAGTTGTGATAGATTTGCTGTAATCCAACAGTTACATGATTAAAGCCCATAAATGTTACTAGGCACCTCTCTCTCTCTCTCTCTCTCTCTCCATAATCCTGGAAATCTGAAGCAATCAAAATTTAACTGGGAAGTCTTGGGACGTGTAGCAAGATCTTCTCTTTTCCCAATCTCATCATCATTACGTGGGACACTAAAAGAAATATTAGCCCAGGAAAGACAATATTCTAAATTCCCCCTTTTAAATATGCTATGATTTCATCTATACTGAAGAGGTATTAACATAATACACACAGCTGGTTGCCATAAAACGGAGAGTCATTTAAAAGGTTCCAAGGAAATAAAGCATGCCGGGTCAGCTTCAGGGCTGCTGGGGCAGTGATTCCTGGTGGGTGTCCTAGCGCCAACCTTCAGACATGGAACTCAGACACTCAGCTAGAAGAAACCTGAAAGCTTCGTTCAAGAAATCAGTATGTTTGTTCATAAATCTATAAGCAGATTTCTAAGACTCATGGCTAGACAGTAGCTAAGAAACTGGCCATATTCATATCACCTTTGAAGCACTATGGTGCCACATTCAAGTCATAATGTCTTGAAAGAATTCTGGGAGCTGTAGTTTGCTGAGGGCTCTGAGAGTTGTTAAGAAGACTCCTGTTCCCCCTCCCAGAAGTAAAAATTTCCACAGTGGTTTTCCCAGAGCAAGTCTTGAATGACTCCTGCATTGCAGAACTAGACAACCCTTGCCGTCCTTTCCAGCTCTGATGTGCTGCAGTCCCCTCTTCTGTACAACAGGATCCCTGCTCTCTTTTTTGGATCCAGCCATTGTAGCTCCAGGTATCAAATGTTTGGGGGAAACTGAGCCAGAGTTTTGAAGTTCCTGCACTTCCTGAGTTAAATCTGGTGGTTCTGTGGGTCTCAGCGGCACAGTGTTCTTGTGGCTATGGATCCCCGTCAGCAAGAATGCCTGGAGACTGAAGAAGGGTACTGCTAGAAGCCTCTGAGCCCTGCAAATGTCATCTTCTGCCGGATACAAAGTGGGCAATAAGACACTTTTGCTATCAAATTGCCAACATTTATTTCGGCAGATCTTCAAACAGCGACATACATAAAACTATCCTTCCTGGCAGTGTTTTTATTATATGCTAAAACTATGGCACCCTTTGCCTTTGTACAGGTGCTAAAACAGCTCCTTGAGATAAAGTGCAAAGTTTAGAAGACGGATGGCTCCTTTTACAGGGCTGCTGAGATCAGTTACCTCAGAGTATCAGGCGCCTGCCTCCCATTGGCTCTTGGAAAATTACATGCCTGGTTTGGGATGGGCTTGGATGCTTCAGGCTGCAGGTGGAGGCTTGCATAACTAACTAACTAAATAATAGCAATGCACAACAACAACAACATGTACATAGAAAACTAGCATGTCAGGGAGAAAGCTAAGTTAGAACTCTTTCTCTTGGCATGCTCGTTTTCTAGATACAAGGACTGGAGCTATGGGGGACCATGTGAGCGCACACTTGCAGTCTGAGTGATACAGCCAGAATGAAGATTGCCTACTATCCTTCCTAAGGCAGCAGGAAGAGGGACAAGTCCCTGCCTGATTTGGAAACTTGACTCGGATACTTGTGTCCCAAAGGGAGGGGAGTGTCCCTGAGGAGGTAGTTCCATTTTAAACAAGGCATCCAGTGCTTTTTTTCTGGCGGTACTCACTGGCACACAGTATCAGCACCTCCTCCCAAATCTTGGCTTCTAAAGCGAGAGTGGAAGGAGGTGCACCTTTTCTCCCCCACCCACAGCGGGAGACCCCTGGGCACTGCCAGCCATGGCCGTGGTCCTTCCTCCTCCTCCTCCTCCTTGTCCTGTGGCAGAACAGCTGCAGGCTCTTCTTATGCTCATATGTTCTACCTCAGGGGTGGGGGAACTTTATTCAGCCTGAGGGACATTTTCCCTTCTGGGGGCCACATGCCAATGTTGAGCAGGGTCTGAGGGTGGAAAGGGTGGGGCAATGGATGCAAATTTCACATTGACAGAGTAGACTGACTGTGACGCCAAACCTTTTCCATCACCCATCCTGGCAAGCAAGTGGCTATCAGAATTCAAAGAAACCTTCCAGTCAGACAAACACATTCCAAAGTGAGGCCAGTGATGGAGGGGTGACCTGGGAAGAGTCTCAAAGGCCAGCTAGAGATGCCTGCGGGGAAACGCCAAGCGGGACCTGAGCACAAGAGACCTTTTCCCTCCTTTGCTTGTCCTGAGTCTCCCAACATTCAACTTCATTGGATGCCCATAAGTTTGACTATTATAAGAGAGAGAAACCTCTCTGCCCACTTCCTCCATGCCATGCATAATAAAGCTTTGGTCTGATCCAACCATGCTCTTCTTATGATCTTAAGCTCTTTCATTGTTTATATCTTAATTCCCCCCACATATCATGCATCCAATCTCTGGCAGAACACCGCCTTTCCCCACTTTCTCTCCGTTCATGAGGCCCCCTGCTTCATCTCCATTTCCCACGTTCAGCCAGAACATCGCCTTGCCTTCTCCTGCTCCATCACAATCTCCCAGCTTTGGTTGCTGAACCAATGGATGCAAGTGACTGGAAAAGTGATTATGGCTAAGCATTGGGAAGAACTTCAGTCCAATTTATGATGAAAGAAATTCCATGTTTGCAAATGTTTCATGGATGGGGAAACCCCTGGGCTGAGGTTCCCCAGCCCTAATATCAAACCGTGAGGTCTTTAATCACAAAAAACCTGAGGATCAAAATTGGAGGGAGAGTTCTCTTGCACACTCTTAACAGCAACCCACCTGCCAATGTTTATGAGAAAGAAATGAGATTCTGAGTAAACACCAGGAGGAACTTTTCTGATGGTGAGAGCTGTGCGACAGTGGAATGGACTCCCTCAGAAGGCAGTGGATTCTCCTTCGTTGGAGGTTTTTAAGCAGAGGTCAGGTGCCCATCAGTCAGTCATTCTTTAGCTGTTTGGGGGGGGTTGGACTAGATGACTCTTGGGGTCCCTTCAAACTCTAAAATTCTATGATTCTATCAATCATCACTATTCCTTATTCTTCTCTGGTACCTCACCTCTGAGGCCTATTGCATTTGTGATGCTCTACACAGGCTTGAATGCCGCTAAACTAATTAGCACCGTGCAAAAATGAGAAAGAAATCCTGTAGAATAATTAGGGAGACCACTGAAAGCAGGAAACTAGGGCATCTTGCCTTACATTAAGGCAAGGCAGAATCTTTGCATGCAGCTGGTGACTCGGCTCTCAGCCCCGGCAAATAATTACAACACTCTGATGCCTTCCAGGCTGGCTGCTTCTGAGTGTTTTTTAAAAAAGGAAAAACAGGTGATGGAAGGAAGGGAGTCTTCTACCTGCAGCAGTTCCTAAGGCCCCAGAAGCCAATCAAGCAATAGACGGAGGTGCTTGTGTTGTGACCCCAAGGCCAGATGGATGAAGCCCTTTGACACAGACCAGAAGGATGACTTTCGATATTGTTGGAGGAAAAATCAGTACCTGGTTGGTTGAGAAAGAAAAATAAGCAAATAGAAAGAGAATTCCCCGGATGCTAAGATCTAGGTTTGAGGCAAGTACTCTTTGGTGAGAGAACCCCAGCAGAGATTTAAAACCACAAAATACGTAGCATGGCAGTTAGATCTTTAAAATGTGCCCTTCTAATTTCCTCCCAAAGTTTCCCACTTTCCCTAACATAGAAAAAGACCACATGTTTGGTAAGTTAAGCATTGGTTTACTTACAAATTCTTCAAAGGCCAGATTCATGTGCTTTGCCATATAGCATTCAGAAAACACAGGCATCAAAACTCTGGTTAGTTCCAAAGTGGTGAAAGTTCCTAAATTATTTGTATAGGAATGCAAGGATGGCTTTGTAAAATAATATATATATATATATTTTAAAAGCCATGCAGTCTGAGCTTGGAGCAACCTGAGCGTTGGTATTCACGTGATAGACTAAGGGAACAATAGGCCTGACTTCCTTCCTCCCAAGGTGAGAGGGAGTGACCTAGCTAAGCCTGGCAGGGCAGCTCACTCTATGGCATCAACCTCTTCATGCATTAATTAGATTTAAGCATTTTGGTTGTATGAGGTTTAGGGGTGGGGCGCTGCTGCTTCTTTTTAGAAAAGAACAGTGTGCTCTACAATCTCCTGCACTTTTCATTTCTGACTAGTGCTGTTACATACAATCATAAAACTGTAGAGTTTGGACAGACCCAAAGGTTCATCTAGTCCAACCCCCCACAAAGCAGAAATCACATGGAGGCAGAGAGTAGCCCTTGTGGCTAGTAGCCACTGAAGCCTTGCCCTTCATGGATTTGTCTGATCCTCCTCTAAAGTCATCCAAGTCGATGGCTACTACTACTTGTGGGAGCAAATTCCATGTTTTAACTATGCACTACATGAAGAAGTTGAATCCTAGAATTGTATCAACTAGAATTCTCAACCTAGAATCTCAACTAAAGCATCCAAGACAGATGGCCATCAACCTCTGCTTTGAAGCCTGCAAGGAGGGAGAGTCCACCACCTCTCAGGGGAGTCCATTCCACGGTCAAACAGTTCTTACTATCAGAAGGTTCTTCTTCCTGATGTTTATTTGGAATTTCTTTCTTGTCCTATCATCTGGAGCAGACTTGCTCCATCTTCCATGTAATAGCTCTTGAGATATTGGAAGATGGCGCTATCTCCTCCCACTCTGTCAACTGTTCCTCATAAGGCTTGGTTTCCAGGCCCTTGACCCTCTGCACACCTTCTTTTGCATTTTCCTTTCGTCTGTCCTGAAACTTGTGTTGGGGGAGGGGAGATTTGTGTGTTATAATTATGATTTGATTTCCTTTTTATTGACATTATTTTCCCTCCTTATATAATAACAACTTTTTTATCAAAAAAAACAACCCAGCTCTCTCTGACTCTCTTTCCTTACCATGCACAGCTAAAGGCCTTAGCTCACCAGAGTCACTGTTGAAATCAGTATAATTAATCAATTATATTTAATAATAACAATCTGACACTTTGCCTCTGAGGTTCATTCAAAACCTTGTAAACGAGCACTGGGTTGGAACTCCATAGAATGCCAGCTCTTATTAGACTTTGGACAAAATCTCTGTGGAACTTGATGGTTTAAATATCTTGCGTTTTTAATCTCTTTTTAAGCCTCTGTTTTTAAAGTCTGTGTTTTAATATGTACACGCAGCCAGAGGCCAATGAAGATTAAATGTCCTTAATAATAGCTATTATTTTTAACACTATTAATACCATCTCTCTTTGTGTGGGTGGGGGGAACCCAGGAGATATTTAACACATTCGTTTCTGTAGACACGAGTCGCTGTGCCTCAAACTAGTTCTGATATCTTTGCAATCGTTGTTTTGCGCACACACACACACACACACACACAAAATGGCTGCTGCACATCACCAGAGTGATTTAGCAATCAATCCTCTTCTCGGGGAACTCGGGGAACCATAGCTCTGAGAGGGAAAAGGGCTTGGGCGTGTGCTCTTCTAACAGCCCTTAACAAAAGACACTTCCCACGATTCACTGGGGTCGGGTTGCCGTATTTCAAGAGTTTGAGCTTTTTTGGGGGGGGGGCGCAGAATCACCCAAAAAGTTGTTGAGCTTTTTTCTGGAAATATGAACTTTTTTGTGAATTCACCAAAAAAAGGCCTAGAGTAATACTCCAACGCACACTTCCTTGGTCTGTTGGCAAAAACCCAGACATTTTGCAGAGTTTCCAACCCCACCCCCACCCCCCGGATGCAAATTTTGCCATTGAAATCCCAGACATTGGGAGAAAGCAATGATGGTATGGAACTGCTTTAATTTAATTTTATTATTAGAGTTATCTACCACTCTTTATCACAAGATCTCAGTGCAGTTCACAGGACAAAATATAAGGAAAAAATAGTTAAAATAGTTAAAACGAAAACAAAAAAACAATAATGTCCCCCTCCCTGCAAACACATTTAAAAGGCTGTAGAATATTAATCAGGAGGAGGAATGTTTTAGCCTGGCGCCTAAAGATATATCATGAAGGCAGCAGGCAAGCCTCCCTGGCGAGAGCATTCCACAGATGGGGAGCCACTGCAGAAAAGGCCCCGTTCTCATGTTGCCACCCTTTGGACCTCTCATGGAGGAGGCACACAAAGAAGGGCCTTAGAAGATGAACGCAGAGTCTGGGCAGGTTCATCTGGGGAGAGGCAGTCCTTGAGGTATTGTGGTCTTGAGCCATTTAAGGCTTTATAGGTCAAAGCCAGAACCTTCCAACAGGCCCAGAAGCTAATTGGCAGCCAGTGCAGTCAGACCAGGATCGGTGTAATATGCTCAGACCGTCTTGCTCCAGTGAGCAACCTGACCGCTGAATTCTGCACCAGCTGAAGTGCCTGGAGGGCAGCGACTGAGGAGGGAGCACAAGGTGAGCTGAGCTTGTAGGTTTTGTGGGTTTGTCTTTTTGGGGCTGTGTGTGATTAAGTTTGTGTGCTTATTTGTTTCCTTATTTGTTTGTGTGTTTCCCAGGCTTGTGTGTGTGAGAGAGTTTGTTTCTGGCTTGTGTGTGTGTGTTTGTCTGGTGACTAGCTGTGGGCGGAGCTAATCAGTGCCTAGAGGGCAGCGACTGAGGAAGTAGGCAAAAGGTGAGCTGAGCTTGTAGGGCGGAGCTAATCAGTGCCTGGAGGGCAGCGACTGAGGAGGGAGCACAAGGTGAGCTGAGCTTGTAGGTTTTGTGGGTTTGTCTTTTTGGGGCTGTGTGTGATTAAGTTTGTGTGCTTATTTGTTTCCTTATTTGTTTGTGTGTTTCCCAGGCTTGTGTGTGTGAGAGAGTTTGTTTCTGGCTTGTGTGTGTGTGTGTTTGTCTGGTGACTAGCTGTGGGCGGAGCTAATCAGTGCCTAGAGGGCAGCGGCGCGCGCCTGGCGGCGCGCGCAGTTTGACCTATCTTTTGATAGAGGAGAGCTAGTCTCAAACGTTTACTTGGGGAGACCTAGGCTTCTTTTTTGAGTGTCCTGACTTCAAGCTTCAAGATGGAGGGTGAGGGAACAACTGTAGTCGCCTGCAATTCCTGCGCAATGTTTGCCTTCTTGCCAAAGGATGTAGGCAGCTACACCTGCAGCAAGTGCAAGTTGGTTGCCCTTCTAGAAGACAAGGTCCGGCAACTTCAGAAGGGGGAGGGAACAACTGTAGTCGCCTGTAATTCCTGCGCAATGTTTGTCTTCTTGCCAAAGGTTGTAGACAGCTACACCTGCAGCAACTGCAAGTTGGTTGCCCTACTCGAAGACAAGGTCCAGCAACTTCAGGCCCGTGTATCTACGCTCCAGAAAATTAAAGAGCTGGAGCTTTTCTTGGATGCAGCAGAGCACACTGTCTCCACCAAGCAGGAGACAGGGCACATCTCTGAGGAGGAGATCAGTTCCCCAACTCAGGAGCCAGATGTATGGAGGAACGTGACTCACAGAAGTAGAATGCCCAGGGATCGCTCTGAGTGTTTAGAACTACAAAATCGATTTGAAGTGCTCTCAAATCTGGAAGATGAAGAACAGACTCCATTGGAAGATCTCTCCCTCATCACAGTTGATGAGGTATATGAAGACGAGCAACATAGTCAGTCCTCTGGGAATGTGCAGGCAACCTTGGAAGGGACAGCACATGTAAGGATCCCGACCAAGCCTAAGAGGAGGCGTGTAGTAGTGATAGGGGATTCCCTACTGAGGGGTACGGAAGCAGTGATCTGTGGGCCTGACAAGATGTCGCGAGAGGTATGCTGTCTCCCCGGGGCCAAGATCCATGATGTTACAGAACGGCTGCAAGGGATAATTAAACCCACGGATAAAAACCCCTTCCTTTTAGTCCATGTGGGAACCAATGACACTGCAAGCCATAGCCTCCAGAAGATCAAAAGTGATTATGAGGCTCTGGGCAGGAAGCTGAAGCAATTAAATGCACAAATTGTCATCTCATCTGTCCTCCCAGTTGAACGCCGTGGCCCAGGAAGAGAGGGGAAAATAGGAGAAGTGAACAACTGGCTTCGCAAATGGTGCCGGCAGGAACGGTTTGGTTTCTTAGATCACGGTCTGCAGTTTCTTGAAGATGGACTTCTGGCAAGTGATGGGCTGCACCTCACAAGGGTTGGGAGGAATGTTTTTGCCAACAATCTCAAAAACCTCATCAGGAGGGCTTTAAACTGACTTATGTGGGGGAGGGAGACAGTGGTCCTGAAGGTAGGAGTCTATCAAATGCTGAAGATGATCATCCAAAAGTCAAGGACCAAATGGAGCAAACAGCGCACAGACCTAGTGGTGGGAGGAAAAAATCCTTAAGTAGGAGACTAGGGGGAATGATCAATGGTTTTCAATGTCTGTATACAAATGCACAGAGCATGGGAAATAAACAAGATGAACTTGAGCTCTTGGTACAGCAAACTAAATACGACATAATAGGCATCACTGAAACCTGGTGGGATGAGTCTCATGATTGGAATGTAGTAATAGAGGGATACAATCTATTTAAGAGAAATAGACCAAACAGGAAAGGAGGAGGAGTGGCGTTATATGTCAGGGATGTGTATACCTGTGAAGAGATCCATGATTTAAAACTTCAAAGCCAAATTGAGAGTATCTGGGTCAAAATTAAGGGAGAGAAAAATAACAGTGATCTCATGGTGGGAGTTTACTATAGATCCCCAAGCCAAACTGAGGACATAGATGATGCCTTCCTGGAACAGATGACCAAGCATTCAAAAGGAAATGAGATAGTAGTAATGGGGGATTTCAACTATCCTGATATTTGTTGGATGTCAAACTCAGCCAAGAGCATAAGGTCGAACAGATTCCTCGCTGGCCTTGCAGACAATTTCATTGTCCAGAAAGTGGGAGAAGCAACAAGAGGATCAACCATTTTAGATCTGGTCCTAACCAACAGTGATGACCTGGTTAGTGGGGTAGAAGTGGCAGGATCATTAGGTGGGAGTGATCATGCTCTTCTGGAGTTTATTATACATCAGAAAGGAGCAACCAAGCATACTAAGACTCAAATTCTAGACTTTAAGAAAGCCGACTTCAGAAAACTTAGGGAAATGCTGGGTGTGATCCCATGGTCAGTAATACTAAAAGGGAAGGGAGTTCATGATGGATGGGAGTTTGTTAAAAGGGAGATATTAAAAGCACAACTTCAAGCAGTACCAATGAGACGAAAACATGGAAGGTGCCTAAAGAAGCCAGGGTGGCTATCTAATGAACTTTTAACTGAGTTAAGATTTAAAAGGGATATGTACAAGAAATGGAAAAAGGGGGAAACCACCAGAGAGGAATTCAAACAAATAGCCAGCACATGTAGAGACAAAGTCAGAAAAGCTAAAGCACAGAATGAACTCAGGCTTGCTAGAGAGGTTAAAAGCAATAAAAAGAGTTTTTATGGGTATGTCCGTAGCAAAAGGAAGAACAAGGAAACAGTGGGGTCACTTAGAGGAGAAGAAGGTGAAATGCGAACAGGGGACGCAGAAAGGGCAGAACTCCTCAATACCTTCTTTGCCTCAGTCTTCTCCAAAAAAGAAAACAATGCCCGACCTGAAGAATATGGAGCAGATGATTCAGCAGGGGAAACTCAGCCCAGAATAAGTAAGGAGGTAGTACAAGCACACTTGGCTAGTTTAGATGTATTCAAGTCTCCAGGGCCAGATGAACTACATCCCAGAGTATTAAAAGAACTGGCAGAGGTGATTTCAGAACCACTGGCAGTAATCTTTGAGAATTCTTGGAAAACAGGTGAAGTCCCAGCAGACTGGAGGAGGGCAAATGTTGTCCCTATTTTCAAAAAGGGGAAAAGAGAGGACCCAAACAATTACCGCCCAGTCAGCCTGACATCAATACCAGGAAAGATTCTAGAGCAGATCATTAAGCAAACGGTCTGTGAGCACCTAGAAAGGAACGCTGTGATCACTAAAAGTCAGCATGGGTTTCTGAAAAATAAGTCATGTCAGACTAATCTGATCTCATTTTTTGACAGAATTACAAGCCTGGTGGACGAAGGGAACACTGTGGATGTAGCCTATCTTGATTTCAGCAAGGCCTTTGACAAGGTGCCCCATGATATTCTTGTAAAGAAGCTGGTAAAATGCGGGCTAGACAATGCTACCATTCATTGGATTTGTAACTGGCTGACTGACCGAACCCAAAGGGTGCTCATCAATGGCTCCTCTTCATCCTGGAGAGAAGTGACTAGTGGGGTGCCACAGGGTTCTGTCTTGGGCCCAGTCTTATTCAACATCTTTATCAATGACTTGGATGATGGGCTTGAGGGCATCCTGATCAAGTTTGCAGATGACACCAAATTGGGAGGGGTGGCTAATACCCCAGAGGACAGGATCACACTTCAAAATGACCTTAACAGATTAGAGAACTGGGCCAAGGCAAACAGGATGAATTTTAACAGGGAGAAATGTAAAGTACTACACTTGGGCAAAAAAAATGAAAGGCACAAATACAGGATGGGTGATACCTGGCTTGAGAGCAGTACAAGTGAAAAGGATCTAGGAGTCTTGGTAGACCACAAACTTGACATGAGTCAACAGTGTGATGCAGCAGCTAAAAAAGCCAATGCAATTCTGGGCTGCATCAATAGGAGTATAGCATCTAGATCAAGGGAAGTAATAGTACCACTGTATTCCGCTCTGGTCAGACCTCACCTGGAATACTGTGTCCAGTTCTGGGCACCACAGTTCAAGAAGGATATTGACAAGCTGGAACGTGTCCAGAGGAGGGCAACCAAAATGGTCAAAGGCCTGGAAACGATGCCTTATGAGGAACGGCTTAGGGAGCTGGGTATGTTTAGCCTGGAGAAGAGAAGGTTAAGGGGTGATATGATAGCCATGTTCAAATATATAAAAGGATGTCATATAGAGGAGGGAGAAAGGTTGTTTTCTGCTGCTCCAGAGAAGCGGACACGGAGCAATGGATTCAAACTACAAGAAAGAAGATTCCACCTAAACATTAGGAAGAATTTCTTGACAGTAAGAGCTGTTCGACAGTGGAATTTGCTGCCAAGGAGTGTGGTGGAGTCTCCTTCTTTGGAGGTCTTTAAGCAGAGGCTTGACAGCCACCTGTCAGGAATGCTTTGATGGTGTTTCCTGCTTGGCAGGGGGTTGGACTGGATGGCCCTTGTGGTCTCTTCCAACTCTATGATTCTATGATTCTATGAAGTCTCTTAACCATCTTCAGAGGCAGCCCTGTATACAGGTATAATGCATTGCAGTAATCTAACCTTGAGGTTACCAGAGTGTAGACAACAGTAGTTAGGCTGTCCCTGTCCAGATAGGGGCATAGCTGGGCCACCACCTGAAGCTGATGGAAGGCACTCTGGGCCACTGAGGCCACCTGAGCTTCGAGCGACAGCAGAGAATCCAGGAGGACCCCCAGGCTAGGAACCGGCTCCTTCAGAGGAAGCGTAACCCCATCAAGAGCAGGCAGTCTCCCACTGTCCAGCAGCTCTGACTGTCAGGAAGTTCTTTCTGATGTTGAGTCGGAACCTCCTTTTTGGTAACTTGAAGCCATTGGTTTGAGTCGTACTCTCCAGAGCAGGAGAAAACAAGCTTGCTCCATCTGAGGGGAACATTGAGCCCAGGAATCTGCCTTCTACTGAGTCAGAACTTTGGGTTCATCTAGTTCAGTATTCTCTGCACAGGATGGCAGCAGCTCTCCCAGGTTTCAGGCAGGGGAGCTTGGAAATGCTGGAGCCTTAGCTAGGCACAGCAGATGCTCAACCACTGAGCTACAGCTGGTGTAAGTTGCCTTGCAGCCCTGTGCATGCCTACTCAGAACTAAGCCTTACCAAGCTAAATGGACACAGAACTAAGTGTGCTTAAGACTGCAGCTCTACAGACTGAACCTCTATCATGTATGTTGTGTGTTGATGTGTAGGAACAACTATGGGATGCGGGTATGAGTGTGCAAGTGTGTACAGAGGTGCATGGATGGTCCTGACCACATTTTGCATGTCTACTCAAATGCAAGTGTCTTCAGAGGCCGGGGATTTATCCTGGGACGTTCTGTGTGCAAACTGGATTCCTAGAGACTTTTGGCTGGACTAGGCAGGTCGTTGGTCTGGTCCCGTCATCTATTCCCGTATGTTCGCACGGGTGTTGTTGGCCAACAAGGAGTCCCAGCAGCGTGTGCTGGAGTGGGAGCATCCTTTTTCATCATTGTCTTTCGTTCTTCACCTTGAATGGCTGCGACCTGATTCTAAGGACAAGAAGACTCCCCGGAGTAAGCTGCCTACATGAGCTATTATCCCCTGCTGTGTGGAGATGTTTGTTGTCACTGAAGTGAATGCAGTGCTGGCAAGAGGTGCCCCTCAAAGCCCAGAATGTGAAGGAAACCAGGTCTATTTATAACAAGTCCAGGAGCAGCATGAGCCAGGGCGGAGCTTAGATGTAGGGTTGTTTATTTGTTGGCAAAGCAAAAGCAAACGTTAAAGGAAGAGGAAGAAGAAGAATTATTGGAATGAATTTGCCAGTTCACCATGCGCCAAATTGGTCTGGGAGATGTCCTTCCAGCATCATTACAGTCTAACTCCTCCAAAAGCTTTGCAGAAGTAATAGATTTCATCGCCCTCTGCTCTTGTCATGCGTGCTTGGTTATTAATTAATTCATAATCTGCTATTTGTAATTCATGATTTGAATAATTAAGCAACTTGGGTTTCCTAAGAATAAGAAACATGTTACTGCTCTGTGACTGTTTGCTTAAATATTAAAATTGGGACCTGTGAAGCCACAAATCACATATTGTTAAGTCATTAACAAGCTGCAAATCAAAAGAATTATGCAGAATCAATTCAACTCAAGCAATGTTCTCAAAGGGCAATGATGCAAATACATAGATTTGTCACAAGAAAATACTTGGCCTGGATTTGCTACATTACAAAATTCCAGATCTGCTTAAACATAGCAGCCATCCCATTCCTAACCATATTACTGAGAAATAAGTCCCAGTTGATTTGGATCAGGCTTATTGCCCAGCAAAAAACTGGACTTAACCAAGGCTGCAGTCCTCTACACACATTTACCTAGGATTGTCTCATTGATCTCAGTGGGGTTTACGTCTGAGTAGAGACGTGCAGGACTGCAATATAAAGTTGGTCATGAGGGTCTCTCCACTCCTGAAGCAACTTTGCACTTTCAGATGACCTATTTATTGCACATTTATCCTGATGGATTTGCAGAAAGGTTAGATTACATCAGCTGTTTCTTAACCATTTGTTCTGATTTGTGTCTGGAGAGGTTAGACAGCATTGCCTCAAGCAAGCATTATCCCACACCTTCCAGAGCATCTCTCCATCATTTTCCATATTGCAAAAAAAGTCTGATATTTTGCAGAAGCAGGTTCATTGTGCTCTGCTCAATATCCAGCCTGATGAAGACCTCTAAATAATTCACAAGCTTGTTCACTATTTTGTGACATTTTGGGTTGGTCTACTGATGCCTGACTATTGATTTTGTAATTGCTCTATGGTGAGAGATAATGGAAGAGGTTTTGAGCACCTTGTGAACAAGCCCTTAAAGATCAAGTTTCCTCTTCCTGCTTCTCAGGTATGTAAAGGCTGGGCAAAAGAACACAGAATAAGTGTTCTTATCTGGCAAGACACAATGACTCAGAACAGCTGTTCTCCCCCCTCCCCCCCCCCCCGACCCATGTAGTGGCTGATTAAAAGCAATGACAAGGTTGATCAGTCTCCAAAATTGGAGATTCCATTTTCCTTTCCTGTGAATAAGTCCTGACAGTGTTAATGAGTGAGATGTCTTTTAAAAAGAAAAGAAAATTGCAAACATAACATTCAGACACCTCTGGGAGACTGTCTCCAGCCTGGAGGATGGTGGTTTGAGGTTAGTTATGCTAGATCCTCTGGATCTGGCTTGTTTTTAAGGATTACAGAGGAGGTTTCACCACACCTGGATAAATCTGAGGACCCCGTGAGCTGTGTTAGTGCATGGAGTAGAAGAATATGTCTAATCTTCTTTTAAAGTCATCCAAGTTTGTGGCCATCACTGCCTCTAGTGGGAATGAGTTCCATAGTTTAGGTTCCATGAAAAAGGACTTCCTTTCATCTGTCCTAAATCATTCGGCTTCATTTGATACCCATGAGTTCTAGCTTTATGAGAGAAGGAGAAAAACAAAGGTTTGCAGAAGTAGATTAAAAACAAACAAGCAAACACCCCTGAGGGGAATCCCAGAACAGTGTAATGAGAGCTGAGTATGCTCAGAGGCGATGAATGCTGACTAACTGCTCTGGGTGAAAAGAGTGAGGACAAATTGGTTCACAATCCAGCAGAGGTGACTTACCAGAGGCATTTAGTCACCTCGACCCCTGCAATCTGCACATGTTTCTTCTTGGTCTGTTGTCAGGTCCCTTTTAAACCAATTGCTTCAATGCTCTTTGTACTGAATCAGAAGGGCATGGAAGAACGTGGGGAGCTATTTGTCAGCAGACCAAGCCCAATGCTCAGAGTCGCAAGCTGAAGACAAGGTGGTGAGGCGCAACTGTGATGCTCTGCAGCTACCCAAGAGCACTGACCACAGCTTCTAGCCTTCAAGCTTTCAGAGGCAACCTCTGCCTGTGCTTTTAAAAATTCATTCATTTTGAGTCGATGGCAAGTGAGGGTGATGTGGCAAAATTATCCACACTGCTCAAAAATAAGAGCTCAGATAAATTATTTCACGGTCCCCTTCCTGTGAGTCTGTCAACAGCTGTTGCGTGGAGCCCTCCAGTTCAGAGGAACCACAACCGTGGGGCATCGGGAGAGAGAAGAAGGGATGGCAAGGGATGGCTGGTTGCTGACTTCCTGGAGGAATGTGGGTGGTCATTCTGGGGACAGGACTTTGGTCTGGCCTGGGGGCTCCCTTGGCATTATGGCCTGCTTGTGGTCTTCCTGGAGGCATCTGTGGGAGGCAGGATGCTCTGGTCCACCAGAGTTTTTCTTACATTCTTGCACCTCCCACATCTACATGTTGATTCAGGGGTTGTTTTCTTTGCTCGCTTTCTGCTGCTCCTCTGATTCACAGATAAATGAGTTTTACGTTGGAGTGTATAAATTAGCTTCAGCCCAAGTATTCTGGGTTAAATGATTTATAGACTGTGCTGCCTGCCTCCTCCCCTGGAGAAATGTAGCCACAGCACCACTGGGTGTTCACACACACAAAGGCAGAGATCGCCTTAAACCCCAAACCACGAATCTTGATCAATGTCTCTCTTAGCCTGACTAACTGCATCTTTTCCTGTTTTTCTCACGATGTCTGATCCTCTTTGGAATCCTTTTAAACTTGACTAACTTGATAATAAGTTTCATTGCTTTTTAAAAAGCAGGATCTTAAAATACAATAAATGTCTGATTTCCTGTATAAGAAGTATCTTACTTGACAATGAGAATGGTTTCATATACAGTAGAGCAGTGCTCCCCAAAGTGGGTGGTACCAGCCCCTGTGGGACACTGCGATTCCCCTGGGGGGCAGGTGCTAAGAGGCAAGGGGGCAGCAGGGGACGCTGGAGGTGTGAGTGACGACCAGACTTTGAAAAGCTGGTCTCCCTGGATCAAGTTCATCAATTCTGTTGAATTAATTAAACTAAATAGTTTTTAATTGGAATCTGACTAAATGTGCAATTAATGGTTCCTCTTTTGAATTTCACTGTGTTATTATCTTTCTTAGTGGAGAATGCAAACTGCTATTCTGAATAAGGCTTTTTAATAGGGCAGGATGGAACTTGCAAAACCAAGGGGGCCGTGCACCAAAAAAGTTTGGAAACCCCTGTAGTAGAGCACTTTCTGGTATGGAGCACTTTCAGTGCCTGCAAGGGATGGAGAAAGTGGCTAGAGAAAAGTTGACCTCCCTCTCTCATCACACTAGAACTCATGGACTTCCAATGAAGCTGAATGCTGGGAGATTTGGGATGGATAAAAGAAAGTCCTTCGTTACACAGCACATTGTTAAACTATGGAACTCACTTCCACAGAGGCAAAGATGGCCGCCAATTTGGGTGGCTTTAAAAGAAGATTAAACAAATTCATGGAGGGGGGGAGGCTCTTGATGGCTACTAGCCATGGTGGAGGCAGCAGTGCTTCTGAATACCCAGTTGCTGGAAACCACAGGAAGGGGGAAAGCTATTGAGTTTGAATCCTGCTTGCTGATTTCCTACATACCGGTACATCTGATTGACCATTGTGAGAAGAGGATACTGGCCTACATGGGCCAGGGGCCTGATCCAGCAGGCTCTTCTGTTTGTGCAGTTCTCCCTTCAGCCAGAGACTTATTTGGTGCTCTACAAGTCAGTCATCTGCCTTCAGCTCTGTTCTCTCCAAGATGGGGAGAACAATAGTATTGGCCTGCACTCCAGATATTTTGCTATTTAAGCATCGAGGTGAGCTTGAGGCAAGAGTCCTTGTGCTCCTTCCCTTCAGCTCACTGCGATGCTCAGATAGCAACATGCACAACCTCTGGCTCTCAGCAAGCAGATCAGAGCCCTCCTGGCCAGGTACCAACAGACTTGGCAGAACCCGGAGGTGACTGCAAACTCCTGGGCTTGTTGGGGCCATTCACAGCCTGTGGAACTATATCCTGCGGGTCACCTTTTGGGGCTGGGGGCAGGATGCAGGTTTGACTTAATAACTAAAAGATTAAAGCACAGGCAGCTGTGCCCCATTTACATGGGACTGACCCACACATGACTGTGTATACACGCAGCACCAGGAAACAATGAAATAATTCTATTCAAACCCAGAAATGGTGGGAGAGATCTGGAGAGTCCTCATGGCTCATGAGGAGACTCTCCCTGGAGACCGAAGAGGATGTCTGTGAGGGCGGAGGAAGCCCCAAAGAGACCGGAGGCACAGCAGGGCTTGTTTAGGCTGCTCAGCCTCCCCACCTAACAGCTGGTGCATTGGTGCACTGGGTAGATTCAAGTTCTGGCTGAGCGAGAATGTGGCTTCAACCTTCTAGCACCCAGAAGCCCCGAGGGCTGTGGCTGCCACCAGATTGTCCTTACGCTCACTTCAAAAGCAACGCATGGCATACGGAGGTGCCTGATGACCTGTCACAGCTTTCATTCCTTGGTGCTTCTTTTTCACTGGGTTGTCCCCCCCCCCCATGTGTTATTTCAATCTGCAAAAGCAAACATGGTTCTTTGGCCACACAGCATATGATCCCACAATTAACGGCTGAGTCACTATCGATCCAAAGTACCTGCAAGCAGCCAAGTCTACAAAGAATGAATTCAAAAGTTGCAAATTAATGCCTCATTATGAGCCACAAAGTCCTGAATTAACTAATTGAATTTGTGAATTATTAATCAAGCCGACAACTTGAAGATGCAGACGTGTAAATCTGAAAGAAGGTGCAGGACTGGTTTAAGGAAGTTAAAATGTCTTGCTGCACGCAGCAATGATTCCGGGACACAGTTGTGCAAGAGATGAAAAATGGAGGGGAAGGGAAATAGAACCCCATAGGTAATATCATAAGAAGAGCCTGGCTGCTGGATCAGACCACCTAGTCTTGTTCTCACAGTGGCCAAGCAGATGCCTCCATAGGAAGCCTGTGAGGAACAGAGTGAAGCCACACTCTCCCTAATCGTGATTCACAACAGAGGCACTGAAATGTACAGAATGAACAAGAGCCATGAGAATGTATATAAACAGGCCAGAATCAAATCAGAACGAATGTGTGTTGTTGCCAAACCAACCGGCAGACAAACTGGAATGAATGCTCAATAAAGATCAGGCAAAGGGTGCATTCAGTTTGGGGGCATAATGCGTTCATTTCCTTGATTGTAATGCTAGCGTTTCTGTCCTGTTTTTTCTTGTCCCTTTCACACTGCAGTACTAGTTGTGTCATGGAACTGTGGCTTTTTAACTGATATCCCAGTATGTCATGCTAAATTTCACACACACACACACACACCCCGTGGGCATTGTGGTGTGACACCACAATGGATGTCCTTGGGCAATCTCAGTGCTCCCCCCCTTTCCATGCATGTGTGCTTCTGTTGCCCCATAAAAACTACAGGAAAGAACCATATGCCAGTGGAGAACACCAAATTTTGTCACACCCAAACACACACCAAATTTTCCAGATTAAGGGAGCTGCAAGCAGTTTTGTTTGTGAATCAAATATCATAGAAATGAGCACCAAACATGTGCTGTATTTCGTTAGGTCTCCAGAAGTGGCTTTTGTGCCATATGAAAGGTCAGATATAACATGGAAACATCAGGGAAAGGAAATAACTGTTGTGTGAGTTGGTCCTGGTCTACGCTTCCCCAAAGCTTTGTGCAAGCAAGTCAGGATAAACACTCAGCGAACAGGTCAGCTGGAGAGCCCATAAAGCAGTGGTGGCGGACCTATGGCACACGTGCCAGAGGGGGCACTCAGAGCCCTCCCTGGAAAGTGTGACGGAGCCTGCACCTCCCCAGCTGAGCAGCCCCAATCCAGCTCCTGTTCCCTTGCAAGCAGCAACGCAGAGCAGCCCGATCCCACTCCTACTTGCCTGCAAGCAGGAGCAGGCTGGGGGGGGGGCATCCCTTGCCTGCTTGTTTGCCGCCCAGCCCGCCTTCCCTCACTCTGAAAACAGAAGTGTGGCAATCAAAACGGAAGTTATACTCAGAACAGGGCACGTTCCGCTTCCAAAAAAAGTTTGAAAACCAGAGCACTCATTTCCGGGTTTGAAGTGTTCGGGTTCCAAGTAGTTTGAGAACTAAGCTGTTCGAAAACCAAGGCACCACTGTGTTGCTCCTCTCTCTCTCTACAGGGACGCGCCAACCTCCCCTTCTAAACTAAAACCTCAGTATTCAGGTTAAATGGTCATGTTGGCACTTTGCGATAAATAAGTGGGTCTTGGGTTGCACTTTGGGCACTCGGTCTCTAAAATGTTCACCATCACTGCCATAAAGGAAGGAAAGAAGGAGAGAAGCAGGGTGATAGCAAAGGCGTGCTGTGTTTGGCAGATCCTGAAGGTCCCCCCCCCCCAAGGTCTTAGCGAGCCTTTCCCCTCATTGCTTCCGTGATGCAACTGGCCTGAAGCCCCCAGCTTCCTCGCCCTTCGCCCGCCACAGGGACCCCCTCCTGGCACTGCCTTCCACTGCCTCTTGCATTTCATCCAGATATTTCCAGTAAATAAACATTGACGCTTTCGATATCATGTTAATTTCACAGGCTGCTGCTCCGCTGACAGTTTTCACACTCTGCCGCCGTGTCTTGTCAGTTTTATGCTCTCAGGCCAACGCCAGCTCACCAACTACGATGTATAGACATAAAATAAATGACTCAGAAACCCCATAAAGTGACAGATAACATAATGGGACCTGGCTGCTGGAAATAAGCGTGTTTATGGAGATTTGGGGCTCCGGAAAGGTGAGTTATGTAGAATAGGATGTTGTTATGATTGGGGGGTTGTGTCTGTTTTGTAGGGAAGTTTGGTGGACTGCGAGAAAGAAATGGATTCGATAATTAAATACTGGAGTGAGCTCTTCATCTCAGAGGAGGAGACTGTGGGTTGTACTGTATTGGACACATCAAGGATGGGGAAAGGTTTTCAGTCTGAGGGCCGTATTCACATTTGCACAAGCATTTGGGGGCCACATTCCAGTGGCGGGGTTGACGGGGGAGAAAGAGACAAAAGTGGATGGAGCAATGCATGAAAATTTAGACTTAGACTTTGTACAGTCACCTAGTGTCCACACACACACACACACACACACACACACACCTCTGTCCTGAATCCATGTAAGCAAGAGGCTTCATCAGAGTTCAAGGGAGCGCTCTGACAATTCCATCTTAACCTGATGAATTACAGGTATCACAAAAGCAGGGGGATGGAATCAGGGATGCCCTGTGTTTGTCTCAAGCAGCACTGTTTCTTTTCCTCCAGACATCCACCCCACAACTTTGATCCAGGGGGGCATTAGGTTGACCCATCCTAAGTTGACCTGGGGATCCCCCCCCCCAGATCTGTTCCCAAAATTTTTCAGGGGTGAGGCTAATGTTTAGTGGGCCATCCTGATGTTGGATGCATCCAGTAGGCTACCTCTCCTTCCCATTGAATGCCTCCCACCCCCAGGGTCTAGGCTACCCACCCCACCCCTGGTAGCGATCCATGGCCATCTGAGCTGGACTCATCTAGTGCCTGAGCCCTCCAAAGAGTCCCAAGTTGACCCAGTACCTGGCCACACCTAGTGCGCAGCACTATTTCAAGGACACCTTCCTATCAGAAAGCAGCACCCAAGGAGAGTACCCAGCAGGGACAGTCAGAGGATGATGATGATGATGATGTTTAACTGCCCGCAGACTGTCTCGCCAGTGTGGTGTAGTGGTTAAGAGCTGTAGACTCGTAATCTGGGGAACGGGGTTCGCTTCCCCGTTCCTCCCCATGCAGCTGCTGGGTGACCTTGGGCTAGTCACACTTCTCTGAAGTCTCTCAGCACCACTCACCTCACAGAGTGTTTGTTGTGGGGGAGGAAGGGAAAGGAGAATGTCAGCCGCTTTGAGACTCCTTCAGGTAGTGATAAAGCGGGATATCAAATCCAAACTCTTCTTCTTCTTCTTCCCCAGCAACTCTGGGCAGCTTCCAACAGGATATTAAGAACACAATAAGACATCAAACATTAAAAACTTCCCTAAATAGGGCTGCCTTCAGATGTCTTCTAAAAGTCAGATAGTTGTTTATTTCCTTGACGTCTGATGGGAGGGCATTCCACAGGGTGGGTGCCACTACCGAGAACGCCCTCTGCCTGGTTCCCTATAACCTCACTTCTCGCAGTGAGGGAACTGCCAGAAGGCCCTCAGAGCTGGACCTCAGTGTCTGGGCTGAATGATGGTGATGGAGACGCTCCTTCGGGTATACTGGGCTGAGGCCATTTAGGGCTTTAAAGGTCAGCACCAACACTTTGAATTGTGCTCGGATTCCTACTGGGAGCCAATGAAGGTCTTTCAGGACTGGTGTTATATGGTCTAGGTGGCCACTCCCAGTCACCAGTCTAGCTGCCGCATTCTGGATTAGTTGTAGTTTCCAGGTCACCTTCAAAAGTAGCCCCACGTAGAGCGCGTTGCAGTAGTCCAAGCGGAAGATAACCAGAGCATGCACCACTCCAGCGAGACAGTCTGCGGGCAGGTAGGGTCTCAGTCTGCATACCAGATGGAACTGATAGACAGCTGCTCTGGACACAGAATTGACTTGCACCTCCATGGACAGCTGCGAGTCCAAAATGGCTCACAGGCTGTGCACCTGGTCCTTCAGGGGCACAGTTGCCCCATTCAGGAATGGGAGTCCCCCACACCCAACCACCCCCTGTCCCCCCAAAACAGTACTTCTGTCTTGTCAGGATTCAACCTCAATCTGTTAGTCACCATCCATCCTCCAACCACCTCCAGGCACTCACACAGGACCTTCACCGCCTTCACTGCTTCTGATTTAAAAGAGAGGTAGAGCTGGGTGTCATCTGCATACTGATGAACACCCAGCCCAAACCCCCTGATGATCTCTCCCAGCGGCTTCATATCAATGTTAAAAACCATGGGGGAGAGGACGGAACCCTGAGGCGCCCCACAAGTGAGAGCCCAGGGGTCTGAACACTCATCCCCCAACACCACTTTTTGGACACGGACCAGGAGGAAGGAGCAGAACCACTGTATAACAGTGCCCCCAGCTCCCAGCTCCTCTAGACGATCCAGAAGGATGTTATGGTCAATGGTGTCAAAGGCTGCTGAGAGATCCAGCAGAACCAGGAAAACGCTTTCACTTTGGCCCTAGCCCGCTGGAGATCATTGACCAGCATGACCAAGGCAGTTTCAGTCCCATGATGAGGCCTGAATCCCAATGGTCCGCACCCTCCAGGTGTGCTTGCAGTTGTTCAGCAACCACCTGCTCAATCACCTTGCCTAAGAATGGAAGATTTGAGACTGGCCGATAGTTGACCATATTGGCTGGGTCTAAATATGTTTTTTTAAGAAGCTGTTTAATGACCGCCTCTTTCAGTGGGCCTAGGAAGGTTCCCTCACAGAGGGAAGCATTCCCCACCCCACAGAGCCCCACCCAGCCCTTCTCGGCTAGCTTTTATAAACCAGGATGGGCAAGGATCAAGGAGACAGGTGGTTTGTTTCACTCGTCCAAGCAGCCTGTCCACATCCTCAGAGGTAACAGATTGGAATTGATCCCACACAACTTGACTAGACAGGACTCCAGCACTCTCCTGCCCCAGCCCTGCTCCCATGGGGCAGTCTACCTCTTTCCAAATCTGAGCTGCTTTATCTGCAAAAAACTTTGCAAAATATTGCAGGAGATCTTGCGATCCTTACCAGGCCCCAATGGCAAAGGTGGTTCTGTTAGATTGCAAACCACCTGAAAGAGTCTCCTGCTCCTGTTTTCTGCAGATGCAATAGAGCCGGTGAAGAAGGTCCTCTTCACCGTTGCTATTGCCACTTGGTAGGCTCAAAGTTGAGCTCTAACCAGTGTCTGGTCCGATTCAGAATGAGTTTTACACCACCGGCGCTCTAGCCGTCTCAGCGATTGTTTCATCGCCCTCAGCTCCAGGGAAAACCATGGGGCTGTCTGGGCTCCATGCAATCGGAGAGGGCAAGTTAGAGCCAGACAGTCAATAGCCCTGGTTAACTCCGCATTCCAGCGGGTCACCAGGGAATCAGCTGGAAGGTCATCAACATGGGATAAAGCATCTCCTACCACTCTCTGGAAACCATTTGGATCCATTAAGAGGCGGGGGCAGACCATCCAAATCGGTCCCACCTCCTTCCAGAGGGGAAGGGTCACAGAGAAGTCCAGTTGCACCTGGAAATGATCTGACCATGGCACTTCTTTAGTTTCAATTTTACTTAGTGTCAGATCACCCATGTCACTAGAGGTGAACACCAGGTCTAAGGCATGTCCATGACTATGAGTTGGGCCAGACTTATTCAGGGACAGCCCCATGGAGGCCATGCTTTCCACGAAGTCCCAAGCAGCCCCTTGTAAGGTTGTGTCAGCAAGGATGTTAAAATCCCCTAGGTGTGGCTTTGGGAGAGGGGGTGTGTCTGGAGGTGGCCTGAGGCAAGTCCCTGGAGGTTCCTCATCCCTGTGGTTCTTGTCCTGATTGGGTCAAAATTCAACGGAATCAAATTGATGGATGGATTTTAGCTCTGAAGCTTTTCTCTCCTGGGGGCTGGGGCCTCCCAGGCTGGCTTTCTGCTGCAAGTACAGTGATCTTGCGCTGACAAACTTTCCAACATTTGCTAGAAAATGCAAATGCAATGTCTACTTCATATGGGTTTCTCTTCTACGATGCTTCTGCCTTGATCATGCACAAAAGAAAATGCAACACTTCTCAGCTTCTGGAAATGGGGAGCATTCAGAGGATATTAAAAGAGTAACCACATTTCCCAAAGTCTACTTGAATCTGTATTTATATTTCAATGTGTTTAACTTTCCTCTGCCTTGAACAAAGACCGTGTAGTTGAAACAAGGGAGGAAGAAAGTCAATCTCTCAAGTGACGCTTTCTTGCCCAAACTCTGGTCTTTGTTACACCAACTTATAAACTTACCCTCAAACAAACATCCTTTTGTAAGTCTAAGGCTTTGAAATGGAAATGTACTCATTATTGAGTACAATCCAGCTTTCTCCTCATCTACACACCTCCCTTCTGCTTTTGAGTGTCAAAATTTGTTGGCGTGTACAAAAAAAGAGAAGGATTTGTGTTTTATAATTATTTAAGTACTGCTTGTATATTTGTACTATCGGTTTTCTTCATCAATGTTTTGAGTCTTGGTGGGGAAGTGACAGAAATCAATGGATCAATCAAACTTGCTCTGACAATTCCATCTTAACCTGATGAATTATCACAATTTGTGAGTGTTAATTTCCTTTCCCTTCCTCTTTCCATGCCTTCCCCACCTCCATAACTTGCTCCAAAGTTGCTTCTAGAGCCCCAATCCTTGTTTATGAATTTATGCCCTGCCTTCCCCCCCCCCCCTTGTTTCAAGCCAGCTAGTGGTCAGATTACGAAAACTCAATAACACCATTTGAAAGCAACATAATAAAAAGCAGCCGCCCATGCCCAGATCACAAAAGCAGGGGGATGGAATCAGGGATGCCCTGTGTTTGTCTCAAGCATCACTGTTTCTTTTCCTCCAGGGTTCAAGTTTCCACTAAAACCTACAATGTTTGTTCCATCTGGAGATTTCTCTCTCTTTCTGGATAGTATTAACAAAACTAGACAAAGCTCTCCTACATAGATTTATTGAAGATAACCAAGGCACATGTAGAACTACAGTGGTACCTCTGGTTAAGTACTTAATTCGTTCTGAAGGTCCGTTCTTAACCTGAAACTGTTCTTAACCTGAAGCACCACTTTAGCTAATGGGACCTCCCGCTGCCACTATTCTTATCCTGAAGCAAAGTTCTTAACCTGAAGCGTTATTTCTGGGTTAGCGGAGTTCTTAACCTGAAGCTTATGTAACCTTAGGTACCACTGTATTACTCACATTCCAATAGGTTCTGAGTATCGGGACGCAGGTGGTGCTGTGGGTTAAACCACAAAGCCTAGGGCTTGCTGATCAGTAGGTTGGCGGTTCGAATCCCCGTGACGGGATGAGCTCCCGTTGCTCGGTCCCTGCTCCTGCCAATCTAGCAGTTCAAAAGCACGTCGAAGTGCAAGTAGATAAATAGGTACCGCTCCGGTGGGAAGGAAAACAGTGTTTCCGTGCGCTGCTCTGGTTCGCCAGAAGTGGCTTAGTCCTGCTGGCCACATGACCCGGAAGCTGTACCCTCAGCCAATAATGCGAGATGAGCGCCGCAACCCCAGAGTCGTCCACGACTGGACCTAACGGTCAGGGGTCCCTTTACCTTTATACTGTAGATCAGGGGTCAGCAACCTCTGGCCCATGGGCCGGATCCGGCCCACAGAGACAGTTTTACCGGCCCATGAGCCACCCCTGAACCGAGCCGCTCGCTTGGCAAGTCCCCTGCGCGCTGTGCTAAACCTGCGCAGCGTGGCACGGGGACTCGCCGAGTGGGCCAGAAATCGCGTCTGCGCATGTGCAGACACCGAAAATCACTTCTGTACAGGTGCGATTTTGGGCATCTGGGCATGTTCAGAAGCAATTTCTGGCGCCTTGGACATGCGGAGACACAGGTTCCGGCATCGCGCTGTGCCAATCCAGCCCACGGATGATTTCCATGGGAGTAATCCGGCCCATGGCTGGAAAACCTTGTCGATGCCTGCTGTAGATGGCTAGAAGCTTTTTGTGAAGTTCTTTGTGGAGCTCTGTAAGGACGAAGTGAGTTCACCCTTCTTCTTGGGTTTCCATAACTAGACTGCCACTAGATTACAAGGGAGAGAGGGAGGCCAGAGCCAATGAAAAGTAGAATATTGCTGTGCTACATTTCCCAACCTGCCTTGGGGTCTAAAAAGGGGGGAAGGCACTATCTTTTCTTATTGTTATTTCGCATTGTTATTCCTTCTACCTAATACTGATACATAGATTTTCTATCACTAAATAACTGAACGCTGTGGGAGCATAACAGTGTTTGCCATGCCATCTGCTACAGCCAACGCTAACATGACTTAATATGCAATCAGTTCTGGTGCACCTCAGTGTTATTGTATTTTTAATATTTTGTTGGAAGCTGCCCAGAGTGGCTGGGGAATAAATAATAAATAATAAATTATTATTATTATTATTATTATTATTATTATTATTATTATACTATTATTATTATACTATTATTATTAGGGAAATGTCAAAGCAAGGCAGAAAAGGAAGTAAGGGATGCAACGCAGAGCTAAGGCGGTCACTCCATCCATGAAAGTTTATAAAGGGTTTGGAAGACACGTCTTATGAGGAGCAATTGAAGAAGTTTGGGTTGGAGGAGAGAAGACTGAGAGGTGATGTGATAGCCACCTTCAAATATCTTTATATATATATATATATATATATATATATATATATATATATATATTATTGTTTTATTCACATAATATATATTCTTTACAACAAACCACTTCAGAGCCAGAATAAAATCATATATAGCAAACCCTTAAATCTCCTGTTTTCATTATTTACACTGATCTCCTCTCTAATACCTTTACTTGATATTTCTTACTGTTTCTTTCCTTATTTTAATTCCTTATTTTAAATCTCTTGAACCCTGTGCAGATCTTTAACAATTTCAACTAACCACAGGTAGGTAGCCGTGTTGGTCTGCTGTAGTCGAAACAAAAAATAATAATAAAAAATAAATAAATAAATTCCTTCCAGTAGCACCTTAGAGACCAACTAAGTTTGTTCTTGGTATGAGCTTTCGTGTATCTGAAGAAGTGTGCATGCACACGAAAGCTCATACCAAGAACAAACTTTGTTTTGTTTTGTTTTTTAAATAAAATCTCCCTCCCCAACCCCCTGGTGCTTCCCTCCACCCGTGTGCGATCTTCTTTGCCTACTATTCTTTTTGTTACTGTTGCGTTGCTCACTATATTTGTTATTCCATCCTTAATATAATATTATCCTTTCTCCTTGCACCTTTTAAGCTATTGCATATTAATTTTTAAACTCCAGCACCGACTTTTTTCTATATTCCTTAACGCATTCCCACTCTTTCTTAATTACAGTATTTGATTAGAGCATCCTCTGATTGATGCTGTTAATTTTGCTATCTCCGTAAATTCAAACATTTTGGTTCTCCATTCTAATAATTCTGGTATTTTATCAGTTTTCCCATTTTTCGCCACTATGATTCTGGCTGCCACAGTTGTGTAAAGGAATACATTCCTTTTATCCTTGGGGATGTCACTCGATACTAAGCCTAGCAGAAATGCCTCTGGTTTTTTAGAGATTGAACGCCTAAATATCTTTTTAAGCTCTTCATGTATCATAATCCAGAATTGTTTCACTATTTTGCACCCCCACCACATGTGATACATTGTCCCCACCTCTGTTTTGCAACTCCAACAGAGATTTGATTGTTTTTTGTACATCTTTGATAGTTTTACTGGGGTGAGGTACCAGGGATAAAACATCTTCATTATATTTTCCTTAATCAAATAGCATGCTGTAAAATTTATATCAGTTTTCCATAGCCTTTCCCATCTGTCTAAATGAATTGGCTGGCCCAGCTCTTGTGACCATTGTCTGGCCCAGCTCTTGTGACCATTTTGTCACTGGTTCTTTTATTGCCTCATCTTTCAGTTCCCATTTGAGGAGCAAGCTGTATATTTTCGATATTATTTTCCTATTTGGTTGCAAAAGTTCACTTTGTAATTTTGATGTTTTCTGATCAAATCCTATTTTTTATCTTGGTTAAAGATATGCAGTAAAGGTAAAGGGACCCCTGACCATTAGGTCCAGTCGTGTCCGACTCTGGGGTTGCGGCGCTCATCTCGCTTTATTGGCCAAGAGCCAGCGTGCAGCTTCCGGGTCATGTGGCTAGCCGCTAGCATGACAAAGCCGCTTCTGGCGAACCAGAGCAACACACGGAAACGCCGTTTACCTTCCCGTCAGAGGGAACCTTCCCGTTTACCTTCCTATTGATCTACTTGCACTTCGTGCTTTCGAACTGCTCGGTTGGCAGGAGCAGGGACCGAGCAACGGGAGCTCACTCCGTCGCGGGGATTCGAACTGCCGACCTTCTGATCAGCAAGCCCTAGGCTGTGGTTTAACACCTGGTGATATTGTAGCCAGCTGTTACAATAGTTCTTAACCTCCTCATAAGGTCTTATTCTTACCTCACCATGTTCTTTTGTTAATAACTGTTGATATGTTGGCCAGCCCTTCTCCATATTTACTCTTTTTACCGCCAGTACTTCTAATGGAGATACCCACCATGGTATCTTAGGTTCTAGCAACCATCGGTAGTTTGCCCATACTTTATATAGAGACTTCTTGATTATGTGATTCAGGAAGTCCCTGTTTACTGCCACTTTATCATAAATTAGATAGGCATGCCATCCAAAGTGGTTGTTCCATCCTTCCAAATCTAAAATCTCTGTTTTATGTAACATGACCCAGTCTTTTATCCATCCTAAGCCAAGCCTTGTGATGAACAGTTAAAGGATCTGGGTATGTTCAGCCTGGAAAACAGGAGACTGAGAGGAGATACAGTGGTCACCTTCAAATATCTTAAGGGCTGTCACATGGAAGATGGAGCAAGCTTGTTTTCTCCTGATCTGTAGGGTAGGACTTGAACCCATGGCTTCAACTTAAAAGAAAAGAGATTCCAACTAAACATCAGGAAGAACTTTCTGATGATAAGAGCTGTCTCCTTCCTTGGAGGTTTTTAAGCAGAGGTTGGCTGGCCATCTGTCATGGATGCTTTAGCTGAGATTCCTGCATTGCAGGGGGTTGGACTAGATGACCCCTGGGGTCCCTTCCAATTCCACAGTTCTATTATTCTACGAGTCTAAGGCTGTGTTTCTCATCTACTACATCCAGGCTCCAGAACTTGCAGCGTATCCCTTGTTACAGGGGGCACCTCCCCACCTTATGCCCACATTTATGCACTCCTCTGCGGCATAGTCATCTTTATGACTGCAAATAACTCACACCATAAATATTGACCTATAAAAGTTGAGGTTACAGACATTATTTATGTGATGGAAAATTGATTTCACATCATTTGAATCTTCTTCAAATGTTACTGATTTCGAAGGGCAATCCTTGGTGAAAGGTTGCTGCTGGCTTGGCATTGTTGGGTTGGTCAAGTGGGCAGAGGGCTGGAGGACATCTGCTTTAACTTGAATTGCCATGGGGTTTTTTATTTTTTTACCAAAAATAAAATTCAAGGTGAATTTAGAGAATCTTAGTTAAATCAGCAGTAGGCATTTCAAAGGCAGTAAAAGGAATTGTAACAAGCATGATGAGCATTTATAAAGAGGGTTTGAAAACATGCTGTATGCATAGAATCATAGAATCGTAGGATTGGAGGGGATTCCCAATGGTCATCTATCCCAACCCCCTGAAATGCAGGAATCACAGCTGAAGCATCCCTGACAGATGGCCACCCAACCTTTGTTTAAAAGCCTTCAATGAAGGAGAGTCCACCACCGTCCGTGGTCATTCAATATACTGGTTGAACAACTCCGAGGTTGAACAGATCCGAGGTCAGACAAAGAATTGTGGATTCTGAGAGACAGCTGGACTGCTTAAGGTCCCCCGATTTCATTATAGCAGAAAACGAGAGATACGTCGCCACCCCGGCAGCGTATCTCTTCTTTCTTGAATCCAGAAACTCAAGAAGAGCCTTTACGCTTGCCCAAAGCTCAGTGCTGCCCTCGCCAGTTCTGCTGGGATCCTTCGGAAAGATCCCATATGACCAGAGACTCTGCTCCTGCCCACTGGGGGAAGTAGGTAGCCTCGAGCATCTATTTTTAGATGCCCTTTTTACGACAAGGCGCGCAGAGACATCATTGCCCCCCTATTGGAGAGGTTAGCTGACCTTCCAGATAAGACTAAACTAAATGCTCTTTTACTAGGCAAGGATCAAAAGATAACCCAGATGGTAGCTAGATTCTGCATGCAGATTTGCAGGCACAGTCTATCCTCCCAGAACAAACCAGTCAGTGGGGAAAACAGTCGCAGTGAGCCCCCGGGGCAATAGGGTCAATCTGTATGTGATTTGATGCAGAAAGCTCCGAAGCACAGTGGAGGTCAAACAGTTCTGTCTCCACACCCCCATTTACTTTGGAGGAGACACTGCTCAGTGGCTTTGTATGTAGAAGATCTCTTGTTCAGTCCCTGACCTCCCCAGAGTATTGAACTTGGTGTTGGGCTGTGGGCAGCAGCTCTTCTGTTCGGGAATGGAATGAAGACCTCGAGCAGAAGCTGGGAAAATGCAAGCTGGACCCTCCTCTTGGATATTTTTAGCCCCTTTTAAATTTTTAGACTGCTATATTCATTCTGCGTTTTAATCTCCTTTAGCTTTGTAAAGCACTTTTCAGATTTTAAATGCTGGTCTATGACTGTAATAAAGATTTGATTTGATTTGTTTGAACAACTCTTCCTGTCAGAAAGTTTGCTTATTTAATTTATTTATTCCGTTCATACACCCCACTTCATCTGAAGACCTCAGGGTGGTTCACAACATAAAAACACAAAACACATAATAAAAACCCAAAGGCTTGGTGTTTCAGCAGCGGCCGGATGGCCATCTGTCAGGGATTCTTTAGCTGTGGCTCTTGCCTTGCCTAGACGGCCCTTGGGGTCCCTTCCAGCTCTCCAGCTCTATGGTTCTACGATACCTAAGGTGGATCTGGGAGGGGTGAGCCACAAAGCATTCCTTGGAATTCAGAGAGAAATATATTTTATATTGGAAGCATAAACTAAAATGGCAACAGGTGTGGAGGTAGTTCTTGTGGTAATTTGAGGCTTTCATTTCCTTTTTCATATAACTGGGTCACAGTGGCAACGAGGGGTGCAATGCAAACCTTTGAGAGGTGGCCCTAGGCCTTCATGAAGCACAGAAGACCCCACACCTAGAACCTGGCTTCTTATGCTGGCCAAGGCAAAGTGCGGGGGATGCAATTACTGGCTCTGGGATGGCTGTCAGAGAAACTGGGATCAGACCCGTTGCCCCGGTCTTTTGGCAGCTGGACTTGCTCAGCACACATCAAGCCCTGAGCCCACTCAGTTCTGCCCTCCCCCATCCCATGAGATCTTGCGAAAGCATCCCGGGGCACACCTTGGTGTGCAGAGAGGGCCTTTTCTCTCTGCACCCCTCCCAATATAGAAAGATTAAAAGAGCTTTTTGTGCTGGGAAAAGCCAGTGCAAAAAGAGCTTTAAAACAATCAAGTTATCTGCCTTGCTCGGGGGCTTTGCATCGGCTCTGGAAGCCCCCTAATACTCATGCAGCAGCATTTCCAAGGCTTTGAATATATGTGATTTTGTGTCTATGTGGAACTCTTGGAACTGAACCCCCGGGTAAGATGCAATTGCACTGCAATCGGCTCTGCCTGTCCTTGTTCCTGGAGCCTCCTGGCCGCCCCTGGTTCATCCCTTCCAGGGAGAAATCCTTCCCGTAAGAGAGGCTCCTCGTTCAGTCAGCCTTCAAGATCTCTCCAGCCGTGCTTGCTTTCTACAGCACAAATGTCGCCTGAGAAATCAATAGAGACCTTGGAGGGATCCTGTAAACACGTTACTATAAGAAATGGAGACAAAACATGGAAGAAATGAGAGGCTTTGATATTTCATTGGACTAGTGGAAAGCAGAATAATCCTGTCCCTTGAAGCAGTAAATGCATACCTTTCTGGATACATTTAAGGACACAGGAAGACCCCTGCTGGATCAGACCAGCACTCTGTTCTCACCGTGGCTAAGCAGATGCTTCTGGATGGGAAACCCTCAACGGGATTCCCACCCATGGGCATTCAGAGTCATACTGCGCAGTATGAGGGGGAATAGAAAGGAGGAGGCGGCAGGGGAAGAAACTGAGGAGAAAGTATAAATTGTTAACATACACTAAGGAAAGAGATGACTTCTCCCTGCCAGATCTGAGATTATATTATGAGGCGTTCTGCCTATACGGAAGTGGATTGATTTAAATAAAGTAGATATTCTGGACTTAGAAGGCTATGATAATAGATTTGGTTGGCATGCATATTTATGGTATGAAAAGACAAAAGTGCATAAAGGTTTCCTAAACCACTTGGTAAGAAAATCAATTTACTTGGGCATTCAGAGTCATACTGTGCCTGGCAGTACGAGGGGGAATAGAAAGGAGGAGGCAGAGGCGTAGCCAGCCCAGGTGGTACCCGGGGCGGAATTTTTTTTGTCACCCCCCCACACCACTTTGCCAGGGCACTGGCAGAGCTGCACCCAGTGGCATAACAAGTCACCCCCACCCCCAAAAAATGATGGTGCCACTTTGCGAGGTGTGGGTTTTTGTGTGTGTGTGTCTATTATCTCTTTTTTTTTGAATAAAGTTAAAATTTAATTTGTTTAAAAAAATACAAAAATAAAAAATAAAAAAATAAAGAAGTGTCACCCCCCTCTGATGGTGCCACTTTGTGAGGTGTGGGGGGTTGTGTGTGTGTGTGTGTGTCTATTATCTCTTTTTTCCAATAAAGTTAAAAAAAAAATAAAAAAAAAAATTTAAAAAGTGTCACCCCCCTCTGGGGTGGAACCCGGGGCAGCCCGCCCCATCGTTTCCCCCCCTTGCTACGCCCCTGGGAGGGGGAGGAGGATTCTGAAGGAAGTGTACATTTAAGAACATAAGAAGAGCCCTGCTAGATCAGGCCAATGTTGGATCAGTCTATTATTATTATTATTATTATTACCCTTATTAATTTAATGTATATGCCACACTTCATCAAGAGACTAGGGGGTTGCAAAAATGACTGTTCACTCGTGTAAAAAGGAAAAGCAGCAGCATTTATTTGGCAGAGAAGAAGCTAAATGGCTCCATGTCCTTTTCCCTACTCAAGGGGATGGGCTGAAGCCGCTCCCTTTGCAAACGAGGAGTTGTCACTCATACAATATGAAAGGACCTTGGCACAATGAAAGCTAAGGCCAGGAGGCAAAAATGGATGGATTATCCCATAAATCAAACACTTGGCACTGTTGGGAAAAGCCTAAGGGGATGGTAGGAAGTGGGAGCAAGTGCTTTACTGCATCACTCAGCCATGAGGGATTGGCTTTCTTCTCTACATCTTAAAGAGAGAGAGAGAGAGAGATTCTTCTGCTATTCTTTTCCATTCTTTTCCTTTTACTATTCATATATATGCCCCCCTGAAAGTTCTCTCTGTAAGATGCTCACAGGTTAAAATAAAATAAAAAATCTCTCCCTTGTGTCCACTCAATCAAGAGGAACAAGGAGCTCCTCTGCTGCACTGTGATCGTGATGCCCATCTGATGTTGCCGGAACACTCCCAAAAGTATTCAGGACTCTTTCTTATCAGGAAGGAATCGAGGCTCCAGATCAGCTGATCCCTTGGGGCTCTCCCCGTCTCTGTCTGCCAGGTGCACTTGCCAGCGTCACAGCAGGCTCTACGGGAGGCCCCTGGATGGGAGCACAGCCAAGAAACGCTGCTCAGGAAAGCTGCTGCTGTGCAATTAATTGAGGACGCCTTGTTTGGTGCTGCGGGGACATTCGGCAGAGTAAAGGCAGAAGCACTGAGGCACAATGGGAGGTATTTGTGTGGATTCCAGCCTGCTGTGAAACAGGATTGTTTCCTCTTAAACTCCTGCCTTTGCTGTAGGCTCTTTTTCTCTCTTCCTTGCCTTCATCCGGCATAGATCTTTTGTACTGTCGATGCACAGGTAGTTTTCTGACTGATTCTGTCACTTCAAGTTTACTCTAGGCTCTCAACAAGCACTAATGCACACATACACCCAATCCTCCTTCCCTGGAAATAGCAGCGCTCCATTCTGCGCGGAGGTTGCAACCTCTGCCACGGAGACATATTTCTGGCTCAATTTACCCATCGTTTAATGATCCAGAACACCGCGATCTCCAATAGAAGGTCACAGCCCTGCCTCTTCATTAATTTTAGTGGAAAATCCTCTTCATCGTTCAAGCATTATTTGGCAGCTCCACACAGACATCGGGTTAAGAGAGAGGAAACTGATATTTGCTGATATTTGGAGAGCTAATTTTATTGTGAACTATTATATTCTAATAGAATATTGAATTTTGCTTTATTTGGTTCAAGTTTGTTTTAAAGTCGTATTTTTATTATGATGTATTTGCATTGGATCGGATTGGTACAGGTTTACAGTTGGGCTGAGTGAAGCAAGGCGCTCACTTCCTCTTCTTTAAAAAGAAAAATCTTTATTATTAACAACCCAAAAGTGCAGTAGCAGCGGATTGCATCATACCATATACAAAGCAAAGAAGTGATAAATAATAAGAGAAGGAAATGATAAGGCACCAATATACATGAAGGCGTTCATATTTCCTGAGCTGGTATGGATGGTGAAGTCTGAAGCATAGGAAATAAAATCCCGCCAGCATTCTGGATGGTCCACCGCCCCAAAAGCTCACAGTTTATGTGTACCCCCCCCACCCCACCAATAGCCAAAGTCCACAATCTTTATACCATACAGCCAACTGCCAGATTTTTCAAGTGTTTCCATGGCTGGGCTATTGAAATCTTAGCAGCAGCAGCAGCAGCAGCAGCAGCAGCAGCAGCAGCTCACATCTGTGTCCAAAGCTCCTTAGAGCGACAGGCTTCATGTTGTCTGTCCACATGCATAGCAGTGACAGGTGTGGGGAAGCCTGAGCAGGTGATTTAATTATTTTAGATATTTCTTGGTATACTTGGGACCAGAATAATGAAGCCAAGGATGGAAGGAGGTCCCTCAGAGCCCAAAAGCCCCTTCATCAACTCTTTGTTTTGTTTATATAATTTTAATTCAAGATTTTCTTTAGTTACAAAAGTATGTGCTTTGTCTCTTTTTCAGGTCGCAGAGTCTTTTCTACAGGTCAGTTACATTTGATGTGAGACATTAGTGTTGGATACTGTATAGGCTGAGGGAGAAGGGAGGGGGGAGGGGGGAGGATGTTAAAACCAGCATTCTTTTACTTAGTGAATGTGTGGGGTTTTGGCGTCACTCGGGTAAGTTCTCTTTCTATTCATTCATTCTTTTTCCTTGGCAGTGAGAGAGGTGGGTGGGGTGGGTCTTGGTTGGTTATCTTTATTTGACTGCATTGAGAGTTGTTTGCGGTGCGGGAGATTGTTGGGTCAAGTTAGGCATATGGATTCATATGCCATCAATCCTGTCTTGACTGCCCTGTAATAGGAGACTTCTGCACAGGTGTGCAATGCCCTCTGGGCAGAACCTAGATTCTACCTGTGCTGGGGAAGCAGGGTGCTTCCTTGTTCTTCTTCAGGTTTATTCTTTAATCCTGAAGTGCTACGGTAAACTCAAACTTGAGCAGCATTATTTAAGTATAGTAGACAGCAAAGCTGCTTCTTCCTCAGCCCCCTGGCCCAGCACATGTTGAGGGCAGCATATTAGGAAAGGCTGTATTGGTGTCTGAGGATAGATGTGGTTTAACATGCTCATAGTGTGGAAGAAAAGCTTGGCATTATCCACAAAGCATTGTCCATTGGGACCCCTGAACTTAAAACTGCAGGAGCCCAAGAGATGATGGATTATTTGGTTATATTTTTTATTTTCTTTGTTCTTGGCCTTGAAGCCCAAGAGGAAGGAAATGGCCAGGGAACAGAAATCTCAGGGCAGTAAACTCTGGTGAACCTCTTCCTCCTCTGCTCCCAAAAGACACTCCATTAGATGCTACATTTGGAGCATGGACTTGCAAGATCCGAATCCTTTCAAGTGTATGTTCCGCAATAAAGTCTGCAGCCAAAACAGCAATTGGCATTATTTCAGCTATTTGTCTGAAAGCTCTTTTCATCTCTGTTGACAAGATTTGATACCTTCCTCTTTTGTTTTAGGCTTGACTGCAACAACACCAGCTTTTATTTTGCGTTTCATTTTGTTTCTCCTTCGAAATGATTTTGGGCTGGCTGTGTTATCTGCACTGATGGGAGAAGCCTGATAAAAGGCCATAGGTTCATTTGGGGGACCAGGCAAGGCAACTGTCTTAATCTCACAAGGCGCTATCTGCATGTGCAAACTAGGTTTGCAGAGAATCTTATCATGTTCAACATTCATTTCAAAGGTTACCTGAAAAGATTACAGTAAAGGATTGACCTCGCTGACTTTTCTTCTGTTGCAATGCTGTGTGGAGCAGTTCTTCCTTCGTTCGCTTATGGAAAACTCTTAGATTCTGCCTCTCTCTCTCTTTTACGTTTTCAGGGTGGTTAGCAAAAATTAAACAAACAAGAAAAATAACAATAACTGATATTTTTAATTATTAAATTTATTGATCACGTTTTTACCCATGTAACTTGTTACTTACAGTAAAAAACAAACAAGCAAATAGATACATTAAGATAAAAAAAAAAAGGTAAACTCTAAAAGCTGGATGAAAACATTCCCCTGCTTACAGAGGCCATGGATAATTAAAAGCCAAAGGCCTGGAGGGAAAGGAATGCTTTTCACCTGGTGCCAAAGATATGCACCAACCGGGTTCCAGAAGCAGACTTCTGGTTTATCGCTAAGGGCATGGGTTTGCTCCTCAGAGACGAACCCAATTGTGGAAAGGGGTCTAAGGGGGAAGTGAAGGCAACGCAAACCCCTAAAAAAACTTAAGAGGGGGTCTTGAGTTTTGGAAGAATCCAGCAGCGCAGAAAAAGAAGTCTGCTTGAAGAAGTCACACAATATCCTGAGAGATCCCACCCACCCTGCTCACAACCTCTTTGCACTGTTGCCTTCGGGCAGAAGATACAGGACGATGAAAACTCGAACCACACGCCTTCTGAATAGTTTCTATTCAAGAGCTTTGATTGCACTAAATAATGATCTCAGGGCCAGTAGTAAGAAACAGCAAGCAGTGAGTAGTAAGGAATGAGATAGGTTTTAGGTTATGTTATGCTTTTAATAGGTTATGTTCTGGATTATGTTATGTTTTAATAGATTATGTCTTAATAGGATGAGAGTGTTGGAGATATGTGCAAATGTGTACGGTAAATCCGGTCTTTGGGTGTTTGATTTTCGTTGTTGTGTATACTGTGTATATACGGACAATGACAATAAATTTATCTAATCTAAAAGGAGTTTCCCGGATGCCCTGTCACCCCGCGAGGAGCGACCAGAGGGGGGGGGGGAGGAAGAAAGGAGGACAAGCTCAGCATGGTTTGATTGACATTGCGAGATGCCAGGTCTCTGGGGGGGGAGGTGAGGAAGAGAAGATTGACAGTCTGTCTTCTTAGGAAGAACTTGGAGGGGATCCAATGAGCCCACGGAGTCGCCGCTGGGGGAGGGTGTGTAATAGGAGGCGGAAGCAGAAACGTAAGGGGCAGAAATCCCATTTAAGTTGGAGGAAGGGGAGGGACTCGGCAGAAGAGTCATCGTAATTCATGCGGGCAGCAGCTGGGTTAATGCTGCCTGGCGTTATCTTTGTACTTTGTCAATAAATAAATAAATAAATCTCTCTACTTAACTACGCTCCCTGTGTTGTTGTGATGACCTGGGAGTCAGACTCAGACGCTGAACCTGAGGGATCCCAGCCTGCACAGGATTCACTGCCTCCAGAACCAGCAGAGCCAGGGCTGGGGCCTGAGTCTCAAGGGGACTCACCTGTGCTGGATCCTCAGGTGCAGGCATCGGCTGAGGTTGATCTGGCTTCTAATGGGATGGAGGACTTATTGCCTGCAGGTGCTCCACTCCCCACCGAGTCAGGGGAAGCTGAGGTTGCCTCTGGGTCCGGTAACCCTCCAGCTTCTCCTGAGCTGCAAAGGCTAAGGGCAGAGAGGCGAAGGGAACTAAGTTCCCGCAGGAGGAGTGCTCGCCTCCAAGCCAGGAGAGGCGAGGCACCTGAGGATCGGAGCCGCCCTTTGCCTCGGGGCAGATAAAAGCCAGCCAGTCCCAGACCCAAGTTGCAGGAGCAACATCGGTGCTGCCTAGTTCCTGTTCCTGGTTCCTGCGTTCCTGACCTCAGCTTGGTTACTTCGGCTTCCTGACCTCGGCTTCCTGACCTCGGCTTCCTGACTTCAGCTTTGTTACTTCGGCTTCCTGACCTCGGCTTCCTGACCTCGGCTTCCTGACCTCGGCTTCGTGACTTCTGGCTTGGACTGACCTTGGACTGGACTAGACCTCGCCTATCGGATTCCCTTGGGACCAGCACAGTTTGCTCCTGCCACACCCGCACTCCCCCTTTGTTGGGGTGCGTTCGGGAGGAACCGGTCATTATGACTGACCAGGCGGCGGCGCTGGTAGCATTGGCCCAGGAGAACCAGGTCTTGACCCACACAGTGCAGCAGCTAAGCAATGCGGTTACGGCGCTTCAGCAGCGTTTGGACGCCTTACCGGCTCCTGGTGCCGGCGCCCCAGCTCCAGGCAAGTACCCAGTGGCCCTGCCAGAAAAGTTCGATGGGTCCCCGGCCAGCTTTCCCATGTTTCTCGCCCAGGCCAAACTGTATCTCCAGGGGCGAGCCCGGGATTTCCCCGACGACCGCACCAAGGTGCACTTCCTGATCAGCTTGCTGAAGGACCAGGCGGCCAAGTGGGCGTTGCCGCTGCTCCGGCAAGACTCCCCCTTGCTGACAGACTATACGGGGTTTTGCAACCATTTTGAAACCGCGTTCGCCAACCCTCAGAAGGCGAGTCAAGCCAATCGGGCAATTCGGCGGTTGAAACAGGGCAAGTCCACAGTGGCCGCCTATGCCACGGAATTTCGGCTGTTGGCGCAGGACTTGACCTGGAACGATTCCGCACTTCGGGACCAGTATCTCGAGGGGCTTTCGGACGAGATACTGGACCAGCTGGCCACCTTGGATCGCCCCGCCACGCTGGAGGCCCTCATCCAACGGAGTCTACAGATAGACGATCGGTTGGAGGACCGGCGCCAGGCCCGGGCCCGCCAGCACTCTGGGCTCCCGACTCCAGTGCTCCCCAGCAGTTCCACGGCCAGAGCCGAGTCACTGGAGGAGCCGATGCAGCTCGGGGCAGCACGGCCTCGCCTCTCCCCTTCGGAGAAGACACGACGTCGGGAGGGAAACCTGTGTCTCTACTGTGGGGGGAGTGGACACTACGCCCGAACCTGCCCCGAGAAACGCCAGCCGCAGGGAAACCGCCAACCCCAGTAGCCAATGGCCCAGGCTATCTGGGGTCCCAAGCATCGCATGATGGGCCCTCACCAGTGGAATTGCAACACCTCATGATCCCAGTGCGTCTATACCCCCCAGGCGGGCCCTGGATTCTCACCCACGCTCTGGTGGATTCAGGGGCAACCCGCTCCTATATGGACTCTGCCTTCGCCGCTCAGCATCGGGTGCCGCTCCAGAACAAGCCAGAACCGGTGCAGGTGGAGGCAATTGACGGACGGCTCTTGCGGTCAGGCGCCATTACTCGGGAGACCCAGCCCTTGGTCCTGTGCCACCAGCAGCACCGGGAGGTGCGTACCCTGGACATTGCCACCATGCCCCGGTTTCCCCTGGTGCTGGGGATGGACTGGCTGGAGTCTCACAATGTTCAGATCGATTGGGTCAATCGAACTGTACGCTTCCCAGACTCGGGTTCGATTGCTCAGTCCGAGATGCTTTCGGCCGCCTCCATGGGGGAGGCTGCGTCAACGCTCCCCGCCATGTACCGGGACTACGTAGACGTGTTCGAGGAACAGGGGGCAGACCGGCTGCCTCCTCATCGGTCTTTTGACTGCGGCATAGACCTCCAGCCTGGGGCGCCTCTGCCTGTGAGTCGCCTATACTCTCTTTCGGAGCCAGAGCGTGAAGCCTTACAGGACTTCCTTCACAAGAACCTGGAGCGGGGGTTCATTAGGCCCTCTACCTCTCCCACCGCCGCTCCAGTACTCTTCGTTAAGAAGAAGTGTGGGGAGCTTCGCCTCTGCCATGATTACCGAGCCCTGAATAAGATCACCATCCCAGACCGGTATCCCTTGCCCCTAATTGCAGAGTTGCTGGAGCGGGTGCAAGGGGCGCAGATGTTCACCAAACTGGACCTCCGGGGGGCTTACAACTTGATTCGGATCCGTGCCGGGGATGAGTGGAAGACCGCATTCGGGACCCGTTATGGGCAGTTCGAGTACCTGGTCATGCCGTTCGGACTATGCAACGCGCCCGCCGTGTTCCAACGGTACATCAACCACGTGTTCCAGGACTTGCTCGACAAGTATGTGGTGGTGTACCTCGATGACATTCTGATTTATTCCCGTGACCCAGCTCGCCACGAGAGTCATGTCCGGACCGTGTTGCAGCGCTTGCGGGAGCACCGCCTGTACGCTAAGCTCAGCAAGTGCGAGTTCCACCAGCGGTCAGTGGACTTCCTCGGACACCGACTCTCCCCTGACGGTGTACAGATGGACCCCGGGAAGGTGTCTGCGGTTCGAGAGTGGGCGGTGCCGCGGAACCACAAGGACCTACAGCGGTTTTTGGGGTTCGCCAACTATTACCGGACATTCATTGCAGACTATGCTCATCGCACCACCCCGTTGACCCGACTGCTGCGCCCCAAGACGCCCTTCGCCTGGGATGAGGAGGCTGAGGTGGCATTCCAGGGATTGAAAGCCTGTTTCCAGAAGGCGCCAATTTTGCAGCATCCTGATCCCTCTCGTCCCTTCGTGGTGGAGACTGACGCCTCCAGTACGGCTCTCGGTGCCGTCTTGTCCCAGCAACACGGACCAGATGCGCCACTGTTACCCTGCGCCTACTACTCCCGGCAGCTCCTTCCGGCGGAGCGTAACTATACCGTGTGGGAGCGGGAACTACTGGCCATCAAGGTGGCCTTTGAGGTCTGGCGGCATCATCTTGAGGGGGCACGACACCCGGTGGAAGTGAGAACCGACCACCGGAATCTGGAGTACCTCCAGACCACTCGCAGGCTAAACCAGCGGCAGATCCGGTGGGCACTGTTCTTCTCCCGGTTCCAGTTCCGGATCCGCTACATCCCCAGCTCCCAAAACCAGAAGGCGGATGCACTGTCCCGGAAACCGGAGGACATTGCAGAGACGGTGCAGCAGGCGGCCCCAACAACGATCATCCCACCAGCAGCTTTCCTGGCTGTTCATGAGACTGAGTCGCTGCTGGACCGAGTGCGGAAGCAGCAACGGGTCGACGCGTGGGCTCAGGAACGGATTCAGGAATTGGCCAGTGGATCATGTCCTCGATACCCAGAACTGGTTGTGCACCAGGGTTTGCTGATGCACCGTGGTCGGTTGTACATCCCACCAGGGCCTTTGCGGGCCGAGGTACTCCAAATGTCACACGACGCCCCGGCAGCTGGCCACTTCGGGAGGTATCGGACCACCCACCTGGTCAGCCGGGAGTTCTGGTGGCCCCGCTTGAAGGCTGACGTGGCACGGTACATTGGGGGGTGCGAGGTCTGCCGGCGAGCCAAGGGATCGACCGGGAGACCTGCGGGACTGCTACAGCCACTGCCAGTTCCCCCTCGTCCATGGCACACGGTCTCATTGGATTTCGTGGTAGACCTACCCCCATCCCGTCAGTGTACCTGCCTCCTGGTATTCACAGACCACTTCACTAAAATGGTGCACTGCGCCCCGTGCCCGTCTGTACCCTCAGCCAAGGAGACGGCGCAACTGTACCTACAAAACGTCTTCTGCTTACATGGCCTATCGGAACGTTTGATCTCCGATCGTGGTGCCCAGTTCACCTCCCGGTTCTGGCGCGCTCTACATCAGGCTCTCGGGACGGAGGTCTGCCTATCTTCGGCCTACCATCCACAGACGGATGGACAGACCGAACGGGCAAACGCGGTGTTGGAACAGTACCTCCGGTGCTACTGCAGCTTCCACCAGGACGATTGGGTCGACCACCTGGCGTTGGCCGAGTTCGCATATAACAACGCAGTGCACGCTTCCACCCAACAGACCCCGTTCCAGGCAAACTATGGGTACCACCCGCGGTTGTTTCCAAGCGTACTGCCGGCATCCGCAGTTCCCGCAGTGACAGACTGGCTACAAGAGCTCCAGTCACAGCAGCAGCTTCTGACAGAGCAACTGAGCCAGGCCAAGGACGCGTATAAGGCCCAGGCCGACCGTCACCGGCAGGAGGGGCCGGAACTCCATGTCGGAGACCTGGTATGGCTCTCCACCCGCCACCTGCACCCCTCTCGGCCTTCGCGGAAGCTGGATGCCCGCTTCACCGGCCCATTTCCGATCGTGGACCGTGTCTCACCTGTGGCATTCCGTCTCCGGTTACCCGCGACCCTGAAGGTCCACCCGGTATTCCACCGGTCCCTACTCAGTCCGGTCACCCCGCCAGACGAGTTCCACCCAGACCATCCACGACCGCAGCCAGTTTTGGTTCAGGGGGAGCCCGAGTATGAGGTGGAGCACATTCTTGACTCCCGATACCGCAGGGGGAAGCTCCAATACCTCATCGACTGGAAGGGGTATGGGCCCGAGGATCGGTCGTGGGAACCAGCGGAGAACGTCCACGCGCCTGTCTGCCTCCGTGATTTCCATGCGACTTACCCCAGCAAGCCTGGTCCGGCCCCTCGGTTGAGGGGGGGGCCTGGGAGGGGGGATGGTGTGATGACCTGGGAGTCAGACTCAGACGCTGAACCTGAGGGATCCCAGCCTGCACAGGATTCACTGCCTCCAGAACCAGCAGAGCCAGGGCTGGGGCCTGAGTCTCAAGGGGACTCACCTGTGCTGGATCCTCAGGTGCAGGCATCGGCTGAGGTTGATCTGGCTTCTAATGGGATGGAGGACTTATTGCCTGCAGGTGCTCCACTCCCCACCGAGTCAGGGGAAGCTGAGGTTGCCTCTGGGTCCGGTAACCCTCCAGCTTCTCCTGAGCTGCAAAGGCTAAGGGCAGAGAGGCGAAGGGAACTAAGTTCCCGCAGGAGGAGTGCTCGCCTCCAAGCCAGGAGAGGCGAGGCACCTGAGGATCGGAGCCGCCCTTTGCCTCGGGGCAGATAAAAGCCAGCCAGTCCCAGACCCAAGTTGCAGGAGCAACATCGGTGCTGCCTAGTTCCTGTTCCTGGTTCCTGCGTTCCTGACCTCAGCTTGGTTACTTCGGCTTCCTGACCTCGGCTTCATGACTTCGGCTTCGTGACTTCTGGCTTGGACTGACCTTGGACTGGACTAGACCTCGCCTATCGGATTCCCTTGGGACCAGCACAGTTGTCAAGCTGGAGGCAGAATGACTCTTCTCATCTAGTTACAGGTAGGCAGCCGTGTTGGTCTGCCGTAGTCGAAACAAAATAAAAAAATTCCTTCCAGTAGCACCTTAGAGACCAACTAAGTTTGTTCTTGGTATGAGCTTTCGTGTGCATGCACACTTCTTCAGATATCTGAAGCATGGGCGTACCCAGGGGGGACAGGGGGGCAGCTGTCCCCCCCAGAAGGCAGCTGCCCCCCCCAGAAGCAAAAATGATCAGCGTCCATTCAAAGCAAACCTGAACGACCATGGCTTGCCCCCCCCCCCTAGTTTTGATCCTGGGTACACCCCTGATCTGAAGGTATCTGAAGAAGTGTGCATGCACATAAAAGCTCATACCAAGAACAAACTTAGTTGGTCTCTAAGGTGCTACTGGAAGGAATTTTTTTATTTTGTTTCTTCTCATCTAGTTCTTGCTTAGTTGGCAGAGGAAAGAGCCGATAATGGAAGGACAACAACTACCTGCAGCTGGGGCGGCGGGGACACAGGGAGGACCAAACCTCCCTGCAGATCCTTATCAGGTACTTTGGCAACAAAACCAGGAGTTAAGAGGGCAATTAAACAGGCTGGAAGGAGTAGTGGTGGAGCAGTCAAGGCAGCTGACAGAGGCATATGGGAGGCAGACGTCTAAGAGCCTTGTGCCGCCGCCGACCCCAATTCCCAGGAAAGCTCTCAGCATATGTGGCCTTCAAAACCACCTGCCTGTATTTCCTGCGACTTTGAGGGGCCGACTTCCACGATGGTAAGGAGAAGGTTGCATTCCTAATTGGTCTGTTAGAGGGAGGGGCCCGGCACTGGATTACTCCTCTCATGTTAAGCAATCATGGAGTGCTTGCCAACTTGGACGCCTTCATAGAAATAATGGACAATATTTTCTTAGATCCGTTGCAGGAGGAGGAGCTAGCCCAGAAGCTCATGAGCCTCAAACAGGGAAACAGGACTGTGGCAGCGTATTAGTCGGATTTTCAGATGTACGTCTGGCAGCTGGGATGGGATGGGAAATCCCTGGTTGCGCTTTATAAGGCGGGTCTGAATGAGCAGATTCTTGATGAACTTGCTTGAATGTCCCCACAGACTATGCTGCAAGCAGTGGGACGAGCCTCCTTGCAGCTAAGACTAAGACTGCAGGAGCACGCTAGGAGGCCAGGCAAGGCCAGAAAGCCCCAGAGCATACCCACCAGCAGAGGACGTGAGCCGCCGGCCCCAAGAGGGGCAGGAGAGGGAGGAACCTATGCAACTGGGTGCCACCGGGGGGGGCGCTTTCCTGGAGTTTCGCCAGCTGAGCAGGAGAAACATCGAAAGGAGTGGCTGTATTTTGTGTGCAGCTCAGCAACACACTTGGCTCAACAGTGTGCAGGCAGGAAATTCCAGGGATCCTTGTTAGGGATGAGTGTGGTCCCTGCAGGGAGGCGTCGCTGGGAAATGACCAGTCCTAGCCCTTTCCAGAGGACCAGGGCTGGGAGATAAGGCAGTAGAAGGGTCTCCACCAGGACCAGTGATTCCAGGAATTACTGTGGGGGCCACGCTACGACTCCCGGGGGGAGCAGGGACCAAGTGTGCATACTCATAGACTCTGGAGCATCAACAGACTTTATTGACATGAACCTAGTAGCGAAGCTGGGGTTAGCTACACAGAAGTTAGACCTCCTGCTGGAAGTGAGAACCATAGATGGGCAGCCCTTGTTGTCCGGGTGCATCGCAGAAGCCATGATGCCAGTAGGCTTAGAGTTGCCAGGACACCGAGATAAAATTGCCTTCCACATCACAAAATTAACCACGTACCTGGTAGTGCTGGGCATGTCGTGGTTGTCCAAGCACAACCCTGTGATTGCTTGGGGACAGAGGTCGATGACATTTGCTTCTACACATTGCCGGCTGCACTGCAAAGACACCTGAAGCTGCCAAGGCCATTGGGGCAACTGCTTGCCGACCTCTCATGGGTGAGGAAGGGCAGTTACCTTCACAGTACAAAGCCTACAGATATTTTTTTGTGTGTGTGAGAAGGAAGCCGACAGGTTGCCCCCCCCACAGGCCTTACAACTGCAAAATTGATTTGCTACCAGGAGCCCAGTTACCCACCAGTACTCCCTGTCCGAGGTGGAGTTGGCCGCGTTAAGGGAGTTTCTGGACAAAAATTTGGAACGCGGGTTCATTCGCCCATTGAAGGCACCAGGGAGCGCTCCTGTATTATTTGTGAAGAAGAAGAATACCCCAGAATTGAGGATCTGCAATGATTACAGGCTCCTGAACAAGGTGACGATACCCAACCACTACCCCCTGCCACGCATCGGGGATATGCTGGAGATGTTGAGGTCAGCTAAGATCTTCACCAAGCTGGACTTGAGAGGGGCATACAATCTGATACAGGTGCGAGAGGGTGATGAGTGGAAGACCATCTTTTGTACCCAATATGGCAATTATGAGTATCTAGTCATGCTGTTTGGATTGCAGTTGGGCACTGTGACATTCTAGGCATTCAACAATCATGTGATGGGGGGTCTGTTGGACTCTACAGTCTTGTGTTACCTTGATGATCTTTTGATATACTCAGACACCCCAGAAGAACATGTAGATCATGTGAAAGAAGTGCTGCAGCGTCTGAGAAAGAATAGACTGTATGTGAAATTGTAGAAGTGCCAGTTTCACATGACCGAAATGGAGTTCTTGGACTACCTCGTCACCCCTGAGGGAGTACACATGGACTCCGCCAAGGTGCAGGCTGTGATGACATGGCAGGAACCCAGGACCAAGAAAGACATGCAAAGTTCCTGGGATTTGCGAACTACTACCATAAGTTTATACCCAGATACTCTGGGCTAACAGCCCCGATCACAGACTGTTTGAGGGGTAAGAGACCTTTCTGGTGGACAGCAGAGGCCCAGCAAGCATTCGAGAGACTCAAGGCCATATTTGCTTTGGAGGAGTACTTAGCGCATCCTGACCCACACAAGCCAGTGATAGTAGAGACCGATGCATCCGATAGGACTCTGGGAGCAGTGTTGTTGCAAGAGAATGTGAATGGGAACCTGAGACCGTAAGCTGAACCCATCAGAGCAGAACTATATGATTTGGGTGCAAGAATTGCTTGCTATACGGGACGCTCTGCAGATGTAGAGAGACTTCCTAGAGGGGGCGCAGCACCAAGTAGAAGTGTGCACTGACCACAAGAATACTGAATACTGGCAAACAGCTAGACACCTTAACCAGAGGCAGATAAAGGTAAAGGGTAAAGGGACCCCTGACCGTTAGGTCCAGTCACAGATGACTCTGGGGTTGTGGCGCTCATCTCGCTTTACTGGCCGAGGGAGCCGGCGTACAGCTTCCAGGTCAAGTGGCCAGCATGACTAAGGTGGGCGCAATTACTAACACTAAAAATACTAAACTAGGAAATAAGAAGGGAAGAAGAAATTAAAGGGATATCGCTGGGAAAAAGATCCTTCAAATTAAAATCCTTCGTGGACGATTTAATATTAACACTAGAAGATCAAAGAAAGAGTATTCCCAAAGCTCTAGAGTATGGCAAGGTCTCTGGGTTTAAACTCAACAGACTAAAAACAAAACTTATGGTTAAAAAAAAAAAACCCTACAGGAAAAAAGGAATTGGGGGACAGAACAGGATTGGAAGAAACCCATGTAGCGAGTAAACATAGAAGGGTGTTGTCTAACAAAAAATTAGGAATAGACTTTATATCATCAAAGTTAAGAAAAGGGAAGTAGTAATCTATGCCAATCCTAAATTAACCCTGGAATTACTATTCAAAGATTATGAAGACAGGATAATAGCTGTACAAATAACATTGCAAAAAGAGAAAATGGTTATTATAGGAATATATGCCCCAAATGAAAGAAAAGCAGAATTGTATAAGACACTGGAAGATAAAATATTAGATTATAATAACGAAAAAAATTATGCTAGGAGACACTGATGGAGTAGTCTCCTTGGCGTTAGATAGAACGGCAAGAAAGTCAGATACAAAGGAAGGAAGGCTGCCTCTAACTTTCTTTCAAATGATAGAGGATTTGAACTTAACAGTCGTATGGAGGTATAACCACCCAAATGAAAAATAATTCAAACACTTTTCAGAGCCTAACCAGTCAGTTGGAAGACTAGATGCCATTTGGATATCAACGGACTTATTCTTAAGGATCAACAAAACGGAAATTCAACCAAGAACCATATCGGACCACAATCCAGTTACTTTGGAACTGAGAGGAGAGAGGAAATTACCACAAAGATGGAGAATGAATGAAACATATTCAATGATGAAATGATTTTATTAAAAGCAAAGGAATCCCTGAATGAATATTTTCAACATAACTTAAGTCAAGGGATGGACATTAAGGTAGTTTGGGATGCCAGCAAAGCAGTCATTAGGGGCTTCTTCATCCAACAAAATGCCATTCAAAGGAAAGAAAAAGAAAAGAAAAAGATCGAGATCAGGGAGGAGATAAGCAAAAATTTTGAATTTGCAAACAAACGGGGGAGAATGTTAGCATGGCAATTAAAGAAGAAACTCCTAACTCTGCCAGGAGGGAAGGAGCGAGAGAGGAGAGAGGAAGCATGTGGGGTGGGGGATTAACAGATAGAGATCCACCTCCCAGGCATTGGATCCAAGCCAGCTCCCAGACATGTATAGCAAGGCCAAAATTTATGGCTTGTTTTACTATAAAGGAAAACTTTATGAAGATGTTATACAGATGGTACATTACACCCAGCAAATTGGCTAAAATGTATAAAACTAATTCAAATTTATGCTGGAGGTGTAGAGAATTAGAGGGAACAATGTACCACATGTGGTGGAGTTGTAAAAAAATAAAGAGCTTTTGGGAAGTTATATACTGTACAATGAATTTTTAAAAATGTTCAAATTAACCAAAAAACCTGAAGCCTTCCGCATTATGGCATCAGATATTCGAAGAGAGAAGGAGGATTTCTATCTACACAACAACTGCAGTGAGAATGCGGATAGTGAAAGGGTGGAAAGGAGACAACATACCAACAAAAGAGGAGTGGCAGGTTAAATTATTTGAGCATATGGAATTAGCGAATATGACAGAGAAGATCAGGGATCGGTCAACCTGAAAGTTTAACAATGAATGGGGCATTTATAGATTACTAGTAAATTAAGCCCGTTACAAAAACGGGCGCTAGAAAGTACATGGGGGGAGCGGCGGCCACCCTCCTTTTGTTTTTTAACCCCGCCATCCTCCTTCCCCTGGAGCCCGGGCGGCTGCCTCTCTGATTGCTATAGTTTTTGTAAAATATGCAGGGATTTATGAAATGAAAAATGAACCATGGAAAGAGAAGGAAAGTCACTGATATCTTAAGGATGCAAAATGAGTATTTTAAATTGTAAAGCAGAATATTTAATATACACATGTGGAAAGCCTAGCAGAAGCTGCATGCACCTTTACCTGGGAGTAAATCCAACTGAGCTTAATGGGGCTTACGTCCAAGTAGACATGCTTGGGATTGGGCACAAATGGATGGCGCGGGGTGGAAAAGGAAGGCTTGCAAAATGAACTTAGTGGTGGAAGCCACGGGATTGCAAAAGGTACAAAGCAGCAGCACTTCAGGAAGCAACCAACTCCCTACTAAATAAAAGTGCGCGGGGTGTGTGTGTGGAGGTTTGAGCATGCATATTGCACGTGCATGTATTGAACTTAAGTTAGAAAGTACTGCGAGGTGCCCCGGACTCTGCAATTGAGCAGAAAATAAATCATTTTGAAAGAGACGCGCTGCTGCCCTAGCTGCAAGCATTTCTATTTCGAGCCGTTTTACACCCTCCACCCCGCGGAAGGGAGCCGAGCAGCCGGGTTCCGTGAGGGGAAAGATGTTGGGCGGCGCTCGGCGGCATGTAGGCCTGTGCGTTGTCGGGCGGCGTGGACAGCGCCGTGGGGGCCCTGCTGCTATGGCGGAGAGGTGAGGCAGCTTGGCGGCGAGTTTCGAACGGGGCCTAGCGCCTCGGCCTTCCCCACCCCCCCTCATGCGAGCTCCGTTTTTCTCCTTACGGGCCGCGGGAACAACCCCAGCCTGAGCGGGTGCGGGGGGAGAGAAAGGGACGAAGCGACCTGCGCCCTTCAACCCACCTCGCTCGGCTCCTGCTGCTGCCACCGCTGTCACCACTCGGCAACGGCTGCGGTGGCGGGAGCGGCAAGTAAAGTCGCCGGGCAGTAAAGGCGGCAGGGGCAACGGCTGCGGCGTCGGGAAAGGGTTTGGCGAAAGGGAGGCTGCGGCGGCAAAATGGAGGCGGCGGCCGGCAGCAGGAGGCTTCGCTTCGGGTGGGGGGGGCGGCGGAGCTTTCCGCCGCTTCCCCCACGCTTTGCCGCGCTGTCAGGCGGCAAAATGGAGGTGGCAGCAGGAGGCTCCGCTATGCCGCGATGGTAGGCGGCGAAATGGAGGCATCGGGCGGCAGCAGGAGGCTCCGCTTCAGGTGGGTTGGCGCCGGCGCTGCGCGCCTCTGCCCCCGCGCTTTGCTGCGATGTTAGGCGGCGAAATGGAGGCGGCGGGCGGCAGCAGGAGGCTCGAGGTGGGTGGAGGTGGGTGCGCGGGTAAGGCCAAGCGCGAACGACGGCGGCAAGCTAGACAGCGGCAGTAAGCTACTGTCAGGCAAAACGGTCGCTCACAGAATGACCGTTAAACCCACACAGCATATTTCAAAAGTCTCGGAGCTGCGGGGTTGGGGAGGGAGAGGCGTAACCGCCTTCGCCTATTGGTCTCTTCCCTCCAATCCCTCCGTCCCTCTCCGTCATGCGCAGTTAAAATTTCCACTGACACACGGACGGACGCAGGGACATTAGGGAATTATTATATAGGATATTTAAAAGAACATTGTTCCCATATCAAAGCTTTGACTGACTCTTGTAATTTGTTGTTGTTGTTCAGTCGTTCAGTCGTGTCCGACTCTTCGTGACCCCATGGACCAAAGCACGCCAGGCACGCCTATCCTTCACTGCCTCTCGCAGTTTGGCCAAACTCATGTTAGTAGCTTCGAGACACTGTCCAACCATCTCATCCTCTGTCGTCCCCTTCTCCTTGTGCCCTCCATCTTTCCCAACATCAGGGTCTTTTCTAGGGAGTCTTCTCTTCTCATGAGGTGGCCAAAGTACTGGAGCCTCAACTTTAGGATCTGTCCTTCTAGTGAGCATTCAGGGCTGATTTCCTTAAGGATGGATAGGTTTGATCTTCTTGCAGTCCATGGGATTCTCAAGAGTCTCCTCCAGCACCATAATTCAAAAGCATCAATTCTTCGGCGATCAGCCTTCTTTATGGTCCAGCTCTCACTTCCATACATTACTACTGGGAAAACCATAGCTTTAACTATACGGACCTTTGTTGGCAAGGTGATGTCTTTGCTGTTTAAGATGCTGTCTAGGCTTGTCATTGCTTTTCTCCCAAGAAGCAGGCGTCTTCTAATTTCGTGACTGCTGTCACCATCTGAAGTGATCATGGAACCCAAGAAAGTGAAATCTCTCACTGCCTCCATTCCATCCCCTTCTATTTGCCAGGAGGTGATGGGACCAGTGGCCATGATCTTAGTTTTTTTTATGTTGAGCTTCAGACCATATTTTGTGCTCTCCTCTTTCACCCTCATTAAAAGGTTCTTTAATTCTTCCTCACTTTCTGCCATCAAGGTTGTATCATCAGCATATCTGAGGTTGTTGATATTTCTTATGTTATTCTTGTAATAACATAAGGCAAAAAGAGCACAAACAACATTTAATACAGGTTAAGTTTATTGAAAAATAGATGCAATTAATAAGGAAACAAAGGACCCACGCTGAGGAGGTCGGAAGTCGGTGGAGAAAGTAGTTTGTTTGTAATATTTTTGTGTTTTGGTGTTGTATTTTTTTTCTTTTTTCTTCTTCAAGTTATGTTTTATTTTTCCTGTGTGTATTGTTTATAAACTAATAAAGATTGAATTGGCAAAGATATGCAACGATGGTGCCAGGTGGACCTCACCAGGGAGAGGATCCCACAAGCAGGGAGCCACCACTGTAAAAGCCTGTCCTCATGTTGTCCCCCTCCAGACCTTCCAAGGAGGGGATACATAGAAGGCCTCAGATGATGGTTGCAGGGTCCAGGGGGACCCAGTTCTCCACTAAGCTGCCTACCTGGCCCTGCAGAAACAGGGGAGTTAGGAAGCATGTCTCTGGGGTTGGGCTCAGTGGGGCACAAGGAAGGCATGCCTAAATTGAGCAATAACCCTGGACAAGCTCCTTTCTCCTGCAGGTGACAGCCCCCTGAGGGTTCTCTTCGCACACCCTCTCAAGAGAATGGCTACATATCAGCCCAAGGCAAATCATCAGTTAAGTGGCCGGCCTCTCCGGAGGAACCTGCTCTGAGCACTGGGCTGCCCCATCCCTCCAGGGGTTGACGACCTCCTTCTGGCTGGAGATTCATTGTGATCTCAGCACTCTGGAGTTTCACCCCCACCCCAGACGTCTTCCATAAGTCTTTGCTTTTGGCCTTGCTATACATGTCTGGGAGCTGGCTTGGATCCAATGCCTGGGAGATGGATCTCTATCTGTTAATCCCCCACGCCACATGCTTCCTCTCTCCTCTCTCGCTCCTTCCCTCCTGGCAGAGTTAGGAGTTCATAATTAATCTGGAAGTGGAGAGATGTTAGGAGCTCGTTGGAGCCGTTTTAGTAAATGTCAGCAGAGGCAGGAAACCTTCCCAAGTTTTATTAAAGTATGCAAATCCAGAGAGAACATATACAGGCTGCTCCAGGGGCTCCAATGTCCCTAGTCATTGATAACAGAACATTTTGGAGCTGCCTCTAAAGTGGTCAAGCTGTCTCTGTCCATCTTTAGGTTTTACCACCTGCAACTGGTTTGACAGCTCTGGCCATTCCCGGACCAGGAAAGCCTGGCTGCAACAGTCCATGTATTGGTTGCCTCAGGGCTGGACTGCAGCTCTACACTCAATGTGGGGCTTCACTCATTGTGGATCCGTTAACTGCCATTAAAGCAGGATGCTACAACACGATTGCTGACGGGAGTGAGGCCTTGTCTGCATATCACTCCTGCGCTCAGCAATCTGTACTAGCTGTCCATTTGCTGAGTTCAAGCTTGTCAGCAGCCTTCTTAAATTGTAGCCCCACAGCTGAACACAGGACTCCAGGTGTGCCCTGACCAAGGCAGAGTAGAGCAGGACTAATACTTCCCTTGATCTGGACATGAGACCTCTGTGGATGCAGCCTAGAACGGCGTTCGCTTTTTTCCCTACTGCATCACACTCTTGACTCATGTTAATCAAATAATGGTGAATTTGAATTATGGTGCTGGAGGAGACTCTTGAGAGTCTCACGGACTGCAAGAAGATCAAACCTATCCATTCTTAAAGAAATCAGCCATGAGTGCTCACTAGAAGGACAGATCCTGAGGTTAAGGCTCCAGTACTTTGGCCACCTCATGAGAAGAGAAGACTCCCTAGAAAAGACCCTGATGTTGGGAAAGATTGAGGGCACAAGGAGAAGGGGACGGCAGAGGATGAGATGGTTGGACAGTGTTCTCGAAGCTACTAACATGAGTTTGGCCAAACTGCGAGAGGCAGTGAAGGATAGGTGTGCCTGGCGTGCTCTGGTCCATGGGGTCACGAAGAGTCAGACACGACTGAACGACTGAACAACAACAAATCTAATAATAATAATAACAATAATAATAATAATAATAATAATAATAATAATAATTTATTATTTATACCCCACCCATCTGGCTGGGTTTCCCCAGCCACTCTGGGTGGCTTTCAACAGAACATTAAAAACAGAATAAAACTTCAAATATTAAAAACCTCCCTAAACAGGGCTGCCTTCAGATGCCTTCTAAACGTCAGATGCCGGTAGTTGTTTATTTCCTTGAAATCTGATGGGAGGGTGTTCCACAGGGCAGGCGCCACTACCGAGAAGGCCCTCTGCCTGGTTCCCTGTAACCTCACTTCTCGCAGAGGTCATTTAGGGCTTTAAAGGTCAGCACCAACACTTTGAATTGTGCTCGGATTCGTACTGGGAGTCAATGTAGGTCTTTCAGGACCGGTGTTATATAGTCTCGGCAGCCACTCCCAGTCACCAGTCTAGCTGCCACATTCTGGATTAGTCGCAGTTTACAAATTTTATGAAATTAAATAAGTAAATGCCCCCTCCTTCTGTATGTCTTGTTTATTTCAATAATTTGCCTTTCATGAAACCATCTCTGTTCTGGTGGTGGGGAGTGTGCTTGTTTTCAGACCCTCCACTCTGGCGCCTGGGCAGAGGGGGGAACTCTGCATCTTTCTGTAGTCCGTTTGGCTCAGAATGTAAGCCAAACTATTTTGAGAGGAAGAGCTTAACAGTTTCTGAACCCATCTGATGCAAAGCGGGGCCAGTTGCCTGTCTCCATTTATTTCTCGGCTTCTGCACATTGACTGGAATATGGCAAAATGAGCCTCCATGATCAGACAGTTCCATAAACTGGGTCCCACGACCAAAAAGGCCCCCAATACCCACCCAATGATAGTTACCGTAAGTGGAACTTCCATGCTGAGTCCGTCTGATCCAGAAGGGCTCTGATGTTCTCACCTCAGATTTCTGCCCACAGCCCAGCCCTGGCACACGAGTCCTTTGAAAGCAAATAACAGAGACCCAACTATGGACCTCTCGCGTCTTGCCTGGCTTTGCCTGAGGAAGCTCACGTGCAACAGGGTAACTGCCTCAAAGGCACATTTTCCCGAGCGCCTGTGTCTTCATGCATGGTATGGATTTTTTTCCTTGTTGTTCCGACTGTCATCTTTTACATTTTTCTGCATAAAGGAAGATCCATCACTTTCCTTCACAGTAACGATGCTGACCTGATTAAAAAATTTATTGGATTTTACAAAATAATTTCATACCTTAACATTCCCTGGAGCCCTGGCAAGGAAGTGGGTGGGAAGGTGTGGGAAGCAGCGAGGAGAGTCTATTAAGGAGGAGGTGGAGAAGCGAAATATTTTATTCCATTCAAAAGTTATTGGGCTGGATGAATAATATATCGGAGGCCGTGCCGTTTTCAAAATTGCATTCTGATGCCGACTTGTGAAACTTTGCATGCCTGGAATGCGCTGTGTTTTCCTTTGATGGGAGTTTCTCCGTAAGTTGGCTGCCCCTGCTGTAATTGAGCAACGCAGAAGCCCCTCCATCCTCCAGAGATTGCAGGGGGAGCTTTCCTTTCTCTTTTTTTTGAGGGAGGGGGGCTTCCACCACCTGAGAAGCCCTGCACAGCATGTTGCAGCCCTATGCAGTCGATCTGTGGGGAGGGGCCAGGCAAGTTTGCAGCTGGGACTCCACCCACTGGCCACACCCAAACTCTACATATTGGAGGGCCCATCGCTATTAGGGCTGGCATGGCTATTAGGGCTCCCAATGCGCCATAAGCCTAGTGGTCGAGAGACCCTGCTTTGCACACAGCAGGTCCTCATTCCAGCCCCAGTTAAAAGGAGCAGCTTTCCTGGAGGCCCAGCTCCACCACACACCTCCTGCCCTTGACCTGGGCCAGCTGGTCTTTAGAGGAACATCTGCTTATAAATTGGTGCTCAAGTTGGGAGCCTGATTTCCCTCTTGCCTCCCTGTCACTTTTTCTTGGATGTGATGGTTTGCTTGCTTGCTTGCTTGCTTGCTTGCTTGCTTGCTTGCTTGCTTATTTATTTATTTATTTATTTATTTATTTATTTAGGTTGCAAGGCTGCCTTGTTTTGAGTGTCTGTAAGCTGCCCTGGGAGCCTTTTGGGCTGAAGAGCAGAGTGCAAATGCACTAAATAAATAAGAATGAATAAATCAACTGGCAATGTGTGGCTGGGGAATCCCTGCTTGCAGCCCTAGAGACCCCCTGACCCAGTCCCTGGGGCTTTCCTATTTTCCTGTATGGGCCACTTGAGCTTGGTTAGCATAGAGTGTAAAGAGAAGATGTGGAACTGGTGCAGCATCTCTTAACTGCTGCCAGAATGATTAATTGTTGGGATTGAGAATGAGACCACCACCCATGAGAGAATAGAGAACTAAAATCTGGGGATATAGGAGGCTTGGTCAAGCTTACATATATGGTGAGAACCAGAGAGTGTAGACAACAAGATAATCTATTCATAGGAAAATGGAGCCATCTTTCAACAATCTACTAGAGTGATAAGGTTCTGGAGAACACTCACCCATTTGTGTTACTTGGGACTTCGTGATATAAATGATTAGTTTTCAATTTTGATATGGAATTCTGTTTCTACAGGCATGGCTCTAGATACTTCCTTTTACTCTACTCCTATTTCATTTCATTTGGCATCTGTTATTGTATTCTGTGGGGTTTTATTACAAATATATATTCTTTTTTCTTTTTAAGCTCTGCAACATAAACTTCATGACCCTCGGTGGGGCTTCTGGCAGCAATCCCCCCAGACCCTGAATGCGTGGCAGGAGGTGTCTAGCTGAGGATCTGTAGATGAACACGGGCCCTCCACCAAATTCTCACTTGGGGACGGCAGACAGCTGGCTGGTCATGTGATCTCAATGCCACCTCCTGGCTTCCATTTGATTACCTCTAATAATAGACAGATATAAATGCATCAAATACTTCCCAAGCATTGCATCTCCATGCAAGCTGTTAGCACAGCTGCTGCAGGGAGAATTTGAGGCAGCAGACAGGAGGGGGGTGCCCAGGGAAAAAAGGTGTCTGTTCATGCATGTGGCTTCCATGCTCTGCTGGCCGGAAGGTCCGGGAGGGAGATTTGTAAGTGCAGCATCTAGGCAGAGCTGCACTTACAAATCCAAAGGCAAACTGAGTCTCCAGCTTTGAGCCTCCTCTGAAAGGGAGCTACTAGAAACAAGAACTGATGGCTCTGTGCACCACTGTCATGTGGTGAGCCATGAGGGCTACCGGCAGAGGTGGATGGTGCCCAATAGGACTCACAGAGCAGAGACAGCCAGAGCCAATGCTAGGCAGAACCAACCCATTCCATCTTCAGCCTCATCTTCCTCCCTGCTGAATTATACCAGAGCAACATGGAGATGGAGGACGAGGGGGCTGACAGCCTAGAGGAAGGCAGGCAGATGAGGGTCTGGCTGAGGGGCAGACTGAGCCCCATTTGCCTTCATGAACCAACCTCCACTGGCTCTGGGTTGGTGCATGGCCCTAAGCCATGGGTAGCCAGTGTCCTGCAGATGCTCCAAGACTGCAACTTGGGCTGCAGGGAGCTGGAGTCCCACAAGCATTTGGGGGGCACAGGTCCCAGGCACATAAGGATTCCTGGGTATTGGAGGGACTTGGCCTATGCAAGATGGCAATTGGCTCACCTGGTCAGAAAAAGATATTTAAAATTCCTGCTGTAGCTGGAACCTTGCCTAGACAATGGTAGTCTTTTCTGATTATGGATGAACTTTGGAAGCTGCCTTATCCAGAGCCGAACTATTGATCCATCTAGCTTGGTGTTGGAATCTGTTTTGGCCCCAGGGCCATGCTCCTTTCTGGACAATCTCCTGGGAGCCACATGCCAGTGGGGCCAGAGGCAAATGTGGGCAGAGCCACAAATGTAATTTTTACTTTTGTAAAGAAGACTGGTTTCTACACACGGGGGGGGGGGATGAGGGGGGGGAAGAGCCTGCTAGATCAAGCCAATGTTCTCACAGTGGCGGAGCAGATGATGAAGGGAAGGCTACAAGCAGGATCCGAGTACCAGAGCCTTCTCACCTATTGTGGTTCCCAGCAACTGGTATTCGGAACCATGGAGGCAGCACATCACCATTGTTGCTAGTAGCCATCGTTAGCCCTCTCCTCCATGAATCTGGCTAATTCTCTTTTCAAAGACACGCTCACAATCCTCTATCTTCCATCCAGGCAAGCAAGGAGCATTGCCAGAGATGAAGAACACTCAAGGAGGGTGCGAAGCAGAACTAGGGATGGGTGTGGTCTGGGGCGATGGGATGGGACTGGGGATGGGGAGCAGCTTGGATAGAGGGTCACTTCTGGCCCCTGGGCCTGAGATTCCCCATCCTTGGTCTGCACTGATTCTTCAGGCTTTCAGGCCATGGACTTTCCCACCCCAACCTGGAAGCCCTGGAGGTTGAACTCAGGACTTTCTGCATGCCAAGCACATACCCTCCAACATTTCTGTGGTGAAAATAGGAATGTCCTAAGGAAAAGTAGGACATTCCGGGATCAAATCAGAAACTAGGATAGCTTCTGTAAATCCAGAACTGTCCCTGGAAAATAGGGCACTTGGGGGGTCTGCAAGCACACACTATTTCTGGCCCCTTGCAGTAGCGGAGCTTCATTCTCCAGCACCAGGGGCGGGGAGCAGGCGGGGGCGGGGCTGGCACAAATCCCGGGGGGGGTGCGCACCGCCCAAAGGGGCGGGGCATGCATACTGGGGGCATGGCGCACCACCCGCAGGGGCGTGACACTTTATCGGGGCGGAGCGCACCGTCCACGGGGGCGTGGCACCGTTCTGGGGGTGGGGCACACAGCCTGCGGGGCCAGGGAGTCCAGCACGGGTAGGGGGGCAGCTGCGATGGAACCGCCCCCCCCCGGATCACGGCAATGGAGGCAATGCGCTCCCATCGCCCCCACCTTCCTCCGCCCCTGGCCCCTTGTCACTTCCCCATATGCTCCCTAGCCACTTCCCCATATGCTCCCTAGCCAGCCTAGCCTTCTCCCTTCTGTTTCCATATCAACCTGTGATTATAAAAATACATCAGCACAAGGGGGGGGGGGTCGCTTTCCCTCTCTCAAAATACATAAGTGGTTTCTCTTAAAATATTCAGTTCTAAACATGATTTGCCTCAAAATATCCGCTTCCAAATGCGTTTTGATGCATTTTTGGAGCTGTGACAAGCCACAGCGTGAGGGAGCATGAGATCACACGGGCAGCAACAGAGGCGGAGGAAGGTGGGGGCGATGGGAGCGCACCGCCCCCATTGCCGCGATCCTGGGGGGGTTCCATCGCGGTTGCCCCCCACCTGCGCTGGGCGCCCCGCCCCCACAGGCTGCACGCCCTGCCCCCAGTATGTGTGCCCCGCCCCTTTGGGTGGCCCGCCCCGCCCCCAGGACGCATGCCAGCCCCGCCCCCGCCTGCTCCCCACCCACTGCTTCTGCCAGCTTTCCTGATCCCGACTCCTGCCATGACCAGCTGGCCTCCTCTCAGGACTCCCAGGGTGGATGTGTGCTGAGGGAATGTGGAGCTGGGGAAATGCAGGGGGTGTTTCTAGGGGGGCCCTGCCTGTGGGACCCTTCTTCTTTGTTTTGGTAATACTTTTACCAAAACAAAATGCAGATTTAGAATTAGTATCTAACTACAGACCAATTTCATTGCTTAACTGTGACTATAAACTCTTTGCCAAAATCATCGCCAAAAGATTAGGGACAGTGCTGGAAAACTTAATCTTTGGTCAAAGTCTTCCCCTTCTCCCTTCCCCTGGCTTTTAACCGTAATTGCTTTCAGAATGTTTTTAACTGAAACTGCTCTTAGATGTTTAAAATTGTGGTTGTTGTTTTAGAAAGTTTAAACTGTTTCAGAATGTTTTTTGCTTGGTTTTTGTTTTTAAATTCCGTATCTGTTTTCTGTTGAATAAATTGGGGGTGGGGGGTTTCAGGACCCATAACAGGAAGTACGTACTTCTTTCCACAGCACTCTAGGAAACTCTCTCCCGCAATGATGGCCACCAACTTGGGAGGTTTTGGAAGAGGATTAGGCAAACTGCATGGAGGATAAGGCTATCCATGGCTTCTCGCTATGATCTGCCTGCACTGTTTGAGCAGCAATGCTTCTGAATCCCAGTTGCTGGAAACCACAGGAGAGGAGAGGGCTTTTATACCCGGATCCAGTTCGTGGGTTTCCCATGGAGGCATCTGGTTGACCACTGCGAGTACAGGATGCTGGACTAGATGGGTCCTTGGCCTGATCCAGCAGGGAGCTTCTTATGTTCTTAATAAAAAAACAAACCAATGCCCCCTACTTCAGCTCTCCCTTGTTTCCTCAGAGAGGCTTTCCTCCATTCTCAGACCAGGTTCCACCTTCAGGGAAGAACTGGCAGACAGAGTAAGTTGTTCCTTTCAGGGTTGAGCCCAGCTCCGAGGTCTCCTCGGAAGAAGCAGCACTCATGATTACCATGTTGGCTACAAACTGCCTCAGCTGGCAGAGGCATATGATGCTGACAATGGCTCCCCTTTTACTCGTCTCAAGGCAATTTACAGACATCTCCTAATAAAGCTAGAACACTCATAAAAGCAATACAACCCCCCCCCCACGCTGGAAATCAGTTTTAAAAATACCGGTAATGCAAAATGAGCACCTAAGGCAGTGAGAGCTTTTCATCCAGCAGGAAAAGCTTGTTGAAACAAACTTGCCTTCCATTATTCCCAGGAAGTACAAATGACGAGTGTCTGTCATATCTCAGCAGGAATTATATGCCTCTGAAAACCAGTTGCTGGGCATTGCAGAGTGGCCTTCTCATGAGGATCTGGCTGGCCACTGAGAGAACAAAGTGCTGGATCCAACAGGGTTTTTCTGGTGTTCTTAAATCTTCACACTTCCAGCTATCCCCAAAGAGGCTGGATCCATTCGCTGGATCATCACCTTGTCGGGTGAGTGAAGCCATCGGGAGTCTCGTACTCCCACAGGCAACACGCCAAGAGAGATTGATTGATTGCATTAATATCCCATCTTTCCTCCAAGGTAGCACTCCTCCTCCTCCTCCTCCTCCTCCTCCTCCTCATTTTATCCTCACAACAACCCTGAGAGGTGGATTAGGCTGAGAGATTGTGGCTTGCCCAAGGTCATACCCAGTTAGCTCCATAGCCGAGTGGGGATATGAACACCCGTTTCCCAGGTCGTAATCTAACAATCTGACCATCATGCCATGCTGGCTCTCTAGTGGAGAGAGGGGATGGGAGACATCAGGCCAGGGGGGCCCTTTCAGATGCCCCCTTCCTCAGCAAAAGGGGCGGGAGAGACCATCAGGTCCAGAGAGAATCTAAGGGCTCAATGAAAACCTGTGACTCATCAGAACAAATGGGCTGCCCCAGGGGGCTGTCCAGAGTCCTGGAGGCCCTGCCACACTGACCTCCAACCCTTTTCCTCCTGATTCTTGATAGATGCCCCCACCTCTCGTTGCCCCCTCTTCTTGGCCCTGCCAACCCATATCCCTCCAAGCTCCTCTATGAACTGATTTCTTTAGAGCCTTTGCGCCACTGTTCAGCCAAAAAGTGTCCCAGAGTGGCTTACATACGTACAATCAAAACAAGGCAGTCCCTACCTACAGGTTTAAAATCTTAAAAAAGAAGGGGGGAAGCATGACACACAAGGACAAAGGTGCAGGGAGGGAAGAGGAAAATAAATAAAAACCCCAGGCACCAGTTTCTAAGCAGCTGCTCTGATATGAACCAGCTGGCACAGTTTAGGGGAAGGAGGCGGCTGATGGAGCTGATGGAGAGAGCCCTGCTGCTTCCCATCTCTCCCCTGGAGGCAGCTGAGGGCAGAGGAGGCCTGGTGGGGCTGGCCTGTCACAGCACAGCTGATGGAGGGAGTTCTGCTTCTCAGCTGCCTCACAGTGGAGTGACTACTTAGCCTCCCCAGGACAGACCAGAGAATCTGGAGCACCAACCTGCCATGGCAGATGCATGGGGGCATCACAGGGGGCTTTCTCTCTCTCCATCTCCACATTTCAGAACTGCCTGTCCTTAAAGTGTGTTTGGATTTGCAGCTTTTCAGTAATGCAGAAGACCAGACCCATTGGGTGAGACGAAACATTCACTTTCTCTCTCTCTCTGAAAAAGGAAACTGTTACTATCACATTGCTAGCACACCCTGTTTTCAGAAACGAGTGCAAGAAAAACTGCTGCAGAAGAAGGGGACACAGCGCAAGGCAGGTAAAAAAAACAAGCCCAAACATTCAACAGGGTGCAGTAGTGTTGCAGGAAGGCGCTTTGAATGTGATCCTTGAAATACGTTTGTGCCAAGGGCTCTAAGAGCAGTTTCCGAAACTTGGGTCTCCAGCTGTTTTTGGACTGCAATTCCCATCTTCCCTGACCCCTGGTTGTACTACAACCCACATCATTCCTGACCATTGGCCAGGCTGGCTGGGGCTGATGGGAGTCCAGCAGTGTCTGAAGAGCAACAGGTCGGCCATCTTTGCCCTTGAGTCATTTTTATTTATTCACGTGAGACTCTGGCACTAACCGCCATCTTTAGTTCTGCTTCCATTGGATTCCGTTGGCCAGATGCCATGGATGCTGAAAGGACACTTCTGTGGGTCAATTTGTTACCTCAAAGCAATAGCCAACTACCCAGTTGTTGCTCTCTACCAAGGACAGATCCTGTTTTCTAATACTGTGTCCATATTTTGTCTCTTGTTCACCTTTGGGCAATTCTTGCAGGCATGAATGGAGGAGAAAATAGATTCTGTTTGCATTTCAAACCAAATCTATCCAATTTTCACTTTCCAAAGCAATACGCAAACCAAAACAGCTATTTCAAAATTCACACTTCTCTGAACAGGCCCCTAAAAGAACAAAAACAAATAAGGAATTTACAGTTTGGGGAACTTAATACTGTATTGGCCTGAATATAAGCCTCACTTTTCCCCCAAATTCCGACCATGAAAAGTTAAAGTGCGGCTTATATTCGCGACCTTACGGTATGCAACCAGAAGCGCGGGGCAAATGGCGCCAGGAGCGCGACAAAGCGGTGGCCGCCCTGTGTGTAGTTCCCCGTCCTCTCCCCCCCCCCAAGACCAGGAAGGGAGAGAGCAAGGAAGGGGGAAGGCCGCTGGCAACACAGCGCGGCTCCCCCCCCCCAGTATGTAGCCAGGAGCAGCGAGGAATGGAGCGGATTATATTCGGGTATTTTTTCTTTTTTTTCTCCCCCCCCCTCCAATTTTAAAGGTGCGGCTTATATTCTGGTGCAGCTTATATTTGGGCCAATATGGTAACTCATTTTAAATTTTCAAAGGAAAGCCTGTTCTTAAGTATTCAGGACCTTTCAGAGAACAAACGGCCAAGCATCATCCTAACTACAGATGGAGAAGAAATTAGATTCAGGACACATTTGAAATGGAATCTATCAAATTTTCAGTTTCTGAAACAATATGTGAACTTCGAAATTCAATATGTCCTTTGGAATTCACACTCATCTGAATTTTGCAAAGCAGTTCTCCAACCAAACAATATTTACAAAAAAGGATCTACTGGGGGGAAGTGTCCCCAGAAATGAAGATATTGGTGAAAATAACATATAAAATGCATTATATTAGGGGGAAATGCTTGCAAAAATGTGTGCATGAGTCAAAACCGAATACACAGTTGTGTTCATTAGGATAAATTCACACCAAATACTGATGAATTTTCATGAGGATTAAAAATATATATCATGCATTGCTGCAAAATATGAATTGAAGACTAAAAAAATAAATACAGTAAATAAAAACAGAGAAGTGAAATGGACAGGTGCTTCCCTACCTGCTTGGGCTTTTTTGTTTTTAAGTGTGCCCACAAATACATGAAATACACATGCATTGTTTGCTGATAGAGCGCCACCAGTGTGCCTGGTGCATTCCAGCCTTGAAGGAACAGAAAGCAAATTTGTGCCAACATCTGTTGATGCCTGTTCCTCTGGGCTCCTTTGGCAGGAATGGCAGGGTATAACTTTAATAAACTAATACTGTCTATGTGGGCTTCCTTCCAGGGCCCATTGGCAAGAGCCCTCTGGACTTCTCCTAATCAACGTTACCAAGTCCTTGCTTGTTCACCCACCTGGAGCCTGCACTCCTTCATTCTGCTACTGCCTCTTCCGCATCCCATTACCCTCCTGGACAGCCCCCTTCCCCTCTGCTCCTCTTGGCCTGCTTCCCTTCTCAGGTCACTTGTTCCTGCTTTCCTAGGCCTGCAAGCCCAGCTCTTCCATTGGGTATAGCAAGGCTGCCTGCGGCTCAACCAATCACCAGCAGAGGCTCACCACCACCCACCAATCCCTTTTCCAGCATGGATTCCATTCTTGCCTATTCTGGTCTAATACATTCGGTTCTTGTTTCTGGGTGAGCTTTGCTGCAATGAGAGCAATCACTGGAATAGCTCAGTCTGTAGAGCATGAGACTCTTAATCTCAGTGTTGTGGGTTCGAGCCCCATGTTGGGCAAAACATTCCTTCATTGAAGGAGGTTGGACTAGATGACTCTTGTGGTCCCTTCCAACACTACAATTCTATGATTCTATGACAGCAGTGATTTCCCAATTTCAAATCCTGCTGTAGGAGAAAAAAGAATGTTTCTCTCTCATAGCAAGGGAATCCTTGCATAGACTCCTGTAAACTCTTATGACATCAACTATATAGGGGAGGAGAATTTACCTTGTGATTCATTCGGAAATTATTGTGTGGGTTTCTGGGGGGGGAACTGTTCTTAGATAAAAATAAATGAATTGAAATACACAGTTTATAAAAGAAATAAATAAAATGTTTAGGCATACTAAGATGACTGTAAATAACTGAAATTGAACCAAATGTTTGTTGCATTGCTGAGGAACTCTGCTAAAATATTGCTTTGCAACTGAAATCTCTGGACATTAAGAGGAGATAGGAATTTTTAACAAACATGGTCTTCCTCTTGTTTTAAGAATTCAGGCAGGATGTGAGTTACCAGAAATGTTATTCTTTCTCAGGACTTGGAGTCTTTTTGGGCAGGTGTCTTCGTTCAAGGCATTTTCCATCTTGTTATATCCTGGATAATTTCTGTGTGGGGCAAGTGAGAAGTTAAAGTCTCTGGTGTGCATAGAAATCAAGTGGACCAAGTTGTTGTCTTCCACTGAACTCGGGATGAAAAGTGCCCCCTCCCCAAATTTCAAATTCCACCCTTTTCAAAATTCAAAGCTAGTGAGAAAAATCATTATGCTTAACTAGATCTCCTATAAATATTTGATTTTTCAGATTTGAAATTCTTGCTGGATGTTCAGTCCTTGCCAGATAATCTTTGACTGTTTGGGGAATGCTCTAAATCTCTACACTCTACATATCAATACTGTCCCCTTTAATGTTAATTTTCTTTCCTTCTTGTTGGCCTTCGTTCCTCCTCTGAAATGTTGGGCCATCTGCATCTCTTTTCTTGACTTAGATCATTCAGCTATTTTGTCCAATAAATGTTTGCAAACAAAATACTAGGGAGACACATAAAGTCAACAGGCACCTTGTCTCTGTCCAGACATTTGGACAGCTCTGTTGGAGATAGAATTTGGTTAAGTGAGGCCTTTGTCTAAGTGTGGGGTGGACAGCATCCAACTAGTCACCATGACCTGTGTGGAACTTAAATCTCCTGCTTTGCTAACATCAGAGGCAGACTTAGGGGGGCGCTGCTGGTTCTGTCGCACTGAGAGCAGAGCCACAGGGGTGCTGCCAGGGACGCTGCAACTATAAGTTACAGTGGAGTGTGAGAGGTGGAGAGGCACCAAATTTTAGTGAAGCCCAGGACACCTCTGAAATATGAGACCCAAGACCCACCATTGCCAACTTAAGGACCACATTCACCATGCTTGACTTTTGATCACTGCCTTACAAGGGATGGATGGCAAGGTCCAATTGGGGGTCACAGGAAGCTTCATATAATTTCTATGTCTTGCATTTTACTGTTCCAGCATGCCTGTCTAGAGAATCAGAGATCCATTGCATAAACCACAAGTCTTTGTTATGCTCCTTGGAAGAAGGGACCTGGTTATTTTTTTAGCTATGAAATGTTTTTACTCTACCACAGTCACACCCCTCCTCTCTTTTTACCCTTTTTTTGGTGAACCTGCCCAGGCTCTGAGATATTCGGGGGAAGACCACTCTCCCAGGCATGGAGACACGGGAGAAAGCCTTCTCCCTGGCTGCTCCCAGACAACCTTGGGACTCCCTCCCTGGGGAAGTTGGACAGGCTCCCTCCTCGTGGTCCTTTCAGCAGCAGGTGAAGACCTTCTTGTTCCAACAGGCTGTTAATGAAAGGGCTGGTCTTGTGTTGTTTTTATTGTAATTATCTTTATGTTGTTAATAGATATCTTATATTTATATATAATTTTAATTCTATGAATGTTTAATTGTGTTTTTTTATTATAACGGTTTCTTTTCCTACATTTTTAGCTGTTCTTATTTTATCTGCAAGCCGCCTTGGGTCCCTGTCAGGGGAAAAGGCAAGGTATAAATAAATATATAATAATAATCCTTTTTTTTTTTTGTAAATGTGTGTTTATCTCTTCTTCCAACCTGAAAGCGTGCACCCACCTTAGGAATATTAGTTGGTCCTCTTAACAAAAGGTCTGAGTTTCCACATTCTTGTTGCAATATGACTGTGTAGTCATATGTGTCACTGGGGGGCAGAGGGAGATGACACAGATTTGCATATATTTCCATATGTTCTTTTCATGCATATAGACATACATCTCAAGACAATTACCATACTTTAAATATAACTATGTCTTCCCACAGTGGAGAAGACTGTGAGCCTGTGAAGACTATCGACAACCTCTGGTCTCCATTCTTAGGGTCCTTGATCTTTGTACCTTGATCTTTGAGCCTTGGACCGAACAGACCTTTAAAAAGAGGAAGCCTTCAAATAGAGGACTGTAAATTAGGACACCTTACTGTGGGTGCCAATTCAGCATGGGCACAATGGCACTTTCAGCAAGGCAGTTAAACTCCCTCGACTCTTCCTCCTAAAGGGTCTGGCAACCCAGCCGGATGAGGAATGCTTGGGTGTGTTTAGCCTGGAGGAGAGGAGACTGCGAGGTGATATTATAGCCAACTTCATATCCCTGAAGGGATGTCACATGAAGGATGCAGCAAGCTGGTTTTCTCCTGTTCCAAAGGGGGAGGGACCTGAACCAATGGATTCCAAGGACAAGAAAGGAGCTTTTCGATTAAACTTTAGGAAGAACTTTCTGAGGGTAAGAGCTGCTTGACAATGGAACAGACTACCTTGGAAGGTGGTGGACTCTCCTTCACTGGAGGTTTTTAAGCAGAGGTTGGGTGACCACCTGTCATGGATGCTTGAGTTGAGATTCCAGCATTGCAGGGGGTTGGACTAGATGCCCCTTGGGCTCCCTCTTGGCTCTACAATTCTAGGGTTCTAAATATAGGTGGGAGAGAATACAGTGATGGAAATGCAGCCTGAAATTCACAGAGGGAGCAATCAGGACTGACTAGCAGTGATTCCCGAATGAATTTGACAGACAGGCCCTGAAATGTGTTAAGTGACCTCATAAGTCCCAGGGACTTCCACAAAGATGTTCGCTGAAGTGAAGGATTATGCTCATTCAGGTCTCTGTGCCTTTTCAAAGGCCCCTTTACTAAAAAAAAAAGGGGGGGTAGTTTGTGGGTCCTTCCTTGCTTCCTTCCTTTCCAGTTCCAAGAAATTACATTTTTTGATGGATTCCATGGACCAGGCCAAGCGCACTCCCATCTCACATGACCTTCAAATTCCTCATCACAACTTACCTTTACTGCTCTAATTCAGGGATGGGGAATCTTTTCTTTCCTCCCTGAGGACCTACATTCTCTTGTGAACAATCCTTGAGACTGAGCTAAGTTTTCAATGGGATTCCCATTAATCATGGCTAAGTCCCATGGATTTCAGTGGGTGTACCTGAAAGACAACCAAGTTTGGATCCATCCCTTTGAATTTTGACTGCCAGGGAGGAAGGGAGACACACATGTGATTTTCTGCCTCCGATGCCGGAATAACTTGAGTGGCCTTGACAGACCTTCCAAGTGCCCATATTTTCCAGGGACAGCCCAGATTTCTGATTTGATAGTGGAATGTCCCACGTTTCCTTAGGATGTCCCTATTTTCATTGGAGAAATGTTGGCGGGTAGGGAGTTATCCAACCCCAAGCCAAGGAGACAAGTAATTATACAACCTTTAGAAGACATCTGGAGGCTGCCCTGTATAATAAATAATAATAATAATAATAATAATAATAATAATAATAATAATAATATTTATTTATACCCTGCCCTTCCCAGCCGAAACTGGGCTCAGGGTGGCTAACATCAATAAAATTACAATAAAGTATAAAAGAAAGAAAAAACGTTAATTAAAATACAGATTAAAATACAGTTTAAAATTTAAAAAGCCACTTCATTTATCGCCCATAATCAAAACCATAAGGGGAGGAAACATCAGACTGAGTCCAACCCAAAGGCCAGGAGGAACAGCTCTGTCTTGCAGGCCCTGCGGAAAGATGTCAAAGCTATAGGGAAATTGTTTAATGTTTTATTACGTTGGAAGCTGTCCAGAGTTGCTGGGGCAACCCAATCAGATGGGTGGGGTATAATAACAAAACTATCATCATCATCATCATCATCATCATTATATTGAATAGGTTGTCCCTATTTCTATCAGAGAAATGTTGGAGGATATGCCTTGAATGTTTTGCATCTTGACTTGGGTTGAGTCACCCTCTTGGGCAGCCACATGCCTGGGTAGGAGGGAGAGAGCTGTGTGGAAGTTGTTGCCCCAAACACAAGACCAGGAGGACCCAAGGAGGATTTTGCTGCTGCTGGGGTGACAAATCTGTAGAATTCTAGCCTTTTAAAACTCAGGTTTGATTCAGGGCATCCCAGTAAATGTTTGCCCAACCATGTTGATGCAATCAAAAGTTTGATTCAGAGCACATGGGACAACGGTCTCTCAGCCTAGCCGACTTCGCAGGGTTGTTGGGATAATAACACAGGGAAGGGAAGACTGACCAATGTCCCTTGAGCTCCTCCAAGAAAAGGGGGGGGGGGTATAAATGCAATAATGAAATGGGATCTGGATGGACACCTTAGGAAACACCCTTTTGCTACTTCCACACATCGCATGTTCGCGGGGACTTTTAAACTGGACTTAATGGATTCAATCCTGTCAAAGCTGAACACTTTTACACCCCCCTGAATTCAGTGGGAAAGTCAAGTGCATACTTGAACCTCTCCCCTTGAAATCAGTGGGGCTGGATGCTGTTCAATGTGCGTTGTCCATGCAAAGCCAGACTCCCCTCATCTTTTCCCCACCAACCCGTCTCAGTATAGAGAAAGCCTCTCTGCTCCCCTGGTGCTGTCTTCTCATTGGTTCAATGGGGATCGAGGAAGACAGGCGGTGGCCAAACAGGGAAAGCAGAAACCACCACCATTTCCCCCTGAGAAATGGTGATTCTGATCCAGAATCATCTCAGAGCTCAGGGAGGATCCGGCCCCCCACAAGGGAATCATCTCAGAGCTCAGGGAGGTCCGGCCCCCCACAAGGTCTGAGGGACAGTGGACTGGCCCCCTGCTGAAAAAGTTTGCTGACCCCTGGGCTAGAGCATCTGCTTTGCATGCCGAAGGTCCCCTGCTGAAAATGTTTGCTGACCCCTGGGCTAATACATCACAGCAAATGGGCTAATCTCTCCAGCAAAGTCTATCTCAGCTGTAACCTAATCTAAAGCTCCAGCAGAAGCTTTCACAGACAGCTTGAGTCAAACCAAGAAACTGGCAATCCCGGAGAGCAGAGCACTGGGGCTGGGATGAGCAAGTGCAATAGGTGCTAATGGGCCGATGATGTGACCACGACAGCAATGGCACAGCAAAGCTAGCGGTGCAAGACATTAATTGCTTTTTAATTGCAGAGGAGTGTACGCCTCCCTCCCTTCCAGGTTTCTGTTGATGAAATCCCTGTTCCTATTACTCTAATAGAAAGAGAACCCTGCTCCATTGCTCCAGTGCCACACAAACGTCTGTTCACAGCGCAGAAAGCAGCACATTGAAGCAAGCAAACGCAAACGCTCTCCTACCTTGGAGGCAGCTAATGATGCTCCATATATACTAAGGAGTAAGGGAGAGAAGGATTGGTATGCTGCAGTTCTCAGATGCTGTAGACCTGCGTCTACTAAGGTCTACATAACAGGGAACTGATCCTGCTTTAAGCCACAATTGCCCCCAACTTCAGGCGAGAATCCAGCCTCGCTGTCTTCTTCTCCAGTCAACGCATCAGGTGATACATGCCTGGATCTCCAGCACAGTTTGTCTGAAGACACCCAGGAGCTTGAATCAGCGGCGGCTGTAGCAACAGCGCCCTCTGGTGGAGCTTTGTCCACCGGGTGGGGGATATTTTTCCTGTGGAAGTTCCCTAAGGTATAATCAGTTTTTTGGGGTGGGGGATATGCTAGTGGTGGGCGGAGCTAGAGCCAGCAAGGGTGGGGCAGCTCCTCTTCCCTGCCAGATTGCTGCTGCCAGAGAACTGTGTTGATCGCTTGCCGAGGGGCTTCACCCTCCCCAGGCCATATACCATCCACAGGGTGAATGTTAAATCTCAGACGGGAGCTGCCTCCATAGTCTTTTCTGAACATGGTGAAGACTTAGCACTTTCAACAAGCTAAGGTGGAGATTTATATCCTGGGTGTTTTTGTTTTTATATTCTTTTAATTAGTTTGTATTTACTTTTATTGTTATTTATCTTTCAAACAAATTTTTATTAATGTTATATTATTGCACCCTGGAGCTAAGACTGTTATACATCAAACAGCCTTGCTTGACGAGTATAAAGAAAACACGTGAAAACAAAAATGGAGAAAAGTGAGAGAGAGAAAAGAGAGAAATGAAAAAGGGGAAAGAAACACTCTCCTCCTTTACATGTCATTTTTATTTTTATTTTTAAAATTGTTTTAAATTCTTTTTTACATCCAATTGTTTTAGTTGTTTTTATATATGTAATTATTTTTATTTGGTTGTTTTATATATGCATGTGGTTTCAAATATTAAGTGGTGGTGGGGGATGAGTGTTCAGACCCCTGGGCTCTCACTTGTGGGGTGCCTCAGGGCTCAGTCCTCTCCCCCATGCTTTTTAACATCTATATGAAGCCGCTGGGAGAAATCATCAGGGGGGTTGGGGTTTTCTCTTTTAAATCAGAACCAGTGAAGGTCCTGTGCGAGTGTCTGGAGGCGGTTGGAGGATGGATGGCAGCTAACAGATTGAGGTTGAATCCTGACAAGACAGAAGTACTGTTTTGGGGGACAGGGGGCGGGCGGGTGTGGGGGACTCCCTGGTCCTGAATGGGGTAACTGTGCCCCTGAAGGACCAGGTGCACAGCCTGGGAGTCATTTTGGACTCACAGCTGTCCATGGAGGTGCAAGTCCATTCCATGTCCAGGGCGGCTGTCTACCAGCTCCATCTGGTACGCAGGCTGAGACCCTCCCTGCCCGCAGACTGTCTCGCCACAGTGGTGCATGCTCTGGTTATCTCCCGCTTGGACTACTGCAATGTGTTCTACGTGGGGCTACCTTTGAAGGTGACCCGGAAACTGCAACTAATGCAGAATGTGGCAGCTAGACTGGTGACTGGGAGCGGCCACTGGGACCACTAACACCAGTCTTGAAAGACCTACATAGGCTCCTAGTACGTTTCAGAGCACAATTCAAAGTGTTGGTCAGCACCAACCTTTAAAGCCCTAAATGGCCTTGGCCCAGTATACCCAAAGGAGCGTCTCCACCCCCATCGTTCTGCCCAGACAGTGCCGAGGTCCTTCTGGCAGTTCCCTCCCTGTGAGAAATGAGGTTGCAGGGAACCAGGCAGAGGGCCTTCTTGGTAGTGGCACCCGCCCTGTGGAATGTCCTCCCATCAGATGTCAAGGAAATAAACAACTATCTGACTTTTAGAAGACATCTGAAGGCATCCCTGTTTACGGAAGTTTTTAATGTTTGATTTGTTATGGTGTTTTTAATATTCTATTGGAAGCCGCCCAGAGTGGCTGGGGAAACCCAGTCAGATGGGCAGGGTATCAATAATAAATTATCATCATCATCATCATCTGACCATTGGCCCATCCAGCTCAGCTCTGGCAGCCACAGCTCTCCAGGATTTCAGGCAGGACCTACCTGAGATAGGGATGGTGGAATAGGTCCATTTCATTTTGATGGACAAACAGGCCTGGGATATGAGGCAGCTTCTGATGTCTAAGCAGAGCTTGGCCCAAGCTCATTGGCAGCCTCTGGGCAGCAAATTGGGGCAAAGATGTCTTTGGAACCAAGACCTTGTTTACGTGCATGTGCGCATCTATCTATTTATTTGCAGCCTTTATTCCTTGCCCTTTAGTAAAAAAGGCTCTCAGAAAAGCAGTTCTATGAAGGTGCCTGCTCTTAAGATGGTAATCGAAAACTACGCAGCACCCAAAAAAGAAATAGGAGGGAGAAAGGGAAAGCAGGCTCACTTTCTCCAAGTTCTTCTGGTTGCAGCCAGAGGCTGTCTAGCCCTGGATGGGGCAGCAGTCCTTTCCTGGAAGCGTTCTCCCCTCCCAGATCAGACATCATCCAGACGAGGACAGAGCAGCTCTGCCACACAAATGGGGGATGGGGAACCAGATTATTGTTGGACTCCAGCTCCCATCAGCCCCAGCAAGCATGGCCAATGATCAGGGATAACGGAAGTCATCGTCCAACCGTGCATGGAGGACCACAGCTTCCTCATCCCCAGTTTAAAGGCCTGAAGAGTCCTTCTCCCCAGTCTTCCTCGCAGACAGGTTTTTGCATTCAGCACTCTCTCGCTCTCCTCTCCGGCTCCGCAGAATTTCTCCTCTATGCGTATCTGAGGGAAGACAGAAAAGCAATGAAGCATTGTGGTCTATAAATAAACTAGCCATGAAATTAATGACCAGCACATTTTAGAGATGGGGCTGGTTGGGGGGGGGGTGAGGTGAAGGAGAGAGAGAGAGAGAGAGAGAGAGAGAGAGAGAGAGAGAGAGGTGTGTATTTGTATGCAGCCAGGGAGCAGGTGATGAAATTCAGTGCCATGAAAGAGATGCACAGGGAAATATTGGCAGGATTTAAGAGAGGACAGACGATTCAGAGATCAATGATAAGGGCTGTTACACATATTAAGATCTGAGATAATTGAAGACTGTGCTTGGTGCAGCCGGCTTGGAGGGGACGGGAAATCGGATACCATTTTCTGCATCTCCCCTCAGTTTGGCGCAAGGAGGGGAGGGAGACAGGTGTCTCTGCAACCTTCCCAGGGCAGCATCTGGATAGGAGGTGGAGCGGAAATCCTCCTAATTGTGGTGAAGAGGCCTGGAGTGGGTGAGCAGGATTCTGCTCTCTCTCTCTGCAGCCTCCGCTATCAAAATATTTATGTGTTATATATTTGTATATTTATTTATTTATTTTCTATCCACTCCCCGCCTTCCTCCTGGAGGACCCCACGGTGGCCAGGAATTGTTCCAGCTTCCACCAGCTTCATCTGGTTTGCCAGTTACAGCCCTTCAAGAACAGGGTTAGCCTGACCACTGTAGCCCATGTGCTGGCACCCTATGTGGGGCTCCCCTTGGAAGCTCCAGCTGGTGTAGAATGAGTTGGCCAGACTGCTGGTTGAGAACATGTGGCAACGCCATGGTCAAAGCAGCTGCACTGGCTGACTACCTACCACCAAGCCCAGTTCAAGGCTCCTGTGTTAATTTAGACAACCCTGAACAACTTAGGTTCAGGGGGCCTCGAGGGCTGCCTGAAGCCTTCTATCCCAGCTCAGTCACTTAGATCATCTGCAGGAGCATTGTAGGGCATTCCCTGAGTTGGTGAGGCTCATTTGACAGCAACAAGAAATGGTGCCTTTTGTGTCATTGGCCAAGTCCTGTGGAACACTCTGCCACTAGACACCCAGTGGGCATCTTTTGTGCCAACTTTTAAATGCCTGCGGGAAACTTTTCTATTCTGCCAGGCCTGTGCAGGCCATGAAGAACACATCTTTCCACAATGGTTAATTGATGCCTGTTTTTAACTCTTTTATATATGGTTTCATGCATTTTAGTTGTAAACCACATTGATATGAAAACCACTGTATCAGACCTCACCTGGAATACTGTGTCCAGTTCTGGGCACCACAGTTCAAGAAGGATATTGACAAGCTGGAACATGTCCAGAGGAGGGCAACCAAAATGGTCAAAGGCTTGGACACGATGCCTTATGAGGAACGGCTTAGGGAGCTGGAGAAGAGAAGGTTCAGGGGTGATATGATAGCTATGTTCAAATATATAAAAGGATGTCATATAGAGGAGGGAGAAAGGTTGTTTTCTGCTGCTCCTGAGAAGCGGACACGGAGCAATGGATTCAAACTACAAGAAAGAAGATTCCACCTAAACATTAGGAAGAACATCCTGACAGTAAGAGCTGTTCGACAGTGGAATTTGCTGCCAAGGAGTGTGGTGGAGTCTCCTTCTTTGGAGGTCTTTAAGCAGAGGCTTGACAGCCACCTGTCAAGAATGCTTTGATGGTGTTCCTGCTTGGCAGGGGGTTGGACTGGATGGCCCTTGTGGTCTCTTCCAACTCTGATTCTATGATATGATTCTATGATATTTTTAATGCAATAGCGGTCTATAAATATTTTTACAAATAATAATAAAAATGTCCCTGAACAGACAGGGAATGGGTTGCAAATGGTGAAGAAAGAGGGATTTTGGGAAAAGCTACCCCCACCCCGGAAGACCTCCTTCCATGCCAAATATGTCCACAGTGAAAAGCAAAGCACTTGGTCCAAAATGTTGCAAACAGCAAAATGGGATGGTGGGGAATTCCTGATGCAGCAGTTCCATTTCTAAAACATGCCTGGTCATTTGGAAATATGAAAACCCAGAGAGAAACTCTCAGGAACAGGGATGCAGAAGCATCCTAATTGAAATATCCCAACAGAACGTGGTCCACATATTTGCTTTGGATGTGTGGATGCCATGTTGCATCGGCTGCCTCGCTGACCTTTCTTTTCGATCTGGTGACTCCGACGCCATCATGTCCTGCTCCAACCCAGACCATGACTGCAGCTGTCCTTTGGGCTCAAAGCATTTCCCTTTGCTGCCTTTAATCCCCAAAGCAGAGGCTACAGAACTCACATCTCACAGTTCAGGCCCCGTGAGGACAGAGAAGAGGGTGTTTTTGAAGCCAGAACCTGCTAATGTTCCTCCTCTCCACACACTCTGTGCCACGCCACCCCAAGCCCTCTCATTTTTAAAAAGATTTTCCCAGAATACATTCAAATGGAATAGGTAAAACACAAAGTCCTCTCTTAAAAGTAATTCTTAGCCTCTACCACTCACAGAAGACAGCAGCTTCTCCCAGCTCGCACCCTGGGAGACAAAACAGGGTTCTCCTTCAGCCAGCCACCATCCCATGAACCTTAATAAAGGCCTCAGAGAAAGAAGAGAAACAGAAGAAAGAAAGAAAGAAAGAAAGAAAGAAAGAAAGAAAGAAAGAAAGAACTTCTGATTTTCCATCTGCCAGTTACATTTTTTTTAAAAAAAGATTATTTAAAACCCTTAGTCCATCCGAACATCCATCTTCTCCACTTTCTGTTAAACAAGGTCAAGGTGTCTCAGAATCATTCATTTATTTTTCCTATGAAAAGTCCAATATAGGTTCCCTAATTATTATTATTATTAATAATAATAAATGTTGACCATATTTTTTCTTTTAACTACCTCCATTAATTCCCACCACCATTTCTCCATATTGTATAATACTAAATTCTTCCATCCATGTCTATTTTAAAGTCTCTCCACTGTATTCTGGGGTTTTTTACTCATTATATATCCACTAATTTGTGTCCAGTTCCAGCTCCTGCAGTGTCCCAATCTCCTCTTTGAGGACCTTCCCCTTTCATTTCTTTTCTTTTCTTTTCTTTTCTTTTCTTTTCTTTTCTTTTCTTTTCTTTTCTTTTCTTCCCAAGCCCTCCAATTTTGCAACAGCGCTTTCATTTTGCAGTTCTGAAGGATATCAGAACGTGTGCTCGATATTTCCAAAGGTGGACTCAGTACATTTTATGATTTCAGCTTCCCAAAAATAGGGAAAATATGATGCACTCCGCAGTCACTGGGAGAGATTACGCCCAGAAGTGCAGATCTCAAGCAAAGAGCCCTGCGGTGTAGGCATGGGCATCTTGTACCACAGGGCTGCTGGTTGCCATCTTCTGGAGATCACAGCCCACCCTCCTCTTGGTTGGGTAAGGAGCATACAGGATGCTGTCAGCGGCTCCCAGCTGGTTGCCCAGGAAAGTATAAAGACAAGGGAAAGTTTCTTACCATCCTTTTTTATTTCAATCTTTACAGAGGGAGGCTATAGAACCCAGCCTATAGAACCCTCTTGGATAATGGCGTTGTTCTGGGTGAATCTCCAGCCTCGTCCCTCCCACTTCCTCATTGGTCATTCTCATTGTCTCCTCTACAGCTGCTGCTATGTGCCCTCTGCCTTTGAGCTCTTTGCTCTCCACTTTTAAGGCTTGCCGGGTTCTGGGAGATGGAGGGTCTGGGATGCTTTCTAATGAGCACGTGTCAGCCAGGTGTTGTTCTGGCTCTCCCATGATTTCCCAACTTCCCCCCTCATCTGCCTCTGAGCTGCGACCTCCCTCAAACCCCTGTTGTAAATCTATACTGTCTTCCTCTTCCTCCTCCCTGGAAGGGTCAGGATGAGGAGGCAGTCTCCACTATCCACAGTCTGTGGATTTCTCTGTGCAGGAACTGCCAACTCCTTATTGGAATTTAAAGCAAGCCAAAACTCACCAGCAATGAATGGGTGCTGAAAAAATCCCTGAGAAATCTCATTGACCTTATTGAAAAGCTGTTCATGCTGTCCTTCATTCCTTTGAAGTTTAGCTTCCACATTTGCCTCATGGTTGCTGTTGTTTATAGTAATAATAATAATATTTTTTTATTTGTACCCCGCCCATCTGGCTGGGTCTCCCCTCCAACAGATATTAAAATACATCAAAATATCACAGGTTAAAAACCTCCCTAAACAGGGCTGCTTTCAGGTATTTTCTGAATGTAGGATAGTTGTTTATCATGTTAACCTCTGCTGGGAGGGCGTTCCACAGAGCTGCCATGTTGAATCCAGGGACAGGGGAACTCTCAATTTGGGGGCTCCCTTCCCTCATAGGGCCACATGTCAGTTGTGGGAGGGGGGTGTGCAGAAGCAAAAGTGTGCAGGGCTACAGGTGTGACTTACCTAGGTACAGTTTGCTCCATTCCTGCAGAAGTCACAGGTTTCTTCCCAGTCTCTTCCACCCCCATTTCTCCAGGCAAGCAAGAGGCATCACTGCAACTCCAGGAAGCATTCCTGCCAGGCCACTGCCCTCGAGGAGGTTGTGGGGCAGGGCTGAGGAAGGGCATGGTCTGGGGAGAAGGGCTGCAACCTAGAGAGAGTCCCAATGGCTAGACAAAGAGGCCTTGAGGATCACATTGGGCCCCAGACCTGAGTTCCCTGTGATGCAATCAATTCATTAGTTCAATGAGGAGGAGGACATTGCAAAAAGACAAGCTTTGATAAGCTAAAACGATGCCCCAATTTATTGAACAGCACATATGGGGGGCGGGATTTAAAAATGCAAGTACTTACAGACATTGCAGTTGGTGCCTTTTTATCAAAGGTGTTACCTGCTGTGTGGGAGAGGACAGGGAATGCCTCTTCCGAATCTACAACAGAGGGACGCATCATCCCCCACAACTGTATGGATGCAGAATTGGGGCAGACTTAATCAATCCGCCAACTAAAATGCATGTGATCAGGCAAGACCTCTCTGTGGTTCAAACATATGCACTAGTGCAAAAGAGAGCCTAACCAGTACTAGTGGGACTGAAATTGATATGGTCGAATCAAGCAAATAACCCACTTTGAATATTGTGAGGAAGAAGCCGTTTTTTCCAGTAGCATTAAGGGCAAAGTCAGTTCTTAACACAAAGAAACAATCATACAAACAGGCTTGCTTTTTGCTTTTTGCTTGTTGATTTGTCATCTTTCTTTTCTTACATGCTTAGAGGCTGTTAATTTAGATTTTCATAGAGTTTCACGAGCCATTTGTTTTTATCTTCATTGTCCACCCCCTACCATAAAAACTCTGTCACTGTTTATGGAACAAGGAAAACAGGGCCAACTTCCAGCGGCGTGGCTAGCCGCTCAGGTGCCCAGGGCAGCGCACATGCCCTGCAGTCGGAGGCAGAGGGAGCCACGCATGGGGCGGGGCAAGCCAAGGCAGGGGGCGCTGTGTGGAGCCTCCCCGCAGCCTCCCCACAGCTGTTGTGGCCAGACACAAGCCCTGCGCTCCCCCTCAGGAGAGACGCGTGGCTCAGGCACGCTGCAGGCCCAGTGCCCCCCGCCTCACCCAGCTACGCCTCTGGATTAGGCAGATTCCTGGAGGAGAGGGCTGTCAAAGGCCACTGGCCATAAAGGCTGCGCTCTGCCTGCAAAGTTGGAGGCGGCAATGCTTCTGGCTTCTGTAAATCACTCGAGGGGAGAGTGGTCCTGCAGTGGCGTAGGAAGGGGCGTGCGGTGGGTGCGGGAGTTATTTTTTCAAAAACACATATTTCTGCCATTTTGTCACCCCCCTCAGTGATGACACCCCGATCAGCCCACCCCCACCCCACCTCACTGCCAACCTTTGCCATACAGATCCCAGGTGTCTACCAGAAGCTAGGTCCTCCTTTGCTTCTGTTTCAGCCCCCGCCCCTCCTGCCCCGATCATTGCTGCTATATTCCAGCTCCTCCTGAGCAATATCCTAAGCAACTAACATCCAAACCGGTCAAAGAGCTGTCGGCCCTGTGATGCTGAAGCCTAACTGGGAACGAAAACAACCCTGAGACGGCGCAGTGGAAATATTGACTTTCCAGCTAATAAAACCGAATTCCATGAAAGCTACAGCTTCAAACTTAGAAAATCCATCAGCGTTTCATAAATATTTGAAAGTGGGGAATTGATTGTGGCCGAGCCTTGGAGCTGGAGTGCAGGCCTGCGGCTTGGCAGAGAAGCGGAGGGGGCAGGAGGCGTTGGGGCCCCTGGGGGCAGAAGGATTCCAGAGCATCGCTGGCAGAGACTGCAATGCTAGACCGCACGCAGGAAGCCCAGCACAGTTTGTCACTGATACAATCTGGAGGAAGCACCGGCATGTCTGTTGCAGAGAGCTTGCGTCCTCAGCTGGCATAACTCCGAGAGCTTCCTCTGTAAGGGGTTGGACCATTTTGTGGGAGAGAAGCCGAACGGTGGGAGTGGGCAATGGAACCTCTCCGTTCAGAAGCAGCAATGCATGGACTACCGGGGAGTCAGAATGGGAGCTCAGTGTTGCTACCCTGTCCTGCTGGGGGTTTCCCAGCAGCTGGAAGTGCAGACAATTGGCAGCTCCAAAATGGACAATTGCTCCATTTCTATTTCCCTCAATGTCTCATTTTCCCAGTTCACCACATTTCTGCCACTGTCTGTGGAGTATGGAGGGGAATTAAAGTTCCTTGCATCAACGTTTGGTGCACATTTCTCCTTACACACATCTTGTTCTATGCAATCTTGTGTAAAATACATATTTTTGCAAGCAATTTCCCCCTAATAGATAATGCATTTTTATATAATTTTATGTATCTGTGTATCCATTCATTACATCTATATCCCACCCTTCCTCCCAAAGGAGCCCAGGACAGCAGTCACACAAGCAATAAATCATCCTAAAAAACTATTCCAGTGCAGATGCACAAGGGGAAAGATCTCTACTTAAAAGGTTTGTTGGAAGTCTTCAGTAGGTGCCCCAAAGACAGCAGCCTGTCTCATATTTAAGGGAGGGGGGTTCCAAAGTGGAGGTGCCACCACACCAAAGGCCCAGTTCCAGTGATGCATAGAGCAGACCTCCTGATAAGATGGTATTAAATGGAAGTCCTTCTTCATGCAACATAGTTAAACTATAGAACTCCTTCCAAACCTGCTTGCAGGTTTCCCACAATGGGCATCTGTCTGGCTTCTGTGAGAACACAGTGCTGGACAAGACGGGCCACTGGCAGAGGCACCAGGTTGCCCCCAAGAGCGAAGGGCCCCCACGCATGTCACCCGTGGGTGATGTCACATCGTTTGGAGGAGCCGCCCGCTGAGGCTGTAATGTGCAATATGGAGGGGGTCCAGCCTCTTTCCAACAAATATTTGTGGTCCCCTAGAGCTGACTCGCCTGGCCACTGGCCTGATCCATCAGCGCTCTTCTTATGGTCTTCAGGAGGAGGAGCAGCAGGCGATGATGGCAGGAAGCAGAGCCAGCCCCGCATGCAGTATCCACTTAGATCCTTGGAAGAGGAAAGGAAAGGAAAATCAAACCTTTGCAAAAACAGCACTAAGAAAGTGTTTGCCAGACCATGTTTTTAATTTAAAAGGCGAGGGGAGCTCTGAGAGGTGCATTATACCTTGACCAGGTATAGAGACAAGACACTCATTTTGAAGAGGCCAATGCATTTCTTATTGAGATGTGCAGTATTTGTCCTTTCCTTCAGAGCTCTTTCTGCCTTGTGTTCCTCGGCTGCTCTGTTCCTTTCCTTCCCAATGCAAAAGGCAACCTGGGAGAAAATAATGGAGTGGTACCTATTTAACTACTTGCACTTTGACGTGCTTTCGAACTGCTAGGTTGGCAGGAGCTGGGACCGAGCAACAGGAGCTCACCCCGTCACAGGGATTTGAACCGCCGACCTTCTGATCAGCAAGCCCTAGGCTCTGTGGTTTAACCCACAGCGCTACCTGGGTCCCAACATCTGGGTAGGTTTGTATAAATAAAAAAACGTTTTGACAGGTACCAAAAAGAGTACAGCAAAGGTGTCTGCCTGAGATCAATAGGCGGGGGGGGGGCGGATCTTGAGCCAGCCCTGACCACTACCTGCTGTCTCCTTCTAGAACCCGCAGCATCTGCCATTCTGTGTGCTTAGCAGGTCTCCGCCTACTCAGCAACCAGACGGGATCCAGTTGTCCCGAGCTCTAGAAAAGAAAAGCAGGACAAACCGAGCAGTCCAGCAAAATGAGTCCCAATGACGTTCCATTAAAAGCCGCAGAATAGAATGTGGAGGTCTCCATGAGTCGGGTTGATTTCCGTGGGGCTTCGTTGCAAGGAATTTTCAACACACAGTAGCTGGATGAGTAGAAGAACTGCTGGATCTAGCATCTAGCCCAGGGGTCAGCAACCTTTTTCAGCCGTGGGCCGCTCCACCGTCCCTCAGACCAGGTGGGGGGCCGGACTATATTTTGGAAAATAATAATGAACAAATTCCTATGCCCCACAAATAACCCAGAGATGCATTTTAAATAAAAGGACACATTCTACTCATGTAAAAACACGCTGATTCCCAGACCGTCTGTGGGCCGGATTTAGACGGTGAATGGGGCGCATCCGGCCCCCGGGCCTTAGGTTGCCTACCCCACTGCCCTTTTCCAAAAGCCACAGCCAGGTGCCCCTGGGAGCTGATGAGAATGGTATCAATGCAGAAGCCCGCTCCTAAGAGTCCACACTCCAGCCCCTGCTCCCCTGCTCCAAGGTCTATTGGAGGCACCATTTATCAAGGCCGTCTCAGAGACAGAAGAGCCTGAGGCCTTTTCCTTTCATGCACAGCACAGCACGATGCCATCTAGTGGACATTGCAGGAAATCCATCAACAATTAGGTAGATCCATAGGGAACGCATATGGTGGCATGTGTTTAAAGAAGGCGGACGTGCCATGGGGAAGGATCAGGCCAAAGGTCCAGGTAGTGTAGAAGCCAGCTTCCTCCAGTAAAAACCAGATGCTCCCAGAAAGCCATAAGCAAGGCTGTGGCTGCCCTCATTCATCAACCATGACACAGTCCTGCCTTGTGTCCCTGAACAGAGGGGCTCCCTCCATTCTGCCATCATGACTTACACTGGGCATCCTATTGGGAAGACCCAGTTCTCCGAGTGCATGTTCTGGAAGTTGGGCAATAGGGGCAGTACAGGATTCCTCTTGATGTACCGACCTCCTCACTGCACCAAGGATTCCCTGCCCGAGCTGCTTCAGGTCGTGGCAGATGTTCACCTGGAGATACCTAGTTTGGTTGTCCTGGGGGATTTTAACATCCTTGCCGACACAACCTTACAAGGGGCTGCTCGGGACTTCGTGGAAAGCATGGCCTCCATGGGGCTGTCCCTGAATAAGTTTGGCCCAACTCATAGCCGTGGACATGCCTTGGATCTGGTGTTCACCTCTTTGGATGTTGGTGATCTGACACTAAGAAAAAGCGAAACTAAAGAAGTGCCATGGTCATATCACTTCCTGGTGCAACTGGACTTCTTCACGACCCTTCCCCTCTGGAGGGAGGTAGGACCGATTCGGATGGTCTGCCCCCACCACTTAATGGTTTCCAGAGAGTGGTAGGGGATGTTTTATCCCATGTTGATGGCCTTTCAGCTGATTCCCTGATATAACTGGGGAGAAATTTGGAATGCAAGAATATTGTAATATAGATATTAGAAGGAAGTTGAGTTGGAGACGGAGGGAAGTAAGTGAGGTGAAAAGGTATTATAAATGAAGGGGAAGTGGGAACTGGTGGTGGGACAAGGGGATAGGATTGTGAGATAAATGATATAATGTATTGTACGGAAATAAGTTGTAATATGAAATGTAATAAATTGTATTACAAGATAAAGTTAAAAAAGAAAAAAAAGGGGGGGAATAAAACTCATTCTGAATCGGACCAGACACTGGTTAGAGCTCAACATCGAGCCTACCAAGTGTCAACAGCGACGGTGAAGAGGACCTTCTTCACCGCCTCTATTGCATCTCCAGAAAACAGCAGCGGGAGACTCTTTCAGGTGGTTCATAATTTAACGGAATCACCTTCGCCATCGGGGCCTGATAAGGGTCCCAAGATCTCCTGCAATGATTTTGCAAAGTTTTTTGGGGTTTTTTTGCAGATAACCATTCCTCATCAGGCTTGGTTTCCAAACCCTTGATCATCTTGGTCACCCTCCTCTACCCACCTTCCAGCTTGTCATCATCCTTCTTAAATTGTGGTGTCCAGAATAGGACACAGGACTCCAGGCACGTTCTGACCATGGCAAAATAGAGCAGGATTATTACTTCTCTTGCTCTGGACACTAGACTTCTGTGGATGCAGCCTAGAAGAGCATTATATTTTTTGCTGCTATTGACTCAAGTTAAGCTTGTGGTCCTATAGGACCCCTAGATCCTTCTCACATGTACTTCTGGCAAGTCAGGTGTCCCCCTACTTATATTTGTGCATCTGGTTCTTCTTGCCTAAGTGCAGAACCTGACATTAAGGTCATTTTGAATCCTGATTATGTCTACTGCAGCATTAGCTACCCCTCCCAGTTTGGTGTCATCTGCAGATTAGATGAGCACCCCCTCAATTCCTTCATCCAAGTCGTTTATAAAGAGCTAATCAGGACCTTCCCAGAAAAATCCTACTCAGCCTGTAAGAAGATGGAGACTAGCCCAAGGCCCTCCTGTGAAAGGTGGGAGGGTAGTTGCCAAAAGAAGAAGAGGGGGAAGTGTGGGTCGGAGCAGTTGAAGGAGCCTGTTCCCCACCTCCCTGCATTGGGCAAAATGCCCCACACAGCCCTATGGAAGAAACCACCTCTCTTCTCCATGCAGGGCATGGAAAACTTGCTGTCCCTGTAAAAGGGGGGGCACCCTTATCATCATTATCAGTGGTGAGGTGTGGCCTAGATAGAGTCCTGAGGGCCACATAGAGAGGCCTTGAGGGCCACATTGCCCTCTGAAAGAGGGGGGTGGAATTCTGCTCTCAGCAGCTGCACTGGCCCCCTCCTTTTGTCTCAGAGGCAGCCAGTTCCACCAGCCCTTGAGAAAGAAACCGAGGACCATCAATTCCAGAGGTGACAATATGCACTGGGCCTCTGCGAGGCTACCTGTCACAATCAGAGTCACAAGAAGCTGGACCCCATTAAGGCCGAGGCCTCACCCTGTACCTCAGTAGCATCAGGCTGCCTTATAGCCACCTGCAGGAAGGTTGGGTCACCAGGGACTACCAAGACCTGTTTTTCACGGGTCACCAAGGCTTCTTTTTTGCCATTTCCATCCAAGCTAGTTGTTACAAGAACTTGGTAACCCTAAGAATATGGTGCCTGGAGTCCACCCCACCCCCATCTTCCCTCCCCATCCATTTTTCCTTTTGTGCTGTGCTGCTTATCTGTAAGCCGCTCTGGGAGCTTTGCCAGCTAAAGAGCAGCATACAAATGCTTCAAATAAATAAATACTGAAGAAATGTTAACCCTACCCAAGTTTTGTTTTAGATTAGGTATAACAGGCAAACAATAAAAGAAATCAAAATCATTAGCACAAAATAAACAACTCATTGGGCATGAGAAACAATCCAGAAGGTGCTCTCTGGAGTTGAATGTGTACAATCAGGCAAGCCACATATAACACAATAAAGTCGGAATGATTTCAATTAAGTGGGATAAACTTTCTTTGGACTGCAGCCAAACACACTGAAATCAAATTGAAAAGGAGTAAAATAATATGAGCAAAGAGAAAACAGAGTCACACATCCGGAAGGAGAGCTGCTGCCTTGGTTGCCAGGAACACGGTGCTTCTTTTGCAGTGAATGTGGTTTGTGAACTGTGGGAACTTTTCATATTAGCAGCTGGGGCAGGAGAAAAAGAGGTGCCCACCCACTGATGGATCTGGTTGCACACACACCCTGGCTCCACCCCCACCCCCACCCCCACCCATCACCAGTGTGCGTCCCCCTAAAGATTGTTCTCAAGGAAAAATGCAAGCCTGTTGGGTTTCCTCCATCATACAGTGATGTCTGGTGGAAGCTCCTGTCCATCTAAGTAAACAGGAACGGCTTAAACAATTGTACCAACTGAGCAGCCCCTGGGGATGTTGGCATTTCTATTCCAGGAGCCACCTCTGAAAAGGCTCTGTCTCTAATCACTAATCAAATTTTGTTGTTACTTTTGCTGTTTAGCACCACTGCGGTACTGTCCATTGTTTGTTTCTAATCACTAATCGCCTGATATTTGATGGGTGTGTGTGTGTACAAAACAGGGGCTCTGCTTACAGGGAGCAGATGGCTCCCTTGGTACAGCAGCTCCAGTGGGTTCCAGTCTGTTTCCAGGCAGAATAAACCAAGTGCTGGTTATGCCCTATAAATTCCAACATAGGTAACTGCTGCCTGCTGCATTGTTTTAGCTGCGTTGGCAGCACCAAGCCTGGGCACTGGGCAGTGTGTCTGGAGGTCATGGGCTGCCCAGAAGACAAGACCTTCCTCTCAAACTCGCTGATGTGGTCCAAAGGAAAGCAGAGCAAGGCTTGCTTGGCTGCAGGAGTTGCCAGAAGGAGGAGTACAAGGCGATTTCAGTAGGGTTTACTCCTTAGCCTTTTCTTCTCCTGAAGATGTCTCACAAGGTTTACTCCTGAAGCCTTTCTCATGAATGAGCAGAGCAGCAAGGTTTGGGGAGAAAATCAGTTTGCTGCCCATTCCAAGGTGAAATGGAGCTTTTATGAATTCTGGAGTGCAGCTCTCCAACCAATTAATATGTGCAAAAAGTGGCATGTTAGGGAAAAGTGTGGCTAAGAATGCACCTCTTAGTGAGAACAGTGGAATGCATTGTGTATGGGGAAATTCTATTGAAATGTATATGACAGGAGAAATTTGCACTGAAATGCTGATGGATTGTCATGAGAACTTTTTAAAAAAATGCAGACTGAGGGCTTCTCCACACTTACCTTTCCTATGTTCTTTCCAGACACAGTCCATGCTTTAAAGCTCTGTGTCCAAGCATGGGCATAGCCAGGGGGGCAGGGAAGGGCAGCTGCCCCCCCTCCAGATCAAGTAAAACAATAGAAAAACTTAACTAACTGACCAATCACGTCAGACAAAAGTCCTGCACCCCCCCCCCACAAAAATCCTGGTTAATCACATGTGGTCCGAGCACCATTTTTTCTCTGCTCTGGAGCTTTCTCCACAAAAGCCTGCTATTTAAAGCTCAATCAGAGCAAATGGCCACCCACAGAAACCCCAAATTGATGTTTGCTTTGATTGAGCACTAAAGAGTGGGTTTTCATGGGGGGGGGGGACAAAAAACAACAACTGCTTGGACACAGAGCTTTTAAGTGTGGACCTGTGCCTGGAAAGAACAGGTTGAAAAGCAAGTGTGAATAAGTCCTGAGACAGAAATGTGATGAACTTGAGATTGGAAAAACCAGAAACTGAGAGAAGCTTAAAATGAACCAATATACGTTTCAAGCACGTCCCGCACACATTCCCCCCCCCCAAAGAATTCTGGGCTCTGTACTGTAGTTTGTTAACTGTTTCTGGGCATGGCAACGCTGTAAGAGTGCTCAGATGTGCTTCTAGGGTGTAGTGTGCATGCAGTCTTAGAAGGAAGAGAAGGCATCCTTTTCTCCCCATGCCTTTTTATTTTATTTTTTGCAAAGCAAAACCCTGCAAGAGGGTCCATAAGGAAAATCTGTTGGTAAATTGAGTGGAGATCAGTGTAGCAAGGAAAAAAACAGCTCCAGCAATCAGACTGTCACAAGTTTCTAAAAAGCGATTCTCTGTAAAGCAGAACTCTGAGGGGAAACGTACACACACACGGGAAGATTAAATGCAGCAAATGTGGAAAGGCTTGCTCAGAGAAATCTGAAAATTGACAGAGATGTTCTGTGTTCGTGACTGAAAGCAAATGGGATGGGGGAGCATGCTGACAAAACCATTCTATATTTAAAAATGGGTAATGGGGGGGGGGATATTATTTGCTTGCAGAGTCACTGAACCAAATCCAGACCTTCTCTGCTCCAACTTGAGTCTGCGATGCAGCCCTGGAATTTGAAGGCCTTAATAGTGATGCATCCACATGAATGCAAATTAATCCCTGGTCCTCAGGAATCTGCCTCCTGCAACAAGAACACCCTCTGAATGGTGGTGTTCTTGCTCAACTAGTTACCCGCTGCTTCAGTTCAATTCAGTTCACAAGGACTTGGACTAAGCACTGCATTAAACAACCTGGCAAGCTTGGACTCTCCCCGCCCCCGCCCCCGCCCCTCTTAAAAGAAACACACCATGTAAACACGAACCTATGGAAGAGGGGAACTACTTTGTGCCGCATCAGACTATTTGCCCATTGAAGCTACTCGTGTCCATTTCGACGGGCAGTTGCCCTTGCAGGGGGGAGGCATGTCAGAGTCCTTTCGCGTCATCTGTTACCCAGTTATTTTAATTGATGGCACTGAGGAGAGACCATAACTCACTGGTAGAGCACCCACTTTGCATGCAGAAGGTTCCAGATTCAGTCCTTGGCATCCACAGGGGTTTAAACCCCCCCCCCCCCCAGTAGCAGATTCTCTGCCAGAGACCTTGGTGATGCACGGCTGTCCAGTGAGCTGGACACACAAACATTTTTACTCCAAGGGAATGTAGCTTCCTGGGTTCCTGTCCTTCTGCATCCAGCTTCCTAAACATGGTGCCCTCAGGCGTTTTGGGAGGTACATTTCCCCTTGTCTTTGGACCAGTCCAGTCCTTGGCCTGCTTGAAGTTGATGGGAGCTGGACTTCTAAACATCCAGGAGGAGGGGATGAGCTGGTTGGGGAAGGCTGTTGTTTTTTTCAAGACTAGGAAGCTAAAACTATGTATTGTCATCACTTTGCAGTGCTGGTCAGTCAATGGAACATCTGAATGAAGCCAAAGTGAATCAGATACTGCAGAAGCTCATTTCTGATGTAGGGTGTTACCCACACAGTGTTAAGCACTTTTTAATCTCCGCAATTTCAATGGAAGAGTGCTATTAAGCATGTGCTTAACCCTCCCAGTGAAATTTGTGGGATTTAGAATTGCTGCTTACTTGGCTGGATCAATCCTGCTGTTATTGAGAATGACTCTGAGTAGGGCAGAGCGGGGGCACAACCCCAAATCCTGATTGGGAGCAAAGAGCTTCCTCCATGGCATCATCTGTGCATTCTGGTTTCCACAACCTACTCCCAATTTTTGGCAGAGAGAAATAAATTTCTCACTGGCTCTTCCAAAACTTCCTGGAACACAACCAAGAAATTTCATCCCTGAATAACAGTTTCTACTTATATATTCACCATCCAGCATACCTATAGATATATCAAGTATATGGACATGCCCCTCGCCATACTGGCAATTGCTACTTCTCCAAAGCAGAGGTGGGGAACCTCAGGGCTGGAGGTCAAATGTGGCCCCTGGCCTCTCCTTTTGGCCCTTGGCACTCTCCCCAGGCCACACCGCTGCTCTGCACCACCCTCAAGTATTGTACCTGGCTTGAAATGGTCTTCGAAAAATCTCTCTTGCTTACCGGAGGAAGAAAGGCACAGAAAGAAAAGAAGGTAGGTTGAGAATTACACTGGTTGCTCCACCCACTTGTTGCCTCTGTCTTTCTTGACCCCAAAAGGCTGCCCATGAGGCAATGCACCCTCAGGCTGAAAAGGGTCCCCTCACCACTGCCCTAGACACAATTCCATAGGCTCCCTGTTCCATTCCAGCGAAACTTGGCTCTCTTTTTCTCTCTCTCCATCTCTCTCTCCATTTTCTCATTCTTCTCTCTCCATCTCCCACCTCCCTGCCTCTCTCAAACACACACACACCCTCTTTCACACCTCCCCCCTTTCGAGAGAGGGGTCGCAGTCAGAACACAGGGAGGGTTAGCCCTTCTCTGTCCACCTGCCACCACCAAATGCCAAGTCTAAATGTCCTCAACTCAGAGCACTTAGAGATGCTTAATAAACTAGTGATAGGCCAACAGGCTCTGTGGGTGGAGACAGAAGTTAATTTTAAACTAATTGACCTTAACACTCTGTTCCAAACTGCCTAGAGAGGAGTTGGGGATGGGGGGGGGGGGTTGCCCTGTCATGCTTTATCCAAAACACACGCTGTCTCTTCTCTCCCTTTTTAACCTCCCAGCACTGATTTCACATTATTAATGTCAGGGGGTTTAACAAAATTTGTCTTGGTCAATTAACTCAGACAGGGTTGTTTGTAATGTTCCTGCATCTTGAACTCAGCAAGACTGGAAAGGGGGAGAGACGGAGGGGAGCGCAGAATGTAAAACTAACAGGACAAAACCATGTCTGGGGCACAGATCACAAGCCCATGTTAAGGGCAGGGCGGGGTGGGGAGAAATTCAGTTAGTTTATGGTTTAATGAAGATGTAACTAACTTGCACATCCTGGACCAACATGCAGACCCAAATGGAGCCAGATCCCCTCCCCCGTCTTGTGCCACATTGGCTGCCAGCAAAGAGGGACGCAGGACAGTTGGGGGATTCCCAGACTGTCATCATTGAATGGGTGCAATTCAGCCACATACTAGCAAATTCAGGGTGGATTTAGCAGACCCACTGACATTAATGAACCTGATGTAGTCATATGTATTAGAGTAGAGTTTGGATTTGATATCCCGCTTTATCACTACCCGAAGGAGTCTCAAAGCGGCTCACATTCTCCTTTCCCTTCCTCCCCCACAACAAACACTCTGTGAAGTGAGTGGGGCTGAGAGACTTCACAGAAGTGTGACTAGCCCAAGGTCACCCAGCAGCTGTATGTGGAGGAGCGGAGACGCGAACCCGGTTCCCCAGATTACGAGTCTACCACTCTACCACTACACCACACTGGCTCACTATTTTTTCTGAGGGCAAAATTTAAGATGCAGAACATTTGTTGTTGTTAAGATACAATAAATAAAAAAATAAAATAAATAAGCACAATAAATTAAAAACACACAGTTGTAGGAATTGAGTCTTAAGGATATTTCACTAGAAATCCAGCAAAGCAAACAACTTCAGTATTAACTTCAGTATTAACTTCAGTAGGCTCACTGGGAGTAGGGTTAGCTTTGGATACCACTCTTGAGCAACAGCCCTGTTTCAAAAATAAAAAGGGGAAATGTTTCCAGTGAAAAAAATGTCCTGGGAAGTGTGGGGTAAAATTAGTTCCATGCAAAAAATCAAAATAAATGCTCAATAAACAGCCCACGCCGTCAGCTCTGTGCAAATGAATCAGGAGGAAGGCTTGATACGCAAGACCCGGAATGAAACGTTGCTGTGGGGAGTGTGGCTGTTCAGGATACCAGTGATACACGGTGAGCCTCCTAGGCTGGTGTGTTTCTGTGGCGGCATAACAGTTTCCCTGTGCAAGGTCACCAGCTGGAGTTTCCCTGTGCAAGGTCACCAGCTGGAGCAGAACTCTTGTCCCTTCGTGGAACAAAAGTGGAACTCCCACCTCCGGAACATTTCTGGCATGAAAAGTTACAGGATTCCAGCAAGAAGTTATGGGACGTGCCCTGATTGTCAACAAAGGAGTAGGTCCTTCCCAAAACGTTCGCAGACACACATGGTATAGGAAGCAGGATCTCGCATAACTGCCTCAATACCATCAAGAGCACGAATTATTATGAATGTGCAATATAAAGGGAGGTTGGGAGGGTCTTTGTTCCATTCCCTTTCTCACACTCCATGGGTTTTCTGGACCCCTTCCCCACAAAGAGCTGGTCAGCATTTTGCACCCACTGAGCAAAAACAACCCCCGCTGGGCTGTTGGCAAGTCCCCTCAAACAAACAAACAATCCTAAATAATCCCAAAGCCTGCTGATCCCTCCCTCCGTGGAATATGGGAAGTTGCCTTGTACCGAGGCCAATCCTTGGCCTGCCTGCCTCAGTATTGTCTCCACAGACAGGCAGCAGCTCCCCAGGGTTTCAGACAAGGGTCTCTCCCAGGCCTACTGGGAGACGCTGGGGACTGAACCAGGGATAATTTGCGGGCAAAGCAGAGGCTCTTCCACTGAGCTAGAGTCCTTCTCTGCATCTGCGTAGGCATAGGCGTTGGGGTGAATAATGGCTCCCACAGAGGGAATGATAGTCAGTTTGCTGACTAGGTGTGAGCAGGTTGGTTTGCCAAACTAAAACTGTTTGGCTTTTGCACCAAAACTATGCAGAGGTCACCTAGGCCCTAGGGCACTGGGGGAGCTGCCCCGCAATGCTCTTGGGAGATTTCTCCAGTTGCAAAGCATCCAGGGAGGAAATTGAAATCTGCAAGGGGATGATTAGAAGCTGCTTCCTGCTAAACACATTTGCTTTCTCCAGCAAAGGTTTATTTATGTAGCAATTTCAGACCTGCCAAAGCCTCACTTGGTTTCCAAGGGTTGCGCATGATAACGGTGGCTGGTTGTGCTCGCTCAAACACACACGCACTAGAAGCAAGGCTGGGAAATGCTCCACAGAGAAAAACTAGAAAGGCAGGCTGGAGAGCCTGATGGTACAGGGAGATGCAGTGTGGCTAGTCTGGAACTGGAGAGAAGGATTCAAATCCCAACTTAGCTGTGATGTTTCCTGGGCAATCTTGGGATAGTCACTGTCTCTGAGCCTGACCTACCTTATAGGGTTGTTGTTGAAATAAAAGAGGGGGGAACTAAGCAAGCTGTTCTGAGCCTAAAGGTGTGGGGGGCGTGCCTTTCAAAAAAGGGGGTTGTGGTGAGAAGGAAAGAGTACAACCTGGCTTCCTTTGTGGTGGGGGGGGGAGACAAAGGTGGAAGAGAGGAGGGAGGAAGCAGACAGAGAGAGATGCAGGCAGAACGAAAAGGCTAGAATGGATTAGGCAGAAGTTGCAGATCCGTTCCAGTCTTTTTCTTCTGCCTGTCTCTGTCTCTGTGCCATGTGTTCGTCCAAGTTCTGCTCACCGTCTTTTGCGGAAAGAGATCTGTAGGCATGCAGAGCTGCTTTTGGGACACACAAGCAAGGAGGAGGAGGAGGAGCCAGTTTGTATGTTTAAATTACGTTCACTTGTTAATTTGAAACATTAAGTTTCCTTAAGTTTTAGTTTCTTTAGTTTGTTTGATTAATAAAAGGAATATAATTTCTGACTGAGTATGAGAAGGGATCCAATAAACGTTCACCTTAAAAACAAGAATTCCCTGGGTGTACACCCCCACGAAAGGTGCTAGGCACCCCTTGCCTCCACTCTTTGGAAGAAGACTGCAAGAAGCACTCAACAACAGGAGAGCAGGCATGCAGCCAGCAGCAGCCAGGGTTGCGGCAACGGCCTCTGAGGCGGCTCAGTCTTTACTGGGTACAGGAGAATTGAGTTTTGGTTTCTCAGTTTCTCCAACGGTTGCTTATTTATTTATTTTATCTCTATTCCACCTTATTCTTCCAGGAGCTCAGGGTGGCATACATAGTTTTCTCACTCCTCATTTCATGCCCACAACAACCCTGCAAGGTAGGGTAGGCTGAGAGGGAGTGACTGGCCCAAAAGAGCTTTGTGGCCGAGCAGAAACCCTGGTCTCTCAGGTCCTGAGCCTAACTACTCTAACCACTATACCACACTGTCTCTCCTGAATCTTAAGTTCAGTACTTCACATTTTCTGCTTTGTAACTATTGTTGGTGCATTTTAAAGCCAGTTACATATCTAAACTCTGGCTAGCTTCATTAAGATCTGCCTTTACTGAGCTGTGTCTCCAAGCAATGCCCTCTGCTGTGCTGGACGGGCATTATAATAGGGTTTCGTATGCAGATGTATTTTGTATTTGTGGGAAACCGCAGGTGAAGGACATCCAGCATGATTTATAACAGTGCCCACTATACACAGAACCTAGGAGATGCTTTCTTCATCCCTTGTTTGTCCAGGAAAGCTGTCTCCCCCTGGCAGAGAGGGGTCTCTGGCTGCCCCAGTGACCTGTAATGTGACCCTCTTTGAAGATCAGGAAGAAGAATCTGGATAAAATTGCTGTAAACTGTAAGGGAGTAAACTGTAAGGGAGATTCAGAGAAAACTGCTGTATGCTGTGTGGAGACCCCTAATTTATGTGTGGGCTTGCATTTTATGATTCTGATGCATTTAGGCAGAAGTACCATTTTTATATATCAATATATAGATTTATGTTTATAGATAATGTTTAATGTCTAATGTTTTACAAAAAAATTTAATGTGTTGTAAGCCACCCAGAGTGGCTAGGAAAACCCAGCCAGATGGGCAGGGTATAATTATTATTATTATTATTATTATTATTATTATTATTATTATTATTATTCTCTCTTTGGCGATCCCTCATAGCTGAGTAAGATTGTCTTCCATAAACACGGTTTTAACAATGAGTCCATAGGTGACTGTAGAGGCCAATTCTGGATCCACATATCCTTCCACAGTGGGGACATTGGTTTCCAAGTGGGAGTTGATCATGGTGTAGATTATTATTATTATTATTATTACCCACTGCTACTACTGATTATTGTTTTTTAAAGTCGTCACCAAAGCCTATGAACATTTTAGGGTGCCTTTCTCCTAAAATACATGTTTTTGCAAGCAATTCCCCCAAATATATGCCTTTTTGTATGCATTTTGGGGTTGGTGAACTGAAATTACGAAATTCAGAAGAACACAAATTTTGAAGGATAGTTGCCCTCCAGTTTGCACATCATTTGGGGAAGTGTGAATAAGGTATGTTCACTTTCACAGGTGAAGAAACCCAATTTCTCCACCACCCATCCTTAGTCTCCACTTGCCACCTGAAGGCCTACAGTGAAGGGGAGGAATATAATTTCTCCTGGAATAAAGCCCCAAAACCTTGGGTTTAATGTTTTGGGGTACCAAGTAGAACTAAGGTCAAAGGCCTTCTACTTTTTTCTAACTAACTTTACACTATCTGCCTGAAGTCCCCTGGAAGGAAGCTTGAAGATCTACAGCAACAGAATGGCATTTTCTTTTTCTGACGAAGAGCCATAGACTCTGCTAATGAGCTGGGATCATAACCTCTCTGTGTAATTACTTCAAAAGCATGGCGCCCAGTTGATGGTCTCTCCACACACCACAGGCTCCCTTCTTCACTTTCGAGCTAACTGACCAAGGACGGAATGAGAGTCCCCACCATGCGACACGCAAGACAGCTTGGCCTCCATTGAGAGGAGGAAATGGGTTGCTGTTCAGGTCATTGGGACAACTCCCCTTTCCCAACAACCAAGACCTGCTGCTGCTTTCCTTCCCTTTCTCTCTCAGCATGCTCTCCGTTTCTTCTCCTTTTCTTTTGACAAAACAGATCAGAAACAAGTGGAACTTGTCTCTGTTAAAACAGAATGGTGGACATAGGGAGTGGATGGGCGGAAGAATGAAAAGATGGATGAGCAGATGGGTGCAAATGGGGCATTGATTGATGGGGAGTGGTGTGGGTGCGAATGGGATATGACTGTTGGGTTGGCCCTGTCCACTGCTGGCCTGCAATCTTCAGAACGTTACCCAGGAGCAAACTGGGCTGGAAAAAAAGGTGGAGCAGGGAGAGTTCTTTGCCACCATCACCACCCCAGAGGAAATCTGATGACCTCTGCCCTGCAGTCCAGTCATCTTCAAGAGTTTGTGGCCCTCCCCTAGGAAGGACATCGCAATAGCAGACTCCCAAGAAGCGCACAGTTTGTGGATAGAAAGCCAAGAGGTCCTAAAGAGATCAACCGCTGTCTTATCAAGACTTTTCAAGTTCTCATTTCTTTTATCCTGTGTTCACAGATAAAATCACTGCCTCAGACATGGGCAAGGAGAAGGAGATAGAGTTTTATTACATTAAGAAAGAAAAAGAAAGCCCAAAACGTATGAAACCAAAGGACTTACTATCCAGCTTCATCTGTCTGCCCTTCCTCCTTCCCTGCCTCTCTCTCTCTTTAATATATTCTCTCTCCCTCCCTCCCCCCTCCCCTCTCTCATTCCCCAATTCAGAACAACAAGGAAAAAACTAATTATGTGATATTTCAGTTCCATGTCGTGTTAATGGCACCAGATCGTGGGTGACATTTCCAACTTGTTACCCTATTTTTCTCACATATTGTTATCTCTGCAACTCTGAAAGTGGTCTGGAGGCTTTTATATTCCCCCCTCCTCTTAATCCTGACTCCCCCCCCCCCCACTGCCAAGGTTCTCTTTCATATGTCAGTTGGAGAGAATCATCAGAATATAGAAATGCAACATGGTGCATGGCTCTGTTTGCTGGGATGGGGAATTCTCAGCATCATAGAGGGGAAGGGGAATGACCCCATGGGGAGGGGGGCAGAGGGGCTGCCATGTCTGGCATGTCAACACTACCTTGAACTGGTTAAACATGAATGTATTCACCCCAGGGGATCTTGGGAACTGTAGACCTGCGAGCTGGAACTCGGGATGTCCAATAGAGGGGATGTGAACCAGTCCTTTATATTACACGCGCGGGGGGTGGACTAGATGGGGTCCCATCTAATGCTACAATTCTATGATTCTATGCCTAGTCTCATGGGGGAAACTGAGTCCAGAGTCATTTTTGTGTGTGTAGGTGATGCAAACATTTAAAAGAATAATATGAATGGCAACAGCAACTCCACAACCGTAGAGCCTCTGCTTGTCGGGCAAAACATCCTGGGTTCAGTCCCTGGCATCTCCTGCTCGGAGTGGGAGACGGCCCTGTCTGAAACCCTGCAGAGCCTCTGCTGCCAGTCAGTGTAGACAGTGCAGAGCCAGGTGGGCCAATGGGCCTCATTCAGTATAAGGCAGCTTCCTAGGTTCATCTTCTCCTGCAGCTGAGTGGTAGGGCCAATGCTCTGACTTGGTATTGGTGGCTTCCTGCATTCCTAACATTAAGTCAAAGGTTGTGTCCCTTCCTCTCCTCCACTCCACATAATCTGGGACCATTATAGTAATTTGTATGTAACCACAGTAATTTGAGGTGTTAAATGCTAAGCCATTAGGGAGAGATTAATCTTAGACTCAGAATATTCATGTTTCTAACCACATTACAAATTGTTTTATATCTAGAATCATAGAATTGTAGAGTTGGAAGGGAATCCAGGGGTCATCTAGTTCAAACCCTGCAATGCAGGATTCATGGCTAAAGCACTCCTGACAGATGGCCATGCAACCTCTGCTTAAAAACCTCCAAAGAAGGAGAGTTTGCTGCCTTCCAAGGCTGTCCATTCCACTGTCAAACAGTTCTTACCACCAGAAAGTTCTTCCTGAGTTGGAATCCTCTTTATTGTACCGGTATCTTGAAGCCATTGGTTCAACTTCAAGTCCTCCAGAGCAGCAGAAAACAAACTTGCTCCATCTTCCATGTGACAGCCCTTAAGGTATTTGAAGATGGCTATCACATCACCTCTCAGTTTTCTCTTTTCCAGGCTAAACATACACGGTTCCTTCAACCGTTCCTCATCAGGCTTGGTTTCCAGACACTTGAACATTTTGGTTGCCCTCCTCTGCACACCTTCCAGCTTGTTGATATAATAATAATAATAATAATAATAATAATAATAATAATAATAATAATAATTTATTATTAAATTATAGAATGCCGCGGCGAGGTTCCTTACGGGGTCCTTGCCGCGGGACCACATTCATCCAGTGCTTTACCAGCTTCACTGGATCCTGGTGGAATACAGGATCAGGTTCAAGGTGCTGGTTTTGACCTTTAAAGCCTTATGCGGCCTAGGACCCTCGTACCTACAGGACCGCCTCTCCCATTATGCCCCGCAAAGGACCTTAAGGTCTACTAATAATAACCTTCTGGAGATCCCGAGCCACAAGGCTGCCAGACTGGTGTCAACCAGGGCCAGGGCTTTTTCAGTTCTGGCCCCAACCTGGTGGAACACTCTGTCGCAAGAGACTAGGGCCCTGCGGGATTTGACATCTTTCCGCAGGGCCTGCAAGGCAGAGTTGTTCCACCTGGCCTTCGGGTCGGACACTTAAGTCTGATGGTTTCCTCCCCTTGGTTTGGTAATGGGTGCAAAAATGAATCGGCATTTTAAACTGGTTTTTAACTTGTATTTTAACTAATTGGTTTTTATTCTATTGTGATTTTTGCTGTTGTTAGCCGCCCTGAGCCCGGTTTCGGCTGGGGAGGGCGGGGTACAAATAAAAATTTATTATTATTATTATTATTATTATTATTATTATTATTATTATTATTATTTATACCCCACCCATCTGGCTGGGTTTCCCCAGCCACTCTGGGCAGCTTCCAACAAAATATTAAAATACAGTAATCCATCAAACATTAAAAGCTTCCCTAAACAGGGCTGCCTTGAGATGTCTTCTAAAAGTCTGGTAGTTGTTGTTCTCTTTGACATCTGGTGGGAGGGTGTTCCACAGGGCAGGTGCCACTACCGAGAAGGCCCTCTGCCTGGTTCCCTGTAACTTGGCTTCTCGCAGTGAGGGAACCGCCAGAAGGCCCTCGGCACTGGACCTCAGTGTCCAGGTAGAACGACACTTAAATTGTGGTGCCCAGAACTTTACAACACCATGCCTGTGGCATGCCACACAGTTACATAATTAAAAAAGGAAGGTCCCTGCCCTGAGCAGATTGCAGACTATTATTATCAGGGCTTTTTTTCAGGTGAAACTTGCCAGAACTCAGTTCCGGCACCTCTCAAGTGGGTCCCATTGGCATTCTAAGAGAACAAGGGAGGTGTTCATGGTGAGTTCCACCACCTCGTTTTGTGGAAAAATAGCTATTATTATTATTATTATTATTATTATTATTATTATTATTATCTACCTTTTCCACTAAGAGGGACTCAAGGTGGCTTGCAGATAAAAACATATCACTTCTCAGTCTTACTACATCCCTCAACTGTTCCTCATAAGGCTTGGTTTCCATGGGTGACCTTGGGTCAGTGACTCACTCTCAGCCTATCCTACCTTACAGGGTGGTTGTGAGGATAAATTGGAAAGGAGGAGGGCTGCATACACCACCTTGATCACCTTGGGGAAAGGTGAAATATAAATGCAATAAACGCAATAAATAGCAAGTGTTCTCTTCTTATCCCCGCACGGTTAAGGGTACTGTGTCTTTCCAAACTGCACCAACCCACTCACAGCATCTCCAATTCCATTAAGGCTTCGTTGCAGCTGCTCTAGCTCGATACGCTCCCAACCTATCTCAGAGCTGGAAGGAGGAAGGCTGTGATCGGAATAAATAGAATAATAATAATAGTGGCCTTAATCCTTTTATCACTTTATTTCTTCCAGTCGTTTGCAGAGATAAAAATCTGCTGTTCTCTGCAGGAGGGAAGCAAGGGAAAGAATCTTGCAGGGATTGAGATTCCTCAGTTGTCTCAGATCTGAAGCCATAGGGTGGCTCAGTGGGGTAAGGAAGTGCAAAGTGGGGCAGGTCACATGGGAGAGCAGAGACTGACATTGCAAGGAGAGAGAGAGAGAGAGAGAGAGAGAGAGAGAGAGAGAGAGAGAGAGAGACTTGGCTTTGCAGATAGCAGAACAAGTCAAAAGAAGGCATAAGGTATGAGGGTGGGCATGTTTTACTTTTATTTTTTTTAAAAAGGAAAATGTCAAGGAGACAAAGGGCATCTCCCGGCTATCACGATTCACAGATGGGATTCAATCACAAACCTTTGATGTGGAATCACCTACCCTTTGGAACTTGCTGGATCTCTATTGCTCTAGATCAGCCACTCTAAGGTAAGGTCACATAGAGGGTGGTGGTACCCAGTAAGTCTGGTCCAGAATGGTTGAAATATTCCCCTATATTGCCATTTCAGTGCCAAAGCTGTGTCCATTCATTGTATGGCATGCATATGTTTAAATAAAGTGAGAGAATGAGGCAAATGGTCGGGCCAGAACCAGACACTTCTTTTCTTTTAGAGGGTTCCTACTTAGTCATGCTGGCCACATGACCCGGAAAAACTGTCTGCAGACAAATGTCGGCTCCCTCGGCCAGTAAAGCAAGATGAGCGCCGCAACCCCAGAGTCGTCCGTGACTGGACCTAACGGTCAGGGGTCCCTTTACCTTTACTTCACACTGGCCCTTTCAGTGATCAAACAGTTCTTCACAAGATCCTTGGCCTTTCAAATTTTATTAATTACATTTCTACCTCCACTTCTTCTGTTGTGGAGACCAAGGTCTGCTTAGCTTCAGCAAGACGATCTTTTGGTAAAGCTGGATTTGTTTTAGAAGCTGATCAGTAAGCCCACTATGGAGAATTTGCTCCCAGGAAACACAGCATAGGATTGCAACTGGTCTCATCCTGTTGAATTGGATATTATGCTGTGGACTGGTGCTGATGGGGGCTGCAATAAGAGATCAGGAGAGGTGCTTGCATTTTTGTCGTTTCCCTGGGAGTATGGTAATGGGAACTGTCATTATGAGCTCTTGCTCTTCAAAATTTACCCTAGACTAGGGACATAGGAACCAACTCCTAGGGGCCAAGGGGTCTTTGGTTCCCCCCCCCCCATAAAATATTTGAGTGGGCCAGCCCCTCCCAAAAAAAGTTTATGGGTATTGCCATTCAAATGGTGTGCATGCACCACATCATGTGATCTATTATGCAGGACAGGGCTTACCTGGGCCCCCCAATATCTTATTCAAGTTGTCACCCCTGACCAGGAATATAGAACCTCAGGCCCAGGGGACAAATTCGGACCTCCAAGCCTCTCTGTCTGGCCCTTGGGACAGAGCCATACCCCTCAATGGCTCAGCTTGGCACTCCTTGAGTCTGCCAGGCATGCCCCTTACCCGCCAGGATGGAGACAGGTAAGCACAGAATCTAGCCTGGTCTGTAAAGATAAAATTCATCTATCTTGTCCCAGCCACTTCTGCCTCTGGCCGAGAGGGAAAGGCAGCCCTTCTGCTGAAATAGATTCACCTTCACTGTCCTGCACCACTGATTGATGGGAAACAAGCAAAGCATCCTGGTCTGGCTGTGCTTCAGCAACTCACATTGATGCATGTGCGCACACAGATTAAAGCAGGTCCCAAATTGGGGACCCTGGTTTAGGCCTTTTTGGTGACTGCTCCCTCCCAGGCAGCTTTGGAACTCCCTGCCATGGGAAGTTAGACTGGCTCCCTCCTTGCTGTTCTTCCGTCAGCAGGCGAAGATCTTCTTCTTCAAACCAGCTTTGGGGAACTGAGTGCTTATAATGAAGGGGGGTGCCCTGCTGTTTTTATTGTAATTTTCTGTATGCATTAATAAATCTTGTATATTTATATATAGTTTAAATTCTATTAATATTACATTGTTTTGATGGTCCTTCCCCCCCCCCCCGATGTTTTAGCTGTTCCTATTTCAACTCTAAGCTACATTGAGTCCAAGATCTAGAAAGTAGGATAAAGCAGAGCAGTATGAGAATATTGAAACCCTTTGAAAGAGAACGGAGGTGGTTTTCCAAAGGAGCATAGGAGGCCATGCTGTATTGTTTAATGCTGTATTGTGTTTTTAATATTCGATTGGGAGCCACCCAGAATGGCTGGGGAAACCCAGCCAAATGGGCGGGATATAAATATATTATTATTATTATTATTATTATTATTATTATTATTATTATTATTATTAAACCAGCCCAGAGAGTGTTGCTTTACCTCCCCCAGAGAGCAGACAGACCACTCTGCAGGGAGCGGCGGCTGGAGCCCCTCGTGAAGTTTGACCTTCGCGCTGCACTGTGCAGGTGCGGCTGTTTAGGAAGTCATTTCACGGGATTTGGCACGTGCTGCAGAGATGCAGCCTCTGCAGGAATGAAAATGCACCTGCTGTAAGTGTTTTCCTCACACCATTTCTTGCCTGTCCCTACATGTCCCTGCTGTTCTCCCGGCTCCCCAGGAACAGGATCTTTACAGGGGATCATGAGTGACGGTGGGTGCATTGCCGAGAGAGTGCTGCTCTACGTCTTCCCTTGTTGTCCTGACGCTTGCAAGGGCCCCTCTGCTGTCACAGGGATGCTATCTGTCCTTGCCACTGCTGGTCTCTTTCAGACATGGCTTGGCCTTTTCACACACCCATCGGTTTCTTTTTCTCCACCCCAGCCCACCCCCCACCTGCCTCTGAAAACCCTTTGACAAAGATGCTCCAGGCCCATTCGGCCTAAAACCGCAGAGACCTCAGCACTCCAAGCACAACACGAGGACGAGAATTGCCCTTAAGTAGCTGGGGAGGTGGAGCAGAAGAGGGAGGAAGGGGGCGATGGTGCCATTTAACAGAGCAAACTGGTGTTTAAAAGGCAGGATGTAAGGTTGACGGTCTCACTGGACTCTTCTCCAGGCTGGCACTTAAGAGATCGAGGGGGTTGAGAGAGAGAAAACATTGCTAAGCTGAATGATTCACTTTATCTTGCAGTTCCAGTTCTCCGAGATAGAAGGAGTCAGGAGGAACAGAAGGTTAATTTGGTTACAGCCAGTGCTGTATTTTATTATCGTGCAGAAATGGGTACTGGGCGCAATATCTAAAGTAGCCGGGCTTCCATTTCTTTTCTTTAAAAACACCAATTTTCTAGTCTCTGTGAACTCTCCTGAACCTGCATCTGATGAGGTCTCAGTAGTTGGCCACTGCCTGTTTGTGACTGTATGTATTGAGGGTGACTTCTGCTGGTCAGTAAATAAGACTTGGATGTCCTGCTCCACTCTTTTCCCTAGAAGGGAGCAGGCAGAAGGTCCCCGGTTCCGTCCCCTGCAGCATCTCCAGGTGGGACTGGGAATGTCCCTCACTTGAAACCCTGGAGAGCTGCTGCCAATCAGTGCAGACAGGGCTGAGCTAGATGGCAGCTTTCTATGTTGCTAACCCCAACCAAGCTAAGCACCAGTTCAGGCTAGCAGATGTTGAACACTGAGAAAGAGAAGCGAATAGCAAACTGTGAGCCACCACAGTGGCTCCTGGCAATTTATTTGCAGAATGCCATTCACTCCTGATTAATACATTTTAATTTATTTCTGCCTTCCTCCAAGTGCGCCCTTTTGTCCAGCGGTAGCAGCCACCTTGTCTTGCCGCTCGTTGCATGTCCAAGTGAAATACAGGACAGTATTTTCTAATATTATGTTAAAATGCACAATAGATCACCCTGATGCAGTCTCTGTGTGTGTGTCATTAAAATGACTTATGGGCTCTGGCCAAACATTTAAATGTATTCATCCTGCATTAGTGTAAAATGAATATTAATGTCCTGGGAAATGGCTCATGCGATGAGGTTTCCTTGGCGTGTTTCAGAAGATGCTTTGTGCCAGGTTTGTCTGCTAGGTGGCTGAGCACTCAGACGGAGGCCGAAGTCTCTGTTCTTGTTCTTGTTGTTTTTTAAAAAAGAATTCATTGCAATCCCACTTTTCCTCCAGGAAGACATACAGCAGCCACCCTGACTGCCTCACATTTGACTGACATCTGAAATGCATTGATGGCCTAGGGGAGTGTGTGTGTCGATGTCCTGCATGAGTGTGGAAGGTCCTAACTAGGCCAGGATTGTCTCCTGCATGGAGAACTCAGTGTGCAGGTGGTTGAAGTGGGATGATGCCATCTGCCTCTGGGAAAAGGTGGCCTCAGGACCCCTCGTGTCTTCTTTCTACATGGGGGGGGGGGGTTTCCTCCAAATCCCCTGGAAATCCAGATGTTGTGGAACTGCAGCTCCCATCAGTCCTAGACAGCACAGATCACAGAGTCATCAAATTGTAGAGCTGGGAGGGGCCCTGAGGCTCATGTCGCCCAACTCCCTGCGATGCATCTGCCCTTGGTCTGTATTCTCCACAAGGGGCGATGGTGCCACCCACTTTGCATTTGTCTGGGGATTGTTTGTGATTTATATGACCAAACAATCTCATGGTGGGAACACTTCTACTAAATATGATTGTATTTGGCAATACTCATGAATACTTGATATGTTTTGTATCCCAACATGGAAAATATTTTACACAATTCATTCTTTTCTAAAGCTTTTTGATTATCTTGTATTTTTGCTCCTCTTGCCTTTGTGATTGTTGTTATGATACATTTTAGGTTGTTTATTGTATTTGTGAATATTATTATTATCATTATTATTATATCCTCCACAAACTTTTGTCAAGCTGTCTACCTGACTGTCTGAATTCCTTAAATGAAAGTGGAAGAGGGAGGGAGAGCCAAGCAACAAATATTATCCTTACATCCTTCCAGGTGACCTTTCAGAGGACTGGTCTTCAACGGAGAAGGCAGAGGAGGAAAAGTTTCAAAACCTAACTAACATTCACTTAGTGGCATTTGCAGCAGCCATGGCAGCTGCCGTTGGGGTAGAAAAATACAAATGAAAAGGCATTCAACATTTTATTTCTCCCCATCAAATATTATAATCAATCATCATCATCATCATCATCATCATCATCACCCAGAGGTAATGTATGTTGAGAATTGGAGAGAAAGAGAAAAGAAATACGGGTAGATAGAAGCCAGAGGAGTCTGGAGGGAGGGGAGAGAGAGAGAGAGAGAGAGAGAGAGAGAGAGAGAGAGAGAGAGAGGATGAAAAGGTTATTATAAATGTGTCAGGCTTGTTTATGGCCCTTTATCAGTAAGCAGGGAGAAAAGAGAAGAGGCCCCGTTAGCACATTAAAAAAACACAGTTTGGCAGCTTGGCCCAGGAATGTAAATAATATTTATATTCTTGAGCATTTGTGTTTCTAGGCAGACACACACACACACACACACACACACAGAGAGAGAGAGAGAGAGAGAGAGAGAGAGAGAGAGAGAGAGCGCTGGGCATGCAAATGCACCTCCTAATCTCTGATTGTGAGAAGCCTTTGAAGGACCAGAGGAATCGTCTTCCCATTTCCACACCCGTATCTGGGTCATGGATGCTGTTGATGACTGATGTGCTGCCAAAAGCAACCCAGTTTGGGATTGAGTGTTGCAATTCCAAAGCCTGCACTTAAAACAAAAGCAAAAAAACAAAAACCAGCAACAATTCTAGTGGTAACAATTTGACTCCAGTTTGGCTGGGGGGGGGGTATTTATTTGCAGGCTGTCATCAGCAGCGGGTCACTACCATGAGCCCCAAAGGGAAGGTGTGATGACATTGTCACAAGTGATTGGTTGTGGATAGGCTTGCTCCCAAATGAGAGATTGAAGCAGTTTGGGGGGTTATTTGGTGATTTTGCTATTTTATATTGTTTTGATTGATTCATTGTGCTGTTATTGCATCTTTGTTTGGGATTAATAGTTATTCCCTGCTTTTGGGGGCCTTTAGCCAAAAAGCGGTATATGAATAAATCACAACATGACACAACATCTCAGAATCAGCTCTGATTTTGAAGCATTTTGGTGTATTCTCAGTACACCTGTGTCTTGTCAGCACTGTTTCAACCTTTTAGCACCAAAGGTATCGACTCCCTTTCACCTTTTTTGCAAAACCATCAAAATCCTTGCTATGCTTTAATGCAGACAGACAAACCATCTAGTCTCAATTGTGTCAAACCAGAGTGAAATACACAAAGCCTTGCTGGATCAGGCCAAAGGGGCATCCCATCTGGCATCCTGCCTCTGTGCCTTCAGAGCATTGGGCAATGTCACAATATTGCACCCAGCAGTTGGCATTCAATGATACACTGCTTCTAAAGATGGAGGCTCTGTTTAGTCCTCCATGACTTTGCCTAATATTGATTTTAAAGCTATCTAACATTCCTGGAGACTAGGGGTGTGAGAAAGCTTCTTTTTCCATTCCTCCCTGTATCCATCACATGCAGCGCTACTTCTCTTCTGCTGCCTTTTGTCTTCCGCCAAAAACAGCATGAGTCATCTATCTGTCGGCTGTGGTTTAATTATGTAGTTTAATAACATACCTAATTCTTACTTCCTGAAACAGCATGAGAATAGAAACACCAGTGTTTACAAAAAAAAATGCATCTATTAGGGGAAATTGTGCATACAGAGTGTGTGTATGTGTGTGTGTGAGTGTGTGTGTGTGTGTGTGTGTGTGTGTGTGAGAGAGAGAGAGAGAGAGAGAGAGAGAGAGAGAGAGAGAGATGGATTGTGTTGGGGGAAATCTCTTGCACAAATGTGCAAAACTGCATAGAAAAATGTGGTTATGCAAGATAATTTTGCATTACAAGCTGATGAATGTTTTGGAGGTATTTTTTAATGCAAATTGCTGCAGAAATGGGGAGAACTGGATTTAAGACTGCAAAAATAAAAAATGGGGTGAACCATAAATGACAGATCTGTCTGTCCCTACATATAGCCTAGGGATGAAAATAGCTAGGTGTTGAACAGTTAATATGAAAGAAAGAGGCGGGCAGTGTAGATTTTTGAAATGTACCATGCAGTGTCAGAGAGAGAGAGAGAGAGAGAGAGAGAGAGAGAGAGAGAGAGAGAGAGAGAGAGAGAGAGGACTGCAAGATGGAATTCCCCCTGCAGATTTTTCACACCTCTCTGGTGGCACATTCATAACTCTCACCATCAGATGTGATCCTGCTTTTGCCCACGCCAGTTAAGCAATCTCACATGGCCACTAGGAGCACATGGGCCACGCCAGCCTGGATCATCCTTCATCTTTGTGATTATTGACCATCTCAAAGCAGCAGAGGTCATTCAAATGACTTTTTTTATAAGGCTTTCCAGCATAGCTGTAAACCTTTCCCTTTTCTTGCGAGGAATCCTATTTGGAATAAGGGAATTTCCCGCAAAAAAAGGGGAAAGTTGACAGCTATGCTTTCCAGTCACAGTTAGTGTGGCAGATCCTTTTCTGTGTAAAGGAATACCTTAAATTGCTCCGCTGCTCATTTTCAGTAGAGCTGATCTCTTATTTTTAACCCCCCTCCCCCCCCCCGCCTCCAGCGTTGAAGCGAGATGCAAACCAGTACCTGAGATAAAATGAAGCATCACTGCCTGCAGGGGGGGGGGCAGGTAACAAAGGCGCGGGGACCCACACCCACAGAGAGAGAGAAATCCACTCTCTTTGAGGATTAATTTGTTTCCAAAGCCTCTTTCCTTTAGGGAGCCAAGCATTCTGCTCTGTGCTTCAATGAGATGCTGAGCATCGCTCTGTCTCTCTGCCATTCTTGGAAATTGCACTTAATTTGAATTGTCACCACTCAAATGCTGAAAATCAAATCCAGGCACCCTTTGAACGATAGGAAGCTATTTAGGGCTATGCTGTTTGGTTGTCCCAATAGACCAGCTACTTGTAGGTTCCTGCATGACACAGATATGGCAGTTAGGGATGGCAGGACCAGAAGATTTCTGTTCCATGACAGGTTCTCGTTCTCATAGGTCTGTTTGGCCCCATTTTGGCAGGAGATGTGTGTGTTTGTGTTAAAAATGCATGGAATTTTCACATTTAGATTGTACGTACTTTCCCCTAAGGTACACGTTTGGAAAAGTTATTGTCTTCAAATATGCCTCTTTGCAGACCTTTCAGTGCATTTTCCCCATATGGATTTTTGCATACATTTCCCCCTTAAAATACACCATTTTGTGTGCATTTAACCAACCTGAATCCGCATCACTGTAGTCAGCAAAGTTCATAATCTGATTGAAAGCTGTGTTGAAGTCTGGGACTGGCCAATAAGATCAGTTCTCTATCAAATGTGAACCAAATTTCTCCTCCATCCCTAGTGACATGCAACATTGCTCGCTTTCTTTGACCTAGAACTCCTTTCTCCAGTCACAGCAAGATGGACGGGATACCTGCCTTGGCTGTGGGTCCTGGAAGACCTGCTCCTGCCTTGCAGATCTTCTCCACCTGGCCTGGGAGGGCACGGCCTGGACTGACTCCAGCTACAAAAGGCAGCTTTTGTAGACCAGAGCATGCCAGACACTCCTGTCTTCCACTGCCTCCCGCAGTTTGGTCAGACTCAGCTATATAGCTGCAAATAAAATGTTTTAAGTGTGTTTTAAGTGCAATATGCAATGTGACACTAAATGGCGATAGTGAGCCTTATGGAAAATTCAATTATTTTCCATCAAAAGAATGAGAAATACAAAATACCCAACATGGAATATAAGAACTAAAAAAAAACAAAAAACATATTTTCAGAGGTTCTATTTAACCTCTGAGTCCTGACTTCCCTCCATTTCCTTTCCTGGTTCATTGAATATATATATTTTCTGCATAATTATACTTAAACCTCTTTTTTCTTATCCTTCTTAAATGTAAAGGTAAAGGGACCCCTGACCATTAGGTCCAGTCGTGTCTGACTCTGGGGTTGCGGCGCTCATCTCGTCTTACTGGCGTACAGCTTCCGGGTCATGTGGCCAGCATGACTAAGCCGCTTCTGGCGAACCAGAGCAGCGCACGGAATCTTACTGCATAACCAATTCCATGGTATTCATAAATTTAATCTTTTTACTCTCTAAAAGTTATTTTTTACTACTTGTGCTTATGTCAATCCTTCCAACATTTTTAATAGGAATGGATCCTTTAGCCTGATGGCACCCTCACTTTGGAACTCCCTGCTCATTGACGTTAGACAGAGGCCTTCACAGTGCTGCTACTGCCATGTGGAAGATGGAGCAAGCTTGTTTTCTCCTGCTCTGGAAGGTAGGATCCAAGCCGATGAATTCAAATGACAAAAAAGGAAGTTCTGACTATACCTTAGGAAGAACTTTCTGACAGTAAGAGCTGTTCAGCAGGGGAACAGTATCCCATGAGAGGTGGTGGACTCTCCTTCCTTGGAGGTTTTTAAGCAGAGGCTGGGTGACCATCTGCTGGACATTCTTCAACTGAGATTCCTGCATTACAGGGGGTTGGACTAGATGAACCTTGTGCTCCCTTCCAACTTTGCAATGTGGGAGTAATCCTGCTCTGCCAAAATGTTATGAATCAGGGCCACCAACTTGATACTTCTGGAGCATCCACAGGCAAAGCACATGGTCACAGCCTTCCACTGCTGTTGGCCACCTGGCAACTGGTATTCATAGGCATCTTGACACCAAACCTGAAGGTTCCCTTCATAGCCAAAATAGTTAAGAGCTATCAGCAAGCCTATCTTTCATCAATTTGGCTACTTTGCTTGCCTAGTATTATCATCATTTCATGGATTCATGGGTCATTTCTCACATAAATCTCAAGGTTATTTACATGCATACAACAAAAACTAAAAATAGATGGAAGGCCATCTGACAAGGATTCTTCGCTGTGATTCCTGCATTGTGGGGGTTGGAGTGGATGACCCTTGGGGTCCCTTCCAACTCTGCAGCTCTATGATTCCCTGAACATTTGGGTGTAACTGCAACAGTAGTGGAACCATCCCAAGCCAAACAGCTGGCAAGAGAGAGGGATAAAAAAGAAGGAAAGAAAGAAAGAAAGTGAATAATTAAAAACAAAGCCAGCAGCAATCAATGTTATCTCTTACAGCAGAGCAGGTGCAATGAACAATCCTAGAGAGCAACACAAAAGCAATTGAGGTGGGATTAGATTTAGGACGGGGTCAGCAAAAAGTCATGATAGCAGCGCAGCTCAAGCAACACATTGTGTTAATCATATGTAGTTTTACCATCAGTGTGGAAGACTTTTTCTCTCTCCTCTCACATAATACTAGATCTCAAGCGACCTCCAATGATGCCAAATGTTGGGAGATTCACGAGAGACAAAAGGAAGGACTTCTTCAGGCACTGCCTGGTTATACTATGGGGCTTGCTCCCAGAAGATGCCATGCTGGTCATCAACTTTGGTGGCTTCAAAAGAGGAGCACACAGATTCATGCAGAATGAGGCTCTCCATGGCTGTTACAATGTTCTGCCTCTGCTGTCAGAAAGCAACATACCTTTGAATCTCGGCTGCTGAGAATCGCTAGTGGGGAGGCTGCTCTTGCACCCAGGCTCTGGTAGCCTCAGTGAAAACAAGATGGTGCACAGGAAATGGGCCTCTGGCCTTTTTTTCCTGGCAACCCTAAAATCTCCAACAGGAGATTGGATCAACACAGGAAGATGCATCTTTTATTCCAGGTCAAATTCCCACCTGCAAAATCATCCTCCCTCTAGATAGGAGAAAAAGACACATGGGTACATTTCTGTTCTCCTGCATGAGACCCAGTGAAGCTTGGATGAAGCAATTTGTGGTACGAAATTGGCAGAAAAGAAAAATTTTAGTTGGACTTTGTCATTAATTTACTATTCATTTACTGTATTGAATTTAATTCATTTATGAAATTTATCACAGTGCCAGGAGACAATCAGTCAGGTCGTGTATCCACAGCAGTGACCAGAGGAGGAATGACTGCTGGGAGGAGCTCAGGGAGAAGAAACACCCTGGTACATCTGCAGCAGCACAACAGGATGCCTTCATCTGCCCCAGCTGCAACAAAACATGTCCCTCCTGTGACAGACGGATGGCAACACACATTAAGTGTATATCACACCCTTCTTCCCAAGGCAACATAAAAGTGATTTGAAAAAAATATATACTCAAAACATTTCTAGTAAAGATGCAGCCTGGGAAATATCTCAACTTTAAAAGACTGTTGGAAGAGGAAGGTCTTCAGCATGTGTGGAAAAGACACCTGAGATTGTGCCTGATAATTATTTAATGGGAGAGAAATCCAAAGGTGGGGGCTTCCTGATAAGATGGCATCTGGGTATATAAGGGATGAGACAATCACTTGTTTGGAATCAGGTATCCTGATTCCTAGCTGTTTAGGGCTTCATAAAAAGGTAAAGGGACCCCTGAGGTTGAATCCTGACAAGACAGAAGTACTGTTTTTGAGGCAGGCAGGTGTGGGGGACTCCCTGGTCCTGAATGGGGTAACTGTGCCCCTGAAGGACCAGGTGCGCAGCCTGGGAGTCATTTTGGATTCACAGCTGTCCATGGAGGCGCAGGTCAATTCTGTGTCCAGGGCGGCTGTCTACCAGCTCCATCTGGTACACCAGCTGAGACCCTACCTGCCCACAGACTGTCTCGCCAGAGTGGTGCATGCTCTAGTTATCTCTCGCTTGGATTACTGCAATGCGCTCTGTGTGGGGATACCTTTGAAGGTGACCTGGAAACTGCAACTAATCCAGAATGCGACAGCTAGACTGGTGACTGGGAGCGGCCGCCGAGACCACATAACACCGGTCTTGAAAGACCTACATTGGCTCCCAGTACGTTTCCGAGCACAATTCAAAGTGTTGGTGCTGATCTTTAAAGCCCTAAATGGCCTCGGACCAGTATACCTGAAGGAGCGTCTCCACCCCCATCGTTCAGCCCGGACACTGAGGTCCAGCGCCAAGGGCCTTCTGGCGGTTCCCTCATTGCGAGAAGCCAAGTTACAGGGAACCAGGCAGAGGGCCTTCTTGGTAGTGGCACCCGCCCTGTGGAATGCCCTCCCACCAGATGTCAAAGAGATAAACAACTACCAGACTTTTAGGAGACATCTGAAGGCAGCCCTGTTTAGGGCAGCTGTTAATGTTTAATAGATTATTGTGTTTTAATGTTCTGTTGGAAGCCGCCCAGAGTGGCCGGGGAAACCCGGCCAGATGGGTGGGGTATAAATAATAAATTATTATTACTATTATTATTATTATTACTGACCATTAGGCCCAGTCGCGAACGACTCTGGGGTTGTGGCGCTCATCTCGCTTTATTTGCCGAGGGAGCCGGCGTACAGCTTCTGGGTCATGTGGCCAGCATGACTAAGCCACTTCTGGTGGACCAGGGCAGCGCACGGCAACGCCGTTTACCTTCCCGTCGGAGTGGTACCTATTGATCTACTTGCACTTTGACGTGCTTTCGAACTGCTAGGTTGGCAGGAACAGGGACCGAGCAACGGGAGCTCACCCCGTCGCGGGGATTCGAACCGCCAACCTTCTGATCAGCAAGTCCTAGGCTCTGTGGCTTAACCAACAGCACCACCCGCGTCCCTATAGGGGTTCATACACCAGATGATGCTAATTGGTCTTTTCCCCTTGCACTTATGAGAAAGCAAACACAAGAAACCTCCTAGTTCTGACTCAGGCCACATCAACACCAGAACAGTTTAGCCACCAATCTCTCTTCGCAGGGAACTCTGATGTAGCTCCCTGTGGGGAATAGGGCCTCCCATGAGGTTTGGCATCGCAGAACACAGACCACCAGCTGATTCTGGTCTTTTACCTGCTGCACACCTGATGTGTGGCTTGGAGAAACCATGCTGGGCCAAATTAGGCCAAGGGGCTACAGGTTCACCACTGCAGCTCTACACCAATTGGCAGAGGCTCTTCAGTCAGCACGGCAAGTAGCCAGGGGTTATGGGACATCTGGAGGGCCCCAGATATAAAATAAGTGTGTGGATAGGACTCTGGGGAAGGACCAGAGCTCTGTGGTAGAGCAACTGTATTGCATGCAGAGGATTGCAGGCTCAATTCTCGGCCTCTGCCGGAAACCCCAGAGAGCCAACTCCATCCATTGTAGACAAAGTTGAACCAGATGGACCAATGGTCTGGTTCTGCAAATGGCAACTTTTTATGTTCCTGATACCAGGAATATATCAATCAACTAGCATGCTGAGATACTAATGTTGCATTCTGACATTACAAAGTTTCCTACACTGAGATAGCTCTCCCTGGGGGAAATAAATGCCTGAAGCAACCTTGAGCTTTGGCCTGGAATCCTCTGCCGGATCTCCACTTGGATGCTGAAAGAAATAGGAAATCAAGCAGAATCTATTCTGTTGAGCCCATCATTCACAATGGCCCATGAAACATTTAAATGATGTCATCATTTTGATGCATTCTCCCCCCCCCCCCGGAGTCACAAATTCCCAGTCCAAGGTGCCAGGCTACCGAAAGAAGGCTACATTTAGATGCAGATTGCTCATATTTACGACAAAGAACACAGACGCTGTCCCCGGGCAAAGCGGCGACACCATGCTCAAGGAGGAGGAGCAAAGTGGCAATTGCAGTCAGCAAAACCCCAGCACAATTCATGCATCATGTAAATGGTTATGTATATTAAAGCAATGAGGACAAGGCATATTGATTTAGCACAAACACCGAGTGTCCCAGGTGCTGAAACCTGGGGAAATAGAAACCACAGCGGGCGGAATAACAACACGACGAAAATGATAAAAGGATATGAGTGTTGGAAAAGACACGCAGGACGCACCATAAATTCTAATAATCCATATTTCTCGAAAGCCGCAGTATTGACTCCAAAACAAAAGAGCAAGCATTGTAATGTAACAAATGTCAAATGGGATAGCAACAGGAATTCAATTTGCTCCAGCCGTATATCAACTTGAAACTTAATGTAATGGCACATAGTTAAGGTTGCCCCTCACTTAATAGCTATTACCAGGCTCTGGGTGGGTGGGCTCCCCCCCCCCCGCCACCGCCACACACACACAAGCATAAAGCAGGGATGTGGAGGGGGGGAGGGAAAGCCCACTCACCTTGGAGGAGAATCAGGCAGGATGAGGACAGCAGGCAGGTGGAGATTCAAGGTCTTGAGCTCAGGAGTGACCCTCCAAAGGAGACCACAAAATAGCCAGGCAGCAAGACTGCTCCCCCTCCATTTCCCCACATGCAGGGGTCATGCACAAGACTGCGCAGGGTCTCCCCAATCTGATTCAGGGCTCAGTCTGGTGCTTTGGAGCAACCTTGACTGACAAGGGACAATCCAGACTGACCTGATGCTGAGCTCACCTCCAAGGAGCTCTGTACCATTGGAATAGGGAACCTTTTCTAGACCAAGGGCCACATTTCTCCACTGGCAAGCTTCCGGGGGCCACATGCCCAAGGTAGGCAAATGTGAGCAGGAGCAGCAGGTGTCATTCTCTCCATGGCACAGCAGCCCACCCACATTTCCATGCTGCAGAGTCTGAAGTTTCTAGACATGAGGACAAATGCCCACCCCTCTCCCTCCTCCACCCCTGGCAAGCAAGAGGCATCATCGCAGTCAAAGGACACATCGTAGCCAGGCAAAAGTGCTTGAGATGGCACGGGACAAAGCCAGGAGGAGCTGGAAAGAGCCATGACCTGGGAAGACCCCAAGGGCCAGAAAGAGAGGCTTGGAGTGCACCAATTGACCCCTCTGTCAGGAGGTTCCTCACCCCTGCTGTACAGGATGGCAGACATGCTGCAAAAAGCCTCCTCACTACCGTGCCACAAGATTTCTCCTTGGAGGATTAGTCAGCCTTCCTTCATGTTCTTTACACACCAGCCTGCTGTCAGACTTTGGGAGAGTGGTTTCCTCCCTCCCGTTGGCTGTGGATAAGCAGAACAAAGCAAAAATAGTTTCTTACCATTTAAAGAGATTTTAATGATCCCAGCTCAAGAACAAAGAGTCCATCTCAAGGTAAAGGTGCTCCCAATTAAGGTTTTCACCCACTCCCCCCCAGTCACTTCTGCTGCTTGCAATCTGATCTCGCAACCACCCTGCTTTTTGTATAGCCAGCTTATCTGCTCTATGTGACCTTGGACTGATAGGCTGGACACTTTCCAGTGAGAGAGAGTCTGTTAGCTCTCTCTCTTCCCGTTCTTCTTCACCTTGCTGTTCACCCCCCCAGTTCGTCCCAACTTTTGTCTTCAGAACTATGCCCTTCTGCAAACCACTGTTCCAAATCTATACTGCTCCACTGCTCCTGGGCAGCTTCAGGATCCTGGTCAGGAGCAGGGGGAGGGGGAGGCTCCCACCATTCCTCATCAGAACTGTACTCCTCAGCCTGCTCTCTGACACCTGCCTGCTTGGCTTCCTCTTGAGGGCCTGGCTCCTGCACTTCCAAACTGAACATGACATCACTGGTGCCGAACAAACATTCAATGTAAACAGGAGCTAGAACAATCAGCTTCTCCTTTGCTGGAAAAGACATTTCTTAATTTCACTTTCTGATCCCAGGAAACTTTTACTAAGGGTCAGTCCTAGAAATGTACTGCGTGAACATTCTCTGAGGCAACAGCAATTGTATATTGCTTCAGAAAGTAGGGGGGATCTTAGGCTTCCCATTGGGTTACTTTCTGAGCCCCCTCCCCCAGCAAGAGTCAGTGAGGTGTAGTGGTTAGAGTGCCAGGCTAGGACCTAGGAGATCAGAGTTCAAGTCTCTACTCGGCCAAGTCTCAAGTGCGTTGTCTGCATTCCCAAATGGACAGTAACAGTGCAGTCGACCAATTCAGCTCCTCATTGCAACTAGCTCCAGCAAATAGCTATGCTAACAACAGATTTCTTGTTCAACCGTCACTATGGCCATTGACAAGAGGGACTAGAAGGGACTGCGTTATGGAGACAAGCTTTTCACCGTATGCTAGAAGAGACAAAGACTTGTGGGGATCGCAGCCTTTGTGCTCCAGTCACATGGAAAGGTTAGCAGTGCAGCTAACACTGGAAGGGGGTGTTGGAAGCGGTGTTGTGCTTATGCCGCCATGATTGACTGATAAAAGGAAGGATCTAGTCATGCATCACATAGATAAACTATGGAACTTGCTCCTGCAGGAGGCAGTGATGGCCACTGACCTAGAAGGCTTTAAAAGAGGATGGGATAAATGCAGGGAGCAGGAGAGGGCTGCTAATGGTCCCCATGTGCAGTTGCTCTGCTCTGCCTTCTGGGTCAAAGGCAGCACATGTCTCTGAGGACCAGCTGCTGGAAAGCGCAGGAGGGAAGGGTGCTCTTGGCAAGTTTCCCATTCAGGCATCTGGTCGGCCCCTGTGAGAACAGGATGCTGTACTGAATGAGGCCCCTTTGGCCGGATCCAACAGACCTCTTCTTAGGTTCTAGTGATCCTACATAGGGAGGGGGGAATCTGTCAACTCCAGTTTCTCTCAGTTTTTCATTTTTCTTAAGTTCAGTCCCCCACAGTAGCACATCGGCTTGCAATTCTTCTTCTTCTTCTTCTTCTTCTTCTTCTTCTTCTTCTTCTTCTTCTTCTTCTTCTAGTATTATTATTATTAGCAGTAGTAGTAGTAGTAGTATCATTAAAAAAATTCAGCAGCATTTGAGCAGCAAATCTCTCCTAATAAACAGTTTTTTTGATGCAATTCTGCCTACAATACACCATTTTGCCTAGCAATTCTCCCTCATATAATGCACTTTCGAACATTACATTCTCTAATACTGTATATGCATTCTTATGTGCACTTCAGGCTTTTTTATGTGCATTACTTGGCTGAAAAACGGCACTGCAAAATTCAGAGGAGCGTGACTTTCGAAGGAGGACTGCATTTCAGTCTGCATATTGTTTCCAAAATTGTAAATCCTATAGGTTTGTCTTTAAATGTTGATTGAATCAAATTTATACTCCGACCCTCGCCCTGTGTACTTTAGATGAATATCACTTGCTTGGGTGCTGCTTCCGGGTTACTTGCAGGCACCTGGTCAGCCCCTGTGGCAAGAAGGTGCTCCACCACATAGGCCAGTGGCCGGATCCGGAGCTCTTCTGATGTTCTTACACTCTTACATACCTTTTCAATGCCTGAGCAGAACTCACACAGTTAACTTTTCAATAGCTACTTGTGCTCCTTTCTGTTACCAACAGTGTCTTCATCCCATTTTTGCCAAACACTCAAGGACACCCGCAAGGATTCTGTCCAGCCTGGGAGAGACCTGGATTGACGGCGGGCTGAGAAAGGTTTTGAGTGTCTGTTTATGGTGCCATAAAGACTTTTATGTGTTGCATTTAGCCTCATGTCTCTGCATTCACTGCGTTAAATATATAACATTTTACTTTCAGTGCCACGGTGGCTGCGAGCAGGAATATTTAAGACTAATAAATAATAAGTAATAATGCTTTCCACTGAGATGGATTTAAAATGGCCACAGAGAGTACCTGCCTTTCAGAGTCCAACAAGGCAGGCTCTACCCCTGCGGCTGGACCAGGGCGCATCCGCCCATCACCATTTCTCTGGAAAGACAACGTGTCACCTTTGTTGCAGAAAGAGTGCACCTTTGCTAATTGGAGAATTGGTTGGTACCCAGGGCACAAGATGCTTGTGCAACATCCCTAGAAGCCAACATTAAAAATTGAAATTTAAGGAATGTAGAGGAGGAGGGGCAGAAGTAGATGTGAGTGTTAGCATTATGCTAATAACTCCAATGCAGCACACAGGACCTTGAGTCCTGACTGGAAAGCAAAGCAAATGCAAGGGAGAGAAACCAGTTGGCTCCATCTGACCTTGCTCTGAATTACAATAATGCTTAATATTTGAATAGCACTTTCATAGGATAATAGGAAGCTGCCTTAGAATCATAGAAATTTAGAATTGTAAAGTTGGAAGGGACCACAAGGGTCATTGAATGCAACCCCCTGCAATGCAGGAATCCTCTGCCAAGTCAGGTCACAAGGTCCAACTGGCTCTCCATTGTCTACACTGACTGGCAGTGGCTCTCCTGGGTTTCTGATAGGATCCTTTTCCATCCCTGCCTGGAGATGCCAGGGGCTGAGTTTAGGACCTGGGTTTGACTCCATAAGGTCTCAATTTATACTTTTCATTGACAATAGTAAATGATCTCCCTTCCATCTCGGTCACGGCAGCCACCATGAAGAAATTATCTTAATGCTCTAGATTCAAGTATTCCCTGTGGATCTGAGCTGAATTTGCAATGAAAAAGATTTTCCAAGTTTGTTTTGATGGATGACTGCACACAAGACTTAACATATGTACATGCATTTGTCTTGGAAGACAACACTTTATGTTGGGGGGGGGTCCCCCAAAATTTTCAATGAAGTTTGTAAAAGAACAAGAGAGAGAGAGAATCTGTTGTGAGTGGTGGCCCTTCGTCTTGTTGAGACCATTGTCCTGCATTGTTTTGCAATCCTAACAAGAGGGGCTGAAGGAGACATGAGGGATTCATTCCCTTGGGTGTAATCTGCCATGGGGGAGGGGTGCTAGCAGTGGGAGGGGCTTCCTCGTCTGCTGCTCTTCGCCCTTCCCCTTTTGAGGGTGTTCCTGGGCACCCCCTGCACTTCAACCTCAGATTTTATTTTATTGCACTGGTTTAGATTAACTCTTGCAATGAGAAACATCAAAAAGTAGCGGATAAGCTGGTTACCAACAATCTAGATTCACAATGATAGGCATCCAACCAAGAACTTTAAAAGAACCAGGTAAGAAGGGGAGGGAAGTCAGAGGTAATTAGACCATCAATAAGTCGAATGACAAAGAATATATTTTTGTTTTTTCTTTATTATGATTTGGAAACATTTGTATACCAACAAGAAACTGAAACTTCAAATTGTGATCTTACGTTAAGTAAGCATTTTTCCCCTCTAAAACCCAATAAGGATGATTGGGAGGGAGGTTTCATTTTATTGCGTTTGCATGCCACCTTTTCTTCCAAGGAGCTCAAGGTTCTCCCCTTCCTCATTTAACCTTCTGAGGTAGGTTAGACTGAGAGACCATGACTGGGCCATGCAAGCTGAGCAGGGATTTTAGTCTGACCCTCCAACCACTCCAACACCGCCGGCTGCCACATAAGGCCAGCACTGTCGGGGGCACTTCAGTGTCTCTTTACGATGCAACGTCCTTGGCATGCCAAGAGAGTAACATGGAGAAACCACAAAGAAAACACGATTGGAATAGAACCAGGTGAAGAAGACTCCTCCATCTTGTTTCAGCTAGCAGCCATATAGCTGCCTGCAGGGTACACTTTAACATTCCTCAGATGAAAATAGGGACATTTCTCACTCCCCACCAACTGACCCTCCTTGAGCCCCCATTTGTGGTCCTCACCCCAGCCATGGAGCATTTCCTATCAGCAGAAGGGGGAGTGCCACCGCAACTACACCAACGGGCCACAGCACCCTCCACCATTGAACACATTAATCCTGATTTTATTTTCATAGAATCATAGAACTGTAGGGTTGGAATTGACCCCAAGGGTCATCTAGTCCAACCCCCTACAATGCAGCAATCACAGCTAAAGAGTCCATGGCAGGTGTCCATCCAACCTCTGCTTAAAAACCTCCAAGGTAGGAGAGTCCACAACCTCCCAATGGAGACCATTCCACTGTCAAACAGCTCTTAGTGTCAGAAACTTCTTCCTGATGTTGAGTTGGAAGCTCTGCTCTTGTACCTCGAAGCCATTGGTTCGAGTCCTGCCCTCCAGAGCAGGAGAAAACAAGTTTGCTCCATTTCCATCTAGCCTATTTTCCAGACTAAACATACCCAGCTCCTTCAACCGTTCCTCATAAGGCTTAGTTTACAGACCCTCAATCATCTTGCTCACCTCCCTCCATACACGCTCTAGCTTGTCAAAGTCCTTTCTAAATTGTGGCGCCTCCTCCCCTAGCTCAGCAGTGACAGCACTAGCGGGGGAATAGGGACATTCCAGGATCAAATCAGAAGCCAGGATGGCTTTTGTAATTCTGGGGCTGTCCCTGGAAAATCGGGGCACTTGGAGGATACACTACAGTAATTTGCCTCCTCTTTCCCAGAACCCCTTTCCCTTCTTTTCTCTCCCCCCCCCCCAAGCTGTGATGTGATTTTCACAAGCACAGAGGCTGTGGCTGCACCTCGGTTCACCCAAGAACACCTTGTGTGAAGAGCAGGGAGAGTAAATACATCAGTGTTCACCATATTAAAGCAGCCCAAGCTGGTTATATATCCTGACATTTTGATAATAACATTTCCACCATTCTCCCCTCCTCCTTTCTTAATTTATCATCCTACACTAAGCTCAGTTTTTGCACTGGCTGCCTTACATCTCCTTTCTGCGCTGCCCCCCCCCAAAACCCAAATACTCTTTAAGATGGCCAAAGGGGAGAGAGCGTCAAAACGCAAACCTTCGCTTCTCCAGCGCCCTCGCTCTTGCTTCTTCCTCCCCACCCCCTCCCACCCCCCTCTCGTTAGAATCTCTTAATCAAAGTGACAATCTGTCTTTTCCCAGAAAAGGGAAAGGGAGCCTTTGAACAGCCCTGCTGCTCGGCTCTTCCCTTTGATGTGGGATTTAAACTTGCGCCTTCAGCAATCTCCAGAGTCTGTCTGCACATGCGTGTACATGAAGTGAAGTGTTTATCCTTGTTCTGTTACATGCGCACACACGGGATGGGGGGGTGTAAAAAGGAGGAGGAGGCCAGAGACTGGTGGTTTGCTCTACCAGTTCCATTTCCACAACTGATCGAAGGAGAGGCCTGCAGAGACACACATTCTCTGCCTCTGGCGCAAGTCACATTCGACAGCTGGATGTTAATTCTCCCAGCCCTCAAGATTCTTTCTGGTAAACTGCCGGCGATATCAGCTCATCCCCTTCTAGCATATAGTCATTAATTTATTTGGACTGATAGCCCACAGTACCCGGAGGGCTTGGAGCACATAGCAGGACTCTGGGCACATCCAGATGGCAGCATCCTCTCCCAAGTCTTACAGCTGAAAAGAAGGATGCTCCCAGAGCCAGACGGAACATGAGGGAGCAGACATGTCTGTTGCTAACATTCTCTATGTTTTTGTAACAAAGCTGAACACTGGGAGAGTCAGGACCAGACCAAAGGAAGTCCTTCTTCACACAGTGTAAGGTTAAACTATGGAATTTGCTCCCAGCAAAGGCCATAAAGGCTATCAACTTGCACGGCTTCAAAAGAGGATTAGATAATTTGAGGGAGGGTAAAGCTAGCGCTGGCTCCCTCCCAACCCCAAAATTGTATGGTTCTATGATTCTATAACCTAGATGGCTCTGTTCTACCTCCACTGTTGGAGGCAGAAATGCTTCGGAATACCAGTTGCTGGAAACCGCAGTGAAGGGAGCAGCACTGGAGTCCTGCTTGCGAGGGGCATTGGGTTGGCCACTGTGGGAACAGGAGGCTGCACAAGGCGGAGCTTTGGCCTGATCCAGCAGATGCTCTTATTGCATTCTATCTCTCCTATCATGAAGAGAAGAAACAGTGATGGGAACAAATATTTCTGATGTGACACATGAAAATAATGCTTTCGTGACATTTCTCCACCTCCATTTTGTTTCTCCAAATTATCCTGTTAAGGATAATTGATCCCAGTGGGCTTATCTTCTGATAAGTCCCTGCACTTTTAATCTCTTATTTACAGCCCCCAAGACCCCCAGCATGGAACACCCTTTGAACCTTTTGATCTGTTTTTAGATAAAACATATTTGGAAGGCATTCTGATTTTTTTTATTTAAAAAATGCTTGCTTTATTGCCACAGCAGTTGAGCTTCGAAGTGCAGTGTCAGCTAATGTCCCTATGACATTGGATGAATGGCAGGCAAGTGGCCCTGCCCATCTGTCCAATTCAGCCCTTTGCATGGGGCAGGAGGGAGATCAGGCTCTGGCCAAAAAGGTTCCCCATCCCTGCTGTAGATATTCAGCCACAGGAAGGTACAAGGAAAGCTCCTCCGTGAACGGCGATGGAGGAAGCCATTTTTTAAATGGTGACCACCGTTTTGAATGTCTCAGCTTTCAGAACATTTCACCTCAATCTTTCAAAAGGAAAATCAGGCTGTATAACTGGGAGAGGAAGGAGCAGGGAATTTTGAAGTGGGTGAAGTGGCTGAAAATGGTCTGACTGCATGCGCCCCAGTGTTTCCCCTAACCCTTATAATATCTAATACCCTTGTGGCATTTCTTGCCAGTGAGTCACAAACAGGTAAATGTCATTTTATTATCACCAGGCTCACTCCCTTCATGAAGTCGTTCCCCACCCCCAGCTCACAATGACACAGAATTGTCTGTTTTACAGTCATACTGTTTTGGTAACCGACATAAATGAAAATGCATCAAAAGTCAGCACAGACAGTGGAACAATCCCACACGCAATGTAGATTAAAGCTGTAGACACAGGAAGCACCAGAAATTAAATGCCATGGTTAAACATGTGGGATGTCAAATACAACATTTCCTAGAGTGGACATGCAAGGGAATGTTTGGTCCAGCCAAAACTCCCTGTTCCTCCTGGCCTGGAGCATCCTTCCTTGCATGTGACTAGTGGGTGGGCGTGACCTTTCCAGACCTGGTCAAAGGACAAGGCCTGCTGCCACTCTCTCTCTTTTCCATCTTCCTTTCATCCTGCGAACATCCTGGACTGAACTGCTGGCTGCCAGCCAATCAGTCCCGCAAGTCATCTCCCTTATGGGGTAAACCTGTCTGTACATGTTTGTAACTTTAAGCCTAAAGTCTGCCTTCAGGGATCACACTGTGCTCTGCCTGATTGTGAGTAAACTTTCTTTTTATTGGTTATGAATAAGACTGTGGTGCCTTTATTCTTTTAGGAGGGATTTAAAAGGGGATCTTACCAGGAACATACAATTCAATCTGAGGCAGATTGAATTGCATAATAGTAAGAAGTTCTAACGAGCCTGCAACCAGTTTTCTGCTGTGTGTGAGAAGGGGAATCTAAACTCTGCTACATAAGAAACTTGCTAATGCAAGTTAAGAAGGATATTAATAAACAATATATCCTCTTCTGCCCATAGCTGTCAACATTTCCCTTTTCATGCGAGGAATCCTATTCGGCATAAGGGAATTTCTCTTTAAAAAGGGGGAAAGTTGACAGCTATGCTTCTGCCACCCTGAACATTCCCACAAAACAGGGAACAGAATGCATATTTGCACAGTCCAAAAAGTACAGTAAAAAGAATAAGAATATAAAAAGTGTCTGCTGAATCAGGCCAGTGCCCATCTAGTCCAGCCTCCTGTTCTCCCAGTGGCCAGCCAGGTGCCTGTGGGAAACTTGCAAGAAGGCTTTGAGCACAAGAGCAGCCCTCTCCCCTCCTGTGGCTCCCAGCAAGTATGGCTGCCTCCGACTGCGGAGGAAGAGCCCAGCCAGCATGGCTAATAGCCTTCAGAAGTCCCCTCCGCCATTAATCCAAGTGGGTGGTGATCCCTGCCTCCTGTGGGAGGGAGTTCCATAGTATAACTCTGCCCTGTGCGAAGAATCCTTTCTCTCATCTGTCCTGCGTCTTCCAGCGCTCAGTTCCCTTGCATTCTAGCGTTATGAGAGAGGGAGATAAACCTCTCTGTTTATCTGTTTATACCTTCTCTATGCCACGCATAATTTTTAGATCACGAGTGAGGAAAGGAATAGTTGTAAGAATGGAGTATAAGAAGAGTCCTGCTGGATTTGACCGAAGGTCAATCCAGCCCCGTATCCTGTTCCTATAGTGGTCAACCAGCAAAGTGCAGTGGAAAGAATTCACTTAAGGCAGCTTCTGAATTAATTTCACACCTCCGCACACCCCTGCATCCCAGTAGAAGTACCTCCCCTGGCGCTCTAAGAACCAGAGCACACGTTGTGCAACTGGTACTAGCCCAGCAGTGGGCACCCCCTGGACCACAGGTGTCATTAGGCCTGGGGGGGTCCTCATCTGGCCCCTGAGGCTTTCCCTAACCATGTCCCTCTGTCCTGCACATCAGATCATGGAACAATCCCTGCCTGATCAGAAGCGCCTGTTCAAACCCCTGATCCAATCATAGAATTGTAGAGTTGGAAGGGACCTGGGGGAAGAGCCCTGTGGTCCACCTTGAGTTCCTTGGAAGAAAAGCTGAGAGATCAATGCTAAGGATAATGAAGTGGCCCTCAGAAAATCAAACACCTTAGAATCTGGCCCTGGTCCATGGAATCCTATAATTGTAGAGTTGGAAGGGACCCCAAGAGTCATCCAGCCCAATCCAGAGAAGCAACGTGAGTGACTTTGCTCACCCAGTCTTCCCCGCCAGGCCTGCATTTCCTCTCTCCTGAGATTCCGCTCTCAGGTTTCCCAGCACTTCTGCTGTGTCTGAGAGTCCTCCCTGCCTCTCTCCATCCCAGCCTCATGCATACCCAAACAGGTCTTTTGAATATGCAGATTAAACACAATAACATGGCCCTCCCTGCACTCCAAAACAAGCCCCCATCCCAGGCGGGGACAGGCGGGGGAGGAGGGAGAAAATTAAAAAGGAACAATCCCGCCACTCATAACCAGAAGCATTAATTATGTGTAATGACGGACATTCAACTCCCTGAAGCGTTTGCATAATTACTAATGCTAATGGCTTTATGGCACCTCTCTCCCTCTCCCTCTCCCTCTCTCTCTCTCTGGTGGGGGAAATTTAATTGGGAAAATGCAGGGAAATGTAAAAGGGGTGCTGGAGTGCTGGCTGCGCCTGGACCCCCAGGAAGCAGGAAGGGAGCCACCGGCCGGCCGACTTCTGGGTGTGTGAGCGTGTGGCCATCAGCCCGGCATCCTCCCTTGCCCCCTCCCCGTGTCTCCAGGGTGGAAGCTGACTTTCAAATGCATCCATGCAACTGCTGCTATCCAAAAGGGATTATTATCACAGTGGAACAATGAAGTGTTGGAGTACGTAAGCCTCAAGGGTGGGCAGGGAGGGTTAATTGTCCTCTGGGGACCTCCTTCCTGCAGGCCTCACTCTGCTGCACAGCCGCTTGCAGCAGCACATCCTGTATGTTGCATGCAAAAAGGTCTGTTCCTTGGCATCTCCAAGGAAAAGCACCTCAGGTTGCATCGTTGGGAACAATGCAATGGCAGTGCTGCCAACTTGAGTATAGAGCACCGGGCCCAACGATCTGATCCTACACAAGCATTGCACCCCAGGTGCTAAAGAGGAACAGGCAATCATTTCATTTAGCCCACATTTTAAAGCAAACTGGCCTCATTTGCATTTCCCAAATTAATGTACAAACTGGAACATAATTATCCTTCAGATTTTACACTTCTCTGAATTTTGCAAAATAATTCTCAGCTGAAATAACATGCCAATATACTTTTTTATTTTAAAAAGTATGTATGTGTGTGTGTGTGTGTGTTTATATGATAAAATACATTTATGAATGTGTACATTGAGAGAAGGGACGCGGGTGGCACTGTGGTCTAAACCATAGAGCCTAGGACTTGCCGATCAGAAGGTCGGCGGTTCGAATCCCCACGACGGGGTGAGCTCCCATTGTTCGGTCTCAGCTCCTGCCAACCTAGCAGTTTGAAAGCACGTCAAAGTGCAAGTAGATAAATAGGTACCACTCCAGTGGGAAGGTAAATGGCGTTTCCATGCACTGCTCTGATTTGCCAGAAGCGGCTTAGTCATGCTGGCCACATGATCCAGAAGCTGTCTGCGGACAAACGCCAGTTTCCTCGGCCTATAGAGCAAGATGAGAGCCACAACCCCAGAGTCGTCCACGACTGGACCTAACAGCCAGGGGTACGTTTACCTTTACCTTTACATTGAGAGAAAATAAGTATTTAAATACATATTCTATTATTTAAAAAAAGTATTTAGAAACATACTTAAATAAGCATTATATGGATTTAAAAAAAACAGAGGAAGGAAGGAAGGAAGACCACAGATTGATTGCAGTAGCAAGATGGAATGGATTTGTAAATGAATGCATGTGAAATTGACATGGAATGGAAACAGACTGAGCTGTCTATCCATGGTGTTTATAGACTCATGGAATTGTTGAGCTGGAAGGCACAGAGTTGAAAGAACACTTAAGGCATGCAGAGTCAAAGCTTGGCTGGAGGATTGGAATGATCATTCTGTAATATTATGGCAGTGGACAAAGCTGTACTGTAACTTCTGGATAAATGTGGGTTTTTTATTTTAAAAAAAAACTTGATGGGACTCCTAAGGGAGGATACTTTAGATAGATGTCTCCACTATCATCTATGGTCAATAGCCTCCCTTATTTTACTCACAAGTGAATCCTGTCCAACAAAAGTACCCCACAACATTAATTAAAAATATCTTGGCTTAAAAAAAAAAAAAAACAGTAGAAATAGCACTCACTCTCCATCCTTAAAAATAATAAAGGGGGAGAAATTATGTTGAGAAGAAATAAATAAAATAGCCTCCCTCCCCCTGCAGGAACAGAAACTGACATTAGGGCAATGGAGAGCACCTATTCCAGGGAATCAGTAGTTGATTCATAACTAACCTTCCACCCGCAGTAGATCAAGCTGAAGCTGTGCACAGGAAGTGTCTCATTAAAGGACTAAGAAGCCCAGAAAGGCCTCAGAAGCATTTTGCCTGTCCACATTTGACAGGGCGATGCTGCAGTTGCAGTTTATTTTATTGTTGTTGTTTTAAATGCCATAAATTAAGTCTGAAGAAACACAGATTAACACAGAAAACACTGGTATGCTGAAGATCGACAAGAGCATCGTCTAGGTTCTTGGTAAGAACCCCGATCTAGAAAAGGGTATTTCCTATTAAACATCCCAAGCAGTTTTCTATTAAGTTTTACACAGGCAGCTGAGTTTACTCCAGCCCTCCTGCCAGCTCCCTTGACCCCCAAATGATCATCTCTTAACTGGGGAAACAAACAGAATGACCATTTCAGCCTTCTGTGCCGCGCTGCTTTGACAATGGCCCCCTTCTGCAATCTTGCCATCCTCTGGTGCTGGATTTAGCCAGATTTAACTGCACCAGATTTAACTCCACCTGGAGAAGGAACTGGCAAGCCACTCCAGTATCCCTGCCAAGAAAACTCCATTGGATTTCGAAGGGCAGAGGAACCAGAGACCAAATTGCAAACATGCGCTGGATTATGGAGAAAGCTAGAGAGTTCCAGAAAAACATTTACTTCTGCTTCATTGACTATGCAAAAGCTTTTGACTGTGTCGACCACAGCAAACTATGGCAAGTTCTTAAAGAAATGGGAGTGCCTGATCACCTCATCCATCTCCTGAGAAATCTCTATGTGGGACAAGAAGCTACAGTTAGAACTGGATATGGAATAACTGATTGGTTCAAAATTGGGAAAGGAGTACGACAAGGCTGTATATTGTCTCCCTGCTTATTTAACTTATATGCAGAATTCATCATGCGAAAGGCGGGACTGGATGAATCCCAAACCGGAATTAAGATTGCCGGAAGAAATATCAACAACCTCAGATATGCTGATGATACAACCTTGATGGCAGAAAGTGAGGAGGAATTAAAGAACCTTTTAATGAGGGTGAAAGAGGAGAGCGCAAAATATGGTCTGAAGCTCAACATCAAAAAACTAAGATCATGGCCACTGGTCCCATCACCTCCTGGCAAATAGAAGGGGAAGAAATGGAGGCAGTGAGAGATTTCACTTTCTTGGGTTCCATGATCACTGCAGATGGTGACAGCACTCACGAAATTAGAAGACGCCTGCTTCTTGGGAGAAAAGCAATGACAAACCTAGACAGCATCTTAAAAAGCAAAGACATCACCTTGCCAACAAAGGTCCGTATAGTTAAAGCTATGGTTTTCCCAGTAGTAATGTACGGAAGTGAGAGCTGGACCATAAAGAAGGCTGATCGCCGAAGAATTGATGCTTTTGAATTATGGTGCTGGAGGAGACTCTTGAGAGTCCCATGGACTGCAAGAAGATCAAACCTATCCATTCTTAAAGAAATCAGCCCTGAGTGCTCACTAGAAGGACAGATCCTGAGGTTAAGGCTCCAGTACTTTGGCCACCTCATGAGAAGAGAAGACTCCCTAGAAAAGACCCTGATGTTGGGAAAAACATGAGTTTGGCCAAACTGCGAGAGGCAGTGAAGGATAGGCTGTGCCTGGCGTGCTCTGGTCCATGGGGTCACGAAGAGTCGGACACGACTGAACGACTGAACAACAACAACAACAACTGCACCATCCTGACACCCTGGGCTCAATCCTGCAGGAAGCAAGCGAGGGGCTCTACACTTTCCTTGCTGCAGGGCCCCATGTTGCAGTGCCGGATTGGATTGTTTATTGATATTGTTCCCTCAGCTCCAAAGCCAGAAGCTTTGGCAAAGGGGGGGGGGCTGACAGGGAACATAGGAAGCTGCCTTATACTAAGGACCCAGCTATACAACTACAAATATAATGTTTTAAGTGCATTATAATAATGTGACACTAGATGGCAATGGTGAGCTTATGGCAAATACAATATATTTTCCAAAGCAGAGGCTCTGCCGCTGAGCTGTGGCCCTTCCCATAATTTTCAGGGACTTTTCAGGGAAGAACTGGAAGGCAAAAGAAGACTTGGCAGCCACTAGTCCTCTTTCACTGCTGATTCACTGCAAGAGCGTCACAAAGGAACGAGACTCTTTCCTCATTATGCATCGTTCTGCTATGAGTTCCTAAGGCTGAAACGCTGAACTAGAGAACAATGAGAATTATTGCACAAAGGCATAGCAAGCAATCTGAACCCTGAACATCTGTTCTGCGATCTCTCTCTTCATTGGGGGGGGGGGGCTGATAGTCATTCCACAGTGACACTGGGCATTAAAGCAACTTCCATTTTTAACAGAGACTCTGTTTTTATATTGCTAATGCAGAAATCCCCTTCCACCTTTGAAATGATTTTCTAGAGGGATGTTTAGGAGTGCAAAGAATGACTGGTGTTCTTCTCAGCTTGATAACTTGACATCTTGTCAGATTTAAACTGACACTGAAATCTTCTGCGGTTCCATTAGAGAAATACTTTTGTATCTGGCGGTCATTGTTCACCAGACGCTCCAGAAAGTTATGTAACACACACATACACAATCTTTTAGCATCTGCAGAAATATACCGATACGGTGTTGTGTAAACCATCTAATTACAGGTCATTGATAGTGAATGTTCAATATATTGGAATCAGGTGACAGATTATAATGGCACTGAATGGAGTGCAATGATTAAAATGGTGAAATCTACAAGTGGTGTCACATCCATGAATTTTGCAAGTGTAGCATCTGTTCTCCCTTTTCCCCCCTCAAAAAAAACCCATAAAATAGATTCTATATATCCATCGATGTTACAGCTTTCTTGGTTACTTAAAGGAGCAAAATATAAAGGAGCAGATTGTGCACTGGAGGGGGTTGGACTAGAGGACCCTTTAGGTCCCTTCCAACTCTATGATTCTATGATTCTGGGGGAAATAGAAATAGATATTTACTTTAAATAAATAAATATCAGCTATATTTTGTTATTTTTTAAAATCATAGGTAAAGGTCAAGGTCAGGGACCTCTGACAATTAAGTCCAGTCGCGAATGACTCTGAGGTTGCAGTGCTCATCTCGCTTTACAGGCCGAGGGAGCTGGCATTTGTCCGCTTCCACAGACAGCTTTTCCAGGTCATGTGGCCAGCATGACTAAGCCACTTCTGGCGAAACCAGAGCAGCGCACGGAAAATCATAACTTTATGACAAATTCCAATGTCTCAATTCCATCTTCATCATCTTCCACAGATCATCCTATATAAGGTGATGAGTCACCTTGAACCTTATTGTGCCTAAACCATGTGAAGAAGGACCCCTTTCTCATAAAATTGTTGCTTATTTCCCTGCCTGCTCATCCTAAATCCATCACAACATTCCAGCACATTAGCACCAGTTTTCATGTTCCTAGCATATTAATATTTTCTGCTGTGAATTTCTCTCTGTCTCTGTCTTCTCTCTCTCTCTCTCTCTCTCTCTCTCTCTCTCTCTCTCACACACACACACACACACACACAGAGAGAGAGAGAGAGAGGGGGGGAGAGGGAGAGAGAGGGAGAGAGGGGGGCAGTTCTGTATTGGAAATACAATTTGCATTTGTTCTACGCTTCCATTTATGACTTTCCTCCCTAATTTCATTGCGAGGCATCGGGGCTTTAAGATCCGATTCAGCATTAATACCCCACCTCTTCTGCCAAGGAGCTCAAGGTGCCACACATGGTTCTGCCCCTCCCCATTTTATACCCACAAGAACCCACAAGAATGAATGAATGAATGAATGAATGAAACAAAAGAACATTGTGATATACACAGAACAACATAAAAAGTCAATTATATAAAACACAGTTTAGGATCCTGAATCAGCAGTCAAATAGTGGACCTTATCCTGATTGCCCCAGCTAGAAACCTTGCCCCCTTTGCAGTCATCTGCTCCTCTTGATCTGCCAGGAGAAACGACACGGTGGCAGTGGTTGGGCGACCCAGAATGGTCAATAAAAGAGGCGTGATAATCTCGTTTCTCAGGTCTTTTTAAAGAGTGCACTCCAGGAGGGCATGCACCACCGATTCGGTGTTGCCATCTCCGCAGGGGCATAAGAGTTTTTCATATGGAATCTGTTGGAATCGTCCCTCAAGTACAGCTGAGGGCAGTACATTCAGTCTTGCGAGGGTGAAGGCACTTCTATATTTTGGGATTGCTAGATTATACAGGTAGGGTGCCAGAGAGTCAAAGTGGGAGGATGGAAAATAGTCATACCATGGGCAAAATCTCCTTACTGTGGCCAAGTTGTTCTGACGCTCAATATCATTTAGGCATTGGCAAATTAGACTGTTTTCTTTGCTATAACCCACAGTGAGTACCGGTAGCTGTTGTGGGGATAAACCACAAGAGTGAAGTTTTTGATTGACAGTTTTAGACCAGGCACTCTTGTGGCAGTCTTGTTGCACTAGGGATATTAGACCAGGGGGATTTGAGTTTAGGCAAAGGCAGAAGTTGAATGTCCTGTGCCAGATCCGTATTTCTACTGAGGGGAGATTGGCGTCTAGGCGCACAGGGGGGTACAGAAAAAGTTTGCCTTAAGAACTTTTATTGGACAGCTTCCGTGGATCCATGGTAAGTGCCAGTCCAAATCTGTGCTAGGGGTTTAGCTTGGAACACTGAGGGTATATGAGGGTATATGTTTGCCACCTTTTGTGTGGAAAAAGCGTGTCAGGATTTTGGCGCTTTGAGACGCTTTTTCTTTTGCACATTTCTGGTGTGCTCCCCATGACCCTGTGGACTGGAAAATAAGGCCAAGATATTTGAAAACCTTGACCTGTTTGATTGGCTGGTTGCCCATACGCCATCTCTGGGCCCAGTGTTACTTACAAGCTCGGCTCCAAGACTACAAGGACATAAGCAGAGCCTGCGGGATGAGGCCAATGGCCCACCTAGTCCAGCCTGCTGCTTTCACAGTGGCCAACCAGATACCCCCATGGGAAGCTCCCAAGCAGGATCTGAGCACAAGAGCAGCATTCTCCCCTCCCATGGTTTCCAGTCTCCATTGCTATCTCTAACTGTGCAGGTAGAGAGCAGAGCCATCCTGGCTAGTAATGGCTAGTAAACCAACTAATGTTAGAGATCCACCAATATGACCATAGGTGGATGAACTGCAGACAAATCATCATGTCCTTGTCTCAACTCCTGAATTGCCACCATCGAAACGTAGATCTAGTAAATCACCACTTCCTGCCTTCGATGGGAAATATTACACGCCTATTTATGACTTTTAGAACATCAGCCCTCCCATCTCGTCTTATGGAGATCAAGGATACTCTATGGTGGTCCCATTCTCTCCGCCCAGTGAGGGTATTTAAAGATGATACAAGGAGGCAACTGATCCCCAGCAAAGAGTCAAAGCTAATGTGGACAAGGGAAGTTAAGTCTAATGCCAAAAATATTAACTCCCCAGTGGAAGAAAGGAACCCCGTTAGTCTAGAACTACGAGATCTGAAGGAGAGACTATTGAACATAAGGACTGAGATTTCTGCCCAAAATATAAGGACAGTAGTACCTGGGGCTCAATATTTAATGACATCCAACACCTTTTTACCCCAGAGTAAGACAACAGGGCAATCCCCCGGTCCCTCTTCAAACATCATTGGAGTAGATGAGGAAAACAGCACCTCTGATATTTGTACGACAACAATACCTAAAGACCTTTTTGCCGTGGACAGTCTGGAGAAATCCAGCACTCAACCTGGACCTTTGCCTAATGCGTCAACAATCTGTGAGAAGGATCAACCTTCTCTATTACACTTTTGGCGAGATAGAATAGACAGACCTCTTGAATCCGAAGTTGCTTCTTTGTTGGCCAGTGACCCTCATTTCACCCTCATAACTTTTTAGAATAATCAGATCTTTAACAACCCTAGAGGAACAGCCAAATTTAAATACGAATTTGACTCATAGCTGTGAGGCATTTGCGAGCTTTTTTGCGGAGAAAGTCTTGCTGCTCCGCCGTGACCTCCTTGCCAATTTGGATACAATAACAGAACTGGAGGCCCCTCGACTGTCCTCAGGTCCAGTATTGGACCACTTTGATCGGATACTCCCTGCCGATGTAGACAGATTCCTCCGAGCTGGAAGGCCCACCACTTGCCCCCTTGACCCGTGCCCGTCCTGGCTGATTAGAGCATGCCCAGACGAGGTGCGGGCCCCCCTGGGTGAGATCATCAACTTGTCCCTTGGCACGGGGACCTTCCCACGGGAGTTGAAGGAGGCAGTGGTGCGTCCGGTCTTAAAGAAAACATCCCTAGATCCTTTAGATCTATCCAATTACAGCCCGGTTTTGAATCTTCCGTACCTGGGTAAGGTAATTGAGAGAGCGGTTGCTGAACAGCTTGGTGGATTTCTGGAGGAAACATCGGCTCTGGATCCATTTCAGTCCGGCTTTCGCCCTGGTTATGGGACCGAGACAGCTTTGGTCGCACTAACAGATGATCTCCATAGACAGCTGGATCGAGGTGGGTCGGGACTGCTGATTCTTTTAGATTTGTCAGCAGCCTTCGACATGGTTGATCATGAACTTTTGGACCACCGCCTTGCCGACGTGGGGATTCAGGGCACAGTCCGACTATGGCTGTGCTCCTTTATCTCAGGTCAGGGACAGAGAGTGGCGCTAGGGAAGGAGTTGTCGCCGCGGCACTCCTTGGTGTGTGGAGTCCCGCAGGGCGCAATCCTTTCCCCGATGCTTTTCAACATCTTTATGTGCCCTCTTGCCCAGATTGTTCAGAGCTTTGGGCTGGGCTGTCATCAATATGCTGATGACACCCAGCTTTATCTGTTGATGGATGGCCGCCCTGACTCGGTCCCAGACACACTGACCAGGTGTTTGGAAGCTGTGGCTGGATGGATGCATGGGAGCCGGTTGAAGTTAAATCCTTCGAAGACAGAGGTCCTCTGGCTGGGTCGGGACGACATAGGGTTGGGGGGGCCAACTCCCATCTCTTGCGGGGGCCCAATTAGTGCCAGCGCCTTCTGTCAAGAGTCTGGGTGTAACCTTCGACGCCTCCCTTTCCATGGAGGCACAGGTTGCAGCCACAGCAAAGGTGGCATTTTTCCATCTCCGCCGTATTAGGCAGTTGGTCCCCTACCTCTCTCGCCCTGATCTGGCCACAGTGATCCATGCGACGGTCACCTCCAGACTTGATTATTGTAACTCGCTCTACGCGGGGCTGCCCTTGAAGCTGACCCAGAAACTCCAGCGGGTGCAGAATGCCGCGGCGAGGCTCCTTACGGGGTCTTTGCCGCGGGACCACATTCATCCAGTGCTCTAACAGCTGCACTGGCTCCCGGTGGAGTACAGGGTCAGGTTTAAGGTGCTGGTTTTGACCTTTAAAGCCCTATGCGGCCTAGGACCCTCGTACCTAAGGGACCGCCTCTCCTGGTATGCCCCGTGTAGGACCTTAAGGTCCTCAAATAATAACATTTTGGAGGTCCCGAGCCACAAGGATGCTAGGCTGGCCGCAACTAGGGCCAGGGCCTTCTCAGTACTGGGCCCGACTTGGTGGAACGGTCTGTCACAAGAGACCAGGGCCCTGCGGGATTTGGCATCTTTCTGCAGGGCCTGCAAGACAGAGCTGTTCCACCTGGCCTTTGGGTTGGTTTTAGTTTAACCCTGATGTTTCATTCCTTTATGGTTTGATTGGTGGGCTGCTTAGAAATGAGGCTGCATTTTAAACTTTAAATCATATTTTAATCTGCATTTTAATTGATTGTTTTGATTGTTTTGTTGTGATTTTATGGGTGTTAGCCGCTCTGAGCCTGGTCTTGGCTGGGAAGGGCAGGGTATAAATAAAAATTTAGTAGTAGTAGTAGTAGTAGTAGTAGTACCGGTAGTAGTAGTAGCCTTCGATAGCCCTCTCTTCCTCCATGAATGTCTCCAATCCTCTTTTAAAACCATCTGGTTTCACTGAAACCCATAAGGAGGTCACATTGCTGGGTGGGTTGTAGCACTGCCTGCTTATTTTCTTAGACTGTGAAAGAATCCAGTGTGCCCTTTCTACATATTGAGCCTACTCTCCAAATAACCCGATCAGGTAATTGCTGTTCCACCTTTTCTATCTGTCTCTACTTTTCTCATTTCCTTAGTCTCACAACAATCTGGCTGTCATGAGATGAGAAACATACTGTTTCTCGTGTAATTTTTCTCCCTCCCTGGTTTTCTTGCATTTTCTCTAGCAATCTGGGTCTTTAGGACCTCATATTCCCCTAGCAGTGACTCCCCACTTCTCTCCTAGTAACAAAGCACATGGTCCAGGCATGCAAAAGCAGGTTTGCCAGTTGAAAAATTAGCAACCTTTTTATTATCAGGCATTGTTCCAGCACTAGTGCACAATAATTTTATTAAATGCCCTCTTTAAAAAATACCCCAGAGGCAGACCTGTGTCTCTCCAGATGTTGTTGGTCACGGGGTGATGGGAGTTGTAGTCCATCAACATCTGGCAGGTCACAGGTTCCCTATCCCTGGTTTAAGAAATCATAGGTGTCACCCGCTGAAGCCCCTTTTAAGTGACGCAATGAGTTATTTTATGAGCACCAGTCTTGTAGTTTTGTGGTGCAGATTAAATGAATCTCTGGCTGACATTTCTTGTTTATTTGTTTTTAAATTCTACTCTTTGTTAAGGCTTCCTTCAGCAACCTGGTGCCCTCCAGATGTTTTGGACTATGACTGCCACCAGCATCCACCAGCCGAAGGTTGATCTGGAAGGCAACCATCTTGGCATGGGCTGCATTAAGGACTTGTTTCATTAAGGCACATTGCACCTTTTGCAAAGCTGATTGCAATGCTGAGATATGATTAGCCTGATGATAATTTACTGTAGGAATTCTGTTTCATTTCATTTTCTATCTAACCAATTTATACTAGCTGCTATTCAGGTTTTTCAAGCTAAAGCGTCTTACCAGCTAATTTTTGGGATCCCAATATGGATACAAGCATATAATAGTGATTTAGATAAGATACACTCAAGTTTCTTGAGACGTATCCTGGGGTTCCCATTCAATCAAGTAAGAGACGATGTGTGCAGAACTAGGTATACACATGATGGAATATTGAGTGTGGGCTAGCCCTATAAAATACTGGTTGCATTGCCATTTCCATTGCCAACCTTTGACTTTCCTTTCTGACTTACTTAAGGACTCTTATAAATCCAGATGGTTCCAACTCTTACATAGAAAAATCAGATCTATTGGTATTGACTTGGAACCCTTGTATAATTCAAGTGAGCAATATATTTATCACAATTGTCAATCCAGATTAAGGGACATTGAAAAACAAAACATTGAGTCAGGTGTAAATAATTTTTTCTCCTCCAAGTTTTATAGTTTAAATACTATAAAAGGAAAAGGGTCACTTAAATTTCAAAATTAATAATTCCAGTTCAACGGAAGGCCTTTATGTTAGCGCGACTGAACGTTTTCTCCTCAGCTTTTGTCAAGGGCAGATATTTAAACATCTCCAGAAACGACAGACATTGAGGATGTTCTTTGAATGTGCTGGACACTGTAGAACATACTCTTTTCTACTGTCCATTGTACAATGAGCTACGCAAACATGTGCTATCCCCTTTTCTGGGTAGTCTACCATCACGGCACAATGAAAATATCAGATTCTATCTGTCTGAAATTAACCCGGAAGTAACTGCAAGGGTGACTGAGTTTTGGTCAATAGTATCTCTTAGAGTGCTGAATGACACTATTTAGTAGGAAGAAACTCCAATGAAAATCCTTATTGCATATTTTTACATGGCTGTTCATTTGAATATATTTTAAAATTTTAAATATGGCTATTTTATATTACCTATATTTGTAATGCCTAATAGAGGTTTGGTGAAGTAAGACAGTGTGTGTGTTCCATAAAATCTGCTTTAATGTTTACTGGTAATTTTATAGGGTGACATTTGATTTATGGCATTTATTTATTTTTTTCAGTGCCTGTGAGACGTTTCTGACAAAACTTGTGTTTCAGCATCATTCTTAAGGCTTGTCTCCTTCCTTGCTATACTGGTTCCAGATTTGTTTCTGGAGCTGCTGACTTCCTTCTTTTGTATCCTTTTGTAAAAAGCCATTTGAATCTTGCATCTCCCCTTTTACTCATTAAATGCTGAGATTTCGCTGTCTGTTCTTGCCTCCATCATAAGAAATTCATTTCCTCATTCCAGTTTGCCAGCCTCAAAATACTTGTAGAGAAATCCCCACGCTCTGGAATCCCACATTTGGGCAAATAAGTATCTCTCTCTTAAAAATAAAAAATTTAAAAAAATGCATATACTTCATCTTCATACCTCAGTCAACATTTCTCACGCAAATCCAATTTCATGCTTCCCTCTGTCTGTATTAAGGTCTTCATCCTGCAAACAGCAACATCTACATTCCAGTGTTTCTCAACCCTGTGCCTCCAGATGTTTTTGGCCTACAACTCCCATCATCCCTGACCACTGGTCTTGCTAGCGAGGGATGATGGGAGTTGTAGGCCAAAAACATCTGGAGGCACAGGGTTGAGAAACACTGCATTATTCTATCAATGCTGAGAGTCTACCCTGGCCGGGCTATCCTGATCTACAGAGCCCAGGAAAGCAGGAATATTTGTAGCATCTGTGGCTAAATATATTCATACCTGCCAACTGCCCCGATTTGAAAACTCACAAGCCATCACGGCTTCTCACGTTGTCACAGAGAGTCCCGAAAATTCCCAACAATACCCCGGAGCAGACAAGAGGTTCCTGCCACTCAGCTCCACAATGGCGAACTGCCATTCATTGAGTGCAAAGAAGGTTGCTGAGAGAGGAGCTTCCGTTTCACCCTGAACACATACTTTTGCCCTCTCCGGCTGGCACAGGCTCCCTTCCCTTCCCCTGGCTGTTGGCTGCCACAGCAAATGTGGTGGGTCTCCTGAGGGAACAGAGGGCGGGAAATGGCAGCTGCGGTGGTAGAGGGAGGTGGTGCCCTTGGAACAGCCCATCCTGTTATGAAACGGCCCTGCATTCCCCACCCTTAATATGGGGAATAACAAGAGTGCAAGTTGAGATAGTGAGGAGCAGAGATTGACTATGCACCTTGTGCACGGTCAGAAAGCCTTGCCACAGGCTCAGAGGAGCTGTGCTCAGAGAGAGCCTTCTTGGGATCACAACGCTGGTACAGCAAAGGAAAGCCAAACAGAGTAGAAATATTATCAAACGCAAAACACATTTTGCAGTTCTCTGAGCCAATTGGGAGATATGATTGGTATGGCTAAGGCAGCAAAAGAAGACACTTTCTTCCCAGCCTGCGATGAAGCCTGGAAACAAAATGCAAGACATCCATTCATTTTATGCTTAGTACTGTTTCTCCATGGTGTTGCCTTTGCACATCTTGTCCCCCTTTTTGTGGAACCAGTCACCCCACACAAGCCTTTTCTCACTGCAAGTCCGTCATCTCCAAAACATACCAGGTGCAGACTGAACCCATTCACAGGTCAGATACATGGAGGAGGACTATAGAGGCCCAGTGATAGCAAGAGGTCATCCTGCGCAGGGTCTGTCTGCACGTCAGACTCTGCATCCTTAAGAAGCATCCTGCTTCCAGCAGTGACCCTTCAGAAGCCTCCAGAAAACACAAAGAGGGCTCTCCCACTGTGTTGATCAATGTTCAAAACTATGGCTGCTCAGTGATGTACTGTGACTGTCTATTTCTAACTATCATGCTTAATAAAATCACAAAAGAGCTCTTTTGAATCAAACAAAGGTCCATCTAATTCAATAACCTTTTTCCAACTTTGGGCAATCAGATCTCACCAGGAAGTCCATAAGCACAACAACTAGGCAGTCTACGTTTACACCGCGCAGCAAGTATGGAAGGTAACAAGATGCCAAATCATAGTCCAGCCTGCTGCTTTCGCAGTTACCAACCAGATGCTTGTGGGAAACCTGCAAGCAGGATCTGAGCGCAAGAGCCTTCTCCCCTCCTGTGGTTTCCAGCAACTGGCATTCAGAATGTGTCCAATCTTCAAATTGGAGGCCATCTCTCCCTCCTGCAGGAGCAACTTCCATAGTTTAACTTTCTTCTGTGTAAAGATGCGCTTTCTTTTATCTATTCTAAATCTCCCAATATTCGGCTTCATGGGATGTCCTGGTGTTGTGAGAAAGGTAGATAAACTTTCCTCTCTGCACTTTCTAAATCAAAAGGAAAACAAATGGCCTGCGATTCCTTCTGGTAGATTTACTTTCAGTTTAACTGCGGGTGGTTCTCTGACACTCCCCCCCCCCCCCGGTCTTACCTCTCAGATTTAACCACTCTTGTCAGAGGCATAGCTAGCCGCTTGGGTGCTGGGTGCGGCACGCGCATCCTGCAGCCAGGGGCAGGGCAAGCTGCCCATGGGGGCGGGGGGCGCTGCATGGAGCCTCTCTGCCGCCTCCCCCTCAGCTGCAGGGCAGCTGAGGGAGAGGCGGTGGGCAGATGCAAGCCCACACTGCCGTTTCAGGCAGCGCAGAGCCTGCAGGCGCCCAAGCCACCACGTCACTCCCAGGAGAGACATGTGGCTTGGGCACACTGCAGCCCCCACGGTGTGGTGCCCAGTGCCAGCTGTTGACTGAACTAAAAAGTTTCATGAGCCCAATTATTATTTTTTAATTTAGATTTTTGTCATTTTGTCACACACACCCCTCAGTGATGACACCCGCGGCGGCCCACATACCCCGCACCCCCCTTCCTCCGCCCCTGACTCTTGTCTCATTTCTTCTCCTTCACTTTTAAGCCTGGGAGCCATGGAAGGATCTTGTGCAAGCAGACTGTGTGGCAATGAAGGGACATTCACTTCTGCGTCTTCTCCTCTACCTCCATGCTAAAAATGTGGGCTTCTGGTAATGCAGCAAACAGACTGAAGTTCCGAATGCAAATTATTTTCCCCCAGATGTACCACAAATGGCCATATCAAACCTACTGTAACATGGATCTCCCCATGCAATTTTCTTCTTTTAAAAGCAACCAAAGGAGCCTGAGAGTTGAGTTGTGGGAAAGGATGGTCCTCTATTATCACATCTCAATGTTTTACTTTCATCTCCAGTTGAGGTCTGTATGCAAAGGCAGCCTTGAAAGATGCTACAGTTCTGCCTCCAGCCCTGATTTGACCTAGATCTGGGACATTGCCTGGAGGCACATGAGACAGCCAACTTGCTGAAGCTAAGCAGGATTGGATTGGTTCCTGGATGGGAGGCCACTTGGGAATCCCATGTATGCCACCTTGGTCTCCATGATGGAAGGACGGTGGGATGCATAATGGACTGTGGCATGAGTTGGCTAACCTTTGCCCCTTCAAATGTTGTGGGACTACAACTCCCATCACCTCTCACCACTGGCCATGCTGACTGGTACTGATGGGAGTTGGATCCAATAACATCGAGAGGGCCACAGGTGAGCCACCCCAGCCCATGAAAAAGTCAAGATGTCTTAAGTAGCTCTGAGGAGTGAAATAGAGAATACTCCCCAAGGTCAGCATCAGACATCAGCTTGAGTGTCTACCCAGAACCTGATGCAAAACATATTAGCTCAGTGGTAGAAGACATGTTTTGTGTCCAGGAGGCCCCTGGTTCAATTCTCAGCATCTCCAGTTGAAAGGCTCTCTGGTAAAGGTGCTGCAAGACATCTCCTGGGATCTTGGAAAGAGACCTTCAGAGGAAGACCATAAAGGGATTTTTTTATTTTATTTTACTTGGATGCTTGTAAGTCAGCTTCCTATGTAAAAACATTGGAGTGATGGAGCTGCTGAGGAAGCTCAAACAGATCACACAGAATGGGCAATGGCAAGACTCGGGTTAAGTTCTTGATGGTGCATGGACACAAAAGTGCCCAACACGTGCTTGGAGAAGGGGACAACTGCCTGGCAAGGAGAAAGTGACCCAGAAGTTGGGACACTTGACATCTGCAAAGCTCCCCCCCACCCCCATATTGCATGGCACCTAGCTAAAGAGCCTGGCTCAAGCTGTTGCCCATTTGTCAACATGACATTGAATGACAGATTGGAACAGACGCATGGATGACAAGCCCAGGACATCTTGAAGGCCTTTTCCAAACCGCCTGCTGGTTCCTCGTTGCGGCATTAATCTCCCATGACAGAGAGATCCAGTGTGAATAAGCCAGCTGTGCCGTGTGAGCTTAAATAGGACAATGTGTCATATGTTCTAAAGAGAACGTTAAGTTCAGAGTGGGGGGAGAACACTCAGGACCGCTCAAAAGCACAGAGCAGAAAGTGTCCCCAAAAGATGTTCAAGTGATGATGATGGAGAGCCAGTGTGGTGTGGTGGAATAGGATCTGGGAGATCAGGGTTCAAATTCCCCACTCAACCACGAAGCTCACCGGGTGATCTTGGCCAGTCACTCATTCTCAAGTCACAAAATGGCTGCCATGGGTGTGTGGCATAACACAAAATGGTTGCCAAATCTCAAAGAGCAAAAGTAGAGACAGGACCACAGAATGGTACAGGCATGCCCCCTGCCCCCATCAGCCCTCCCGTCATCAGAAAAAGAGCAAGCCCTTGCTGTTCTCTCACCAAGAGAAGTTCTGCGCACCTCTCCTCTGCTCAGAGCAGAAGGCAGGATGGGTGTCTGCCCCCAGCCCCCAGTGAAATGTTGGCTTTAGAGATGTCACCCTTCACCAGAGCTCCTTCTTTCCTAGGCAGAAGCAAAACAAAATTTTTTTGAAAATGCAGGCTTTTCCAGCTACTTCCCAAGGAAGAGGGGTCCAGAAGCGCATAGCCACCATTCATATGTGCTTATTTAAGCAAGCCCTTAATGCACATTGGGGAAGCACTATAATAATATAATAATAATTTATTATTTATACCCTGCCCATCTGGCTGGGTTTCCCCAGCCACTCTGGGCGGCTTTCAACAGAACATTAAAATACAACAATCTATTAAGCATTAAAAGCCTCCCTAAACAGGGCTGCCTTCAGATGTCTTCTAAAGGTCTGGTACCGTCTTTCCCCCTTTTTAAGACACCGTCTTATAATTTTTTCCCCTCAAAAAAACACAGGGGGGCTTATTTTCGGGGGATGCCTTATTTTTATTACGTCAGTATGGTACGGTACAGCTTCCCCCTGCGCGCTGAGCAGGCAGGGCAGAACTCCGCAAGAGGCGCATTTCCCCCCGCACCTCTCGCTGGTTCGCTGGCTCCCTGCGCACGGGGAACAGGCGGGGCAGGAAGATGCGTCTCCCCCCCTGCGCGCCTCTCCTTCCGCACTAAGCAGGCAGGGCAGAACTCCGCAAGAGGCGTGTTCCCCCCCGTGCCTCTCACTGGTTCGCTGGCTCCCTGTGCACGCAGGAGGGGCTGAGGAGGCGACGGGAACAATGGCGGCACCATGGCTTACTTTTGGGGTACGTCTTACTTCTCACAAAGGTTAAAAAACCCTGCCATGGCTTACTTTATGACTACGTATTAAAAAAGGGGAAACAGGGTAGTTGTTGTTCTCTTTGACATCTGAAGGGAGGGCGTTCCACAGGGCGGGTGCCACTACCGAGAAGGCCCTCTGCCTGGTTCCCTGTAACTTGGCTTCTCGTAGTGAGGGAACCGCCAGAAGGCCCTCGGCACTGGACCTCAGTGTCCGGGCTGAACGATGGGGGTGGAGACGCTCCTTCAGGTATACTGGACCGAAGCCATTTAGGGCTTTAAAGGTCAGCACCAACACTTTGAATTGTGCTCGGAAACGTACTGGGAGCCAATGTAGGTCTTTCAAGACCGGTGTTATGTGGTCTCGGCGGCCGCTCCCAGTCACCAGTCTAGCTGCTGCATTCTGGATTAATTGTAGTTTCCGGGTCACCTTCAAAGGTAGCCCCACGTAGAGCGCATTGCAGTAGTCCAAGCGGGAGATAACTAGAGCATGCACCACTCTGGCGAGACAGTCTGCGGGCAGGTAGGGTCTCAGCCTGCGTACCAGATGGAGCTGGTAGACAGCTGCCCTGGATACAGAATTAACCTGCGCCTCCATGGACAGCTGTGAGTCCAAGATGACTCCCAGGCTGCGCACCTGGTCCTTCAGGGGCACAGTTACCCCATTCAGGACCAGGGAGTCCTCCACACCTGCCCGCCTCCTGTCCCCCAAAAACAGTACTTCTGTCTTGTCAGGATTCAACCTCAATCTGTTAGCCGCCATCCATCCTCCAACCGCCTCCAGACACTCACACAGGACCTTCACCGCCTTCACTGGTTCTGATTTGAAAGAGAGGTAGAGCTGGGTATCATCCGCATACTGATGAACACCCAGTCCAAACCCCCTGATGATCTCTCCCAGCGGCTGCATATAGATGTTAAAAAGCATGGGGGAGAGGACAGAACCCTGGGGTACCACTGCAACTATTAACCTCAAGGAGAGGTCGTCCTCCTACTGGGTGTCCAGAACGATTCAGATTTGGCTCACACAGAGACAACACCTGCAAAACTGACGTGCTTTTAAGAACATAGTATACCTTGCCCTGGTACTGCCTACCAAGGGACGGAGGAGCCTGTCCATTGCAGTTCCTTGCCCTGCCTCTCTCCCCCACCCCCGTCTTAAGTTCAGTTCACATGACTCTGTCAGGGATTCTTTAGCTGCAACTCCTGCTTTGCAGAGGGTTGCACTAGATGACCTTTGGGGTCCCTTCCAACTCTATGAGTCTATAAAAATTTGTCAGACCTTTTGTGCACACCTTTTTATGTACACCTTTGCTTCCTATCCATAGATGTACAAACCATTCCCCCAAATGAAATACAATTGTGTATGTTATTTTGGCTAAGGTGTGCATTGTATTATTCCCCCTGTATTCCCTTCTTCTTCTTCTTCTTCTTCTTCTTCTTCTTCTTCTTCTTCTTCTTCCATGTTCTTTGGTTGTAGATCTCCATCACAACATTGGAAGAAGTGTGAATTTCAAACTGGGCTGCCTTTCAGTTTGCATATTGCTTCAGGAAGTGCAAATGACCTAAGTTTGCATTAATACGTGAACTGGACCAAATTGCTTTGCCTGCCTAGCCTACACTGACAGAATGTGTCTCGCCATGGTTTCAGGAAGATGCCTTTCCCAGCCCTACTTAGAGACACCAGGGAGTGAACCAGGGAGCTTTTGCTGCAGAGAAGGGGCTCTACCAACCAGCCCCAGCCCTTCCCCCTAATGTCAATCTCAGGGGCTGCATGCTCTGATGTAAGAGAAGGGCAAAGCCAGTCACACGATGGTACAAAATCCCTGTTCGCTCCTTCACAGGTTACCCAGTGCCAAGGCTTGATTGCGTTGTCCAAAGGTGCCACAATTATCCGCCAGCTGTTTCCCTCATTCTCTCTCTGAGGATCGACAACATGCATTCATGTCTGGCCCAGTGACTCCCTTTGATTTACACTTCAAATATTTTTGCAGGCATTCTGTTCCTCCATCTCCCCTTGTGGCACAGACACCCCCTGCTCTCTCCCTCTCTGCACATCCATGAATCACAGCAGAATAATAAGCTCATTTATGAGCAGCAGACAAACTTGGAGGACCAAAGAGCAGACTAAATCACTACAAAGCTCTGCAAAGCCGATTTAGGGCTTCAGCAGGACTTCCCGTTATGATTCCCCTCCCCCCTCACTGCTTCCGTGCTAGAGCACTCAATGCCTTGGGATATAAACCGAGGGGGATAGGTATATCCTTAACAAAAGGATTTCCAAATGACCTTCCCATGGCACAGTGGGGCATCTGCCAGGGGCCCACAACCCAGCTGGGGGCCCATGCCCAAGAGGCCCTGCTCCTTCTCTTCATCATTGCAACCGCCCTGCTTGCTCCCCAGACAATGACCATGGGGACAGGGAGGAGCGCCAGAGGCCACGGCCTGCTTGCTCTTTGGTTCCAGGGTTGGGCGAATCTGTCAATTTCAGTCTGCCAATCTGAAATTTGGTTCTTCACAGTTCCAGATCAGTTTGCAAATTCTTTTTTTTAAAAAAAAGAAAGAAATCCTCATGAAAATTAATCAACATTTAGTGCAAATTTATCCCAATACTGTATACATATTTTTGTATGCACTTTTTTGCAAGCAATTTTACCTAATATAATACAGTTGTGAGAAGGATGTGTGGCCTCCTCGGGAGTAAGCATCCACAAACACCGTCTGCTAAACTAATTGCTTTATTTACAGCCTTAAGCAGTTCAGACGTTACAACTGTGCATCCGACCCCTCTGAGTCAGATCCCTCAAGTACCGATTTTCGGCTCCGCCCCCAGCATAGGAGCTTCGGGAATCCTAGGCGCCGCCTCTCCTTTTTCCGTTTCCGTGCCCTCGACTTGGGCGGGTCGGCACCTGCCCCTTCCCTTTCACTTTCATCATCCACGCTGGTGGTGTCTGATGCTCTGGCAGGCTCTCTCAGCCCCAACTCCTCCCCAGTCTCCATGTTCTGATCCCTTCCCATTGGCTGTGCCAAAGCCCTGGTAGGGGCTTCCTCCCATTGCTTCATTATCGCCTCTGGCGTCAGCAGGGGCTGTGCCTGTTCCTGATCCCAGACCCTCAATAACTCTTCAGGCATCAGCTGAGCCCTGTCTAGGTCAGCTGTTTCCTCTGGCACTGCTTCGGAAACCGGCCAGCCCCTGACATCCACCCCCCCTTCCAAGCCCCCCTTCCCCTCCTGAGAAGGCACAAAGGGTTGGGGCAGATCGGTATCAGGTTCCCTTGCAAGATCCCCCCGCTCCCCCCAGGACTTGTCTGCTGTGTCTGGGGAAGAAGGGAAACCCAGGAATATGGTGGTGTCGCCACTGGACGATGAGGCAAACACGTCTTCCCAATCCTCCCGGGCCATGGGTGGGAAAACGGGTTCTGCATTCTCGGTCCCTTCCCCTACCGCTGGGTATCCTTCACTCCCCCCGGATGGTGGGAAACCCCAGAAGTCCCCTTCCTCCGAGTCCGTGGGCTGAAACACGTCTCTTAGTTGCCAACGGTATGGTTTGGGCTTGTGCGGGAATAGTTCGTGAAACTCCCATACCAGATGTTCCTTGGTGACCTCCTCTGCCGGGATCCATGCATTTTCCGAAGCTGGCTCCCCCTCCCACGCTACCAAATACTGCAGTTCATCCCCTTGCCACCTGGAGTCCAAAATCTCGGTGGCCTCGTTGAACAGTTCCGGGTCCACCAGCGGTAGCCCCTGCGACCCCTGCTGGTAGCCCTGTTGGTACCTGTGAGGTTCCCTGTACTTGGACAGGAGAGACCTGTGGAACACCGGGTGAATCCTCATGTCGCCCGTCAGTCGCAGTTTGAAAGCCACGGGGTTAATCTGCTCCACTACCTCAAAGGGCCCCAGTCTGCGTTGCTGCAGCTTCTTGCACCTGCCGCAGATGGGCAATCCTTGTGTGGACAACCATACCATATCTCCCACCTGGATGTCCTCCCCCTCCCGGCGGTGCCGGTCCGCTGCCGTTTTGTAAGCTGCTTTTGCCCGCTCCAGATTGTCTTTGAGCAATTGGTGCAAGGCTTCCAACTCCTCTGTGAAACTCTGTGCAGCGGGCACGTCTCCGTCCCCCCGTTCCCCCTCCCTTCCCGGAAAGGCCCTGGGGTGGTTGCCGTAGTTCGCCTGGAACGGGGACATGCCTGCCGAGGCGTGCTGAGCATTGTTGTACGCAAACTCTGCGAGCGAGAGTCTGTCGCTCCAGTCGTTGTGTTGCTGGGAGGCATAGCAACGCATATACTGCTGCAGTATGGAATTAACCCGCTCTGATTGACCGTTAGTTTGAGGATGGCGTGCTGAGGACAGGCACACCTGCACCTGCAAGATCTGCATGAGCTTGCGCCAGAAACGGGAGGTAAATTGTACTCCGCGATCTGAGATTACTCTCGCGGGCATACCATGCAGCTTGAACACGTGCTGCACAAACAGCCGGGCCGTCTCCTCCGCCGACACCACTTTGGGGCAGGCAATGAAATGGGCCATCTTGGTCAGGAGATCCACTACGACAAGTACAGCCGTGTTCCCTTTGGACCGGGGGAGATCCGTGACAAAGTCCAGCGAAACCGCTTCCCAGGGCTTGCTCGGGGTGGGGAGCGGTTCCAGTAGCCCTGCTGGTACCCTTCTCTCCCCCTTGGCCCTTTGGCAAACCTCGCACCCCCTGACGTATTCCTTGATGTCCTGCCTGATTTTTGGCCACCAGAATTCTCTCGTGACCAGTATCATGGTTTTGAATTGCCCAAAGTGCCCCGCTGTGGGATTGTCATGAAGCTGTCTGAGAATTTTGGCCCTCATGTCCTCCCCTGGCACATACAGTGCCCCTTTGTACAACAGCAGCCCCTCCTTTTCCTCAAACCCTCCTGCCTTGGGATCCCCCTCCTTGAGTTCCCTTAGCTTGTTCTGGGCAAAGGCATCAGCCTGTGTGAGGCGCACCAGTTCTTCCCGACCACCCAATGCCGCCCCACACCGCCACTGTTCAGGTTTGAAGATGGCCCTGGCCACTGGAGGTCCTTCGTCTTCCATGTACTCCGGCTTCCTGGATAGGGCGTCCGCCCTGCTGTTCTGCTCGCCCGGAACATACTGGATGTGGAAGTTGAAGTCCGCAAAAAACTCTGCCCATCGCATTTGGCGCTGGTTGAGCACCCTAGCCGTGCGCCAGTACTCCAGGTTCTTGTGATCCGTGTGAACCTGGATTTGGTTCTGCGCCCCCGCCAAGAAGTGACGCCAGTGTTTGAATGCCGCTACCACTGCCAATAGCTCCTTGTCCCAAATCGCGTAGTTGGATTCCGACCGGCTCAACTTCCTGGAATAGAACGCACAGGTCCGCCATTCCCTTGCTGGATCCTGCTGCAGTAGTATAGCTCCAATGGCTCGGTCTGATGCGTCTGTCTCTATCCTGATGGGCTTGCTGGGGTTCACGTGCAGCAACTGCTCCTCTGAGGCGAAGACCTTCTTGAGCGTTTCAAAGGCTTGTTGTGCCTTCTCCGTCCACTGGAACTTCTTCTTGCCTCTCAAGCAGTCCGTAATTGGTGCCGTCATGTTTGCAAACGCCGGTACAAACTTTCTATAGAAATTTGCGAAACCGACGAAGCGCTGCACGTCCTTCTTGGTTTTGGGGCTCTTCCATTGTAAGATCGCCTCTACCTTGTTGGTGTCCATGGCTATTCCCTCATCTGAGAGGCGGTAGCCCAGGAAGTCCACCTCTGTGGTGTGGAACTGGCACTTCTCCAGCTTGACACATAATTGGTGCTCCTGGAGCCTCTGCAGTACTTCCTTGACATGTTGCACGTGCTCCTCCGGGTTCTGAGAGTACACCAGAATATCATCTAGATAGACCACTGCCTGTTTGTACAGCAGGGGTCCCAACACGTGATGCATGAACGCTTGGAAGCATTGGCTGCCTGCCTGGAGGCCGAAGGGCATGACTAGGAACTCATAAGCCCCCAGGGGTGTGAACATAGTGGTTTTCCACTCATCCCCCTCCCTGATCCTGATGAGGTTGTATGCGCCTCTCAGGTCCAGTTTGGTGAAGATCCTGCCCTTGCGTACCGCCGCCAGCAGGTTGTCGATTCTCGGCATGGGGTAGGAGATAGGGAGAGTCAACGAGTTGAGGATCCGGTAATCACAGACCAAACGCCGTTGGGGCGTGTCTTTTTTGTCCACCCAGAACACGGGACTGCCCCCTACAGCCTTGCTTTCCCTGATGAAACCCCTGGCCAGGTTTTTGTCAATGAAGTCCTTCAGATCTGCCATCTCCTGCTCTGACATCGAATAAAGTTTGCCTGGTGGCAGCTGAGCTCCCGGCACCAGGTTGATTTGGCAGTCGTAGGGGCGGTGGGGGGGTAGCTTGTCGGCTTCCCTCTCATTGAACACCTGCTGAAACTCCGCATATTGCGCTGGGAGCTTGACTTCCCCTGCTTGCAGCATGGCTGCATCTGCCTGCTCCTTGGGACGCATCTGCTGCAAACAATGTTCCATGCAATACGCAGAACCAAACGTCAGAGACCGCTGATGCCAGCTTACTACTGGGTCATGTCTGTCCAGCCACCCCATGCCCAGTATGATGGGGGGACCTGCTAACGTGGTGACGTGGAAGGCAAGAACTTCAGAGTGCCTTCCAATCCCCATCCGCATGGGTGGAGTGCTTTGCGTGACTGCCCCTCCTTTCAGCTCCCTCCCATCAATGGTGGTGACTTGCAGGGGGAAACCCAAAAGCAGAAGATGAAGCTGGTGCTGCCGAGAAAAGTCTATATCCATGAAGTCTGCCGACACCCCCGAATCGACAAGGGCGGGCACTTGCATGGTGAAGCCATTGGGGAGCTCCAGTGTGACTTCCATAACGATGCGGCCTAGGGCCCTCGTACTTAAGGGACCGTCTCTCCTGGTATGCCCCAGGTAGGACCTTGAGGTCATCAAATAATAACTTTCTGGAGATCCCAGGTCATAAGGAGGTCAGGTTGGCAGCCACCAGGGCCAGGGCTTTTTCGGTTCTGGCCCCGATATGGTGGAATGATCTGCCACAAGAAACGAGGGCCCTGCAAGAGTTAGCACCCTTTCGCAGGGCTTGTAAAACGGAGCTGTTCCGTTTGGCTTTTGGGGTAATTTGAGTGTAACTTTTAAAATTCAAAATTTTTAAGTTTTAAAGTGTATTTTATATCTGTATTTTTAATCTGTGTTTTTATATTTGTATTTGATTGTTAGCCGCCCTGAGCCTGGTTTTGGTGGGGAAGGGCGGGATATAAATAAAAGTTTATTATTATTATATTATTATTATGCCTGGCTTGGGAGGGTTGGGGAGGGTGTTCTCGAGCGGGCTGGGGGGGGTGTTTCGGGTGCGCTGCGCGGGGGACAATTTATTGCTCCTGCGCCTGACTGGCCGTCCCCGTGACTTGCCAGCCGGCATTGCCGTTTCCCTGCACCGCAGCTTGCTCCTCCCCTTCTCCTGTTACAGCCCCCGTCATGCCTTGCCACACCTTTTTCTTGTTGCACGCCTTGGCTAGGTGGCCGATTTGATGACACACAAAGCATTTCCTGGGCGCCTTCCCACCTTGCGCATCACTGCCCTTGGCAACCGTTGCGTTTGAAAAAGGACGCGCGCGCGCTCCTCCCAGTTCCATGGGCGTTTCTTCCGGGATGTGCGTTTGCGCGCCTGGCGGTTTCTCTGTTTGTGTGGGAATGCGGAAGTTGAACCACCTTCCCCCCTTCCCCTCCTTCTTTGTTTTGTCTCTGAGCTCCAATCTAATTCCGATTGCCATCGCTGCTTCTGTGAGGCTTTTCATGTCATTGTAGGGACCCCCTCTCGCTAAAGAGTCTTTTACCTCATCCGCCAGACCTAACTTGAAAAGCGCTATCATTTGAGGTGTATTAGTGTCCCATCCCAGACGGTGGCTTAACAGCGAAAACCTTGCCTGGTACTCGCGCACCGTCATATTCCCTTGTCTTAAAAGCAAGAGTTCCTGCGATTCTAACTCCTGCTCTGAGCGGCTCGTATAAACCACGTCCATTGCTTGAAAGAACTCTTTTACTCTCTGAAGCGCTGGGTCCTTGGCCATGATAAGGGGTCTCACCCAATCACGAGCAGCTGATTCAAAATGCGAAATTACAAAACCGACCTGCTCTGCTTCATTCTTAAAGGAGTCTTTCTGCAGTTCCAGTGCATATAACATGTCTGTTTTAAAACCTATGTACTGTTCCGGTTTGCCCTGAAATCTGCTTGCTAGCATGGTAATCCGCCTTCCCGCCTGCGCACTCCTGCCCTGCTCAGCATGAATCCGTGCCTCCTCCAACCTGGCTTGACTCATTCGGTAAAGTATCTCTAACTCACGAGCTCTGTCCTCCCAGGTGGGGGCACCTCCATCGCCGGCTCCTTGGGCAGCTGCCGCCACGGCTTCTTCCGCGTTACTCATGCTGGCTCTGCTTTACTCCTGAGGAGGTGGCGAAGACTTGAGGGATGCTGTGAGAAGGATGTGTGGCCTCCTCGGGAGTAAGCATCCACAAACACCGTCTGCTAAACTAATTGCTTTATTTACAGCCTTAAGCAGTTCAGACGTTACAACTATGCATCCGACCCCTCTGAGTCAGATCCCTCAAGTACCGATTTTCGGCTCCGCCCCCAGCATAGGAGCTTCGGGAATCCTAGGCGCCGCCTCTCCTTTTTCCGTTTCCGTGCCCTCGACTTGGGCGGGTCGGCGCCTGCCCCTTCCCTTTCACTTTCATCATCCACGCTGGTGGTGTCTGATGCTCTGGCAGGCTCTCTCAGCCCCAACTCCATGTTCTGATCCCTTCCCATTGGCTGTGCCAAAGCCCTGGTAGGGGCTTCCTCCCATTGCTTCATTATCGCCTCTGGCGTCAGCAGGGGCTGTGCCTGTTCCTGGTCCCAGACCCTCAATAACTCTTCAGGCATCAGCTGAGCCCTGTCTAGGTCAGCTGTTTCCTCTGGCACTGCTTCGGAAACCGGCCAGCCCCTGACAACAGTTTTCTGTGTTATTTTAACCAATACATTTTTTTTGCACATGCTACACAGTGCATGAATTTTTGTACACACTACTTGGAGACTTGCACTGCAGAATCTGGAGAAGTGCACATTTTGAAGGAATGAGGGCATTTGGAAGTGGAAATCAGGCAGATTTGCCTTTTAATTGCAAACTGAATTGGATTTGTCCCCCATTGCTAATTAGCTGACAGACTGGCAAAGGAAGCCGGTGTCGGCATTAAGGAGGAAAAGGAGGAGGAGCAGCAGCTTGTGATAATGGCGTTGAGGAAGTAGACGAAGGGGGGAGGTGGGCCGCATGGAGGGCTTCTTGCCAAGGAGTTCTCTAAAACCCAGACCTGGCACAGGGCTTGGCAACATCAAGTGAGACATATAAAGGGGCCACACTCCCAAGCAGGGCACTGGATTGAGGTCATGAAAAAGACACTCCAGCAACAGTTCGAATGCAGTCGTCATGAGGATGATGGAACATGGAAGAGAAACACCACATCTAAAGAAACATTAATCTAACGTTGTTCTCCAAAGAGCTGACAATTTCATTCCCAACTGAAATTAACAATGATAATAATACCCTACTCTTTTGTTCACAGAGCACCTTAGCATATAACAAAGAAAAAAAGAAAATTTGAAATGTCATCATAATAGATTATTGTATAACCATTTAAGAACAGCAACCCATTGAAAATCAAGCATAAAAACAACAGCAGCCAGCAGCAAGCCAACAAGCAAACTGGCAGATTTCCACTGGTTGAAAAACTGGGCTTTGAAAAGCTCAATTTTTAAACAAGAAGGAAAGAGAATTCTGTCATTTGCACAATTCAGCTACAGGTGATTCTTCCCACAAACTGGAAAGGGTCCATTGAGAAGCCCGACTGCTCAATGGGGTGGGGGTGCTCTGCTGCTAGGAGGCAAAGGGGCCCCACCTGGTGGTGGTGGGAAAAGAATTGCAGATAATGTAGGCACCGTGAAAACCAGCTTTGCTTTTACTTCTTCATTAGACTGTTGCTATTCCTGTGAGGGACATTAAATTAACACAATTTTTAAAAAGTGGGTTCTCTTTCATGGAGAGCACGTGTTGCGGTGGGGGCCAGCAAGTCACCCCTCTGTTGCTGGGTGGGATCGTATGGATGGCCACTGCTGTGATTGGGCCCTGGGTGTCGTTGGGGAGATTTCTATGTTGCAATTTGTTGATGGACAGCCCAGCGACTATATACTGCTTGGCTCGCAGCATGATATTCCTCTTTGCTGCGTGCATCGGATCACCCGCCCCCCCTCCCTATTATTAGGCCTCTGTGTATGACCTTGCTATGCCTGTCATGGGGTCGTCTGCTTTGGGGGCAGGGGCCTGGTAGGAATTTTTCCATTTGGCTGATTGGCTGGTGCCATCTGGTTTTCGCCTACTGCGTAGCAATTAGTCACAACTTGTAAGGTTGGCGGTTAGGCATTGGTTAATTACTTGGTTGGTGGAGGGATCAGGATTGGCTGTGCTCTGCCCCTCCAATGCTGCTGCTGTGCGGGGAATTCCGTTAAAGGAATCCAGGGGCTCGCCATGCTTTTGTTCGTATCCCCCGGTTGGGGGCCAGAGCCACGCAAGAGCCCCTGGGAGCATTTGGGGAGAGACGAGGGTCAGACCCCCAGCTCCCATTCTCTCCCCAAAGTGTTTTCCCTTTACTGACAAATGTCAGTTCTGTCCCCAGCGGGACAGATAGTCTGAAACAATGCCTAAGCAACCACTCACATATTTTGTATTTTAATAAAGTTGTGGCCTAAATTATGCCAAAAACCTTAAACTTAAATTTCTGTCTGAAGTGTGTTTCATTTGAGGGGTGGTTTGGGACCTCGACACGCAACCATGTTTTCATGCAACCATTTTGAAATTTCCATTGGCTTTCAATTCACTGCAGCAATGAAAGGCACAATCAAATCAAGCTCCAGGTTTTGGAAGGTTCTTGAACTACATCAGCCAGTCTCCCTCCTGTTTTGCACCATAGCAGCCAGCCAAATGCCCATGGGAAACTGGCAAGGAGGACATGAGCACAAAACACTCTCCCCCCTTGGCATTGACAGAAACTGGTATTCCTACTGCCTCAGATCTTCAATAAAGCCATCACAGACCCTCCAAGGGCCCCTATTTTCCAGGGGCAGTCCCAAATTTACAGAAGCTGTACCAGTTTCTGATTTGATCCCAGAATGCCCCGCTTTTCCTTTGTTGTTGTTTAGTCGTTTAGTCGTGTCCGACTCTTCGTGACCCCATGGACCAGAGCACACCAGGCACTCCTGTCTTCCACTGCCTCCCGCAGTTTGGTCAGACTCATGTTGGTAGCTTCGAGAACACTGTCCAACCATCTTGTCCTCTGTCGTCCCCTTCTCCTTGTGCCCTCCATCTTTCGCAACATCAGGGTCTTTTCCAGGGATTCTTCTCTTCTCATGATGTGGCCAAAGTATTGGAGCCTCAGCTTCAGGATCTGTCCTTCCAGTGAGCACTCAGGGCTGATTTCCTTCAGAATGGATAGGTTTGATCTTCTTGCAGTCCATGGGACTCTCATGAGTCTCCTCCAGCACCATAATTCAAAAGCATCAATTCTTCGGTGATCAACCTTCTTTATGGTCCAGCTCTCACTTCCATGCATCACTACTGGGAAAACCATAGCTTTAACTATACGGACCTTTGTTGGCAAGGTGATGTCTCTGCTTTTTAAGATGCTGTCTAGGTTTGCCATTGCTTTTCTCCCAAGAAGCAGGCGTCTTTTAATTTTGTGACTGCTGTCACCATCTGCAGTGATCATGGAACCCAAGAAAGTGAAATCTCTCACTGCCTCCATTTCTTCCCCTTCTATTTGCCAGGAGGTGATGGGACCAGTGACCAATATCTTAGTTTTTTTGATGTTGAGCTTTTGCATAATCAATGAAGCAGAAGTAGATGTTTTTCTGGAACTCTCTAGCTTTCTCCATAGCTTTTCCTTAGGACATGCCTATTTTCATCACAGAAATGTTGGAGGCTATGGAGTTATCCAACCCCCAAGCCATCTGTATAGGGAAGTGTTTTTTCAAAAAAAAATGTTTTATTACGTTTTTATATATGTTGGAAGCCGCCCAGAGTGGCTGGAGCAACCCAGTCAGAGGAGTGGGGTATAGATAGTAAATTTATTATTATGGAATAGGATGTCCCTATTTTTATCATAGAAATGTTAGAGGGGATGCCATTATGGCTAGTAGCCATTGTTAGCTTATGTCCTGCTCCATAAGATTTCTCCACTCCTCTTTCAGGGCAGTCAAAGTTGGTGGCCTCCCCACCTATGGTGCTAGCAAGTGCCATTATTTAACTATTTGCTGTGTGATGTACTTCCTGTTTCCACCCAAAAGAGGCAGTGGTGGCCACCAACTTGGATGGCTTTAAAAGAGGATTGGACAAGATCACGGAGGAAAGGGCTACTAACGCTGATCAATACGCTCTACCTGTTGGAGGCAGCAATGCTTCTGAATGCCGGTTGCTGGGGATGACAAGTGGAGAGAGTGCGCTCTTGCGCTTAGGTCCCAGAAGAGGCCTCTGGTCGGCCACTGTGAGAACAGGAGGATGGGCTAGGTCAGGCATAGGCAACCTTGGCTCTCCAGATGTTTTGGAACTACAACTCCCATGATCCCTAGCTAACAGGGCGAGTGGTCAGGGATGATGGGAATTGTAGTCCCAAAACATCTGGAGAGCCAAGGTTGCCTATGCCTGGGCTAGGTGGACCCTTGACCTGGTCTAGCAGGCTCTTCTTGTGTTCCTTTGTTTGTCCTGCAGGTCCCACAATTCAGCTTCTTCTGCTCTCTAGCTGCTTTCTCCACAAGCATAATTCCATATACCTCCCATAATAGCTTACCACAATAGCTATTTTCTACTTGATCATCAAAAGCGGAGAATATTCCCCTCCTGACATGTAAAAGGCCCAGCCATCTGTAGTCTCAGGAAATTTGTAACCTTTCATGCCAAACAATCTTCATTTCATGCGAGCCAAATGCAGGTGGTTGAAAACAACCCTTTCATCACGCTGCATCTCGAGATGAAACAATAACCCTGTGCTAATAATGACCACTTGTAATGAGAGGGAAGAGCCAAGAGCTACCCGGGGTGTTTTTGGCCTCCGTATGCCTTTTATTTGTTTTTGAGCAAGCAGGAGCAAAAGAAAGACAGAAAAGAAATCACCCCCTTTTTAGCTAGGTTTCAATCAATAAAACGCTCAAGACAATGCAAAGGAGAAGGAGAAGGAGGCGGAGCTGGATGGCAGATAAATGAAATTAAAAGGTTTCTGAATGGATGATTCAGGCACCAGGCGAGGTGTCAGGCTCGCAATTAGGCCGCTCCACATTCTGCAGGGTCGCACTTGACAGACAAATCAATCCTCAGCCCTGTTCTAAACAGCCGCCTAATGAATAAATCAGCAAGGTCGCCCGTGTCATTGCCTTCAACAGCCAGCCGGGGCTGGACTCGCTCACCAAGATGGTGACGGCCACGCGAGTAGAGCTGCGCCATTGCAGAGCAGGGTGCAAGGAATGATCTGGCAAGTTAAAACAGCACACATTTGTTTATTTGTTAAGTTCTGTCTGAGAACTGGTGTGGTGCAGTGTGGAGCATCAGACTAGCCCCTGGAAGGCCTGGGGTCAAATCCCTACCCAGCAGTGCAGCTCATGACCTTGGGCCAATCTCAGAACAAAATCTGCTCTGTTTCATCCATGGCCAACTAGATACCCAGGCCAGGTCCGCCATCCTGCTCCAAGACGCCTAGAGCAGAGTGGATCTTCCCAGGACAATTGGGTGACTTTTATGCTCTTTAAATTCCTTTCAGATCAGAATGAGCCCATTTCTTCCAGGGTGGCTAAATATTGTGCTGCAGCAGAGATTAATTTTAGCAAACTTAAAACTTTTGCCTTCTATGCCTGGTGTTTTATAGTGTGATACACTTATTTGTAATTTTATTCGTATGGTTTTCTATTTTGTTTTGTCTCATATATTTGTAAAGGTTTATTCTGAATACTGATCACTGACTGTGATGAAGGGACTGACTGGTTGATTGACTGAGCAGAGTGGAGGGATTCAAAGCTTGAAGGGTCTACTTTGTCTTTCTAATAGATTTGTGAGGTCACCAACTGAAACCAATTGTAAACAGGGGGCTTAGAAACAGAGGCAGAGAGAGAATGAGGGAAGAGGGTTGTGGGCTCCAAGGGACATCCCTCCATCTGTGGTGGGAATGCCCTCAGGCTTCATTATTCTGGTCTCAAGTATATCAAGAAATGGCTAAAATGATTAAATCATGTATTCAGGCTTCCCTACAACTTTTTTCCCTACAAAAGTGGGTGGAGAAATTAATGTGAATTTTATCTTTGTACAGTAAGTTGATTTCTACACACACTCACACACCTCTCTTTGTCCTGCATCCATTCTGGATAAGGCCAATGGCCCACCTAGTCCAGCCATCCTGTTATCAGGGTCAGAGCCATCTTTCCCATTGGTGTTAGTGGTTCGCTGCGCCAGGGCGCTGGCCTTTCAGGGGGCGCCCTAGTGAGTGGGGGAGCTGTGCGGCTTTGCCGGCAGGCCTCCGCTTTCCCTGCACGCCCGCCAGCTGCGCCCCTCCAGCTATATGGCGGCAGGCGTGCAGCTTCCTTCCCAAGCCTCCGCAGGAGGAGAGCGATCCCCACAGAGGCTTAGGAGGGAAGCTCTGCATCCTAACCCTAACCCTAACCCTGTTCCCGGTTGGTTGGTTGGTTGGTTGGTTGTTGTCCTTCGCCTGCTTCCTGGCAAAAGGCGGCGCGCAGCCTTCCCGACGCCGGAAACCATGTCCGCCAGCATGTTTTCCTGCTTGATTGCTGCCACCACGCCGGGGATCGGAGAGGTGGGCGAGGCAAAGGACATTTTCCACCACCCCCTCCCTTGTTTTGGAGTTGCGGCGGGGCCCAGAGGGATCTTTGCACCACGGTGCCAGATATGCTTAAGACAGCCCTGATCAGCGTGGCTGAGCACCCTGCAAGCAGAACCTGGAGCCCCTGAGGCCACTCCCCTCCAACCTCATTGGCACGTTTGGAAACAATAGGCAAACCAAAACACAGTCATCTTTCGAAATTCACGTTTCCTTAAATTTTGCAATGCAATCAGACCATGAATGTGGACCAAAAACGCAAGCACCAGGATAAAATGTGCTCCTGAAATGTGCACATTGGTGAAAAGAAGATGTAAAGATGTATTATATTAGGAGAAAGTGCATTGCAAAAAATGTGTCTTTTAGGAGACAATTGTACTTAAAAGCTGGTGAATTTTCATGAGGACTTTTTTTAAAGTTGCAAATTGATTTGGAAGTGCAGAGAACTGAGCAGAAGTCTGGGACAATGAGAAATGGAGTGAAACTGAAAATGACAACAAAATTCAACCTAACTGCTTTTTTGCCATCTTGGTAATTAGCTGCTGAGCACATCTGGCGGAGGGTTTGTGTGTGTGCCTTGTTTGGTGCTCACTGAGAGCACAGCACATTCCTGCTTACATGAGCTTTCCCTAGCTGTTAATGTTGTTGCCGCCTCTTTTCTAAGTGGAGTTTTATTGTTTTTGAATAGAGTGGTGTGCTACTCACTCTTTTAGCCATTTTCACAAAGTTATTGATTTTTATGGTAAGTTCCTTTTTAAGAGTTTGCGTCACTGGTTTTTAAACAGCAAAGTGTCTCATAATTTTTTCAAACAAATAAAATGAAGCAGTGCCTGGGTGCCATCCTGTCACAGCTGATGTCAGGGAGGGTAACCCTTACCTGTCCATTCAGAATAGTTGAAGGAAAGGCAATAGCACAATCAGGGAGAGACATAAGTCCCCCCCCCCACACACACACACCTCCCAGCAACAGGAGAGACAAAATCAAGGAGCAAGATGAATGGAGTATCCAAGACATGCTGGATGAGGCCAGGCCAGGCCACTTGCCATGGTGACTATGTTCTCCCTCCAAAGTTGGAGGCAACGGAGTGCTCCTGTGCTCCAATCCTGCTTGTGGTCTTTCAGTGGGGCAGAGAGGATGGTGGACTAGATGGGGCTACTGTCCTGATCCAGCAAACCTCTTCTTGTGTTTTAAAGTCCTTCTTCACACAACATATCATTCAGCTACAGAATTCACTGCCATAAGATTTAATGGTGGCCAAGGAAAACGAGCGAGGTCCCAACTTAAACTGATGGAATATGCACAGCTTGTGGACCGAACATATAGAGTAAGAGAACAAGAAGAACATACATTTAAAGAAGATTGGAAAATGTTTATTGAATATATGGGGGGTGTACACTTGAAAACGTTAGCAGCATTAAGATAAATTCAACAGTGTAAATAAGTTTTGATGGATGTAATAATGTAATACTGAATGGTTTAGTTTATGTAAAATATGCAGGGATTTATGTTATGCAAAACGAATCATTGAAAGAGAAGAAGGGGAAGTCACTGATATTTTAAGGTTGTCTAAATGAATATTCTAAATTGTAAAACAGACAATTTAATGAATTGTATATATTATTAAATTTAATTATATATATTTAGATAGATTAGATAGATAGATAGATAGATAGGGATAGATAGATAGATAGATAGATAGATAGATAGATAGATAGATAGATGATAGATAGATAGATGATAGATAGATAGATGATAGATAGATAGATAGATAGATAGATAGATAGATAGATAGATAGATAGATAGATAGATAGATTTAATGGTGCCCAACAGTCTCTATGTGGCCATTGGACAAATTGCCCAGAAGTGGAGAAATCTCTTGGGGACAGTATTTATGATGGATACACAGGCAACCTCCAGATTCAGAGGGCATCCCGTGGGGAGGGGCTTCCCGAGTGCATCTGGTTGCCCTCTGACCCATTGGAACCAGGATCCTGGCTGAGATGGGGCTCTTCTGTGCCATATGATCCCCCAGTAGTGACTGGTTGGTGGGGATCCAAGAAAGGGTCCCTTTCAGACACCATGTCATCAGAAGGTCCATTCTGAATGATGTAGGAAACAACAGTTTCGCAGAGGTGCTCTGTCTGTTGTCTTTTCAGTGCCTATTGCCCACCTTCCATTTTCAGAAAGACTTTTAGGTGGGGAGAGGGGCTGAGCCACGGAGCCATTGATCTCCTGACATCCATGTTGTTACAGCTTCCCTGGATGGGACACGGTGGCAGCACGGTTGGGGCGGGGGCTGCCACACATGGGTGGGGGTGCATAATTGGCTCCCCCAATAGGTCTGCACAGCCCTGATCTTGCCCCAGGTAAGCTGCTGGGATGCTGGCATTGGGAGGGGGTGCCCTGCCTTACCACCCAGCCACTACCGACCCCTCTGCACAATGCTGTGGCTGCATTGCCAGGAGATCAACTAGATGACCCTTGGGGTGCCTTCCAACCCTGCCATACCGTTGTTCCATGATGCAGCTGAATATACCGGCCCGATATACAATTTGAAGACGTCTCAGACAGAGGCTTCTGCAAGATGTAGCCAGTGGGGTTGGGGTAGATTTCTCCCCCCGCCTCTTCTTTCTCCCTAGACCCATTCTGCATCTTTCTTCAGCTGGGGGCATGTAGTCAGCCCGGCTTCCTCGCTCGCTCGCTGCCCTTGCCTGGTGAGCATGAGAGCCGTGGGGAGGTGGCCATAGGAAGCCGACCGCAGCCGTCTCCTATTCCCAGCCTGCAGAGTGCTGGTGGCACTCGCCAGCAGCCGTAAATCCTGTCTCACTCATATCTGCAAAAGCTGATGCAGTCAAATAAAGCTGTTCTGACAGCAGCATTTAATAGCCCGGCTGTCTGCAGGACCCCGGGTTCACATCCTCCCTGACAATGGATGTGCGTTTTTACAAAGCAAGAATTTACTGTCTTAGTGCCAGATTTACAATCTGAGCAACCACTCAATACCCCTACAAAACAAAAAAACAAAAACCCAAAAAACCTATAAAGGAAATGGGGGGGGGGGGAATGTTCTCTTGCTTTTTCTATATAAAAAATTGTCCTTTGTGCATCAGTGCCTGCTGAAGTCAGCGAAATAGTAACATGTTTGATGCTGGGCTTCGGCGATACAGAATCGCACACAAACTCAGGAAAAGCAAACAAAGGAGACAAACCATTTTGCTTCCATTTTACTGAGAGAGAGAGAGTGAATGAATGAATGGTGATTTCAACAAGGTGCCATCCATTAACCAGCCTTCCATAAATTAAATGAGCGCATGCACACACGTACAGCCCTTAATATCCAAACCCACTAATTTGCTAAAATAGGTGTTTTTGCCAGAGTGGATTGTGAACCTGAATTGTTCAGCAAAAGTGACTGCTCAAGGTCACTCTCAAGGCAAGTGGGAACTGCAACAAAATACTGCTGTGTTCAGGATTCCATCCTGTCGGCCACACCCTTTTCTGGGGTATTCAGTTCCCCCCTCCTCTGGTTTTTTCATCTGCCACCCCCCAAAAAGGAGTGCTGGGTCCAGGGGTAGACTATCTGCCTAGCCTGCAGAAGGTCCCAGATTTAACCCCCAGCATCTCCAGGGGCAGGCAGAAGGGAGCTGGATGGACCCCTGTCTCTACAGGTGAGCTTCCTGAATTCCTTTGGGGAAAATGAGCAGCTGAAGTCCCATCACGCTCAACATGGGGAAGGTATGAGATTGAGCTGGCAGGACAACATTAATTGGCGCATTGGCAGCATGGGTCTTGGCATGTATCACTTCCTCCATGCAGTCTGAAACCAGCCGGACTGGTTGCTGGGAAACGAGCTGGCTTTTATGTCTGTGTATATGGCCAGGTGGAGCTATCCTTTGGCTGCATCCGCAGCAGTCTAGTGTCCAGATCAAGGCAAGTAATAATCCTACTCTATTTGCCTTGGTCAGGCCACACCTGGAATAGTGGGTCCAATTCTGGGCACCACGATTTAGGAAGGATGCTGACAAGCTGGAATGTACGCAAAGGAGGGCAACCAAGAGGATCGAGGGTCTGGAAATCAAGCCTTACAAGGAGCACTTGAAGGAGCTGGGTAAGTTTAGCCTGGGAAAGAGGAGACTGAGAGGAGATATGATAGTCATCTTCAAGGCTGAAAGGCTGTCACATGGAGGAGGGAGCAAACTTGTTTTCTCCTGCTCTGGAGGGCAGGACTCGAACCCATGGCTTCAAGTTACAAGAAATGAGATTCTGACTAAACACCAGGAAGACCTTTCTGACAGTAAGAGCTGTTCTACAGTGGAACTGTCTCCCTTGGAGTCGTGGACTCTCCTTCCTTGGAGGTTTTTAAGCAGAGGTTGGGTAGCCATCTGTCATGGATGCTTGAGATGAGCTTCCTGCATTGCAGGGGGTTGGACTAGATGACTCTTGGGGTCCCCTCCAGCTCCACAATTCTATGATTCTATGGTTTTATGAACATTAGTGTTCAATGGTAGCACAACACTGAATACCAGTCACTGGGGACCAAAAGCAAAAGAGTGTGATTACCTTCATTTAAAGGTGGGCCTCCCTAATCAACAAGTCAGGAGCCAAGGCCCAGACAGACATCTTTCAAAATTCACCCTTCTCTAAATTTTGCAATGCAGTTCTCCAGCCAATTTACATATACCAAGATGCATATACTGGGGCAAAGCATTCATTAACAAATGCATATATTGTTGAAAATTGCATACAAAAATGCTTTTTCTTACAGGAAAATTGCTTTGCAAAGATGCGTATATAGGGGGGAATTGCATACAAATTGCACATATTGGGAGAAAATTTGCACTTAAGAGTTGTTTCTTCTTTTTAAAAAAAAACCTTCAAAAAACCGAATTGGAAATATAGAGAATGGAACTAAAGATTGGAAAAATGGGAAACTGAGTGAAACCAAAACTGACAAATTCACCCCTCCCTCTAGTGGGCTTTCCAGAGGGCACAAACTGCCATCAGTGTAAGTCTGCAGCTCTTAACACTCAAGAGTATCCTTATTTTTATTTGTGAACTTATGGAGAAGACACTACCTTCCCACCCACCATGCCTAGGAGAGCATCTTCTGATCTGGGCCACCATCACCAGAATTGAGACCCACATTGGATCCATTCCTCACCAAAATTCAGAGCATTTTGTTCCCATCCTACTTATATAAGCTTTGTGTTCTGCCCCCCCCCCTTTTGCTTGTTGGCAAATTTCCTCATTCCTCCTCTGGGTCCTCTTAGTTAAGCATTCCTTGTTCTTGCACTGTTTCCTCTGAAGGCTTTGTTCTCTTTAAATTCCCACTATTTTCTCAGGCGCTCTCCGCTGAACGCTTTCCAGCTTCTCAATCTCATTCTAAGTAGGTGCCCAGGTGCCCCCGCCAACATCAAACTTGAAACACTTGCTTAACATTCCAGAACTGAATGGCCAATTCACCCTGGAGGTGTCCTCCTTTCGTGGAAAGCAGGTGTGTGCAGCCCCTGGACTCAAGCTGAAAGCTCGTCTTCTTCCTTCTGAGAAGTTAGCTGCAATGAACTGGGATTTGGGGCATTTGCCCCAACTGCCCCCCACAAAACAGCCCCTGCTTTCTTGAGCCTGTCCTTGCAGGACAACATCATCCCTGACCATTGGTTGGGCTGATGGGAGCTAGAGGCAAAGAACATCTGGAGAACATCTCAAGGGCTGTCCCATGGAGGGTGGAGCAAGCTTGTTTTCTCCTGCTTTGGAAGGTAGAACTCGAACCCATGGCTTCAATTTACAAGAAAGGAGATTCCGAGTCAACATCAGGAACAGCATTGTGACAGTAAGAGCTGTTTGACAATGGACCAGTCTCCTTCGGGAGGCTGTGGACTCTCCTTCCTTGGAGGTTTTTAAGCAGGGGTTGGATGGCCACCTGTTGTGGATGCATTGTAGGGGGTTGGATTGGTGATCCTTGGTGTCCTTTCTAACTATGATTCTATGATACCCTCTCAGTCTCGTCTTCTCCAAGCTAAGCTCACCCAACTCCCTCATAACAGGGGCAGGTGTCTGTCTTTCAAATTTCAGAGGCGCCCTGCATGAGGTCAAAATTCGGCACCCCACACCTCTCACCTTCCTTTCTGCTCAATTCACTACGTCATAGATGTGGCGCCTGGCAGTGTCCCCTAGGCTTGGCGCCCAGTGTGGCAGAACCAGTCACGCTGGCTGCCCCAAATCTGCCTCTGCTCATGGGGCTTGCTTTCCAAACCCTCCACCCCCTTGGTCGCTCTCCTCTGCCCTTCTCACAAGGCTTCTTGTTGTTTGGAAAGTGGCAAGGAAGTGGCATGAGGAACATGTGAAGGGGAAGCGGTGAAGACACTCCGCAAGCAGGTGGCAGCAAATGGTGGCCTGGTCTGGAGGAGCCTGATCCTCGGGACAATGATGGGGATGCTCCATGCCTGGGTGCCGCTGACGTTTCTGCTGCTGTTACACGACTTGGGGGGGGGAGTGGATTGCTCAATGCATTTTTCAAATGCCCTGCATGTGCAGTCATGTTTTTGTGCCAATGTGTCTGTATTGTATATGCCACCCTCACTTATGCCTACATTTTTAATATGTTGTAAGTCTTCCTAATACCTTTGTGTCTAACAAGCATTTAAATAATAACTGGATAATAATGTAACAACCACAATCTATCTGGATATGACTTCAGGTGCAGCTGTGCTATACTCTGCACCAGCAGGTGCCTTGTAGTCGCTCTTATTTTGAGAAAGGATCCCAGGCCGTTCCCTATTGCAAAGCCAAGGGCAGAGGAGGCTGCTCTGATTGGACTAATGGGTTGCTGCCTCACCATGTTCTGTCTGCCTTCAGTCAGGCCCCACAATTTGCAGTCCCTCCTTAGTCTCAGGGCTGCCTCCAATGAGAATTCAGCAGGGAGGAAGAGGAGAGGGCAAAATGAGAGTTAGCTGGCTCTGCCCACATCATCCCCTTCAACATTTCTCAGATGAAAATAGGGACGTCCAATTCCATAATGATAATTTTACTATTTATACCCCACACACCTTACTGGGATGCCCCAGCCACTCTGGGCAGCTTACTACATATATAAAAACATAATAAAACATTAAACATTCTTTTAAAAAAACCTTCCCTATACAGGATTGCCTTCAGATGTCTCAGGGTTCAGATAACTCCATACCCTCCAGCATTCCTCCAATGGAAATAGACATCCTAAGGAAACATTCTGGGACATTCTGAGATCAAATCAGAAACAGGGGTGGCTTCTGTATTTCTGGGACTGTCCCTGGGAAATCGGGGCACATGGAGGTTCTGGTGGGCTCCCTTTTCTCCCTCCAGGCCTCTGCTCCTTATCACTCGCCCTGCACACAGGTTTCTCCCCCCCCCCGACACAGACATCACCTTCCTCCCCCCTCCCTCCCCCCCTGCAGTCTTTAATTTTTTTAAACAAAATCCAAATTGTACAAAATAAACCCCTAATTTTGCAATCAGAGCAAGCTATGCAAATTAAGTGAGTTTATGCCATTCTGTACAATTTGCATAATTTGCTCTTATGACAGAAATTGCTTTTATTTATTTTTAGTGTGTGTGTGTCATTCCAGATCTGTTTATTCTGAAACATTAGCATGGAGGTGGTGTCCTCCCGTTACCTGAGGCTTCTTCCTGGAGCCTCCATGCAAGGATACCATCCTAGGCCATCCTATTGGCCTAGCTAGGGGGTTAGACTAGATGTCCCTTGGTGCCCCTTCCAACACTACAATTTTATGACTCTACAAAATACTTTTAAAAATATAAATGAATAAATTTTGCCGGGTTATCACGGACTTTTCCACATCTATGCATATTTAAGATTCTTACTCATCCCTGGAGTACAAATCAGGAAGAGCAATCCAAGCTGCAGGCAGCCAGCATAATTTATGCCAGGGGAACTTATGCTGGTGCAATTTACCCCTACTCCAAAACTGCTATTCCAGAAGGAAGGTGACTGCTGGCCAAGTCGGGCCAAGTCTAGCAGAGGGGAAACAAGACATTTCTGCTGGTCAGCGTTAACTTCCACAGTGCTGCTAAGTCATGCGACTGAGCTGAGCAGAGTTTGCGATGGGGGTGAGTCTCCTCCTGCCCTGTTGCACCCCTGGGACTTACCCCACCCTTGGCTCAGCCAGTTTGGGCTGCGATGAGGCTGACACAGGGGGGTCCCTGGATCAGGTGGGATGAGGGGCTTCAGCTTCTCCCATAGCCTGGGCTCTGAGAGCTTCATGGGAGGCCCCTCTCTCAGTCCCACCACCCTCACAGAAATGCTTGCAGGGGACACGAGGGGGGCCTCCTCAGTGCTGGCTGCTTCCAGACTCTGGAGCTCCCTCCCTAGAGAAGCTGGACTGTCCTTCTGCAGGCAGGAACAAGACTTGCTTCTTCCCAATGGCTTTGGGGAACTGGCTGTTTTGAAGGAAAGGGGCAGTGCTGTGAAGTCTTTGTTTGTAAGGATATGCATGTGTGATATAGATAGACAGACAGACAGACATTTGCCTGCTACCCCAGGGGGTTCCAGGTTCGGTTTTCTTGAGATAAGGGACAGTGGAGACTGGTGCCTTTAGGATACATTGTTTATTCATGCCTATATATTAGCTGAGCCTATGATGGAGGGGCTCATGGCCTCCACACCCCAGAAGGTCTCTGCCTTCTGCCACAGAGCCACTTCCTTTGTCCGACTAAAGGGCAGCCTTAGGTGGCAGCTGCATCCTTGCCTGGCTACTTTGCTGGATCCAGAAATTAGAAGGGACTCAGGAATTGGACAGCCTAACCCAAAAAAAAAACCTCAGAGGTTTTCACCTGTGTTTTTTGCTGTTTCTGTTTTATCATCCCAGTGGATCTTAGGTTTGGAGTAGCCCCTTGTGACTCGCTGGGTGGAAGGAAGCCACTGTCCGGTCGGCAGGCAGGTCAAGGTTCCCTTTCTCTCTTTGAAAAAAAAAGGTTGGATCTATTTTTCTAAACTGCTTTGACGGGTTTTTTCTACAATCAAGCAGTATATAAGTTTTATGAAATAAATAATGTGTGTATGTGTTCTCAATTGTTTTACCTAGCTATATGGTTTCTTATTCTGCATTTAGTTCTATTGGTCAGTGAATATAATAGATAATTAATTCGCAAGTTAATGCATTCATTTATGTTAATATGAGGGACCCAGGTGGCGCTGTGGGTTAAACCACAGAGCCTAGGGCTTGCGGATCAGAAGGTCGGCGGTTTGAATCCCTGCGACGGGGTGAGCTCCCGTTGCTCAGTCCCAGCTCCTGCCCACCTAGCAGTTTGAAAGCACGTCAAAGTGCAAGTAGATAAATAGGAACCGCTCCGGCGGGAAGGTAAACGGCGTTTCCGTGCACTGCTCTGGTTCGCCAGAAGCGGCTTTGTCATGCTGGCCACATGACCAGGAAGCTGTACGCCGGCTCTCGGCCAATAAAGCGAGATGAGCGCGCAACCCCAGAGTCGGACACGACTGGACCTAATGGTCAAGGGTCCCTTTACCTTTATGTTAATATATGTATGTAAACAACAGTTCTTGCCAAGGGGGGGGGGGTCAGGTGCATCGAGTGGACCTGGCCCAGGAAATCCTGTTGGCCTCCCTGGTCCTGCATTGAAAAGATATTATTTCCGGTAAGTAGGAAGGTAGGTAGAGAGCCATCAGTGGTTGCTCAGGACTTTTAAATCACAGCTGCTGCACATCAGTTTTGCAGCAGGACAGACAGCACCTCTGGCCGCAGATTCCCTTCTCCTCCCAGGACAGCAAAAGGGCCAAGCAGCAGAACGGAAAGGATTCCCTCTGCAGAACTCGCCTTCCACTCACCGCACATCGCAAACTTGTCCTGAGGTTGGTTGCTGTGTTTTCCTCGTGCTGGTGCGTGTGCAGGTTCAGGCATTTCCCCGTTGGCTCTCAGAGGCTCCCGAAAAGGGGGGTGGGATTTATTGTCCGTAGTGGCGTTGCCTTATGGCACCCAACAGCACCCTCTGCTGGACGCTCTGAGCCTTGGCCCGGCAAAGGTTGCCGGTTCAAAACGGGTGTGCTATCTCAGCAGGGAAGCGTGGAGAAGAGGAGGGAGAGATCTGTCCAAATAAAACGCCACCTATAAATAGCCTGGGAAAGGAGGAGTTTGCTCTGTCGGCAGACGGTCGGCAGGTAGTAGAAGCGAGGGAAAAGCAGAGGTGAAACCCGGCCAGCTGCCCACGAAGGGATGGAAACAGCCACCTGCTTCCAAGTACCGGTACTTGTGGCTCCAACCAAGGATTGAACCCTGACTGCTCCGCTAGCACAAGCACGTAGAGACAGGCTGAGGCCGGGGTGCACTCAGCTAGGAGTGGCCTCCATTGAACTGAATGGGACAGTTCTGAGTAGACAGGCACAGGATTGCACTGCTAGGCATTACAGCCTAATTTTCACCAAGCTGGTTGGGTTTTGTATCTCTGGGGTGTGTGGCGCTCCACCAGGGGCCGATTTGGGGCTGTGTGAGCGGTGCGCACTCCTTGGGCGTTGAGCCGAGGGGGTGGCATCTCAGCAAGCAAGGCGCTGGCCTTCGGGAAAGAGGCGTGGGGCTCTGACAGGGCCCGAGAGCCCTCTCACCTGTTCCCCAAAGACTAGTTAGACTGTAAATAGGAGAAATGGAAATGGAAATAGGAAATGTCTCATCTTCTTTAAAAGCCATCCCAGTTTATGACCCTCACTGCCTCCTGTGGGAGGGAGTTCCATAGTTTACCTGCATTGTTAAATGAAGTTCTGAGTCCTGACATCCTCAATCAGCCCCTCACCCTAAGAAATCCAAATCTGCAGGAAGGGGGGACACACCAACCTCCTCTATTCAGCTGCTTACAATTTCCAGCCATTTAACCAATACTGTAAATGCTGGAGCAATTGGGGGGAATGGATACTTGAACTTTTTCAATAAAGTAGCAAACAGCCCCCTCTTGTACCGTCCGAATGGTGTGAGCATTTACAGTATAAGGACCCAGGGTGTGGATCCCCTTCAAAGGAGAGACAAAATGGTTACCATGAGCCTTAAAGGCAATGCAAGCCAGCAGGTGGTACAATATCTGCAGACCAATTTCACATGGAAAAACGAAAGGAGGAGAGTAAAAGACGGCATATAGCCATCCCTCATTCAGAGTTTAGTTTATCTGGAATGAAGGTCATCCATCATCACAAGTACTCAGGGAGCTAAGGGAAATAAGCCCAGAACTTGGGGTTGCCATATTTTGAAGAGCAAAAAAGAGGACCCTGTGACGACTCTCCTTTTAAATACCCCTGCTATATGTAGGCTACAGACGCTGTGCTATATTGCTGAGGGGGGGAGGAGATGAGAAGAGGAAAGCAAGTCTTCAGCCACCAGTTATGTCTATGTCTCATCCAGAATTTATAGCCAGAGACATTTTAGCAAATTTAAAAAATCCACCCAGAGAGAAATGTTACCCCTGGAAAAAGAGGACACATGGCATCCCTGCCAGAACTCTCTTTTTAGTCAAAGATGGTATTATTATTCCCTGTTTATTTTTCCTATCCATCACAGAAGTGATGACTCAATTTTAATCTCTTCCAATTACCAGCTTCCCTTCACCAATTCTGACAATAATTCAAAGAAGGATCATAAAGCCTACTTGAACTGGGGGATTATCTATTAGTGTTGACATATTTCTTCTGCTGCACACATATATACTGCTAGGCTGCGTCAACAGAAGTCTAGTGTCCAAATCAAGGGACGTAATCGTCCCACCCTATTCTGCCTTGGTCAGGCACCACCTGGAGCCCTGTGTCCAGTTCTGGGGAGCACAGTTTAAAAAGGATGTTGAGAAGCTGGAAGGGGGGCACAGGTGGACAACCAAGATGGTCAAGGGTCTGGAAAATAAGACTTACGAGGAACGGTTGAAGGAGTTGGGTATGTTTAGCCTGGAAAAGAGAAAACTGAGAGGAGATATCATAGCCATCTTCAAATATCTGAAGGGCTGTCACATGGAAAATGGAGCAAGTTTGTCTGTTGCTGCTCCAGAGGGCAGGACCTGAACTAAGGGATTCAAATGACAAGAAAGGAAATTCCAGCTAAACATTAGGAAGAACTTTCTCATGGGAAGAGCTGTTCAACAGTGGAGTGAACTTCTTTGGAAAGCGGTAGACTCTCCTTCCTTGGAGGTTTGGAGGTTTTCAGAGAGAAGATGGCCATCTGTTAGGGATTCTTTAGTAGTGAATCCTGCATTGCAAATGGTGGACTAAATGACGCTTCTATCACTCTACGATTATTGTCACTGACTGGTTGGATACAGAGGAATGGTGAGAGAAGCGAGCTGAGGAACCCCCAAGAGAAGAAGGCTCAGAGCCCGGGGAGGGGTGGTAGGACGACAATGAGTGGTCAGAGGGAGGAGACTGGGAGGAGAAAGTGTCAGAAGCTGAAGAGGGAATAGAGAACTGGGAGAAACTGTGGCAGAGAGAAGTCGAGAATCAGAGGGAGAAGCTAAAGCAGGAGAGTGAAGGCTGAGGGAGGCTAGGAGGCAGAGATGAGTCAGGCTGGTGCAGAATCACGAGTGTCTCCCCCTCCTGCTGCAACAAGTCCCCCCCCTTGTCTCAAAGAACCAGAAGAGGCATAAAAAGAGTGAAGGAGAGGTAGGCTTCATGCAGGCATAGTCTCGGCAACTAATCAATAGGGCAGGACCTACCGGGGATTGAGCTGCTGTACCCATTAGGCCTGGCTCTCCACCAAGTCTGTGCAGATTGTGTTCTTGCTAATAAAGAGTTAACTTCAACATTCACAGTGTAATTTATTGCTGCTTATTCCTGACATTTGCCAAAGATTCCTTGAAAATTATGTTTTGCACCAACATTGTACAGCTTCCATCAGCAGGTCAAGGCGCAGCTTTTTGACAAGATTTTTGGAAGGGTGGGGCGGTATGGGGTGATATGTGACCTGATCTACTGCATTCATATCATGCTGCTTTTACTTTGATATTTATTGTGGTTTTAGTTTTCTAACTTGATATTGAAGCCTTATTAGAACCAGGGTTCAACGTTGCTCCCAAGGAGGATCGGAAGGAGACAAAAATGTCACCGAGAATCAGAGAAAAAGCGTTTATTCTGCTTTCCGGCTAGCAGAAGGATCATGCCCGGTCATCCGAAGCAAGAACAAGAATAATCAGTTTAAGCAAGACTTACCGGTATATACCTTTCAGAGCACTCTCTCCCCCTCCCACAGAGTTCTATGACCATATTAGGAAAATCCTTCCTGCTTCCATGCATCACGAGGTCCTGTAACCTATATAAGGAAATTACTTCCTGTGAACTTTGGCTACTGACACATCATGGGACACTAATCTAGCCATGTCTAACTTCGTACGCAAGCCATGTCCTTGGAGTGCAGCCGTCATGTACTAATGAAGAGATCATCTCGTGCTCTTGTTGTGTCTTAAACTAATGGAGCTGTGCCACTGGGCTACTGGGCTAGAGGGCAATTTGGCAGAGAACTGGAGATTTAGTACAGAAGCTAAATAGGTAGGTGTTGGCATTTTGGTAGCTTCAGGTAACCCAGATTTGGGGGTTACCCCTTCAATATCTTTATCTCAGTGGCCCACCCTGGGTCCTTGAGTGAAGGTCAGGTAATAAAGGGAATAAATAACCCTATACAAAATGCCCATCATTGTCTTCAGACAAAAGGAGGTTCTCTGAAAGAGAGCCTTATTTGCGGGGTGGGCATGAAGTCATTCCCTCTTGGTTTGGGGGAAGGGCTTTTGGCCACAGCAGTTATTTACCAGCTTGGGCTGGTCAAGATTTACATAAGGTAAGTGATTGACAGCTGAGGGTCCTTTATATGGATCAGCACGTGATCCATTGGGCACTCTTGTCTGGAGCTTCGGATCTCCCGTCCCCCCCGCCCTGGTATAGGAGCGTGCTTTGACCTTGCTGTGCCGGGTAGGGGTCGCCTCCGCTTGCAGGGGCCTAGTAGGAATTTTGTCCATTTGGCTGATTGGCCGTGCCTCTTGGTTTTTGCCTACTATACAGCAACTAGTCACAACTTGTACGGTTGGCGGTTAGGCATTGGTTCAGTGTTAGTGCCATCCAAGAAGGATGATGGTGATGGGAATTCCGTTAAAGGAAGCCCGGGGGCTCAACATGCTTGTCCGAACCTGGGGTTGCAGGGCCTACGCAAGAGCCCCTGGAACCCCTGGGGAGGGGGTGGCTCAGATTACCAGCCCCATTACTCTCCCTAGCTAATGGTTTCCCCAAGCGCTGACCTGTGGTCAGCTCTGTCAAGAGGACAGATAGTCTTGCTGACAAGAAGTCAGCCCTGTCTAGGGACAGTGCGAACCAATGCCTACGCAACCACTCACGTGATTTGTAATTCAATAAAGTTGTGGCCTAAATTATTGCCAAAAACCCAAACCAAAATTGATGTCTCAGGTGTGAGTTACTGGTGGGAATGGCTGGGTGACCTACATACGCAATTAGCAGACCCTTTCTCTCTCTCTCTCTCTTTGATTTTGCACAAGACACATGAAAGTGTTCTGCTGTGAGGGACATTCGATCTCCTTGCTTCCTTCTCAGAATCTGTGCAACCTTTTTCATGATAGGCAGAGGCCACTAATTCTAGTTTTGTGCTTAGAAGGGCAACACTGAGATTGAGGAGGAAGCTTTGTGGGTCCAGGGGCATGTTTGGAAACCTAAGAAAACCACCATGGATATCTGCTTCTCCAGGGGAGAACAGGCCATCTTCCCACCTGTCAGACACAAGAGCTGAGTCCTGTCTTACCAGGATTCACCTTCCGTTTATTGGTCCCCTGCAGCCCATCTCTGCTTCTGAGCCCCAGTCCCATTCCCAAAGCGCCTCTCCATCTTCAGATGGAATGGAGGTCCAGGGCTGGTGTCATCTGCATCATGACAGCACCTCACTCCAAATCTCCTGATGACAGTTCTGGGTGAGTTTTTAAGCAAGGCTCTTTAGAATATATCTATATTATATAAGCTCTACCCAGACATCACAGCTCAGGTCTGCAGCTTGCCACAGATGAACTCCCTGTCGAAGCATACGCACTTTAGTAAATTGGAAGAAAATTGGTTTTGATTTAACAAAAGTTATGAGCATATGAAAACTGCTTGCTTTGCATGCAGAGGCGCTAGCTGTCTTTGTGAAGACTTACCGTTGCATTAGCATATTCTTCTTCCATTTAATTAAGTAAGTGTTGCAAATTGTTTTTCTGTTAATTATTTCAGCTATGGACATTATTATTTTCCCATTCCAGGAAGCAGACTCTATTTCAGAGGGTTAATAGTCCTGCTAACTCGACTTCCCCCCCATAACTGTTTGCTGCTGTTGATAAGGTTTCCATCTGCCTTTGTTATGGCAAAAGCATCTTGGCTGTTTATAATTGGAAACATCCTGTAGCAAACAATCTCCAGAAGCACCAATATGATATCCCAGGCTGCCATATTCTCTCTTCCCTCTGTGGCTAATTTCACAAAAGGGCCTGCTGACAGTCAGTGTCTAACAAAAAACCCCAACCCATCTAGAGACAAGTGGTGACAGAATCAGTCTGTTTCCTGCAGGTGAACGTGTGGCATTAAAGACATGACCTGAAGTAAAACACATGTGGGAAGGGGTGCTGGTAATTTCTCCCACAGTTTTTAGACCGTGTTCCAACAATTAACAAGAAATGAATCTGTGCTGGAAATTGTCAAAAGGGAGAAAAAGTTGCCATGAAATTCTCACAAGGAAGGGCTTGTGCTGATTCCGCCCTACGTTTGAGGTAGCTGAGGGGTGTTTGCGAGTCTCCTTCCTTTAAGAAGAAGAGCATCTTCTGGGTCAGACAATGGCCCCATCTAGTTCAGCACCCTCTTGAAGCACCCAAGCCCACAATCCTGGCAGAAGAGCCCCAGCAGACCGGCCAATGGTGCTGCGAAGGCAGTGCAGGAGCAGCCCAGCAGAGGGTGCCGTTGCAGTGACAGGCCTGGTGGTAGTGTGGGGGCAGCAGGAGGGGCAGAGGAAAGGGGGGCAAAGGGGCTGCTCCTGCCTCCAACAGCCACCAAGCTGACTCTGTCCTCCTTGATATATTTTCCCTCCTTGTGCAAATGCTGGCATTCCCAGACCCTGCTGAGACCTCCCTCTAAGGCACGGATGGTGCCCCTTTCGGCTTCACAGGAAACCAAGTTTGCTCTTGGTATTTCTGCCAGGGTGGGAACACTTGTGCTGGGCAAGGCAAGAGGCAAAAGTGTGACACGCTCTATGTGGGGCTGCCTCTCAAGATGGTTCAGAAACTTCAGCTGGGGCCGAATTCAGCGGCCAGCTTACTCACTGGGCCAAGGCGGTTTGAGCATCTTACACCAATCCTGGTCCAACTGCACTGGCTGCCAACTCGTTTCTGGGCCCAAATCAAAATGCTGGTTTTGACCAGTATAAAGCCTTAAATGGCTCAGGACCACAACACCTCAAGGACTGCCTCTCCCCATATGAACCTGCCCAGACTCTGCGTTCATCTTCTAAGGCCCTTCTTTGTGTGCCTCCTCCATGAGAGGTCCGGAGGGTGGCAACATGAGAACGGGGCCTTTTCTGCAGTGGCTCCCCGTTTGTGGAATGCTCTCGCCAGGGCAGGTTGCCTGGCGCCTTCATTATACACCTTTAGGCACCAGGCAAAAACGTTCCTCTTTAACCAGGTCTTGGACTGATTAGCATTCTATGGCCTTTAAATGTTTTTGGGGGAAGGGGTTATGTCACAGGAGTACTGACACATCGCACAGTTTGGTGCAGATCAGAGAGAGACAAGGCCACACCAGCGATCTTGCAGTTAGTAGTTTTAATAAGGAAACAGAACAGGAAACATATGGAGACACATGACATAGCAAGCCGTTGCTCAGACTGTCTTGCACCTCCCACCTCCCTCCCCTCCCTCTGTCTACGGTGACTCCCAAGGGATCCTCTCCTCTGCTCCGCTCTCTGCTCTGTTAGGTAAAGTAAATGCCATGTTCTGGGGTAGGAGGAGGAGCTGTCAGGCTGTCAGGGGGGCGTGTGGTGAAGCTGCTAAGTCTCTCCTGTCTGCTGTGTGCTGGGGCACCTGTATGTTCCCCCCTTTTCCTCAACCTCCCAGCTCTTCCCCTCCCCTGGGGTGTGTCTGGGTGTGCACCCCCAGGATCCCAGATCAAAATCCTCTTCCTCTGCGCTTTCCCTGGAGCGATCTTGGTCAGGTGCAGGCGTCAGCAACCTTTTTCAGCCGAGGGCCGGCCCACCGTCCCTCAGACCATGTGGGGGGCCAGACTATATTTGGGGGGGGAATGAACCAGGGGCGTAGCAAGGGGGCGGGGGGCGGGCCGCCCCGGGTGCCACCCTGAGGGAGGGTGACACTTTGGGCGCTTAAAAAAAAAAATTAAAAAAAAAAAATTATTATTTTTTTAAGGCTATTTTCGGCAATGCCGGAGTGGACCTGCAGGGGCACCAGCGAGGAGCGGTGTCACCCCCCCCTCGCTGGCCGCCCCTGCGGCTCCGCCCCGGCAGCGCCGAAAATGGCACCCCCCCTTCCAGCGGCTTTTCCCGCTGCTGGCTTGCAGAGCCGGGGAATGGAAAGGGGCGGGCCAGCGAGGAGGGGTGACACCCCTCCTCGCTGGCCCGCCCCTCTCCCTGCCCTGACTTGCGCTCCGCCCATGGAGCCCCGGCGGCGGCTTCGGGGTCTCTGCGGGCTGCAGAGCCTCCCGAATCCGCTGCCCGTCCGGCACCCCTTGGTGCACCGGGCAGCTGCTCGTGCTGCCCGGCGCGCCAAGGGGGGTGACAGGCGGCGACTTCGGGAGACTCTGCAGAGCCTCCCGAATCCGCCGCCCGTCCGGCACCCCTTGGCGCACCGGGCGGCTGCTCGTGCCGCCCGGCGCGCCAAGGGGGGTGACAGGCGGCGACTTCGGGAGACTCTGCAGAGCCTCATAGAATCATAGAATCATAGAGTTGGAAGAGACCACAAGGGCCATCCAGTCCAACCCCCTGCCAAGCAGGAAACACCATCAAAGCATTCCTGACAGGTGGCTGTCAAGCCTCTGCTTAAAGACCTCCAAAGAAGGAGACTCCACCACACTCCTTGGCAGCAAATTCCACTGTCGAACAGCTCTTACTGTCAAGAAATTCTTCCTAATGTTTAGGTGGAATCTTCTTTCTTGTAGTTTGAATCCATTGCTCCATGTCCGCTTCTCTGGAGCAGCAGAAAACAACCTTTCTCCCTCCTCTATATGACATCCTTTTATATATTTGAACATGGCTATCATATCACCCCTTAACCTTCTCTTCTCCAGGCTAAACATACCCAGCTCCCTAAGCCGTTCCTCATAAGCCATCGTTTCCAGGCCTTTGACCATTTTGGTTGCCCTCCTCTGGACACGTTCCAGCTTGTCAATATCCTTCTTGAACTGTGGTGCCCAGAACTGGACACAGTATTCCAGGTGAGGTCTGACCAGAGCGGAATACAGTGGTACTATTACTTCCCTTGATCTAGATGCTATACTCCTATTGATGCAGCCCAGAATTGCATTGGCTTTTTTAGCTGCTGCATCACACTGTTGACTCATGTCAAGTTTGTGGTCTACCAAGACTCCTAGATCCTTTTCACTTGTACTGCTCTCAAGCCAGGTATCACCCATCCTGTATTTGTGCCTTTCATTTTTTTTGTCCAAGTGTAGTACTTTACATTTCTCCCTGTTAAAATTCATCCTGTTTGCCTTGGCCCAGTTCTCTAATCTGTTAAGGTCATTTTGAAGTGTGATCCTGTCCTCTGGGGTATTAGCCACCCCTCCCAATTTGGTGTCATCTGCAAACTTGATCAGGATGCCCTCAAGCCCATCATCCAAGTCATTGATAAAGATGTTGAATAAGACTGGGCCCAAGACAGAACCCTGTGGCACCCCACTAGTCACTTCTCTCCAGGATGAAGAGGAGCCATTGATGAGCACCCTTTGGGTTCGGTCAGTCAGCCAGTTACAAATCCACTGAATGGTAGCATTGTCTAGCCCGCATTTTACCAGCTTCTTTACAAGAATATCATGGGGCACCTTGTCAAAGGCCTTGCTGAAATCAAGATAGGCTACATCCACGGCATTCCCTTCGTCTACCAGGCTTGTAATTCTGTCAAAAAATGAGATCAGATTAGTCTGACATGACTTATTTTTCAGAAACCCATGCTGACTTTTAGTGATCACAGCGTTCCTTTCTAGGTGCTCACAGACCGTTTGCTTAATGATCTGCTCTAGAATCTTTCCTGGTATTGATGTCAGGCTGACTGGGCGGTAATTGTTTGGGTCCTCTCTTTCCCCCTTTTTGAAAATAGGGACAACATTTGCCCTCCTCCAGTCTGCTGGGACTTCACCTGTTTTCCAGGAATTCTCAAAGATTACTGCCAGTGGTTCTGAAATCACCTCTGCCAGTTCTTTTAATACTCTGGGATGTAGTTCATCTGGCCCTGGAGACTTGAATACATCTAAACTAGACTTGAATACATTAAACTCCCGAAACTCCCAAATCCGCCGCCCGTCCGGCATCCCTTGGCGCACCGGGCGGCTGCTCGTGCCGCCCGGCGCGCCAAGGGGGGTGACAGGCGGCGACTTCGGGAGACTCGCTGCAGAGCCTCCCGAATCCGCTGCCAGTCAGGCATCCCTTGGTGCGGCCGGCGGCTGCTCGTGCACGAGCAGCCGCCGCACGCACCAAGGGATGCTATGCCGGACGGGCGCCGGCTTCGGGAGGCTCCCGAAGTTGGCGCCCGGCATCCCCGGGGGCGGGGCGTCGTGCTTTACGCGTGCGTCATGACGTCATGACGCACGCACATGCCGCGACGCCCCACCCCCAGGGGGGGTGCCTCTTGGCCCGGGTAGCCAAGAGGCACGGAACGCCCCTGGAATGAACGAATTCCTATGCCCCACAAATAACCCAGATATGCATTTTAAATAAAAGCACACATTCTACTCATGTAAAAACACGCTGATTCCTGGACCATCCGTGGGCTGAATTTAGAAGGCGGTTGGGCCGGATCCAGCCCCTGGGCCTTAGTTTGCCTACCCCTGGTCAGGTGGCTTCCACCACTCCTGGCATCTGGTTGACCACAGTGAGAGCAGAATGCTGGACTAGATGGGCCCCCTTCTGGGCCTGATCCAGAAGGCTCTTCTCATGTTCTTATAGAGACTAGAATTTTTCTTTAAAAAAAAATCTGCCTCTGAAAAAGCATAAATGGGTCTGCATCAAATGCTGATCCAGAGAGATGTAGTCTTCCTGCACAGTGAGTGAGTGCGCAGGAGTTTTCGCGTCCCTTTGCCTCTCTGGCATTCATCCATCTCTGCTGCAGAATCAGCTTTTTCACAGCACCCCCGCCTCTCCCGCCTCCCTCCCAATAAACTCCTCCATCTCTCCATGCAGCCAAAGGGTTTCCTTCCCAGTCCCCTCCCACCACCCCTGGGAGCCTTTCCCAAGTCCTAATAGAGATCTCCGAAACAAGATGCTAATGCTGGATTATTCAGGTAATCTCCCTGAGACACTTCCATTGGCAGGGTTGCGGATAAATAATGAATTAGGCCTCTACTTATTATTTCTCTTGCCCTTTCGGTTCACCTCGAGTCACAGAAAGGAATACAGATTTAAAGACAATGAGGTCCTTTTATTAATATATCCGCCTCTGCCAATCCCACACTGGGGACCCAGGGAAAGTGGCTGGGACATCCAACGTTCATTCCCCTCTATCTGTATTTACAGTCATACCTCTTCTTGCGAACACTTCATGTTGCGTTTTTTCGGGTTAAGAACGGGGCAATCCCAGAAGTGTTTACTTCCGGGTTTCGCCACACACGCATGCGCAGAAGCATTCTGTGCGGTTCATGCATGCGCAGAAGCGCTCTATCACGCTTCGCACGTGCGCAGAAGCGCCGCTCTGGTTATGGACTTTTTGGGGTGCGAATGGCACCCCGGAACAGATCGTGTCTGCAACCAGAGGTACCACTGTATTTGGAAGAGATTTTAAGTGGAATGGACTCCCTCAAAAGGTAGTAGATTCTCCTTCCTTGGAGGTTTTTAACCAAAGGTTGGATGGCCATCTGCCATGGATGCTTTAGTTGAGATTCCAGCATTGCAGGGGGTTGGACTAGATGACCCTCGGGGTCCCTCCCAATTCTATAATTCTATGATTTATTATTGTGTGTGTGAACACCATCTCATAAAAGATTAGGTCCTAGAATTTTTCTCTCAAACTGCCTTCCATGCTCCAAGTCATGGATCTCATTTGCTATGAGCTCTTCCATCTTATGCTCAGGTTGTATATATGTGTAAATAAGACGACAGATCGATCCTAAAGGCACCTCAATCTCCGCAGGGAAACTAAACTGTGGGTAAGTGCTTGGAAGCACTGGAGTCTCTCCCCACTTGGAGATTGGGGTTGTGTGTAACAATACGTACACAATGAAACATCATTAGAAAAATAATCATTTTGCAAAATAATCATGAAAACATCCCCAGTTTAATAGCTAAGCACCAATCCGGGTCTCCCATCAATCGGATTTGGAAAAGCAGAAGTCCACTTTGGAAAAGGAGCAATCCAAATATTATGCCAGCACTTGTTGTTTTCCTGAGCACTTGCAAAACAACAGACTCCTGTTTTCTCTGCAGAAACCTTTTGATGCAGGGCAGCCTCGCCTGGGACAGCCCCTTACAGCCACCCCAGGGCTACTCTTGGCCTGCTCACATCTGCATCATGGAAGAATACCAAAGGCAAAAGAGGCTGCAGATGGGCAGAAGAGTTGCATATGCTACTTTATATGTATGGGCACACCTTTAGAAATGATGATGGTAATTTAAATTGAGATGCAAATTCATCTTGCCAAAGTGGGGAGGACTGTGACCAGGCAAACTGCCTGTTCAAGTGCTCATTGTGGTCGGGCGACTTCAAGGGCCCTCCTGTTCCCCTTTCTTCTTGGGCTCTTTAGCCAGACAGCCTTTCAGATAGATGAGTGTCCTCTGGGAGTGCTTGAAACAGAGAGCTGTCCTTTATAAAGGAGGCCACATGGCCAAAGTTTCTTCACTGTTTAAGGGTCTGGAAGCCTTATGAGGAACAGTCAAAGGAGCTGGGTATGTTTAGTCTGGAAAAGAGAAGGATAGCCATCTTCAGATATCTCAAGGGCTGTCACATGGAGCAAGCTTGTTTTCTCCTGCTCCAGAAATTAGGACCCAAACCAATGGGCTCAAGCTGCAAGAAAGGAGATTCCATTCAATCATCAGGAAGACCTTTCTGGCAGTAAGAGCTGTTCGACAGTGGAACTGTCTCCCTTGGAGTCGTGGACTCTCCTTCCTTGGAGGTTTTTAAGCAGAGGTTGGATGGCCATCTGTCATGGATGCTTGAGATGAGCTTCCTGCCTTGCAGGGGGTTGGGCTAGATGACCCTTGGGTCCCTTCCAACTCTGCAATTCTACGTGTCTATGATTCTACAAGAAGAACCTACTGGATTAGGCCAGTAGCTTTTGTATTCCAGCCTCCTGCCCAACCACATGCCTTTGGGAAAGATTCCTGGGAACTTTAGTTTATTATTATTATTATTATTTATTCAACTTATACACCGACTTATACCCAGAGGTCTCAGGGGGGTTCACAACAAGACCACAACATATAAAATCAAAGCAAAAGCAATAACCCAATAAACCCCACCCCAAAAAGCCACATTCTAAAAGGGTGTTGGGTATCAATCAGATCAATCAAAGGCCTGGTTAGAAAGGAACATTTTTGCCTGGCGCCTAAAGGTGTATAATGAAGGCGCCAGGTGAACTTCCCTGGGGAGAGCATTCCATAGATGGGGAGCCACTGCAGAGAAGGCCCGTTCTCATGTTGCCACCCTCTGGACCCCTCAAGGAGGAGGCACACGAAGGAGGGCCTCAGAAGATGATCTCAGGGTCTGGGTAGGTTCATATGGGAAGAGGCAGCCCTTGAACCTTGCTCAGCAACTGGCCGGTAGTTAGTTAGGTTTTCTGAATCCAGGGAAGGTTTCTTAAGGAGTGGTTTTACCACTGCCTCCTTCAAACAGGCAGGGACCACCCCCTCTCCTAAAGAGGCATTGATCACCTCCCTGGCCCAGCCAGCTGTTCCTTCCCTGCCAATTTTTATCAGCCAAGAAGGACAAGGGTCTAGAGCACAAGTGGTCGTCCACTTTGTCCACATCCTCAAACCTTACCAACTGAAACTCAGCCAACACCGCAGGACTAGACTGTGCTCTGGACACCCTATGAGTTTCATCTGCTATAACAGCAGAGTCAAGGTCTTGGGGGATGCAAGCAATTGTATCCTCAAATTGCTTTGCAAACAAGTCACAGTGAGCTACTGTTGGATCTACCACCACCTTTGGGCCAGCCTGTAAAAGGCCCCGTACAACCCAGAGAAGCTCTGCCAGACAACATAATGAGGATGCCATGGAGGCAGCAAAGTATCTCTTCTTTGTTGCCTTCACTTCGATAATGAGCCTTTACCAGTGTTTGGCTGCATTCATTTGGATCTTTCCTCCACTTGTGTTCAAGCTGTCTCCCAGCTTATTTCTTCACCCTAAGCTCTGCAATATACCAGGGGGCCAATCAGGTAGGAGGGGATGCTCAGGGGCGATCGTGTCAATAGCCCTAACCATTCGGGTGTTCCAGAGGTCGGCCAGGGCTTCGACAGGAGCACCAATCATATCAGCTGGGAAAAACCCCGTTTGGAACCCCACTGCATCCGTCAGCCTCCGAGGGCAGTCCTTCCTAATAGGTCCCCAACCTCTGCGGAGGGGGAAAGGTGCTGACATCCTAAATCTCAACAGGAAGGGACTGATGTCAATGTCCCCCACCTTCAAATCACCCTCTTCTTGCCCAGTCAAGAAAACAAGGTCCAGAGTGTGGCGCTGCCTTGTGTGTTGGGCTGGTGACATGTTGGGACAGCCCCATTGGTTGTGATGGCGGCTATGAAGTCCTGACCCACCCCAGAGCCAGCTGCCTCGGCATGGAAGTCTCCCAGAACCAGCAGTCTGGGTGTCCTCAACACCTCCTCTGAGACCAGCTCTGTCAGCTCAGGCAGGGAGACTGTTGGGCAGCCAGGCAGACAGTAAATCAGCAGAATCTCTAATCTGTCCCAATTGCCCAATGCCAGGAACACACACTCTAGATTCCCCCCACCCCACTGGACCCACTCCACCCTGTTCACCCACCCTGGTTTCACCCTGGTGCCAGATCAGCCTCCTCATCCATCATCAGATCATGGATGAGGGAGATTTTATTCTGGGCTGACCTGGCATTCAACAGCAGCAGTCGCAGACCCGAGGGCTGGCTGATATGACAGCCGCAATTCCCTAGGATGGAGGAGGGGCTGGCACATGGCACAGTCACTGACCCGGCCTGCCCCTCCTCCCATGCCATACCTCCCCCTACCCAGAACCCCTGCAATGGGGGGCTCCCCCGGCTCTCCCCCACTCCTCTCCTCCCAGGCACATCCCACCCAATATCCTTACAACTCGGTTAAAAAACAATAAAAACACTAAAAGTAAAAAGAAAAACAGTTTATAAAAAAGAGGCCCTCTCTGCTGAGCAGCAGTCCTTATGAGGCCTGTCAGGTGGGCCAGGTGGAGAGAGGCAGGATCAGGGCCCTCAGGCTCCCAGCAGAGGAGCTTATGCCTCACAGAGCTACAATTCCCATCATCCTTAGCAAAGTACGGTTCCCATGATTCTTTGCAGAGGGTGGAAATGCACCTTAAATGTACTGTGTGCACACGGCATGTGTTGTTTGCTACCCTGGGCTTTTTGGGGAAGCAAGGCAGGATGGAACATAAAGAACGGGCCAGTCTGGATTTCTACAGCCTCTTTGTGCACCATATTTAGAATGACTTTCATCCTGCCGCTGGTCTGTATGTCGCAATCGAAGCTCCTGGTTTGGGGGTGAAACTGGCCTGGACTGAGAATCAGGGACAGTCGCGCTGAACAGATGCAGCCTGGAAAACACTTTGCAAATTAATCGGACCACCTCATAATCACAGCTCAGAAAGCACCTTAGTTTCCAGGTGGCAGCAAGGAGCAAAAGGCAGCCGGTGCACAGAGCAGGTTTCTCTTTTTAATCTCTAATAGGTTCGGCGTTTGTGCAACACAATTAAGCATCTTTAATGCAGCTTCCTGAGAATGTTGCCTTTTGTGCTGAGATCATCGCCCAAAGCCATTTCACCTGCACTTAGTGTCCATCCAGCCCATCTGCGCGCGCGCACACACACACACACACACACACACACACACACCCCACTACCAGGAGACTTATGTCTGAAAGGAACGCCATTCCTATTATCTCCAACATTAACTTTGCTGATGGAAAATCCCACACCTAGAGTACAAAAGCCAATGTCAGTAAGCAGCTCACCCAAAGCCCATGGAGAGGAAGGACTGGCAAGGGAAGAAGATGGACTGTGATGGACGAACCACAATCTTTAATGTAATCATAGAATGGTAGAGTCGGAAGGGGTCCTGGGGTCATCTAGTCCAACCCCTTGCCCTGCCTGCTGCGTGGCCCTGGGCATGTCGCTATCTCTCAGCCAGCCTACCTCACAGGGTCGTTGTGCAGCATTAATGGATAAGAGACAGCAAGTGTCTGCCGCTTTGAGCTCCTTGGAGGAAAGGTGGGATATTAACCTGGGGAAGGAGAAAGGGATTTCGCCAGGTGTTCGGCAATATCTCTTAAAATTCCCTCTTCAGCACAGTGGTGTAGTGGCAAACCTTGAAGGGGCAGCCCCAATAGACAGGCCTCCCAGCCCCAGGAGAGTCCAAGAATGCAGACAGGGAAATACAAGAGCAGCAGGGCATAGCATAAGTATGACTCAGGAACGCCATCAAAGGAAAGGAAAGAAGTATCCAAATTCCTTCCACTTGGTTATTTCTTTCTGTGACAAGGGAGAAGAAGCGAGAAGGAAGAGGTCCTCTTCAGAATACTCTCCCTACGGAGGCCCACCTGGCGCCATCATTGATGTCTGACCTGATTTCATTGTGGCCCATTGCTCCATATCTATTTCTTAATATTGAGGATGGATAAGATGATTTATGCAACCCCTGTACCTTGGATCCCAAACGCCCTGGAACTCAGACGTTTTGGCTCCCAAACGCCACAAACCCGGAAGTGATTGTTCCGGTTTAGAAACGTTCTTTTGGAACCCAAATGTCTGATGGGGCTTCCGCTGCTTCTGATTGGCTCAGGGAGCTTCCTGCAGCCAATCAGAAGCTGCGATTTGGTTTTCGAATGTTTTGGAAGTCGAACGGACTTCTGGAACAGATTCCGTTCTATTTCCAAGGTACGACTGTAGTTAACTCAGTAATTGTTATAGTTATAGCGTCTCTTCTTCTTCTTCTTCTTCTTCTTCTTCTTCTTCTTCTTCTTCTTCTTCTGATTCATTTGCACACCTTGTTGACTTTATACAGCTGTATGCCAAAAAATCAATAAACATTTAAAAAAAAAAAAAATCTTCTCAGCACCAGGTAAATCTTCTCCCAGGCATTGGGCAGATTATGTTAACAGTTCTGTGTTCTATTAATGAAATGTTTGCTGCTGCAGAAGTCCTCTGCTGGGACTGTTTCATAGTTGTGTAATTTTTCTATTGTAACATATTGTTGTCTGTTTTTATGCCATGCCTTTGGCTCTCTTTTTTCAGTAAGTTGCTTAGAGACTGTTTTTCTTTTGTATTACGTGGCTAACAAGTTAAATACGTAAATAATCTGACTTGCTCTGGCCTGGAGGGGGGCAGCAGCCAAGCTTCCCCATTTGGCCTGTGAGGCCCCTTAGAGGCAAGACACCACCTGCGCCTGAGGAGGTGCTTGCCCCCAAGCCACTTTGTGCAGCTGCCTTGGTGGGAGCTTCTGAAGTGCTGCACAAGGGTGGGGGTAGTGATCCTGCTGAGTTTGGGTGCAGGAGGAGAGGGCCAGAGGGGCTTCTGGCCAGGATGAAGGCTCGGCTCTGCTTCCACAGCTGGAGGCAGCGATGGTCCTGATAACCAGCTTTTGGAAAGCACAGTGGGGGGGGGGTCTTGTGCTCGGATCCTGCTTGCTGATTTCCCATTCAAGCATCTGGTTGGCCACTCTGAGAACAGGACATCAAACAAGATGGGCTGGATCCAGCAGGCTGCTCTTATGTTCTTAGGTCCTTAGGAGCTCTCTGGCAGGGTCACTGGGTTCATCCTTTGAACTTCACTCCAGCAAGGGATTTTGACAAATGAGCAAGTCCCATCACATGTCAATCATGTGGTGTCATAATGTTGCGACATGATTGACAGTTGGGTTTAGCTCCACCCACCCAATTGGGCTACTAAGACTGGTCCTGATGAGGAACTGGCCTGTGGAGCTAAAAAGGTCTGTCCGTCCATCCCACACACACACACACCCCGCCGCCCGGGCTAATCAGCCGTAAATTAACTTGAAAGCTTCATTATCCTTCATCCGCTTGCTAAATCAAAAAGGGACCGTCCATTTCCCTGGCAGGTGAGCAGATGGCATCATCATTCTGGCACCCCTGCATTCCCTCGAAGGCACAGGAACCACGTCCTGTTTTGCATCTGGCCCCCCAGCTGAGGATTTACAGCCCTTAGCTGAGCTTGGTTTCCTTTGGGGGAGAGATCGCAACCTCCCCATCCACACACCCCCCCGGACATGTTAAAATTCCAGTTTCCAGCTTTGAATAAACAAGGCAGGGAAGAGGCACCAGGATTTGCTCTGCTTTGTGGGGAAGAGAGAGGAAATGGAAGCACGAGGCTGACTCTGGAGCAATCCCTCCTAATAGATTCAACTCCTAACATGTTTTCGTGACCTTTTGTGGAAGGCAATTTAAATTCTAATTGTCCGATGTGCACCAGCAGAATCAATTAGTGAGCAAAAAGTGCTAATTGTTCAGAGTGGGTGGAGACACAGCCCAAGGGAGCTGCAGGCCTGCGGAGGGGCTGGATCAGGACTCCTGCTCAAACAGCCTCTGTGCTGCATTTGTCAAGGTCCATTAGACTTCTGGAGCGCTGGATGCGGCCAGGGTGCCTTTCTGCCTGGCCGTTCTCAAAGAAGACACATGCCCAGAATAAAGTGTCTTTGGATCTGATGGTTTGCGGGGAGAGTTTGGTGTTCTTTTAACTAAGAAACCAAATTTGCCAGTGGCTTCACGGTAAATGTGGACGGTGCCTGCGCCCTTCATAAGTGGGGCCAGCCCTGGTGTTAGGCAGAGTGAGACGGTTGCCTCAGGTGGCTGAGGGCAAGAATGCGCGCCCCATCCAGAGCGAGGTATGGTAAGGGAGGGCGCCTGCCCCACTGCGAGGTCACCACAGGGGCAGCAAACCCTACTTCAAGCTTAAGAGCCGCAGAATGCGCCCTGTGAGTACACAGCCCTAGCCCAGCGCCCTCCTTTCGGAGCAGGCCATCTCGCCCATGCAATTCACAGGACCCAAGAAAAAGTCCTTCCCGCCCTGGCAAGCGTGTCTCAGCCTCGCAAAACGAAGCCAGCTTGGTCAGGCAGAATTAGCCATTTCCATGCTCATTCTCTGCCTGATGTAGCTGCAAAAGCCCCTTTTTGAATTTCCATTAAAAATAATAATACATTCCGTTCTGCTTCAGGAGGCGCATTGCTCCTCTGCCCGTTTTCCCCCATTCAGACTCAACGAGGCTCCCTCCTTTATTTCTTTTTCTTCCTTCTTCCCAGCACCGTAATCATTTTAAAGCTCGCTTCTTCTCCGTTCCATTATTTGGGCAATTGTGGGTGGTTTTATTGCCGGGATTTACAAAGCAATTCAGTTAAACTTCAGACAGCAAGCCAGAAACGGTTTGGAAAATGGAGCGGTTTTGCCACGCAGTGAGTCTGTAAGCGGCTTCTGTCTGAAGAACAGTGGCTGAAATTGGTTCTGGAAGGGGGTCAAGGCAGGACTGTGAGGTTTGATGCTTCGTGCTTCAGGGGCTCAGCCTTTTTTCTTTTTTAATTGCATGATTTCTATCCCATGTCTCCCCCCCCCAAGGAGCTCAAGGTGGCAAACGTAGTTCTCTCCCTCCACAACAGCCCTGTAAGGCAGGTGAGGCTGAGGCAGTAACAGGCCTCCAAGGTCACACCCCTAGTGGGGATTTGAACCCTGGTCTCTCCCAGGTCCCAGTCCAACACTCTAACCCAGGGGTAGGCAACCTAAGGTCCATGGGCCACAAGCGGCCCACAGGGGTCATTTAACCGGCCCCTGAGCCGCCCCCAAACCAAGCCGCCTTCTCAGCGTAGACCTTCCCATGGGACGAAGCACCAGTGTGTCGTACTTTTTGCCGTCATGCACTTAGGCTGCCTGCCTGAAGAACGCTTGTCTTTCCGACCCTCGTGCCCTGATTGGACCCCAGTGCTCCTGCTACTCTCACCAAGGCTGACACTTCCCTGGGGCCTCCGCCTTGGACAGCCAAGAGCCGCCATTTTGAATTCCCCACGCGGCTCTGGATGCTGTGCTGGGCACTCTGCAGCATTGTTAGCATTTAAAACGGCATGTCGCAGCGACCGGCCAGTTTGGGCAGGTGATCCTTGAACAGGGGAGAGGGGCCACAAATGGCCCTTTTGGCAGGATCCTTTGGAACCTGGAGCCTGAACTGTTCCATCTCTGGGCACATCCCAACCATACATTTAAGGCGCAAGGCTTCCCCCAAAGAATCATGGAGGCTGCCATTCCAGCCCTCTTAACAAACTACGGTCCCCAGGATTCCATACCCTCCAATATGCCACTGATTAAAATCAGAATGCCTGACTTTTGGTGCCACACTCCCCAGTGAGCCAGCTGGCGCTTCCCCGCCCTAGTCCCCTGTCTCCATTATGAGCAGCAGCTCCCTCCGCAAGTGCCACACCGGCACCTCCAGCTCCTCCTCCTGTCCCCCATCAACGTCCTCATCCTTGCCGGCTTCTCCTCCTCCTCCTCCAGTGGGCGCAGCAGATGAAGCGCAGCGTCTGGGCCCAGCAGGGGAGGCCAGCCTGCACCACCTGCAGCTTCCCCCTCCAGAGGTTCAGGTCCCGAGGTAAAGGTAAAGGGACCCCTGACCATTAGGTCCAGTCGTGTCCGGCTCTGGGGTTGCCGTGCTCATCTTGCTTTACTGGCCAAGGGAGCCGGCGTATGGCTTCCAGGTCATGTGGCCAGCATGACTAAGCCGCTTCTGGCAAACCAGAGCAGCACACGGAAACGCCGTTTACCTTCCCGCTGCAGCAGTACCTATTGATCTACTTGCACTTTGACTTGCTTTCAAACTGCTAGGTTGGCAGGAGCTGGGACTGAGCAACGGGAGCTCACCCCATCGCAGGGATTCGAACCTCCGACCTTCTGATTGGGAAGCCCTAGGCTCTGTGGTTTAACCCACAGCTCCACCTGGGTCTTCTGCGCAAAAGAACTGTGGGTGTCCTTGCACAGGAGCTCAGCACAGAAAATGAGACATGCAGTCAGAAACCGGGATGGCTTCTGTAATTCCGGGGTGCCCAGGTCAAATCGGGACTGCGGACAGGTGTGGGGTTCTTTGGAGAAAGTGGGGTGCTTTAAATGTGGGGTGCAGAAGTGTCCCATATCACCCACTTGTGCTTTCAGGCACCTCTTGCTCTAGTTCCCTTTCAGGGAAGGGAGGGAAACACAGCTTCAGTCCTGGAGGGGGCAGGGATCTGGCGAGGCTCCTTTGAGACACCTTCACAGCTCCTCTGTCTTTACCTGGGAGCAGGTGTTTACAGGCATCCTGTGATTGACAGATGAAAACAGTGTCACCAAGTTGCCCTCAAGATTGAGGGGGCCTGGCATGTGTCACGCATATGTGATGTCATGCATGCAACACACGATGCACAATGCACATGTATAACATCACATGTCACATGTTATGGGAGCGCAATGTCGCATTGTCTGGAGGAGCTGGCCCCTGCCCCCTCAACATTGGGGGGGACAGCCCCCTTCCAACAAAAATTGAGGGGGCCAAAGACACCTCAACCCCTTAGAGCTGCTGCACCTGGCTGAAAGTCAGCAAAACGAAGGAGATCAAAGATGCTGACAGTGAACATCGGGGAAAGTGTTTCTTTTGCCAAGCCAGACGCTAAACTGATCATACTTGAGCTATCAAAAAAGAATGTGTCAACACCAATTCAACTTAAGAGCCACCGTTACGCTACAAAGCCCATTTTCTCAGGCTGCCAGGAATCCAAGCTGCATTTTGTAAATAGTGAGCTGTGGCCTATGAGCCAGGGCAGTTTTTGCTGGCAGATTTAGGCACCAACAATGCCTGATGGCATCTGATTTCCATGACCTCCTGGATGTTCAAGCTGACAGGGCGAGATCAAATCATCCACCCCCTTTTGCATCTGGCCACATCTGCAACTGGCATTCGGCCCCCTGGAAGGCTGCCCGTGAGGGGACACAGCCCCTGGGCTTTAAAAAAGGTTCCCCATTCCTGATGTAAAGAAATGGGCCCCACAGAAGAGGCATTGCTATGATGTTGTGCAAGGTCAAAGCTACATGTATTTTGCAGGCAGTCCCAGCTCTCTCTCTCTCTCTCTCTCTCTCTCTCTCCTTCTTCTTCTTTTAAAGAAATTTACTTGGGATCCCCCTTAATCAATTCAGGATTTTGCAAACTGAATTTGAAAATTTTATTTTTTGAAACAAAAAAACATGGAATTAAAATAAGCCTATTATATTGGAAAAGAAACGGGGAGGATGGAGTATTCCTCACTTACAAACTTACTATAAAGCTAAGCAATTATTTCACTTAATATCCTTAAGTCAGGACAACTCTACTAAAAGATGGGTACAAATTGAAAACTGTTATAAATGAATTGCCTCTAACTGCTTTAATTTTTAGAAAAAAGCAAAACAAATTACCGTATTTTTCACTTGGCTAGGTTGTCTTTCCATTCGCCTATTATATTTCCTTGGTAGTGAGAGAGGCTGAGGGGGGGGGCAGGGTTTGGTTGGTTGTCTTTATTTGACTGCAGTGAGATTTCTTTGCATGTGGGGGTGGAGATAGTTGGGTCAAGTCAGCCATATTGATTCGTATGGATTCTTCTTCTTGTTTTGCTTGAACCTTTTCGTTGAAAGCAACCTAGATGTTTCTGACAAAGATCTAAGTGGCAGCAAGGCTAACTATTGCTAAGGACTGGAGGGAGACAACTGGAGCGAATCTTTGCTACTGGTACCACTAAGTGTGGGATGTCGCATTTATGGAGACACCAGCCCCCAAAATGAGTGTTCTGTGCGGCACTTCAGAGACAGGCAAATTTGCTTCAACTTGGAGCTCTTTTATTATTTATGCTAATAAGGAGGACCATTCACAGAAACGCCCCCTCCCCCAACACTGCATAAAAACTTGGAACGCTTAGCCTTTGCATTTATGCTTTAGTGTTACATTCTCATCTTACTCATTGCACTCACGGTGATGGTCTTATTCTTTTATACCTTGTAATGTAAACCGTTTTCCTGGCCTTATTTATCTTCTCTGTCTCTAATTTGTAATAGAGTTTTGCTAAAGTATTATTCTGGAGGATTCACTAAGTGTGAATTGCAAACAAACAAACAAGTATTTTATGGGGGGGGTGTCTTGTAGCAGAGGGTAAATACTTATTTGTTCTGTTAGTCGACCTTTGCAATAACTGTTACTGACTAAAAATGGCAAATATATGTACCTCTGAATACATTTTTATTATTCTGTACCTAGATACTATTCTTGAAGAATATGTATACTTAAAACACACACACACATTAATATACTTTGGGTTTTTTACCTGGCTGGGTGCACTACAAAGGGCAGCCCTCCTGAGCCCCTGGCCTCCTACCAACTTCATTTCTCAGAGGCATCTATACCTATAAATTTATATGAGCAGAATTTGTGCCAGTTTGAGCTGAGGTCCTGTGCCCCAAAGTCACGCTAAGTGCCTCGTGATGACTGCAAGGCACAATTCGAGCAGGTCTCTTCTACCTGTTCCTGTTCTGGCCCTGAATGCTGTATGGCTCAAAAAGCAAGTAAACTAAATAGTTTATCTGTTTGATTGGGAGGGGAAATAGGTACGAAAACTATTGAAATCCTAATTAAACCAGCTCTGGTTTGTCTCAACCCCCAGTTTCTGTCCCAAGGTAAATATTTGTGGGAATGTTCAGGGATGCAGGAGAGGATATATTGTTTGATCATATCCTTTCCAACTTGTGTTAACAAGTTCCACAATTTAGCAGAGTAACATTCCCCTTTTTAAACTTGCACAGTGGATGCGTTTGCTCAGGCTCGCTAAAGCCTCTATAATAAGTTTCGTTGGTAATTCCCCATTTAGTCCCTCATAAAAAGATAGACACGACACAGTCTTCTATAAAAGTATAAAAAGAGTTTACTCACACATTCTGTTCACAATTGGATCCCAGAAGACAGACTTAAGTTACAAAAGTAATATACCTGGAATCTATCCCATAAAGAGACAGTGCCTTTGTCCTCTCTTGGCTGCAAGAGAGCATCTTAGGCTAAGCAGATGTTGCTTCTTCGACGAATGTAGTCAGAGAGAGAGAGAGAGAGATGGCTGGCCAGTCCTGCTCTTTTGTTACCTGGGCAGGTGAGGTCACGCCCACCTCTAGTCACATGTAGAGGAAGTCTGTCCCAGCCCAGGAGAAACAGGAAGTTCTGACTGGCTGATCCAGACATCCCCTTTTATGTCCACTCTAGGGATGTTGTACTTGACTGCTCTTGTGTTTCACATCCCACAATATTCCCATTCATTTATAGGCAGAACGAGGTGAGAGAGGTGAGAGAAGTAAATAATTAACCAATTTGTAACTTTCTTAAAAATCCAAAGAGTCATTTTAATCTTTGGGGTAATTAGTTGTGTTGTTGACATCAATCACAGCTGCAGCAATTATTTAACATATTTGATTATTCAGTCCAGAAGGGGTTCTTTTTTTAATTTTTATACAAAGGTTGTACCAATGTTAACTTTTGCTAGTCAGTCAACAAATGTACCGAGTGCTTGCAAGGATGAAACACCTGCTCTTTTGTCATACTGCGAATACTATCAAGCTGCTTTCCACTAGAAAGCCAACCTACCACTGAGAGATGTAGAAGGCCTACACTTTTTCTGGCGCATAGCTAGAAAATGTATGCATATTTAGGAATACAATGCAGTGTTGTGGGTAGAGGTTTGGAGGTGCACCAGGGATATCTGGTTGCAAAATCTCACTTGAACATGCAGCTCTGGTTTGCACATAACACTGAGCCATTGTTTGTCTAAAAAACCATGGGTTGTCACGCGGACAAACAGAGCATGGTTTGTTTCTCCATTGCTTTCCAGTTGCTTTTTCGTGTCTGGGTTAGGGTGGTGAACAGTCCATGGCTAAGGAAGGGTGCTGATGGTTGCAAACAGAACATCCAGCCATAGTTAAAACAAACCAAGGTTTTTAAGCCAAAAACAAACCATGACTTTAGATAGTAGTTTGTTGGCAGTAAACAATCCAGAGTTGAACTGTTCACAGTGGTTTGGTGTAATCCTAAACTACTTCTCAGCTTTTTTTGTGAGGATGACATGGAATAATTTTAAACCCAGAGACCAGGAGATGAATCCTAGGATGTGTAGGACGGGAAATATGGTCTTCCTTCTCGGTGGTTGGTTTCAGAATTCAAAACAAAGTAAAAAATAAAAAAATTCCTTCCAGTAGCACCTTAGAGACCAACTAAGTTTGTTCTTGGTATGAGCTTTCGTGTGCATGCACACTTCTTCAGATACACTGAAACAGAAGTCACCAGACCCTTATATATAGTGAGAGGGTGGGAGGGGTATTACTCAGAAGGGTGGTGGGAATGGGAGGTTGGCTGATAGGTGTGGTAAACCTGTTGATAACTGTTAACGACTGCAATTAGTCTTACAGGAAAAAGCAAGGGGTGAGAAGGTTAAAAATAGCTTTGTCATGTATAATGAGATAAGAATCCAATGTCTTTGTTCAGACCAGGTCTCTCCATGGTTTTAAGCTTGGTAATGAGTCTCTACGGGGTGAGCTCCCGTTGCTTGGTCCCAGCTCCTGCCCACCTAGCAGTTCGAAAGCATGTTAAAGTGCAAGTAGTTCTCAGGGACCGCTCCAGCGGGAAGGTAAACGGCGTTTCCGTGCGCTGCTCTGGTTCGCCAGAAGCAGCTTTGTCATGCTGGCCACATGACCCGGAGGCTGTCTTCGGACAAACGCTGGCTCCCTCGGCCTATAGAGCGGGATGAGCACTCAACCCCAGAGTCGGACACGACTGGACCTGATAGTCAGGGGTCCCTTTACCTTTACCTTTTAATGAGTCTCTAAGGTGCTACTGGAAGGAATTTTTTTTATTTTTTACTTTGTTTTGACTATGACAGACCAACACGGCTACCTACCTGTAACTGGTTTCAGAATTGTTCTGGAGCAACATTCCATGTTACTAGTTCCTTGACTGAACCCTGGCAGGGTAACCAGCTCTGATCTTGGACTCCCACATGGCGCCTACTATAAGTTGCCAGTGCAATCTACAAGGAAACAGACTTTGTAAAGAAGGGCCCACCTTTGGAATTCCTTGACACTATGGAGAGGCACAGTGGTCAATTGCCCCTTCTAGAAATGACATTCAGCAAAATGGAGATTGAAATAAGAAAGTCCTGAAGTGTAGGTGGGTTCCCACAAGGCAACACACAGTGATAACAGCAAGAACCTTTATTGAACTACATAACTGGGAAACAGGAGCAAAGCAACTGCTTATATACATTCCTGAAAGCCCAGGCCACTCCCAACGTGATTGGCTGTCTAAACTTCCAAGCTGTGAATCACGATTCAAGTGTCAGGGGCCGCAGAACACAGGAGCTCAGAATCCTTAGTCCAGACTCAAGCTCAGGCAAACACAGATCACTGAATACATACGGTAACAGTCTTTCCTCATGCAGTGCAACCTATGGAACTCCCTCTCACAGGAGGCATTGAGGGACACCAACCTTGATGGCTTTAAAAGAGGATTGGACAAATTCATGGAGGAGGGGAGGGCTATCGGTGGCTCCCAGCCAGGATGGCTCTGATTCTGTCTCCACTGTCAGAGGCAGTGATGCTTCTGAATACCAAGTGCTGGTAGGCACAGGAGCAGAGAGGGCAGGATTCCCATGGAGGCATCTGGGTGGCCACTGGGAGAAGAGGATGCTGAACTAGATGTGCCATGGGCCTGATCCAGCAGGCCTCTTCTTACATCCTAAGAATTTATATGTGCATGCATAATATGCTTATATTATATATAAATTGCTTGCACTTGCAAAGTATGACTCACTCTGGTAAACAAAAACAAGCTGTTTTCCTCTTGGGTAGATTCCCTGCTGCTGCTCATCCCTCTTCCTCCTGTTTCCTCATTTCTTGAGTTCAAATGGGCTTCAATATCTTGCCCAAACTCCTTGCACACTCACCTCCTGCAACATGGTGAAAATGAGAAAGGAATGTTTTGTAAAACAGGAGTTATAAACACACACTTACATACAACAATTTCCTATTGTTATTTTTATTCTTAGTCAAAAGATTGTTTCAGGGCACTCTTTTTTCTTGAGCTGCCCAGAAAAGTAGATTCAGGCAATGGACGCTGTAATCCACCTCTTGGTAATTTCTGCCCTCTTGGGAGGTGGCAGCTCAGGGAATTCCCTCCCCCCAGAGGTTCCTCTGGCACCATCACCAGGTCACTTTCACCCTATGCTGAAGATATGCCTCCACCCCAAACTTTGACCCCGAGATGTACATTTTATTTTATTATCCTGCACTCACCCTGATTTACTTGGTAGTGATAATTAAATGTTATAAAACAAATCTATTAAAATACAGGTGGTAAAATGCATTATTTTTTAATGTAACTGCTTAGAGATTAATATTAAATAATTATATCCCCTTAGGACACTTTGCAGCCCCTCTTGCATTTTCACTTTCCTCAGCACCTCAGGCTCATCCACAAACCTGGCTGCTGACATAAATGCCTGGGGATTGGTGAGCAAATGGGCCCCACATGGCTTCCTTCTCTCCACCTTCCAATGGCTCCTACCCTCTGCTCCAGGGGTAGCTAATGTGGTGCCCTCCAGATGTACTGGACTCCAACTCCCATCGTCCCTGGTCATCCCCCTCCCCTTGAGTAATGCAATCTGGAGCCCCCCACATTGACTACCTATGCTCTACTTCTGTTGCCAGTCCATCAGAGGACATGTCTTCTTTCTCCATAAATGCTATATTTACTCAGGAGGCCTTTGGTGAGGACATTTATTAAGAGCTTTCTGGAATTCAAATATGCAATCTGTGCCAGATCCATCTCTCAGAGGACTACTTTTGCAGAAGACCTCAGCAAGGCTTGCTCTTCGGCACACCTGGTAATGCTACACTTGCAATAATGCTTGCCACCTACTTACCAGGAACAGATATTATGCTAACTGGCCAATAATTTCCTGCTCCCTCAAATCACGTTTTTAAGAGCAGCATTATATGAAGTATTTTCCAATCCTCTGGAAAGGAGATAAACTTTAGAGACACTGCAATTTAATTTAATTTTATGTGCAGGATTCTCTCAGATTTGTAGGACAAAGTTGACATAAAGCAAACCCTGTCAAGAACCGAGGCCCTGCCAGTCCTGAAGCATCCGAACAGCTAATGTGCCTCTGTCCCTGTATATTGTTCAAAACAGACAACTTCCTCACAGCTGCCGTGTCAAACATGTTGGCAAGGAGACATGGCCCATTTTTATTTAAATTACTCGATTTATTTTCCACTGTGCAGTTGTCAGAGAAATGCCTTTCTCTCTATATCTGTTGGATAAGAGGGAAAGCATTGTTTTGTCACATGTACACTAGAATGCATTTATTTTTCTCAATTTATTTTTTTAAAATCTTTGTTTGGAAGGGATTTCTGGTTCTTTGAATGGACACATACGGCTGAGGGAAATTGCTGTATGGGGTTCTATTCATGCAGCATAATGATCCCACTAAAAGATCATAATTCCTCGTAACAGTAACAGCACCATTCAGGATGGCTCAGCAGCTGCAAGCCTGCACTGCGTGGTCTTTAGAATGCGCAGCTTCCGTTTGGCAGCTTCATTCCACACAGTGCATGAGATTTGCCATCCGCAAACCCACAAACTTAATCTTACAGACTACTCTTAAGTGCCGCCTGAATTGTCTGAGTTACATCACTTCCACGCCAATTTCACTCCTAACAAGCGTTCAGGTAACTTCAGTGCAAGTTCTCCTGGGGACTTGCTTCACATGGTGCTGGTGGCTCTTATCTGCCTGCCCAGGAGTCAGACTGAGGCAGTCGCCTCAGGGGGCAGAATCTACAGGTAGACAAAGAATTAATACAAAATAAGAAAAGAGTAATATCTAGAATGTACAAGATTCTTTTAGAATGGGAGGTGAAAGAAGTAGTGATTAAGTGGGCGAAAGATTTTGGTAAAAATATCCAACTATCGGCATGGGAAAGTCTATTTATCTACTTGCACTTTGATGTGCTTGCAAACTGCTAGGTGGGCAGGAGCTGAGACCGAGCAATGGGAGCTCACCCTGTCGCAGGGATTCGAACCGCCGACCTTCTGATCGGCCAGCCCTAGGCTCAGTGGTTTAGACCACAGCACCACCCGCGTCCCTTACAGGTGGTATATAACTCCCAGCAAACTATCCAAAATGTATAAAACGAGATCTAATACTTGCTGGAGGTGTAAACAGGCAGAAGGGACACTGTTTCATATGTGGTGGTGGGGTTGCAAAAAAAAAAAAAAGAATTTTGGGGATATTATATACTGTATGAGAAATTAAAAAAAAATGTTTAAGCAAACTTTCAGAAAGAAACCAGAAGCTTTCCTCATATATTCCAAATGAAAAAAGAGAATATTCTTATATGTTACAACAGCAGGAAGAATATTAATTGCCAGAAATTGGAAAGGAGAATTAGTACCAACAAATGAGGAATGGCAGGATAAATTATTTGAATATCTTGAACTGGAAAAATGACGGAGACAATTAGGAGACAGCCAAACCAAAAGTTCAAAAAGGAGTGGGAAATTTATAAAGAATATTTAAAAAAAACCAGTGCCCTCAAATTAAAACCTGGACATGCTTTGAGGAAGACGGGAGTCTATTGGGGAAGATAAGGAACTGGGAATTAAGAACATGGTGGCATAAGTTCTTTTGTAAGAACTTATGGAGTTATGGACATATGTTTTTTGTTTTTGTCATTATTATTTTATTATTTTGGTTAATTTCTGGTGTGTGTGTGTGTGTGTGTGTGTGTGTGTGTGTGTGTGTTAAGTAAGAAAACTAATAAAAAGCATTTAAAAAAAAAAAGTATCCCCAGGTGCCCAGCCCATGGACGACGGCAGAGAAGTGAGGAGAAGGGGCTTCGCTGGCAGTTGCCAGATTTTGTTGAGATCTCACAGGGAACCTGGAAGTTGTAGCAGTGGGGAGGGGGGCAGCTGCCTTACTTACCCCAAATTTGCCCACCCAGATGCTTCAAACTTGTTTGGACCACCCATCTACAGTAATAAAGTGCAAGTGTCTCTGCGTCCAGTCCCTGTGTCCTACTGCGCATGTGCCCCACGGGCACAGGGATTGGAGCGCAGAGACTTCGGGCGGCCGGGCGAAACTGCGCATGTGCCCCACGGGCACAGGGATTGGAGCGCAGAGACTTTGGGCGGCCGGGCTGTTGAAGTGGCGGGTGCGCGCTCGCGTGGACTTACTTCTAAGCGGCAGCGGCCATTACAAGTGGCGGCTGAATTGGCCTGCCGGGGCCTGGCTGGTGCCAGTGCCGCCGCTGCCGCGATGCGCCTCCTGCGCTGCCTGCTGAAGGGCCATTCGACGCTGGCCGGGGCGCCCAAGTACATCGAGCACTTCAGCAAGTTCTCGCCGTCCCCGCTTTCCATGATGTTCTAGCGCCCGTTAATTTAACAGGCTTACAGTCTACTAGTATTCTTAGAAAGTTGGTGCAAGTTTGAATCTGTTTTCAGTCTATTGTCATTTTAACGTTTTGAAAGTTTAAAATTATTGTTAATTTTTCTAATTGATAATTTTGTTGCTTTGTCTTTTTTGTAAACCACTTCTAAGTTGTTGGGTTTGGCGTTTTTTTACATCTAAGCAGCGTATAAATTTTATGAAATAAAAAGCATAAAGCTACAGTGGGGCATTCAGGATAACAACCACTTGACAGAGACGGCATATAATCTGCACCCATTTTTTTGGAAGCAAATCAGGATAATTGCTCAATTTAGGCATCCTCTGGAAGAGACCTATTGCTCTTATTTTAGACTGCTATCTGCCTTGAGCACTTTGCTGAAAAAAGGAACTCTAAGCACATAGAAAATAAAGTAGAAAATTTGATGCATTGCTGTTGTGGTTTGTGGGTCTTTACATATGGGGGATTCACACACACAAACACACACTTTGAGTCCCCTCCCCTGTGCTGCAGCTGGAGTGCCCAAAGTGTCCTCCTAGGCAGCTGACCATCCTCATTGCTTGGGAGATCAGTATCAGTGCTAGTTAAATGCTCTTCCCCCAGGAACCACTAGAAGCCTCTCAAGTTTAACACTGAATTTGACTGTTGTGTTTTCTCCCTCTCTGGGTCAAAACAAATCAGTTTGTTTTGCCAGATCCAAACTGATCTCTGATTCCCAAGGACCCCCCCCCCCCAAACTCCAACCTTCAGCCACAAAATTATGGCTGGAGCATCTTGATAGCTTTTCGCTGCCACTACTCTGTGGCAGAATGATGTCGGTGTTAACAGAGGCAGGCTAGGGGGGCAATAAATCATCAAATCATAGAGTTGGAAGAAACCCTGAGGGTCATCTAGTCCAACCCCCTGCGATGCAGGAATCACAATTAAAACCATCCAACCTCTGCTTGTGAACTGCCCTGAGATCTTTTGATGAAGGGTCATATACTTCTATCTTCAGTGAAGAGTGACTTACATTGTATTTCCCTTGAAGTTCCAGCATACATAACAGACCTTGCACATCGTTCTCCTGAAACTGAAGCACCTTCTTCTTAAATGCTTAGCTTTGGAGCATGCACAACAACTCCTCTGCCATGTTCTTCCCATGCACCTTCCGCAGAGTCAGTGGCGGAGGGATCCTGTAGATTATTATTACATTTTCTGCAATTCCTCCTCCCTCAAATTCCTTAATAACCTCAATCTCAGAAGCAAAATTAAAAAAGGGAGAGTCGTCCGTGACTGGACCTAATGGTCAGGGGTCCCTTTACGTTTACCTTTAGGTGCTACTGGACAATTTTTAAAATTATTTTTTATATTTTTGACTGCGTCAGACCAACACAGCTATCTACCTGAATTTAGACACTCCTGGTTTCATTGAATGAACATCACCTGAGCTGAGACAGTTTATTTCCACAAACCACACAAAAGACAGGTGCCCCTTTCTGAGGGACATCAAGCATCCATCTCTTTCCTGGACAAAAGGTTATCCTTTCCATCACAGTAACTCTGTATCCTTAACGGAGTCAGCAGAATTAGACTCTGGAATTAATGGTTTCATAGCAAGGACCCTTGGGGCATCCAGATGTCGCTGGATGACATCTCCCATCACCCCTCCCCCTTGGCCATGCTGGCAGGGGCTGATGGGAACTGGAGTCCCACAGGATCCCCACCCCTGACATAAGCCAGCCTGGTGTGGGGGGGCCATTGGAAGCCTCTCAATCGCTGGTGGTGGTCATGGGACAAGCCAGCCTAGTGGCCTGTGTGGAATAGGAGAGGGAGGGATCCTGTAGATTATTATTACATTTTCTGCAATTCCTCCTCCCTCAAATTCCTTAATAACCTCAATCTCAGAAGCAAAATAAAAAAAGGGAGAGACACAGTTCAAACTGCATAATTTATTCCAGGGACAAACTCTGCAGAACCTCAAAGAGGGCCATTTTCTTACTTAATTTTAAAAAAAAATTAATTTTAAGCACACTTAGCATTTTAAAAAATTGCCTATAACGGCAGCAATATTAAATATTAAAAGCGCTGTGAATATTAAAAGGTTTTCAGTCACCATTAACAGGCCAGGCCGAGAAAAAGCTGCAAACAGCTGGTGCCATCAGAGCCTAATGATGCCAGAACAAGGTTCTGAGCTGCTGAGGCAAAACGTCTTTGCGCATGACTGATCTGCGTCCCCCGATGGTCAGACAAATTCTTTTGAAGTTGCTGCATGCAGTCTTGCCTTCTGAAAAGCACTGCAGGTATGTGGGCATAGAATACTTTTTTGCCATTCCATTGAGATTGAAGAACAAGCAGCAAGGCACATGAGCTATAATAAACAGGGGTGGAGAACATTTTCCATTCTGAGGGCCACATGCCCTATTGGATAAGCTTACAGGGGCCGCATTCCAGTGGCAAGTGGAGCAATGGATGTCACTGCTATTGCTCATTCCTACTTGCTCTGCCCATCCATAGGATTCGTGAGCCCATGCAATGTTCTGTTTATGTCAACCATTTTCATATATGAATAGGACTTCTTTGTCTGATGAACATGCCACATCCCTCTCTGGTGGTTCAATGAATGGGATCCTCTTCCAGAAGAGAAAGTGAAGTGTGTGTGTCTTCCCCCATCCCAAACGGGATGTTTTGAAAACAAAAGTAAAACAACACAAGAACGTAAGGAGGTGGGAAGGGCCTGCGGAACCAGGCCAGTGGCCCATCGAGTCCAGCATCCTTTCTCACCATGTCCAGCCCGATGCCTCCGTAGGAAACCTGCAAGCAGGACCTGAGCCCCTCCTGTGGTTCCCAACAACTGCTATTCAGAAGCATTGCTGTCTCCAAAACTGGAGGCAGAGCAGAGCTATCATCAAGACCAGGGGAGGCCTATCATTCAAGAAACACGTGCATGGCTTCTCGGTCTGCAATTTTGCCTGCCCCATCCCTAATTCTGGAAATCTCTAACATGGGAAAGTGTTGAGAATTTAAATCACCCCTCAGCCTAAGCTCAGCTGGCAGCCTGCTGATGCAATAATCTCTGTCCAGCTATCTTCTCTCAGAAGGGAGAAAGCCCAACACACCAGTGAAGGGAAAGTGATAAATTTTCAATTTTATTTTAAAATATACCAGATGGGAGATTTCATAGGAGTCATAAATATGCCAAGAGCAATGTTGGTGTATGATTGGAGATCGCCCTCACCAAGGGAGATGCTCTCCCTGTTTAGAAATTCCATCAGATTCTTAATAAGAGGCTCCAGTTAAGTTGGCAGTAAAATAGTTCCCATATTAAACCAATTGAATTTCCATTTCCCAGACATCTTCTTTTTCTCCTCACCTCACCTTCCAAAATAGAAGGATCTTTTATTTAAACAAGGAAGCTGGCAGTAAAATGATGTTTCTGCCTCTGTGGATTGAGTTGGGCAACTGAAACACGCAGGAGCTGTGAGGAAAGAGTGTCAGAAACTAAGAAGAGCCGGCTGCAGGATCAGGCCAGTGGCCCACCTAGTCCAGCATCCTGTTCTCACAGGGGCCAACCAGATGCCTCCATGGGACGCAACAGGGATTCAGGATCATTGCTGCCTTAAACAGTAAAGGCAGATCATAGCCACTGAAGCTACAATAGGATAAGCTAGACTTATCCACCGTGAATTTGTCCAACCATGTTTTAAAGCCATCTAAGCTGGTGGCCATCCTGTGGGAGCGTTAAGAAGGAGTTGGCGATGGCGACCACTGACTTAAACAGCTTGAAATGGGCTTTAAAGGCAGGTGTGGCCGATTTACAGAGAAGGAGGCATCTGTCAGCAGGTCTTGGCCATGATGGCTTCGGGGTCAATGCACGGTGAAATTAGGATGTCACATGCCACCCAAACAGAGAAAATGTGTTGCTGAGGGTGGGGGTAGTAATTTGCATAAAATTTGCATTTCCTAATTTATATTTCAAGGCCCCTCCTGCTCTTCCGTCTTAGGGTTTAACCAGACGCGGACCCAACAGCCTTCCAATGCACTGGTTGTGGCTTCTGGTAAAAAGGGATCCAGCAAGACAGTTCCTACTTTTATTAGTTGTAATAGTTTGGAAAGGAATCTCCATGTGAGAGGCAGCACAGCACTGAAACTTGACATACAGTCCTCCATTATAGTCCATAACAGAGGACTATCATCGCAGAACTAACTAAAGCAGAATAAATCCATCCCAAGTGCACTCTTATTGTGTCAAGAGCATTTTGCAGAAGACGCCGGCAATCAAACACCAGCCTCTGGAGGGGTCCAGAGATGGACGCTCCTACTGTATCTTGTACTGCAACCTTTAGACATAATTTCCCTAACTTAATCATCAGCTGTCCCAATTTAAATACATATAATACCTGTGCACATTATTAGCAGAATCTACCCTAGTATGTCAACTGAAAATGTATAAATTTGGATGAGAAGGGAGGAATCATTTCAATATAATAGCTTACAGATGCAATCAAACACTGCAGAATTATACAGCAGAGTTTCAGAATTAATAACAGATATAATATCCAATGTGATTACAGAATGATGTTTTACAGTTATAGCCAATCAATAATGCAACTATGAAGTGCTGGAGAGGAACAAAATCAGATGATATGAGCATAGGACACCAGTGCACAAATTTGCATGACCCTCTCAACCTCTGCTCATTCCTCTGAACCACAATGCTGTGTAGACAACAATCTAGCAAGTCACCTTGATCCACCTCTACATTTCTGACTACTTTCACAATGGCCACAGGAAAAGTGCCCTGAGCCCTGACCCTGCCTGCCTCCGAGCCACTTTCACACCTGTAGTGCCTCCAATGTGTGAAAAGTGGATTTGTGCACATTTCATTTTAAAAAGCCAACCCTCTGCAAAGCTGCTTTGGAGGCAATTTGGTGCAGGCTAGGTACTGCCACTGTGATGGCCTGGGATTCAGACTCAGACGCTGAACCTGAGGGATCCCAACCTGCACAGGATTCCCTGCCTCCAGAACCAGCAGAGCCAGGACTGGGGCCTGAGTCTGAAGGGGACTCACCTGTGCTAGATCCTCAGGTGCAGGCATCGGCTGAGTTTGATCTGGCTTCTGATGGGGTGGAGGACTCATTGCCTGCAGGTGCTCCACTCCCCACCCAGTCAGGAGAAGCTGAGGTTGCCTCTGGGTCCGGTAACCCTCCAGCTTCTCCTGAGCTGCAGAGGTTCAGGGCAGAGAGGCGAAGGGAACTAAGTTCCCGCAGGAGGAGTGCTCGCCTCCAAGCCAGGAGAGGCGAGTCACCTCAGGATCGGAGCCGCCCTGTGCCTCGGGGCAGATAAAAGCCAGCCAGTCCCAGTCCCAAGTTGCAGGAGCAACATCGTTGCTGCCCAGTTCCTGTTCCTGGTTCCTGCGTTCCTGACCTCAGCTTTGTTACTTTGGCTTCCTGACCTCGGCTTCCTGACTTCGGCTTCCTGACTTCGGCTTTGTGACTTCTGGCTTGGACTGACCTTGGACTGGACTAGACCTCGCCTATCGGATATCCCTCGGGACCAGCACAGTTTGCTCCTGCCACACCCGCACTCCCCCTTCGTTGGGGTGCGTTCGGGAGGAACCTATAAGCCATGGCTGACCAGGCGGCTGCGCTGGTGGCATTGGCCCAGGAGAACCAGGTCTTGACCCACACAGTGCAGCAGCTAAGCAATGCGGTTACGGCGCTTCAGCAGCGTTTGGACGCCTTGCCGGCTCCTGGTGCCGACGCCCCAGCTCCAGGCAAGTACCCAGTGGCCCTGCCAGAGAAATTCGATGGGTCCCCAACCAGCTTTCCCATGTTTCTCGCCCAGGCCAAGCTGTATATTCAGGGGCGAGCCCGGGATTTCCCCGACGACCGCACCAAGGTGCACTTCCTGATCAGCTTGCTGAAGGACCAGGCGGCCAAGTGGGCGTTGCCGCTGCTCCAGCAAGACTCCCCCTTACTGACAGACTATACGGGGTTTTGCAACCATTTGGAAACCGCGTTCGCCAACCCTCAGAAGGGGAGTCAAGCCAATCGGACGATTCGGCGGTTGAAACAGGGCAAGTCCACAGTGGCTGCCTACGCCACGGAATTTCGGCTGTTGGCGCAGGACTTGACCTGGAACGACTCCGCACTTCGGGACCAGTATCTCGAGGGGCTTTCGGATGAGATACTGGACCAGCTGGCCACGTTGGACTGCCCCGCCACACTGGATGCCCTCATCCAACGGAGTCTGCAGATAGACGATCGGTTGGAGGACCGTCGCCAGGCCCGGGGCCGCCGGCACTCTGGGCTCCCGGCTCCGGTGCTTCCCAGCAGTTCCACGGCCAGAGCCGAGTTACCGGAGCAGCCGATGCAGCTCGGGGCAGCGCGACCTTGCCTCTCCCCCTCGGAGAAGACTCGGCGTCGTGAGGGGAACCTGTGTCTCTACTGCGGTGGGAGTGGACACTACGCCCGAACCTGCCCCGAGAAATGCCAGCCACAGGGAACCACACCAACCCCAGTAGCCAATGACCCAGGCTACCTGGGGTCCCAAGCGTCACATGATGGGCCCTCACCGGTGGAATTGCAACACCTCATGATCCCGGTGCGTCTATACCCCCCCGGCGGGCCCTGGATCCTCACCCACGCTCTAGTGGATTCGGGGGCAACCCGCTCCTATATGGACTCTGCCTTCGCCGCTCAGCATCGGGTGCCGCTCCAGAACAAGCTAGAACCGGTACAGGTGGAAGCAATTGACGGACGGCTCCTGCGGTCGGGCGCCGTTACTCGGGAGACCCAGCCCTTGGTCCTGTGCCACCAGCAGCACCGGGAGGTGCGTACCCTGGACATTGCCACCATGCCCCGGTTTCCCCTGGTGCTTGGGATGGACTGGCTGGAGTCTCACAATGTTCAGATCGATTGGGTCAATCGGACTGTATGCTTCCCAGACCCGGGTTCCCATGCCCGGTCCAAGATGCTATTGGCCACCTCCATGGGGGAGGCTGCGTCAATGCTCCCCGCCGTGTACCAGGACTACCTAGACGTGTTTGAGGAACAGGGAGCAGACCAGCTGCCTCCACATCGGTCCTTCGACTGCGGCATAGACCTCCAGCCCGGGGCGCCCCTGCCTGTGAGCCGCCTATACTCTCTTTCGGAGCCAGAACGTGAAGCCTTGCAGGACTTCCTTCACAAGAACCTGGAGCGTGGGTTCATTAGGCCCTCTACGTCTCCTACCGCCGCTCCAGTACTCTTCGTTAAGAAGAAGTGTGGGGAGCTTCGCCTCTGCCATGATTACCGGGCCTTGAATAAGATCACCATCCCAGACCGGTATCCCTTGCCTCTAATTGCAGAGTTGCTGGAGCGGGTACAGGGGGCGCAGATGTTCACCAAACTGGACCTCCGGGGGGCCTACAACTTGATTCGAATCCGTGCCGGAGATGAGTGGAAGACAGCATTCGGGACCCGTTACGGGCAGTTCGAATATCTGGTCATGCCGTTCGGATTATGCAATGCGCCCGCCGTGTTCCAACGGTACATCAACCACGTGTTCCAGGACTTGTTAGACAAGTACGTGGTGGTGTACCTAGATGACATTTTGGTTTATTCCCGTGACCCGGCTCGCCACGAGAGTCATGTCCGGTCCGTGTTGCAGCGCTTGCGGGAGCACCGCCTGTATGCTAAGCTCAGCAAGTGCGAGTTCCACCAGCGGTCAGTGGACTTCCTTGGACACCGACTCTCCCCTGACGGCGTGCAGATGGACCCCGGGAAGTTGTCTGCGGTTAGAGAGTGGGCGGCGCCGCGGAACCGCAAGGACCTACAGCGGTTCTTGGGGTTCGCCAACTATTACCGGACATTCATTGCAGACTACGCTCATCGCACCACCCCGTTGACCCGCCTGCTGCGCCCCAAGACTCCCTTCTCCTGGGATGAGGAGGCTGAGGTGGCATTCCAGGGGTTGAAAGCCTGTTTCCAGAAGGCACCGATTTTGCAGCATCCTGATCCCTCTCGTCCCTTCGTGGTGGAGACTGATGCCTCCAGTACGGCTCTCGGTGCCGTCTTGTCCCAGCAACACGGACCTGATGCGCCACTCTTACCCTGTGCCTACTACTCCCGGCAGCTCCTTCCGGCGGAGCGGAACTATACCGTGTGGGAGCGGGAACTACTGGCCATCAAGGTGGCCTTTGAGGTCTGGCGCCATCATCTTGAGGGGGCACGACACCCAGTGGAAGTGAGAACTGACCACCGGAATCTGGAGTACCTCCAGACCACCCGCAAATTGAACCAAAGGCAGATCCGGTGGGCGCTGTTCTTCTCCCGGTTCCAGTTCCGGATCCGCTACATCCCTAGCTCCCAGAACCGGAAGGCGGACGCCTTGTCCCGGAAACCCGAGGACGTCACAGACACGGTACAGCAGGCAGTACCAACGACGATCTTACCACCGGCCGCATTCCTGGCCACTCGGGAGGCTGAGCCACTGCGGGCTCGGGTGCGGGAACAGCAACGGGTCGATGCTTGGGCACAAGAACGGCTCCAGGAACTGTCCGACGGGTCATGCCCTCGATATCCGGGGCTGGCCCTGCACCAGGGCCTACTGTTGCACCAGGGTCGTCTGTACATCCCGCCAGGACCGTTGCGGGCCGAGGTTCTTCGGATGTCCCACGATGCCCCAGCAGCGGGGCACTTCGGGCGGTACCGGACCACCCATCTGGTATGCCGTGAGTTTTGGTGGCCCCGCCTGAAGGCTGACGTGGCACGCTACGTTGCTGGTTGTGATGTCTGCCGGCGGGCCAAGGGTCCTACTGGGCGACCCCCTGGCCTGCTCCAGCCGTTGCCAGTCCCACCACGTCCCTGGCACACGGTCTCGCTGGACTTTGTGGTGGACTTACCCTCGTCTCGTCACTGTACCTGCCTCCTGGTTTTCACAGACCATTTCACTAAGATGGTGCACTGTGCCCCCTGCCCATCTGTACCCACAGCTAAGGAAACGGCTCAACTGTACCTTCAGCATGTCTTCCGCCTGCATGGCCTGCCCGAGCGTCTGGTGTCCGACCGGGGCGTCCAGTTCACATCCCGCTTCTGGCGAGCCTTACATCAGGCCCTCGGGACAGAGGTCTGTCTATCTTCAGCTCACCACCCGCAGACTGACGGCCAGACGGAACGAGCGAATGCAGTTCTGGAGCAGTACCTCCGGTGTTATTGCAGCTTCCAGCAGGACGACTGGGTCGACCACTTGGCGTTGGCAGAGTTCGCTTACAACAACGCGGTGAACGCCTCCACCCAACAGACCCCGTTCCAGGCCACTTACGGTTACCATCCACGGTTGTTCCCGGACGTGCTGCCGGCATCCGCTGTCCCCGCAGTGACCGACTGGCTCCAGGAGCTCCAGTCTCAGCAACAGCTATTGATGGAACAACTGCGCCAGGCCAAGGACACTTACAAGGCCCAGGCCGACCGCCACCGCCAGGTGGGGCCGGAACTCCGTGTCGGCGACCTGGTATGGCTCTCCACTCGCCACCTGCACCCCTCTCGGCCTTCGCGGAAGCTGGATGCTCGCTTCACCGGCCCCTTTCCAATCGTGGACCAGGTCTCGCCTGTGGCATTCCGTCTCCGGTTACCCTCGACCCTGAAGGTCCACCCAGTATTCCACCGGTCCCTCCTCAGTCCGGTTGCCCCGCCCGACGAGTTCCACCCAGACCGTCCACGTCCGCAGCCAGTTTTGGTTCAGGGGGAGCCCGAGTACGAGGTGGAGCACATTCTCGACTCACGATACCGCAGGGGGAAGCTCCAATACCTCATTGACTGGAAGGGGTATCGTTCGTGGGAACCGGCGGAAAACGTCCACGCGCCTGCCTGCCTCCGTGATTTCCATGCAACTTACCCCAGCAAGCCTGGTCCGGCCCCTCGGTTGAGGGGGGGGCCTGGGAGGGGGGATGGTGTGATGGCCTGGGATTCAGACTCAGACGCTGAACCTGAGGGATCCCAACCTGCACAGGATTCCCTGCCTCCAGAACCAGCAGAGCCAGGACTGGGGCCTGAGTCTGAAGGGGACTCACCTGTGCTAGATCCTCAGGTGCAGGCATCGGCTGAGTTTGATCTGGCTTCTGATGGGGTGGAGGACTCATTGCCTGCAGGTGCTCCACTCCCCACCCAGTCAGGAGAAGCTGAGGTTGCCTCTGGGTCCGGTAACCCTCCAGCTTCTCCTGAGCTGCAGAGGTTCAGGGCAGAGAGGCGAAGGGAACTAAGTTCCCGCAGGAGGAGTGCTCGCCTCCAAGCCAGGAGAGGCGAGTCACCTCAGGATCGGAGCCGCCCTGTGCCTCGGGGCAGATAAAAGCCAGCCAGTCCCAGTCCCAAGTTGCAGGAGCAACATCGTTGCTGCCCAGTTCCTGTTCCTGGTTCCTGCGTTCCTGACCTCAGCTTTGTTACTTTGGCTTCCTGACCTCGGCTTCCTGACTTCGGCTTCCTGACTTCGGCTTTGTGACTTCTGGCTTGGACTGACCTTGGACTGGACTAGACCTCGCCTATCGGATATCCCTCGGGACCAGCACAGCCACTTACCCTTGTCTGCTCCCATCAACCCCAGGAGATGTGGCTTTTCCTGATCTAATTGGGCCATCAGGAGACTGTTACACACACTTGCAGGTAATGTACAATTTAGGCCTAATGTACAATTTAGGCCTTCTGTTCACATCTGTGCAGGGCCTACAAATGTTCCCTCTTCACTTCTTAATGGCTCTCATACATTTTTTTCCCTTCCAGCAAAGTCAGAGGGGGATATCTCCTTCTGATTCCTATAATGTGGACTCGCAGTCATGCGGGTCAAAGAGGAGAGCAAACAGGTCCATGGATAAAGTGAGCTTTGAGATGGTTTCACCAAGTAAAAACCAAAGAAACTGCATAGGAAACTGCCTTGTAGCAGGCATGGCATTCCCCACAATCTTCAGTGGTGTTGGCTCCCTCTTGCACCCATATGACACAGAAGAACCTGACATTTGTCCACATTGAAATTCATTTTGTTAACATGCACCCAGTTCTCCAATCTGTTAAGGTCATTTCAAATTCTGATTCTGTCTTCTGCAGCATTAGTTACCACCCCCAGATTGCTGTCATCTGCAAATTGGATGAGCATCCCCTCAATTCTTTCACCCAAGTCATTTATAAAGATGTTGAACAACAACGGGCCCAGGTCACAACCCTTCAACACCCCACTTGTCACTTTTTTCCAGCATGACGAGGAACCATTAATGAGTACTCTTTGGGTTCAGTCAGTCAACCAACTACAAATCCACCTAACTGTTACCTCATTCAACCCACATTTTACCAGCTTCTCTGCTGAAATCAAGATACGCTATGTCCACAGCATTCCCCTGATCCACCAAACTCCATAATAAAAGAAATGAGATTCGTTTTTTAAAAACAAACGTCCAACTTCAAAAAACAAAAAGCAATGGTCCAACTCTTATTTGAAAGCATAATTAAACTAGCAGGGAGTACTCAGCGCTCAGTTTTGACCTGTGATACCAAAAATCAGATGATTTCACACTCAAGTCACATTTTGGTCTGCAATCTTGATTTAAAATGGTGCCTGGTATCTGAACATCAATGAAGACTGCCACTCCCAGCTTGAAAACCCTTGTGCCCAGTTTGGCCATGAAGCTTTGAGAAGTAATCAAACCTATGCTAAAAACAATGGTGAAGTCACACTTTCGTTTGCCATGTTGAATCAAAATGGCGCCTGGTGTCCAAACTTTGATGTTGACCTCGACCCGCTTCTCAGGAGCCTTCATGCAGAGCTTGGCAATTATATCTCAAGAGGTGTCCGAACATATAGAGAGCAGACAAACCACTTTCCACAATGTACAGTAAATGCTGTTTGTTCAGAAGATACAAATATATTCAGGTATTTGTATTTCCTTTTTTAAAAACTACTATTTTGAAAGATTACCTTAAAACACTGCCCCCAAAATCCAACTTTAAACTATAATTTTAGAAAGTTATTTTAAAAATTGGGCATCCCCCTCCCCTAGTGGACAGAGAAGATCCTTGCACAGGGGAACTGAATGGAGAAAATCCACCCAGCAAGCCTCCTCCAAGGAGTCTTGCAAATTACAAATTAAAATAACTATTGCCGTGCTTACACACCGTGTTTATAGGTTAATAAATTGTGCTTTGTGAATGACGAGATGCTGACTCGGGAAGTGAGTTCTAACCAAGCGTCATTCATCACCGGGTGCATTGGCTTGAAAAGCATCGTCATGGCTCTCGCTGTGGGATGTAGCTAAAGGAGCCTTTTTCTTTTTCATTGCCTGATTGGAAATGCAAGTCTGGAGGTGGGGAGGCGAAGGCTTCCTCTCCCCTCTCTGCATTAGCACAGCCCTGGGAGGTTATTTAAAACGGCAACTTCAAAGCAGGTATGTGATCTTTCTGTTTATTGCTGCAGGAGCTTCATTTCACTCACTAATGTAGAAAAGCACTATGAGTCAGAAGGGAACATGACAGATAAGAGCGTCGGCAGAGATCCAGCCAGCTCAAGGTTGCTTCATAAACTATGATTAACTGGCCCGCTGCTGTTGCAAATGAGCCCACATGTGCCTGTAGACGCCGGAGCAAGTCCCTCCCTACATTAGGGATGTTGCTGGTTCGGCATGCAAATTTGTCAAGCTTGTAATGGCCGGTTGTGTGACAAGGCAAGCGCCATTTCCTGGTGAAGTCCTTTCGCAGACTCAGAAGGTCTGAGGCACCCAAAGCCCTCAGTCCCTTCCCTCTCCACACAGCTCTTGCTGGTCCTCCAGACCCTTGGGACTTTGATGAGGCCACATGCAAGGCACACCCTCCTCCCGTGCTTTGGCCAGCTAGATGGTGTCCTTGGGCAGTGACAATGCTTGGGATCCGGGTCTCTCTGTGTGTAGAAATCTCTGGCATGGAACACAGAGATGAGTAGCATCCGTTGCTCCTCCCACTTGCTATGAGGAAATGCAGCCCTTAGGTAAGGTTGTAAAAAGGTTCTTTTTCACAGGGTAGCCAGCTGCTCTGTGGGTGGGTGCAGAAGTAATCTCTGCAAATGAAATCACCCTCTGTAGAATGATGGTGGATCACTGTAAGCTGCCCGGCAGCCCAAGCAGATTTGGGTTTGATAAATATATTCTCTTTGTTGTACAATAACGCAAGAGAACAAATACAGAGTTGTAGTCAGTGTAAACCTTACCTGTTGAAACTAGTAGACGTGTCCAAGTTAGGACTATCAATTTCAGTGCTCCTTCTCCAAGTGAAACTGAATACAATCCATAGCTTTTAGGAGTTCCTCTGTTTGGCTGGCTATAACAAGCCCAGAGGTATCATTCCTTCTTCCTTCTCCATCTGAAGGGGATCAACAAATGAGTCTGTTTTCCTCACAGGCAAAGGAAATTTACTCCCCCTCTTCAGGGTTTTGATTTATTCGAAGGAAAGTCTCACTTTAATTAGACTCCACTGTCTCAAAACCCTTTCTGAAGCAAGTGCGTCAATTCTCTTCCATTAACTGCCACGTGGTGTTGGGTCAGGGAATTGCAAAAGAAACCGACAAGACAGGATATTAGAGAGAAGAGAGCCCACCACCCAGAATCAACTTGACATCAAAGACTCTCTGTGAAAAGCTCCTCCTGCCATTGATGGAATCATGCTTCATTCAGTTTAAGTAATCTTTTCCCAGTTAGCAACAGAAAATCAGGTATTTGGTAATTTATCATAATCATGTTATCTTCTAATATACAATATTTTCGTGTGTCAGGCAAAAACATTCATTTTTAACCAGGCCTTTAGCTTCTACTGATCCAGGGCCTTTTAGTGTGGGTGAGATGTTTTAATGTATTTTTCTCCTGGTTTTAAAATATATGTATTTTCTTTTTCCTTTTATAAGTTGCTTTGAGTTGCCTGTGGGGGGAAATGACGTGACTAGTAAATTTAACAGTAATTCCATTGCCTGTCTCTCCCACTGCCTTCTACATGCCAATGAGCCTTACTAAGAATTCCCAGGCAGGCTGCCTTAACCACAGTTAAGTCCAAGAACATCTGGGAGCCAACAGGTCAGGCATAGGCTGCTCTAACCACATTAGCTTTTGACCTGGATTAAAGTCTGCAAATTAAAAGGTGAGTCCCAAGGTGGGATTCAGCTCTGGAGAAATGTCTTGGAAGAATTATGAAATGCTTCCCATTTTGCTTGCTGGCTGTGGGATTCTGTTTGCCGCCATTACTGGGCTGTCTTTGAAGCTGCCTCCTGGGAAAAATCCCAAAAGAGGGGCGTCCGCATCAGGAAACAATGAGGGGCTGCTTTGCTCCAAATCTATCCATCCATCCATTTTAAAGTTTGATCAGACAGCTGGGAAGGGTGTTCTCAGCCTGCAACAAGCAGTGTTCTAATAGCTGGTGGAGATGAAAAACAAAATGCAAATTCAACAAGTGAATATTCATAAGCTGAAACTTCACAAGACCACTTTATATTTAGAATTTTATGCTCCAGGGTGCACCTCAAAAAAATTGGTACGGGTTTCCACTTTTGTTTTTAAGGCAATATTTTGAGACAGAGATAAGCAAGAAAAGCCACTTCATTTCAGAGATGGAAGGAAACAGCAAGGCCAGAGAGGTTTCTAGTTGCTTTGGACTTGCTTGTATTGATAGGCCAACCGGGATCGTTTTCTCCATCCACAGCATAGCCTTGATTCTATGGTTGTGCATCTGTATTTTGGCCACTGAGAAATCACTGTAACCTGGGGACAGGGTTCAGTTTTCACTGTTGTACATGTATCTTAATTATGCATGGAAATTTCATCAAGGTCACATTGCAGCATTGGTTTTGTAGTGTTTACTTCCAGAAATGTAGGAGTAGAATATAGGGTTGTATGCATTATTAATCATACTCAGAGCAGACTCACTGAAATTAAAAAGACACAACTAGCAGAGGTCCATTAATTTCAATGGGTCCACTCTGAGTAGTTTACTTGGATACAACCCATAGCTAAAAAAATCTTTAAAAAAGAATATCACACACACACACCCCAAAAAATTAAATGTATTTTCCACATATATACCTGGAACGGATTCACTGCAGCATAACCCACGCTGCAATGTAACTTCAATCCAATGAGTTCATCTAAAAGTGTCCATTCCACAATAATTATTTTGGAAACTACATTACTGTAGAATGGAAACATCCTGGATGAACATGGAACAGGATTTTGATAAGGCAGTCAGGATTGTCAAGGTCGTGCCTGGGACACAACACAATCAAAACTCAGTTACGGTATTATTAGTGGCAGATGCTCTGCCTTTTCTCACTCTGTGTCTCTATTCCTATTGTCCAAGTGGATTAGGGAACAAGATCTACTTTATCCTGCAGCTCAGTTCCATCGGGGATGTGCATCATGTATCTTACAAACAAAATTTATGTTACGACTTTCTCCAGTATTGGTCAATTTGATGGCTATAAAGTGAGATTGACTGCCTCAAAAGAAGGGTCTGTGTGGGAAGGGGGTTTCTCTCTGTGGACAATGCATCCATCTCTAGTAAGAACGACTCAAAGCAAACGCAGGTGCCATTTGTACACATCTGCTTGGGAGTTGCATTTCAGTGAGATCTTGCAGGTGGGAGCTGCAATGAAACCTTTCCACGGGACGCCCTCTTGCTCAGGGGGCTGGACAACCAACCATGCCCTCTCCCATGATACTCCATTCCATTCTCCCTCCCATTTTTCATGCTGCTTTTGGATTTCTACCTTTGATAGTATTTTTAATGTGAGTTTTTGCTCTCTCTTCTTGACATATATTTTCTGTTTTGTGTTTCTCATTCTAAAACTGCTCTGAGCACTCTTCTGGTCAGAAGAGCCTGGTGTGGACGTTTATTTGCTTACTTCCCATCCTCCTAGTTCACTGTTGGAGATGGTGGATTCATTCATGTGCAGCCCCTGGTGTGGTGAATCACTGAACTGCAGGTGGCAGCCTTCTTAGTCAACTACCTTCAGGACCTGAGCTGGCTCCACCCACTCAGGCAGAGCATTGGATGCTCCCGGGCAGGAAATAGTACATAAGAGGACTTCCTGGTCCAGCTGAGCTTTGCTGGAGCAACAAAGGCTTCTTGAGATCTCTCCTGTATTATTGGTTGTTCTTTGGTCCTTCCTCTTGGCTTGTTCTTCATCCCTGACTTTGTGGGATATACCCAGCCTCATATAACCAACATGCTTAACTCAAATTAATGCATGACCATAGTTGTTAAGCTGTCCTGCCAGTCTTAGCTAGGTCACAATCCCTCACCCTGGGAGGAAGAGCTACCAAACTCTTTGTTCTCCCACTTTCCACCTTCCTTCCACCATATGAACCCTAGTAAGGATGTCTTAGCTGGATGCGCCAACACCGTGTGGCTTTAGAAAGCCATCTTTGTGTTTCTGTACAAATAATTTAGAACTCTTACCATTTTTGAAACTAAGTTGCACTGTCTGTCTTTTCTTGCTGCTGTATGGAAATGCACATGAATCTGACCTTGGAAGTAAACTGTTTTTAACTTGCTAAACATGTGGTCTCTTTCTATGCTAAAGGAAGTGGGAAACTTTGGAAAAGACTTAGAAGGGCATATTTTAAAGATGTAACAGGCTATTTCCATGCTTTAATTTGCTGCATGTTTTGTGATTTTAAATCTGTGTTAGGGCTCTCTTACCAAAGAGTACTTGCCCCCAGTGTGGATCTAGGCACCTAGAGAACGGTCCTCTTATTCTTTAACCAGATTACCAAAACAAAACAAAAAACAACAACAAAGGACTTCAGGTCTACTCTTTGCTCCTTTCTCCTTGTTGGTCTAGCCTAGAGTTCCTCTTCAGTCCTGATTTTGGCTTGTTGCTTGATCCTGCATTACAGTTTATCCATGGAGTTGGTCCTCCTGACTTCCCCTTCAGTCTTTGCCACTGGACACTGGCTGCCCCTTAGCTCATGGGTCACGCTGTTTCTGCCCTGAAAAGTGTGAGGCAGGCACAGCTATCATTGCTTAAGGGGCAAAGAGCCTTCCTTGCGGCTTCTGCTGAAAGCAGGCAGGATGGAGTGGACCAGTGGGAGTGATGCTACTCTTCCTCCTCCATCAGCTGGCCCTGGCCCTGAATAATGGTACCTCTGCAGCATCTAAAAAAGAAGGATGGTGCGCATAGCACATGTTCCTCTGTGATCAAAAAGCCACCATCAGAGCTTTGCCCAATATTTCAGCAAAACGGCAGCCGGAGCATTTGGGAAAGGCAGAGGCTCCTTCTCCCTCCACAGTGGCACAGTGCTGAGCAGCATTGGGAGAGCAACCAGGGATGCACCACGTGAAAGGCAGCTGCCACCTATATACTGGGATCTGCTTGATAAACACACAAGCATTTATTACATCCTTTCACCTGCCCAGATGCAATGCCAATAAAGCCAAATTCTAAAACACCACGGCAGTCGTGCAGACACCAGCAGTGTGAAGCAAATGAAAAAAGGGGAGACCCAGGGCCAGTCAGCAGTCCCTCCCACCCAAATTCTTACTCAAGTTCAAGAAAAGGACGACTAGCAGAGCCCAGGCTGCAAAGGGCTGGTAGGTTGGGCGCCAATGGAAGAAGAGGGAAGAGCACAGGGCAGAGGCAGCTTCAATAGCCTGGTCCTCACCTGTTCCCTCCACGTGACAAGCCAGGTCACACCCTCATTCAATGCAACAGGGCTGCTCTCTCTCTCTCCCTCTCTCTCTCTCTCTCTCTCTCTCTCTCTCTCTCTCTCCACATGTTGCCCCTTTGGTGATCTATAGCTATATCTCTATCAGCTTCACTGGTTCAAGTGGGAAGATGAAAAAGGCCTTGCAGTGTTGCAGAACGCCTAAATAAATAAATAAATAAATAAAATTATTATTTATGTCTACCCCGCCCATCTGGCTGAGTTTCCCCAGCCACTGTGGGAGGCTTTCAACAGAACATTAAAAACAGAATAAAACTTCAAACATTAAAAAAATTCCTTAAACCGGGAAACATCTGATGGGAGGGTGTCCCTCAGGGTGGGCGCCACTACCAAGAAGGCCCTCTGCCTGGTTCCCTGTAACCTCACTTCTCGTAGTGAGGGAACTGCCAGAAGGCCCTCAGAGCTGGCTAAATGATGGGGATAGAGACGCTCCTTCAGGTATACTGGGCTGAGGCTGTTTAGGGCTTTAAAGGTCAGCACCAACACTTTGAATTGTGCTCGGAAACATACTGGGAGCCAATGTAGATCTCTCAGGACCGGTGTTATGTGGTCCCAGCGGCCACTCCCAGTCACCAGTCTAGCTGCCGCATTCTGGATTAGTTGTAGTTTCCGGGTCACCTTCAAAAGTAGCCCCATGTAGAGCGCATTGCAGTAATCCAAGCGGGAGATAACTAGAGCATGCACCACTCTGGCGAGACAGTCCGCGGGCAGGTAGGGTCTCAGCCTGCGTACCAGATGGAGCTGGTAGACTGCTGCCCTGGATACAGAATTAACCTGTGCCTCCATGGACAGCTGTGAGTCCAAAATAACTCCCAGGCTGTGGACCTGGTCCTTCAGGGGCACAGTTGTCCCATTCAGGACCAGGGAGTCCCCCACACCCGCCCATGGCCCTTCTTTTGTTTCACTTTTAGTGTCAGATCACCCACATCCATAGAGGTAAACACCAGGTCTATGGCATGTCCGTGACCTGAAGCAGCTCAGCCAGGGAATCCTTGGTGCAGCGGGGAGGTCGGTACACCAAAAGGAATCCTGTACTGCCCCTATTGCCCAACATCCAGAACATGCACTCAGAAAACTTGGTCTTCCCAATTGGATGCCTGGTGCAAACTAATGACTTCCTAAAAATCACTGCAACCCCCCCCCTCCCTGCCCACAAGGCCTGGGTTGCTGTGCATAAGAGAAACCTGGTGGACAAGCAGCGGCAAGGACAGGCCCATCTGCTTCATCCAACCAAGTCTCTGTCACACATGCCAGGTCAAGTCCTCCATCCATGATCAAGTCATGGATAACAGTGGTCTTATGAATCATTGACCTGACATTGCACAGCAGCACCTTCAGGTCGTGTGGGTATCCCTTGCTGATTCCAGTATCCATCCGGTCAAGACCAGGCCCGGAGGCAGGGATAGTCTTCAAACAACGACTAAACCTGCCTCCTCAGTAATGGCATGGTCTGGTCTTAGCATAACTCCTTCTCCTACCTGTGATCACTGAGATCGGGCGTCTCTGAAGTCTCCCACCCCACACAGTTTTTTGGGGCGGCATTGTTGATGTTTATGTCTAAGGAGAGGGAAGGGTAGGGAAGGATGGGTCTCATTTGAAATATGCTTAAGCAGCAGATCCATTTCTGCCATGTGCACACCTTGGGCAGCTGCCACAAGCCCTCCAGGGAACTGGCAAAGAATTTCTAAGTTATTTATTGTCTTTCCCTCTTATCAGTAAACTTATTTCCCTGTTTCCTGCACAGATAAAGATCTCAGCTGACAGTGTAGGTTTGCTAACCTCCTCGGGACTTTTTGCCTCACATAGAAATTGGTCCCAGAGAGAGGAGGAAGCATTGCTGCAGGGAGGTTGAGGGCCTTTGTTTGGGGTCCCCCTCTTCCTTTTTATTCATTTCATAGAAGGGATAATAATTTGAGTTACATTTCCCCCCCACCTGAGTGTTTTGTCTTGATTCCATGCATCTCAGCCTGTAGTGGCTAAATTTTAAACTCTGTTGGTTTGCTAATAATAGCTTTTTAAAAAAGATATCCAAAGGAGAAAACAGCAAAACAAGATGACACAAAGGTTTGTCAAAACCAACCACATTAAAATTAATACAATGGATGCAGCAGTTTATTATTTTAAAATGGCTCAATAGAATAAAATGTCCTTGTTAATCCATAGAAATGATGCACCAAATAAAAACAAAATTGCCCTCGAGTTAATCCATTGCTCCCTCTGGGACCAAACTAGATAATGGCCTGTTTCATGCATCATGCCAAACCATGGTTTAGTGTGAACGTGCAAGCATGCAAACTCTGGGGAAAGATTTTGTGGTTGCTTTGCTTCTTTCTTCCCATTCTGCTGCTGTTCCATGCTGAGCCAAGCAAAGCCATGGCTTGGCTTATAGCATGTTGTCTGAACTCATGATTCAGCTCTCTCCACTCACCTCAAGCTGTAATCAAGGTTTCTTGCATGGTTTTCATCTGATGGTTTGTCTGGGAGGGCTAAGTCCTCCTGTCTAAACAATAGTAAGGTAAAGGGACCCCAGACCGTTAAGTCCAGTTGCGGACGACTCTGGGGTTTGCGCACTCATCTCGCTCTTTAGGCCGAAGGAGCCGTGGCCAGCAGGATTAAGCCACTTTCTGGCGAGCCAGAGCAGTGCACGGAAATACGCTAAGCCTAACCATCCTTTTACCCAGCACAGCAGCAACATGATCAAGGATCAAAGCAACTGCAACTCAGGAGCCCGCAAACTCATGGGTTCACGCTAAGCCAGGGTTAACCGCCCAAGTGGCTGAGGCAACCCAGGCAGATGGGCGGGGTGCAAGTAATAAATGATTATAATTGTTGTTATTATTAGGCTTAGCATGAAGTGCAAAACAGGCCAGTGTCACTCTAGAGCATAAATGTGGGCCAGACCTTTACTTATATAGACATGAATGCATTCCTTGACCCAACTGTCCCCTCCAGTGCTTCAGGGGATTTGAATCTGTGACTTCCCAATCCTAGTTCCGCATTCTAGCCCAGGGTAGGGCTCCCGTGGCCCTGATGGTTTTGGAGGCCTCCAGCTCCCGCCAGCCCAGCCTGCATGGCCAAGGGACAGGGATGAGGGAGCTGTAGTCCAACATCTGGAAGGCCAGTTTCCCTGTTGCTGCTATTCTTAACATTCAGGTGGGTTTTTAAAAAGAAGCATTCCCCTTGAGCTGGGTGTCAGCCTTGAAATTATTACTCATTGAGGGATGTGGCAGTTTTTAGATATCCTTCATGTTTTCCAATGTTTTTAATTGTTTTAAATATGCTTGCAATTTTTTTTCATGGTCATGTTATTACCTTTTTCTTGTTTGCAGCCATGGGCTCCTTGGGGGGGGGGGGAACAGAACCACTTTCTCTTCCTCCTCCTCATCTTCTTCTTCTCCTTCTACTCCCCATCCTTTTTGGGATATATTCTTCAAGTTCTCTTTGCCTCTTGCTTCCACATAAGCCCTCCTGTTAGGTTTAGATCCCCCATCCATCACATAGGGGAGAATCCCCTTGGTCTTTTGAAATTTTATGGTCTGCATATTAACACTGGCCTGAAATATTAACACTGGCCTGAAATATTAACACTGGCCTGAAATATTTCATTGGCCTGAAATAAAAATCTAAGAAATAAATAAATGTAAAAGGTTCCAGGAAGGCATAAAGACAAGGCCTGCACACCGGTTTCCCTTCCCTGTCCTCACTTCACTTCAATTTCAGAAAGGGCCCACTCCACAGAAACTCCATGTTGCTCCTTAGACTCCCTTGAGTTTGAAAAAGCAGCTTGGGGAATGCGGCATGAAAGCTTGATGAAAGGGAAGCATCACTGGCAGACAGAAGCCTCCCCCCCCCCTTTTTTTTTTTGAATCTGAAAAGCTCTTACACCAGATCCTAAAATTGCTTTCTGAATGCAGAAGAGCTGAAAGAACAAGCTGAGGGCTTGGGAGGAAACAATTTCTAGGAAACTCAAGAGGTGGGGGAGAGAATTCTGGTGAGCATAGCCTTCCCCTCAACCCTCAACTGCAATGCTATTACAGCTTGCAGAGGAATGATATTTCCTCAATTTAATGCTAGTCATAATCCTTACTGAAATTTTCAGTACACAGATTGCTTTCAAAGATCTTTTTATCATTGCAACAACTGTAGATGGAAAATTAGGCAACCACAGCATGGGCTACTGTTAGGCCGAGTGAGGTGGCTGCCTCAGGCAGCAGTTGTGGGAAGGCAGGGAGTCACGATGAAGAATGGGAAAACAGAGGTTGTGTGTGTGTCATACAACCAAGGACATAAGAAGGCAGAGATTCCCACTTGGATCTCAATGCATCACAACCAGCGTCATTTCCATTCTACCGCAGTTCAGGTTTTGTCAAATTCTACATTATTCATCCTGTCCACTATTTAAGTTAAGCTACATAATTTAAATAACTACACAACATACATGACTTCCTTTACATTGAAATGAATGTAAATGTCAAAATAGTGTTTAAAAAGGTCATTAATTACATATTGTTTCTGGACTTGTAAAAGACAGCAGATCTTAAAGAGCGTCTTCATTCATTTCAGATCTGCAACCCACCTCTGAAGCCAGCATGCAATATGGCACTCACTTTTAACCTTTTCTTATTTCATTGTAGAACTGGAAGGGGCCTTTGAGGTCGTCATCCAGTCCAACTCCCAGCTCAACACAAGAGTCTTGCAACTACAGCAAGGAGTGGGGACCTTTGTCATGCTCAGGGACACATTCCCTTCTGAGCAACCTTCAAGGGACATATACTGGGGTAAAGTGTGTGTGTAAATGCATATATTAGTGAAAATAACATACAACCACATATTATATTATGGGAAATTGCTTTGCAAAAATGGGTGTCTTCGGAAAAATCAGTTGTCCAGGCAGAGATGTACACTGTGCTCCTGGGAAACAGTGAAATAACTGAAAGAGGACACGGGTGAAATCAGGCCAAATTTTTATTGACTGCAGCAAGACGCAGTTTGCATGGCAATAGGGCAAGGATCAGTTCCTCACTTCACTCAGCCATTGCGAGTGGAATGGCACGTCATCAGGGTTGGAGAATGTTTGAGAAAAGCAAATACATTTCCTTTCTCCTAAACTTCTAGCTAATGCACATGCTACTTTAAACCATGTGAAGGCCCTCTTTTTCTAGCAATCTAGCTAGCGCTTTTTTGTAGTCTCTTTGTCAAAGATAACTCCACCCCTAAAAGCGGGTCCATTGTTGATTTTCTCTCTCCCAAAGTGTTGAGACAATAGGTGTGCTATTTTGTCTCTTTCATTTTACTCATCCTGTAAATAGTTCCTGCCAAGATAAATCTGCTCCTGCATGAATAAAGCCTTTGAACTCCAGAAAATGTGATTGTTTCAATCTAACTCACCCAAGCTGCAAGCTCTCCTAACAGGAAGCACTCCAAAGCCCCTCCATGGCAGTCGCCCAGTGTTGAACCCAGATGCAGTGAAAGCCAAGCATCCAGGATCTCACTGGGTTACCATGATGAAAGATTCCATCCAGGCCAAGGCTCCACCCTGAGCTTAGGGTGTCCCTTATCCAATCCTCCCCTCAGGCCCCTTAGGGAAGCCCCCTATATAATGGTGTTCCTGCCCAGTGCCATTTCCACCAAGAATAATAACAACACCTTCCTCAATGCCTAACATAGCAAAGTATTTCACTTAGAGAGGTCAAAAAACCTCCATCTGAGGGCCAATTGAGGTTGAGAGAAAAAAAACATTTCTGGCCTGTTCAAGGGTAAACGGGTGGGGGGAGAGCTCAACAGCAAAATGGCCCCCAATCCCTTTTAAATCCCTCAGCCCCACCTTCTTATTGTGAGAGCCCATGAGATTATTCTGTGAGAGACAGTTCCACCTCCCCCATGACTTTCTGGGCCACACCCTGCTGGGCAAACCTGCCCCCCCCAAATAAAATAGTACTCCAGAATAAATCTTACAAAAATGTGTTTATTAGGGAAGATTCACGTAGAAATGCTGATGAATCTTCATGAGGAAGGAAGGAAGGAAGGAAGGAAAGAAGGAAGGAAGGAAGGAAGGAATTGCAAACTGATCTGGAAATGTGGAGATCTGAACTCAAGACTGTTGAGAAATGGGAAATGGAGAGAAACCAAAACTGAGATATTCACCCATCCCTAGTCCCGACTCACCACTTGAACAACTGGTCAGAAGGGTGTTGACATAATAAATGCCAAGTTATAAATGTCAAGACAGCTGAATATTGTTGTTGGCAACTGTCTGTCCCAAGAGACCATGGAGTGTGTCTCTGGGGGTGAAGTCAAACTTCTGTGTTAGCAGCACCAAAGTAACCTCCCCAGGGCTCAAGCCTGGGCAGTGTGTCTGGAGGTCCTGGGCTGCCCAGAAGACAAGACCCCCCCCCCTCAGCCTCGCTGGTGGGGCCCAAAGGAAAGCAGAGCAAGATGTTGGGCACCAGCTTGGCTGCAGGAGTTGCAGGAAGGAGGCGTACAAGGCGCCATCCAATTGCTTTAGGGACTCCACTCTGGATTTGTGGAGGGTTTGCTCCTGAGCCTTTTCTTCTCCTAGATGGGCTCCCTTCCCAAGCTGATGAGCCTCATCTGCTCCTCACTTTCCTCTACAGCATATGCACAAACTGCCTTTTTTACTGTTTGACCCACTCTTGGTCATGTTTGGTCAATCTACCAGATCCTGTCTTTGCATGCAGGTAGAACATCCCTTTTATTATGTGCAAATGATGGGGGGGGGCACTGACTCCTCATTCACAGGAAGTATTTTCACAGCTGAGTTTCCATTGCTGGCAAGATGTCAGCTCTCACAAAGACACTTTTGCTCAATGTGCCACTTTTGGACTGTTGTAGCAAAATGTCTTCCCAGCATCTTGATTGGCTCTGAAAGCTCCAGGTGGTCTTTGAATAGTTGCCATCTAAGAAGGAAGGAAAGGCAAAAGTTGTGGATTGGTTTGCGTCCTGGGGAACAGAGAAGCTCTGGCGTCTGATGGATTGCAATTACTTGCTCTCGCCGCCGGTACTGCAAAAAGGAAAAGGGAAAAAATGCATCTTCCATCTCAGTCTCAAGCAGCTGCAAAGCCAAGTGTTGCCATCAGAGGGCACTGTCTCTCCCTGCTGGGACCAGCTCTCTCGATTCCAGACATCTGGAAATATGCATTTGCCACATTGTTGTGAAATCCTTTGGATCGGACACAGAGCACAAACCTCGCCTTTGCATTTGTTAATTTCTCCCCACCCCCCTAAAAAAAGCACTCTTGGAATGTGTGGAATGTACAGGCCTCAGCCCAGATATATACACTCATGGAGTAAACAAAGCTTCCCTTGGAAACTCTTCCAGTCCATCAGCAAACAAAGAAAAAGGAACTTTGGGGCTGCCTCCAGCCCAAAATCTTTTCTGCTGCTTGCCAAGACACCCTTTTAACAGTCTATCTTTGTTTGGAGGTGGGGGCAGAGAGAGAAAAAAAGAAATCAGCCAAAATAAAACACAACACAAGATAAGCAGAGCCCTGCAGGAGCAGATGAAGGTCTCTTTCATTAGCAAGGTCACAGAAATAATGCAAAATACCATTCCCAGGATGTTTGGGGGGAAGCCATGGTGGTTAAATAGGGACAATGCTGCTTTAAAACATAAGGTTTGGATGTGAGCTTTGTTGCCTCTGCCTGGCATTGCTCTGGTGCCACCTACTGTCAGTCTCCCTGTCTTCTACCCAACAGTGTCAACGGGCTGCACACACAAGCCGCCCGTCTCCAGCACCATGCAGAACACTGACCCCACTGACGGTGGAAGCAAGCAGTCCGCAATGCTGCTCTTTTGTTTCTCCAGCAGCAGTCTTGGCCAACTGGGGCATCCTCCACATGCTTTAGACTACAGCTGGCTGGGGCTGAGGGGAGTTGTAGTTCTAAGCGACCAGAGGGCGCCAGGTTGGCCAAGACTGTTTTACAGAGTGTTGCAGAGTGCAATCCTCTCTTCCCAAGCAAACACTCAGGGCTAGGCATTGTTGGACCTACATTTTGGGGCCCTGAAGCTTGAGCTGTCATGGGGGCCCCTTCGCAACCCATGGTCTGGGTAACCAGGGTTTTCTTCTTCAGTGGGCTTGTTTCTCTTTGGAACATCTGTGCTGCTGACTTTCAAACTTTGAGGCTGTTGAAAAATCAATCCATTTGAGTCATGCGACTCATATTGGGCCTACTAGACCCATTTTTTTTAAAGCAATGTGGACTAAAGTCACTTTTGGGGTCCTTCTGGGATTAGGGCCCCTGGAGCTTAAGCTTCATTAGTTTTATAGCAGATCCATCCTTGGCAGGAGTGCCAACTCAAATAAAATGATGGTAATATAAGTACCGTATATTCCGGCGTATAAGACGACTGGGCGTATAAGACGACCCCCAATTTGTCCAGTTAAAATATAGTGTGGGATATACTCGCCGTATAAGAAATACGACCCAGCGTATAAGATGACCCCCGACTTTTGAGAAGATTTTCCTGGGTTAAAAAGTAGTCTTATACACAGGAATATACAGTAAGCCCCATCCTGCATAATCGATCCCAAGACATGGTGCACACACACACACCACTTAAATGGTCATGCCCTTCAACTTGGGAGGGGGGGCTCAAATATTGGGGGGAAGGACCTTGGCCCCTAGGAGTTGGTCCTATGGCCTCTGGTGGTGGACACAACCTTCTCTCCTGCTCCGTACCACTGATCCTATCCATTGTCCTCATCTAGGCAAACACATGTGGCCCAGAACAATGGATATCTGAGTGTCTGGCTGTGTCTGAGAGCATATGGGTCACATTTTGTGCTGAGCAAGCAGGTTTCTTTTCCCCCTGGCTAGAGGGCCCAGCAAAGCCCTCCCCACCCCACCCCACCCCCTGCCTTCCAAGGCATTTGCACTCTGGATGCACCATTCCTGCATCCCTTCTCCACCCTCAATCTGAGAAAAATGCCCTCTTTCCCCTCTAGGGAAGAAAAAAGAGCAGAGATTTCATGTGCCACACAGGAAACACCGCCAACTTCCTGTGGCTGGATCACCAGAGCCAGCAGCGTGGTTGAATCGCATCGAGAAAAGTGGGGGTGGGGGCCTGGAAGGCAATTCCTGAAACTCAAGCCTTAAGATTTCCTCACTTGTATCCGGGACCAAGGCACTAGTTATGCCAGGCAAGCTGGGAGGTGGGCAGAGGAGGGCAACCAAGATGATCAAAGGGTCTGGAAACCAAGTCTAAGCAGAACGGGGAAAGAGGAGCCTGAGAGGAGATACAGTGGCCAAGTATCTGAAGGACTGTCAGTCACATGGAAGGTGGCGCGAGCTTTGTTTTCTCCTGCTCTGGAAGGGAGGACCCAAACCCATGGATTCAAATGGCCAGAAAGGAGATTCCAACTAAAGGTCAGGAGGAACCTCTGGAGGAAAAGAGCTGCTTGCCACTGGAATGGAGAATCTCAGAAGGTGGTGGGTGCTCCTGCATTGGAGGTTGGATGGCCATCTGCCAGGGATTCTGCAGTTATGATTCCTGATTGCAGGGCGTGGACTAGAGGACCCTTGGGGTCCCCACCAACTCTACAATTCTATGACACTCTTTGCTGTCCACCAGAGCCAGCATTAGCACTGGGTATTCTTGGGCGGCTGCCAAGGTCCCCACACCCTTGCTGGGCCCACTGCTGATACCTGACCTGACTCCATAAAAAGATCGATCTCCAGCGCTCTGAGCAGGTGCCTGGCAGCTGGATCCAGCTCGCCTTTAACCACCCCACAATTCCTCTAACCCACTGCGGGACCCGGAAAGGGCAGCTTGGTACGGCTGCCCAGTGCTCCCAAGAGCACTGCTGGGGAGGCCTTTCAGGTCCACTGGCAGAGGAGGGCCCCACCAAGGCAAAAAAGGGGGAAACCAACCCAAGCAGCGGGGGTGGCATCTTCCTCAGTCCAAGGGCCACATTCATATTCTGGGCAAACTCCCCAAGGCCTACATATGGGGGGGCAGAGGCAAAAGTAGATAAAGCAACGGGTGCAAAATTCACATTTGTGCAGTAGGCTAGTTTCTTCACTCACCCTGTTCTATCCTCCATCCAGGCAATTATCAGAGTTCGAGGACACGTTTTTGCCACACACAAAGAGTCAAGGATACAGGACCAGGGATGGGGATGGCCTGGGGAGAATCCAGAGGGCCAAATGGAAAACCTTGGAGGGCCACTTATTGGCTACTGCATTACTATCCCACTGGAGGCAGCAGTCAGCAAGAATGCTGCCATCAGAGCACAGGGATATGTATTTAACATAGATATTACATCTTGCAGAGTTCAATGGGATGGATTTCCTAAGAGCGGTGGGATATATACCGTTCCATTTGCACGTGTTTTAAAATTCAGCACAAATTCTTTGCATTCAAGGTGGTGATCCAAAAGCTGTATTTTAATTCCCCCCTTCCCTTTTTTCCCTTATGCAGGTTATAGATGCTTGGAGTGGTACTAGGCACAGCTGCTGCTGTTTGCAACACCTCTTGGAAATGGGGTTCCAAAAAGAACAACAGGATGTGATCATGCCTCATCCTTCCTGGGGACATTCTAGCAGGGGGAAACAAGAGAGCTGCATCGTTTCCCCCCCCCCCCCGAGTGAGCAACTCAAGAGCCGGCTGATATCAAACATGCTCTTCTGTCAATCTGCAAAACCCTTTGGCCCCTGACTCTGTCAATGTTCCCAAACGCCCCACTAATATCTCCATGAACCACAGGGACATTGTTGGTGGTCTTGGAAGTTTTAATGTGCTGTGCCAGCACATCATTTTAATTGTATTACTGTTGCTTTTTTATTTATTATAGTGTAAATTTAATGATGGTTGTGGTGGTGATGATGATAATAATATAAGGCCCCGGGTTGGGCTGCAGCATTACAAACAATATTAACAGCATTTTAAAACAACTTACAACCATAAAAATAAGCATGCAGCTCAAGTGTGAAATGCCAGCATTAAAAGGTGAATTCCACAGAATTCAGATTGCAACACGTTCAGACATTAGGCAGGTGCCTTCACTGGATTCTTTCCAGCGCCTGCTAAAAACATTCTAGTTTAGGTGAGCCTACCTAGACACAGAGAATGTTGGTATATATTTTAAGTTTATTGCTTATTTTATCTTTTGAATTTTTTAAAGAGTTGCTTTGACTGATAATTGCTTTATTCTCTTTGTAAACCATTTTGAAGTTTTCTAATGATCAAATGGTATATAAATTTTATTAAATAACTGATGCTAGCTTAGGTGGCCAGATGCAGTATTGGGCTGTCTGACTGCCGCATTTTGAACTGCTTTAAAATGTCCAGACTGCCCAATGTTGGGCAAAAGAGTCCTGCATTGCAGGGGGTTGGACTGGATGACCCCTGTGGTCCCTTCCAACTCTACAAGTCTAGGATTCTCTGCACAGAGTGCATTACAGTAATCTAACCAGACAGAGGGCCTTCTTGGTAGTGGCGCCCGCCCTGTGGAACACCCTTCCATCAGATGTCAAGGAAATTAGCAGCTATCCTATTTTTAAAAGACATCTGAAGGCAGCCCTGTTTAGGGAAATTTTTAATATTTAATGCTGTATTGTTTTTAACACTCGATTGGGAGCCGGCCAGAGTGGCTGGGGAAACTCAGCCAGATGGGCGGGGTACAAATAATAAATTATTATTATTATTATTATTATTATTATTATTATTATTATTATTATTGGTTAGCCCAATGACTGAAGCCGGGTGGGGAGTGGGGACTCACAAGGCAAGCAACTGATGTTGTGTCACAAAACGAGAGGCCCCTTGCATGCCCACAGCCCTAATTTAAGATCCAAAATAACCATGTGACGGGGTAGCAGCCAAATCACAACTGAATTGTGTGTGTGTGATTGTGAGATCTGTGGATCAAGGGCAGTAGACAAATTTAATATATAACAAAATAAAACAATAAAATGATGCACAATACTTCAGGCCAGGACCGTGTCTGAACAATCACCATGACATGCTTTGTATTTGAAGTGGTAGGAAAGATCTGGCAGAGGTGATTTCAGAACCACTGGCAGTAATCTTTGAGAATTCTTGGAAAACAGGTGAAGTCCCAGCAGACTGGAGGAGGGCAAATGTTGTCCCTATTTTCAAAAAGGGGAAAAGAGAGGACCCAAACAATTACCGCCCAGTCAGCCTGACATCAATACCAGGAAAGATTCTAGAGCAGATCATTAAGCAAACGGTCTGCGAGCACCTAGAAAGGAACGCTGTGATCACTAAAAGTCAGCATGGGTTTCTGAAAAATAAGTCATGTCAGACTAATCTGATCTCATTTTTTGACAGAATTACAAGCCTGGTAGACGAAGGGAACACTGTGGATGTAGCCTATCTTGATTTCAGCAAGGCCTTTGACAAGGTGCCCCATGATATTCTTGTAAAGAAGCTGGTAAAATGCGGGCTAGACAATGCTACCATTCAGTGGATTTGTAACTGGCTGACTGACCGAACCCAAAGGGTGCTCATCAATGGCTCCTCTTCATCCTGGAGAGAAGTGACTAGTGGGGTGCCACAGGGTTCTGTCTTGGGCCCAGTCTTATTCAACATCTTTATCAATGACTTGGATGATGGGCTTGAGGGCATCCTGATCAAGTTTGCAGATGACACCAAATTGGGAGGGGTGGCTAATACCCTAGAGGACAGGATCACACTTCAAAATGACCTTAACAGATTAGAGAACTGGGCCAAGGCAAACAGGATGAATTTTAACAGGGAGAAATGTAAAGTACTACACTTGGGCAAAAAAAATGAAAGGCACAGATACAGGATGGGTGATACCTGGCTTGAGAGCAGTACAAGTGAAAAGGATCTAGGAGTCTTGGTAGACCACAAACTTGACATGAGTCAACAGTGTGATGCAGCAGCTAAAAAAGCCAATGCAATTCTGGGCTGCATCAATAGGAGTATAGCATCTAGATCAAGGGAAGTAATAGTACCACTGTATTCCGCTCTGGTCAGACCTCACCTGGAATACTGTGTCCAGTTCTGGGCACCACAGTTCAAGAAGGATACTGACAAGCTGGAACGTGTCCAGAGGAGGGCAACCAAAATGGTCAAAGGCCTGGAAACGATGCCTTATGAGGAACGGCTTAGGGAGCTGGGTATGTTTAGCCTGGAGAAGAGAAGGTTAAGGGGTGATATGATAGCCATGTTCAAATATATAAAAGGATGTCATATAGAGGAGGGAGAAAGGTTGTTTTCTGCTGCTCCAGAGAAGCGGACACGGAGCAATGGATTCAAACTACAAGAAAGAAGATTCCACCTAAACATTAGGAAGAACTTCCTGACAGTAAGAGCTGTTCGACAGTGGAATTTGCTGCCAAGGAGTGTGGTGGAGTCTCCTTCTTTGGAGGTCTTTAAGCAGAGGCTTGACAGCCACCTGTCAGGAATGCTTTGATGGTGTTTCCTGCTTGGCAGGGGGTTGGACTGGATGGCCCTTGTGGTCTCTTCCAACTCTATGATTCTATGATTCTATGATCTCAGTGGTGTTTGAACTGTAGGTAGTTTTCCTTCCACAACGGCCTCACTGGATCACTTAGCCCTCACACGATGAATTGTAGGCCTCACACAGTGAATAAACAGTGAAGCGACCCTAAAGGCCACCCTCTTAAGTGAGCTCCATTCTGAGTGAACCCAACTCCCACCAACAGATAGAATGCCTATTTGGAACATTGAAAGACCTTTCATTTCAAATACTCCCGTTTTTGTTTGCCTTGGAAAGATTATATTAAGTACAAACTTCTGCCTTTCCACTTTAAAAAGAGAAGAGAGAGAAAATTCTGGCAGAGCTAGATGAGTGGGGAGAAACAGAGAGAGATTATACAGATTTTTCTGTGGCATTTTCAAGCTCTTGCTGCCTGAGATATTAACCCCCAAAGCATATGGGCGATTGTGGACCTGGGGGTCTCAAATTCCAGTGGCGGTGCCCTGTCACCTCTCATGCTGCATCCCAAAGCAGCGTTGCAGCGCTCCTGAAGCTCAGCACCCAATACAAGTGACCCAGTTATGCTCCCCTAACTCTGCCTGTTAGCACAGATGTAAGCGCTTCCAGGCATTTAGGAGTATATCACTCTCCCTCATTCTGCCCTAGTCCTCACAAAGGACCCATGCTCACGCACATCTAAGAATGAGTGATTCAGCTCACTGCCCTCTGCCTCATGCAGCACCACGTGCCAGGACCTGGGGTCTTGAGGCAGGGATGTCTGGGTCCAACACCCTCCGGATTACTGGCCTGTGAAGATCTGCTCCCCGTCTGAAGAGACTTCAGCTTTAAGGTCTGGGCAGGGCTGACCACACTCAGATTAAAATCTGAGCACCAGCTGCATGGTCCTCAGTCGCAGAAGATGTGGCGAGGAGGGGACTAGGGCAGTCCCCTTTGCCACAGTGGCACATCTATTGAAGGTTCTATGGTTAGGCTTGTTACTTTTATTAAATGGCAACTTTTATTGCTACACTGCATAGAATCATAGAACTTTAGGGGTAGGAAGGATCTCCCAAGGGTCATCTGGTCCATCCCCCTACAATGCAGCTATCATGTTTCTTGTTGTTAGTAACCACCTTGGTTGGGGGATTCCAGTGAGGGAAATCCCAACAGAGGAAGCTCCCTTGTGAAATGGACGCTTCCAAGTGGTAAGTCTTTTGCAAATCCCAAAGGCATCCAGTCCGGAAATCCAAAGGCATTTATAAGGGGATAAAAATGTCCACAAAGAGGAAGGGAAGGATGGATTGCCTACTTTTTGCTAAGAGAGAGCAGAGTAGATCTGGGGTGGGGGGGAGAGATAAGCCTTTACTGAGGCTCCCACTGAGAAGCGTTCGTTCCAGGGTCTGGAGGATGCAGCTAAGCTCAAAGGTATCCCCCCACACCAATCCCACATAAGTTACAGAAGGGAAACTGCCTGCAGAAGAGGAAGGGGCTGTGACCTTGCATAAGCATTGATTCCTAATTGATTTTTAAGGAGAAAACCACTACAGCAGCTGCCGAGTAGAGAGGGAGGGAAGGAACTTGCAGAGATATTTTGGTCCCTCGTGTTTTGCTTTTCCTCGTTATGACAATGCCAGCGGTCCCCTGTCTGCTGCATGATGGAAGCAAGGCTAGCAACACTGGCTGAACTGGAAGCCAGGCCCCTGCCTCTGGGGCGGAGAGGCTGCCTCAGAGCTACCGCCTCCCTTGTCCTGGAATCACACAAGTTGGAACGTAATTACTCTTTCCAGTAGCACCTTAGAGACCAACTAAGTTTTTTCTTGGTATGAGATTTTGTGCGCGAAAGCTCATACCAAGAACAAACTTTAGTTAGTCTCTTAAGGTGCTACTGGAAGGATTTTTAAAATTTTGTTTCGACTACAGCAGACCAACACGGCTACCTACCTGTAACTGTAATTACTCTTGTAAGATTCAGAGAGGTGCAAAACCTGAAGAGTAATTACATTCTGACCCATGTGTGATTCTAGAAGGTGCAAATTTAAGCCAGTTCGCTTAAAATGTGGACCAAACAAAAGGGTTAGCACCCCAAGGCCCCTTCATTGGAAAGGGCTGCAGCAACTCTCCTTGCTCAAATGTTGGCACAGGGAGGCAGTGGGACACCAAGACAAGCGGGGGGAGGCTCCGAAGCATTAATCTCTGAAATGTAAAAAAACAGATGAACATGAGAAATTGAGATGAACTAGAAGCAGGCTGTTCTGTCCATCCCTAGTTTGGCTGATGGGAGCTCTGTCTGGGGACCCGGGAATGGGTCTTTCCCCAAAGTTGCAACCTGATCTTTTCAGGTCCCCCCAGAAGATCATCTGAGGCTCTGGTCCTTGACCACAATGACACTCACAATATTTTTCACAAAAACCCGTCTCCCCTGTCTTGCCCCTAACAACCCCACCACCAATGAATTAATAGTTCAGATTGCAACTGAAAATTCATTGTTGCCATTTAAAAACAACAACAACACAAAAGCACATTGAACTCTCAAACTGGCAACACGCTATTCAAAACACAGTCAAGGAAATGAGTGTATTACCAATTTGGAGCGTCTAGGAACGAGCACTGATGATGAATGTGAACTTGACGGCATCTTTCAAGAACAGAAGGCAAGACTAGTAAAAATTCACTCATTAAAATGCAGTTGAAATCTAAATCAGAACAGGTTTGGCATTAAGCAGATTTAAAGAAGCAAAATGTTAGAAGAGCACATTGACTCACTTTCAAACAGATCTTAGAAATTAAATTACAAAAAAACACTTCTGCAGGAAACTTGAAGAGCAAAGACTTATCTAGTCCAGCCTCCTTTTCCTCAGAATGGCCAATCAGGTACCTCAGAGGCAGCCTGCCGGCAGGACCTAACAGCAGCAACCCTCTGCTGCTCTTGTTGCTCAGCAACTGACAGACCTCTGATCCTGGATCCAGCACATAGCCTTAATGTTAGTAGATATTGATAGACCTTTCCTCCACAAGCTTGTCTAACCACCTTTTAATCACCATCACATCCTCTGGAGGCAAATTTCATAGATTAGCTATTCTCTGAGTAAAGGGACTTTCATCTTTGCTGACCAGGATCCCAAAAAGCTCCCCTGCACCAGAGCCAATAACAAGATGTGGCACTGTCCCTAGACAGTTGAGATTTGATCCTTATGAATTCCAATGATTTGACATAATCTGACTAATTTGTGAATCAGAAAAATTGAATCAATTAAAAAAAAACCTAATCCTGCAGATTAATGGAACAGACTGAGTGAATATATGTAAAAGTGACACAGACTGGAAATAACCAATCCACCAGTTCCTAGTTGTGACTTCACAAGACATCGTACTGGTCATATACTGTGATTGGGTTTGGGCTCGGTGTACATCAATATGCAGATGATACCCAGCTCTACCTTTCTTTTAAATCAGAACCAGTGAAAGTCCTGTGTGAGTGTCTGTAGGCGGTTGGAGGATGGATGGCGGCTAACAGATTGAGGTTGAATCCTGACAAGACAGAAGTACTGTTTTGGGGGGACAGGAGGCGGGAAGGTGTGGACTTCCTGGTTCTGAATGGGGCAACTCTGCCCCTGAATGACCAGGTGTGCAGCCTGGGAAACCAACACAGCTGTCCATGGAGGCGCAGGTCAGGGCAGCTGCCTACCAGCTCCATCTGGTACACCAGCTGAGACCCTACCTGCCCGCAGACTGTCTCGCCAGACTGGTGCATGCTCTGGTTATCTCTTGCTTGGACTACTGCCATGTGCTCTATGTGGGGCTACCTTTGAAGGTGACCTGGAAACTGCAACTAATCCAGAATGCGGCAGCTAGACTGATGACTGGGAGCGGCTGCCGAGACCACATAACACCAGTCTTGAAAGACCTACATTGGCTCCCAGTATGTTTCCGAGCACAATTCAAAGTGTTGGTGCTGACCTTTAAAGCCCTAAACGGCCTTGGCCCAGTATACCTGAAGGAGTGTCTCCACCCCCATCGTTCAGCCTGGACACTGAGGTCCAGCTCTGAGGGCCTTCTGGCAGTTCCCTCACCGTGAGAAGTGAGGTTACAGGGAACCAGGCAGAGGGCCTTCTCGGTAGTGGCACCCAACCTGTGGAATGCCCTTCCATCAGTTGTCAAGAAAATAAACAACTATCCAACTTTTAGAAGATACCTGAAGGCAGTCATGTTTAGGGAAGTTTTCAATGTTTGAAGTTTTATTCTGTTTTTAATGTTCTGTTGAAAGCCGCCCAAGTGGTTGGGGAAACCCAGCCAGATGGGCAGCAGGGTATTAATTATCTATCTATCTATCTATCTATCTATCTATCTATCTATCTATTATTCCCCTCTACTAAACCATAGGGCTGAAAGTGTCAGCAGCAGCATTCCCCTAACGTTCCTCTGCAATTTTCCACTCCAGCAAACCTTCCCGCTGTACTGTTGCATCTGGGCAGCAATTACTTGTTTTGACCTTTGCTCTTTTAGTATGATCCTGTTTTACTGGTCCACTTCTGCCAGGACATTCCCATCGCAAAAGTTATCTCTATTCAAATGCTCCCAGATGCCAATTGTGCTCAAAGTACAATTTGAAAGGTGTTACAACCCAATGGAAAACTTGGACACACAGAAACAGGACTTTTATTCTGCCTGCCTTCCTTCCTCATTATTATCTCTAAAGGAGCGAGGAAGGAATGGGTCAAGTGTTGCTAACCCTGCTGCCGTTGGTTGCTTCCTGTCAATGGGAGTTTTCCACACAATGCTGCCAGAAGAATTGTCCTGCATTGTGTTGCAATCTGTGTGTAGCTGCACAGTTGCTAGGGACTCTCTGGGAGGGGCTGCCACTGTTCCTGCACTCTTTGTCCTTTGCACACAGTCGGTGTATGACAATACAGCTGCTGTGTGAACAAGGGGTATCAACTCAGACTGTACAGTTGCTATTAATAGCATCGTAGCTGCCCTTCTGCTGAAGCCACAAGATCAGACTGATGTCAGGAGGTACCAGGTTTACATGAAACTCAGATAAACATTCAAAAGGCAATATTTTATCAGTTAAACATATGCCAACAGTACACTTTTGTGATGTTACACCAGTGTTTGCATAAACCAATAGAAGGCATTAAATTGGGGGGGGGATCACATTTGAGGAAGAAAAGGATTCATTTGTCAGCCCTGCAATCACTGTTTATTTCCTCATCTATTGGCTGTTGTCTTTGTAATGAATCCCTGGCTAGCAACACACCAATGTCCTTAAGCTCGTTCCTCCAAATGTGATCTATCCAGAAATTCAGCAGCTCACAGGATTATCTGTAAACAAGGTACTAGGACCAGCAAACTCAGGTGAAACTTATTTCATGGGTGGTCTACACTGGTTTCACACAAGGTGTTAGAATCTGGGCCAAACATAATGTGTTCTTGCTTGACTCTGCAGCATTTCACATTTGTAGAGACATAAATGTGTGCAGACTCAATGGAACACAGTGAGATTCTAGGTTAGGGCGACCCACATAATTCACTCTGGCCTCTACCACTGGCTGAAGCATGTACTGCAGCTCTTCAGAGGGGCAACTAGGGGTTTGCTACAAAGGAAGCTCCCCGCCACAAAGTAGGGCTTGCAGTCAGCGCTGATCAGCTGAGTGGCACCAACTTCAAGCCCTGCTTTTGGCAGGGATCACCTGGACTACTGAACAGGAACTCCTGAGTGCAGCAGATCCCAGTGGAGCTCGCTATCAGTCCTGCCAAAGAACACTCAGAAGCGCACTTCAGGGCTCCCCAATGCTCCTTTGCAGTCATGTCTTTAACTGCCCCACTCTCGACAGTGTAGGATGCCAAGCGTATGGCAGAGAAAATGCCTCTGCAGGGCAAATTATGAGCCCTGCTAAGACTAATTTAGTCTGTGGGTCGGAGGTTATCCATGCCTGCTTTATGGTAGCCTCCAGATCCCCATTTTATTTACTTTCGTTTTTGCTAGAGCTCTGTAAAAATCCATAGCAAGAGACCTGCTTACATAGTTTATTTCTTTGGGATGGCCACACATTACCAGAAGAGGAGGGGCATGTGATTTCTCCTTCATGCCCATTTCCTGTTGCTCAGAAGAGATATTTGAATCACAAGACTACCATGTAACATCAAACTAGGTAACAAACTACAAAGAAGGTTTTAGTCCAACATGAAGGTTTTGAACTTACAATGCCGGGAGAAAAAAGAAAGCTGATGGTTCTTTTTCTTTTCTTTTTTTACTGGATTATCACAGAGGTGTTTTTTTAAGCAATTAACACACACCTGCAGACGTTTTCACCATATGGAAGAGAGGCTTTGATGGCCAGCAGAGCACAGAGTTCATGCAACAAAGGTGCAGGGAAACAGGGTGGGACTGCGCTGGCGGGGAGAGAGACTCTGTCAGAGCATGGGCAACAGAAATTCCAGAGCTTTGTATTACCAAAGACAGACAACTTTGACCTGACAGAGAAGGAAGCATCACCATGGCATCTTCTAGTCCAGAGTGTGCCCACAGCCAGGTGATAAATAACAGGAAATGGCACACAGCAGTGCAAGCTTGCTCCGGAAGTTGGACAGAGGGGATGTCATCTTCTCTTGGGCTGCTCCTGGGTCCTCACAGAAGATGCTCATCCAGTAAGCAAGAACCAGAGTGTCTTCGTCTTATTTCCAGCATGTCCCTCATTCCTCACATTTGTTTCATCCCTTTAAGAAAAACATCCAGCGCCTAAGAAACTGCAAATAAAACAAAGGGGACGACGATGACAAGATTTAGAAAAAGTTTGTATATGTCAGGCTCACACTAGGCCTTGTCTCTGGAAATGGTGGGTTCAGTCCTGGATTGTATTTTCAGTGATAATCCCAAACACCTGAGATTAAAAGGGAGGACTCATGAAACACAGTGGAAGTTCCAAATGGGTATGAGCTGCGTTGCTGCAATTAGCCACTGTCATGCTCAGTCTTTTCCCCCAGCTTCCCTAAAGACAACTTGATCAGGAATTTGCATACTGGGGCTATGCCCAAGAGAAAGGATTTCAATGGGAATGCCCAGCATGGTTGCCAGGCCCAATTTGACCTGCCATCATCAACTCAAGACAAGTTGGATTTGAAAACTGTATGGAAGAGGTTTATTCAAAGTCACAACATCCTGTTAAACCATCCTTGAAGATGTAGAACTTCTGTTTAAACACACTTGTGAAGTGTTGGCTGAAACAGCTTAGGCTAAGTACCCAGCCCAAAACTCTACAGATGCAGATGTGATAAAATACACATTTAAAATTTGAAAACACACATTATAGATAAAATTGTCAATATACAGCTCCCATCATCAAAAGAAGCAAGAAGAAGCAAAAAGAAGCAGTTTCAACTGCACAGACATGATGTAACTTAAAATGGAAGTGTGTGTAAAAGAAATCCAATGTTACTGGCCCCAGGGGTGAATTAATTTTTTTGTACCTCTGTAGAATTTACACATTTTGAAGTGGCATTAAGATCAGTTCTGTTAAACATAAAACAATTTCTGGTGTTTATAGGTAAAGGTAAAGGGACCCCTGACCGTTAGGTCCAGTCGCGGACGACTCTGGGGTTGCGCCGCTCATCTCACTTTACTGGCCAAGGGAGCCGGCGTACAGCTTCCAGGTCATGTGGCCAGCATGACAAAGCTGCTTCTGGCGAACCAGAGCAGTGCACGGAAACACTGTTTACCTTCCCGCTGCAGCGGTACCTATTTATCCACTTGCACTTTGAGGTGCTTTCGAACTGCTAGGTGGGCAGGAGCAGGGACCGAGCAACGGGAGCTCACCCCATCGCGGGGATTCGAATCGCCGATCTTCTGATCAGCAAGCCCTAGGCTCTGTGGTTTAACCCACAGCGCCACCCGCGTCCCCCTCTGGTGTTTATAATATGAATCAAATCATTAGGGTGAAAGTTTGAGGTGAGTGCTGTAAGGGAAAGCAGGAGTGAAATACTATCCAAGCTACCAGGTCCCACTAAGATGCGAAACAACAATCCCATTACTTTCAAGTGATCTATAAGCTCCTTAATAGCCTTTCCCATCTAAAAGTTAGTGTTTTCAGTTAGCCTAACAAAAACGGGTGGAGCATCTTTTGCCAAAGATGTCAAAGTTTTGGGAATGGTCTCTGATCTCGTATACCAGGAATTATTAGGTGATAACTGATATTGTTCCCAGCATTTCTGCTTTTTTCTTACCCGCAGGTTAAAAGCATTCCCAAAACTACAAAGGAAACCCATTTGACGGAAAAAAGTGTTTCTAGTTAATGCAACCTGACACACAGCAAGAGCATTAAAAGCTACGTGGACTTATTGCTTCTCAGTGGTGGCCCCACCCTGACAGTTCCTATCCTTTGCCTCCTCACGTTCGATGAATATTTTGCCAAGTGAATGTCTAATTACAAACTGTGCTTGGAACATCAACAGCAGTTAAGTGTTCATATTTGTATAATTAACTCAGTCTGAAATTAACATTTTAATTGCCTTATCTATGTTGTTTTTAGGGAGTAAGAACATGTCTTCTTAACTGGAACAGTGAGGAAGGAGGAAGTGCGTGGTGGTTGTTTTTTTTGTGGCTGTTGCTTCAAGTGATTCAAATTTGAATGCAATTTTTCCCAGAAGCAGAACACATTTCCATTTTGATGCCACAAATAATGTTGATAACTCTCCTGGGGTCACTCACAACAGCAGAGACAACCGCGTACAGCTAACTGTCTTAACATTTGAAGCTTCGAGTCAGGCTCTGCTGCAAGGTGTGCTGAATAGGAAGCATCTGGCTCTGGGCCTGAGGTGCCCTTCCAATATCGGCCTAAAGGGAGACCTCTTCACTGACTGCCACATTCTGTTGCAGACAAACAGCCTCCCACCTGTCAATTCCCCAAGCCTCTCCTTTCCAGCTTACAGGCATCCTAACAGAAAATGCCCTGTTAAAACAAGAAGGCAGATGAGAAGCAGAAAAATCCCAGACTTGTGTCCGCAAGCTGTTCCCTTTCATAAAACAGTGGCAAAAGTGCTGCTTCTAAATCCTGCAGGGAGCAGACATGACTTGGAATGCTCGTCTGTTCCATCTGGCTGCTTGAGGGAAGGGCAATGGTCTTTTTACTTAAGCTAAGCTGAAATGGGAATCACGCAATTAACTGCGCTAAGCAATTATCACAAAAGGTCAGGACCAGAAAGGTTGAGGACCTCTGGCTTCCCATGGCACAGATGGACCGCTGCTCAGAAGCCATTGAATCAAAATGCCATTTGGTTTCATGCTGGCGATTCAGAATAACGGCTCAGGAACTTAGCCTTGCAGGTTTAAAACAAAAAGGTCAAGCTAGTGCTTCTCCTTCTTTTCTTAAAGTACAGCTGCATACAAGAGCTGATAAACACTGCTAACAGGAAATATACCATGGTGGGGAGACTTGATTTGTCTCTTTAGCAACCCTATTAAATATGCCCTTTTATATGGAAGTTTAACTGTGAAAAATGTAAGATATCAGAATATCAGAAACAGTGAGTGTGGTGAATGTGGCGTTTGTGCTGGATAACTAAACTACTATTGGACTTTGATTTCACCAAATACAGAATGCTGACACCAAAGTCTATGGGATCTGAAATCTAACTTGGAAGCCAGCCGTTTCAGAAGCCAACAGCATTTCACTTCAGTCTTAGTGAAGCAAAGAGTCCTGGCAAGGCAGCAGCTCACCCAGGCACTAGCGTTCGAGGCGGTTTACAACTTCTCGGACGGTGGCTATAAGATTCTCATTATCCTGCGGGTTTGCCAGGATGATGTTGTGCAGCCGATTCATGTATGAATCAATGGTGTCCATTGTGGGGATCTCTCCACTTCCTGCAAGGTGTAGATGAGAAAAGGGAAAAAGAAAACAGTGCGTTAACTGCAGTCGCTCCACTTATGCCAAATTGCAGGCGGGACTTGAATCCTCAAATGCTCCGTCAGTGCAAGGCACATGGGGATGAAGGCAGTTCGCTTGCATGGATATGGCATTTGGCCAACAGTAGGACAAAAGGGACTGCTTCACAGGAGGGACTAACCTGTGGCCAACAAGCCAAATCAGGACCTCACAAGAGATTTCTGTGCCTCCCACCTGTCACTTCTCAGACCTTTTCATTTTTTAAAAAAAATAGTTTTAAAATGATTGCTGGCTGCTCCCATGGCTCCCTTGATGTGGTATTTGGGATGCGAAAAGGTTTTTGTGGGTATCTGAGGGCTCCCCAAATTTGTCCTTAAAAATAAAAAAGGAAAAAGGTCACGTCTCACTTTTTGCGCTTTGGCAAACCCCCCTTCTATATGCAGCCCCCAGCCTAAATGAAGGCAACTGCCCCTGCTATGCTGCATTCCTATCACTGTTGACAGGCCTTCAAGGACCAACAGGCACCGCCATTCAGCTGGCATAGAGTGAAGGCCTCTCTTCTGAAGTACTCACAGGCAACAGAATGGCACAACTAATTCAAAATTCAAACTCTCTCTCACACACACATGCTCATACCATACACACAAGAGCAGGGGAGTTCTCCACATTTAGAACATCCTAAAGCTCCCTAGCCGGACATGTAGCATGCAATCCCTGAAGTAAACCAAGGGCTACAAACTCCCCCCCCTCCCCAAAATCAGGCTTCCGAAGTGAGCAGGCTCTGGAAAGGGTTTTCACCTGGCAGTGGGACTCCAGCAAAGCTGCTGCTGAGGGCCTGCCGCAAGGTCTCCAGGTGCTGCTGCAGGACTGTGTTGCGGCTGCGCTCCTGCACCACGTCCACCTCCAGCTTCTCCACCGCTGTGCGCATGCTCTCCACGTGCTTCTGCAGGGCAGCATTCCTCTCCTCAAACTCCATGTTGGACTTGCGCAGCTGGCGCAGCTCGGCTTCCCGTGCTGTCAACCCCCCACCGGAAAAACAAATGACAAGGGGAGGGGAGATCATAAGCAAGCCCTTTTGTCCAACAGTTGAACAGACATGCAGTAATAAGAGACTATGGGAGAGGGTTCTCTCCTGCAAACTATCTGTCAAAAATACATATACCTAAGTATAGACACTCGTTTACCCTCGTCAGATTCAATGTTCTTCCTTCTGCCCTGTTGCAGGGCAGATATGAGGGCACACCTTATGAGGCACGTATCTGCCCTTGTGGTTCGTCGGAAGTAGAAACAAATCTACACATACTGTTATACTGCAATTTCTACGAGGATCTACGGCTGACCTACATCTCACCGGTTCTACAAAAGTCCAAGAACGAATCTGATTCCCAACGTCTAAGAGCCTTGGTAGATGATAAGGACCCCGAAATTACGATTAATGTAGCTCAATTTTGTGTATCTGCTATTAAACGTAGGAAACAAGAACTTCTTAAAGGGAACTAGTGGGGACATGTAAACATCTGATTTTAATTTAGGTTCTCAAATTTTAAATTGATGTTTTACTTGTAATGTTCTTTGTATCTTTCACATGTTCTACTATTTGATGCTGTATGAGTCGAAGCTGGTCTGTGACCGTTTAAATAAATGATTTGATTTGTCCAACAGTTGGATGTGGAGAATATTTGGTAATATCCAATAAGGGAAGCGAAATAAACAACAAGCAGGTATATAAGGATTAAATTGACGGGGGCGAGGGAAAGGGGGAGAAAATCAAGACCTGGAACGTATTTGATGGCGAAGTAAGTCAGCCACAGCCACTGTTCCAACAGGCATATGCCAAGGTACTTTAGAGACCTCTTTTGACAAAGAGCACAGATAACTCAATTCCTCTTGGCCACTGAACTTCAGAAGAAAAGCCCCTATCATCTGCTTGATTAATAAAATGCTTCCCATTCTCTGAAAATTAATTTCACCTTGATATAACTAAAAGGATAGGCTGCCCAGGGAATATCTCCAGATCTTGCTAGTACAAGTGTCTGCTGGCACTGCATCAAATGGAATGACATTCTAAGCCAGGCATGGCTGCAAAATCCAAGAGGAATCTCTCTTGCTGCAGATTTTGGTTAGCACCAGGAAGAAGAGGAGGAAGAGTTTGGATTTGATATCCCGCTTTATCACTACCTGAAGGAGTCTCAAAGCGGCTCACATTCTCCTTTCCCTTCCTCCCCCACAACAAACACTCTGTGAGGTGAGTGGGGCTGAGAGACTTCAAAGAAGTGTGACTAGCCCAAGGTCACCCAGCAGCTACATGTGGAGGAGCGGAGAAGCGAACCCGGTTCCCCAGATTACGAGTCTACCGGTCTTAACCACTACAGCTGCTTTCATGGAGGAGAAGATTGGGGGGGGGGGGAAGGGGCCCCAAAGACTGGCTGATCCAGTATAAGAACCAGTAAGTCTAGTTCAGGAACAAAGGGGTGATCTCTTTTTGAACAGGACTGGGACATACAAAAATCAGAACAAACTCTACAACTTGAGCCCAAGGAAGGGTTAGTATAAAAGAAGTCGTATTTTTTTCAGTCTCAAAACTGAATGGTAGCTAACCAATTTTAGACTTCATGAAAATATGCTTCTTTAATTAAAATACTTCTATCCCTCCTCTTTGTCCCACAAGTAAAGTTACTAAGGCTGAAATTCTATATGCATGGGAGAAAGCCCCAATAAACTCAAGGGGACTTACTTGAGTAGATGCACATAATGTTGTCACAAAGCAAACACTGCACACAGCAATGTGTAAAATACCGTTTGCTCAACTCTGCCAGCTATTGGGTGGGTGGAATGGGGACACATGTCTTGCATTCTGCTCACCTTTACTGTGGTTCAGGAACTCCTCCGTGAAGATTGGAATATCAAAAACGGATCTCTCCTTTGTATCAGCTTCTTTCTGCATACAGACAAGAATGGTACATACATCTTGATGATTTCTCAGCATAACAACAGACAGATATGCAGAAGATAATAGCACATCGGGATTTCAATAAGCACCTCTCCCTTAAACAAGTTTTAGGACATTCTCAAGATGGGATGAGATACTAAGATCTCTAATAAGAGACAATGTGTCAGGGGACTGCCCCCCCTTGCCCTTCCAGTCCGGCTCTGAGTGAGTACCGTGAGCCGCCAGCTATCTTGGAGACAGATTCCAGCGGGACGTCTGGAGGAAGCTCCGAGGAAAGGAAAGCAGCCTCACAGAGCCATCGCAACGTGCCAGGGGAAAGAAAGAGAAAGCGCACAAGGTGCTTCCGTCTCCCGAGATGCCTTGGTGGTTGGCGGGAGAACCGGCATCCGGCAGTTGAGGAAACTGAAAGTGATGGAGATTGACGCATTTACGATGTGCTCGGAGTTGTAAACCAATTAGTTTAGATTAAAGCTTTGATAGCTTAATGGCTCGGAGTCTTTTTGAACGCCTAGTTGAAGGGAGGCCCTGTGGGGCCTGACACAATGCCTCAGGGTGCAGTCTTAAGGAACAGAAAAAAACACAGATTCAAGTGAATTTCCTAGTGAAATTGGCTACTGTATGGAGCTTCAAAAACCTTTAACCTTCCCTAGAGCAGTGTTTCCCAACCAGTGTGCCTCCAGATGTTTTGGGACTACAATTCCCATCATCCCTGACCACTGGTATTGCTAGCGAGGGATGATGGGAGTTGTAGTCCCAAAACATCTGGAGGCACACTGGTTGGGAAACACTGCCCTAGAGGAACAAGGAATGGCTATTTAGCAGCTGACATTAAGTTAAGGCAATGGGCATTTTTGCAATGGTTTCTTCATTTTGACTATTAAGGGCTTCAGAGGTTAACACTCAGCTGAAAAGTTGAAGCTGTGTTACCCAGGAATAAGTCCCATTTCACAAAATGGGGATGCTTCAAAGTGAACATGCTTAGGATTGCACTGCACATTTGTGAAACACTCCTCTCCACCAAGGAAAGCACTAAGGAGACCATTTTCAGTTATGGATATTAATGGGGGCATGCAAATGATACAGAACTTAGGATGGCACACCACTCACTCTTGACCCATTTCCTACTCCACATTTCCCATGTTCACTTGATGAAAGTTACTTAAGGATGAGAATCAGCCAAATTTCCTTATGCTACTGTAAGCCATAGGCTCAGTTCAACGGCGCCACAAGGGGAGGGCATTTGCTCCTAAATCACATCTCTGGCAGGTGAAGAGCAAAGCAAAAGGTTGGCTCCAAAGCGCTGCTTAGAATTATATGCTGGCAAGAGCTACTAAGGAGGCTTTATTGTCCCAGCTGAGTCTAGAAGCAATCTGGGTATGTGCATGTGCGAGAAGAATGCAAGCCAGGAAGAGGAGTGAAGCTACCCTCTGCATCAGAGGCCCTTCTTCCAAGGAAAGCTCTTGTATTTACTCATGGTAACATCCTCTGTGTCAGTTCAGCATTGACAGGCAACAAAAAAATGGGAGCCTAGAAGCCAAAACAAACATAATGTAGCAGAATAGTGATCAAATCTCTTAATGTGCTTTTCTCCCAGCTAAATCTACAGCATCAGGGCCTAGGGCTTCCCATTTGATTGGAGCAGAGTTTACATTTTACACCTGCCACATTTCTTCCCAAACCAAACTGTCTATTGAAGCCGCTATTAGCTCTGCTTTTTGCAGAGGCTGGGGGATATGGTTAACTAGATCATGACCTTGCCCACATATACCAAGTAGAAAATGCCTCTCTCCTGTTTTCACCAACACCGTGGCCTTTTGTTTTTGAACACCATAGGCTTTAAATGACGTGTCAAACATGATTTGGGGCCAAGCAAGAAAGCTAAGTGGTTAAGAGCCTACAAGGGAATTCTGGCAGTTAAAGCTCAGTACTTCACATCAGTGTATGCCTCATAAAAGGGGGCTTGGCAGAGTTAACGGAGAGCCATTTGGCAGACAGCCAAGATAGACAACGGCTCGATGGAACTTCAGAAAACTCTTTGTGTGTTTGCCTGAGCAAACTCCAAGACAGCTGCTGTATCTTCTAATAAAGAGAGCTGGCACTCCTTATGTAGTATAAAGGCAGTTGGGAATGCAGACACAGGCAGACATATGAGGGGGAGAAGGAGAAAAGGAAATCGGGAGGAAGCAACAGGACGTCAAAAATGTTTCCGGTATCACTCCCACCATCTGCCAAATCCAGACATTTCTAGCAGCAAGAAGCTCTTAAAAGATAATAATCAAAAAATCCTTGTGTGTTAACTGTACATAGCAACTGCACAAGGCAGTTTCATATGCTCATCAGCATTCAGGAGGATACTTGGGGAAACCCTCATTGAGTGCACGGGGGACAGCGTCTCCCCTCAAATTGGGAAGGTCCCTACCACAATTTTACAGCCTCTTTCCCCCACTTGGATTCAATACTGGAGGAGGGGAAAGGACAACACTTTGGGAGGGGCCACTAGGTCACAGTCATTTGGACTGCACTAGATTCATCACAGCAAACTGTAGCCCTTCAGATGTGGCAGGACTATAACTCCCACCAACGCTGACCGTTGGTCATGATGGCTGGGACTGATGGCAGCTGCAAGTCCAACAATATATTGGGAACCACAAGTCTCACTGCCTCCCTGCTTAACCACAACTTGCTATGTCGGCCAAATCCAACAAACCGCGACTAACCTTATCTATGGTTTGAAACAACTCCATTTCAAACTACTGAGTTAATAAGCTACTGTCAGGATAAGCCATAGTTTATGGTTTCAATGTAATACTAAGCTATGGTTATCTGAAACTGTCATCAATAGAAGAGGGAAGTGGGTGGTGGTTGTGAGCCCTAGACTCACCTATCCTGATTCCCATTGTTCATTGTGACATCTGATTGCAGCCTTTGTATACTGCTTTTCTGGATATATTATGCTCAAAGCAATTCATAGTATAGCATGACAAAAGCAACCAAATATATTAACATGTCAACAACACATCACTGTACATGATTATCTCCATATAAATAATTCAAACAGACTGAGAGTAAAAAACAAAACACCACAATAAAATAGCATCAGCCTCTCAACACGCTGCAGAAATGACATTAAGAAGGAGGATGCAAAATGATTATTAGCCTAAAGGAGCAATATGATGAAAGTCAGTCCTGAGGAACTCCCAAGGAAATCTGGCACTAAACCTTGGGAATGAATCACAAATGACTCCTCCTTCAGACTGGAGGCTGATGGAAGAAGACACTCTGGGCATTATAATTGCTGTCCCCAGGGTAGAGATTCTCCAAGTACAATCTCCCAACCCCCAAGCATTTAAGCAATTAAGCAAAATTGCTCAGTCTCTAAAAGGCAGAAAAATTCTGCTTAACGGAAGAGTGGTAATGAAAACCATCAGCACTCTTCCCCTATCGAGTGCATTACCCCAGCATGTAAAGGATCCTCTTGGGGGCTCCTATGTACTTAAACCACTCTAAGGCTCACTCCTGGGATTAAAATCATACGGATTTGATTACCACTTCATTGCAAAGGACTAATTTGTTCAGGCTTAGTGTCATTTATCATAAATTAGAAGAGAAACACAAAACCAATTGCTTCTTTCATTATCCTTAAAATGAGACAGAGGGACTTTTGTACCAAGTGTCAGTCTGGAAAATAATTCACTGAGCTGCTAGAATAGGCCCCAGTGTTCAAGTTCCACAAATTATCCCAAACCTGATGACACTAGCAGAGAAATAAGTGGGAGGTGGGGTGGAGTCGGCAGGGAGGAGTAACAAACACAGAAAAAGTCAGCAAAGCCTATCTTGAAATTTTCATTATCATTTCCAATTTTGTATTACTCCCAGTCAGACAACAATTTTTAAATCAACATCAGTGCTCTTTCAAGCCACCTACCTATCCATTACAAAATATGGGACTGAAAATTGTCAACCTGCACTAAACAATCCAAGTGCTTGCCTGGGACAATACCTTTAAGAGCAATAGGAACTGGATTTTTTATTTTATTTTATGTATGCATGAAAAAGCTACACCTTATTAACATCTCCTCTAGAAGTGAACTCAGGCTGCTGAAATTGGTTGAGAGCTTTACTTACATAGGGCAATGAAATGGAGCAATTTGGCTTTGGGAGACTGCATACAAGAGCACCTTGGGATAGAAAGCAGCCTACCTAGCTTGTTGATAAGAGTACTGTGATAAGAACAGCATTCCATAAAAAGCACTAAATGGAGCTCCATTTAAAGCCAAGGAAACAAAGAAATCATGTATGCCAAGATCATGGTTTTATTTGTTCCTTGATAAAAGGTAAAGGTAAAGGGACTCCTGACTGTTAAGTCCAGTCGCGAATGACTCTGGGGTTGCGACGCTCATCTCGCTTTACTGGCCGAGGGAGCAGGCATTTGTCCACAGACAGCTTCCGGTCACGTGGCCAGCATGACTAAGCCGATTCTGGTGAACCAGAGCAGCGCATGGAAATGCCGTTTACCTTCCTGCCGGAGCGGTACCTACTTATCTACTTGCACTTTGACGTGCTTTCAAACTGCTAGGTTGGCAGGAGCAGGGACAGAGCAACGGGAGCTCACCCCGTCGTGGGGATTCGAACCTCCGACCTTCTGATTGGCAAGCCCAAGAGGCTCAGTGGTTTAGACCACCGCGCCACCCGTGTCCCTTATTGTTCCGTGATAAGCATCACACAATTCACACTTGGATCATGCTATCCCCTGTGAGGGAACCTGCTACCTACTTCTCCCCCACACCACCCCCGGCCAAACTTAAACTGCTGTATTATGGAAAAGTCAGGCTTGGCTGTATGAGCAAATTTACCTCATGGTCATGGGCAGCCTGTCGTACTCCTTCTGGAAAAAACAAAACAAAAAGAGAAGCAAAATGAATTTTGAAAGAGGGAAACAATTTCTTGGGTAACTTTGAGACACATCCCATAATTCCTTTCCTAGTTACACTATATATCCCTATGAGAATGGTCATTCCATGTTATCTGTAACTTTTAAAAAAATGACCACTGCTGTGATAGGCAGAGACAAAGTTTTGTTTTAAACTGTTTTAAAAATTGTGTTTAAATATTGTGAAGCCCACCCTGGGACCTTGGGGTGAAGAGAGCAGTTAATAAGTAGTAGTAGTAGTAGTAGTAATACTAACACTAATACTATTACTAATAATAAAACAGCAGATCTATATATTGTCCAGGCCCCTCAGGATGCAATGCATTCAAACATACATTTGTGCCTCTATATCATGGGAACTGGGACACCCAATGTCAGGGCCAAGAAAAGATTCCAGAAGCAACCAGTCTTTAAGAGGAGCAGAGTGGCTGCACCTGAGTTTTTGTGGATTTGGAGCTGTCTATCACCTTCAGAGTAAAATTAGTCTCTGTTTATATTTATTCTACCTGCTACAGGTCAGGGAAACTCTCTCCTCCCTTGTTTTTAAAAGGGAGTTGGAGTACTTGTGCAAAGTTTAAGGAATTCCAGTCTCCCCCTGCATACCTGCTGCTAGCAAGACACACAGGGCATGAGAAGTTGGTTTGGGAGATGGCAGGGAGACGGAGGGGTACAAGTGACATATAAAATGATTTCCAAAGTGGTGCCCATGTTAATCTGTTGCACAAGACTCTTTGTTATAGATAAGTACCATATTGGCCCGAATATAAGCCGTACCCGAATATAAGCCGCACCTTTAAAATTCAGGGGGCAGGGAGAGAAAAAAAAGACAATACCCAAATAAATGTGTTCCTAAGTCAATCCTGGGAAATGTAGTTTCTCCCAAGGGGCGTTTCAATCGTTTCCCTGTGGGCTTCTTGGATGTGGCACCAGAGGGAGGCGGTGCTTCCCTGCTCCTGTTTCCCCCCCCCCCAATTAAGTGTGTCAGCAGCAGCAGCCAGGCATGTGGGGCAGGAAAAAGGGGTTTAGGGGATGGGTGGGTGGATGGGAAGGAAGGGGGGGTATTTGGAGGAGCAGGGGGCAGGCAAGGAGGCTTATGGGGAGATAAGGGAGGGAAGTTTGGGGTTTAGGGATGCTGCTGCTGCTGCTGGCCTCCAGTCCAAATTCAGATTGGCTCAAAAACAAGCCAAGTTATTTTTCACTTTTGCAGACGGGATGGGAAATAGCATGGGTTATTTCTGATCCAACCCTGTTTGAGGAGGTGGGGGTCACCCATCACTGCTTCGCAACCTATGGTCAGGCCATAACCTTGGGGCTACATTCACATTGAACAACAGAGATATCTGTGCCTTTGAAACACGAAAAAATGTTGTGCTTAAAATACTTGTGTTGGCTTCAGGGCAAGTCCCAAGGTCTGCAACTGACCTGTGCTTGGGGGCAAGCTTGGGAGCGGCGGGCGGGCAGCGCACCGTTGCCCCGCGCTCCCAGGCTGCTTTCTGGGGAGAGGGAGCCATGCCCGCTTTGCCGGCGCCCTCCCCCCTTTGTTCCGACAGTTCAGGGGAGGCTTGGGAGCCATGGTCAGGACAGGCACAGTTGTCTCGCACCCCCGGCGGCCCTCGTGGCCAGCTGTTTCAGCAGCGATATCGTAAGGTCGCGAACATAAGCCACACTTTGATTTTTCATGGTCGGAATTTGGGGGGAATGTGCACCTTATATTTGGGCCAATGCGGTAATACATTCATCCACATTGCAGGTACATCCTGTGCTCAAAGCAAGGAAGGGAGAACAAGTTAAATGGAGTGGCAAACCATTATTCAATACCTCTTAAATGAGAACAAAATAGATGGACTAGTCAACAGTTCTAGGAGTTACTTTTAAGGTCTCCTATGCCATCGTTCAGTACCTTGTCGATGTGATTTGCCTTTCTGCCTGTCCTGTGCTTTCCTGCTGAAAACTTTGTACGCCTCAGTCTTCTGGTACTGCTCCAGCTCCCTCATGTAACGTTCCTTATCCCTATCTGCTTCATCAAGGTAGCGCTGCAATAAGAGAACAGATCATTCGTCCCCTGCCTCAGTGCACCAAGCAAGTCAACCAGGCAGGTCAACTTCTGTTGCAGTCTTCGAATAAGCAGAACGGACAAGTGAGAATGGAGAGACTGAATGCCAAAGTTTAAGGTCAGCTTCTTCTGTATGCCAAAGTCAAGGATACACAGAAAGGCATCTCTGTGGCTACTCCTCATCTGTGTAACATCCATCCTCTGGATATGTATACTTTATGCTTTTCTGAATACATAAAACCATCCAATCTGAAGTGGCACTTACTTGCCAGAGTTAAGCCAGGACAAACCAATGTGAGTACACCTATATTGTAATGGGTCCCTGCCTTGAACCCTTGCAATGGGGTGGGCTATAAATGGAAAAGACAAAGAGATTGCATCTCAAGTTTAACTTCACATGCACAAATCACTTCACCCTTGTATCTGTATGGGATGAATCAAATCCAGAGTTTTAGCTTTCATAACAGTGATGAGCTTGAATATAGTTCTAAAGAAATCATATCAAATGTTGCCTGGAGCATTCTGTCACATTTGCTTAATGAACGGAGCTTGGTTGCAGAAGACTTCAAAGGGAGCTGTCAATGTGTGAAGAACTTAAACAGCAGACACAAGCTAGCATGGAGACGATTGTGCCCTTTTCCATAAAGGCTTCTCTTCCCTCCCTTTCCATTCATTTTAAAATTTGCTCCAGGCCTCTCCTCTTATTCCACTTTATAGCCTTATCTAGAAACTGGTGGTGAATGAGAAGAGTATGGGCAGTTTTACTTATTCTACAGAGACAAATAATTGTGGAGGGCCAGAATGACTGCACATATCTGTATACAAGATGCAATACAAGAGATTCTGGTGCTGGAGGCCCTGGGGTAACCCTCATACACATACGCCAATATCGTAATGCTTTTATGTAAGCCTACGGTACACCCCCATTTTGAATAAGCAATCAGTGGCTAATTACCATGGCTATACACTATCTTCAGAATCAGAGGCAGGATGTCTAAGAATACTGGTTGCTGGGGAACGACAGGTAGCTGTTCCAGTCATGTAAACCACTCTGAGGTTGTTTTTAATAATCGGGTGGTGTATAAATTTTATGAAACAAAATAAATTTCTGCATAGCTGGGGGTTGGACTATATGACCTTCAGGGTCCCTTTTAACTCTTCAATTGTGTGATCCTATGAAATAAATGCCATGCTTGTGAGCTTTCCATGGACATGTGGTGGCCACTGAAGCAGAATTGTGGCTTTGGTCTGCTCCAGCACAGCTGCTCTTATATTAACTATGTAGGGAGCAGGGGTTTATCTCAGTCAGCTCTTTGCTATTCTTCCTGTTTACTCCTTCAGACTTCCCCTCTTCCAAAAGGGAAATCCTAGGCATATTTGCTTGAAAACAAATTCCACTCTTTTCAATGGGGCTTACTCCTAACATAAGCATGCCTGTAACTGCAGCCAACATTTCCCTTCCCACCTTGCTGTGAGTCCTCCACAACTGGGCAGAGGAGCAATTCTCAAGGGTCCAGGTTGCCCTGCATCACAGCTAGAGCTGAGGTGGTGGCATCCTGGCTTCCTCGCCCCATCCAGCAATTCCATTGCAAGGTCTCTGATGACAGACTATATCCCAGCTTCTCCCAACCAGGCCTGGGGTGCCCCACCTCCCGCTGTTGGTTCCCTAGGTTCTCTTGCTTCATGCAGAGAGAATGTGTGGCCACAGCTCATGACAATTCTAAGTATTTACAAGCTGTGGCCAAGACAGGCAACCACCAAGGGGGAGAACAGGACAAGGCATGGTGGGAATGAAGATCCAGACACCCTATCACTGCTTCACCTGGGACGGAGTTGGCTCCACACTCAGCTCACACTGCAGCACCTCTTGGAACAAATGCAAGAAGCACCATTTTTTGGATGTTTTTTTGGACAGGTTATTAATTATGTGGTATATGCTTACAATGGCATTCTTTATTTGGCCTCCTATTCCCCAAACCATTCCATTTCCTCAGATTGCGAGTCCCTCGGGCACAAAACTATTAGCACTAATGCTTCAATCCTACACCCACTTACCCAGGAAAGAACCCCACTGCTCTTCAGTGGTGTTTGCTTCTGAGTAGGCAGCATGAGTAGGATTGCACTGTTAGAAAAACTGCTGTAAGCCACACTCTGGGCCCATGGGATACAAAGGAAATCAGCAAGCAAGCAAACCCCCTCTTTACAATCCCCATTCTGGGATGGATCTTTTGATTAAAAATAGACTAATGAAGCAAATCTTCCTACCCAAAGCCCTAGTGAGTTCAGCTTTCTCTGCATCACTAGCAGCCCTTCTAAGTGGAAGGATAAATCATCAACAGCATCCCCATTTTCAATATGCATCCTGTCTTTTCCAAGACTGTGCTGATGAATGTACAACATGAAGTAATTCTACCTCTTAGCAATCCGACTTGCAATTTCCCCATTCTCATTATGGGCAAAGAAAAACTCTTGTCCTGCCATACTTTGTGATTCTCTCCTGAAGACTCACAGGGCTATGTTACATAGAATCATAGAATCGTAGAGTTGGAAGAGACCACAAGGGCCATCCAGTCCAACCTCTGCCAAGCAGGAAACACCATCAAAGCATTCCTGACAGGTGGCTGTCAAGCCTCTGCTTAAAGACCTCCAAAGAAGGAGACTCCACCACACTCCTTGGCAGCAAATTCCACTGTCGAACAGCTCTTACTGTCAGGAAATTCTTCCTAATGTTTAGGTGGAATCTTCTTTCTTGTAGTTTGAATCCATTGCTTCGTGTCCGCTTCTCTGGAGCAGCAGGGGAAATTCTACATTGCAGAGAAAATTTAGGCCCTACCTATCTAAAATGAGCACGTAATTTTTTAGAATCTCTCTTTAGTTACCTGAATAGACTTTCTATTAACACCTGGAAAATCTCTGAAATAAAACACCAAATTCCAGAATAAAGGAAAGTAATAGTAATAGTACCCGTTTCTCTTCAGGAGGGAGTTTACTCCACTCATTGCCCAGCATCCTGGTGATTTCTGGGAATGGAACTTCTGGCCTCTTCGCTCGAAGTTGCTCCCTCCTCTCATTCATGAACCGCACGTAACCTGTTAGGGGAGATTTAGGAGCATTGCTATCCCTTAAGGGTTTCTTCCTCTTTCGCCCTTTGGACCAGCCTCCTCTCTTAGTTCTTTGCTACAAAGACAGAGAGAGGAAAGTTCAGTGTGAGACATCAGTTCCTTTAAAGCTGGAGGGAAGAACAACAACAGGTGGCTTCTGAGATGTTGTCAGACTCCCATCACCCATAAGCCCCAGGCAGCAGAGCCAATGGTCAGGGGTGTTAGAATTTGGGAGTCCAGCAGCATCTGGAGGGCTATGGATCCCTGCTTCAGGTTTAAACCTACATTAGCATCTCAAATGCTTTTATAATTCACACACAGCTTCAGTAAACATCCCCAGTACTCTTTTTCAACAGTCAAGTTCAGCCTAGCAGGCATGATCAGATACATAAGAAAGTAAGCTGTGTTGAGCAAGCAAAGTTGTTAAGTAATGGAGAAGGGGGCATGGTGAGGATCAGATAAGAGTGTAAGGGTTAAATTTGGGCAGAATCAGCTTTCACTGGTAAAGCCAAAATCAGAAATTCTTAAGAATTGTAGAGAATTTTATTGTGGATTTAAACACACAACCCCAAAAAAAGTTTTCAAAAATTTCCTGCAGGGTAGCCATGTTGGTCTCCTGCAGCCAAAACAAAAAGAACTTGTGGCACCTTAAAGACTAAAATATGTCAAAATAAATAAACCAAGACTGATATGGTTTGAAAGGCCCAATGAAAAGTTAGGAAGAGATAAAACAGAAGATTTGGGGATAAGCCACACTCAAAGTACGTACAAAATGTCCTAATGTTTTAAAGAAAGACAAAGCTGCCAAAAAATCATCTGCAGTTTTAATAAATTAATTAATAAGTTTAAAACTGTTTGGGAATCCACGGCAATATTTCTCAAACAGTAGGCTGGGATGTGCCTGTTGGTCTTGAGCCACTTTCAGGCGGGCCCTGTGCCTCCTCACTTGCCTGCCCCACCCACTAGCGTCCACCCCAGGAACATCTTGCATGCTGAGTAAAGGAGGCCAGGAGATACAGAAGTGGGAATGGGGGGGAGGTCTCCCTCCTCTGAGAGGAAAGAGCACAGGAGGTGCTGAAGGTAATTAGAAACTGAGATAAAAGTTTAATATTTATTATTGTTATTATTATTAAAGAAACAAACAGAGAATAAAAAGAAATCTCTTATAAGAGAAGAAGAGAATGTAAAAGGACCAGGAAGGTGGGATGAAAGAAACTGGAGTGGGGGTTGGCAGGGGGGTGGGGTAAAGTACATGTTGGCTGTAAAAAGAATGGAGGGGGGACTAAAAGAAAAAAGCCTTCTGCACCACAAATTATGCCTAAAATGGGGAGGATGCCACAATATCCCCAGAGTCAATGACTGCACTTAGTTTGAGGAAAGTTGGGCAATGGGAATTCCTTGCCACAAAGTAAATGCTGTAGCAAAGAATTTAGCAAGTTCAGGAAAAATGGTATTGGGAATTACCAGCTGATATTTGAGCAGCCTCTCATGCGTTATCTCAGTGTGACCTCACAGTTTGTACATATCTGATGAGGGTGCCTGGGAACTGTCCCCTGCATGTCAACAGGTGGGTGCAGCTCCCATCGCCCTGTTGACTGGGGGGGGGGGCTCTCTGTGTTTCAGCGGCTTATTTCCCCCCCACCAGGCTAGGACCACCTCAGCCATGTTTGCCCCCCCCCGGCTTCCTGAGCTTTACTTAAGCTGGCATAATTTATGCCAGCTTCCTAGGATTGCTGTAGTTCTATACTGTCAATCACTCATTCAAGGAACGATGAGGAATGACAGCATAACCTGTTTCACTGCAGGTGTTATCCATTTACAGAGGAGAGGAATGCTAATCAAATTCCAAATAATCAACTCTCTTGTTTTATTTGTTAAAGATATGAATGGATAGAGAATTTAGGTGGAGGAAGACTTCTTCTAATTTCTGCTTACCTCCTCCTCAGGCCTTGGCTCGCTATTTTCAGCTTTATTAGATGACTCATTCCGCAACAGTTGACTGTGCAGCAAGTCCTCTGCAAAATCTGGATTGTTGGCGGACTGGGAGGCACTGCCAGTGCACGATCCTTCTGAATGGTTTAGCCTGGGGGGAAATAGGTAATCATGCAATATAGTCCCACAATTGTTAGGAAAAGGTACTTCCTATTTTACTCTCTGGGATATTATGTGATATTGCAAATATCAAAAGTACCGTATTTTTCGCTCCATAATGTGCACCGGACCATAATGCGCACCTCATTTTTAGAGGAGGAAAACCAGATTTTTTTCTTCTTGTTTTCATCCTCTAAAAGGCTGGGAGCGGTGGCGGAGGGATGCTGCTGCTTCTTCCCTGCCAACCCCAATCGCAAAAACAAGCCTGCTTTGGCCAACAGGGATGGCGGGGAGCAACCAGCAGCATCCCTCTGCCACCCCACCCACCCCCCCGTTCAGTGAGAAGCATCCCTCCCCCGCCCCTTTGCCACTTGCTTTAAAGCCAGGTAGGGAGAAGGGACGAACCTGAGCATTCTTCCCTTCACCCTACCTGGCTTTAAAGCCGGGGGAGAGCTGTCCTGACGCTGCGCAGCATCAGGGCAGCTCTCCCCTGCTTGTTTTAAAGAGAGCCAAGGAGAAGAGGTGAACGCTCCAGTTCACCCCTCGTCCCCAGCTCCCTTTAAAGCAAGCTCTGAAGCGGCTCATCCCCGCTTGCTTTAAAAGTAGCTGGGGACGAGGGGTGAACCAGAGCGTTCACCTCTTCTCCCTGGCTCTCTTTAATACAAGTGGGGATGAGACGCTCTGAAGGGGTGAACGCTCCTTCAGAGCGGCTCATCCCCGCTTGCTTTAAAGGGAGCTGGGGACGAGGGGTGAACCGGAGCATTCACCCCTCGTCCCCAGCTCCTTTTAAAGCAAGCGGGGATGAGCCGCTTCAGAGCTTGAAGTGGCAGCATCTCCGCTGCTTTCTCCACCACCCCATCCAAAAATCAGGCTTTTGGGTTCGGCGCCAGGCGCGGGGTGGTGAAGAAAGCAGCTGGGATGCTCCCGCTTTCTCCACCACCCCGTGCCCCGATCCTAGGTTCGGCGTTGGGCGCGGGGTGGTGGAGAAAGCAGCTGGGATGCTGCCGCTTCCTCCACTACCCCACGAGCGGCGCGGAGGAGGAACTTCTGGATCCTCCCTGCAGCCTCCGTTGCAGAAACAAGCCTGTTTCTGTGAACGGAGGTGCCGGGAGGATCGAGCAACATCTCCGCTGCCGCCCCCACCTCCCGCCGAACACGGCGGGGGTGGGGGGTGGGGGGAGGCAGCGGGGAGCGAAGTGGATGTTGCTGGATCCTCCCCGCAGCCTCCGTTCGCAGAAACAGGCTTAGTCATGTAGTCAGCAGCGCTTTGGGGCTGTCCGTTCGTTTTCCCCCTCCACCCCTCCGCGCCCGCCTTGACGGAGAGAAAGGGGGCGGGCGCAGAGGGGTGGAGGGGGAAACGAACGGACACCCCAAAAGCGCTGCTTTGGGGCTGTCCGTTCCTCTCCCGCCTGGCTGGGAGCCATGGCTCCACTGGCAGAGGCATCCCTCTGCTTAGGACTGCTGTGGCAGCCGAGGAATCCCGCTGCCGGCCAGTGCCTTCGCTCCATAACGCGCACAGACTTTCCCCCTTCCTTTTTAGGAGGAAAAAACTGCGCGTTATAGAGCGAAAAATACGGTAGTTAGAAAGAAACACATGTGCCAAAGAATGACAATCAGAACACGGCATGTTGCACCTGCCAGAACAATTTCTCTTACAGTCTATACCAGTTATCAAGTATTCCAACAGAATGATGTTCTAAAGCCCAAGGAAGACTAAGCAGTCATCATGCTGGAGCTTGGGATGAAAGACTGAGCTTTAACTACTAGCTCTATCCTATTTCTTGGAGCATTTATAAGAGGGCTTCTACCTTCAGGTGACTACCAAAAAAAAGACCATTGTCAAAGGCAAAGCATCCCCTTAGGAAGCGGCCAGTGGCCATGGCTCATATACTCTATAGTCTTAAAAATTATGCAGGTTTATCTCATCACCAATACTAAGGAAATCTACTTCATCTGATCAACACCACCCCTTTGGGTGCAGTTTATTTCAGGTATAATGTTTAATTTAAGAATATGCACCACATGAATACCACCTCTCCAACATACAAAGGGAAATTCTAAGTGTTTTTTCCAAACAAGTATCAATAAGTCACTGAAGATAGAGTTTAGAAGTGGGTGTTTTAAACCAAAGCAAAACAAAAATATTCAGCAAATTGCCATTGTAGGTCGTATAGTGGACTATGTATGCATGAGCCAAAACTAGAGGTGCAGTTGCTTACCCTGATGGAACAACATCATTACTCTCCTTTGAGCCATCATCTTCTGGAAAATGTGACGAGGGAGATGAAGTGGTCATTGGGTTCTCCATTACTGTTGCAACAGAAAACTGTAGAAGCATATTTCACATTAGTATTACTTTAATATACCAGTTTGTCATCTGGCAAGCAGACTTGCAGTATAATCTTATATGTTTCTTCCCAAGTACTGTCCAGCAACTCGAGCAGCATTTGCTTCTAAGGACAATTGTTAAGCTGTAGAACCCCAATTCAATCCAATCTCCCAAGTGGGATATTACTAGATCATGGATAACTGAGGCCAAGTTATCCCCATCCAGGAATGGCAGTAGCTGATGGTACATCCATAACTGGAAAGAGGCCCTCTGTTTCACTGAGGCCACTTGGACCTCAAGTGACAGAGCATGGGAGAATTCTATGCACATGGTCCTTTAAGGAGAGTGCGACCCTATCTTCAGCAAGTCGCCTTCCTATTTCCCAGATTTGGAAACCACCAAGCCTCAAGACTTTCATCTTCTTGAGATTCAGTTTCAGTTTATTGGCAGTCACTTGACTCTCACTACCTCAAGATCCTGATCCAACACCTGCACAGCATCACCTGATGCAGGTGGCAAGGAGAAACAGAGCTGCAGTGTCATCTTTGTAGTGATGACACCTCACCCTGAGCTTCCAGTTGAGAGCTCCTAAGAGCTTTGTACAGATGTTAGAAAGCATAGGAAACAAGATCGAACAGTGTGTGACTGTGCAGCATAATTGCCATGCTAGGGACGCGGGTGGCGCTGTGGTCTAAACCACTGAGCCTCTTGAGCTTGCCGATCGGAAGATTGGCAGTTTGAATCCCCACGACGGGGTGAGTTCGAAAGCACGTGTGCTCTGGTTTCCATCATGGTATTCCATTGCACGAGTAGCGGTTTAGTCATGCTGGCCACATGACCTGGAAAACTGACTGTGGACAACTGTCTGGCTTCCTCGGCCTGAAAGCGAGATGTGTGCTGCACCCCACAGTCGCCTTTGACTGAACTATCCAGGGGTCCTTTGCCTAATGATCATGCAACTGAGCAAGTGCCCCGACCCTGCTAGAAATGAAATATATTTCCAATTCAAAAGTCATTTATTTTATCCCTCATCCACCAAACTCAATACAGCAGCAAGCTTGTAAATACAAATCTGGATCCTGCTTCTACCTTACAGTCAGATAAACACCCCCCCCCCTACTTTAAATTCTGCATCAGCTTAGAGCCACTGCCATCTCTGCTGGCACTCAAGCCACACCTTCTGGCTACTTGGAAACATTTTGAGGATATAAAATGACAGCAAAAAAAGAAAAGAGGAAATGGATAATAAAACAATTCACACCTATTTTATAGCAATTCTTTTAAAGAAAAATGTATCTACAACAATTGCAGTCTGTGAAGAAGTGTTAGGCAGAATATGAGTGCCACAATGACATTTACAGATAGTCTTCTGCTCTGTTCATTTCAGGCACAATCTAACGGCAATGACACCTACCCAAGCCTGAGAGAGATGAAGGGGATGCCTTGCAAGCACATTCCGATGTATCTGCCCTCTATGCTGGCTTTGAAGATTTATTTCTATACTGCAAGAAAATGCACTTTGTTGCTTTCAAACTGTTCAAATTTTGCTATATGATTACACATATATGTATGTAAGAGACAGACAGCTTAGGCTATAGTTTATGATGAATGCATCTCTTTGGATGCACAACCAAGGTATTCTTTGAAATAAGCCTTCCATTAATGCCCAGACCAGCAGATCAATGGAAGGTCTAGGTGGAACAGATGATCCACATCAATCTTGCTGCCTCCAGGGAGAGATGATATACTAGCCATTTGCATTTTAGAGAAGAGTGATGTAAGGGGTGTCAGTTCTACTAACCAAGGACATAATTTGCAATGGATGTAAGGAAGCAACCAGTTTCCTAAGGGAGGCAACACAAGCACTTATAAAGCTATCTGTAGGTCGGAGAGCAAAAATGATGGACACTACTAGGGGTGTTGTCATATTTTTTTAGCCGATCCTTTAACTGCTTTACCCTTGCATGTCAAGGATGGGGAATCTATTGGACTACAACTTCCATTATCCCTGACCACTGGCAATGCTGGCTGGGACTGATAGGAATTGGAGGGCCACAGGTTTCCCATCCCAACTGTGCACCACACTGCCATTAGACATAGGCACAAAGCCTGTATTCATTGCAGGCATTATCAAATACAGGAGAAGAACTTAAACTCTTAAATACAATTCCTCAACTTACACAATTTATTAATATTTTGGTTGAAACATGGATCATTACACTAAAAAATGAGACTTGGATTTGTGTAACATGGAGTGTACAATCCAATTTGCCCATCTATGGGGGAAGATCTTCATTGTTCTGAGGAGCAAAGCTTTATACTCTCCTATGCAAAGGAACCATAGAGCAGACTTTTGTAGGAGAAGCTCCAATGAAGTCAAAAAGCATCTTTAAAATGCCATCCTTCACAATAGGAAGATTTTATTTATCACACACAAATACAGTTTAGCTGAACGTGGCACAATGGCTTGGCATTCTGCCCCTTGTGTTCGACAATGGCACACCTCTTTTGTTTTACATCTGGGGCTCAGTCAGTGTCAAAGTTCCAACCTGGCTTTCAGTCTTGTAGAGGAAGCAGCTGGACATCAGCTTTAACACCACCCAAAACAGACCATATAAACACAGGAAGCTAGAAGAACACAAACTTCTTTCTTGCTTTAAAGCTTTGTTTTATTCAATCCATATGGCTGGGCACTGAAAGTCAAGTCTCAGAAGTAGTGGTCAAAAATCTGTGAGCATGCAGAGGTTATTAAACTATCCCAACAGGCAAGAAGGGAGAGGAGGAAGCAAGTTCCCACTGGAACTGGAAATGGATAAAAACGTGCACAGGATGCCGTGCCAGGGACTGACCTGCTAGCCTTGGGACCTCCAAATCCCATAGCTGTGCTGACAATAATCCTTCCATCACTGCCAGGTAGACTTCAGAGTTCCAAAACTGTAAGATGGCTCACAGAAACTCAAAGGTAGGTAGGACATATTTATGCATTTATGCTTTGGTAGGACATTTATGTATATTCTTCTGGTTGGAAAGTCTTGTTAATGGGTTAGTCCCAGCCAGATCCTTCCTTCCTTCCTGTATACTTTTTGTCAGGATGAGAAAAATATTGAGCTGGATTCCAAAAGGAAGTAGCACCTTTGCCCTTCCAACCTCTGGTACAGCAGGAAGCCGCAGGTGCAAATAGAAACTTGAACATTTATAGAAACAACGGTGTTAATAAATGGGGATTTAAAATAAAAGGTTACTTGATGATCCCCAACTTTTAAATCAATATTAGCATGTGCCACCCCAAATTGACAATATCACAATTCAAAATATTTAAAGAATTCATAGGGAGTCTGCTGCAGGGTCAGCACTAGCTGATAAAATGCAGCATTTGACTCTTGGCTTTTCAGTAGATATTGCTGTGATATGAAGCTAAAAAACCAAGCAACTTATGGAAAGGAGCATATGATCCAAAGCTCTGGGCTCATTGTCACAACCACAATTTAGCAAATCAGCATCAGTGTATGTGTGCGCACTGTTCCCAAGACAGTTCACAACAAAGAAGCAGTAAATACAAATTAAAGCTCAGAACTTTAAAAGGGCTGGAAGAACAAAAATAGAGCTGATTGGCAGGGAAAGGATAAAAAGTAGGCCTCTCTGGGGTAAGTTCCATAAATGGAGCACCATCAAATCCCTCTCTCTAGTCACTCCCTACCTTATGTCAGATGGCAGACGCACCTAGAAGGGAGCTATAAATTTGCTGACATCAATAAGGTTGATGTGGGAACTCAGTCAGAAAAGCATGGGACTCTTAATCTCAGGGTCATGGGTTCAAGCCCCATGTTTGGCAAAGCATTCCTGCATTGCAGGGGGTTGGACTGGATTGCCCTTGTGGTTCCTTCCAACTCTACAATTCTATGATTCAGGTATTCCTTCAGATACCCAGTCAAAAGTGTATACAACAAGATTTGAATCAGACCACAATTTCATGGTTTGGGAAACACCTGCCTTAGTCCCAGGTGCTGTTGTACGCTCTCCAATTCATGTTCAGGGTCTGTCTAAGTCCAATTCCTTCCATAGTGGATTAAATTTGCCAAATTACAGGAAAATAGGTTCAGGGGCGTTGTTTGTTGTTGTTTTTAGGAAGCATCTATATCTTCTTTACTTTGGGATAGAGTACAAGCAAGGTTGCCCATTTTGGGAACTCCATCTCCCCCCACCTGCTGGACCTGTGGTCACTTGTGGGAATTCCAGACCAGGACCTGCCTGCAGCTGAACAAGTAGGGCAGGGACCAGGACCCTGGGCAAGCACGCAGCACTGGAAGCACGCCAGCTAGGTGTGCTGGGGCAGCTCTATAAAGCCTGCCTGCCCTGGAGGCAGGGTACCCCAGCGGTGCCACCAATGCAGTGGTGAAACAAGGCGTGGGACAACCCCCTTGTGCTACAATTATGGTTTTAACAGGAATGAGTTTTTATGTTGGATGGGTGTTTTATTTGGTGGTTGTTTTAAAGTGTTTTTAAATGTTATAAGTTAATTTGGATTTTGTATCTTTATTTGTGGTCCAGGGTATTGTTTATGGGCTTTTGTTGGGAAATGTTATTGGTTTGTATACATTAGTATTGTTAAGTGTTTTAATTATTTTTTAATATGTTCTTAACATTGTACTTTGTTCTACGAGTATAGGGCAGTATTTATTATTATTATTATTATTATTATTATTATTATTATTAAATCCTGCCATTTCCAAAGTGCCACAAAATGTTGCTTGGATTCCTGGATGTGATCTCTACATTCCTAGTAACACACACTGTCCTTGGCTACTGACGTATTTTTGTTCATAAGAGTTTCAGTAATGTTTGATTACCTGGTTCTGATCCTTTTTGCAGAGTCTGAGACAGATGGCAGCCACCAATCCTAGCCTTAGGCCTCTGTTCAAGCTCTGAAAAAGTCCCAAACCATGCAATAAATGTCTACAATTCCACAGCTAGAAAGAAAATGTTTTGCAGAAAAAATATGTGCATCACACCTATTTTTAAAAACCTGAAGATGCCATATAAATTCATGAGCCTGGAAATATTAACATTGGAAGATTTTTAAAGTAAGACTTCTATATTACCAGTGGATTAAGCTGAGTGGAGATCAGTAAAGCCATATATCAGGATGACGAAAGGAAGAGAGAAATGCAAAAAGCTGCCACTAAATAAAAATTTAAAAATGAAAATAATAATAGTCTGTAAATCATTAGTAGCATACACCCTCAAACTGCTCTGTGTAATTTACATCTTACACCCCCTTCCCCCAAAAATTTCTTTAAATACAATAAAGCTCCACCAGACATATTCTATTGTGGCTACAATGGTGTTCCCAGCTATGGCCGTAAAAAGAAGATGGCAAACCAACCCACACAAAATCACCAGAGAGGTTACAGTTCAACATGGGATGTGATTTTGTAATTATACTTCACACTTTGCATCCTATTATTGTTGCTTAGCAGCCACTCAACACATTCTCCAGTTCTCTCCTTCCTTTCCCCTGGAACAAAATCTGGCCAACTATGGAGTGGCAGCAGCCCTGGTATGCAGATGGGAAATATACTTCCATGCAGAAGCACATGCATATACCCTATATACTCGAGTATAAGCCTAGTTTTTCAGCACATTTTTTGTGCTGAAAAAGCCGCCCTCGGCTTATACTTGAGTGAGGCAGGCAGTGGCTCCTATGAAGCTTTCCCAGGTTTTTTGTGGTAAAATTGGGTGCCTCGGCTTATATTCGGGTCGGCTTATACTCGAGTATATACGGTATATAGCGCCTAGAAAGTACAGATCTGGAAATTTCCAAAATGTGGCAAGTCTAGTCAGAACCAATTAAACTCATGCTTGATTTACTAAAAAAGAAAGAAAGCTTGAAATGGGGCATAGCTCAGCACACCCTTTGAAAGTAAGAAAAAGATCTAGATAATTTATTTTTTAAAGAGGCTGTGTGAGTGCTTGGCCCACAAACCCCTGGCATGAGAACAAATTAATGGGCACTTTGCAATTTTATTGTATGAAATTTATGTATTAAATTAAGATTTTAAGTAAGCCCAGAAGTGTTTACCTGTTGGCTGCAGAAGAGGGAGTCCCTAATACACATCTGTGACCACCATAGAAATGAAAGATGCTTGCCTCTTAGAAGGCTAGTAGGGGAAGGGCAGCTGAGGGATGGGCAAGCAATGAAACCAAGTAGACAGAGAAGGAATTGAGCAATTCTTCCTCCTTTGCCAGCTCACTCACTTCTCTACATGGAATACCTGGTCACCTAGGGCTATTGGATGAGTTTCAATACAAGGCTGTATTAAATCACAACTTTAAAATGCCCAAGTATTTATTTTTAGATTTGGGCTATTTTGCATTGTCATAATGGCATGCTCCTTCTACCATTAAACTCAAAGACAACAAGCTTTTTGGCTCTGTGCCTGGTGGGAAATGGAAGTTGGTTCTGCTTAAAAGAGAAATAAAATGGGGGGGGGGGGATATTTTCATTACTTCTCCTGGTATCCACAACAGTACTAAGGTTAAACATGCAAAAGGCATCTCTCTTGGGGAGCACATCTAGCTAGCAACCAGAAGGCCATTTATGGAAACAGTTCAGCAGCTGGAGATTGAAATGTGCCTCTACTTTCAATGGCAAAAAGGTACCTAGGTACAGAGCTCAGATATACACATTTCATAAAAATCTGGAGGCATTGTTATCGACTGGTTTGGCTGTATGCCACACAGTCCAGTCTAGCTGTCAGCTTCTATAGCTGCCAGCAACATATGCCAACATGCCTTGCCTTCCCAAAGCCAGTGCAACACCTTGTCCAAATGGAGCATCCCTTTATCTGCCCATGAGCACACGGCTTAGCAAGTCTTCTTTCCAAGTCTCTCTGTACATGGAAGATTACAAGGCATCTTAACATTCTACACAAGCAGCATTTTAAATACGCAATCTATGGACACTCCACCTACAGGGGAAGGGAGGCAGCACAATGGTCCCTTTGGTTCCCAACAAAGATGTGGTGCCATGTTAAACTGGACACACAAGACAGCCATAGTACAGTCACGTCATACTTGCAGCAAAAATCAGCCATACGTACAGGATGGACCAAGCTCCAAACGCACAGATCCTGACAATGCTGACAAGCCACACAGTTAGGACTGACTTTATGTACTGGGATTAACACAAAAACAGGGCCTGGCAGGAAAATCTTTTTTGCTTTGCAAAGATACACAAGGTCCTCAGCAGCTCTACCTCACACTACTGGAGAGATTTCTGTTTGCAGGCAGAGATGTGATATCCTTCTGAGTGCCCATATTTAATTCTGCACTTCCTTGGGGCTTTTGGCTTTAAATCTTTAGAAGGATTTCAGCAGTCACTTACCATCTGACATACATGCATCACCTTCAAAGATGTTACAGAAGCACTGTGCAATTTTAATTAAGGCCAGAAAAATATCTAAAGCAAGCATTATTTCTTTCTTCATTTTACTGATCAAAACCACTATAGCCCATTTTGATATTTCTTCAAAGAGCCTGAATTTGCCTGCCAATGCAATATATGCCCAAATGATTTGGCTGGACTCTATGCCTTAAGTGTTTTTCACAATTCAAAACAAGGTCTCCAAAGCATTTCCGGTGGCCCATTTTCACAAACTGTCAGCACTATTCTCACCTAACAGGGAGGTTTTTCCCCACCCCCTTCATAATCCTCACTCAAGAATAAAGCATTAGGATTTGGTATTTGGTATTATTAATATATTGTCATGAATGGGCATCTACATTTTTAATTGTGATTTGATTATGTTTTCAGCTTAACTAACTCACCCCCCCCCCCTCCATCTTTCCTTCCCAACCTAATACTGCATGCAACAAATGAAACTGACCTGTAGAAAACACAACTGGAAAAAGACAATGCACGTGCTTTTGTAAACTAAGAAATCTTTAATAAAAAAAATGGGGGGGGGGGAACCATCCCACTTGCATACTCATCATACATCCATATTTCAAAATGTTTCTACTCCTTGTGACTTGAAAATGACCAAACACAGAAGTCCATTTATTTTTTTCACATTGCTTAAAGGTGTCTACAGCTGTGTTTGAGTGTCATGCCAAACCCCAGTTTAGTGTAAATAGCATGAATTACAATGAGCTGCGGCAAGCATCAGGTTCATGAGCTCTTGTGTGGACAGGAGGAGTTCTCATGGTTTTACTTCTCTTTTTGCTAAATTATGGTTTGCTGTTTCATGAAACTGATGACTTATTTAAAACAAAGTCAACCTGAAACTATTATGCAAACCATAATTAATCTTAGCCTTTTTGTCAGTTTGGATGAAACAACAAACCATAGTAAAACAAAAGTGGAAACTTCTGAAGTAACCTCCTGGCCATGTGGGAGGAGAAGGGAAAGGGAAGAGCATGAGCCCAAAGTTTGCTGTGGCTTATTCACAGCACACAAAACTATTGTTAAGCTTCATGTCCAGATGCAGCATATCAATATTTTTTTTAAAGTATTTCCTTCTTCATAAGTCCAACTATTTCAAGATTAAGACTATATTGCAGAATTCAACCAGCAACAGTATGATACTCAATATGCTCATGAGGGGGTTATATTCCGGACCCGTGTGTGTGTGTGTGTGTGTGTGTGTGTGTGTGTATAAGTGAAATGTGTGTAAGTGGGCAGCACCCTGGAAAGTCTTTGAGCTCTTCCTTGAGCTCTGGGGAGGGTCTCCTCGTGAGCCACAAGGACTTTCCAGCTCTCTCCCACCACTTCCAGGTTCCCAGCACTGCATGTGTGCACGGTTGTGCGCAAGTAGATCACATGCAAGTGGAGGAGCTGCCTGTATGCATCTTCTGGGTCACAATATTCTCATTACACCTTTCCATGCTGAACAAGCTGCCCGATCTTGCTCTGTGGGCCCCCAAAACTATAGTCAGGCACTGACTTTATATTTTCATTAGTATGCTATAAGCACAGCCCTTTAAAAGCCCTGCAGTCATGACTGTCTGACTCACCAGATTTTCTGCCAGCTACATACAGTGGACCCTCGACTTACGAAGATAATACGTTCCGACGGAGTCTTCGTAGGTCGAAATCATCGTAACTCGAGTCCCCATAGGAATGCGTTGGGAGAACACATTCGTAGGTCGAAAAAAACCTCGTAAGTTGAGGAAACCGCACGTAAAACGGCCGCGACTTCCGATCGGAAGTCGAAAAAATTCGGAAGCGGCGCCGCTTTGATCCCTCGTAACTCGAAAAACTTGTAAGTCGGGTCATTCAGAAGTCGAGGGATCACTGTATAATATACCAGAGAGAGCTGGTGCCCAGATTGATATTTAAGATGAGAGACATGTAACAAAAAGGAACAATCAGGAGGATGGCAGCAAGGAGGAGTTGAGACAATTGTTCTGGCTTCCTTCACCTTCCCTTCCCTTTCTAGGAATCCCTTCTTGCAGAAAATTATAAACATGAATTTTACAATTGAAAAACATTCCAAAACAATTATTTAGGAGATACACAAAATATGCCCTAAGTTATTTTTATGGTACACCAAGGAACTTAAATATCTCTCATTTGGATTCAGAAAGTTTCTACAGCAAACCCTTTCTATCATTAGAGAAACAGAGAGCTAATCAAAGATTGATCATGAGATAGGCAATCAATTTGCATGTTGAATTTTTGGACATCTTTTGCAGTTGGTTATTTGATTTTAGCTTGAGTGACTTTTATTTACAGTCCTCGTATTTCAAGCTAAATAAAAACCCCAAAGGTCTCTATTGTACTAACTCTAGAGTTTATTATATTTTAAGTCTGAGATATACTGTGGCTCCTGGTTTTGTTTTGTTTTGTTTTGTTTAGAAGACCTGTCATTTATTTATAGCAGGCTTCTCCAACCTGGCACCCTCCATATGTTTTGGACTACTGCTTTCATCTTCACTGACTATTGGCCATGCTGGCAGAAACTGATGAGAGTTGATGTCAACCAACATCTGAAGGGAACTACGGTAGGTTGGGAAAGGGTGGTTTAAACCTTACATTTCACCCAGGATTGGCTTCCAGAGCATCTTACAATTCTATTATAAAGATTCCCTTAATATCCTACCTTGTGTGACATGGGAGTTTGTTTGACAGTTTCATGTTCTCTTTAGGAGGAGGGGGCAGGAGGAGCTACATATGAACTCAGGGCAAAAATGCCAACACAGAGAAGCAGCTCTTCTCTGCAGTCTTTTCAACTGCCTGTTTCAATGGTCACTCACTGCTGTGCTCCAATCTCTGCTCAAATATGGCAATTAAGGTGAGAGATCTTCCTACTTCTGTTCAACTGGTCCAGCCTTTTCCGGGGGGGGGGGGAGAGACCAGGGGGCTAAGCAGGGATGTGGCTTTAACACCTGCATCCTCTTGCAGGAGAGGGCTACTGAGCAGTTTGTGTTCTGGTTTGTTTCTATGGCTCACTACTGAAATAAAGGTAAAGGTAAAGGGACATGCAAAAATGTATTACAAGAACTTTAGTCTAGAAACACGAATGTCTTTTTGTGCGTTGATACTTTGGGAAAAAATGACGAGCCTTCCAGGTCAAGCTGACCCAGACTGGCCTAGACTATTATGCGGCTGACCCAGGAAAAAAGAGCATCAGTCATGGCTGGAAAACAGAGCAGTCTACACTTCCAATTGCAACCTGTGCCAACTTGAAGGATTGTCATGCACTTTTTTTCTCCTTAATATAAAATAAAGTACCTTGCGAAGCACCAGACCCTGGCTTTAGAATCCCGTTTCCAAGCAACTGCACACGCTGGTACATGCGACAGAATTTCTAGGCAGAGCATGTTCATTAAAAGGGTGGGAGGATGCAAGCTTTGCACTAGTGCCAAAACTGAATGTCACAGCAGCATTAGCCAAATTGTTTTTTGCCTAAGGCTGCATGGGGAGGCGGGTGTTAGAAAAAGAAGAGATACAGCAACAGACATGACTGCAGCCCGTATGTTTAAAATCAGGCCGAATATATCTGCGGAATAATCTGTGTAATAAGCCACTCTTCTGCTTCCTCCCTCTACTACCTCCCCCAAAAGTGAGTATTTACAGTGAGTCACTTGGAAAATGGAACACTCAGTGCTAGCAGACAGACTAAAAAGACATACATGGAAGTACAGACTATTTGGCTGAGCTCAAAAACCCTTTGGGTAGGCAGGAAGAATTTCTTTCCAATATGCATGTTCTCTTCCTGAAACCTCGGCTCTTTCTTTTTTCTTTCTGGCATACCAAAGAGCTCTGAACTGGGAACAGGTACAAAAATATGCTTCCCTCTATAGAAAGGCATTATGCTTATTTTTATGAATGGCTTGAAAGTGTAGGCTTTCTGAGAACTACCCAGAAGGTGGTTCACAGCTTGAGAGAGGAGAGGGAAGGGAAGGGGTACACAATTTGAACAGAATTGTATGCTAAAGCAGCACGTTCACAATACACAGGTTCACAACCCCTTATATAAATATACAAATTACAAGGAAAATGGGGGGAAAGAATCCAATCAAGCTAAATAAAATTGAGCAGATGAAAATCACTATCTTGCACTAATTAAGTCCACTTATGGTATTACTGGGTTTTCTTCACTAAAGTGGCCAATAGCCTCAGACAATATAAAACTGGAAATGACTCCCTAGTTAACAACCACACTGAAGGAAAGAACAGCAACAAAACATTAAAGTTTAATCACAGCGAAGTTAATTCAAGCCCTTCACACAGTGCACAACTCCATAGCTAATGGTGCAAATCTTGCCTAGCCAATTGTGTTTTGTAGGCTACCCTGTTTCCCCTATTTTAAGACGTAGTCATAAAATAAGCCATAGCAGGATTTTTTCGCATTTGCGAAATATAAGCCGTACCCCGAAAATAAGCCATAGTGATAGGCACAGTTCTGGAGGGCGCCAAGGAAAAGGCGGGGCTGGGCTTACGTAATAAAAATAAGACATCCCCTCAAAATAAGCCATAGTGTGTTTTCTTGAGGGAAAAAAAATATAAGACGGTGTCTTAAAATAGGGGAAACACGGTAGTGCTACTGAATAAGGTAGTTTGCATATATATATGATTTTTTAAAAAGAAAACACATTAGCTTCTCTCTCTCTCTCTCTCTCTTATCTTTGTTCAGAATCCATCTCAGTCTCAGTCCCAGACCTGTTTTAGCTCACAGCACACTATTCATTATGACTACAGTAGATTCCAGAGAGAGTGCTGTTTTCCTACCTCCAATACACCTGAGATGTTTAACAAACAAATCCCCAACCCCCATGTACTTCAAGGCAGCAACATTTTTACTTTTTGCATTCCGTATGAATCATAGCGTACCTAGGAGGGGAGGGGCGCCCCTGGGGGCACTTACCTTTGGGGATGGCACACCAGAGCCCAAGGTGGTGCACATGCCTAGGCGCCCAAGAATTCAGCGCACCGCTCTCAAAAGCAGCACACACACACACACACACACACACATACATACACACACATCATCATCATCATCATCATCTTGATCTTCTGCCTGCCCTTCACTCCAAGGTTCCAGAGCAAGTCATAACAATTTAAAACAAATTACAATCACAAGAATAGTGTGGGTCCTAAAATATGCTTTCCAAGTGTCAAAGGCCATGATTACAGTTCAAGACACATTCCAGCCAGGCAAGAGCTGGGGAAGCCCCAAAGGCCGGTCTGAAAGGACTGAAGGACTGCATTTGGCTCCCAGGCCTTAACATTCCCACCCCTGCTAAAAACACAGATAATTTGTCACTAACTGAAAAATCCTGACCTATGACCTTCAATAGATGATGGGAACTGAACAACATAATGACCTGCATTTCTGTTTACTTAGCACAATTTACAAGCCTCTAGCATTTTCTTTTTTGTTGTTTTTTGTTTTTTTTGTGCATCCATCTTTATTCCATCTTAACACTTACCCCATCCCCCCTCCCCCTCCCCCCTCCCTTGGAGTATTCCCCTCCCTTTCCAGTTCCCCTCCCTCCCCCTTCCCAATCTTCCCCTCCTACCTTTAAAAACACCTCCTACAGATCGTCTTCATGTGTTCTATCCTATTTCTATTTTATATCATGCTTACCTCTAACTTTATCTAAATTTCACCTCTTGTTTTAGCCTATTTACCTACATAGATTCTCGTTTATATTTATCATATTTATAATATATGTATCAATCCAGACAAATTGTTAAATCCGTATTAATTCCTTCCTTTTTCAGGTAGTCCTCAACATAGATCCATTCTTCCTTGACTTTCTGCTTATTTACATTCCTTATTGCAGCTGTCATCCTAGCTAGGTTCATGTATTCTACCATTTTAACTTTCCAACTTTCTATTGATGGTGTTTCCTCCCCCTTCCACTGATGTGCCAGAAGCATCCTTGCTGCAGCCGCAGCATATACAAAGATGGTTTTCCTATTCTCAGGTAAGTTAGCTGGTATTATGCTTAATAATAAGAATTCTGGGGCTTTGCTGAAAGTAACTTTTAACATTTTCTTCATCTGCTCATAGATCTAGTTCCAGTACAATTTGACTTTGGTGCATCCCCACCAGCAATGGATATATGTTCCTATTTGTTCTTTACACCTCCAACAGGTTGGTTGGGATTTATAAATTCTTGCTAGTTTCTCTGGTGTGAGGTGCCACCTATAAGTCATCTTTAGGATGTTTTCTTTCACATTTGTGCAGGCCGTGAGTTTCATGCTCACCCTCCAGATACTATCCCATTGGGTCCTAAGAATATTCTTCCCCAGGTCCTGCGCCCATTTAATCATTACGTTTTTGACTTCTTCATCCTTAAGTTCCCATTCAAGTAAATATTTATATATTTTTGCCAATGGTTTTTCTTTGTTCTCTATCACTAATTCCTGAAATTTTGATTTCTTTTTATTAAACCCAATTTCTAAACATTTTATAAATATACTCTTAATTTGTAAGTAATTTAGCCAACTCATACAATCTTTTTTCAACTGTTCATATGTTTTTAAATGCCAATTACCATTCTCACCTCTAGCATTTTCTTTTTACCCCAATAACTACCGGTATGACAGCTAAATTTTTACACAATGACAGTAGGGTTTCTCAAAATGTTAAGCTTCTGGGTCACATAAAAATGCCCTAAGGTTACAAATCAGCTAGGCACATTTTTCTTCTGACTTAGAGGTACCTTTTTTTACTTCCTGAAAACATTTATTGTGAAAGAGAATAATAATTGCTTAGTCTCAGAAATGGGCATCCTCTGCATGTCAATGGAATGCCCCTTGATTGAAAGTAGGCACTCATTAAGGTGAACAACAGGAAAACTCCACTGAGGAAGAGTAATTTTGGAGCAAAAGCACAACAGGAAGGATTGAATCATCTAGTCACAACCAGTGCACAAAGGTAGCACAATTACCAGCCCGCCAGGAAAGGGCGACTAGAAGGCAGCGAGACCAAGAAGATAAATCCTGCAGAGAAGCAAAAGGCAGCCTCCTCTGTGAATGTGCACTTTGGCCTTAGGAGCCTTTGCTGAATTTAATATTTATTGGCTTTCCAATATTTATCAGCTTAGTATCAGACTGGGGTTGCCACATGGGTGCAGTGGTGCCCTTGAGGACTCCTCCTGACACCCATGAAGCTTCTGAAACCCCCACCCCCACCCTATTCACTATGAAAGGTGGTTACATTCTGCCCTAGACCCCCTAAAAAATTGTGCAGACCTGAAGGAGGAAGTTGAAGAGCAATGCTTTTTCCTACTTCTTCCTTCAGCTGTATCTGCTTTTCAATGCTCAGCCTGGCACCTGAACAGCTCAACAGAAAACAGAGCAACAAAGCCAGTAATGGGGACATACAGGAGGGTCTCCAAAGCAGATTTCAGTTGATAGAGAAGTTCATGATGGAGCAGGCAGTCCTTTGGGGACTCCAGACTCAAGTTCTATCTGAACCTGTACAAGCACTTGACAAATATTACCTACTCAGAATGAAACAACAGAAAAATAGGTGTTCAACCTACAATGGCTACAAATAATACGATTGTTCTAGAATAAGTGTGTTGCTCAAACATTATTAGAAATATTTGGGTTTGTGCAAAAAGACAAGAAAACCTTGCTCTCAAGCAATTGTAACTTCCGAAGAACATCATAAACTTAAAAAACTGTCCAGTAGCACCTCAGAGACCAACTACCGGTAAGTGCTACTGGACAGTTTTATTTATTTATTTTGACTGCATCAGACCAACACGGCTACCTACCTGAATCTAGAATCATAAACAGGGTGTGATGTTTAAAAACTTTTTGGTGTACCTCCAAACACAGTCAAACAAAATCCTCATTAGAAAAGCAGCAAGAAGCATGTAGTAACAATAGATGTCACGGCAAGTTAGAGTTGCCCAAGAACTCTCTGGCAATTTCAGAGGAGTTGAATGACAGCATGCTTCAGATTTGCTTAATCTCCAGGGGAAAGAATGTAAAGCTCAGAGATATCCAGAGTTTATATCAAGCCCCGACAATACTATTAATATTCAGGCTCCGGAAACTGTTGCCAAACATCTGTAGAAATCTATTTCAGCCACCCCCCACATATTGCTACTCCCATCTTTATAACCCTACCCAACACTCTCCCTTTTTGTTAATGGCAGGAAAACTGTTCACCCAGTTCCTAGACACATCCACTGCATTCACGCATTAAGGGGAGTGAAGAGTGTACGAGCCCAAGGCTATATAATAGTTAATGATACATATGAACACAGTAATTATCCAGGAATCCACTGCTTCACCCTGTTCTCAATAAATTGTATTTGGAGCCTTTATTTTTATTCTCCTCATTCATCTACCCCAGTTAACCCAGTCTGGAAGCTATCAGAGGCCCTCTGTGAAAATTTTTGTAAGACAATTTGAAAACAAAAATCATGTGGACTTGAGTGACACCATTTATAAGTCTGCTATACCATCCTGTCCAACTCTGCAGGGTCAGTTTCAGTTACTGAGGCTTGAGAAAGTGGACAAGACTCTCCCAACCTCTGCCCATCCTGGCATATTCATGCAAGTCACAGAGTGCTGATCGAGTGGCTCCAGAGTGTGGTGAATGTGCCATTACTTGATGCACTGTTCCTTGTTTCCTTGATGGAGGAAGTGGTGTACGCACTAAAAAAACACCACCCTAGACAAAGATTTATACTAACTACCACGTTGTCACTGAGACAACTTTGTGGGGGCAAGGTGCTCAAGAGGATGGTAGTGGTTCAGCTGCAGGTGTTCCTCAGTGAAAATGGTAATCTGGATTCTGGACCCATTCCAGTTTGGGCTCAGCCCAGTTTTGGAACAGAACTGGTATTGGTCTCCCTGATGGAGGACTTGTTTGGATGAGGAAAAGGGGGAGTGCAAATCTTCTGGATTTTTTTTCAGTGATTTTTGAAGTACAGCCTCTAGGACAGGGGTAGGCAACCTAAGGCCCATGGGCCGGATGCAGCCCAATCACCTTCTAAATCGAATGTGTCCTTTTATTTAAAATGCATCTCTGGTTTATTTGTGGGGCATAGGAATTCGTTCATTTTCCCCCCAAAATACAGTCCGGCCCACGACATGGTCTGAGGGATGGTGGACCGGCCCACGGCTGAAAAAGGTTGCTGACCCCTGCTCTAGGAGGTAGGGGTTGGGAGCACCTTTTATGATGGTTTTGCTTCTAACAGTTCCAAAGAGTACGGTAGCATTGGATGAATGTGCCTCAGCCCCTGGCAGCTGATCTGTGCAATGCCATGGAACATGATTTTGTCCCCAATATTATTTAATATAGTTATGAGTTTGTGTGGTGTGAGACACCCTAAATTCCTGGGTCCAACAAAAGTTAAAATTAATCAAGGTTTGGGGAATTAAACCAGGGATCAGCAAACTTTTTTGGGAAGAAGCTGGTTCACCGCCCCCCCAGGCCTTGAGGTAGGCTGGACTGCATGAGGGGGCTTCTCTCTCCCCCCCTCTCTCCCCCAGCCCCTCCCCTCCCCCTGCCTACCTATGGTGCTGCCGGTGGCGGTGGTGGAGGGACGAAAGTGGACAAAAAAAGGGGAAAGGGACCGAGGAAACGCAGATTCAAGCCAAACCCCAAAGGTCTCCAAAATATATCATCTGGGATAGCTGAAAAGCATCAGATCTGCTGGTTTAAAAAGAGTTGGAGGAGATGCACGGGATATTTGAGGAGGGGGTTGAGATTGAGGGTTGCACTGAACTCCCCTTAGCCCTGGTGCCCTCTCTAGTCAGCCAAATCCGGAGATCTCGGGGACCTTAAATCACTTTAGGCAGGGCCGAAAGCAAGATCAGGGAAAGGGGAGGAAGTTTTCCCGGTGGCTCGTTTTACAGCCTCTTCCCGAGCAGGAATCAGGGTGGATTTGATTTAAATCACGATTTAAATCACTAGTCAGTAAGGCTCGATTTAAATCACTAGTCAGTAAGACTTGATTTAAATTTTTTTTTTACAGAAAGACTCATTCTTGCTGGTATAATCTTAATATTTACAACCATATGGAGGTTTCATTTTTGGAATAATACATTTTCAGAGTAGTTTTTACAGTTATATCAAAAATTTCTGATTTGGTTATACTACTAGAAATACATAGACAGATAATTATGAAATTATGGTGAGGTTTAATAAGTTAACTGTTTATATTTGGACAACTTTTCTGCTGTACTTTATTGGAAGGAGAAAAATAATAATTTCCTTAATAACAATTTAAACAATTTATTTAACTAAAACAATAACATGATAGCATATGTATCCATGTTTGTTAACTGATGTGGTTAAACATTAAAAAAAAAACTCAGACTGAGTTTTACCACACTTGATAAACTTAAAACAAATCCTTATTTCCTGATGAATAGCCTTTGGACTACAATGTAACTTAAATAGAAGACTATATTTAGAAAGATTTTTCCTCCAAAAGCATTTTATTTTAAAAATCCAATTTAAATAAAAAAAAATCCAATTTAAATAAAAAAAAAATCCGATTTTTTTGATTTTTTTAAAAAAAGCATTGATTTTTATCCACCCTGGCAGGAATTTAAACACACACAATGCCCCCCCCCGAGCTCTCCAAAAACAACAGCAGCCCACCACTGGACCACGAACTCCGAAGAGAAAATGCGCCACCAGGCAAACAGGTCCGTTTCAAATTCCGGTTTGCCACCGCCTCCCAAGCGCTGAGAACCCGCCAGCTCGTCCCCTGAAAGACACCTCCGAAGTTAGCAGGAGAAGGCAGGCAGGCAAGGAGCGCACTAGTTGAGCAACGCAAGTAATGCGTGCAAAGCATGCGCGAAGCACCTAGCCAAACTCTCCCAAAAAACAGGCTGCGAAATGCCTGCCCTTGTGAGCGGCAGAGGCTGGTGGCGGCGGCGGAGGGACAAGCGGCCCGAAAGGGCTGACTGGCTCCGGAGAGGCACTGCCCAAACTGGCGCTCAGCCCGGCCCCCTTCCTCCACTATGCAGGGTGGGGAGAAGCCAGGAGGAGGGAGGGAGGAGGCGCCGCGTGAGTGAGGGGGGGAATGGCGCCCCAAAAAATGGCAGAGCCAAAATAAATGAACGAAGAAAATTAACAAACAGAATCGGCTGATCCACAGACCGTCCGCGGGCCGGATCCTGAGGACAATTGGGCCGGACCCAGCCCTCGGCCAGTAGTTTGCCGACCCCTGAATTAAACTGTGCCAAACAGCTTATGTTAAAAATAAGAGCAACACCAGCCTGGTGATAGCTCACTGACCGTGGGTCGTTACGGGAACAAAGCCTGGTAGGTGAGCCATCAAAGCAGAATATTAAGAGGCAGAGAATGTGCCAGCCAACAAATGGATGAAGCCCTACCCTGAGCAGAGAGGTAATTAGTAAGACCAGTTAGTTTTTAGAATTGCAGCTGGCAGTGAAGTGCTAGCAAAAACAATGACAGGCTGTAAAAGGAGACAGAGAGCATGGCTGATTTCTGTTTGGAATCCAAGGCTGCTGTGCCCAAGAGAAGCAAGAGACCTGCTTGGAGTGTAATGTTAGGAACTCCTCCACAGTAGGCTCATACACAAACTGAGTAAATGTGTAAATAAACCATATATCCTAAAGATACCACAGTCTCCGCTGTGCCACATTTCCAAAGGAAACACGAACCCTGAAAACCCTGGAATCTTGCACAAGCTGTGAAGATTGGGGTGGCAACTGATTTCTATATGAAGCTAATGGGAGTAGTCCTTAGAAGATTTGGGGCAAGTTGTCACAAGTATGCCAATGATACCTAGCTCTATTTCTCTTTAACATATGGATGTGGAGAGGCTGGGCATGTCCTAAACTGGTGACAGAACAAGAGCTAATAAATGACAACAGACTACTGACAAGATGGAGATCCTATGGATAGCTCTGGGATTCTGGTTTGTACATCAGCTCTAGATGGGCTTTGTACTGAAGGCAAGCTACCGTTTCTCCTAAAATAAGACGTATCCATAAAATAAGCCGTAGCAGGATTTCTACGCATTTGCGAAATATAAGCCATACCCCAAAAATAAGCCATACCCCGAAAATAAGACATAGTGACGCGGCGCCTCTCCCTTAAGACAGCCTGGATAGGCGTGGCTATGCAGCGTACCGACGCAGAGCAGTTAAAATAAGACATCCCCCCCCCAAATAAGCCATACTGTGTTTTTTTGAGGGGGAAAAAATATAAGACGTTGTCTTATTTTAGGAGAAACACGGTATATATGTGGTTATTTGGAAGGTGGGTTTTTGTTTTTTTGTTTTTGATACAGACAACCCACATTTAAACATATGAAGTGACCACTTTAAATGCTACTCCCAAGTGACTTGTTTTCCACAATATTATAAACTGAATTATTCATTAGAATGAATAGTTATCTCTGTACAGTATCTGTAGAATTATTGCACCTTCTCTACCTCCACCCCTGGCTGCCAGAAGTAAGAGAATGTTGTGTCTCTATTTGTTTATGAGAAATAAAGGTTTCCCATGAATTGTCTAACAGGCTACAACCCTCACACTGTCCCATGCCCTCAGTATCAGGATCCATGTATCATTTTGTCTGAATGAGAGCCATGAGAAAGGGCATTCTTCCAAACCCATGACCTTTCCTCAGCTCATATGGAGTCAACATTTTTGCTGGGAGCATAAGCACCACTGACAACGTGGGATTTGGGTGAAACAGGAAAGCGAGAGTTATTGTTTCAAGTCCATGACTCACCAAAATGCCTCTCAATAATAGCTAAGGTTGCTCTGCCACCCACCGCCCCTTGATCATCACACCAATGTTCCACTTAGACGCAAAGAAGTGCTCTCTCTCCAGCTGCGTGGTCATTTATCAACATATCTGACTCACCGGAAACTAAGGAAATATTTCAGCACATAAATCTGTTCAGATTTCAGAGAAATTGTAATGCTGCTTTCATGGAGCAACTAAAAGTCGAAAATCAACCAACAGAACTCTTCTCAGAATTGATGTTAAAGGGGAAGAGGAGAGAGAGAGAGAAATGGTATTACTGGTAAAGGTGATGGCAGAAGCCTAGTCTGCAACATGTTAGCCTTAAATAGTTATATGCAGACTAATTAGATTATACCAACATCCCCCAACCGAGAACTCTTCAGATATTTTAGACTACAACTCCCATCAGCCTCAGTCAGAACAGTCAAGCTGGCTGTGGCTGCTGGGACTTGTAATTCAAAATATCTGGAGAGCTCCAGGTTGGGGAAGGCTGGGTCAGACCAACACATTGCTGGGATTTTTTCCTCTCATGTTTGTAAAACACTGTATTTTTAAAAATCTACTGTCCTAGTGAAGCAACAATATTTTACTACTTTTCTGTATGACCAACCCATTGCAGAATCACAGTCCCAGAATTGTTGTAGGGGGGGGGGGAATAGAAACAATAGGAAAAGTTGGGACATTTGCTAAACTTTGCATCAGGCACTGAAGTTAGCAACCACTCTAAAATAAGGCTGAAAGTGAATCCCGAAATGTAATGTTTCATCTTTAAAAAATCATAATTTTACAATGAATTTAAAAGAGAAAACATCTCTCAACTTTCTGTAACAAAGGAACACATGTCACAAACAACAAATGTGGTGATCATCTGGCTTCAGACTGTAGTTGTGTCTCACAAGACTGGACACTCCTCTCTCTATACATCATATATCTTTGTAGAAGCTTACAAAAAGCTTGGCCTATTGCTCAACATCCAAAAAACCAAAGTACTGCACCAACAAGTACAAAATAACCCCTCTGCAGCGCCACATATCCAAATCAATGGTATAATATTGGAAAATGTCCTGAGCTCTGCGAGTGTGGCTTTCTCCCGATTGAAGTGCAGAGTGTTTGAGGACCGGGACATTCGCAGGGAAATCAAAATGCTTGTTTACAAAGCTATCGTACTACCAACCTTACTGTACGCTTGTGAAACATGGACCACTTATAAACGCCATCTCCAACTCCTCGAAAGATTCCATCAACAATGTCTCCGAAAAATTTTACACATCACTTGGGAAGACAGGCGAACTAATACCAGTATACTGGAAGAAGTAAAGATCACCAGTGTTGAAGCAATGATTCTTCAACATCAACTTTGTTGGACTGGTCATGTTGTGTGGACGTCTTTCAAAGCAACTACTCTATTCCGAACTTAAAATGGAAAGCATAGTGCTGGTGGTCAACAAAAGAGGTTTAAAGACAAATTTTTTTGTCAAGGCAAATTTTTTAAAATGTAGCATAAACACCAACAATTGGGAAACACTTGCCTGTGAGCATTCCAATTGGAGAACAGCCTTTACCAAAGGAGTCATGGGCTTTGAAGATGCTCAAACTCAGGACACAAAGGAGAAACGTGCTATGAGGAAGGCAGGCTTAGGAAATCCACACCGTGATCAACTCCCGCCCAGAAACCAATGTCCCCACTGTGGAAGGTTGTGTGGATCCAGAATTGGCCTCCACATTCACTTACGGACTCTTTGTTAAAACCGTGTTATGGAAGACAATCTTACTCGGCTATGAGTGATTGCCAAAGAAGATTGCTGTCAAAAATAGTTCTAATGGAACTTTTCTCTGACATGCTAATTTCCATGTGCTGGTAACTTTGTGAATGGTGGAATATTTTCATCATATGAGCCCCCACATACCATATGGGCGGATAGCATCCAGAAAGAGGCTGACCCACTCATTTACTGTTTATTAGAATAAGCCAAAATGTGTTTTAGGAGCAGGCAGAAAGAGCTAATGGTAACAGGCCTCCATATTTGGGCACTATTTTTTGAACCCAACAAGATAACAAAGCAAATGAAGAAAAGGTGGAGGATCTAGTAGAAGATGAAATATGGTAAATGCTGTGTACAAAAGAAAAATTCTTTAAAACACAGAAGTGGAAAAGCAGTCTAGAAGAGTTGCGACTGCAGTTTTATTCTACCAAATGTAAAAACCAAACCTCTTTTACTCAATTAGAGGGAGCAGTTCACCAAAACGTATATCTTTATAAATTTGTGAACAACTTTGTGTAGAGAATTTATTTGGTTCTTTTTAGCAATTTGTGGTATATGGAGGGTGGTATATGTCAACTTCAAAAAACCTACGGCCACTCTATGTAAACAAAAGGAGTTACATTATATACTATGATCTTCACATTACTACAGTTACTTGGGGTCTAAAAAGAAGTGAGCCTCTAGAAAGTGTCTAAGGTAAAGGGACCCCTGACCGTTAGGTCCAGTCGCGGATGACTCTGGGGTTGCGGCGCTCATCTCGCTTTACTGGCCGAGGGAACCGGCGTACAGCTTCCGGGTCATGTGGCCAGCATGACTAAGCCGCTTCTGGTGAACCAGAGCAGCGCACGGAAACGCCGTTTACCTTCCCGCCGGAGCGGTACCTATTTATCTACTTGTACTTCGTGCTTTCGAACTGCTAGGTTGACAGGAGCAGGGACCGAGCAATGGGAGCTCACCCCGTCACAGGGATTCGAACAGCCGACCTTCTGATCAGCAAGCCCTAGGCTCTGTGTTTTAACCCACAGCACCACCAGTATCTCTAGAAAGTGTCTACTTGATCAATAACATTGAACTTTAAAAGATAAAGTGCTACAGTATAGAATATGTACTAAATCATTTTCTTGGCATTTGAAGTTTCCATCGTCCACCCACTCTCTCTATTAGAAGGCTTCAAATCCATTCTTTATTTGCATATCAATACCCACAATGCTCTTCCAGCTCACAGTAGAGCATCTAAGCTCAGGGAACAAGTTGAAAGGTTTTCACATACTCATGTTATTTTCTGTATGCTTTGAAACCTTTCTAATAAACATATCCTTATAATAGCTCCCTTGATAATTGCTTTGCTGGAATAAGCTCTCAGAACAGAATTTCAGAAACTCTACAAGTGGCTACGAGAATTACATAAGCTTTGAGAATTCTCCCCACCCACTCGCCCAAAAAAAGAAAAGAAAATTCACAGCCCTTAAAAACTCTTAAGTGGCAGATGAAATAAATATATGTTCAATTATCTGTTTTGTAATAAATAGTACAGAATACAAGAATAGAGTACAGTAACAACACCTTCCTTCTTGCAAGCAAATGTTGATTTACTTGAAAATTATATGGCTCTCACTGGAATAGCGCAAAACAAAATAAAATAAAAAAAAATCCTTCCAGTAGCACCTTAGAGACCAACTAAGTTTGTTCTTGGTATGAGCTTTCGTGTGCATGCACACTTCTTCAGATACACAGAAACAGAAGTCACCAGACCCTGATATATATCAGGGTCTGGTGACTTCTATATATCAGGGTCTGGTGACTTCTGTTTCTGTGTATCTGAAGAAGTGTGCATGCACACGAAAGCTCATACCAAGAACAAACTTAGTTGGTCTCTAAGGTGCTACTGGAAGGAATTTTTTTTATTTTATTTTGTTTTGACTATGACAGACCAACACGGCTATCTACCTTTAACTGGAATAGCGCAGTTGACTCTTAATGTCAGGGTCATGGGTTTGAGTCCCATGTTGGGCAAAAGAGTCCTAAATTCCAGGGGGTTGAACTGGATGACCTGTGTGGTGCCTTCCAACTCTACAATTCTATGATTCTATCACTGACACTCCATTAAATGAAAACACAGCATTAAAACTTGCACTGGGATATCTTAGTTGGTAGAGCATGAGATGCTGAACTTCAGGGCCATGGGTTAGAGCCCCAAACTGGGCAAAAAAATTCCTGCATTACAGGGAGTTGGACTAGATGGCCCTCGTGGTCCTTTCCAACTCTACAGTTCTATAAATTGTATAGCTGAAGGAGCATCTCCACCCCCATCGTTCAGCCCGGACACTGAGGTCCAGCTCTGAGGGCCTTCTGGCAGTTCCCTCACTGCAAGAAGCAAAGCTACAGGGAACCAGGCAGGGGGCCTTCTTGGTGGTGGCGCCCGCCCTGTGGAATACCCTCCCATCAGAAATAAACAACTATCTGACTTTTAAAAGACATCTGAAGGCAGCCCTGTTTAGAGATGTTTTTAATGTCTGATGTTTTATTGTATTTTTAATATTTTGTTGGAAGCCTCCCAGAGTGGCTGGGGAAACCCAGCCAGATGAGCAGGGTATAAATTATTATTATTATTATTATTATTATTATTATTATTATTATTATTATTATCATAAACCTCATTAGCTGAAAACATGAAAAACTATGCAGAGGAACAAGCACACAATTCAGAATCATCTGTTCCAAGACAGTGTTCCTAGCCTCCATTTGGAAGGAAGGAAAGTGGAGAGATTTCTCATCCCTTCAGATAGTTGGTATTGTTGAATGGGTTAAAAACAACAAAACTAGCCAGCAATTACCGGTATAATGCTATTCTTCTATATCAATGGCATTAGCCTTCAAGAACAGCACACATTGTTTTCAACTTGTAAGATATTTGTATATATAACAATATGTATCAAGGCTTTGTCTGGAAAGGAATTTCTTCCTCCCAGAGGATCAGTATCTAATCTGTCAAACACATAGCAACAACTTAACAGTGTATTTATCTTCAAAAGCAATAGCCTTTAAAAAAAACCACAAAACAGTACTGTACTAGTACTTGCAGGTGACTTGCTAAACTAGACCAGTGTTTTTCAACCACTGTTCCGTGGCACACTAGTGTGCCGCGAGATGTTGCCTGGTGTGCCGTGGGGAAAATGGAAAAATACTGAATAAAGTATTTTATAATTTTTCATATTTCTGTTTACTTACTATTTCATAATAAAGTAATTATAAAATACTTTCTTTGTGTTTATTTGATTCCTATTCAAGAGAATTACTTTATATATAGTCAATATAGGCACAGAGTTAAATTTTTTAACATTTTCTAATGGTGGTGTGCCTCGTGATTTTTTTCATGAAACAAGTGTGCCTTTGCCCAAAAAAGGTTGAAAAACACTGAACTAGACAAAATAAGAAAGAGGAACTGTTAGGTTTGATTCAGACTACCATGTTTGCATTGTTTCATCACTGAAAACACTTCTGCCACTATAGGGTGCCTACTCCCTTATAGCTGCTATTTCAGGCTACATCTTCAACTGTCAGGTTCACCTGTCACAGAAGCTGTGACTTTGCAAACTGAAAGAAAAAGGTCCTCGCCAGTGAGAGTCAGTGTGGTGCAGTGGTTCAATTTCCATTTTCTTTGCCCAAATTGTAGCCACCAATTCCTCCTAAAATCAGAACATTTTAATAAATCCATACAAACTAATGCACAAAGTGACTGTAGAACGTTACCAGTTGTCAGTTTTACAGAGCATTCCTATGCTATGGGACATACTGTACTCCCTGTTAAGAGTACATAGCATTGTAGTTGGGAGATCAATCCTAATGAGTGGCTCGGGACAACGGAAGTGGCACATAAGAAGGCCTGCCAGCTCCTATTCCGTCAGGGCAGAAGGTGAGCAGCAGCTTTGTAGGGATCATGCCACACCAGCTCCAGGCCCAGACTGGACCTTTCTCCATAAAGTGGGTCAATCTAGGATCCAGAAGTTCCTCTCCACCACATAATGCTCCATCACAGGACCCTCTGCCAGCATTAGCTTGCACCCATTCAGGAAGAGATCACAGCTCTCCTGCAGAAGAGCCCATCTGCCAGCAGCGCACTCCTCTAATTGGCACTACCAGGCATCAACATCAAAGAGAGAGTGAGAATGAAGCACAGGGCCCTTTGTCTGAAAATCTTTACCTGCAATGGCCACCTTTATTGTAGGTCAGGGCATCAGTCTTCTGAAAACCGATAAAAACAAATACTCAAGTAGCCTAGGAATTACCTCTCTACTCAGATATCACATTGCAGCAATGGAGATCTTTAAGAGTTCTGTGTTAGCAGGTTGTTAATCATAGCAGATTCTCAGTTCTAATTGTACTGTCTTCTTCAGTCACCATCATTAGTTTTAGGTTCATAACCATATCCATAAAGGATAAGGGTTGACAGTTTGAGGTGGTACAAATCATTTGGGAGAGGGGGGAAGGAAAATAAAGGTGGTAGTTGTTAGTTATGTCATGTGGGATGTTTGTAGCAAAACACTCATGTGAATCAGCTACAATGAGCACAAATTGTCCTTACGCATGCCTTGAGCTTCAGCTGGGGAGGGGAGTACGGAGAATGCACCATGCATTATGCACAGGCCAGCAATGTATGCTCATGGAATTTCAATCACACATCACATTCAATGCAAGTACTTTCAATGTGTGCCTGGGGGAAATGGCTGCACAGATCAAACCACCCCCCAAGTTGTTAATATATTTCAAAGAGATAGCTGAGGAGCTGGTTCCTTCTAAGTGTGTTTTTTGTTTTTGTTTTTTGGCACTTCACCAATAGAACAGGGTGCCAGGGGGAGGGGGAGGAGGAAATATTTCACAGTAGTATAGCTGAGAAAACATTGGATTGGGATCAGTGTTTATAATCTTTTCTGTGTTATGTTTACTTGAATATATAAACTTTGAACAGCACACATTTACACTGCTAAGCATTCAAACTTCTAAGATTCTACTACATGGAACATTTGATGCACACTCATGGGCAGGAAGCAGAACTCTTGAAGTTAGCCTTTACCAGTTATGGCTCTCTGGGAAGACCTAGAGATAGTAGCACCCTCCCAAACATCATCCAGGTGACTGCAAGACATGTAGCAATACTTGGAAGTGAGCTGAAGCAAATTATGGGGCAAAGGGGTGAGGAAGATGGAACAGTGGCAGTTGCTCAGAAGATATTAGAATCAGAGTGGATGACACTTTAAATTCCATTCTTTATACTACAAGGCCCAGTTAGGAGACCCAAGAGGCTAGCTCAGCCAAGAACTTTTCATAGGGTCATTTACAAGAACACATACCGTATTTAATACACCCTTTGCTTCTGTGCTCACTGTTCTAGTTCAGATTAGAATATCCATTTGACCCTTGAAAAATTCCCAAGACCACTTAACATATCATCATCCTTTCATTCTCAGAACATGGTACTAAGACGTGATTCAAAGATGAATTCTTTTCAGTCTGGTTAAAACATGATCATAGGAGGATTCTCACAAGCCTACATTAATCCTCAATTTATGTTAGATTGACCTGAAGTTTTCTCACAAACATTCATGCATTTTAAGAACACCACTCCAGCCTTTAAAGGAATTAGTCTGAACTGTTAAACCTCTTTTTATTGCAGTGAGAAGGAATGGGAAGGGGCTGCTTCTTGTTGATGCTGCTGCCATCCATACCACTTTTAATTGCAATATTGTTCAACAAGGAAACTCAAATCTGCCAGCCTAGTAATGTAGAATTTTTTTGTCTAGCTGCATTTACTGATATCCAGCTTTAAAAAGCAAATCATGGATAAACAGCTTGTGAGACAAAAAACTGACATACCATTGGGGACCTAAGGATTTGAAAGTAAACCAAGGGAATTAAGCTGTCTAAACTGAAGAAATCTGCAAAATAAAATTCCAGTTCTTGTACAAAAATAGTCCTCAGCATCCAATTTTGCTCTGGCAGCATTTAGCTACACTTGATGAAAGCTCATCATACTAAAACACACAGTTTTTCTCCTCCTTTTTCTGACCCCAGCTCTGTATTCTCAGATTTTGAACAGCTACTGTTCAGGTTTAGAAGTGTAACACAACATAAATAGGAGAAGCATTGCAGGTGGTCACAAGTGCAGTCCCCAAGTTCAGTCCCCATCAACCCCAGGTACTAGTGAGAGACTCACCTAAAACCCTGGAAAAGTGCTGCCAATCTGTGTCAAAAACGATGAGCTTGATAGGCCAGCTATTATCCATTTCAGTATAACAGGATTTTTTAATGTACAATGTGACACAGTATTTACTGGCTCAAAATATACTATGGCAGATTGAGCGAAAAGAAATGTACATTTTACAATGGTCCATTCAAAGAGCCTACCCAGGGGTCAGCAACCTTTCTCAGCCCTGGGCCAGTCCACCATCCCTCAGACCATGTGGACTATATATATATTTTTGGGGAGGGGGGAATGAACGAATTCCTATGCCCCACAAATAACCCAGAGATGCATTTTAAATAAAAGCACACATTCTACTCATGTAAAAACATGCCGATTCCCAGACCATCCGTGGGCCGGATTTAGAAGGCGATTGGGCCGCATCCGGCCCACGGGCCTTAGGTTGCCAACCCCTATCCTATGGTTCCTTTTTTCATACCAAACCAAAACTATCACAATACAGTCCCTAATTCAGAGTTTTTAAAAAGATTAGACAAATTTGCAGACCAGATCCAGGTGCCCTTGGAGGAAACTGTTTCTCTAGATCCATTTCAATAGCAGGTTTAGGCCTGCTTCTGGGATGTGGGTCTGAGGTTCAAATCCCCATGACGGAGTGAGCTCCCGTTGCTCGTTCCCCTGCTCCTGCCAACCTAGCAGTTCAAAAGCATGTCAAAGTGCAAGTAAGTAAATACAGTGGTACCTCGACTAGCGAATAACTCGCCCAACGTATTTTTCGCCTAACGAAGGATCGTGGCGGGCCGCGCGATAACGAATTTTTTCACCTTCCGAATGGGAAGCCGAGGGTTTGTTTTTTTTTTTTTGTTTTTTGGTTTTTTTTTGCACAGGTCACATGGAAGGGGAGAGAAGGCGGGACTTCGCTCCAGCAGCCATTTTGGTTGGAGCGGAGCCCGGAGCAGCTGGAGGCTGCTGCTTCTCCTCCTTCCAAAGATGGCGGCGCGCTTTTTCCCCCCCGGGTTTTTTTCCTTTGGGCCGTTTTGGCCCATCGCGGGTTTTTTGTGGCTTCGGGGGCGCTCCGCGCGGCTTTCTGCCACGTCGGAGAGGCCCCCCGCACCATTTTTTCCTTGCCGGGGGAACCCGGCAAGGCTTTTTATTTTCGGGCCGTTTTGACCCATCTCGGGTTTCTGTGGGCTTCGGGGGCGCTCCGCGCGGCTTTCTGCCGCCTCACCGACGCTCCCCGCACCATTTTTTCCTTGCCGGGAGATCCCGGCAAGGCTTTTTTTCTTCGGGCCGTTTTGGCCCAGCGTGGCTTTTTGCCGCGTCGGGGGTGCCCCGCGCGGCTTTCTGCCGCCTCGGGGAAGCCCCCCGCACCATTTTTTCCTCGTCGGGGATCCCGGCAAGGGTTTTGATTTTCGCGCCAAAATGGCGCAGCGCGGCTCTTTGCCGCGTCGGGGGTGCCCCGCGCGGCTTTTTGCAGCGTCGGAGAGGCCCCCCCGCACCATTTCGGAGCCGCCTGCAAGAGGAGAGCTGCGGGAGCCTGGCCACCCACCTCGAAAAGGGTAAGTGACCCCCCGATTTCTCTTCCCATAGGAGCGCATTAATCCGTTTTTAATGCATTCCTATGGGAAATCGCGTTTCGACTAACGTATTTTTCGCATAACGAATGCCCATTCGGAACGCATTAAATTCGTTAGTCGAGGTTCCACTGTAGGTAAACGCGGGAAGGTAAACGCGTTTCCGTGCGCTGCTCTGGTTCGCCAGAAGTGGCTTAGTCATGCTGGCCACATGACTTGGAAGCTGTACACCGGCTCCCTCGGCAATAAGAGACAGAGAGAGAGGAAAGAGACAAAGAGGGGGGGGAGGGAGGAAGAGAGAGAGAGAAGAAAGAAAGAAAGAAAGAAAGAAAGAAAGAAAGAAAGAAAGAAAGAAAGAAGGAAGGGGTGAGAGAGAGAGAGAGAGAGAGAGAGAAAGAGACAAGGAAGGAAGGGGTGAAAGAGAGAGAGGGAAGATGCTGCTTGCTTCTCCACCCCCCTCCCCAAAGAAGGCTTTTGCAAGGGAGTGGGGTGGCCGGGAGGAGCAAGAAACGTCTCCTCCGCTGTAGCAAAGGGCATGTTGCTCGCTTCTCCCCCTCTCGGCACCGCTGCCTGCCGCTCGCAAAAGCAGGCTTGACAGGGAGTCTTCGCTCCATAAAACGCCCAGACTTTTCCCCTTCCTTTTTAGGACGGAAAAAGTGCGTCTTATGGTCCGAAAAATACGGTAATTTTTGTTCCTGAAATTCATTTTGATTGTGCAGATAAAATGTAACTGATAGAATTCTACAGGATGTGGTATTTGTCTGTCTAAACAGCCAAGATCCAATGATCCCTAGGCATGCACCTAAGCCAGGGGTCGCCAAACGTATCTGGTCCGCGGGCCAGATCCGGCCCAATTGCCTTCAGAATCCGGCCCGCGAACGGTCCGTGGATCAATGTGGGCCGTGGGGTTCTGTTCTTTTTTTCGGCCATTTTTTTTCTGCACCAGAGCCCACCTCAGCACGGTGCAGGGACTGACCAATCAGTTTCCGCGCCATGCTGAGGCAAGCTCCGATGCGGTCCCTCATTCGCTGAGCCGCCGCCGACACGCAGCGGCTCAACAAATGAAAAGCCATGCCGGAGCCCGCCTCAGCACGGCGCGGAAACTGATCCCCACGCCATGCTGAGGTGGGCTCCGGTGCAGCTTTTCATCCGTTGAGCCGCTGTGTGTTGGCGGCGGCTCAGCGAGTGAAGGACCACATCAGGGCTTGCCTCAGCACGGCGCGGGGACTGACCAATCAGTTTCCGTGCCATGCTGAGGTGGGCTCATTTGCTGAGCCGCCGCTGACAAGCAGCGGCAGATCCTGCCAGGCACCCCGGCTGCTCTCCCTTCCTGCCTGCCGGGTGGTCCTGGCTGTGCCAGAGGCCGCCGCTGCCACTCGATGAGAGGCCGGACAGCGCCAGCGCTGCCGCCGCCCTCACCATGAAAGAGTTTGAGTACCGGCAGCAGGTACTCCGGCCCCCACAAGGTCTGAGGGACAGTGGATTGGCCCCCTGCTGAAAAAGTTTGCCAACCCCTGACCTAAGCAATTATGTGGGTTTATACAATTTCCCATTCCCATTCTCAGGCTTCAACAAATGCTGTTTAGAGGAGAGTCCTTTTAGGACCAGTTGTGGTGACATGGAGGAAGAAGCATGGTCCTTTGCATCTGTCACCATGTTTTAAAATTAAAAGCTCTCAAGTTAGGAGTCTCAAAGCGGCTAACAATCTCCTTTCCCTTCCTCCCCCACAACAAACACTCTGTGAGATGAGTGAGGCTGAGAGACTTCAGAGAAGTGTGACTAGCCCAAGGTCACTCAGCAGCTGCATGTGGAGGAGCGGGGAAGCGAACACAGTTCACCAGATTACGAGTCTACTGCTCTTAACCATTACACCACACTGGCTCTTATTAAATTTATATACTGCCCTGTACCCAGAGGTCGCAGGGCGGTTCACATAAAAAGATCACAGTATATAAAATAAAAATAAAAGCAATAACCCAATAGTATTGCCCCAAAAGAGCCACATTTTAAAAGGGTATGGGATGTTGATCAGGTCAACCAAAGGCCTGGTTAAAAAGGAACGTTTTTGCCTGGTGCCTAAAGGTGTATAATGAAGGTGCCAGGTGAACTTCCCTGGAGACAGCATTCCACAGACAGGGAGCCACTGCAGAGAAGGCCCGTTCCTGTGTTGCCACCCTCTCGAGGAGGCGGCACATGAAGGAGGGCCTCAGAAGATGATCTCAGGGTCCAGGTAGGTTCATATGGAAAGAGGCGGTTCTTGAGATATTGTGGTCCTGAGCTGTTTAAGGCTTTATAGGTCTAAACCAGCACTTTGAATTGGGCCCAGAAACTAATTGGTAGCCAGTGCAGTTGGACATGGATTGGTGTAATATGCTCAAACCGTGTTTGGTTGAAGTCACACACACCTGTTCATCACCCAATGTCATATGCAGAACAGGTAAAACCAGGGGTCAGCAACCTTTTTCAGCCGTGGGCCGGTCCACCGTCCCTCAGACCATGTGGTGGGCCAGACTATATTTCGAAAAATAATAATGAACAAATTCCTATGCACCACAAATAACCCAGAGATGCATTTTAAATAAAAGCACACATTCTACTCATGTAAAAACACGCTGATTCCTGGACTGTCCACGGGCCAGATTTAGAAGGCGATTGGGCTGCACCCGGCCCCCGGGCCTTAGGTTGCCTATCCCTGGGTAAAACTGTAGCCTGAAATAGTGCAAAATTCAAGCTGTGGATTCAAAACAAGAACACACTCCCAATTTCCCCTTTTCAATTTGGCACCAGTATAGTCCCCCCCCCCCTCTCTCTCTGCCTAACCAACCTCACAGGGTTGTTGAGTAGATAACATGGCGGGGCGGGCAAGTGGGGGAAAGGCGGGACAGAGCTGGAGCGAGTTGCATTTCACAGAGCCATGAAGACAATATTGATGGGTTCTCATCTGAACAAGCCGAGGACCACGAGGCGCCCCTTGCTCGGCATCCTGTTCCCCCAGAGGCCCACCAGCAGGACCTCCGGGAGGAAAGCCTTCTCCGCCAGAGGCCCCTTGGCCGAGGCGCCTCACTTGGGGGACATCGCAGCCCGCGGGAGCGAGCGAGCAAGCGAGCGAGCGCCGCGGCCCAACGACGCGAACTCGGCTTTCTGGACGGAGCTCCCGCCCCCCTTCTGAGAGGGTCACCGGGGCCCCTGCGAGGCGGGCGGGCGGGGGGCAGAGGAAGGGAGCCCCGAGAGGCCTGCTCGCCCCCTCCCGGACAGGGGCCACCTTCGCGGACTCACCCCCTCCCGCGCCGCCGCCTGCTGCTGCAGCCCTCGCCCCCCCCACTGACCTGTCGCTGAATGGCGGACGGGGGGGGGGGGCTTCCCCTTGGGAGACTGCCGCCCCGTCACCCCCACTCGGCCACCGCCATCCTTCTCTCCGCCCTCTCCTCACACGCAGGGCGGCGTAGCCCCGCCCCCTTCAGCTCCCGCGTATCCTTCCACGACCGCGCTCTCGCCTCTCTCTGCCCTGTGACAACGGAGAAGCCCCTCCCCCCCTTCGAGAAACAAAGCTGCTTTCTTGTACCAACAACAATAATAAAAGCAGTGGCGGAACTATTTTTTGAAAGCGGAAAAATGACACATACGCGTGGCCACACACCAACGACGAAAAAAACTACCCACAGGGCGGGTTAGCAGCAATGCATGCTGGGAGTCGTAGTCTCGCAGTTGGGCGAGCGGGATCCTCTTTTTTTCACCTTCCAGGGAAAGCGGAGCTTCGTCGTTGCTAACGGGACGGAGAAAATAGAGGGGAGCCACGCCCCTTTCCCCCTCCGCCTGTGGGCGTGAGCGGCGGTTGGTGGCTGGCGCGCGGCCGCGCGAGCGAGCGAGGGGGCGGGGCCTGCGAGGGAGGGAGGCCGGCAGTTTGAGTTGCGAGGCGAGCGAAGCAGCCGCCCGCCAGGGACCGGGGCGCCAGCAGGGAGAGCCCGAGGGAAGAAAGGAGGGAGCCCGCTCGCCCGCCCCGACCGCGGAGGTAACTTTCCTTCGTTGTTTCTATCCGGGCGGCGGGCGGCCGAGAGTTCTCCGCCTCAGGCCTGGAGGGGGGGCGGGAGGGGGCGCCGTGGGGCGGGGGCGCCTCCGCTTCCTGGCGGGGGGGGGGGGGGAGAGGAGAGAGACTTTTCGGCCCCCGAAGCAGCTGAGAAGTTTCTCCGCCGAGAAGTTTCCGGGCCGGCCTGTCTCGCCTTCGAGAAGGGAAACTTTTCCTGAGCGGGGGGGGGGGTGTTGCTCCCCCCCCCGGCGATGGGCGGTCTGCGCCGTGCCTGCCTGTCGTGCGTGTCTTCCTCGCGAGCAGCTCCGTGGGGCGCCTTGCCCGCCTGCCATGCCCTCCTGCAGCGGTGTTTCGGGGGAGCCCTTGCTCGCTGCCCCCGGGTCTCCTCCGCCTCAGCGCCTGCGGGCCGTCGACCGGAGAGGCGCCGAGGAAGCCCTTCGGAGAGCTCTCTGGGGGCGAAGGGGGCTCGAAGACGGCGGCCCCTGGGAAACGACCCTCTTGCCTCTCTCGCGCGCAGGGAAAGTCTCGTCCCGGGAAGGAGGGCGAAAGGGCGCCTCACCCAGCAGGCACGGGCTGGCTGCTTCATGCCCACCCTGTGCCATAGCTCTGGGATTCGTAGCCTGGCTGCTTCGGTCTGCTGCCGCTGCTTTAGTGGGCTGATGCCATGACATTTAAGGTGCCGGGAGATCTGCAGATCTGTAAGAGGACCAGGGCCCTGGACTAAATCAGCAAAGGGCTCCCTGGAAACCTCCCCTTGAATATTTGCTCTTGACTGGATTTGCCTTGTGTTTTGTTTTGTTTTGTTTTGTTCTGCTCTTCAAGTCAAGAGGTCCTTGGTTTTTAGCCCTTGAAGTTGTATCCCTTCATTCCCATAAAAGAAATTCCACATAGGAAACTGACACATTGTTTCAGAACCACATTCCCCGCTAGTCATTGTATTTCTGGCCCATGGCTCACAAAATATGAATATGTTCCAAAATATATTGGTTATTTTAGGCTTTCATATGATTTTCTTCCTTCCCCACCCCCATTTCTTTTGCACTTGGACAGCTTGTGGAGGACAGGGCTAAGAACTTGATTATGTAAATGGTTAGCATTCAACATGATTGTGTTTCTGAATGGCTTTTTGAGCACCTTAACACACAGGCTGCTGTTATATGGAGGGCATCTATCAGAATTAGAAATGGAGAAATATTGGGCAATTGATTGTACAGATGTTTAAAAGGACTTTCATTCTCTTATCTGCATGACTGGTGCTTAAAAAATATGTGTTTGCTTCTAAAAAATTGGAACTTTGCTTCAGCCTGACAGCATATGGACAGTTTTACAGAAATGTGAAGTTTCTTCTTTTATCCTAAATTGATTAAGTGCCTTCTGTCACACTTACTAAAGCTGTTGCTGTGCGGTTACTTCAAATCTTTCCTCAGTCATGAATCCACTGTGCGGCAAGTCACTATCTGCCTCAGGCTCCCCATTTTTAATATAGGCATAGTAGTAGTAGTAGCCCATTGCAACAATTAATGAGGGAAATGCAAATCACTTTGAGCATGGGGGGGGCATTAAATAAATACCTTTTTATTCCTCAATCTTATGAATTCTTAGAACTGTGAATGTGCTTAATGTACAAGATATATTGAAAGAGAGCAATATGCTCTGGCTTATCCTCAGGTTTCTTTACCCCTTCTCTTCCTCCCCCCCCCCCCCAGCACAGTCTTCTGTTGTGCTTTCCAGGATCAAGACTACCTTCCAAAGTATGAAATCCACAAGATCATGTACATAATCATTGTTCTTGGCGTTTCAAGGCTATGTTAACAACTTATACAAAGTAATCTAGAGAGTTTAGCTCTTTGCTTGATAAGAGTTTTCCGGTATTGAGAATCCATCCAGCTTTTGTTAGGTTCTTTTAAAGTCAGTAGAGGCTGGTCCATTGGGTCAAATGGGGCACTACCCAACCAACCTCAGTCTGCGGGTCCGCTAGTTCTCACCTCCCTCCCTTCTTTCTTACAACCAGTTTAGAGAGTGGCATTGGCTGTAAGCTTCCTTCTCCTTAGTCTCAGCCTTACCTCCATTGAAATGAGGGGAGGTTCTAACAGTCATTAGCTTTGACTTCCTCCCTAGCAGTCCAATGGGCACTAGCCCCCACTGTTTAAGATTCCCTAGCTAAGAGAACAAAAAGTATTGCAAGTCTTATGTAGACTTGCATGCAGAAGCCAGGAAGGCCAAGTAGCTAGTGTCATCAGCTCCTTAAATCAGGCTGGGAATACTATACCATTGGTTTCTGTTAATATTTTAAGCTGTGTAAACAGTCTTTGGTACCTTGGTGGAAAGTCAGGCTGGGCGATACCTGGTTTTCAACATTGCGATATGTCACCAGCTATACCACCAGCTAAACATTGTGATTTAGTGATATATTGTGATGTCTGAAACATGGAACGGGTGGGGTGGGTGGAGATCGGGCGAAGGAGCAGTCATTGAAGATTGCATGGTGTGTGTGTATGGAGATTGGACGAAGGAGCAGTCAAGGAAATTAATAGGTACCGGTATGTGCTGTGTGCACTGCAGATTCCTTCTCTTGGAGGCAGGCGAACCCTTACATTTGGAGGGCGAACTCCTTCCACTCCTCCCTAAAAGTAGAAAGAGGAAGCAGCCCAGCCTTGATTCCTACATTGGGTAGAGACACCGTGGTTATGGGGAGGCAGGCGCTGAAGCTGAGAGTGGGGCTCTTCTGCCATCAGAGGGGAAAGTGAGCTGAAAGGGCAGCCAGCCAGCCGCCTGCCAGAGAGCTCATAATTATAGCGCCCCTTGGAGTTTTGAAGGCTGTGCTTTGCAATACATATGATGTGGTCTACAAGCTGGTGTTGGATGATCGATACATCAGTCAGACCTAGCAGAAAGGTGATATATAAATGCAGGAAATAAATAAATGGGGGAGAGCAAGAACTAGAGATGACAGACGCTCCAGTAGATACACACTTTCATGTAGATCCTTTCTCCCCCCCCCCCCGGCATGCTTTTATCTCCTCACAGTTGTAGCAATTTGATTTTTGAGTGGACTTACAGGATTTTACTTATATGTGGGAAAGTGTGTTTAAACCACAGATTAAAAGGAAATTCTGGTTATATAAACCAGGAGCTACTTTAATCTAGAAGCTTTTCTTGTGTCTACTTTATAAATGAAATGTGGATCGAAGCATGTGAGAGGCTGAATTTTTTGCATTGGTAGGTAGATTTACTTTCCCAACAATGATAGATTTTGTAATGGTAAAATAGCAGCTGATAAGTTGTACAGATCAGGATACTTCCTGGAAAAAGCATGGTCTCCATTTTGTTTCAGGAAAACCTCATTTGCTCTCTGAAACACAGAAATACATTAGAAATTTTTTCTCCACCCAGTTGTTTTTTCCATGAGTAATCTACTACTCAGTTCATGATGGGTTTACCCTATTGTAAGAAAATCCAAAGATAAAGATAATGTCATTTACTGACTTCCCAACTAAACTTTTTATCCTTATTCATATGAGTTGTACCTGACTTTCAGTGGCAGATAAAACATATTTCTGAAATATTAGATAGATAGATAGATAGATAGATAGATACTTTATTGTCATTGTACGTAGTACAGTGGACCCTCGACTTACGAAGATAATCCGTTCCGACGGAATCTTCGTAGGTCAAAAACATCGTAACTCGAGTCCCCATAGGAATGCATTGGGAGACCGCATTCGTAGGTCGAAAAAACCTTCGTAAATCGAGGAAACCGCATCTAAAACGGCCGCGACTTCCTTTCGGAAGTCAAAAAAATTCAGAAGCGGTGGCCGCTTTGATCCCTCGTAACTCGAAAAATGTGGAAGTCGGGTCACTCGTAAGTCGAGGGACCACTGTACAACGAAATTGAATGCCATCCCACATTTACACCCACATATACGCATTTATACATTTACAACCACACATACACATACATACCATCCATCACGACTCCCCAAATATCATATCATTTGGTTACAACATTTAAAATAGTTATAGCTCTTGGATAAAAACTGTTTTTTAGTCTATTTGTTCTTGATTTAATTGTTCTGTATCTCTTGCCCGAAGGTGCATAATATTAATCAGTCACATGGTAATAGATTTTGTTCTTGAAGCTTGGTCATATTTGAAGTGTCCTTTAAGTCTTAAGGACATCTGCAACTTGAAAGTAAGTTTTGTTGGTTAGGTTGATTTCAGGGAGTTCGTAGCTCAAAAGTAAACTTGCACTGGTTTGAGCTCACGGCTCCAGTTGTATATCTGGTACTGAAATGTGTCTTGTTGGAGTGGGACAGTTATACCCTGATAATCTTGGCCACCCTCCTCTATACACGGTCCAGCTTGTCGATATCCTTCCACCAGATTACCATTATGCCTGCTATATCTTTACTCTTTAAAATCAAGTACTTCAGCTCACCCATAAAGTAACTCAGCTCAATCCGGAGAGCCCAGCCAGGCTGCTGATGTTTGCCCACTCCCTCCCTCCGCAGCCCAGATGTCAGCCTGGGGAGCCTGAGACAAGAGTGGGGCTAACTTTGCCTGTCAGCCAGTACCTTCATTTCTTTCTCTGGCCACACAAGTGGCTGCCACCTTCCCTCCCTCCCTGTGCGATTGCTGGGCAGAATGAAGCTGCCTCCCATGCCTCGCGTAGTACTCTGGAGGGTGGCTTCTGGTAGCCATCGCTTGCATGGTGAGAGGCTATCTTTGGGGCAAGCCGCAGCTGGCGGCTCCAGGGAGGCCATTGGAGCCCCGGGGCTCTACGTTTCTGTGCACGGTGCCATGCCATGTGGTGCCCCGGCTGATGCACTCTGCCCTGGGCAGCCCTGCCTACCCAGCCTCGCCTGGAAGTGGCAGAAGCAGCGCACGGTTATGCTGATCGTCTGCATGGCCAACAACTGCCTTCTTTCTCCCCACCTTTCCTCCTTTATCAGGATATCACAAGGTTTAGCTGGCTATATATTAACAATGTTGGAAAGCAGATATCAGCCAGCCCTAGTCAAAAGTCGCCCAACATACTGAATCCACCCCAATCTAGAGGATTTATTGCAGTCCCCTCCATCTTTTGTAACATACTGCTTTTATAGTTGCAGTGTCCACTCTTACCCGGTAGTATCATACAAGTAATTTGGAATAATGATGTAAAAGTCAAACTTCACATATATCCTTTGTTTTTACTCTGTTGCAAACGTCTCATGTACCGGTAGCTTCTCTCTTTTTTATTTTCTTTGTAGCTGGCTGATGTGTTGTTGTCTGAAACTAAGAGCGATAGGAGGAGGTAATGATAATTTAAAAGCTTTCACCATTGCTAAATGAAAAGGAATTGTCTACATCATGGGTAGGCAAACTAGGGGCCGGATCTAGCCCAATCGCCTTCTAAATCCGGCCCGCGGATGGTCCGGGAATCAGCGTGTTTTTACATGTGTATAATGTGTCCTTTTATTTAAAATGCATCTCTGGGTTATTTGTGGGGCATAGGAATATGTTCATTTCCCCCCCCCAAATATAGTCCATCCCCCCCCCCAGGTCTGAGGGACAGTGGACCAGCCCCCTGCTGAAAAAGTTTGCTGACCCCTGGTCTACATTATTTAACTGCAGCTACCAATGAAATGACAAACATAGTTGTGTAGAATATGATAGAGGAACAGCTAGCTGTGGTTTCTTTGTTGGGTTTTGTATGAATTATAACAAACACGGAGGGAAATGCTCGCCAATGTCAATTTGTACAAAACACTGCTACCTTAGTGCTGATTATGCAGGTCAACACTAACTTAATCCAGTGAAATTAGCAAAGAAATGACAGACTTCCTTAAAACCAGATTCTAACAAAAATGTGGGTGGAAAAACTTTCAAAACAAAGAATGGTTTGGCATTCAGGATGAAGTAAGTTTTTGCTAATTAAAAGGTTAGTACATATTCTTATAGATTGTAAATCACAGTGTACCTTAAAAAGTCATACATCATATCAGTGACACAGTAGTGTCTATGCAGTATTAAGGCACTAATGGGAAGAAATAGTTATTTTCCTTTTGCTTAATACATATTCAGCAATATCTTACATGCTCAGAAAATATTTTTAAAGGATATGATTGTGTTTTGTGAGGTATTATCCACCACTCTTACGGTAGATACAGTAGAGAAATGGAATCTATATATACAGAGATGGGAAACATCATCTGATCCTGCCACAGTGACCCATACCTTAGTTACATGGTATGTGGATGGCTTAGCGTACTCTATGTGAAAAGTTCATAGAGACTTCAGCTGGCTTACAGAGCTGCAGCCACTTTTGACCAGGGCTGATTCTATGGAGTGTAAGTCTCTTGCTACAGCAGCTCCACTGGTCCATTTCCAGGCACAATTCAAACTGCTGATTATGACCTATACCAGCGTTTCTCAACCGGTGTTCCGCGGCACACTACTGTGCCGCGAGACGTCGGCTGGTGTGCCGCGGGGAAACCGTTGGGGACCCACGCCGCAGGCGCGTGGCGGCGGCTCCAGTGGGGGAAAGGGAGCGCAGAGGGCCACCGCCGAGAGGAGGCACCGCGGAGAGGCTGCCGGGCTCTGCCGCGCATGCGCAGGCTGGGAGCTCGCCGCCGAATCTGATTGGTTGCCAGGGACCAATGGGAAGTCGGAGGAGGGAGACGCGGGGGCTGCCGGTAGCCGCCATTTTGCTGTTGGGGGGCGCTGAAGCCACCGGAACAGCTCAGGAACTTCAGGCGGGGAGATGTTGCGGCGGCGCTGTGGAGCCCGGAGCGGCTCCTGTCCGCTGCCCGGACTCACGGCGCACTCCCGCCTGCGCGAGCTCCGGGCCGCGATCGCTGCCCTCACCGGGGTCCCCGTCCAGGCCCAGCGCCTGCTGCTCGGTTTCCCCCCGCTCGGCCTCGACCTCGGCGACGGGGAGCGGCGCCTCGGAGAGCTCGGCATCCACTCTGGTGGGAGCCGGAGAGAGGTGGCGCGGGGGGGCTGGGGGGCGCTGGTGGGCGCGGGTCGGGAGGTTGGAGGTTGCTGCGCTCGGGAGCGCGAGGGCGGCGGGGATCCCCGGGCGGTTGTGTCTTCCTGGCGCTGCCGGTTGGGGCTGTGGGGCTGCTGCTGTGGCGAGCCGTTTAGGCTTCCCTGGGCCGTTTTACTTTGGGTGCATAGCTCCGTGATTTCCGTTGCCATGGCAACGTTGCCACCGCCATTTTGTGGGTGCACAGCGTCTCCTTGTGATTTTTTGACATTTTCTGGTGGTGGTGTGCCGCGAGATTTTTTTCATGAGACAGGTGTGCCGTTGCCCCGAAAAGGTTGAGAAACACTGACCTATACAGCTTAGGCCCAGGGTATCTGAAGGACTCTGTGCTTCCCTATGAATTCGCCCAGGCTCTGAGATCTTTGGGGAACCACCTCTCAGTCCTGCCATTTTCACAGGCACGCTTGGTTTAGATGTGGGGAGTGCATTCTTGGTGGCTGCTCCCAAACACTGGAACTCCCTTCCTAAAGTACCGGTAGCTAGATTGACTCCCTCCTTGAAGTGAGCTTTCCTATCAGCAAGCCTTTAATGTAAAATGCAAGTACTGTAAAATCTTACCTTCAAAACCATCAGAACAGATTGGAGGAAACATAAAGCATTACATTTTCTGTACTTCGTCTACATGTGTAGCTTTACAAATAATAAATATTATTTGTGCCTGTTTTTATGGTGTGATGGCCAGGATTTTATAAATACTGCGTCTGTGTATCTTTTAAGCTTTGAGTGTTTTTTCCTACTATGAGGACTTAAGGTGCACCACCATATGGAATGTTGTTCTCTAGCATTTAAAATACCTGTCTTACCCTTAGATACTGTTGGTTACAGTTGCCATGCAAAATGTTCTGCAACAGCTTAAGTGGTTTAAGGTGAAAATGCCAAACAATTAGATGCAGACTCTCCACCCTTAAAGGATCTTTGGTTAAGGTAAGTTTTTACTGCATCCACGTCAGTGTGGTTGGGTTTGTTCTGTTTTATATAATTTGATCATTTCCCTGGTGCTGTTTTCATCAAAGACATGGATGCTTAGTTGTCTTTCTTATTAGTGTTGGTATTTGCATGGCAGTGAATCAAATAATGTATTGCAAAATGCAATTGATGGTGTAATTATGAAATGGCAAGATTTATGTATTTATTCCCTCTTAATTTTGCAATATAGTAGTGCTGCATTTTTCTTTGTGTTTTATAAGATGGGTTTTGCTGTTAGAATTGCTGGCTTTTGTTGATTAAAATGATACAAATGTCATTGCAGAATAACAGGTATGATGAGAATTGATGCTAATTAGACTAACTAGGGAAACACTGTATTGAAGTGTGTTTCTGCAGATAAACAGAAAAAGATCTATGGTCAGAATATCCTGTATTTTATGTGCTGGTTTTACATTGAAACAGTGTAGGTCTGTTGCTGAATAACTACCATCACATCTCTTTCTCAGATACTTTAGCCAGTATAGAAATGTACAGCCATGATAAAGCATTGAGATGTTAATATTGCAGTAATAAATGAAAATCAGAAAAATGCAATGTAGCTTCATTTTAAAATAAGGGAACAATGTGCTACATTGAAAATCAGGAAACTAATTTCAATGCTATCTTTCTCTGCATTAAATTCTGCAGTGGGCATCTTAACAGATATCATGTCTACATGTAAAGTTATATGATACATAGATACATACTAAGGCATTCAACAAAAATATGTTGAGTACTGCAAGAAGTGCATATGATTCATGTTATGAAATTATATTCTTTCCACTATGGGATAGTTGAATTTGGGTATTATAATTTCACCAATATGTCACTGGTATGTTGCAATTTGCCTTTTCATTTAGATTAAATTGCTAGCACAAAGGAAAGAAAAAACTATTAAAAAATAAGACAGTGGAGCTGATGGCAAAGGCAGCACAAAATCAAATGGCTGAGTTATGGATGAATGATTTATTGTGCTACTGTAATGATTAGAAATAAATATTGACAGATAAGCAGCAGCTTGCACTTCTCAAAATTACATAACAGTTGTATTTTTAGGCATTCAAGTTAGAAATAGTGTACATGATAAAGTTCTGTATGATGTGATTAAATGCAACTTTTTTATGGTGGTAGGGTAATAGCATTATTTTTAATGAAAGCTAATATCAAAATTTTCAATGTCAGTATCTTAAAACAATGTCCAAAACTGCAGTTGGGGAATACCTTGGTTAGACTTGCATTGAAGGGAGTTGGACTAGATAAAATTTGGTAGAGCCTTCCAACTCTACAATTCTATTATTCTATGACTGATCAAAATGTCCCAAAATAGTGGCAAACTTTCAAGTTCTTCAGAACTTTACATTAGGGCTGGGCGATATATAGGTCAAAACTAGTTTGAAATCCATTTTGTGATATCAGTTTCATAATTTTTTATCTGGCAATATATTGCAAATCATGGTTGGGTGTGCGTGCTATGCAAAAATCACAACGTGTGAGAAACTGTGAAGCCAGCCAATGCCTCTACATAACTCCATCCTTATTCCAGCCATTGTGATATATCGGTATATTGTTCAACTGATCAAACCCCTACTGGCAAATCTGCCAGGAAAATCTGAAGCCTTCCATATTAAATGTATTTTGGATGACAAGTCTGATGATATTACACTGGCCATGGCAAAGTTTCTTTCGGAAGTCAAAAGAAACGAGCAGCATAGTCAGTCCTCCGGGAATGTGCAGGCGACCTTGGAAGGGACAGCACGTGTAAGAATCCCGACCAAGCCTAAGAGGAGACGTGTAGTGGTGATAGGGGATTCCCTACTGAGGGGTACCGAAGCAGTGATCTGTGGGCCTGACAAGATGTCTCGAGAGGTATGCTGTCTCCCCGGGGCCAAGATCCATGATGTTACAGAACGGCTGCAAGGAATAATAAAACCTACGGATAAAAACCCCTTCCTTTTAGTCCATGTGGGAACCAATGACACCGCAAGCCATAGCCTCCAGAAGATCAAAAGTGATTATGAGGCTCTGGGCAGGAAGCTGAAGCAATTAAATGCACAAATTGTCATCTCATCTGTCCTCCCAGTTGAACGCCGTGGCCCAGGAAGAGAGGGGAAAATAGGAGAAGTGAACAACTGGCTTCGCAAATGGTGCCGGCAGGAACGGTTTGGATTCTTAGATCACGGCCTGCAGTTTCTTGAAGATGGACTTCTGGCAAGTGATGGGCTGCACCTCACAAGGGTTGGGAGGAATGTTTTTGCCAACAATCTCAAAAACCTCATCAGGAGGGCTTTAAACTGACTTATGTGGGGGAGGGAGACAGTGGTCCTGAAGGTAGGAGTCTATCAAATGCTGAAGATGATCATCCAAAAGTCAAGGACCAAATGGAGCAAACAGCACACAGACCTAGTGGTGGGAGGAAAAAATCCTTAAGTAGGAGACTAGGGGGAATGATCAATGGTTTTCAATGTCTGTATACAAATGCACAGAGCATGGGAAATAAACAAGATGAACTTGAGCTCTTGATACAGCAAACTAAATACGACATAATAGGCATCACTGAAACCTGGTGGGATGAGTCTCATGATTGGAATGTAGTAATAGAGGGATACAATCTATTTCAGAGAAATAGACCAAACAGGAAAGGAGGAGGAGTGGCATTATATGTCAGGGATGTGTATACCTGTGAAGAGATCCATGATTTAAAACTTCAAAGCCAAATTGAGAGTATCTGGGTCAAAATTAAGGGAGAGAAAAATAACAGTGATCTCATTGTGGGAGTTTACTATAGATCCCCAAGCCAAACTGAGGACATAGATGATGCCTTCCTGGAACAGATGACCAAGCATTCAAAAGGAAATGAGATAGTAGTAATGGGGGATTTCAACTATCCTGATATTTGTTGGATGTCAAACTCAGCCAAGAGCATAAGGTCGAACAGATTCCTCACGGGCCTTGCAGACAATTTCATTGTCCAGAAAGTGGGAGAAGCAACAAGAGGATCAGCCATTTTAGATCTGGTCCTAACCAATAGTGATGACCTGGTTAGTGGGGTAGAAGTGGCAGGATCATTAGGTGGGAGTGATCATGCTCTTCTGGAGTTTATTATACATCAGAAAGGAGCAACCAAGCATACTAAGACTCAAATTCTAGACTTTAAGAAAGCCGACTTCAGAAAACTTAGGGAAATGCTGGATGTGATCCCATGGTCAGTAATACTAAAAGGGATGGGAGTTCATGATGGATGGGAGTTTGTTAAAAGGGAGATATTAAAAGCACAACTTCAAGCAGTACCAATGCGACGAAAACATGGAAGGTGCCTAAAGAAGCCAGGGTGGCTATCTAAAGAACTTTTAACTGAGTTAAGATTTAAAAGGGATATGTACAAGAAATGGAAAAAGGGGGAAACCACCAGAGAGGAATTCAAACAAATAGCCAGCACATGTAGAGACAAAGTCAGAAAAGCTAAAGCACAGAATGAACTCAGGCTTGCTAGAGAGGTTAAAAGCAATAAAAAGAGTTTTTATGGGTATGTCCGTAGCAAAAGGAAGAACAAGGAAACAGTGGGGTCACTTAGAGGAGAAGATGGTGAAATGCGAACAGGGGACGCAGAAAGGGCAGAACTCCTCAATACCTTCTTTGCCTCAGTCTTCTCCAAAAAAGAAAACAATGCCCGACCTGAAGAATATGGAGCAGATGATTCAGCAGGGGAAACACAGCCCAGAATAAGTAAGGAGGTAGTACAAGAACACTTGGCTAGTTTAGATGTATTCAAGTCTCCAGGGCCAGATGAACTACATCCCAGAGTATTAAAAGAACTGGCAGAGGTAATTTCAGAACCACTGGCAGTAATCTTTGAGAATTCCTGGAAAACAGGTGAAGTCCCAGCAGACTGGAGGAGGGCAAATGTTGTCCCTATTTTCAAAAAGGGGAAAAGAGAGGACCCAAACAATTACCGCCCAGTCAGCCTGACATCAATACCAGGAAAGATTCTAGAGCAGATCATTAAGCAAACGGTCTGTGAGCACCTAGAAAGGAACGCTGTGATCACTAAAAGTCAGCATGGGTTTCTGAAAAATAAGTCATGTCAGACTAATCTGATCTCATTTTTTGACAGAATTACAAGCCTGGTAGACGAAGGGAACACTGTGGATGTAGCCTATCTTGATTTCAGCAAGGCCTTTGACAAGGTGCCCCATGATATTCTTGTAAAGAAGCTGGTAAAATGCGGGCTAGACAATGCTACCATTCAGTGGATTTGTAACTGGCTGACTGACCGAACCCAAAGGGTGCTCATCAATGGCTCCTCTTCATCCTGGAGAGAAGTGACTAGTGGGGTGCCACAGGGTTCTGTCTTGGGCCCAGTCTTATTCAACATCTTTATCAATGATTTGGATGATGGGCTTGAGGGCATCCTGATCAAGTTTGCAGATGACACCAAATTGGGAGGGGTGGCTAATACCCCAGAGGACAGGATCACACTTCAAAATGACCTTAACAGATTAGAGAACTGGGCCAAGGCAAACAGGATGAATTTTAACAGGGAGAAATGTAAAGTACTACACTTGGGCAAAAAAAATGAAAGGCACAAATACAGGATGGGTGATACCTGGCTTGAGAGCAGTACAAGTGAAAAGGATCTAGGAGTCTTGGTAGACCACAAACTTGACATGAGTCAACAGTGTGATGCAGCAGCTAAAAAAGCCAATGCAATTCTGGGCTGCATCAATAGGAGTATAGCATCTAGATCAAGGGAAGTAATAGTACCACTGTATTCCGCTCTGGTCAGACCCCACCTGGAATACTGTGTCCAGTTCTGGGCACCACAGTTCAAGAAGGATATTGACAAGCTGGAACGTGTCCAGAGGAGGGCAACCAAAATGGTCAAAGGCCTGGAAACGATGCCTTATGAGGAACGGCTTAGGGAGCTGGGTATGTTTAGCCTGGAGAAGAGACGGTTAAGGGGTGATATGATAGCCATGTTCAAATATATAAAAGGATGTCATATAGAGGAGGGAGAAAGGTTGTTTTCTGCTGCTCCAGAGAAGCGGACACGGAGCAATGGATTCAAACTACAAGAAAGAAGATTCCACCTAAACATTAGGAAGAATTTCTTGACAGTAAGAGCTGTTCGACAATGGAATTTGCTGCCAAGGAGTGTGGTGGAGTCTCCTTCTTTGGAGGTCTTTAAGCAGAGGCTTGACAGCCACCTGTCAGGAATGCTTTGATGGTGTTTCCTGCTTGGCAGGGGGTTGGACTGGATGGCCCTTGTGGTCTCTTCCAACTCTATGATTCTGTGATTCTGTGATTCTGTGAAACAAAGATCATCAAGCTCGAGACAAAACAAAATGACTGCCTCGGTTTCTCTCTTGTGGTTGGCTGTCTTAACTGTATTCTGTTCTGAAATTGTTCTATGGGTCTTTGGACCGCAATAAATAGTTTTTAAAAAAATATTGTGATGTTTAGCTGGTGATAGTCCAGCCCACCACAAGGTCTGAGGGGCGGTGAACCGTTCCCCTCCTAAAAGGTTTGCTGACCCCTGGACTTGAGGACCCTTAGGGTTGCTTCCAACTCTACAATTCTATGATTCTATGCTGCACAACATAATAAGAGCCTGCTGGATCAGGCCAATGGCCCATCTAGTCCAGCATCCTCAATGGGAACCCCACAAGCAGGATCCAAGCAATGGCACAGGTGGTTCCGTTAAATTACGAACCACCTGAGTCTCCTGTTGCTGTTTTCTGCAGGTCCTCTTCACCATCACTATTGCCGTTTGGTAGGCTCGATGTTGAGCTCTAACCAGTGTCTGGTCTCTGCCACCAGCACTCTAGCCGTCTCAAAGATTGTTTCATTGCCCTCAGCTCCAGGGAAAACTTTGGGGCTGTCTGGGCTCCATGCAATCGGAGAGGGCGCTTCGGCGCCAGACAGTTGATAGCCGTGGTTAACTCCACATTCCAGCGGGTCACCAGGGAATCAGCTGAAAGGCCATTAACATGGAATAAAGCATCCCCTACCACTCTCTGGGAAACATTTGGATCCATTAAATGGCTGGGGCAGACCATCCGAATCGGTCCCACCTCCCTGCAGAGGGGAAGGGTCACGGAGAAGTCCAGTTGCACCTAGAAGTGATCTGACCATCACACTTCTTTAGTTTTGCTTTTATTAAATGTCAGATCATCAGCATCAATAGAGGTGAACACTAGGTCTAAGGCATGTCCTCGGCTATGAGTTGGGCCAGACTTATTCAGGGACAGCCCCATGGTGGCCATATTTTCCACGAAATCCTGAGTGGCCCCTTGTAAGGTCGTGTCGGCATGGATGTTAAAGTCCCCTAGGACAACCAAACTAGGTATCTCCAGGAGAACATCCGCCATGACCTGAAGCAGCTCGGGCAGGGAATCCTTGGTGCAGTGAGGAGGTGGTACATCAAGAGGAATCCTGTACTGCCCCTATTGCCCAACTTCCAGAACATGCACTCGGAGAACTGGGTCTTCCCAATAGGACGCCTGGTGCAAACTAATGACTTCCTAAAAATCACTGTAACCCCCCCTCCCCGCCCACAAGGCCTGGGTTGCTGTGCATAAGAGAAACCTGGTGGACAAGTGGCAGCAAGGACAGGCCCATCTGCTTCATCCAACCAAGTCTCTGTTACACATGCCAGGTCAAGTCCTCCATCCACAATCAGGACCAATGAACTGTGAAATCAATTATTAAATTTTATTGACACTGCCTGGAAGCTGTTTTGTTTAGAGCATTAGGAATATCCTATATAATAAAGAGCCTGTGTCCCTCCGTAGCTTTCCGTCCCTCAGTGGAAATCGCAAGTGCGCGTGCGCTCCACTGACACACGGATTGGAGCGCAGAGAGGAGGAGGAGGCTGATTGGTTGGAGCGCAGCAGAGCCTCCGAAGCTAAGCTCTCCGCTTCAATCACCTCAGTCTATTGAAACAGGAGTGCGAGCGAAGCGCTTGCGCTTCGCGAGCCTCCGAAGCTCTCGGTAGCCGCACGTTAAGCCCAGCAGAGTGTGAGGGAGGTCGCCTTCTTGCGGAAAAGAAACAGCGGGGAGAGAGAGCGGCACAGAGGCGAGCGGAGTCGGGAGTTCAGTGGCCGCAATAGCTTCTCCCTCCCCCGCCCCCCCCACAAGAGAGAGACACACACACCCTCCCCCGGCCGCTTACTCACGAGGAGGCTCTTCCTCTCTTGCTTCCCTTCCTTGCGCGCGCGCACACACACACACACACCCTCCCTCTCGCAGGCCTTCTCGGGGACCGGTGGGCGGAGGAGGTGTGGGGAAGGAAAAACGCCCCTCCGTTGCCCTGAAGTGGGTGAGCCCCCTGGGCGACCCCTGGCTGTGGGGAGGGCCCAGCAGCAGCATTGGGGAGGCCCGCAGCAGGGCCCCCTATAAGTCCCCCTCACACGGTCCAAGGAAGCTTGGCCTCCTCCTATATTTATTTATGCAAAAATTAAAAGGAAAATCAAGGGGGGGGAGAATAGGGGAAAGGGGGGAGAAAAAACAAAAAGGGAAGAAGAAAGGGGGAAGGGAAAATAGAAGGAAAATCAAGGGGAGGAAAAGAAAGAAAGGGGGAAGGGGGAGGAGAAGGGGAAAGGGGAAAACAAGGGGGGGAATAAAGTGGGGAAAGAGGGAAAATCAAGGGGAGGAAAAGGGAAAGGGGAAAGGGGGGAGAGAAAAAGGGGAAAATAAATGGGAAATCCAGGGGGAGAAGAAAAGGAGAAAACAAGGGGAAAGCCGGGGAAGAAAACAGGGAAAGAAGAAAGGGAAAAACAAGGGGGATAAAGGGAATGAAAGGGGGGGAAGATAAAAGGGAGAAGGGAAAAACAAGGGGGGAAATAAAAAAGGGAGGAAGAAGAGAGAGGCGGCCGCCGGGCTCCAGGGGAAGGAGGGCGGCAGGGTTAAAAAACAAAAGGAGGGTGGCCGCCGCTCCCCACATATACTTTCTAGGGCCCGTTTTTGTAACGGGCTTAATTTACTAGTTAAGTAAATAAAACTTCAGTCATACTTCAAATATTAAGGTTAATAAACTACCATTGAAGGAGTCGCAATACAGTAGAACCTCTACTTACTTCCCGTTCTACTTAGGCCTGTTCCAAGTCGCAGTCACAAAGTAAACACTGGGTTTGCTGTGATTTGCGCAAAAGCGGCTGCCGCCATCTGCACATGCGCAGAAGTGGGCTACAGCCAAATGCGCCTGCGCACAACAGCGCTTCTACCAGCGACCCATTTCGCCATAAGGATGGGCCTCCAGAACGGATTGTGGTCGCGAGTAGAGGTTCCACTATATATATTTTTTAGAATACTTGTGCTGAGGCATCATTCGCTTTCTTCCATCATTCATTTCTAATGAAGTGGACTGTGGTCCACAAAAGCTTATGCCATAATAAAATTGTTAGTATTTCAGGTGCCACTAGACCCTGCAACAGATTAATATGGTTACACCTCTGTAATTTCTATCTCATTTAAACCTCCACATGCCTTGTGGAATACCTTTGGGAGAAGAAAATGCTAAAGAGTAAACCTTGAACAAATCCAGAGTGGAGTTCCTAAGGCAGTTGGATAGTGCCTTGTATGCTTCCTTCCTGCAACTCCTGCAGCCAAGCTGGTGCCCAACATCTTGCTCTGCTTCCTTTTGGACCCCATCAGTGAGGCTGAGAGGGGGGTCTTGTCGTCTGGGCAGCCCAGGACCTCCAGACACACTGCCCAGGTTTGCACCCTGGAGAGGTTACCTTGGTGCTGCTAATTCAGCAGTTTGATTTCTCTCCTGGACACTCACTCCATAGTCTCTCAAGACAGATGGATGCCAACCAACCAAATCCCTCATTTTGCAAAAAATGGTTTCTTTTGTGTACTAAACATTTGTGTGTTGTTGGCATCCGTCTGTCTCTCATTACCTCACCATTGAATTGTATACCAAAGGCAGTGATGAGCCCCCATTAAAGGATGCAAATATAAATCACCCAAATAGAATGTGATCTGCAAAGCTTTATATAGTATCATTTAAGATTAAGGATTTGTCTTGAAGATTTCAGCTGAGGAAATGACACTTATATAAGAATCTGATCCACTGAAAGGAAAAACTATTAATTTGTTCATGGTTTGTAGGATTTGGTGATTTGAGTTCTGCACTCTGACGTGAGATTAAATGGTTGTAAAAGCTTGAGCAGAACATGATTTCCGTTTCATTGCAGATAGTAAGGATAGATGTGGCATACAGATTAGAGAGCTAATCCCACACAATTTAAATTATTTAAATGTTTCATGGTTTTTAATAAATGAACCTCAATATTATTTTTTTGCATCTTAGTCTTGATGGCAAGCAATTCACTGTAAATTTTGTACTTGGCTTCCCAAGGACACATATGGGAGAATGCATATTAAAACATTATTTTTTGTGGAAACTAATACATGCAAAATTCCTTTTATTATAATATTCTGGTCATTATCTCCGCTGCACCATTCCGCAGCCATGCTGTTGTTTTTCCACTATTGACCATCTCATGATCAGGCAACTGTTCTGTCCTGTCTCATATGCATATTGTTACTAATTGTGTGTGCCATTGTTTTCTGGAAGTGTGGGTATGTGTTGAGAAAGTAATTTGTGTTCAGTGTACAATAAGCACTTCCTTCCTCAGTTATTTGAATTATTGACATCTTATGCAGCAGCCTTCAGGATTCCAGAAGGGTGTATGAGTGAACAGCTTGTGTTGCTGTTTTTCAACCAATATTCTACACAAGACAAATGCAAGAGAGCCACTCCCCTCTGCTGCATTTTCCTTTCAGAGCTTCACAAGCACCTCGCCAAAGCATTTTACCACTACACTTGAGAGCCCCCCTTCCGCTACTTAAAAATTTATCCAGCATAGTTGGGAATGCAAAAATAGTTAAGCACACTTACTTGGTACCGGTAATGTGATTCTAGTAACAAACTTTCCAAGTCCCTGAATTACTCAGCCTTTCTTATACAACTTCTGTGAAAAATTGTTTGTGTGCTCAAAGGTGTTATAGCTAGCCTTACTTTGTGTGCAAACAAAAGTGAAGGAAATCTCTTACCTATATTCTGTGCTGGTCTGTGAGTGGACGCTCATTCCTCTGAGGCGGAGCAATAGGCTATTTTTCAGAAGTCCTTTCTGTGTTCTGCTTGAGGCCCAAGTACATCACTAATGTAAGATGCTTCATAGATGCTGGAAGGTGTACAGGGCAAACAAAGTATGTTTTTATTATAAATATGGGACTAATAGAAATATAGAGTTTGGCCTACAAGAATATTTCGTGGCTGCTTTGCAGGTCCAGCCTATGGTCAAAGTAGATGTGACAATGGTTGGCACACATTTCTTTTTGCGTTTCTGTTTCATTCACAAATAAAGTGGCAGATCTTACTTGAACAGAAAAAAATAGCATGTGCAAGAAGGAGGATTTTTCCCGTCGGTCATTTGCTCAAACATGAATTCTTCATTGCCTAAGTGGTGGGAGCAAAGATATGACGTGTGGAAGGAGGGAAAGTTCAATGTCTCTCTCCTTGTTGTTTATTTTATTAAAGTAAGCACCACCAGAAACTTTATATGTTTATGGAGAGAATACATGAATGACAACTGTGCCATATCAGGTTTAGTCTTAAAAGCAATTAGTAAAATATGAGTTAAAAGCAATTAGTAAAATATGAATTAGTAAAATATTACCCCTCTGAGTAATACCCCTCCCCACCCTCTCTCTATATATCAGGGTCTGGTGACTTCTGTTTCAGTGTATCTGAAGAAGTGTGCATGCACACGAAAGCTCATACCAAGAACAAACTTAGTTGGTCTCTAAGGTGCTACTGGAAGGATTTTTTTTAATTTATTTTGTAGTAAAATATGAGTTAGAACTCTACTTGGATACTATAGCTTCTACAAAACATGGAGTTCATTCCAGTTTCCTTGACTCATAAAAATAATGCTTTGTGCTCACTGTTGTGCTTTGCCATTATACTTTGTTGTGTTAAAAAAAGTTTTAAGCATGGTTTTATTATTCAAATATTCCAAGTCAGGAAGCACAAGACAGTTCAGATATGACTTTATTCTTGTGGATATTTTCTTTTTCATAATCGGCTTTTAAAATTATCTATTGTGCTCCTAGCTGACAACCAATGCTTTCATTTGTTTTATTTCACTTCATCATTGTGAATTCTAGGGTTAATTTAGAAGTGCTTTATAATTCCACAGATATAATAGAAAATGCATTCTTTAAAAGCATTCTAAATGCATTTCTTAGAGAAATATATCAAATTTAATGTCCAAGCAACACACCTTCTGTTATGGTAAATATGTTATGGTAGACCTCGTTTACTTCTTTAATTCATTCAGGAGCCCTGGCATTTGAGGCAACTTTTACTCCACATACTTGGCAGTTGGCCCAGAGGCTGCTTAAGCCGTGTTCAGTGCTGTTATTGCAGAATAGTATAAATAGCTTAACTTAATCCCCTTATATGTTCACAGTCATCTCCAGTCATAAGATTCTGGTTTGCAAGGGATCAGAGAATTTTCAAAAAGTTGCAGGTGTCTGTATAGATGGACTTAATATCTATCTGTCTGTCTGTCTGTCTGTCTATCGTTCCATTCACTCATTGGGCTATAGATCTGAAACTAAATGTAAATTGGTGAGTTGTTTCTTACTACTTTAAGCATGTTATATTTTGGATTCTGTTTCTAAAGACTGAGCACATATAGAAATTTCTGTTGCAGATTTAATCCCCTGTTACTGTACTTCAATGAACTACTGGTTGCTTACTACCAGTATAAACACAATTGAAAGGGGGGGGCAACAAAATTCAAAAAAATGAAAGACAAATTGAGTCATAATAATATAAAGAAAATGTGGAAATGTGTTTGAAAATGAGTTTCAAAACCCTGTATTCACTAATTTGCGTGAAAATCATGCCATGGTTTTATATAATTGGCATCCAATGCCTCAACTGTTAGGAAGTATAATAGGAACCTGACCAACAGCTGGAGATGTCATTCTCCAAATGATTTTTTGGAAATAATTGTTTATAATAAGACAAATAATGATTCCATAATCCTGACAATCTTATTATTAGATTATATAAATGATACTGCTCATATTAAAAATTATATAATTGTAGCTATCTTCTGCTAGGAAAGAAAGTGATCACAAACAGTGTTAGCAATTGAGATATGAAAGCTAGGAGCTAAACGGCAACTTAAATCTAGGTTATGGGTGCAACAACAGAATGTCTAGGCATGCTTTTTTATAACAAGAATACAAAGCTGAAAATGAATGAACTGCAGCTAAAATATTATGTTCATTTTTCACATGGTCTAGTCCAGGGGTCAGCAACCTTTTTCAGCCATGAGCTGGTTCACCGTCCCTCAGACCATGTGGTGGGCCAGACTATATTTGGGGGGGGGGGGAATGAAGGAATTCCTATGCCACACAAATAACCCAGAGATGCATTTTAAATAAAAGAACACATTCTACTCATGTAAAAACACCAGGCAGGCCCCACAAATAACCCAGAGATGCATTTTAAATAAAAGAACACATTCATGTAAAAGCACCAGGCAGGCCCCACAAATAACCCAGAAATGCATTTTAAATAAAAGAACACATTCTACTCATGTAAAAACACTGATTCCCTGACTGTCCGCTGGCCGGATTGAGAAGGCGATTGGGCTGCATCCGGCCCATGGGCCTTAGGTTGTCTACCCTTGGTCTAGTCCTTCCCCTGCCCACCCCCCTAATATTCTTAAGAAGGTCTCTTCTCCAGTCTTCAGAGAATAGCTGGAGGTGGGGAGGCAGGAAACGGTCCTCCTTTCCTTCCACTCTGCATTTTTAATCTGAAATCTTAGGCGTAGTACGCAGTGCTCAGAAACTGCTCGCGCTAATTAAATTCCCTGTCGCAAAATGTGTGTAGAACAATATAAGTTTCGAACACTGATCACAAATGGGGAAAATGTTAAGGTTCCAGTGATCATTGACTGGATGATTAGGATATTGGGTATAAAGCACATCTGATAAGGAATCAAGAATATGCAAATGTTTACAAAAATGTATATAAGGTTATGTAAAGTATAAATCGTACATATAACCTTGTTTAATTCATTTTGATTTTTGTTATGTTTTAATTAACTAAAGCATAAGGTAAAAACAAAATAAAATAAAACATTTTTTCCTTCCAGTAGCACCTTAGTGAGCACTTCAATCTCCCAGGACAGCACTTCAATCTCCCAGGGAGAGCACTTCAATCTCCCAGGACACTCTATACAAGATCTCAAAGTAGCTGTCTTATTGCAAAGGAATTTCAGAAATAGACTGGAAAGAGAAGTTGCTGAATTGCAACTCATTACCAAGCTTAAAACCATGGAGAGACCTGGTCTGAACAAAGACACTGGATTCTTATCTCATTATACATGACAAAGCTTTTTTAACCTTCTCACCCCTTGCTTTTTCCTGTAAGACTAATTGCAGCCGTTAACAGTCGTCAACAGGTTTACCACAGCTATCAACCTTTCACCCATTTCCACCACCCCTCTGAGTAATACCCCTCCCCACCCTCTCACTATATATCAGGGTCTGGTGACTTCTGTTTCAGTGTATCTGAAGAAGTGTGCATGCACACGAAAGCTCATACCAAGAACAAACTTAGTTGGTCTCTAAGGTGCTACTGGAAGGAAAAAAAATTTTATTTTATTTTGTTTTGACTATGACAGACCAACACGGCTATCTACCTTTAACTAAAGCATAAGGTGTAATTTATGAAATAATGGAATCAGAGTGTTGAAAGGGACCTCAAGGGTCATCTAGTCCAACTCCCCGCAATGCAGGAATCTCAACTAAAGCATTCATGATATATGGCCATCCAACCTCTGCTTAAAATCCTCCAAAGAAGGAGAGTCCACAATCTCCCGAAGGAGTCTGTTCCACTGTTGAACAGCTCTTACTGTCAGAAAGTTTTTCCTAATGTTTAGTTGGAATCCTCATTTTTGTAACTTGAAGCCATTGGTTTGTGTCCTACCCTCCAGAGCAGAAGAAAACCACCTTGCTCCATTTTCCATGTGACATCCCTTCAGATATTTGAAGATGACTGATATCTCCTCTCAGTTTTCTCTTTTCCAGGCTAAACATACCCAGCTCTTTCAATCATTCCTCATAAAGCTTGTTTTCCAGACCCTTGATCATCTTAGTTTCCCTTCTTTGCATACATTCCAGCTTGTCAACATCCTTCTTTAATTGTGGTGCCCAGAATTGGACACAGTATTCCAGGTGTGACAGAATAGAGTGGTAACTATTATTACTTCCCATGATCTGGACAATATACATCTGTACTTGCAGCCTAGAATAGTGTTAGCTTTTTTTTTTTTTTTTTTGCTGCTGCATCATACTTTTGACTCATGTTAAGCTTGTGGTCCACTAAGACCCATAGATCCTTTTCACATGTACTGCTGGCAAGCCAGGTGTCCCCCCTCTTATATTTGTGCATCTGGTTTTTCCTGCCTGAGTGTAGTACCTTACATTTGTCCTATCTGAAATTAATTTTGTTAGTTTGGGTCCAGTTCCCCAATCTGTTAAGATCATGTTGAATCCTGATAGCATTAGCTACCCCTCCCAGTTTGGTGTCATCTGCAGATTAGATGAGCACCCCCTTGATTCCTTCATCCAAGTTGTTTATAAAGATGTTGAACAACAACGGGCCCAGGACAGAACCCTGCGGCACCCCACTTGTCACTTTTTTCCAGGATGACGAAGAATCATTCATGAGTACTCTTTTGGTTCAGTCAGACAACCAGCTACAAAGCCACCTAACAGTTACCTCGTTCAGCCTAGATTTCACCAGCTTTCTCCTAATAATATCATGGGAGACTTAAGCTTTACTGAAATCTAGATACAACAACATAAAGAGGATTAAAATATTGTTTAGCATTCATGTTCTCTGTGTACACGCAGGGGTTGTCAACCTGGTCCCTACCACCCACTAGTGGGCGTTTCAGGATTCTAGGTGGGCGATAGGGGGTTCTACGGTACAAGTTGAATCCTCCTTCCATCTAGCACTGGTGAGCGGTAAGGAAATTTTACCATCAAGAAAGATGCATTATTGGGTGGTAGGTATAAAAAGGTTGACTACCCCTGTGTACAGTATATCAATTCTTTCTGACTGCAGTATCATTTTTCTCATGCAAAACATATGCATTAACCCATTGGTTACTAATTTTGAATAGCTCATCATTGATCAAGCACAGAGATATTCTGAGGTGAATGTCCCCACCCCCAAATAGCAGAAGCAGCAAAAAGAGGATTCTTAAACTCATGCCATTTCAAAATGTTGCAAGTTTTCCCTTTTGCTTAATCATAAGTGCTGATATAGGGACCCAGGTGGCGCTGTGGGTTAAACCACAGATCCTAGGGCTTGCTGATCGGAAGGTCGGCGGTTCGAATCCCTGCAACGGGGTGAGCTCCCGTTGCTCGGTCCCAGCTCCTGCCCACCTAGCAGTTCAAAAGCACACCAAAGTGCAAGTAGATAAATAGGAACCGCTCTGGCGGGAAGGTAAACGGCGTTTCCGTGCGCTGCTCTGGTTTGCCAGAAGCGGCTTTGTCATGCTGGCCACATGACCCGGAAGCTGTACGCCAGCTCTCAGCCTATAGAGCGAGATGAGCGCCGCAACCCCAGAGTCGGACACGACTGGACCTAATGGTCAGGGGTCCCTTTACCTTTAAGTGCTGATATTAGTTAGAGATGAGAAGTTACTTGCCTGTTGATGAAAATCATCATCCTCTATGTACAGGTTAGTAGCATGAGTCCCTAGGAATGGATCCAGTCTCCTGTGAAATCCAGCTGCCCTCTCCATTTGTAGATAAAGACATGTCTAGAAGGAGGTTGATATGCAGACAGTCTACTTGGAGGGGCCTTGAGGCTTTCCAGAAAAAGTTGCTGACAAGGCTGCCATGCTTTGCTGTGGTGTAATGTACTATGTAAGCCACCTCACTACTTGAACCGGGGAAGCATTAGACAGTTGTCAGGATTCTATTAAACTTTTTCTTTAAGTCAGTAGGAAAATCATTAAGTTCCTAAGGCAGTTCAGTCAGTTCGCTGACAAATACTGCAGCGGATAGGTTGAGCTGGGCTCCTGGCTGGGCTCTATGTTATCTATGTTATCTCATAACCCTACCCTTTCTATCAGTAGCCCTGGATTAAGATTTAAATAAAAGTAGTTGATTGTTCTGGCTTATGAAGTGCTAGACGTTTCTGTGTGGGAGGAATTTCTCTAGGGTTCGGGAAGGGTTAAGTAGTGCTATCTGAGCAGAACTCTCTCAGCTGCATTGATGCATTGTATAATTTGGACAGGAAATAAAAAGGCTACTATTTGGATTATATTTTCCCTCTTGAACAACTGAAGGCTGTGGAATGGGAAAGAGTGTGTGTGCTTTAGATACATGTTTTTCAGTTGGTTTTCTGCTGGTGAACACAATTTTTCCACTTGACTCACTGGGTGAAATCTAAATGAACATTACAACATGTGTTTATAATCCCTTTTAAGCAAAGTACAGTATATCCCGACCTGCTTAACAAAGTTTGATTACATTATTTTACTCCTATATTGATGGATTTTAGCAAGGTTTAGTTTGCATTTCAGAAACATATTGAAGCTCAGACAACCTCCATTGGGAAGACAGAGTTAATTCAGATGCAACATTCCTAGTCTCCCAATACATATGATAGTAGTAGTTCTTTCCTCAATCCCTTGCACTCAGTTTATTTAGTTGCTCATTCTTTAGTGCAGATCATTATTTATTGCATCTGAATGGCAAACCATGGTTTGCACCTCCTGTCAAATCAGAATTAAAAGAAGTATGAGGAATAGGAAACACTGACCCAGTACAACCATTGCTTAGCTTGAATTTGCCAATATATGGGATTGCAGTTGCAGTTCTCATTGTTTAGCTTAGAACTGCATCCAAACACAAGTTTGTGGTTTGCCTGGAATGAGGCAACCCATGAACCCAGGTTTGGGCATAATGCTAAGCCAAACCATGGCTTGGCACTAGATAGCACAGCAGCAGGACCAGGCAAAAAGCATTGTAGTCCTGATTTGCTCTCCAGGAAGCTGCACACCTGCTCATTGTGTTAAGTGCTATTATGAGAACTACGCCATTGTGTTAAATTGGATAATTTTGTTTCCAGATTTAAATAATAATAATCTGTACCAATTTTGACTGTGAGAAAAGTGTATGCTAATGAGGCCCCTTTATTCATTACTGTATTCAGAGGACAACTAGCATGGATATTAAACTAGCATGGATATTGTTATCCTAGGATTTTTTTCTGAGGTGTCAAGGCTGCTTGTTTCTTTATTTAATCTACTTCTCCAGTGCACTGCCAATGTCCTTTATAAAGACAGAAGGTAATGTGCTGAGATGGTAGTTGTGTATCTTTTGAGTGAATAATGTGGGAACGCTTCTCCCCTGATACATTTTTCTTGGTACAGTGGTACCCCGCAAGACGAATGCCTCTCAAGACGAAAAACTCGCTAGACGAACGAGTTTTTCGTTTTTGAAGGCGCTTCGTAGGACGATTTTCCCTATGGGCTTGCTTCGCGAGACGAAAACGTCTTGCGAGTTTCCCTTTTCTTTTCAACTACTGTACAACTCGGTCCCTCGGTCACCGGCGGCGGCGGGAAGTTTCCCGCGTGCAGCGCTCGCGCGCTGTGAAGAGCTGCCCCGGCGGCAGCCCCGGCGACGGCCGCTCTCCCCGCCGCCGCCATGGGCGGCTGAGGCGGGGAGAAAGAAGGGTGAAGCAGCAGCGCGTGGAAGCGCGCTGTGAAGAGCTGCCCCGGCGGCAGCCCCGGCGACGGCCGCTCTCCACGCCGCCGCCATGGGCGGCTGAGGCGGGGAGAAAGAAGGGTGAAGCAGCAGCGCGTGGAAGCGCGCTGTGAAGAGCTGCCCCGGCGGCAGCCCCAGCGACGGCCGCTCTCCCCGCCGCCGCCATGGGCGGCTGAGGCGGGGAGAAAGAAGGGTGAAGCAGCAGCGCGTGGAACCGCGCTGTGAAGAGCTGCCCCGGCGGCAGCCCCGGTGACGGCCGCTCTCCCTGCCGCCGCCATGGGCGGCTGAGGCGGGGAGAAAGAAGGGTGAAGCAGCAGCGCGTGGAAGCGCGCTGTGAAGAGCTGCCCCGGCGGCAGCCCCGGCGACGGCCGCTCTCCCCGCCGCCGCCGTGGGCGGCTGAGGCAGGGAGAAAGAAGGGTGAAGCAGCAGCGCGTGGAAGCGCGCTGTGAAGAGCTGCCCCGGCAGCAGCCCCGGCGACGGCCGCTCTCCCCGCCGCCGCCGTGGGTGGCTGAGGCAGGGAGAAAGAAGGGTGAAGCAGCAGCGCGTGGAAGCGCGCTGTGAAGAGCTGCCCCGGCAGCAGCCCCGGCGACGGCCGCTCTCCCCGCCGGCTAGATTGCACGGACGCGAAGCACCACCAGCGGGGCTTTGCCGCCCAGCCTCAAGCCTCAGGCTCCCCGCAGGCGGCACGCTTTTGTCGGGCGCCGCTTTCTCCGGGGTTCTCCCCCAGTTCGCCTCGTCGCCCGGCGGCTGCTCCACATCGGCAGCTCCCGAGGGAGCCAGGGAGACAGCTGCCGCTGCCGCGCTCCCTTCTCCTCCCTTCGCTAGCAGGAGCTTCGCAGACCGTGCTTCGCAAGACGACAAAACTCGCAAGACGACAAAGCTCGCAGAACGAATTAATTTCGTCTTGCGGGGCACCACTGTACTTTTAAAATCTATTGGGGATAATCTAAATGTGAACAGTGCAATTTTCTGAGCATACTCTCTCTGTTAAAAAAAACAACTTTATTGGGGGGGGATGTTACTTGTTCGGAAAACATCTTGTTCAGAATAAATATTAGACATAGAAACATATTGTAGACCAAAACAAAACAAAAAGGTCACTTCTCAACAGTTTATGAGCCCTTTTGACTCAAATGCTTTTCTGGTTTCATCAGCAACAATAAAAGCTGGGAACCTAAAGGAGTTTTCTTACCATTCTTGGCTTTCATTTGTATGTAACTAGCTGTGTATGTAACCCAGGTGGCGCTGTGGGTTAAACCACAGAGCCTAGGGCTTGCTGATCAGAAGGTTGGCGGTTCGAATCCCTGTGACGGGGTGAGCTCCCGTTGCTCGGTCCCAGCTCCTGCCACCTAGCAGTTTGAAAGCACGTCAAAGTGCAAGTAGATAAATAGGAACCGCTCCGGCAGGAAGGTAAACGGCGTTTCCGTGCGCTGCTGTGGTTCGCCAGAAGCGGCTTTGTCATGCTGGCCACATGACCCGGAAGCTGTACGCCGGCTCTTGACCAATAAAGCGAGATGAGCACTGCAACCCCAGAGTCGGACACGACTGGACCTAATGGTCAGGGGTCCCTTTACCTTTACCTAGCTGTAAGTTCCTTACTTTTGTCCACTCTTGCAAAATGGAAATGAAAAGCAGTAGTTCCTGAAATCTCCCAAATTATTAGTAGTGCTGTAGTGAGAGAACTCAAAGATAAGTGTCTGAGGTGGTTCGATTGCATTTGGGTATCATAGTAGAACAGGGAGAGACTGTGAACTAGGAGGAGGAATGGACTCATTCTCTTAATATGGTTTAGTGTTACATTTCAGCCCGTTATTCTTTTAGGGGCACTTTTATTTTCAAAAGGGCCAAGAATGCAGCTGCTGGGGTTAGAATTTGAAGTGGAAAGCTGGATTGGGGGGGGGCGGCATGGGAAAAGAGAGAGATCTTCCTTTAAAAAAATTGTGGGTGCTTTCATGCTGTTTTTCTGCTGAAAATCACCTCCCCCACTACAATTTTGTTTCCCACAATCAGAGAAATCACATGAAATGTTCTTCTGTGTAGGTTTTTCCCCCTATAGGTCAGCATTCAGATATGCAGTTCCTGTTCTAAATGGTACAATCTGACTAGAGTGGCACCACATAATTTTTTGTGTAGCTTGGCCAGTTAAAGTTGTTGTGAAATCCCTGTTGATTGGCAATTTCATCATATTATAGCTTAAAATATAAAACAAAGGACAAAAAGCTTACTGGGTATCTCAGCTAAAAATCCTGTTTTAATACCTTTTAAATGGGGGGATGAAGAAAAGTATTTGTTCTGAATTTTGATGGACTGTCCAATTAAATCTGCAGCAGAAATAATAATAATAATAATAATAATTATTATTATTATTATTATTATTATTATTAGTGCCTAGAGGGCAGCGACTGAGGAAGTAGGCAAAAGGTGAGCTGAGCTTGTAGGGCGGAGCTAATCAGTGCCTGGAGGGCAGCGACTGAGGAGGGAGCACAAGGCTTGTGTGTGAGAGAGAGTTTGTTTCTGGCTTGTGTGTGTGTGTTTGCCTGGTGACTAGCTGTGGGCGGAGCTAATCAGTGCCTAGAGGGCAGCGACTGAGGAAGTAGGCAAAAGGTGAGCTGAGCTTGTAGGGCGGAGCTAATCAGTGCCTGGAGGGCAGCGACTGAGGAGGGAGCACAAGGTGAGCTGAGCTTGTAGGTTTTGAGGGTTTGTCTTTTTGGGGCTGTGTGTGATTAAGTTTGTGTGCTTATTTGTTTCCTTATTTGTTTGTGTGTTTCCCAGGCTTGTGTGTGAGAGAGAGTTTGTTTCTGGCTTGTGTGTGTGTGTTTGCCTGGTGACTAGCTGTGGGCGGAGCTAATCAGTGCCTAGAGGGCAGCGACTGAGGAAGTAGGCAAAAGGTGAGCTGAGCTTGTAGGGCGGAGCTAATCAGTGCCTGGAGGGCAGCGACTGAGGAGGGAGCACAAGGTGAGCTGAGCTTGTAGGTTTTGAGGGTTTGTCTTTTTGGGGCTGTGTGTGATTAAGTTTGTGTGCTTATTTGTTTCCTTATTTGTTTGTGTGTTTCCCAGGCTTGTGTGTGAGAGAGAGTTTGTTTCTGGCTTGTGTGTGTGTGTTTGCCTGGTGACTAGCTGTGGGCGGAGCTAATCAGTGCCTAGAGGGCAGCGACTGAGGAAGTAGGCAAAAGGTGAGCTGAGCTTGTAGGGCGGAGCTAATCAGTGCCTGGAGGGCAGCGACTGAGGAGGGAGCACAAGGTGAGCTGAGCTTGTAGGTTTTGAGGGTTTGTCTTTTTGGGGCTGTGTGTGATTAAGTTTGTGTGCTTATTTGTTTCCTTATTTGTTTGTGTGTTTCCCAGGCTTGTGTGTGAGAGAGAGTTTGTTTCTGGCTTGTGTGTGTGTGTTTGCCTGGTGACTAGCTGTGGGCGGAGCTAATCAGTGCCTAGAGGGCAGCGACTGAGGAAGTAGGCAAAAGGTGAGCTGAGCTTGTAGGGCGGAGCTAATCAGTGCCTGGAGGGCAGCGACTGAGGAGGGAGCACAAGGTGAGCTGAGCTTGTAGGTTTTGAGGGTTTGTCTTTTTGGGGCTGTGTGTGATTAAGTTTGTGTGCTTATTTGTTTCCTTATTTGTTTGTGTGTTTCCCAGGCTTGTGTGTGAGAGAGAGTTTGTTTCTGGCTTGTGTGTGTGTGTTTGCCTGGTGACTAGCTGTGGGCGGAGCTAATCAGTGCCTAGAGGGCAGCGACTGAGGAAGTAGGCAAAAGGTGAGCTGAGCTTGTAGGGCGGAGCTAATCAGTGCCTGGAGGGCAGCGACTGAGGAGGGAGCACAAGGTGAGCTGAGCTTGTAGGTTTTGAGGGTTTGTCTTTTTGGGGCTGTGTGTGATTAAGTTTGTGTGCTTATTTGTTTCCTTATTTGTTTGTGTGTTTCCCAGGCTTGTGTGTGAGAGAGAGTTTGTTTCTGGCTTGTGTGTGTGTGTTTGCCTGGTGACTAGCTGTGGGCGGAGCTAATCAGTGCCTAGAGGGCAGCGACTGAGGAAGTAGGCAAAAGGTGAGCTGAGCTTGTAGGGCGGAGCTAATCAGTGCCTGGAGGGCAGCGACTGAGGAGGGAGCACAAGGTGAGCTGAGCTTGTAGGTTTTGAGGGTTTGTCTTTTTGGGGCTGTGTGTGATTAAGTTTGTGTGCTTATTTGTTTCCTTATTTGTTTGTGTGTTTCCCAGGCTTGTGTGTGAGAGAGAGTTTGTTTCTGGCTTGTGTGTGTGTGTTTGCCTGGTGACTAGCTGTGGGCGGAGCTAATCAGTGCCTAGAGGGCAGCGACTGAGGAAGTAGGCAAAAGGTGAGCTGAGCTTGTAGGGCGGAGCTAATCAGTGCCTGGAGGGCAGCGACTGAGGAGGGAGCACAAGGTGAGCTGAGCTTGTAGGTTTTGAGGGTTTGTCTTTTTGGGGCTGTGTGTGATTAAGTTTGTGTGCTTATTTGTTTCCTTATTTGTTTGTGTGTTTCCCAGGCTTGTGTGTGAGAGAGAGTTTGTTTCTGGCTTGTGTGTGTGTGTTTGCCTGGTGACTAGCTGTGGGCGGAGCTAATCAGTGCCTAGAGGGCAGCGACTGAGGAAGTAGGCAAAAGGTGAGCTGAGCTTGTAGGGCGGAGCTAATCAGTGCCTGGAGGGCAGCGACTGAGGAGGGAGCACAAGGTGAGCTGAGCTTGTAGGTTTTGAGGGTTTGTCTTTTTGGGGCTGTGTGTGATTAAGTTTGTGTGCTTATTTGTTTCCTTATTTGTTTGTGTGTTTCCCAGGCTTGTGTGTGAGAGAGAGTTTGTTTCTGGCTTGTGTGTGTGTGTTTGCCTGGTGACTAGCTGTGGGCGGAGCTAATCAGTGCCTAGAGGGCAGCGACTGAGGAAGTAGGCAAAAGGTGAGCTGAGCTTGTAGGGCGGAGCTAATCAGTGCCTGGAGGGCAGCGACTGAGGAGGGAGCACAAGGTGAGCTGAGCTTGTAGGTTTTGAGGGTTTGTCTTTTTGGGGCTGTGTGTGATTAAGTTTGTGTGCTTATTTGTTTCCTTATTTGTTTGTGTGTTTCCCAGGCTTGTGTGTGAGAGAGAGTTTGTTTCTGGCTTGTGTGTGTGTGTGTTTGCCTGGTGACTAGCTGTGGGCGGAGCTAATCAGTGCCTAGAGGGCAGCGACTGAGGAAGTAGGCAAAAGGTGAGCTGAGCTTGTAGGGCGGAGCTAATCAGTGCCTGGAGGGCAGCGACTGAGGAGGGAGCACAAGGTGAGCTGAGCTTGTAGGTTTTGAGGGTTTGTCTTTTTGGGGCTGTGTGTGATTAAGTTTGTGTGCTTATTTGTTTCCTTATTTGTTTGTGTGTTTCCCAGGCTTGTGTGTGAGAGAGAGTTTGTTTCTGGCTTGTGTGTGTGTGTTTGCCTGGTGACTAGCTGTGGGCGGAGCTAATCAGTGCCTAGAGGGCAGCGACTGAGGAAGTAGGCAAAAGGTGAGCTGAGCTTGTAGGGCGGAGCTAATCAGTGCCTGGAGGGCAGCGACTGAGGAGGGAGCACAAGGTGAGCTGAGCTTGTAGGTTTTGAGGGTTTGTCTTTTTGGGGCTGTGTGTGATTAAGTTTGTGTGCTTATTTGTTTCCTTATTTGTTTGTGTGTTTCCCAGGCTTGTGTGTGAGAGAGAGTTTGTTTCTGGCTTGTGTGTGTGTGTTTGCCTGGTGACTAGCTGTGGGCGGAGCTAATCAGTGCCTAGAGGGCAGCGACTGAGGAAGTAGGCAAAAGGTGAGCTGAGCTTGTAGGGCGGAGCTAATCAGTGCCTGGAGGGCAGCGACTGAGGAGGGAGCACAAGGTGAGCTGAGCTTGTAGGTTTTGAGGGTTTGTCTTTTTGGGGCTGTGTGTGATTAAGTTTGTGTGCTTATTTGTTTCCTTATTTGTTTGTGTGTTTCCCAGGCTTGTGTGTGAGAGAGAGTTTGTTTCTGGCTTGTGTGTGTGTGTTTGCCTGGTGACTAGCTGTGGGCGGAGCTAATCAGTGCCTAGAGGGCAGCGACTGAGGAAGTAGGCAAAAGGTGAGCTGAGCTTGTAGGGCGGAGCTAATCAGTGCCTGGAGGGCAGCGACTGAGGAGGGAGCACAAGGTGAGCTGAGCTTGTAGGTTTTGAGGGTTTGTCTTTTTGGGGCTGTGTGTGATTAAGTTTGTGTGCTTATTTGTTTCCTTATTTGTTTGTGTGTTTCCCAGGCTTGTGTGTGAGAGAGAGTTTGTTTCTGGCTTGTGTGTGTGTGTGTTTGCCTGGTGACTAGCTGTGGGCGGAGCTAATCAGTGCCTAGAGGGCAGCGACTGAGGAAGTAGGCAAAAGGTGAGCTGAGCTTGTAGGGCGGAGCTAATCAGTGCCTGGAGGGCAGCGACTGAGGAGGGAGCACAAGGTGAGCTGAGCTTGTAGGTTTTGAGGGTTTGTCTTTTTGGGGCTGTGTGTGATTAAGTTTGTGTGCTTATTTGTTTCCTTATTTGTTTGTGTGTTTCCCAGGCTTGTGTGTGAGAGAGAGTTTGTTTCTGGCTTGTGTGTGTGTGTGTTTGCCTGGTGACTAGCTGTGGGCGGAGCTAATCAGTGCCTAGAGGGCAGCGACTGAGGAAGTAGGCAAAAGGTGAGCTGAGCTTGTAGGGCGGAGCTAATCAGTGCCTGGAGGGCAGCGACTGAGGAGGGAGCACAAGGTGAGCTGAGCTTGTAGGTTTTGAGGGTTTGTCTTTTTGGGGCTGTGTGTGATTAAGTTTGTGTGCTTATTTGTTTCCTTATTTGTTTGTGTGTTTCCCAGGCTTGTGTGTGAGAGAGAGTTTGTTTCTGGCTTGTGTGTGTGTGTGTTTGCCTGGTGACTAGCTGTGGGCGGAGCTAATCAGTGCCTAGAGGGCAGCGACTGAGGAAGTAGGCAAAAGGTGAGCTGAGCTTGTAGGGCGGAGCTAATCAGTGCCTGGAGGGCAGCGACTGAGGAGGGAGCACAAGGTGAGCTGAGCTTGTAGGTTTTGAGGGTTTGTCTTTTTGGGGCTGTGTGTGATTAAGTTTGTGTGCTTATTTGTTTCCTTATTTGTTTGTGTGTTTCCCAGGCTTGTGTGTGAGAGAGAGTTTGTTTCTGGCTTGTGTGTGTGTGTTTGCCTGGTGACTAGCTGTGGGCGGAGCTAATCAGTGCCTAGAGGGCAGCGACTGAGGAAGTAGGCAAAAGGTGAGCTGAGCTTGTAGGGCGGAGCTAATCAGTGCCTGGAGGGCAGCGACTGAGGAGGGAGCACAAGGTGAGCTGAGCTTGTAGGTTTTGAGGGTTTGTCTTTTTGGGGCTGTGTGTGATTAAGTTTGTGTGCTTATTTGTTTCCTTATTTGTTTGTGTGTTTCCCAGGCTTGTGTGTGAGAGAGAGTTTGTTTCTGGCTTGTGTGTGTGTGTTTGCCTGGTGACTAGCTGTGGGCGGAGCTAATCAGTGCCTAGAGGGCAGCGACTGAGGAAGTAGGCAAAAGGTGAGCTGAGCTTGTAGGGCGGAGCTAATCAGTGCCTGGAGGGCAGCGACTGAGGAGGGAGCACAAGGTGAGCTGAGCTTGTAGGTTTTGAGGGTTTGTCTTTTTGGGGCTGTGTGTGATTAAGTTTGTGTGCTTATTTGTTTCCTTATTTGTTTGTGTGTTTCCCAGGCTTGTGTGTGAGAGAGAGTTTGTTTCTGGCTTGTGTGTGTGTGTTTGCCTGGTGACTAGCTGTGGGCGGAGCTAATCAGTGCCTAGAGGGCAGCGACTGAGGAAGTAGGCAAAAGGTGAGCTGAGCTTGTAGGGCGGAGCTAATCAGTGCCTGGAGGGCAGCGACTGAGGAGGGAGCACAAGGTGAGCTGAGCTTGTAGGTTTTGAGGGTTTGTCTTTTTGGGGCTGTGTGTGATTAAGTTTGTGTGCTTATTTGTTTCCTTATTTGTTTGTGTGTTTCCCAGGCTTGTGTGTGAGAGAGAGTTTGTTTCTGGCTTGTGTGTGTGTGTGTTTGCCTGGTGACTAGCTGTGGGCGGAGCTAATCAGTGCCTAGAGGGCAGCGACTGAGGAAGTAGGCAAAAGGTGAGCTGAGCTTGTAGGGCGGAGCTAATCAGTGCCTGGAGGGCAGCGACTGAGGAGGGAGCACAAGGTGAGCTGAGCTTGTAGGTTTTGAGGGTTTGTCTTTTTGGGGCTGTGTGTGATTAAGTTTGTGTGCTTATTTGTTTCCTTATTTGTTTGTGTGTTTCCCAGGCTTGTGTGTGAGAGAGAGTTTGTTTCTGGCTTGTGTGTGTGTGTGTTTGCCTGGTGACTAGCTGTGGGCGGAGCTAATCAGTGCCTAGAGGGCAGCGACTGAGGAAGTAGGCAAAAGGTGAGCTGAGCTTGTAGGGCGGAGCTAATCAGTGCCTGGAGGGCAGCGACTGAGGAGGGAGCACAAGGTGAGCTGAGCTTGTAGGTTTTGAGGGTTTGTCTTTTTGGGGCTGTGTGTGATTAAGTTTGTGTGCTTATTTGTTTCCTTATTTGTTTGTGTGTTTCCCAGGCTTGTGTGTGAGAGAGAGTTTGTTTCTGGCTTGTGTGTGTGTGTTTGCCTGGTGACTAGCTGTGGGCGGAGCTAATCAGTGCCTAGAGGGCAGCGGCGCGCGCCTTGCGGCGCGCGCAGTTTGACCTATCTTTTGATAGAGGAGAGCTAGTCTCAAACGTTTACTTGGGGAGACCTAGGCTTCTTTTTTGAGTGTCCTGACTTCAAGCTTCAAGATGGAGGGTGAGGGAACAACTGTAGTCGCCTGCAATTCCTGCGCAATGTTTGCCTTCTTGCCAAAGGATGTAGGCAGCTACACCTGCAGCAAGTGCAAGTTGGTTGCCCTACTAGAAGACAAGGTCCGGCAACTTCAGAAGGGGGAGGGAACAACTGTAGTCGCCTGTAATTCCTGCGCAATGTTTGTCTTCTTGCCAAAGGTTGTAGACAGCTACACCTGCAGCAACTGCAAGTTGGTTGCCCTACTCGAAGACAAGGTCCAGCAACTTCAGGCCCGTGTATCTACGCTCCAGAAAATTAAAGAGCTGGAGCTTTTCTTGGATGCAGCAGAGCACACTGTCTCCACCAAGCAGGAGACAGGGCACATCTCTGAGGAGGATATCAGTTCCCCAACTCAGGAGCCAGATGTATGGAGGAACGTGACTCACAGAAGTAGAATGCCCAGGGATCGCTCTGAGTGTTTAGAACTACAAAATCGATTTGAAGTGCTCTCAAATCTGGAAGATGAAGAACAGACTCCATTGGAAGATCTCTCCCTCATCACAGTTGATGAGGTATATGAAGACGAGCAACATAGTCAGTCCTCTGGGAATGTGCAGGCGACCTTGGAAGGGACAGCACATGTAAGAATCCCGACCAAGCCTAAGAGGAGGCGTGTAGTGGTGATAGGGGATTCCCTACTGAGGGGTACGGAAGCAGTGATCTGTGGGCCTGACAAGATGTCTCGAGAGGTATGCTGTCTCCCCGGGGCCAAGATCCATGATGTTACAGAACGGCTGCAAGGAATAATTAAACCCACGGATAAAAACCCCTTCCTTTTAGTCCATGTGGGAACCAATGACACCGCAAGCCATAGCCTCCAGAAGATCAAAAGTGATTATGAGGCTCTGGGCAGGAAGCTGAAGCAATTAAATGCACAAATTGTCATCTCATCTGTCCTCCCAGTTGAACGCCGTGGCCCAGGAAGAGAGGGGAAAATAGGAGAAGTGAACAACTGGCTTCGCAAATGGTGCCGGCAGGAACGGTTTGGTTTCTTAGATCACGGTCTGCAGTTTCTTGAAGATGGACTTCTGGCAAGTGATGGGCTGCACCTCACAAGGGTTGGGAGGAATGTTTTTGCCAACAATCTCAAAAACCTCATCAGGAGGGCTTTAAACTGACTTATGTGGGGGAGGGAGACAGTGGTCCTGAAGGTAGGAGTCTATCAAATGCTGAAGATGATCATCCAAAAGTCAAGGACCAAATGGAGCAAACAGCGCACAGACCTAGTGGTGGGAGGAAAAAATCCTTAAGTAGGAGACTAGGGGGAACGATCAATGGTTTTCAATGTCTGTATACAAATGCACAGAGCATGGGAAATAAACAAGATGAACTTGAGCTCTTGGTACAGCAAACTAAATACGACATAATAGGCATCACTGAAACCTGGTGGGATGAGTCTCATGATTGGAATGTAGTAATAGAGGGATACAATCTATTTAAGAGAAATAGACCAAACAGGAAAGGAGGAGGAGTGGCGTTATATGTCAGGGATGTGTATACCTGTGAAGAGATCCATGATTTAAAACTTCAAAGCCAAATTGAGAGTATCTGGGTCAAAATTAAGGGAGAGAAAAATAACAGTGATCTCATGGTGGGAGTTTACTATAGATCCCCAAGCCAAACTGAGGACATAGATGATGCCTTCCTGGAACAGATGACCAAGCATTCAAAAGGAAATGAGATAGTAGTAATGGGGGATTTCAACTATCCTGATATTTGTTGGATGTCAAACTCAGCCAAGAGCATAAGGTCGAACAGATTCCTCACGGGCCTTGCAGACAATTTCATTGTCCAGAAAGTGGGAGAAGCAACAAGAGGATCAGCCATTTTAGATCTGGTCCTAACCAATAGTGATGACCTGGTTAGTGGGGTAGAAGTGGTAGGATCATTAGGTGGGAGTGATCATGCTCTTCTGGAGTTTATTATACATCAGAAAGGAGCAACCAAGCATACTAAGACTCAAATTCTAGACTTTAAGAAAGCCAACTTCAGAAAACTTAGGGAAATGCTGGGTGTGATCCCATGGTCAGTAATACTAAAAGGGAAGGGAGTTCATGATGGATGGGAGTTTGTTAAAAGGGAGATATTAAAAGCACAACTTCAAGCAGTACCAATGCGACGAAAACATGGAAGGTGCCTAAAGAAGCCAGGGTGGCTATCTAAAGAACTTTTAACTGAGTTAAGATTTAAAAGGGATATGTACAAGAAATGGAAAAAGGGGGAAACCACCAGAGAGGAATTCAAACAAATAGCCAGCACATGTAGAGACAAAGTCAGAAAAGCTAAAGCACAGAATGAACTCAGGCTTGCTAGAGAGGTTAAAAGCAATAAAAAGAGTTTTTATGGGTATGTCCGTAGCAAAAGGAAGAACAAGGAAACAGTGGGGTCACTTAGAGGAGAAGATGGTGAAATGCGAACAGGGGACGCAGAAAGGGCAGAACTCCTCAATACCTTCTTTGCCTCAGTCTTCTCCAAAAAAGAAAACAATGCCCGACCTGAAGAATATGGAGCAGATGATTCAGCAGGGGAAACACAGCCCAGAATAAGTAAGGAGGTAGTACAAGAACACTTGGCTAGTTTAGATGTATTCAAGTCTCCAGGGCCAGATGAACTACATCCCAGAGTATTAAAAGAACTGGCAGAGGTGATTTCAGAACCACTGGCAGTAATCTTTGAGAATTCCTGGAAAACAGGTGAAGTCCCAGCAGACTGGAGGAGGGCAAATGTTGTCCCTATTTTCAAAAAGGGGAAAAGAGAGGACCCAAACAATTACCGCCCAGTCAGCCTGACATCAATACCAGGAAAGATTCTAGAGCAGATCATTAAGCAAACGGTCTGTGAGCACCTAGAAAGGAACGCTGTGATCACTAAAAGTCAGCATGGGTTTCTGAAAAATAAGTCATGTCAGACTAATCTGATCTCATTTTTTGACAGAATTACAAGCCTGGTAGACGAAGGGAACACTGTGGATGTAGCCTATCTTGATTTCAGCAAGGCCTTTGACAAGGTGCCCCATGATATTCTTGTAAAGAAGCTGGTAAAATGCGGGCTAGACAATGCTACCATTCAGTGGATTTGTAACTGGCTGACTGACCGAACCCAAAGGGTGCTCATCAATGGCTCCTCTTCATCCTGGAGAGAAGTGACTAGTGGGGTGCCACAGGGTTCTGTCTTGGGCCCAGTCTTATTCAACATCTTTATCAATGACTTGGATGATGGGCTTGAGGGCATCCTGATCAAGTTTGCAGATGACACCAAATTGGGAGGGGTGGCTAATACCCCAGAGGACAGGATCACACTTCAAAATGACCTTAACAGATTAGAGAACTGGGCCAAGGCAAACAGGATGAATTTTAACAGGGAGAAATGTAAAGTACTACACTTGGGCAAAAAAAATGAAAGGCACAAATACAGGATGGGTGATACCTGGCTTGAGAGCAGTACAAGTGAAAAGGATCTAGGAGTCTTGGTAGACCACAAACTTGACATGAGTCAACAGTGTGATGCAGCAGCTAAAAAAGCCAATGCAATTCTGGGCTGCATCAATAGGAGTATAGCATCTAGATCAAGGGAAGTAATAGTACCACTGTATTCCGCTCTGGTCAGACCCCACCTGGAATACTGTGTCCAGTTCTGGGCACCACAGTTCAAGAAGGATATTGACAAGCTGGAACGTGTCCAGAGGAGGGCAACCAAAATGGTCAAAGGCCTGGAAACGATGCCTTATGAGGAACAGCTTAGGGAGCTGGGTATGTTTAGCCTGGAGAAGAGACGGTTAAGGGGTGATATGATAGCCATGTTCAAATATATAAAAGGATGTCATATAGAGGAGGGAGAAAGGTTGTTTTCTGCTGCTCCAGAGAAGCGGACACGGAGCAATGGATTCAAACTACAAGAAAGAAGATTCCACCTAAACATTAGAAAGAACTTCCTGACAGTAAGAGCTGTTCGACAGTGGAATTTGCTGCCAAGGAGTGTGGTGGAGTCCCCTTCTTTGGAGGTCTTTAAGCAGAGGCTTGACAGCCACCTGTCAGGAATGCTTTGATGGTGTTTCCTGCTTGGCAGGGGGGTTGGACTGGATGGCCCTTGTGGTCTCTTCCAACTCTATGATTCTATGATTCTATGATTCTATTATTATTATTTATTTATACCCCACCCATCTGGCCGAGTTTCCCCAGCCACTCTGGGCGGCTTCCAATCAAATATTAAAACGATACAGCATTAAATATTAAAAACTTCCCTAAACAGGGCTGCCTTCAGATGTCTTTTAAAAATAGGATAGCTGCTTATTTCCTTGACATCTGCTGGAAGGGCGTTCCACAGGGCGGGCGCCACTACCGAGAAGACCCTCTGTCTGGTTCCCTGTAACCTCGCTTCTCGCAATGAGGGAACCGCCAGAAGGCCCTCAGCGCTGGATCTCAGTGTCCAGGCTGAACGATGGGGGTGGAGACGCTCCTTCAGGTATACAGGACCGAGGCCATTTAGGGCTTTAAAGGTCAGTACCAACACTTTGAATTGTGCTCAGAAACGTACTGGGAGCCAATGTAGATCTCTCAGGACCGGTGTTATGTGGTCCCAGCGGCCACTCCCAGTCACTAGTCTAGCTGCCGCATTCTGGATTAATTGCAGTTTCCGGGTCACCTTCAAAGGTAGCCCCACGTAGAGCGCATTGCAGTAGTCCAAGCGGGAGATAAGCAGAGCATGCACCACTCTGGCGAGACAGTCCGCGGGCAGGTAGGGTCTCAGCCTGCGTACCAGATGGAGCTGGTAGACAGCCGCCCTGGACACAGAATTAACCTGTGCCTCCATGGACAGCTGTGAGTCCAAAATGACTCCCAGGCTGCGTACCTGGTCCTTCAGGGGCACAGTTACCCCATTCAGGACCAGGGAGTCCCCCACACCTGCCCGCCCCCTGTCCCCCAAGAACAGTACTTCTGTCTTGTCAGGATTCAACCTCAATCTGTTAGCTGCCATCCATCCTCCAACCGCCTCCAGACACTCACACAGGACCTTCACCGCCTTCACTGGTTCTGATTTGAAAGAGAGGTAGAGCTGGGTATCATCCGCATACTGATGAACACCCAGCCCAAACCCCCTGATGATCTCTCCCAGCGGCTTCATATAGATATTAAAAAGCATGGGGGAGAGGACGGAACCCTGAGGCACCCCACACGTGAGAGCCCAGGGGTCTGAACACTCATCCCCCACCACCACTTTCTGAACACGGCCCAGGAGGAAGGAGCGGAACCACTGTATAACAGTGCCCCCAGCTCCCAACCCCTCTAGACGGTCCAGAAGGATGTTATGGTCGATGGTGTCAAAGGCCACTGAGAGATCCAGCAGAACTAGGATACAGCTCTCACCTTTGTCCCTAGCCCGCCGGAGATCATCGACCAGCGTGACCAAGGCAGTTTCAGTCCCATGATGAGGCCTGAATCTCGATTGGAAGGGATCCAAATGGTCCGCATCCTCCAGGCGTTTTTGGAGTTGTTCAGCAACCACCCGCTCAATCACCTTGCCCAAGAATGGAAGATTTGAGACTGGGCGATAGTTGGCCATATTGGCCAGGTCTAAAGATGTTTTTTTAAGAAGCGGTTTAATGACCGCCTCTTTCAGCGGGTCTGGGAAGACTCCCTCGCGGAGGGAAGCATTCACCAGCCCGCAGAGCCCATCACCCAGCCCTTCCCGGCTCGCTTTTATTAGCCAGGATGGGCAAGGATCAAGGAGACAGGTGGTCGGTTTCACTCGTCCAAGCAGCCTGTCCACATCCTCGGAAGCAACAGATTGGAATTGATCCCATGAAGCATGACCAGACAGGGCTCTAGCACTCTCCCGCCCTGGCCCTGCTCCCACGGTGGAGTCTACCTCCTTCTGAATCTGAGCGACTTTATCTGCAAAAAACTTTGCAAAAGCATTGCAGGAGATCTTGGGGTCCCTACCAGACCCCGGTGACGAAGGTGGTTCTGCTAGATTGCGAACCACCTGGAAGAGTCTCCTGCTGCTGTTTTCTGCAGATGCAATAGAAACGGTGAAGAAGGTCCTCTTCGCCGTTGCCATTGCCACTTGGTAGGCTCGAAGTTGAGCTCTAGCCCATGTCCGGTCTGATTCAGAATGAGTTTTCCTCCACCGGCGCTCTAGCTGTCTCAACGACTGTTTCATCGCCCTCAGCTCCGGGGAAAACCACAGGGCTCTCCGGGCTCCATGCAATCGGAGAGGCCGCTTCGGAGCCAGACAGTCAATAGCCCTGGTTAACTCCACATTCCAGCGGGTCACCAGGGAATCAGCTGAAAGGCCATCAACATGGGATAAAACATCCCCTACCACTCTCTGGAAGCCAATTGGATCCATTAAGTAGCGGGGGCGGACCATCCAAATCGGTCCCACCTCCCAGCAGAGGGGAAGGGTCGCGGAGAAGTCTAGCTGCACCAGGAAGTGATCTGACCATGGCACTTCTTTTGTTTCGCTTTTACTTAGTGTCAGATCACCAACGTCCATAGAGGTAAACACCAAGTCTAAGGCATGTCCGCGGCTATTAGTTGGGCCAGACTTATTCAGGGACAGCCCCATGGAGGCCATGCTTTCCACGAAGTCCCGAGCAGCCCCCTGTAAGGTCGTGTCGGCGTGGATGTTAAAATCCCCTAGGACAGTGATGGCTAACCTTGACACCCCAGATGTTTTGGAACTACAACTCCCATCATCCCTAGCTAACAGGATCAGTGGTCAGGGATGATGGGAGTTGTAGTCCCAATACATCTGGAGTGTCAAGGTTAGCCATCACTGCCCTAGGACAACCAAACTAGGTGTCTCCAGGAGCACATCCGCCACGACCTGAAGCAGCTCGGGCAGGGAATCCTTGGTGCAGTGGGGAGGTCGGTACACCAAAAGGAATCCTGTACTGCCCCTGTTGCCCAACTTCCAGAACATGCACTCAGAAAACTCGGTCATTCCAATAGCATGCCTGGTGCAAACTAATGACTTCCTAAAAATCACTGCAACTCCCCCTCCCCGCCCAGATGGCCTGGGTTGCTGTGCGTAAGAGAAACCTGGTGGACAAGCAGCGGCAAGGATAGGCCCATCTGCTTCATCCAACCAGGTCTCTGTCACACATGCCAGGTCAAATCCTCCATCCACAATCAGGTCGTGGATGGCAGTGGTTTTATTCATCATTGACCTGGCATTACACAGCAGCACTTTCAGGTCATGTGGGTATCCCTTGTTGATTCCAGTATCCGTCCGGTCAGGGCCAGACCCGGAGGCAGGTATAGTCCTCAAACAGCGACTAAGCCTGCCTCCTCGGTAATGACATGGTCTGGTCTTAGCGTAACTCCTCCTCCTACCCGTGATCACTGAGATCGGGTGTCCCAGTGCATCCCCCCCCCCCCTGTGGAACCTGCCCCAGCCATTCTTTTGGCTGGGACCCACTCCCAGGCAGCCCTGACCTATCCCCTTAAAAGGCAGAATACAAAATATACAGTATTTCCTGACAGAAGAGTATGTTGATAATTCCAAGGTTCATCTGGAAGACCTGCCTCAGGGAATCAGTTATTGGCATGTTTGTGGATTTGATCCCCATATGGGCCAAAGGTATGGGCCAGCTGCACATTCCTGCATTGCCGGGGGTTGGACTAGATGTTCCTTTGGGTCCCTTCCAATGCTACAATTCTATGATCTTATTGTCTTCCCTCCAGCGTCTTATATACAGTTTGACATTCATTATAATGTAATTCCAGTTAGTTCTTCTGAAAACAGCAACAGCACTATTTCCAGTGAGGCTAATGAAGAAAACCACTGATATTGTATTCAGGACTGACAAAGGCACAACCCTCATTCTGAGCCCTATAATGATCAATAAAACTAAGTATAAATGGAAGCAGTAAAATTTGTTTTATGGAGAAAAATGGTGTGTGCAGTTGCTATAGAAACTAGCCAGACACACATTCAAAGCAAAAATTCTAGCCTGCAATGCATGCTGTTTACTGACAATACCGTAAATCAGAAGTTATATTGACTCCTTTTTCCCAATTATGAAATGTTACATTGATTATTATATACAACATATTTCTTATGACACATTGGTGACAATTGGGTTCTAGGAGTGAAACAATATGGTAGGTAAAAATAGAAATGAAAAGGGAGGGGGAATTCCAGTCATAAGGAAAAGTGACCAGAGTTGTGTAAGAGAGGAGACCAAAGCTAATAGCTAATAGCTAAAAGGAGACCAAAGCTAATAGGATTGGAGAGTCAAATGTCTCATAAGCACTGTAGTTTTACTAACAGCACCAAGCTATGCTGAAACGTGTCTTACTCTGATTCAAATGGGCTTTGTGCTGTCACAGTTGCTTCTCTACTAGGATAAATGTTGTGTGGCACCTGTCCGTTCTTCCTATCCTTCTCCTTTGCAAGTAAATACTGAATACTTAAACATTTCAGTTTTATCAATGCTTAACACCAAATATTCTTACCTTGGCTTAGAAAGGGCCTCTGCTATCACAGTTGCTAATGTGGATTCATGCCACAATAACTGTACTCAGAAATAGGGCTGGGTGATATATCAATATATTGTCCAAAACTGGTTTGAAATCCATATTGTTATATCGGTTTCATAATTTTTGGGCCTGGCAATACAGGTGATACTCAAAAATTAGAATATCGTGGAAAAGTTCATTTATTTCAGGAATTCAATTTAAAAGGTGAAACTAACATATGAGATAGACTCATGACATGCAAAGCGAGAGGTGTCAAGCCTTTATTTGTCATAATTGTGATGACTGTGGCGTACAGCTGATGAAAACCCCAAATTCACAATCTCAGAAAATTAGAATATTGTGAAAAGGTGCAGTAGCTACTCAATCCATAACACCTGCAAAGGGTTCCTGAGCCTTGAAATGGTCTCCCAGTCTGGTTCAGTAGGAATCACAATCATGGGGAAGGCTGCTGACCTGACAACTGTGCAGAAAACCATCATTGAGACCCTCCATAAGGAGAGAAAGCCTCAAAAGGTAATTGCGGAAGAAGTTGGATGTTCCCAAAGTGCTGTATCAAAGCACATTAATGGAACGTTATGCGGAAGGGGAAAATGTGGAAGAAAAAGGTGCACAAGCAGCAGGGATGACCGCAGCCTGGAGAGGATTGTCAGGAAAGGACCATTCAAACGTGTTGGGGACTTTCACAAGGAGTGGACTGAGGCTGGAGTTAGTGCATCCAGAGCCACCACACACAGACGGATCCTGGAGATGGGCTTTAGATGTCGTATTCCTCTTGTCAAGCCGCTCCTGAACAAGAAACAACGTCAGAAGCGTCTTATCTGGGCCACAGAAAAAAAGAACTGGTCTGTTGCTCAGTGGTCTCAAGTCCTCTTTTCTGATGAGAGCAACTTTTGCATCTCATTTGGAAACCAAGGACCCAGAGTCTGGAGGAAGAATGGGGAGGCACACAATGCTAGATGCTTGAAGTCCAGTGTGAAGTTTCCACAGTCTGTGTTGATTTGGGGAGCCATGTCATCTGCTGGTGTTGGTCCACTGTGCTTTATTAAGTCCAGGGTCAACGCAGCCGTCTACCAGGAGATTTTGGAGCATTTCATGCTTCCTTCCGCAGATGAGCTTTATGGGGATGCTGACTTCATTTTCCAGCAGGACTTGGCACCCGTCCACACTGCCAAAAGTACCAAAACCTGGTTCAATGCCCATGGGATTACTGTGCTTGATTGGCCAGCAAACTCGCCTGACCTGAACCCCATAGAGAATCTATGGGGCATTGTCAAGAGAAAGATGAGAGACATGAGACTGAGCAATGCTGAAGAGCCGAAGGCCGCTATTGAAGCATCCTGGTCTTCCATAACACCTCAGCAGTGCCACAGCCTGATAGCATCCATGCCACGCCGCATTGAGGCAGTAATTGATGCAAAAGGGGCCCAAACCAAGTACTGAGTACATATGCATGCTTCTACTTTTCAGAAGTCCAATATTGTTCTATTTGTAATCCTTGTTTTGTTGATTTCATTTAATATTCTAATTTTCTGAGATTGTGAATTTGGGGTTTTCATCAGCTGTACGCCACAGTCATCACAATTATGACAAATAAAGGCTTGACATCTCTCGCTCTGCATGTCATGAGTCTATCTCATATGTTAGTTTCACCTTTTAAATTGAATTCCTGAAATAAATGAACTTTTCCACGATATTCTAATTTTTTGAGTATCACCTGTATATCGTGAATCATGGTGTGTGTATGTGCTATGCAAAAATCACAATGCAGGGGGAACTGAAAGCAGCCAATGCCTCTACATAGCTCCATCCTTATTTCAGACATTGTGATACATCAGTATATTGCAATGTTTAGCTAGTGATATATTGTGATGTTTAAAACCTGATCACCCAGCCCTACTCAGAAGTCAGTCCCATTGAATTCCATAAGGAGTGTTCCCTGGTAAGTGTGTACAAGATTCCAGTGTGAATTGGTTAGTTTAAAAAGGTGCCACACAGCCCCCATAAATTTCCAGACCTATGGGAAAATATTATTCCTCTCCCCCAGCTTATTTGCCTCTACATCTTTTTGTCCAGGCTAGGACTAAGAGACCAGAGTTAAAATCAATGACAAAATTCACTGTGTGACCTTAGACTAGTCACTGTCTCTAAGCCAAACCTTCTTCTGTTCATGCACCTTGCAAGCTAGCCAAGAGAATCTGTCCAGATGGAAAGACGAAGAAGGGAGGGATGGGAAGAAAGATATGAAGGATGGGTTTAATCCTTTTGTCCTCTCTGTGAGTGAATCTGTGTGTGCACATGAGATGGATTGTATGCATGCATGCACGCACGCACCACACTCCGACTGCCCACCCATCACTGCATAATAATAATAATAATAATAATAATAATAATAATAATAATAATAATAATTTATTATTTATTTCCCCCCATCTGGCTGGGTTTCCCCAGTCACTCTGGGCGGCTTCCAACAGAATGTTAAAATACAATAATCTATTAAACATTAAAAGCTTCCCTAAACAGGGCTGCCTTCAGATGTCTTCTCAAAGTCTGGTAGATGTTTTTCTGGGCGATAGTTGGCCATATTGGCCGCATCTATAGATGGTTTTTTAAGAAGCGGTTTAATAACTGCCTCTTTCAGCAGGTCTGGGAAGGCTCCCTCACAGAGAGAAGCATTCCCAGCTAGCTTTTATAAGCCAGGATGGGCAAGGATCAAGGAGACAGATGGTTGGTTTCACTCGTCCAAGCAGCCTGTCCTCATCCTCGGAGGTAACAGATTGGAATTGATCCCACGCAACGTGACTAGACAGGACTCTAGCACTCTCCCACCCCGGCCCTGCTCCCACGGTGGAGTCTACCTCTTTCCAAATCTGAGCAACTTTATCTGCAAAACACTGTTGCTCTGCTATGTTTGATTGGATTTGTCCTAAGTTTAATTTATGATACTATGTTTCCATACATACTTTGATATGTGTGACTCACCTGGAAGAGCTGCCTTGGGGAATCAGTTGTTGGCAATACTGTATTTCCATCAGTATGACAATGAAACCATAGTGGAGGATGTCAATAGAACTGAAGCAGGCTGGCATTTCAGTGTGTATGGATCCTTCTATTGGGAAAGGGAGAAGTAGCTCTTAGCATACCTTTTCAAAACTTATGTTATTGGTGTTAGCCACATAAAATTGCTCAGAAGAAAAACACAAAAAACTATGATAAAATAAGACTGAATTAGATGGTTATTTTATAGGCACTTAAAATTACTTATGCCTAAGAACACTAATGAGTGAGCAATACAGGAGATTTGTGTAATCTTTATTCTTAGACTGGGTTGTAAGACTTTGTTTGCTGGTTATTTCCAATTTCATCAAGTCAACTCAGTGCTACCTAGTGTCAGACGATGTTTAATGACATTTTAACATCTTTCCATAATAATTAGTTTATTATTTCAGAAGCTAAATGGGAATAATTGGAAGCTGAATTAGAACAGGACGGGTATACTGGTGGTGTTTATGTAATAGTGGGGGAAAGTACAAGAGCCTTAGAATTTCAGTAATAAAACAATTTAGTTGTGTGCATTTTCTAACAGTGTAAAATTTTCCTTCTACTTAGTAATGGCCAGGTGTGGGCAAATATAACAAATACTATTAATATTTACATTGTCCTGTTTTAGTCCAGTATTTGGGGGGGTGTTGTTGTTGCATATTGGGATATTCTGTTCTACAAGACCCAGTGTGGTGTAGCAGTTAGAGCAGGCATAGGCAAACTCAGCCCTCCAGATGTTTTGGGACTACAACTCCCATCATCCCTGACCACTGGTCCTGTTAGCTAGGGATGATGGGAGTTGTAGTCCCAAAACATCTGGAGGGCCAAGTTTGCCTATGCCTGAGTTAGCGTGTCAAACTAGGACCTGGAACACGGGTTCAAGTCATCACTCAGCCATGAAGATCACAGGGTGACCTTGGGTCAGTCATTCTCTCTCTTGGCCTAACCTACCTCACAGGGTTCTTGTGAGGATGAAATGGGGAGGAGGAGAAGCATGGAGAACAAAGTGGGATATAAAGGCAGTAAATAAATAAATAACCACATGATATTTACTATTTATATAACTTGTTAGCTTTGATCTATCCTATATAATAAAGTGCCTGTGTCCGTGCGTACGTTCCGTGTGTCAGTGGAAATGCGCTACTGCGCATGCGCCCCACTGACGCAGGGATTGGACGACGCAGAGACACTTCGAGCGGCCGGGCGAAACTGCGCCGCCGCCATTGCCGTGTCCGCCTCCTCCTCTTTTTTTTTTTTTTTTTTTTTTTAATAATTTTTATTAATTTTAAAATTTTATACACATAAAACCTTACATTTCGGTCAGTATTCATCACTCCCCACCTCTCACCATGAGGAGTTATTTAATCTTACCCTCCCTCTCACAGAGGTAAACCCATTCATTATTTTCCCTGACCTTAGACCAATCATTATCTAACTTTGGCCTAACCCTATTCTCAGGTAGACCATTCTTGGTTACAAAACATATCCATAATGACTTCCTCCGCACCTCCCCAGTGGCTGCATTAAACAAAACATAATTCTGGTTCAGGTACATAGGTATGCTAAACCTATCTTTAACATTATTCCAAAACATAATTCTAACTCAAATACAATATCCTTAATTCTTATTTCACCTCATCTTCTAGTTCCAACCTCTGCGTCCTCCTCCCAAATCTTCTATAAGGTTCCTTCTGACTCCCCTTAATCTTCAGGCTCCTAACTTCGAAAGATCCTAACATAATCCTAGCTCAAAACCATGTCCAGCATAGATGTTCAAAATCCACATATATAATCAGTCCCTGGTTGCCCACCTACCCTGCTCAACCCTCCCCTCGCCGTTCCCCAGTCCAAGCCCAAGTGCTTGCTTGCAGTTGGGCTTCATCATCTCTGTGTCTTCTCCGCTGTTCCAGCTCCCAGTCTTTAAAAAAAAACTTCTTCTCCTTCATTGATGTCCTCTTGCGCTGAAAAACGTTAACTTTCGCAGATGTTGTTTTCTTGATTCTTTTCTTGGGTCCAATTATCTTGTGCCGAGAAGAAATTTTCCTGCAGCGAGGCTTCTCTTTAACCTTGGGGGGGATTTCTCCCCCTTCCATCCTTTGTGCAGCTGGGCTGACATCACTGTTGTTTACAACTCCTCTCATTCTTGCGGTTTCCGCTTGGAACTCCTTTCTCAGTTCCCAGATTTTTTCAAGGACCCTCTTCCAGCCTCCTTTGTCCAAATCATCCTCCATTTTCAAAGACATAGTTATGCAAAGTTCCACACCGAACCAAATCCAAACTCAAAATCCAGGTTCTACAGTAAAATCCAACAGGTCCGATTCAATCCACACATATCAAAATTGTTAGTTAGTTGCCCCCCCGATCAGGGGTGTCAAAAGGATCGAATCTCTGTTGCCAAGCCAAATTCCGTTACAATTTCAATCGCATCGGTAATAAAGTTCCTGATTTAGTGCCACAATAGCAAGGGACGGACCTCCATAAATTACATCCCTGTACTTCGTCAAATTAGTCCAAATTCTTCGGTACTTTTCTAGTACTCACGGTTAAGGTAGCCAATCTTGTCGTTTTGCGGAGAAATCAGCGCGCTCAGCTGGGAAGGGCTCGCAGCTTCAACCCGACGGGCAATGGCGGTCCGTGGAGCTCCGTCGCCCCGCGTCTCACACGGCAGCCTCTACTGTGGCCGCCGCGGGAGTTGGGGCGACGTTGAGAGCTGCTGCCGGACCTAAGGTCCCGGGATCAAGACTCCCGGGAGTTTTGGGGGCTGCGTCGCCGTCGCAAGCACCCCTTTAAAGCCGGTCGGGTCGGGGAATGCCAGCAGCGGCATGTCCCCCGACCTTCCCCTCCGGCGCGCCGACCGGAAGCCCCATGTGTCCGCCTCCTCCTCAGGCCTTGCCGCCCAGCCAAACAACGTGCTGCTGCTGCCGCTCCACTCACGCCCCTTTCAGCCTCCGCGAGGCGGTGGAGAAGCTGCCCGGCGAAGCGCCCCGCGCTGCGTCCAGTTCCTTTCTCTCCGCCGGAGAGGAGGAGGAGAGGAGAGACTCTGGAGCCGCCCCACCAGCTCCCTGCCTTCGCCTTTCCCTCCTCCCTCCCTCCCTCCTTCCGCCGGAGCGCCTCACGCTTGACAAGCGAGGGAGAGAGAGCGGCTCCGCCGCCGCCGCCTCCGCTCCCCTCACTCGCGCGCACACACAAAGGAAGCGGAGGAGAGGCGCACGGGATGCAGGCTGCTGCTGCTGCTGCCCTCAGGGCGGGCTACTGAGGGTGCCCAGCCCGAGGCGGGGAAACAAGGCGAGCGGCCGAGCGCTTGCAAGCGGTCACTGGCAGCGCTGACGCAGAGGCAGAGCCCAATCCCCGCGGCTCGCCGCCGCTGCAGCCGCCCCCGGGGAAAAAGAAGAAGGGGGAGGGAGCCCCTCTCCACCCCCCAGCGGCCGCTGTTCTGCCTCCTCCTGCCTCCTCCTCCTCTAGCGCCCGTTATGTAACGGGCTAACTTCAACTAGTAAGAATAATAATGATCATAAAACCATGCAATTTCCAGGCTTCTAGGAGAAGAAATGTTTTCTCCCTTTTGTGTTTTGTCATTTCTTTTCTCTCTCTCCCTTTCTCTTTCTTTTCTTCTTATTCTTTTCATTTCCCCCCTCTTTTTTGTCTCTCTTCTTTGTTTTCTTTTTCTTTTTTCTTTGGAGTCCTATGTCTGGGGTCTTTACAGTGGTGCCCCGCAAGACGAAATTAATTCGTTCTGCGAGTCTTGTCGTCTTGCGAGTTTTTTCGTCTTGCGAAGCACGGTCCTGCGAACCACTAGATGGCGCTGTTTCCCATAGAAATGCATTGAAGCGCGGTTTCCCATAGGAATGCATTGGGAACTCGCAAGACGTTTTCGTCTTGCGAAGCAAGCCCATAGGGAAATTCGTCATGCGGAGCGACTTCAAAAATGAAAAACTCTGTCGTCTAGCGAATTTTTCGTCTTGAGAGGCATTCGTCTTGCGGGGTACCACTGTATTAGGGTCCAGGGAATGCATGCTCGTGGGGTGGTAGGTGGTTGATGGAGGACCCTGGATGGGAGAACAGGGAAGTGTTGGTACCCCAGAGTAAGAGGCTGGGAGGACAAAGGAAAGATCCCAGATGAATACTGGGAGGAGCTACTTAAGAGAGAACTCTGTATGCTACTTATTTATATTTTTTGTTGCTGTTATCTTAGTGTATTATGAAAAACTTTGATAAAAATCTTATTCAACCATGAGATCTCCCACAGTGGGACTGAACTTGCTGGTTTGGGCTTTAGGGCCCTGTCAAGCAGTGAAGGCCGGTACGTAGTGTGTCATGGGAAGCAGGAACCCCCATGTTTCACTGTAGCACCCGAGTCTGTTCTCCCTCCATGAAAGACTCACACACACCCATTTACACTCCCATTTTTGTAGCTTTCTCTCATGCAATTCATTCATTCATCTCTTTTTCACGATTTGTTTTAGTTTTGCCTTTTTTTCTCATTCCGGTCACTCTTGAGCAGGCATCCCCACACTTCGGCCCTCCAGATGTTTTGGACTACAATTCCCATCATCCCTGACCACTGGTCCTGTTAGCTAGGGATCATGGGAGTTGTAGGCCAAAACATCTGGAGTTTGGGGGTGCCTGCTCTTGACTGTCAGTTGCTGTTCATTGGCTGTTCTGTTGCTCTCTCTCCCCCTCTCTCTCTCCCTCTGGTTCCGATTGCCATTTTGTGCTCTTCCCCGTTCTCCATCATCTGTCTCCCAATCACCATTTTGTGTTGTTCCCACTTCTTTTCTGGTCTGTTTTCTATATAAAGATAAAAAATAGTAAAAAATATTTATCTCTGCTGTTTTCTTCTTTCCTCGCTTCCGCCCCTTTCTTCTGTCGTGTGTGACTGTGAGGCAGGGGCAGCGGGGTTAACTTTGATCTATAAATAATAATAATAATAATAATAATAATAATAGTAATAGTAATAATAATAAAACCAATCAGTTTAGTCCATATGTTGCTAAAAGTAATTTTCATTTCTAAAGTAATTTTCATGATAGTGAAAAAAATACAAAATGACTGAACTGCTCTTTTCACTGTAGTGAAATATTCCTGCATTAATATTCAGTCTTAAATTTGCATAGCCATAAGCTTTGAACTGAATGGAATTATTGAATGAATTTAATTGGAGTCTGTTTGCAAGCATTAAGACGTCAGTATCATACACCAGGATCTAAAGAGAGTTTCTACACTGGCACCAGCTCTCTGCTGTAATAGTTTACTGTGCCATGCAACAAAAAGCTCTTGAAGCCCAGAGAAACTTCAGGAACGACCTATTATATTGTATCTGAAGAAGTGTGCTCATACATACAAAAGCTCATACTTCTCAGGGTTGCTTCAAATACCATTCTGAGTACTACCGGTATTTCAAATGAAGGCGGAACAACAGAGGCATGGGCCAGGGGGAGCGAACTCTTGGGCGAATGGAGCAAAATTGAAGCCCCAGCGGCGCCCAGGGAAGGCAGCACCCAGGCCAGGCCCTTCCTGTTGTCCTAATATTTTCCTTTCTCTCAGCCCCTACCTGTCCTGCTGCACACAGCATGTCCCCTCCGGCTGCTGCAGCCAGAAGTTGAATGGGGAGGAATTTCACCTCCCATGCCCTCAGTAGCATCAGTGGCAATTATAATCTGAAATCTTAGGCGCAGTATACTGCACCCAGAGTTCAGAAACTGCTCACAGTAATGAAATTCCCTGTTGCAAAACGTGCCCAGTTCTATGGGAGTTTTGAACACTATTTTCTTGTTGGATTTGTCTGCCTTTGGCCCTTAAATATTTCACCTTTAAGAAACTCCCATTCATCTTGGACTCTCTTCTCTTTGAATATTTTAGTTAGAATAATCTAAAAATAAATCATTCTGTGATTATTCATAAGAAAAATAATCTTTTCCATCAAAGCCAAAAATAAACAAGTGAATTGTAATACAAATACTATATATTACTCTGCTGGAACAACCCCTTCTCTGATAATGTTGTTATGACTACAAATCAGGACTAATATTACATAAGTTATTGCTTTACTGAACAGGGAATAAACTCAGTCCAGTTTCTCTCTTCCCATCTTCAGTTTAGCAATTTTCAGTAAAATACCAATGGTTTTTTCTAAGCGTTTTAACTAACTAAGTTATAACTAACAGTGAGACATATCCCCTCTCTGTGGTTTTTGAGTCTTGCAAAGTTGGCCAACTAGCAAAACATCTAGAGCTAAATTTATTCTGAAGAGGAGTGATTGTTTCTATCTTCCTCTAATGTACCGGTATATACCATTCTGCTTCTGAGAAGAAGTTCATGGAGCACCATAGGGAAAGGTAGGCTGGTCATCATATCACCAAGAGCTGCTAGTAAGCAAGTTGCTACAACTATGCTTGAGACCAGACTGTAGCCTTTAATGCCTTGATATCCTGCCTCCCCCTCCTTGGAAAGGTAGAAGACCTTGTGGGGCAGGCATCTGGCTTGGATTCCAGCACTCCTTCTCTCCAGGAGCTCATTCTGGGAGCACTCTGCCTGTACTACTGCACCAGCTCTGTGGTGTGAGAGGCCTTTGGAAGTAAGTATGCTAGCCTTTTGCTAGACCTGGATTGAGGTGTCTCAGTCCAGAGGTTGCTGCCACCTTGGTCTTGGGCATTTCTCTTTCAGTTTTGGTTCTTGGGCCTGTTCCACCTTGATCCCTTAGCCTCTGGGCCTGGATCCAGGTCACTGCTGGCCTTTGGGGTCATGACAATACTTGACTTGTGTAATTCCTAGCAAACTAGGTACAACTACTAACCTTGAGATGACAACTCAGTATGTCTCATTGATGTAGTACCTTTATTTCTCTCCTGTTTATAAACAATCGGAGGCAGCCTTCCCAGACTTGATACCCTGCAGATGTTTTGTAAAAGTCCTATCACCCTCAGCCAACTAAGCCAGTGGTGATGGGAATTGTAGAACAGCTTGGGGAAGGCTTCTTTGGAAAAGCTGCTTTCTTAAACGTGTCTTATAAAAGAGCCCCACTGTACATTTAACAAAAAGTGGGTTTGAATTTGATACCACTGGTATCAGGTGATAGTCTTATCAGGGATACTTATTGCAAGTAGATGAGGAATAATTGTGCAATCTTTTTTGTTTAGAAGAGGCTTTGTATATATATATCACATTCTGCTAATGTTCAGTATCAAGGATTTTATCATCTAGAATCAATTGGGTGTTCACTACTATTTCATTGCTCCCTTTTTGGGAACACTTTAGTATTCTGATCTTCTATACTCTGACACACAGTGAACAAGCAGTGACTAGCTTTCAAACTTGTCATCTTCCCAGTCAGCATGCAGTTACTTAACTGGCACTTGAAGGAGCTGAATATGTGTGCCCTGGAGTCTGTCTAAAAATGTTCCAAGGGATTTCCATGGAAGCTTTGTAAGGAAATTGTATGTCTGGGCACGGGAATATGCCATGCTGTGCCTTTTCACTCTTCACTCTTTGAAGTGCCTGGTCTCATTTCTATGTAGACACATGTAACTGGGTGTCTTTGCTGCCTAGCAACTCATTTTAGTCCTTGTGTATACCTAATCCACATGGAGGTAGCTTTCTTCATAGCAGTGGACAGAATGCTATCAATGGAGAAAGTTATCCATGGCTACCAGCCATGATGGCTTTGCTCTGCCTCCATGCTCAGTCTCCTCCTAAAGACCAGTCACTGGAAACCACAGGAGGGGGAGAGGGCCTTTGCACTCAGGTCCTGTTTGAGGGTTTCCCACAGGCACTGGTTGGCCACTGTGAGAATAGAAGGCTGGACTAGATGGGTCAATGGCCCGATCCAACAGGTGGTTCTTAGATTCTAAAGTACAGTTTATTCAGACAATAATTGCGAATTGGATTTCTTTATTTTCTTTTTCATTTTTAAGAATTATTGCAAATGGAGCTACAAGCTGCTGAACTGAAGAAGGAACCTAGCACTTATGTGGCTTTGCCAGTTTATGAGGAGTGGACAAAAACCAATAAAAACAGACAAAACCATCAGCATTACAGTGGCACCTCTGGTTACGAACGCTTCTGGTTACGAACGCTTCAGGTTACGAGCTCCGCTAACCCGGAAGTAGCTGCTCCTGGTTGTGAACTTTGCCCCAGGATGCGAACGGAAATTGCGTGCCAGAGGTCCCATTAGCAAAAGCGCGCCTCAGGATAAGAACGGTTTCAGCTTAAGAACGGACCTCCAGAACGAATTAAGTTTGTAACCAGAGGTACCACTGTATAGTAAAAAAAAGAAAATTATGAATTTTGAAAATTATAATTTTCAGTCCTTCAGTATCAAGCAGACATGAAATATTCAGAGAAAAAGTGTGGTGGGGAGAGACTTAATGAATGTTACATGAAATTTAATTGTTCTCATTTTCTGAACTATCACGATCAGTTTCAGCTTTTTCGTATTTGTCATAATATTTATCATGGACTTCTAAAAATTGAAGGTTTGTGTAGACTGAAACAAGCTTCTCTACTCTTTTACATTTCATAATATATATTTTTTTCTGGAAAAAGACAAAGGTTTTGAAGGGAAAAAGAACAAATTCCCCTCTGAATATTTTCATTTTTCCCCCCTGGGCCTTTACATCTCTATGATAAGCAACAATCCTCCTTTCAGCTCTCTCTGCTTCCATTCTGTAATGGCTTTCCCCCTTCTGTAAGAAGAGGTCCTCTTGAAACATGAAGCTGCCTTATGCTACAAGACCTTGACCCATCTCCCCCAGTCTTGTCTGCCCCAACTGGCTCTGGTTATCCATGGTCTCAGGCAGAGCTGTTTTCTTGGCACCTGGAAATACGAGGGATTGAATCCTGAACCTTATATATGCAAAGCATTTCTCTACCACTGGTCTGTGTCCTTCATCTCCATTATATTATCCGAATTGACTAGCTTTCCATTGTTGTCTTTTAAAGAGAGATTTATTTCTACCATTTTCATTTTCCTATTCCTACCGCTTCACTTGATGTTAGCCTTTATTAATAATCTGAAAAGAAATAATTCATTGGTTCTTCTTGCTCTCTGCAATAGTTGTAACTATTTATAGCTCAGTTTTATAACAGTGGAAGAAATTGTAATAGTTTATGTACTGTATGTGTGTAAATAGCATTTAAATTCAAAGGGTGATATGTATACATTAGTCATACTCAGAGTAGACTAATTACCGGTAAGTTGGATATCACCCAAAGTACTGCCTGCTTGTAGCCATAGGAATGTAGAAATTCTTCAATGAATTTTATAAATAGAAGGCTCCTATGAGATGCATTTAGGCATTTTTCCCACTTGGAACATTGCATAGGAATAAATGTAGTAGCTTACTTCAGAGGGATCAACATGAGTTATATTCCCTTCACCATCGCATATGCTATATTTATATTCATGTCAGTGATTTTCTGGAGTGATTTGTGGCCCATGCAAGCATTTATTCTTTATTAAAACACCTGAGCATATCAAGGCACACAGTCAATCTGGAGAGCTCCTGAATGTGGTCATTTTTGGAAACACGAGTACCCTTTGGTTTCAACAACTTCTGCAAGCATGGAAAACAATTTTCACAAAGCTTCTGTAGGTAACACCCAAAGTGTTTGTTGATAGCAGGCAAGTAGATCATAGAATGAAATTCATGTATTATAAATTGGGCATTGAGAAGATTTGTCAAGGATGTTTACATTTATGCACCCTTTTGTGATTTATACATTCTTACAATATTTGCTTTTTCTATGGGCAAATCTTAATTGATTATTTTGTAATGACCTGAATGCAGTATGGTGAAACATAGTTTGGTTTCTCTTTTTGTTAGAAGTGCTGATGAAAGGCAAAACTCACACAATTGCCTCCTATTGCTGTGAATAATGATTAGCTTAGCTCTATGAAGAGCTGTCAGGGATGAGCTGTGGTGCCTGCAGCACATTCGGGAGTATGCTGATAGTGGGCAAACTCCTCCCAAACAGATGAAACGATAAGCGTTCAACATTCCCAGTAGAAGAAAAACAACATAAACCATGCTTTGACATGAAGCATCTAGTGATGTAAAGGCAGTTGATAGGCTGGCGCCATTGCACACTCAGATGACTAGCACACACTTGTCTATATTGCTCACTAAATGAATCAGGCATTCATTTAAAGGGAGGCTTTTGCAGCAGAGAGCATTGAAAACACATGCCTAATAGGTACATTCATTTTAATAGGCTCATTCATTGAGTTGGCCTGATTAATTAGTGCATGTCACCATCTGGTACTTATGGAGACTATTCATTTTTAGAATGCTGAAATTGCAGGGAATAGTGCACACCAATTAAGTTCCTTTTAACTGGATTATGTTGGTATAAAGTATTAGTGTAGGAGGTCTTCATTGTGATTCAGACAGCACACATCTGAAGGGGACCTGCCAGCCTGAAATTTAGAACAAAAAAATAGTGCCTGAAATACATAGGCGGGGGGGAGGCTGCATGTATCTCTTTCATTAGACAAAGTGTTAATACCAAGAGAAGTGAAAATAAGAAATTGCTTGTAAGCAAGTGGAGATTTCAGGCTTCCTGTGTATCTGTGTGCATATTGGATATAATGTAGCTATTTTCCCCCTAGCCTTTGCCTTTATGTCTTTAGTATCACAGGAAGAAGTTAAAATATCAATATTCACTTTTTTCCTCAATCTTACTCTTTTTTTTTTTTTTTTTTTTTTTGGTGTTCAAAACCATAGCTCACTCTTGCCTCGGAAGACTACATTTTCCTACATTAGAGTTAATAAAATCTACACAAAAAACCTTCACAAATTAATGCATTGCAAGGTCCAATGAAAGGTCCAATAATCCAATGAAATAATTTAAAATTTTTGTTCTCTCCACACCTATTCTTATACTTTGTACAATGCATTATTACAAATTGGCCACATTAATGTTGATACTGTTTTCTACTTAAGAGAGTGCATCTGTTTGCAAATAGGTTATTTCTGATTTTGCTCTGTGCTTGCTTGCTTGCTTGTAACTGGTTGAGCAACAGGGAAGTTTATCATCAAAGGGGACTGTCAAGGGATTTCTTTTGCTGTCTCTGCCAGCCTTCAGGTTATTTAATTCATTAGTGTCTTCCGTTGTCTATAATACCGATAGGCTTTTTTAATGCTATAAAACTAAAGCACTTTGAAATATTCTATCAGCACCACTGAAATTAGGGCACGTAATGAATAACAGAGGACGTTCATGAAAAGTATTCATCCCCCAAACTGACTCTGATTTTAAGTCCTCCTGTCTGTCTCAATTCATTTACAGTGGTACCTCGTGTTACGAACGCTGCATGCTGCGTTCGTCACGGGTTACAAACGCGCTGAACCCGGAAGTACCAGAACAGGTTACTTCCGGGTTCGGCGGTTCGCACATGCGCAGATGCACAAAATGACGTCATGCGCAGAAGCGCATCGCGCACATGCACAGACGTGACGCTTCAGGATACGCGCTGCTCATGATGCGAACGGGGCTTTGGAACGGATCCCATTTGCATCCAGAGGTACCACTATAGTACTGTTTGGCACCTAGACATGAGAAAGCAGTTTGATCTGATTTCTTATATTTCTAAGCCGCTTTTAATTCAAATGTATCCCAAAGCAATTTACAAATAATAAATAACAGTAACATGACAGAACATAATAGAACATCACAAATATAGCATAAATCATATAGAGTAATTAACAAATTATCAGTGAAACAATTGCAATGTATAAAACACTGTTAACAAAGCAGCAACTAAAAAATAAGCTAAACATCACAACTGAAGCAAAAGTCATATGATTAACAAATCAATGCAGCATCTATCTATATACTGTATATAAAATCATTCAAGTTGGATGTTTGTTAACGATCACCTTTCTCCGTAACCCCTTGATCGATTCCGTTCAAATTTGGACACAACGTTCCATGCCCATATGGGAGTGATCATATGTACTTACATTGCACAAATACCACACCTTGCCCAGGTAAAAATGTGATTTTGTGCAAAAAAAATAGCACCCTCCCGTGGACGTTAAACAGCACAGCACAACACACCTGTCTCTGACCCCTCCTCCTCCTTTCCCAACGTCACTACCACCATCCAGTCGACAGACCACCCACAAACACTACTGCTGGCTCCGCCGGCGGGTATAGAGCCACGCCGGGAGGAATAGTAGTAATAAACAGTTGTAGAAACGAAGACAAAAACGGGAGGGGCAAACGGAGAACACATAAGACTGAACTTCAACGAGATAAGGTGTAAGTAAATATACGCTTTCTCTTTCATACTGTATCTTACTTTTGCATTTCACCAAATCAGCCACAGCAAGGCGTGGCCGGGTCAACTAGTAATCTATAAAACAATTGTCACATTAACAAAACAGCAACCCAAAAATAAACTAATCAATATTTATTATGATTTATTCAATTTATATACCACCCTTTATCAAAAGATCCCAGGGCAGTGTACAGCATTAAAAACACATTACAGAACATCAATGATAAAAACATAGTAAAAGGCATACTGACAGAAAGCCTAATAATAAAATAATCCTATTCTCTCTCCACACCCCATTGCTCATAATACACATATTTTGTCTATTTGAACGTGGTGATCATAAAAGACTTACGGTAAGTTTTTGCACCTGTCTTAAAATTTGAAGTCCAATGGAAGGCATCATTTTGCCACAATAGTAGAAAACAGTAGTACTAAAGATTTCGAAGCAAAGGCTGCTTTATCAAGGCAAAGAACACATAATATAAGCCAACCAGTTCTTTAAAAACCTTGTGAACTCAAATTCTTTGGTGGTTATGCTAGTGTATTTTCTAAGAAATTTTAGTCTCCTGACGCTGCTTTAAACAGATAAAAGCTTTTCAATGGCTGCTTGAAAGCAGGTGATAGCCAAAGTAATATTTCTCTCTACTATCTTCCTAACAAAGCTCCGGGCATAGACCACATTCCAGCAGAGCTCATGAAGAACAATAACAGTTGGTGGGCTCCTATAATGGCATCAATATTCACATACATCGACTCAACAGGCACAATCCCTGGTAGCTGGACAGAGGCAGTAACCATCCCAATCTATAAAAAGGGTCCCATGGCAGATCCAGCGAGCTATAGACCCATTAGCCTCCTTACTATCTCCAGCAAATTGTATGCCAAACACCTCCACACCAAACTAATTGACTGGATGGAAACTGAGGCAGTTCTGGCAGAGGAGCAAGCCGGTTTCAGACAGGGCAGAACAACAATAGATCATTGCTTCGTATTAGCACACCTCATTGACAAATATGTCAACAAAACACGTGGGATTCTATACGCAGCATTCATTGACCTGAAGGCGGCCTTTGACTCGATTTCACGAATCAAACTTTGGGCTAAACGCAATGCCACCAACATTGACAAAAGATTACTATTCTTGATAAAAAGCCTATATAAAGACTCCAAGTTATATGTAAGAACCTCAGTAAATGGGCAACTAATTGGCCCTGTACCAGTCACCAAAGGAGTCAAGCAGGGCTGTATTCTGGCCCCGGCCTTATTCAATTTATATATAAACGATATGGTCAAACACCTAACATCTTCGGAGTTTCATGCCCCCAGACTGGCCGAGAAGTCAATTTCAGCGCTCCTCTATGCGGATGACGCGGTTCTCTTATCACGAACTAAAGTAGGTCTCAAAAGGCTACTAAGAGAATTTTCAGCCTACTGCAGGAGAGATCAACTGGTGGTCAATTACTAAAAAACTAAGGTCATGGTCTTCGCTAGAAAACACAGACATCACAGATGGGAGATAGACAACAACCCAATAGAGCAGGTAAAAATCTTCAAATACCTCGGAATAGTTTTCCAGGCAACAGGGTCCTGGGAGGCTCACCACAAATATGCCAGGGAAAAGGCATCCCAAAGCGCCAAAATATTGTCTCGCTTCTACTTTACGAAGGGGGGCAGACATATTCCAGCAGCTTTGGAGGTCTTCCAAGCAAAACCCTTGGCACAATTGCTCTACGGGGCCCAAATCTGGACGGGAAATCATTGCCGCACACTCGAAACGGTCCAGTCTAAATTCTTAAGACAGATTCTAGCAGTTCCACCATGCGCACCAAATGCGGCTCTACGGCTGGAGACTGGCCTCCTCTCCATCGAAACCCGGACTTGGTTAAGAACACTCAACTATTGGCTACGCGTAAATTTAAACCCATCCGGCCTACTACCTCTAGTAGCACAAGATGCTCATAGAAGTCGGTGGTCCAAAGTAGTGCATCAAAAACTACTTACATGTGGCCTCCAAGCACAGCATCTCCTGAAAATGGGTCTCCCCAAGGCAAAAACCATTATCGACCAGCGCATGAAGGATATAGAGCAGCAGAATAATCTGGCCCATATTAAGAAATTTAGTGCTTGGTACGCAGAATCACAGAATCACAGAATCATAGAGTTGGAAGAGACCACAAGGGCCATCCAGTCCAACCCCCTGCCAAGCAGGAAACACCATCAAAGCATTCCTGACAGGTGGCTGTCAAGCCTCTGCTTAAAGACCTCCAAAGAAGGAGACTCCACCACACTCCTTGGCAGCAAATTCCACTGTCGAACAGCTCTTACTGTCAGGAAGTTCTTTCTAATGTTTAGGTGGAATCTTCTTTCTTGTAGTTTGAATCCATTGCTCCGTGTCCGCTTCTCTGGAGCAGCAGAAAACAACCTTTCTCCCTCCTCTATATGACATCCTTTTATATATTTGAACATGGCTATCATATCACCCCTTAACCGTCTCTTCTCCAGGCTAAACATACCCAGCTCCCTAAGCCGTTCCTCATAAGGCATCGTTTCCAGGCCTTTGACCATTTTGGTTGCCCTCCTCTGGACACGTTCCAGCTTGTCAATATCCTTCTTGAACTGTGGTGCCCAGAACTGGACACAGTATTCCAGGTGGGGTCTGACCAGAGCGGAATACAGTGGTACTATTACTTCCCTTGATCTAGATGCTATACTCCTATTGATGCAGCCCAGAATTGCATTGGCTTTTTTAGCTGCTGCATCACACTGTTGACTCATGTCAAGTTTGTGGTCTACCAAGACTCCTAGATCCTTTTCACTTGTACTGCTCTCAAGCCAGGTATCACCCATCCTGTATTTGTGCCTTTCATTTTTTTTGCCCAAGTGTAGTACTTTACATTTCTCCCTGTTAAAATTCATCCTGTTTGCCTTGGCCCAGTTCTCTAATCTGTTAAGGTCATTTTGAAGTGTGATCCTGTCCTCTGGGGTATTAGCCACCCCTCCCAATTTGGTGTCATCTGCAAACTTGATCAGGATGCCCTCAAGCCCATCATCCAAGTCATTGATAAAGATGTTGAATAAGACTGGGCCCAAGACAGAACCCTGTGGCACCCCACTAGTCACTTCTCTCCAGGATGAAGAGGAGCCATTGATGAGCACCCTTTGGGTTCGGTCAGTCAGCCAGTTACAAATCCACTGAATGGTAGCATTGTCTAGCCCGCATTTTACCAGCTTCTTTACAAGAATATCATGGGGCACCTTGTCAAAGGCCTTGCTGAAATCAAGATAGGCTACATCCACAGTGTTCCCTTCGTCTACCAGGCTTGTAATTCTGTCAAAAAATGAGATCAGATTAGTCTGACATGACTTATTTTTCAGAAACCCATGCTGACTTTTAGTGATCACAGCGTTCCTTTCTAGGTGCTCACAGACCGTTTGCTTAATGATCTGCTCTAGAATCTTTCCTGGTATTGATGTCAGGCTGACTGGGCGGTAATTGTTTGGGTCCTCTCTTTTCCCCTTTTTGAAAATAGGGACAACATTTGCCCTCCTCCAGTCTGCTGGGACTTCACCTGTTTTCCAGGAATTCTCAAAGATTACTGCCAGTGGTTCTGAAATCACCTCTGCCAGTTCTTTTAATACTCTGGGATGTAGTTCATCTGGCCCTGGAGACTTGAATACATCTAAACTAGCCAAGTGTTCTTGTACTACCTCCTTACTTATTCTGGGCTGTGTTTCCCCTGCTGAATCATCTGCTCCATATTCTTCAGGTCGGGCATTGTTTTCTTTTTTGGAGAAGACTGAGGCAAAGAAGGTATTGAGGAGTTCTGCCCTTTCTGCGTCCCCTGTTCGCATTTCACCATCTTCTCCTCTAAGTGACCCCACTGTTTCCTTGTTCTTCCTTTTGCTACGGACATACCCATAAAAACTCTTTTTATTGCTTTTAACCTCTCTAGCAAGCCTGAGTTCATTCTGTGCTTTAGCTTTTCTGACTTTGTCTCTACATGTGCTGGCTATTTGTTTGAATTCCTCTCTGGTGGTTTCCCCCTTTTTCCATTTCTTGTACATATCCCTTTTAAATCTTAACTCAGTTAAAAGTTCTTTAGATAGCCACCCTGGCTTCTTTAGGCACCTTCCATGTTTTCGTCGCATTGGTACTGCTTGAAGTTGTGCTTTTAATATCTCCCTTTTAACAAACTCCCATCCATCATGAACTCCCATCCCTTTTAGTATTACTGACCATGGGATCACATCCAGCATTTCCCTAAGTTTTCTGAAGTCGGCTTTCTTAAAGTCTAGAATTTGAGTCTTAGTATGCTTGGTTGCTCCTTTCTGATGTATAATAAACTCCAGAAGAGCATGATCACTCCCACCTAATGATCCTGCCACTTCTACCCCATTAACCAGGTCATCACTATTGGTTAGGACCAGATCTAAAATGGCTGATCCTCTTGTTGCTTCTACCACTTTCTGGACAATGAAGTTGTCTGCAAGGCCAGTGAGGAATCTGTTCGACCTTATGCTCTTGGCTGAGTTTGACATCCAACAAATATCAGGATAGTTGAAATCCCCCATTACTACTATCTCATTTCCTTTTGAATGCTTGGTCATCTGTTCCAGGAAGGCATCATCTATGTCCTCAGTTTGGCTCGGGGATCTATAGTAAACTCCCACAATGAGATCACTGTTATTTTTCTCTCCCTTAATTTTGACCCAGATACTCTCAATTTGGCTTTGAAGTTTTAAATCATGGATCTCTTCACAGGTATACACATCCCTGACATATAATGCCACTCCTCCTCCTTTCCTGTTTGGTCTATTTCTCTGAAATAGATTGTATCCCTCTATTACTACATTCCAATCATGAGACTCATCCCACCAGGTTTCAGTGATGCCTATTATGTCGTATTTAGTTTGCTGTATCAAGAGCTCAAGTTCATCTTGTTTATTTCCCATGCTCTGTGCATTTGTATACAGACATTGAAAACCATTGATCATTCCCCCTAGTCTCCTACTTAAGGATTTTTTCCTCCCACCACTAGGTCTGTGTGCTGTTTGCTCCATTTGGTCCTTGACTTTTGGATGATCATCTTCAGCATTTGATAGACTCCTACCTTCAGGACCACTGTCTCCCTCCCCCACATAAGTCAGTTTAAAGCCCTCCTGATGAGGTTTTTGAGATTGTTGGCAAAAACATTCCTCCCAACCCTTGTGAGGTGCAGCCCATCACTTGCCAGAAGTCCATCTTCAAGAAACTGCAGGCCGTGATCTAAGAATCCAAACCGTTCCTGCCGGCACCATTTGCGAAGCCAGTTGTTCACTTCTCCTATTTTCCCCTCTCTTCCTGGGCCACGGCGTTCAACTGGGAGGACAGATGAGATGACAATTTGTGCATTTAATTGCTTCAGCTTCCTGCCCAGAGCCTCATAATCACTTTTGATCTTCTGGAGGCTATGGCTTGCGGTGTCATTGGTTCCCACATGGACTAAAAGGAAGGGGTTTTTATCCGTAGGTTTTATTATTCCTTGCAGCCGTTCTGTAACATCATGGATCTTGGCCCCGGGGAGACAGCATACCTCTCGAGACATCTTGTCAGGCCCACAGATCACTGCTTCGGTACCCCTCAGTAGGGAATCCCCTATCACCACTACACGTCTCCTCTTAGGCTTGGTCGGGATTCTTACACGTGCTGTCCCTTCCAAGGTCGCCTGCACATTCCCGGAGGACTGACTATGCTGCTCGTCTTCATATACCTCATCAACTGTGATGAGGGAGAGATCTTCCAATGGAGTCTGGTCTTCATCTTCCAGATTTGAGAGCACTTCAAATTGATTTTGTAGTTCTAAACACTCAGAGCGATCCCTGGGCATTCTACTTCTGTGAGTCACGTTCCTCCATACATCTGGCTCCTGAGTTGGGGAACTGATCTCCTCCTCAGGGATGTGCCCTGTCTCCTGCTTGGTGGAGACAGTGTGCTCTGCTGCATCCAAGAAAAGCTCCAGCTCTTTAATTTTCTGGAGCGTAGATACACGGGCCTGAAGTTGCTGGACCTTGTCTTCGAGTATGGCAACCAACTTGCAGTTGCTGCAGGTGTAGCTGTCTACAACCTTTGGCAAGAAGACAAACATTGCGCAGGAATTACAGGCGACTACAGTTGTTCCTTCCCCCTCCTGAAGTTGCCGGACCTTGTCTTCTAGTAGGGCAACCAACTTGCACTTGCTGCAGGTGTAGCTGCCTACATCCTTTGGCAAGAAGGCAAACATTGCGCAGGAATTGCAGGCGACTACAGTTGTTCCCTCACCCTCCATCTTGAAGCTTGAAGTCAGGACACACAAAAAAGAAGCCTAGGTCTCCCCAAGTAAACGTTTGAGACTAGCTCTCCTCAATTTAAAAGATAGGTCAAACTGCGCGCGCCGCTAGGCGCGCGCCGCTACCCTCCAGGCACTGATTAGCTCCGCCCACAGCTAGTCGCCAGACAAACACACACACACAAGCCAGAAACAAACTCTCTCGCACGCACAAGCCTGGGAAACACACAAACAAATAAGGAAACAAATAAGCACACAAACTTAATCACACACAGCCCCAAAAAGACAAACCCTCAAAACCTACAAGCTCAGCTCACCTTGTGCTCCCTCCTCAGTCGCTGCCCTCCAGGCACTGATTAGCTCCGCCCTACAAGCTCAGCTCACCTTTTGCCTACTTCCTCAGTCTCTGCCCTCCAGGCACTGATTAGCTCCGCCCACAGCTAGTCACCAGACAAACACACACACACAAGCCAGAAACAAACTCTCTCGCACGCACAAGCCTTGTGCTCCCTCCTCAGTCTCTGCCCTCCAGGCACTGATTAGCTCCGCCCACAGCTAGTCACCAGACAAACACACACACACAAGCCAGAAACAAACTCTCTCGCACACACAAGCCTTGTGCTCCCTCCTCAGTCGCTGCCCTCCAGGCACAAGTACGCATACTTGCCCCCTTCCCATTTTGATCTTCGGGCATCATATTTGTCTACCCTAACTATCCCAAAATTCAGGCGGGCCTTTACACTGGCCAGACTAAATATGCTACCCTCAGCTGTCCTCGAAGGTAGATATCAAAAAATTTCATTCGAGAACCGACTCTGCCCCTGTGGAGCTGGCTACGTAGAGACTGCGTCACACGTTCTCTTGTCTTGCTCCCTATACAAAGACCTGAGGGAGGAGACCATAACGCCGCTCCTATCTGCCATCCTGGGCCGCTCCTGCGAAGCCAAACTGTTCTCACTCCTAGCCGACCAGAACAGCTTGATAACAGAGAAGGTTGCCAAATTTATCGAGAAAGCAATGAGACTGAGAGCTGCCATTTGAATGACATCAGTGTCGTCACCCGGGTTCCCCGCCTAGGATCTTATTGTTATTATTGTTATTATGTTTTATCATTATTATTTTATAACCTCTGCCAAGTTTTAATCTGTCGTTTTGATGCTATGGCCTATCGGCTACGCAAATAAAGTTTATTCTATTCTATTCTTCAATATTTTGGGAAGCAATTTCTTAAATTTAATCTTTTGAAGCAAAAATATATGGAACATACTTGCCTACCTTATATTCATATTGTTTATACAGTAATTGTGTGCAATATTATCTTTTATGCAACAGCTAAAAGTAGTATGCATGTTCTACTATCTTATAAGATTGTTTATGAGATAGTGAACCAAGGCTTGCATGTGATATTGTTACTATTATTATTACCGGTATTATTTATTTATTTATTTAATATTATTATTACTCTGCCCATCTGGCTGGGTTGGCCCAGCCACTCTGGGTAGCTTCCAACACATGTGAAAACATTACACATTAAAGGGCTTCTCGCAGTGAGGGAACCACCACATTCATATTGTGTTATACTGCAGCTCCATCTGGTGTTTGGTAGGAGTGGTTACCTATTAAGTATAAAAATTAACAGTATCACTTACTATAAAGCAATCTAGTATTTATGCAGAGTGACAGTTAAGTACCTGATTTCATTACCCGTACTTGCTGCATGCCACAGTATGATAAAGGCCAACTGCCATTATATTCTGAACAGTATTGTATTTTGTGAAATCCAATTTAGTAATGTAGTTGTCAATTTACAGTAAATTTGTGTGCATTCCATAACATCCACATGCAAGGAGACAGCCACTAAATCAACATCAGAATAGTATTTTCACTAAATAAATAAAGTTTCTCTGCTCCAGTGATATTCATTCAAATCAATCAGAAAAAGATTTCTATTTTTCCACACAATTCTGGACGTGAATAAGTTGATGTTTGGTTTTTTCCTTTGAGGTTAGTCATTAATTGCAGTTAATTTTCAGACTGGCTATTCTCTAAGGCAGCTTGCTTTGTGAGCAGCTGCTTAAAAGACAACTTTGGATGGCTGCTCCATCCAATATATATTTGTATAAATAGCTTCTTATGTAGTTTCAGCATTTTTAATCATGTGATCAGAAGCAAAATAAGAGGAGACAATGATTTGGTTGAAAATCACTAGTACTACATGGGTGTCTCTCATACAGATAGTTGACAGATGGAACAGCCTCCATGTGGTTGCATTTGAAGCAAGCACACAACACAACACAACACAACACAACACACAATGTCACCTAGCTACAAATCCCAGAGTTCTAGGAAGGAGGGAATGACTGTTAAGCCACTATGAAAATTGTAGCTCCAAGAGGGGAATAGAGGTTTCCTAACAACTCTCAGAACCCTTAACAAACTACAGCTCCCAGGAATGTTTGTGGGAAGCCATAACTGTTTAAAGTGGTACAGTAACTACTTTAAAGTACCCTCTGCACTATATGCTTAGGCTTAGTTGGATACAACCTGGTGTTAGTTTATCAAGTCGTACTTCTTGCTGGGATTATGTATTCCATGGTCATGTCAAGTTAGGGAAGGCTGATAAAGTGTTGGTTTGTTCCTATATTAAAACACTTTGAGGGTTTTTTCAACTTTTTTTTAACCTGCCCCTTCTCTGGGTTCTCTGTATACCTGTTTCATCTCACAATAACCCTCTGAAGTAAGTTTGGTTGAAAGATGGAAGGGTAAATAGAACTTCTGAAGTTCCTTCTTTTACAGGTTGGGAGACATAACCTCTTGAGTGAGGAACTAACTTCTCACTGATCATTTATGCATTTATGGCCATTTTTTCTTCTTTTTTAGGATGACCAGGATTTGATTACGCAGACAAGATGAACAAACAAGACGATAACAAATGAATGATCTTACCATGCATTGAACAACTTCTGAGAGTCAGGTGCTTAGCCCTGGGAAAATGTCTGCTTGCAATGCATTCACTGAACATGTCTGGAAACCTGGTGAATGTAAAAACTGCTTCAAGCCAAAAAACTTGCATCAACTGCCTCCAGCTTCTGAAAAACCTCCAGTCTCTACAAATCTGAAAATCAATGCAAGTCACAGCAACAACCAACGTACTAAAAATACAGGAAATTTTCGACCTCCTGTGGCAAAAAAACCCACTATAGCTGTGAAACCCACCATGATGACAGTAGATGGACAGGGTATATGTGGCGAGGTCAGCCCACAAGATCTTTGCGAGAACAAGCCAGTTGCAGGCTGGAACCAAAATAGAACTGCCTTGAACAAAAAGCCACATAACAATAATAATAATGAAGAAGAAATTGAAGGTTATAGTCATGTCCATAGGCCTTATGGGAATAGTGATGGTGTAGGTAAAACTCCAAGCAACAATAATGGACTGACAGAAATGTTGAAGGAAATTGCAGGCCTGGACACCTCGTCCTCTCTAACAGGAAATGAAATTAATTCAAAGGAAGCATTCTTGGGAAGAATAAACAATTGTTATAAAAAGTCATTAGAAAGAAAGGTCCCTCCAAGTTGCATGTTGGGTACCATGAAGGATTCGCAAAATAAGCATGTTGTTCTGAGTGGAAGCACTGATGTAATAAGTAATGAAGGTGGTCGTTTCTGTTACCCAGAATTCTCCAGTGAGGATGAGAGTGAGGATGATCTGCTTTTTGGCAATATGCATGAAGACCATGAGAGCTGGGATGAAAGTGATGAAGAGCTGCTGGCAATGGAAATTCGCATGAGGGGACAGCCACGCTTTGCTAACTTTAGGGCTAATACGCTATCACCTGTCCGATTTTGTGTTGACAAAAAATGGAACACAGTGCCTTTAAGGAACAAGTCTCTCCAGAGGATTTGTGCTGTGGACTATGATGATAGCTATGATGAAATTTTGAATGGTTATGGAGATGACACTGTGATTCTTTATGGGCAAGCAAGCATGCAAAGCATGGTGTCATCTGATTCCATGTCTCCTGACTCTTCTTTGACTGAAGAGTCTCGCTCTGGGACAGCAAGCAGTTCTTCTCAAAAGCTCTGCAATGGTGGATTATCTCCTAGCACTCCTAAAGATATCAAATTAATTGAGGAAGAATATAAAAGCTTTTGTGATGATCAGCAATTGACAGTTGTAACTAAAAACCCTCAAACTGCTACCAAAACTTTGGAGACTCATAAGGCTGTGCTTGCCCTTAGGTTAGAAGAAAAGGATGGCAAGATTGCTGTTCAAAGTGATAAGCAAGAATGCTGTAGTCCTTCAGGTTTGCCAAGTCAAGTAGCAGCTGCAAGTTTACTCCCCATTGAAGAACAAGCAAAACCTTATAGGGTAGTAAACATGGAACAACCCATATGCAAACCATACACTATTGTGGATGTATCAGCAGCCATGACCCATGAATGTATAGAGAATCGAACAAGAAGCTGTGATTCAAAAAGTACCCTATCTAACCCAAATTCACCCAATACTCTAAGTACAAAGGTTGTACCTCATTCTGTATCATCTGGGCAAGTGAACACTAATCTTAAAAAATCTAGTGCAGTCAGATACCAGGAAGTTTGGACTTCCAGTACAAGCCCACGGCAAAAGATTCCTAAAGTGGAACTAATTCCCAACACCCCAGGACCTTCTGTACCTTTAAGGAAGAACATTCACAAATCTGCTCCTACTTCACCTACATCGACCAATATTTCTACAAAAACAATCCCTGTTAAATCTCCTAACCTGTCTGAAATAAAATTCAATAGTTACAATAATGCTGGCATGCCACCCTTCCCAATCATTATTCATGATGAGCCAACGTATGCTAGAAGTTGTAAGAATGCAATCAAAGTTCCTATTGTAATCAATCCCAATGCATATGACAATTTAGCAATCTATAAAAGTTTTCTAGGGACTAGTGGAGAGCTCTCTGTAAAAGATAAAACCACAAGTGTCATCAGCCACACATATGAAGAAATAGAAACAGAAAGTGCCGCTCTGAAAAACATAACTAGCAAATCTGCTGAACTCTCCCAGGCTAAAGGGTTAACTAATAGCTCTCAGAGAAGACTGGGTTCTGTGGCTCAGAAGGTTCAGGAGTTCAACAGCTGTCTTGGCAAAGGTCTGACTTCATCCAAAAGCTCTGATCACAGCTCCCCAACAAAAATACCAAGAACTCTTCATGATCCTGTGGCCAAAACAGAAGAGACACAGGAGCTATGTAGTGGAAGTAGGGAAAATGCCTGTACAGTACTATCACAAATTGTGGCTTCTATCCAGCCTCCACAGTCTCCCCCAGAAGTACCTCAGACTGGACCCAAGTCTTGCAGTGTGGAAGAATTGTATTCTCTGCCTCCTGATGCAGACACAGGTGAAAGTGTCCCAGTGCGGCCCAAATCTCTCTTTACCACACAGTCGAGTCCTGAGAGTGAGGCAGGGAATTCCACAGAAATGGTGCCTAAGGAAACCCTGTCCAAGTCACTAGTTGCCTATTCCTCAAAGCCAGTGGCTGCCTCCCAGAATACCACAAGTCCCAAAACTGAACAGACTCCCCCATTTCCTCCTCCTCGTTCCACGTCTTCACCATATCATGCCAGCAAAGTGTTGCAAAGACATTTCAGCAATTGGACCAAACCCACGAGCCCCATAAGATCAACAGAGGCTGAATCAGTATTGCATTCCGAAGGTAGACGAGCTGTTGATGCAAAGCCCAAGCGTTGGATATCATTTAAGAGCTTTTTTCGTCGCAGAAAGACTGATGATGAGGAAGAGAGAGAAAGAGAGAAGGGGAAACTGGTGGGTCTCGATGGAACTGTCATTCATATGCTTCCACCTCCTCCTGTTCAACGCCATAATTGGTTCAGTGAGTCAAAATCAGATTCAAGTGAGAAACCCTCAATTGTTTTTATGTTTAAATGTGAACAAGCAAAGATGGAGGCAAAATCTGATCGAAACAAGACTGAAGTAGAGCCAGCAGTTGTGATATCTGAAAGAGATGAGAGGGAAAAGTCTTCAGAGGTATTGGAAGAAAATCTGAAGAGCCATTCTTCACCACCTAATATTCCAAAGGAAATTCTCAGGTAAAAATAGATAAAGGTTTCACTTGACAATTAATGCAGTATATGCTATACAGTATATTTCCAAAAGTGAGAAATTTAAAGGCTGCTAAATAAATGTACACATAATGTTTGCAATTCATTAGACAGCTATTTCTATTTCTATTAATGGTAACACCACAAAGTTTTTGAGAATATATTTATTAACACTGTGTTCCTTCACACCAGTGTTCAGTAGATTTGGTGGAACTGCCTAAAACTCCATTTGTGTATGGAGAATAAAGTGCAGGGGGACTCCACATGGAACTGAACTATAACCCTCCCTTTTCATGCCAGCCTCACTTCAGGTGCAGTGCAGCATGTGGATCTATTTATGAGAAGCACCCCAGCACACACGGTGCTCATAAGAGAGCTAGGAGTAGTGGCCCAACATGGGTAGGAGGATGGAGTGGAGTGTGTCAGTTAATGTTTCTCAGCAAGATGATGATGATGATGATGATGGATTAAATGGCAGGGGGAGGGCTATGCATCAGTATATAGAGCCTCTTTCTTGTCTGTACACAGGGAGCAGATCCGTGGCCTAACTTGCTGGGGAGGGGTCGGAACCATAAGTTTTGGCACCTTGCAGACTAATTTATTAGGTATAAGCTTCCATGATTCGTGTTCACTTCATCAAATGTATAAAGAGGCTTTGCATCTGATGAAGTGGGCTCTGTTGCAAAGACATCTGAAGGCAGTCCTGTCCCTGGTAGTTTTTAATGTCTCACATTTTATTATGTTTTTATATGTACTGGAAGCCACCCAGAGTGGCATTAAATTATTATTACTATTCAGACTGACGGAAAGTACCCCATGAAGTACTCAGGAGTCAAGCTGTATTTCAAGTAGGACTTTCTTCAAGTTACAGTCTTGCATCATCATAAAGCAATCTTCTTACATCCAGGAATCATCATACACAGGAGGGATCACATACACAGGAGAAGCCAGCAGGGGGAATCAGCCATACCTACAGTGGTACCTCGGTTTTCGAACAGCTTAGTTCACGAACAACTTGGAAATCGAACGCCGCAAACCCGGAAGTAGGTGTTCCGGTTTGCGAACTTTTTTCAGAATCCGAACTGTTCCGTTTTGAGTGTTACACTTTCTTTTTCAGTGCCACACTTCTGTTTTGAGTGCCCCTGCTCCTGCTTGCACGGGAGTAGGAGCTGGATCAGGCAGCTCAGCTGTGGAGCGTGAAGCCTCCATTTCCCAGCTGAGAGATCCCTGCCCCCACTCCTGTTTGCACAGGAGTAGGAGCTGGATCGGACTGCTCAGCTGGGGAGGTGCAGGCTCCGTCACACTTTCCATTGAGGGGTTCTCGGCTGGGGCTTCTTTAAACTTCTCCCCTCGAGGGAGAAATTTAAAGGAGCCCCCACCTCAGCATCAGAGCCCCTGCACCAACTGAAGGCAGCCAGGCGGAATAGTTGCTGGGGTGGCAAAGGTGGAGGCAGCCCAGCAGCTGAATCTGAGAGCCCCTAAACTGCTGCTGAGGCAGCTGTCAGGCTGTCTCCACATTGCCACACAATGCTCCTTTAAACTTCTCTATTGAGGTGAACGTAGCCACACACCCCTCAATGGAAAAGAGAGCCTGCACCTCTCCAGCTGAGCAGAATCCTACTCCCGTGCAAGCAGGAGCAGGGGCGGAGATCTCTCAGGTGGGAAGTGGAGGCGCTACCCAGCTGAGCTGCCCCATTCAGGGGCGGAGGAAGGGGGTGCGGTAGTGCCCCTGGTGTCACCACTGAGGGGGGTGACAAAATGCCAGGCAGCACACAGCAGGGCCTGTAGCGCGCCCGAGCCACATGTCTCTCCTTGGAGAGAAACGGTGGCTTGGGCGCACGCAGGCTCTGCGCTGCCCAGACGGTTTACCCGCTGCCTACACACACACCCAGCTGTAGGGCGGCTGAGTGGGGGGAGGCAGGCAGACTCCGGAATCCCCGCAGTGTGTCTCACCCCTAGGTGCACCACCCCAGGTGCCCGAGTGGCTTCCTCCACCGCTGGCTCCATCCAGCTCCTACTCCCGTGCAAGCAGGAGTGGGGGCAGGGATCTCTCAGCTGGGAAGCGGAGGGTTCGTGCTCCCCAGCTGGCATTCAAAATTAAAACTGAAACTATCCAGAAAACCACAAAGCCAACAAACTTGCAACTCATGAAAAAGCAGCAACACAATAAATCGAAAAAAGCAAACCAACCACAAGTGAACCAAAATCACAAGAAAACATAAAACAACACTGACCCTAACCCTAATTCTAATCCTTACCCTAACACCAACCCAATCCTAAAATTAACCCAAACCCAGAAATGGTCTTGTTAGATAGTAAAATTCATGTTAAGTTGCTGTTTTAGGGTTTGTTTTTAAAAGTCTGGGATGGATTAATCCATTTTGCATTACTTTCTATGGGAAAGCGTGCTTTGGTTTTAGAACAGACTTCCGGAACGGATTAAGTTTGGGAACCAAGATACCATTGTATTTATCCTAACTGGCTTTAGATCAGTTAGTCAATGCCCCACCAGTCATGATGCTGATTCATACCGTATGAGTCAGCATTTCCACTTAACACAGTGTTAACTCCTTGATCCCCACAACACTCCCAACAGGCTCTGGTCCCCAAAAGCTTGTGGCAGAGTAAATTTGTTAGTCATTATAATGCCACAATACTCTTTGTTCTGTTTTGCTGCAACAGACTAACATAACTACCCCTCTGGAAATGGTAATTTAAATTACAGTACCATGTTTTACTGAAATAAGACATCACAGAAACTGGACCACTGATTTTTAACCTTAAAATATCAATACTGTGATCTATTACAAACACTGAGATATGCTTGAGCATTTTCCATCCTAAGTTGGATGAACCCAGTAGAGTAAATGTATATAGTATTGCACCCTTAGTGTTTGAAGTAACATATTTCTAGAAATTATTATCTGTGCAAATAGAATCAGAACTGAAAAACCTCATGATACTGCACTTATATTGATGGGGTGTATATTCTTACCATGTAGTTTTGTTACCTGTGTATGCTATATTTGTTATACTTTGAGTTGTCGGAATATTTTTTTTAATTTTCATTCATTGTTACTTTAGAGGAAGGAAAAAAGATTATGTGAAATGTAAACTGCAAATCTTTAACATTTGCGGACTTCACAACTCTGTCATACAGTCGTACTTTGGAAGTCAAACGGAATCCGTTCCGGAAGTCCGTTCAATTTCCAAAACATTCGGAAACCAAAGCACGGCTTTTGATTGGCTGCAGGAAGCAGCTGCAGCCAAACAGAAGCCCCATCGGATGTTCGACTTTCAAAAATAGTTCGCAAACCGGAACAGTCACTTCCGGGTTTGCGGCGTTTGGGAGCCAAAACGTTCTGGAACTAAGCTGTTCCAAAACCAAGGTACGACTGTACTTGGATTAGCTGTGAGGCAATCATGTCAGTTTTTATTGAGTTTTCATAGCATTACATCCATGAGTAAACAAAACAGAACCAATAACAAACAATACTGGTCTACCACATAAAAAAGGAATACATCAAAACAAGAGGTAAATATATACATCACTTCTAATTTGAAAATCAAATGACATAAACTGAAAGCTATATACACAAATCTTTGGGTGGCTTTTCTGCATGCCATCAGGAACATAGGAGTGGTGGAGATCCCTCCCTTGGTACCGAGGATCAATTAGCGGGACAGGCAGGGGCTTCTTGCTAATCTTCACATCTTCTCTTCCCAGCCTAGGACAAGGGCTCTTACCATTTACTGTTGCACTTATTAGAGTAGAGTCCAGATCCTTTTCACACATAAGGAAATAAAACAAAACAAATTTCTTACTTTCTGCTTGGAGTTTTCTTCCTTCTTTCTGCATTTCTTGATTGTCCAGCCTGAGACGGTGCTCTTGCAGGCTTGAGCTGAGGAGAGGTGCTGGGGGGGGGGGGGAGTGTCATCTGCTGCTTGGAGCTGGAGCTCTTTCAGCATGTTGTCAGGCTGCGGGTTATCACCCACAACCCATGTTCTGCCTTTGTGCTGAACTATCAACTTAAAAAGGAAGCCCCATTGATATATTGTGCCCACTTCTTTTAGTGCTGATATGTAAGGGTGGAGAGCTGTGGCCAGGCTGATATTCTGGAATATTTCAGTGGTAAAGGTAAAGGTACCCCTGACCATTAGGTCCAGTCGCGGATGACTCTGGGGTTGTGGCGCTCATCTCACTCTATAGGCCGAGGGAGTCGGCGTTTGTCCGCAGACAGCTTCTGGGTCATGTGGCCAGCATGACTAAGCCACTTCTGGCGAACCAGAGTAGCTTCACTATATTTTAGGTTTCTAACATTCTGTAGTGCTCTGAAAATTGAGTCTTTGAGCCTATAGTGTTCAAAGCAAATTACCATAGTTCTGTTTCTGCCTCCCCCATGTGCTCTTTCTGTGTCATTGGAGGACAGTGGTATGTTAAAATTCAGGGAGAATAGCCAGACAATAATGAATTGAACCATGTCCCCCTCTTCCTGATTCTCCGGTAGGCCTCGTAGACAAAAATCTTTGCCTCCTATCCCTTTCTGATTGTTCCTCCAGCTTCATAGGTAAATCTTCAGTTATAAAACCTGGATCTCAGACAGGTTGGTTAGAGCAAGATTGTGTGCATAATTTGCTGTTTTAGAAATACTTGACAGTTTGTTAGATAGCATATCAAATTGGGCTTCTGTTTCTGGTAGCGAGCACAGAAAATCATACCCCTGGGCTCTCTGGAGCCCTGGGGGGCTCAAATGGAGATATGGGGGGACAGTGGGGAGTAGCATTCCCCTTAATCCCTCTGATGAAGTTGGTGTGTGACGTGAACCAGGAGACATCTTTAAATGTCTGCTTTGGTCTTAGACGGAGTACTAAGTAGACGGAATACTTTGCCAGGAAAGGAGAGTCAGGATGCTGGATTTTATTGCGACTGCATTCTTGAGAAAGCCTCAGTCAACAACCATGTTTGCTGTGGATCTCCTTTGATTTCAGACAATTGGGCTAAAGTGAAAAGGCACCCCAACTGGCATGATGTCGACAAAAGCTGTTGGAGACTATTCGACTGTTAATTGAAGGTTTGGAAAGATGCTAATTTCTGCTGCGATGGGATTTTAAAAGAGCGCAGTAGACAGTTTCCACATATTATTTTCTTCTCAAGGGTTTTTGCAACTACCCTCCAAGCAATTGCAAGAGAAATTCCCTGCATCTCTCTTGAATCCTCCCTTCATGAACTCAGAATCCACACATATATCCCAAAGTGCCCTTTTAATCATGTTTACATTTTGGGGAATCAAAATGCAAATTTAGATGCTGTTCATGTTCTGTTTTAGACTGTGATTTAGGATTTGCCATTCTGTTTTAAGCAAAATCTGTGCCTATGTAACCCATATGGCTTAATTAGACCTGTTACTTTAAGGAGATTCAAACCTTTCAACTTCTTGTTGCAAACTTACAGGAGGGGGGAGCACATGGGAAAAGGTGATTTTTGAGGTTTGGAAGCCCTTTTTTAAAAATTATCAAGAATAAATATAGCAATAAAGAGCAATCCTAAATGAAGTATTTTACACTGCTCTCTTCTATTCAACCATTCTGATTAGCTCAGCATCCACAAATATATATCTATTTAGAAAAATGTATAGCATGTACAGTATGTTTTAAAGGGGCATCAAGACACACACACACAAACCACCCTGAAGAGAAACCATACAAAAGCATAGAACACGAATTCATTAAGAAGCAAAACTACACATACAACTAACACTAGTGGGACAGCAAAGAAAGAAAACATTCTGAGGTCATGAGGAGAAAACAACGGGCCAAAGAAGTTCAATAATTATTCCAAATGAAATTGTACTTACCTGGAACAAGATGTGAATGTTCATATAAGTAAAAAAATAAATAAAACCCAAGGCTCCCATATGGCTGCAAAATATTGTGGTATAGCAGAGCCCTTGGTGTGTTAGTTAGCCCTAACATGTGTTAGTTTCTGCAGGTCAACAATATAGAATGTTTTTATACCACATGCCTGGGGAAAACGTCAAGGCATATTTGGAAACCATTTTGACTAAGAGTTACAGAAGTAAAATTTAGGGAGAATCCAGCCCTAGTTATTTTAAAGTTATTACTTTATTATTATTATTTGGATATCCCTCAAACCCATATGGGGGCGGGGAGAAACATAATAAATTAGTGCATGTTCTTAATTATATCTGTTGCTTTTAGAATATGATAAAACAGAGAGTCATGAACTCCATTTCCCATCAAGCTGCCCAGCCTTTCAGGCCAGGAAGGCTGGGGAAGCAAATGGAGGTTAAATGGGTTAACTTTAAAGAAAAGGCCATCCCACTTAAGATCTGGAATAAGGGTAGGTAGCTGGTGCCTCCTGCTGGTTTTGGACTAAAAGCCCATCAGTCTCAACCTGCATGACCAATGGTCAAGAATGAAAGGAACTGTAATCCAATAACAAATGTAGACTGCTACATTGGCTATTCCTAATCTAGAATAATTAAATAAATATCAAAATGCATGCTGTGCTTAAAAGGTAAAGGGACCCCTGACCATTAGGTCTAGTCGAGACCAACTCTGGGGTTGTGCGCTCATCTCGCATTATTGGCCGAGGGAGCCAGCGTACAGCTTCCAGGTCATGTGGCCAGCATGACTAAGCCGCTTCTGGCAAACCAGAGCAGCGCACGGAAACTCCATTTACCTTCCCGCTGGAGCGGTACCTATTTATCTATTTGCACTTTGACATGGTTTCAAACTGCTAGGTTGGCAGGAGCTGGGACCGAGCAATGGGAGCTCACCCTGTCGCGGGGATTCGAACCACCGACCTTCTGATCGGCAAGCCCTAGGCTCTGTGGTTTAAACCTGAATCAGAAATTGTCATTGTCTTATGTTGAGTTTAGGTTTAGTAGATACAGGTCTTTGCTACTTCTAGTGAGAGAAGTTTGCATGTCAGATTGACATTTCTTATAGTTTGAAAGAGAATATAAAGGAGGGGCCCTTAAACTTTGTTGTTCTGGACTGTTGGTCCTGAGTGGCTGGAAAATAATAAAGAATTGGGGTTTGGGGTTTTTATTTGTTTTTGAAACAAAGAGGAGACTCTTCATTCCTTTTTCAGTCCCTGCTGCTTCCCACTTCGCAGCTTTGCATGCAAAGAGCCTAGGTTCAATTTCTGGCATCTCTAGGTGGATTTAAGAATGCGCACACACACACACACACACACACACACACACACACACACAGGCTGGCACCCCTCTGGAGGCAAAGAAACCCCCCACCCCCGTAGCTAAAGCAGGGATTTATATGTGTTCCTATCTTGGGATTTATATTCCTTTACTTCAGTGGGTCTTGGGATGCTTGTATTGGCCCTTGCAGGGAGGCCAGTCCAGATTCGATCAGGATTCGTAGTATAGAGGTATTAAATTAATTAAATAACTATTGTTTGTTTGCTGCATCTTTATGCTGACTTTTGTCTTAGGAGCTCAAGGTAATATGCATAGAATTGGAGTTGGAAGGGACCACCAGGATCATTGAGTCCAACCCCCTGTAATGCAGGAATCTTTTGCCCAATGTGGGACTTGAACCATAATTTCTCTCTCCCTCAGACACACATGCACACACATGCTCATAACAGGCATGCCAGGGGGTTGGACTAGGTATGAAGGGTATAGTCTATATAGCTGAGTGGTGAATTGAAACTCACACTTTCTCTACATTACCCACAGAGGCTCTCCCAGAACCCCTCCCCTTTTTTTACAACTTTGACCAGGGAATGGAAGACGTTTCCTCCTTCCGTCAAGACTGTTGCCTCGTGATTGTAGTTCTAAAATTGATGTATGTCCGTGTTTAGTTTCTGTGACCATGTTTTTAAAGCAGATTCATATGTATTCTTTTTGCCAAGGAGATAGCAACTACTCTTGGGACTTTGTCAGCCTGTTAAGTGACTTGGCCAAAGAAACCATTCTGAAACAATGTAAGCTGTGTGCTGTAGTCAGGAGAGGGTTAAGAGGGCACGGCTTTGGCTTGGCTTCTGCTGGTTTTCCTGAGGTGTTCTGGCACATTCCCCAGACCATCCCCTGGAGGTAAACATCAAGGTGCACTAGGTGAGATCATTCCTATGCAGAGTTCAGTCCTGGTTGCTCACAGCTTTGCACAACTTGTAGCTCACCCGACCCCAGTGGAATAAATGCTTCACCAGAGTTTCGAGACATGATTAAAAGGCTCAAGAAGGCTCTGAGAGAATTGCCTTTAATGGGGAACTGTGTGAGTGAATATAGTGGGTGAGTTCCTCTTCTTTCTTTTTTAATTTTCTTCCTTACTAGTTGTTGATTTACTTTGGCAGCATGTTTCTCAAAAGTATATGTATAAAAATTTCACATATCTGGGGGGCTAGAAAGGAGCCTGTTCTGTACTTCACCAATCAATTAAAAAATGTTTTCAGAGACACTATCCTGTAACAGGAACCCTTGTTTCAAAATAGCACAGCTATCAGAGGAAGGCTGTTTTGAAAGATTAGCTCTATCTATTGGTGAGTAAAAAAAAAGGGGGGGTGTTATAAGGTTTGATAAACACTGTCTCCTCCATGCCTCTACCGGTAGTTCCCAAAGTGAATTTACAACTTCTCAGATTTGATTTTTGAATGTGTCTTAATGTGTGGAATTACATAGACTAACCCTTTGCTGTATGCACTGTTTTGCACATAATATGTTGCGGTTTACACTGGTTTTCGCATGTTAATAAAACAGACAGGCTCAGTAACATGACAATTTTGGGGGAACACTTTTCTGTCTAGGTTTGCTAACTTTTGTGGATGATTTATGCCAGCATGTACAGGTGGTTTCAGTAATATGTAAACTTTGGTTGCCCTAATTTGTTGATTGCTTGTGAGCTGCATTTTGTGCTTTGATCAGCCACTTTTAGGCTGCAATTTTATGTTGGCATTGACAACTCTCTAATGATAAAACCTTGCCTTCCAGTTCTCATATGGGAAATCATTCCTTCTCATAGATCCAGCATAAATCCTGTATATTTCCATGTCCTGTTTTGTGCTGCTTTGGACAGTAATTTAGAACCATTGGTATATATAGATTTTTAAATAAGATTGCAGCCTTTCTCTGATTGGAATAAATGATATTGTTTTGCATGATTAGTTTAGTTTAATACATTGTGCTGAATACTACAGATGTGCTAAATGACAATGAGTGTTTTCAGTTTTCTTGACTGAAATCTGAAACTGCTTTATCTTTTCTCCTTGAGTGATAGGATGCATTTTATGGAGTTTTGAATGCTTACCTCTCCAGTGTTAAATACTGGGCTTAACCTTTTTTTTTTAACTGGTTAATGGTAGCAATATATACTATTAAATACAATCTACCATTAATGTGGTAGTGAACATGGATACATCTTTGAATATTCAGGAGCTTTTAAGCTAGAAACTCTGAAAAAATCAAAACAACAGCTTTTTGCAGCACCATGAGTCTGTTCAGTAAAACTGAGACTGCAGTCCTCTAAAGAATTTACATTGTTGGTGTCCATTTGGAACTTTTGCTTTTGTTTTAGTCAAGTGCCTGATGAACAAACTGTGGAAAACAGTTCCCCTCGGATTCCAAGATCTGCAATTGAAAAGCAGGACAGTGGCAGTAATGTGTCCCTTGTTCCACTGTCCCCTCCCGAAATACCACAAGGACAAGAGGAAAGGGAGGAAATGTCAGATTCTTCTGATGTGAGTGCCTGCAGCGCTACATATAGTAACTTAGGTAAGCACCTTGCATCAGCACAGAAATATATTGCTTCTTTTTCTTTATGTGTTGTCTGAGTTTTTCACGCTCACTTGAGAAACTGGTTATGAGAATATGCAATGGTTTAATGTTCTTACGGGAACGAACAGACCTTTATATGTGTTCAGAACTCATAAAAATAAATATTGTTGCTTAACTTTTTTGTGCCTCCCAAACATTTGAAGTAAAGATTTAATTTTTTAATGTTCTACGTACTCTGAGTTAAATTTTATTTGAAACCCATTTTAATGAAAACTCCAGCACCCCATGTGCAATGACCTCAGCAATAGTTATACTATAAAAATATAGACGACTTTAAGAACATGTTTGATAGGAGCTAAATAAGTATATGTAGAAAGAAATGTGAAAGGTTTAAGAAAGTCTTGGTCATTGCACTTTTTAAAAGATCCCTCTGTTCTACAGTGCTACAATGCTATGGGGCTTCAAATGTTCAACTGAACATAGTTCTAACTGAAGATAACAACATTTGCCTTCTATATACTGTATTCCAACTATGTTTTTATAAATACAGATTTTTATTTAGGTCTTCAAGGCAATGACTAACACCTAACAAATAATTGCAGTCTCTGTATATTCTCTGTTATAGTGATACTGGTTTAGGTTCTGAAGTTTTAGTCTTCCTACTAAAGAATTACTTCCTGTCCAGCCTTAAACTGAGATACTCAAGCTCCTCTTCATTCTCTCAATGAAAATGTCTTGTGCATATGTATCTTTCTAAGTAAAAAAAATACAATGACGTTTTCTATTGTTACATAGGGCAGTCCAGAGCAGCTATGATACCTCCAAAGCAACCACGGCAACCAAAGGGGGCTTTGGACGATGCCATTGCTTTTGGGGGAATATCTGACCCAGACATGACAGCTACCTTACATCCCACACCACCTCCATTGCCAAAGAAAGCCATTATAAGAGCTCACACAGAACCACTTCCAAAGGAACACCAGAATCAGGCCCTTGAAAGTGGCCTGTGTGTGATGGCCAATCCCACTTATGACATTGACACCAACTGGGAAGCAAGCAGTGCCTGCTCTTCTGTCAGCTCCGAATTCAAGGCAGTGGACCATGAGTCAGGAGATTCCTTGGATAGGCCTCCAGAAAAGGGACTGGCAATCTCATCAGCAGCCAATGGTTTTTCCAGCCTAACTGCTATCGGTGTGAAAGACAGGTGTTCCAGTAGTATGGAGTTTCTGTCAGGTAGACCTGCTACCCACAGCAAACATGGCAAGACTGTCCAGAAACCACAGCGACAAGCACTTTATAGAGGAATTGAAAACCGAGGGGAGGTGGTCAGCAGAATCAGAAGCCTTCACACTGATTCCCTGAAGAAACTGTCTGCCAAATGTGAAGACCTTTTCATGTCTGGGCAGAAAGATCAGCTTCGATTTGGGCTAGACAGCTGGTCAGACTTCAGATTAACCAGTGACAAGCCATGTTGTGAGGCTGGTGATGCTGTCTACTACCCAGCTTCTTATGCAAAAGATCCACTCAACAACTATGCAGTCAAGGTAAGAAGATAATTAAAAAGAGTCGCTCCACTAATCAAATTCCAGAACTTTCCTTAGTGTCCGTTGCACTTCATTACTATTGACTTTCTTTGTGCTTAGCGGTTACAAAGAAACATGCTCTTTTGTGAAAGCTAGTGGATTTTTAAATAGTGAAACATTACATTTATGGCAGCATATAAAAATGCAATACAGTTAAAACAATAAACAACAACACCTACAACCTCAAAACAGTAATTTCATCCTGATCCTAAATAATTGTATTTTTATCTTGTGAACCACCCTGAGATCTCTTGTATATAAATCCAATAAATAAATAATTGCAGCAGAATAACAGGATTTTATTATTAGCTTAGGGCCATATTTGGGTTTACATGCTTGTATATCCTGTTATAAACTTTTATTTGCTAGAACAGCAATTTTTAGGATCATTCTTTAAGCCCTTTCTCATACATTCCATTCCATATGTTTCCAGGATGGTCCTGGGAAAATGCCCTCCAATGACCCTTCAGAAATGCATCGAGTAAACAAAACCTGAGGATGTTAGTGCCCCAAATTCCTTCTTTCTTTAAAGTGAATTTATTAGCCTCCCCTTTGTTTTTTTACCCTTCTGACTTTTAAAGCAAAAAAACCTATTCTTGCCTATTTAGCATACTGCTGTTATAATGAGTTATATGAGGAGCTACATTTTCATTATTTATACAGAGCAGCAACAAATTACTTTGTTTCTATTTATTTTCAAAAGTGTACATTATTTTATTAAAGTTAAAGTGGTTTACAATGTAGAAATTGGAATAATACAATACATAATTTTACAGAAAAATATAATATTTTTTTAAAAAATAGATTACAGATTGCAATTGGATGCAGACTTTTTATGGCAAGGACTTACAGAACTATGATTTCACCACCTAAGGACCAAATTGCATTTGATATTAGTCAGGTATTTAAACAAGTGTGTTTCTCCTGGTGACTTTTAATTTGAAGAAAAGTTAGCCGCATGGTCCCAGTCTGAAATGTGCTCTCAGTTGGGACCCTGCACAGGTTTTCTGCTGAAAAACACTGCCTACCTGGTTTTTGTTTTCCCTGATACTACTGTTTGCAGTAAACAACACTTTCAGGAATGAAAAGCAACCAGGTGGGGGCAGTTTTCAGTACAAAACATGTGCAAGGCTCTAATCAGATACACATTCTGGAACAGTGCACAGTGGGAGGGAGTACCCAACATGACTGCTCCTGAGTACTTTCAGATTAGCAGTTTTGGTTGCAGAGGGTCTGCAGGATGTGGCAACCAGCAGGAAGGGGAGGGGATGAGAGAAAGAGAAAGCATTGCAGAATTACAGATGTTGAAGCTGGGAATTGGATCTGACATGTTGAAGAGTATTGTCCAAAATAATTATGCAGATCTCACCAATGGAGGTGACTTTGACAGTGCTTTTCAAAGGCACCCTTTGTTCTTTGAAAGATAACTGTCAAACAAAGCCGCAACCATGGTTTCAGTACTATGCCCAAGCTAAAATCTAGACTGACAGGAATTCAAAACCAAACCAAATCAAGAAATTGTACTCCTTCTCAACAGCCTTTGCCAGAAACAGAAGTTTAGAAACAAGGCATTAGCTAGCTGTGGAGTTTTTCTCCAGATTACAGTGTGAGCTAGATCTCTTGAAGTCATCTACCAAATGTTTGACGGTGTACCAGAGGGGTGGGGTAAGATATCAGTATACCAAAGCCTAGTGCACCAAAATGCTCTGAACTGGACAGCAGCATAAGATGACCATTGGCGCCAAGGTAGATGCAAGGTCATATGACCCAATACAGTTTCTTATCTGTGGGCTCATCCACACTTCCATTTGTCCCGTGATTTCTAGGCATGGGTCCAAGAGGTTTTTCTTTTGTATCACCGCTTACCCCAGGAAAATCTGTAGTTTATTGTTGATTCAGAACAAGCATCAATCCACAGAAAACCCGATTTACCTTTATTCTAATTCAGCAGTATACAGCAGGTTTTCTAGGAAAAGCAGCGGGACCAAAGATGAACCTCTTGGACCCATGCCTAGAAATCATGGGACAAGCAGACGTGTAGTTGAGCCCCAAGTCTCTGTTCAAGCCAACCACCACCCTGTAAGGTTCAGCGGTTGCCAGTCATACAAAAAGGAATGTACCATATAAATGTTCCATAATATTTGGTTCCATGCCAAGTGCTGTTTTACAAGATGTTAATCGGGTTTGTCATAAACTTTATAAAGGGAATAAAATCTGTTTAACACAAACCTTTAGTTTAGTTCAAGTGTTAATTTTATTCTGTAGAGTCTATTACATACATCTGTAATATAAAATCAGATTCAATGTACTTGCATTGAAAACAGATACGTAAATTGTCCAATTCATTGAGGTCAAAAATTACCCAATCTTGCTGTGAACCCATAACACAGGGCTGCCTACTAGATTTAAAAATATTCACAAGTGGCAAAGCATGTACAAAGGATCCCACTATGATAAAGAAATTATGCCCTACAGACCGCATATTCAGCAGGTGCAACCATATTGATTTATTTCTATGGCATGGAGCCCAGCTCAACTAATTGGAGGCATGGTTCTAATTTCATCTTGATAAGAACAAGTTTAATTGATCTCTTTGAGAAACTGATAGTGTGATTTTTATTTAACTTACCATGTAGAAATAAAATGAACCATGGATTAGTTTTAAAACCATGCCTAAATATTACACATTGATGTCCTGTCAAAATATACCCAGACTTGTTCGTGAGTGTGCCATTTATTCTGATTAAGTACAATAACAAAGCTTTTCTCAGGTATGGCAAAAATAAAGCTCCACAGCATCTTACCGTCTTTTTGCTAAGTAGGTCAAGTTGTAGGGTGGTATAGATTAACTATAATTGCTCACATCCTAGCTCCTTTTCAGCCACAAAAGCACAGGAATTACTGTAATACTTTGTGAGACAATGTGAAACTTTAAAATACTACAGTGGTACCTATGGATACAAACGCTTCTGGTTGCGCACACGTTGAGTTACAAGCTGTGCTAACCCAGAAGTAGTTGCTCCCGGATGCGAACTTTGCCCCGGGATGTGAGCGGAAATTGCACGTCAGAGGCGCACGCAGCAGGAGTCGCACTTTCACTGATGGCGCCTCATGTTAAGAACAGTTTCAGGATAAGAACAAATTAAGTTCTTAACCCGAGGTACCACTTTAGCTAATGGGGCCTCTCGCAGCTGCTGCACCGCCGCCACGTGATTTCTGTTCTCATCCTGAAGCATCTGTAACCCGAGGTACCACTGTACTCTCAAAGTAAGCATCCTTTTCTCATAAAGCTTCTGACTTGCATAAGAAAATTTGTTGTTATACATTGCTGTGTGCTCACCCCATCAATATAATCTGCATCCTATAATGATGAGGGGGTATAGGAATACAAAATATAGGGGTGCTGTAAGGTGTTTCCTTTATTACCCAGACAGTCCATCCCAGGGGTAGGCAACCTAAGGTGCGGATGCGGCCCAATCGCCTTCTCAATCCGGCCCACGGACGGTCCAGGAATCAGTGTGTTTTTACATGAGTAGAACGTGTCCTTGTCTTTAAAATGCATCTCTGGGTTATTTGTGGGGCCTGGCTGGTGTTTTTACATGAGTAGAATGTGTCCTTTTATTTAAAATGCATCTCTGGGTTATTTGTGGGGCATGGGAATTCGTTCATTATTTTTTTTCAAAATATAGTCCGGCCCACTACATGGTCTGAGGGACGGTGGGAAAAGGTTGCTGACCCCTGGTCCATCCTCTGACAACCCATTCTCCACCTCAGTTTATCAATTATGATGACAGAAATTCCCTATGGATGTAAGAATAACTAAACAGTACAGGTAGCTGTTTCAATTAATGGTGCCCTATTTTCAGATACAGAGAGAATATAGGCAACCAATTTTACCACTTCTGCACCTGCGCTTTGAAGGATTATATAGACAGTTAACTTCTGAATGAGAGATTTTACCCCAGGATAGTTTGCCTTGGCTCAAGAAGGAGCCAAAATGCATATCATAGAATCTTGGAGTTGGAAGGGACCCTGGGGGTCATCTAATCCAAGCCCTTACAATGCAGGCATCTCAGCTAAAGCATTCATGACAGATGGCCAGCCAAACTCTGCTTAAAAACCTCCAAGGAAGGAGTGTCCACCACCTCTCATGGGTGTCCGTCCCATTAAAATAAAAAGCTGGTTGCAGTATCAAAACCTCACTGCTCTAAACCTGCAAATATTTGACTTTTTGTGTCCTTTGAGCTCAATTGTGTATTTGCTTTGGAGCAGGAGCTAATATTTGCTTATTTTTATTCAACAATATTAACATACTGCATAATAACAGCAGCAACAACAACAAACAAACAAACAAACAGCAACAACATTTCTAAGCAGTGTGCATTACGTAGTATAAAATGTTCAATATTTAAAAGCAATAAAAACAGTAAATAGAATGGGCTGAATCCAACTAAGTTCTTACTCAGAGCTGAACCTTGAATTTGCATCCAGGCTGAGCCATGCTTGGGGCAGACCCATTGAAATGAATGGATGCATGGCTTACTTTGAGTGGAACTTACTTGGATACCACCCTGCTCATTTCAATGGTCTGCTGTGAGTTTGAGTAACACTGGATAAAATCTATTAAAATGATCAAAATATCAGATAAACAGACAGCCTTTACTGCTGCTGTAGTATTGGGTGTTTTCTCTCCTTCACTGGGGAACATTTTTTTTTTTTCATTTTCTGTTGCATGAGGTTTTTCAACTATTCTTATATGTTCTTTCAATGCTGATTTCAAATCTGAAGTCAGTTTTGTTCTGTAAGCTCTAGTGTTTTTTTTGCAATTCATGTTTTTCACTTTTCACCATAATCTTCGTTTTTCACAATGCAAGAATTCAATATTCAATGCAAGAATTTTATTAAACACATAGCCAAAGTAGTACAATATGAGTATAAATGTAAGTGACTTATATAGCATTGCACATGACATGTGTAGCATTGAAAAGGACATGTATATCTATGTACAGTTGGAGGTATACAAAACAATATACCGGTATTCCCTTGGGATACACAGTATCTGCAAACTGTTGTGATTCCGGTAAGAATTTGCGCTTGTAGCTCTTGCGTTTGTGGACTTGCACAGGGAATTCTCATTTGATGGTCCAACAGTAGTCTGACATCATAGTTTTGTCCCATCGCCCTTGATAACACTCTTCCATTGTCTTCAGGTCTTGATGGAAGCGCTCTCCCTGTTCATCACTGACTGCTCCAAGGTTTTCAGGGAATTGATATAGGTGACTGTTCAGGAAATGAAGTCTCTGGAGCCAGTGTGGTGTAGTGGTTAAGAGTGGTAGTCTCGTAATCTGGTGAACCGGGTTCGCATCTCCACTCCTCCACATGCAGCTGCTGGGTGACCTTGGGCTAGTCACACTTCTTTGAAGTCTCTCAGCCGCACTCACCTCACAGAATGTTTGTTGTGGGGGAGGAAGGGAAAGGAGAATGTGAGCCGCTTTGAGACTCCTTCGGGTAGTGATAAAGCAGGATATCAAATCCAAACTCTTCTTCTTCTTCTTATCTTATGCTGGTCTGCGACTGTATAACGTTTGATGATGATAAACATGACAGCTTCCTATTGAAATCAGCCCTTTGTTTAGAACCATGAGGACTAGAATCTTTTTTATTTTAATGGAGCATTCCATTTTTGCCTCTTCAGTGCAAAGCTCCTCTTTCTCTGGCTGAGAAGTTTGGTCTTTAGAGCTGAAACAGAGCTAGGGTGGGTTTTTCAAGCCAACTCTTTGCTTTTACAGACCCAGGTTGCTCTTGATAGGAGTCAGAAACCACAGCTGGACAGCTTGGACAGGCAGCTGCATGTTTTGGGGAACTTCTGAGGATCAGCTTGGGGTAGCACCACATGTGGTGCCAGGGGCCCACTTTCCCTTGGGGATGATCTATTGTGGAGCGGAGATGGGGTTGCTGGCTGCAGGTAGAGCCAGAGCAAAGCATGGGTGGAGTCTGTAATAATGCACGCCCTCTGCTGCACCCCGTCTATTTGGTTTTGCACTGAAAGCACACTGTTTCTTAAATCTTGCTTCTTAGATTGAAAGCAGAACCAGACTCAGTCTTGAATGCAGACTTGAAATGGGAATTTGGATTCAGATTCAGTCTGTCTTCCATCTTGTTATAGTTAATTTGATTTCTTTGTATGTTTTTAAGGGGAACGGGGAACTTCTTCACAGTTCAGAAGTTACCTGTGTGGAGCTAATCTCTGAGCACAGGTGTGATATGCGGACAAGGCCTCAGTCCCTCCAGCAATTGTGCTGCAGCATTCTCTACTAACTTCATGTGCAAGGGAAGTCCCACATATGCAAATAATATAGTAGTTCTGCTATCACCACATTTCTTACTCTGAAGAATAGTCTCTAATGGACTAGATCTGTTTACAGTCTGCTTATATTTCCATCTGAAAATCAGCTCAAACCATAAGCAGCATTTGAGAGAAAAGGCTTTGCTTTGGGCATCCAATTTTGGTTTTCAAACACTTGTATACTAATAATACATCAGTTGTTCCACTGAACTAATTATAATTTTTCATCTTTGCATGATGACTATGTGCTGACTAAATTGTTTTCAGTCATTTTTAGGCTGGGCACATCACACTACAGAAAAGGGATTGAACTACATAAACACATTTCAGCAATATAATGCAAAACTTTCTAAAAACAATTCTAAAACCCTTCATTTTGAGTGGTCAAGCCAGTCCTAGAGTCCCTGTGAATGACAACAAGCAAATATAAAACTCATAAAATTGCATTGTAAGGTGGAATAGTAACATTCCAGATTACAAAATGAGTTTTCTGAGATCTGAATGCGAGGTATTCCAGGAATGCTCTTCCCCTTGCTCTGTATCTGGAATAGGAGGGTGTAGTCAAGGGTGATAATTGATCTATTTTTCTTTCATCCCTTCAGATCTGTAAGAGCAAAGCTAAAGAATCGCAACAGTATTACCACAGCCTGGCCATCCGCCAGAGCTTGGCCATCCACTTCAACATCCAGCAGGACTGTGGCCATTTCCTAGCTGATGTGCCTGTTCGTCTGCTTCCATGGGAAGATCTCCATTCACCAGAAGAGGAGGAGGAAGAGCAGGAAGATGACAGGCAGAAGAACACTGTGGACGTTTCACAGAAAGACAGCTCAAATCTGCCAGGAGCCACAAGCAAGCAGCGCAGCAGAGTTGTAGTCATCACTCGAGAGGTTCCCTACCTAACCGTGGCAGATTTTGTGCTGGAGTCCTCAGACCGCCATGCCAGCAGCCCAGACTTGTATGAAAGGCAGGTATGCCTCCTCCTCTTACAGTTGTGTTCTGGTCTAGAACACCTGAAACCGTATCACATCACTCATTGTGATCTGCGTTTGGAGAACCTTTTGCTGGTGGACTATAGGGCAGGGGGAAGCCTTCTGAATGATGAGAGTGTGGAGCCCTCTCCCAGTGCTGCTTGCCCTGCCAGGCTTATAGTGAGCAATTTCTCTCAAGCAAAACAAAAGAGCCACCTGGTGGACCCCGAAGTCCTAAGAGACCAGTCCCGCCTTGCCCCAGAGATCATCACAGCAACACAGTATAAGAAATGTGATGAGTTCCAAACCGGCATCCTCATCTATGAAATGTTACACCTGCGCAATCCCTTTGATGAAAACCCAGAGCTGAAGGAGAAAGAGTATACTTGTGCCGACCTGCCCAGTATCCCTTGTCGTTCCCTTTATTCCCTGGGGCTTCAGCAGCTTGCTAACTGCCTGCTAAACCCTAATCCATCGGAGAGAATCCTTATATCTGAGGCCAAGGGAGTCCTTCAGAGTTTGCTGTGGGGTCCCCGGGATGATTTGTTTCAGTCTCTCAATGCCTCTTCCAGACCAGCACAAAGAGATACTGTGCTCCAAAACTGGCTGGACATCAAACGGACGCTGATGATGATCAAGTTTGCTGAGAAGTCTTTGGACAGGGAATGCAAAGTCAGCCTCGAAGACTGGCTTTGTTGCCAGTATCTGGCTTTTGCCACTACGGACTCCCTCAGCCGCATAGTGAAAATCATGCAGCAACATTAGTTTGTAGCCACTGCTTTCACTTGGATGCACCACAATCCTCTCTTCATCCCCAGCCTAATCTATGTGCAAGTTTTAAAATTCTAACCTAGAACTCAAGGTCACCAATAGTGAGCAAACTGATCTTGCCAGGAAGCTCTGTTTCCTGTCGTAGGTGCCAGGGAGAGGTCTGAAGCCTAGTTTAGCTAGTGGTTTGTTTGGACAAGGAGGTGTGTAAATTTATTAAGAAAACCACTATTTATTATATTGCTGTTTGGAGGTGTAAGAGTGTGAAGTGAGTGCTGCAAATGGCAGCATCCAGTAATAACGGCAAACAGAATTGAGTCAGCTGTGAATGAGCCACCAGAATGTACACCACTCTTCACAAAGGCATGGCCTCTGCTCCATGCCTTTGTCATCCTGGCCCCATCTCAGGGGTGACTTGGCCATATCAGTCATACTTCCTGCAGATGCAGTCTTTTATTTAATTGTTCCTTCCCCATGAGACAACCCTGGACCACAACAAGTGGCCACTGAGTGACTTACAGTCAGCTGCAGACTGAACAAGTTTCCCTGTTTCTTTTTTTCTTGCTGGGTTCAAAGGACACATTACATGGAAAGCCCCAAAATTTGTGGTGTGTTTTTAAAAAATAAAAACACAAACTAGTGATTTTGAGTGGAAGTGTGCCTGGGAAGATGGGCTCATCCCTTCTCCTTACAGGTCATTTCCCCATTCAGATTTCCTGCCTGCACTGCTTCCCCTCCCCCCACAGAGTTCCAGGTGCAAGTTTACCCTTTTGGGTGTTGCTTTTTCGTGCCTTTGTCTGCTTAACCCTGAATTCTGATGTATCAATCTAGAATATTTCCAATAGCAGCAGCAGATGTGTTTTTCTCTTTTTGCCAGCACATTTGACACAGTAGTTCTGCTAGAGATTATTGATGGTCTGTTAATTATAATGTTAACAGCAGTGCCAAGAGCAAAGGGACGGTTTGAAGCAAATATGTATTAGGAGCAGCTATTCCCCTTTTGCTATCAGGCTGGTGTTTTACCCCCAAACCAAGGGTATAAATACCAGGCTTCCATGTCTTCTTTGCAAAGCAACAAGGAAGCAGGGTATAAAGTTGCTCAGAGCTCATCTTTATGTGACAAATAAGCTATGTAAATAGAGATGAGTTTTCTACAGGTGTGGTTCTCTTGGGGGCAAAAGATGTGCAGCTATCACAAAACAGTTACGTTTAGCAGTTTTAGTTTATGTAGAATCTGGCTATCCAACTGCTGTCAGTATCTAGTTTTTGGACATTTTAGCTGTTTTAGTATCATTGGCTCAGAAGGAATTGCTGCCTACTAAGGAAAGGTTAAACAAGTCCAGTGGCCTGTAGAAATGTTTGCGCTCCTTCCCTGACACACTGGCCTTTTCCTGTGGATGCATTACAGTACAGTCCTGCTGCGCCTGATCTCTCTGCTCAGTATTGGTTGGACTTGTTTGAGTAGCTCTGAACTGATGGAACTGCAGCCCAGTATTTAATTCCCACAGTTGGGGATGGTTTTTGAAATGGGGACAGCTCTTGTGTTGAGCCCATGCTGCTGCTGCTGCTGCTGCTCCTCCTATGGATATATGTGCAATTTTTTGATGTATTATATGAGAAAGCTGTGTTAGTGTTTACGTTGCTTAACAGACTTAACCATATGTTAGATCTGTCCCTTTTCCTTTTCATGGCACATAGATGCACAAACTTATGTGTCCTCTTTCTCCGGATTGATGTTTCCTTTCTTTATTGTTAAACTGTGACTAACCTGTTTACTTCAGCCTTAGAGACAAATAGCCACTTTGAACAGTGCATGCATGTTTGGACCAGAAACTGAAAAGCAGACCTGCAGAGATTATGTCAGCAAAGTCAGCTCTGTGGTCTTGGAGCAGGGTGTGGATTTCTCACTGACGCCAACCCTGTAGTTCATGAAAATCTGACCCCAGCATAAAATATGTGGTGACCTCTTTAAATGCTTTGAATCTTCTTGCTTCAGTACTTATTGATTATCAGAGAAAGACCAGACAGAGCTAAGGATAAAGTGTGTGAATGTGTCCTGTATTGCTTTAAAATAAAAGTGCAAAATTTGTAGGCAGGCAGCTGTCCTGGCACACAAAAGGCCCCTCCAGACTGGGTGGTGTGAGGGGAATGGTGAGTGTATTCTGCAGCATGTCATTGACACAATAATAGTGCATTATTGGTAGAATTATTCTGCACTGTCCCCACCTCATTCCACTTTATTGGCTGTTCTGCAATGATTCCCTGTCATTGCATGATTGCCACCTGGAAGGGCACTCTTGTACTATAGCACAACAAAAGCCAGACAAAAAAATAAACATGAAGATCCATGGTGTAAAAGGTTACAGGATTTCAGCAAGAAGTTGCGGGCTATGCACTGATTGGAAATGAAGCAGTGCTGACCACAAAACGTTTGCAAACAGTATTGAAAGTGGGGTTCTGCATAACCACCACAATATCATCATGAGCACAAATCATGGAGGCACAGTCAAAAGGACAAATGTAATGTAATGCAACCCAGAATGTAAGAGGTGGTTTTGTTCCATGAAGCCCCCTGAATGGGGCATTTGGTACAGACCTATGGCCAGATCCTTGCACAAATATCCCATGCAGCCCTACATCACACAGGTAAGGGGGAAAATGCTTGCCTGTATGAGTCCACATTGCTCACAGCAAATCACCTGCCCTATGCATTGGACAGGTAGAGAACACCTCCTTCCCAAGTTTTATATATGCTTCTAGCTGATATCTGTGTGCAGATAAGTTCTCACTTAACCAGCATGCTCATCCTAGGGGAACATGGACTACTGACTATTGCAGCAGGGCACATTCCTTTAGACAACTGCTCTACTTTTGTGCATAGAGATATGTGCTTTGTGTCAGTTTCATGTTGATGTACACAGTAGATTATTGAATGTTACATGACCTTGTGTGTTTTATGCAGCAGATCCCAAAACTTTGTAGCTTGTCTTTTAGTAGCTTTGTGATTTCATTTTGCATTTTGATAGCAGATTTCAACCAGTATTAGCATTGTGTACTCTAGGTGAGCATGGAGTATACATTCACTGCCATCTCCTTCTTTTGTAGCACTGAGTAAATTTGGTAATGAAGGATGGTAATAGGAATTCTGTGTAAAAGAGGGTGCATGAGGGAGAGAGGGGTGCAACCAGGCAAGCATTTCCATTCTTGGTAGTGCCTGGTAGTACCTTTGCAAACATCCTATCGAAGCCTCATTGATTTGTTGAGGGTTTGCCATTTAAGAGTTGGGCCCAAACCAAGCAGATTTCAAACCAAGACACTGGAACAAAATATTGTTACAGCACAGCATTTAAACAAAAGCCATTGTTGCCCTCATAATTCGCTTCTGCAAGCATCAAGAATGAAACCTTAAATACACAGGCACACATTTGTAGGGTTTGCATTTTAGAGCCTTTTGAGTTGAGCTCACCACAACTCATAGGATTGTGATTCTCAAATAGCCATATTGACCATAAATGTATATATTTACTTATTGTAAATATATATATATTTAGAAAGCTGACACTCAGGCTTATTTTAGCACAATAAACCTAACCACAAAAAATTCTGGGAAATTAATTGTGGGTTAAAAGAATTTGAATGTGTACTTCTCAGAGCTTTTGGTGTCATTAATCTTTTCTGGGATGGCAACCTGAGTCAATGATTAATTGCACTAGCAACAGTGCCTTGTCACAGAATTAAAGCTAATAGGGAGAGAATTTTGCAGTGGGAATCGCCCACTGCTACCTACCAGCTTAAAAAACAATATTGCCCATATTTTGAAGGGGGTGGAGTCTAAGAAAGCTTAGTTGGCAATTCAACCAGAAGGGAACTCTATCTGGTGGCTTGGATTCGGACTCGTTTGATACTATTGAAAAACCAAACTAAAAGTCAAACATATTATTCAAATCTGCAACTTGTATAGGGTATTAAAAAAAGGACTTGGAATAGGTGCTTAGACAATGTAGAATTGGAAAACCTGTTGCTCTGACAATCTTTTTCAGACTCCAGCAACAAAATTGTACACATAAACCACCTGCAACTCTTGTTACAAAATCCAATACTAGTTAGTAATATCAAAGAAGACCATACCCAACCTGTCCGTTAGTGTGGAACTCGGAGCACATGGAAAACGAGAAAGGGGAAAGTGGCAGACTTCTCAAAGGCCATCCTGCATGTTGAATTTGGCTAGAGAAGAAACAGAATGTTGCTAAGGGAACTGGTATAACTGGAGCAAAATGGGACAGTGCCTGAAGTTTACAACTTACTCCCTCTCTCCTTTCTGCAAATTCAAGCCAGGAAGCACCGTGATACATTGTTCCCTTTTGAACTCTGTTTTACAACTATTCCAATAGGATCTGGTCAACTATCCAATAAAGTTAAGAGGAATTCTGCCTTTGGGACAGGTTTTTATTAGGGAACATCTAGAGCCCATCAAAGCATCCTCCAACTTTTCACTTGTTATCATTTTATGTTCTCATATTTTATACTACCCTTCAACCAAAATTCTCAGGGCAGTGTGTATACAAAGAATATAGTAAATTAAACATAAAGCCAACAATAAAATTATTAATTATTATTTAATTAAACTGGAGCTGGTATTGTTTTTGTTTTTTACCTGTGATCATTGGGTGAAGGGCAGTATAGAAATTTAGTTAATAATTGAATTACAAAATATATTCAATGCAGAAGTAAAGTGAGCAGGAACTGGCTAGCCACCTATTTGGTCCTCAAAAGCCAGACAAAACAGGTGTCTTTAGCAGGTGTCAGAAAGCCATCAGAGAGGGAGATAAATGTACCTCTAATGGGAGGGAGTGCCCACATTCCACTGATAAGGGCTCAATGTTCCTGTTTCGTGAATATGTATTCTCCTGTTTTGTACATTAATTGATTGCACGATGATTTGGGGGCTGATGTCACTTTTATGATAACTTAAATCCCAAACCACCAAAGTAGGAATCGAAAGTACCCCATAAATGAGATTCTTCATGGAGAGAGAACTGAGGTAACATATAAGATGGATTGAGGAACACCAGGCAGTCAGTCTTCAGATGTAGCTTTGACCCAGTCTGGCCCCTCTTTCATTACCAACTAGGTTTGGCTTAGTATGCTGTCCAAGCCCAGGATTATGGTTAAGGTCTCGCCTTAATACCACAATCTGTAGCCAAGGTTTGCCCTGTGGTGACAGTTTGTGGCTAAGGATGATAATGCATGATTTCAAGTTTGGAAAATGCACTAAGCCAAACTTGCATTGAACTAAAGACCCCAGGGGGGAAACAAGTGGGTGCAAGCTTCTCTCTAGGAGCCACATGTTTGCATGGTCACAATAAGTCATTCTCTGGCTTACCGTGACGTGTGAACCAGGCCACAGTCCCCAAGTGCGCCTTTTACCTTCTTCCAAATAAATGAATGGTTGTCATTTCATCGGGGCAGGAAGGAAAGAGTTGCACTTGTGTGTGACCTCCCTGCCCTGGTTGGGTGTGGGATCCCTCCATAGCTTGGAAGTACTTGGAACCTTAGTCTTACCTGTGTGGCAAGTCTTTGGTGCTGCGCTGAACTGCTCATCCTTTGTTCACAAATAAATGCAGCTCCTGAAGTTTTACTGACTCTTGCTGCTTCATAGTATTAGGACTTACACAGGGAGCACCCTTCTCAAACCCCAGGGAATACTAAGGTAGTTGGTGACAATACTGCAGCGGAGGCAAAGTCTCCCTGGCTCTCTCTAGGAAGGATCCTGCAGAATTGCACTGTCCGGGGTTTCCTTGCCATTTACAAGCTTAGACATGCAGCCCTAGGTCCATCATCATGACAAGCATTTTGAAAGCTATTCATCCAATCCAAATCAATTTTACAAAGGACATGTTGAAGAATATTCACTCTGTAAAATTGCTGCAACTGCTAAAGTAGCCCTTTCCAGCTGTTTTTGGAATTCTGATTAAAGGAATGTGTAATTTGAAAATGACAGCCAACAAAATAGAAATAATAATAATAATTTATTATTTCTACCCTGCCCATCTGACTGGGTTTCCCCAGCCACTCTGGGCAGCTTCCAACAGAACATTAAAATGCAATAATCTATTAAACATTAAAAGCCTCCCTAAACCGGACTGCCTTCAGATGTCTTCTAAAGGTCTGGTAGTTGTTCTCTAGGGCCTAGATGCACAGTGCCAGCCCTGCACTGAGTTAACAGCACCTGACTATTGGTTTCAGTGGGTTTGGCTCCCCTTAACTGCAGCCTTTATACTTGGGAGATCAATTGAAAACACTCAACTCCCGAGAAAACCTCTACAGAAGTTGCTACACCTTCCAATTTCTTGTGGGAAAGCTCTTGGCTGCAAAGCAGACAATTGAGCCTAGGAAGGGGGGGGGGGGACAGATGGTAGTTCACAAGATTGCCAGCTCACTTTTATGGAAGTGCTTCCCTTTACTCCCACCATTACCTTGCTTCCAACTCCTTGATTATCCCTTTAATTCAGAAAAGATTGAAATATTTTTTAACAAGGAAGAAATGCATCTATCAATATTTTTATAAATGAATTTTACTAACTACAAGAACAACCCACTTTGCCCTTTTGTTTTTCTGTGCCCTGTCTATATATTATATACATAGCTTATATGCACACAATGTGCTTGAATTTTAAAAATTCTTTTTTTCCCCAAAATACCATTTTCAGGATACAAGTAGTTAACCTGAACTTGCTCAGGCTTAGAAAGTTTTATAGCTTTTGCCCTGGGGGATGTTTTCTTTTAAATTGAATTATGCAGAGCATGTAAAATATTAAGGAACAATCCCTATGTTTTTATTAAAAAAATAAAAAGTTCTACACAAAGGCAGTGGTATTTCTTTGCAAATGCCTCCAGGTGGGAAATAATCTTCTCTGTTGAAAGACTCTATTCTCCTGGGTAATCTGTGTTTGGAGTTCACAGAATCACTGTATCCATTGTTTCATATCTATATTTACACATTTTATGGATATAACTCCTAGGCTACCTTTGTGATCAGAGGGCAATAACACTCTGGTTTGCTGTGGTACTTTGCTGTATACTCTGTGGCATACATGTTACTGTGTAAATAAACTAGTTTATTACACTGAGAATCCAGGTGTGCCGTTGCCGTCACTTCTTCCCCTGCTGGGAGTGTTGCTGACAATAAAGCAGCCTGAGTGTGGCTCTTTTGTGACAAATGCAAACAGGTGCAGCTTAGAGGAAGGAAGCATCTTTCTTGAGGATACCTGGCAGAAACGGAGAGAAGCTTTAAAGGCTGCACTCCGGATGCCAACATCTGTGGTGCCTCCCCTGCGGAAGATGCCCATGAAAGCAGCAGCATCTCACACCAGATGGAACTGACCTGTAGAAAAGACTCCAGGAATGTAAAGCAGAGACTTTAATGTACCCTTGTTAACTATGAAAATACTTTAAGTGATAGCATGCAGTCTCAAAGACACAAAACAAGGGGAAAGTAATGGGCAGACGGGGAAAATTCTTGTGCAACACTTCACGGACTTTCATTGACACTGTGGGAGTGGAGGAGCCAACTTGTCCTTGGTCCCAGGAGAGAGTGGGTGGGTGAAGAGGCAGCCTCCCCTTTCCCTCCTCTGCAGCCAAGAGAAATTGCTTGCTAGTGGAGGCACTTTGAGTAGGGAAGGAGTCCAGCATTCCTTGGTTGCTGCCCAGGGGGATTGTGCGAGTCTCACTTCGTTACGTCTACCATACAAAAGCATTATTATATTACTTACTTACTTACAAATTTATTACTATCCCACCATTTTCCCATTCTATGACTCAAGGCAGTTAATATAGATAAAACAGGAAAACCTAAAAAATATGGGTTGAATGAGGTAACTGTTGATAAAATTGGGGTTGAACAAGGTAGCTGTTAAGCGGCTTTGTAGCTGGTTGACTGATCAAAGAGTGCTCATTAATAACAGGCAAACTCTCGAGCTTTGTTACTCACAGGAGACGCACCAGGTTCATAGAGGGAGAAACCAGTTTAGCTCTGTTCAGGTATTTTCTGCTCCTGTATTGAAAAAGGGCACACACCCCTCCCAACATTAGACATGCCTTCCCTGAAGTCTGCACATACATCACAAACATCATTGGGAAACCTGTAAGCAGGATTTGAGCTCAGGAGCACGCTCCTCCCCCTGTGATTTCCAGCAACTGGTACTCTGGGCACAGGTGTGCTACTTGCATAGAGCGGAATATATTCTACATGCACACAGAACTCAGTACCACAAGATGTTGCAATAGCCACCTGATAGCTTAGCTGGCAGAAGCCCAAATGCTATTTTGCTTTAGAACATGAGTTGTGGAAGATGCATCTCCTCATCCAAATTCTAATGCACCAAATTTGAGTCCTTTGCTTCCAGATGATGTTCCTGGCACTTCTAAACTATAAAACAGCACTGAAAAGTGATGAAAGGTGCTGAATGAGAAATTAGCCAAGCAGATCAAAGGAAAGGATGCAGGATCTCCTGTTCCTGAGACAGAACAACATCTCTTTTCCTCTTGACATAAATAGGTTGTACCCACTTTTGAGCAGCTAAAAAAGCCAATGCAATTCTGGGCTGCATCAATAGGAGTATAGCATCTAGATCAAGGGAAGTAATAGTACCACTGTATTCCGCTCTGGTCAGACCTCACCTGGAATACTGTGTCCAGTTCTGGGCACCACAGTTCAAGAAGGATATTGACAAGCTGGAACGTGTCCAGAGGAGGGCAACCAAAATGGTCAAAGGCCTGGAAACGATGCCTTATGAGGAACGGCTTAGGGAGCTGGGTATGTTTAGCCTGGAGAAGAGAAGGTTAAGGGGTGATATGATAGCCATGTTCAAATATATAAAAGGATGTCATATAGAGGAGGGAGAAAGGTTGTTTTCTGCTGCTCCAGAGAAGCGGACACGGAGCAATGGATTCAAACTACAAGAAAGAAGATTCCACCTAAACATTAGGAAGAACTTCCTGACAGTAAGAGCTGTTCGACAGTGGAATTTGCTGCCAAGGAGTGTGGTGGAGTCTCCTTCTTTGGAGGTCTTTAAGCAGAGGCTTGACAGCCACCTGTCAGGAATGCTTTGATGGTGTTTCCTGCTTGGCAGGGGGTTGGACTGGATGGCCCTTGTGGTCTCTTCCAACTCTATGATTCTATGATTCTATGATCCACGGTGGTCTGGTTCTTTAGAAGTGATGCTTACTCAATTACACACACAAGGGGAGGAAGACCCCACTCATGGAGCAAGAGGCGTGTCAGTACTCAATGAAGGCAACATATATTTTTTAACGAATGACAGGACCAAAAATGGACTACCAACAGTTACTTGATCTGTGACATGGTCTGGTGTGCTATTTCTCTAGGAACTGACAGTGTTCCATGCATCCATGTGCATCTGGCCTGAAGAGGAGCCTTGCTGGATGAGACCAAAGGTTTATGTAGTCCAGCAGCCTCTTTCTAGTAGGGAGCCAGCCACAGGCAAGACAGGAAGACAGCCCCCCTTCCATGCTGCTGGCCTCATGAACCAGCTTGGAGTGGTATACTGCCATCACACGGAGACGCTTTGTTTAGGAAATGTGGTCCACAGCAATTGAGATATACATTTCCTGCTTAGGTTATGACAGTTCTATCTTGCCTTTCCGGAAAGGAGCTCAAGAAGAGCCCAGCTTGATCAGGCAAGTGGCCCATCGAGTCCAGCATCCTCTCTTGCAGCTGACCAGATGCTTGAATGTGTGACCCCAAATTCTAGCATTAAGGGGGGGGGGAATAGAACATGCTATCCATTTTCTCCACATTGTAGAGGATGAAGGTCCTCGTGGCCACAATCCAACACAGACATAGACAGGCTAAAGCCGATTGCATACTCCAACTGTTTTGCATTGTACCCATTGTGGGTGTTCCCCCCCCCCAATAAATAAATAAATAAATCATCACCTTCCATTCCAAATGCATCATTAGCTTGCCATCTAGAGGACACTTTAAGAAAAGCAATGTTTTCATATTTTAATCTGTGTGCAGGCTGCTGTCCGAATAACAGGCATAAATCCCCCATGGCTCCTCCAGAAGCCGGATCATTTTGTGGACGTGGGGGGGGGAGGGGGGGAAAGTCTGCTTCTCCTGGGACTGGAGCCGGACTCGGTCTGCAGCAGCAGCGTCCCAAGTGCCCAAGAGAGAAGGGATCTTTGCATGAGGATAAATAACAATGGAAGGAGGGAGCCTGACATTAGCTCTAACAAAATGAATGCACTGCTTCATGGTAAGAGAATCTCTCAGCACCAAGGTTTTCAGCTTGTTCTTTTCCTCAAGCAGTAGAGGGATTTTGTCTGCTATTTTTTTCTTCCACCCTTCATGGAATCACCGAATTGTAGAGTTGGAATCATCTCAGACTTGAAGTCGTCCTGGGAGGGGCAGACCAGCAACAGGGCAGGTTTCAGTGCTGGTCGTCATTTGGATGGATCAGAGGCAGGATATTACAGAGTCCAGGGTAAATGCAGAGCCCTTTCCACTTTTTCTAATGACAAAGTGTAGTTCCTCTGTTCTTCTCAGCTAGCATCCTTCACGTCAGGCAGGAGGTCAGCAGAGCATCTGTGTCGCTTGCAGAAGTCCCAGGGTCCAGCTGCCAGCACCTCCAGCAGACGAGTGAGGATCCAATCCTGCTCCTTGTGGGGTTCTGTTTCACCAGCATGTCCCTGGCAGAACCAGTGGGGTGTAGTGGTTAGAGTGTCAGACCAGGGTTCAAATCCCCACTCAGCCTTGAAGCTCTTTGGGTGACCTTCGGCCAGCCACTGCCCCTCAGCCTCACCTACCTCACAGGGTTGTTGGGATTAAATGAGGAGGGAGAGAACCATGGGTGCCACCTTGAGCTCTTTGGAGACAAAAGTGGGGTGTAAATGCAACTAAATAAATAAGCCTACCCCATACCCCAACCATCAGCTGATGTCAATATTTCCATCTGGGGTTCCCAAGACAGTGTCTGTGGGCAGAGTGCCCTCAGACAGCACTTTTGGCACCAGCCAAGGCCTTCTGCCCCTCCCAGTTGATTTAAAATAATAATAATCAAGGGGGGTTGCGGTGGGGGGCATTGCCTGCTTTTTTGTATGAGGGAATAGCTGGTTTGCCTGTTGCTTTGGAGGGTGTACATTTTCTGTTTTGGAATGCTTGTTTTGTAGTACCCATGGCAGTTTCTTAGATTCCCACATCTGCCTCCAGGCCCCAAAGGGGATGGAGACCCCATCATTAGAAATTTCGAAATGTGACAAGCAGACCGGGTTGCATTGGGGACCCCTTCAGGCTCACTCTGCTGGGGGGGCTGGGTCTCTGCCCCAAAGTCCTGTCCTGATGGCACCACAAGCCCCGGGGTCTTCCTCGGATGCTTTGCCCCTTTGCTAAGCTCTGAGTGTCCCCCCTCCCCACATCCTTTGAATAAGGCTATGCCCCTTAATTAAATGTCAACTTCCTGTTGCCTGTAATCAGATTATCCAATAATACCTGCTCAAAGAAGTCAGAACTGATTAAAATAAAGTCTGGCCACCATATGATTCCTTTTCACTATGAATCATTTGATTCCTGAGGCTTGGATTGAAATAAATTGGAGATCAAATTGTTGCATGGATTAATTAAATCAGAAGCAGTATCTTTAACAAAGCAACCCATATCCCAGACATAGGCTGTTACTGGGAACTTAAAAGGAAATCAGAAGCTTCTTGAAAATAATAAAATAAAATCATTCTTCTGCATGTGAAATGGAAAGTCCCTAAAGGATGGATAAAACAAGTGCCATATCACATGCCATTGTGATAAAAGATGACTGAGCAGGGATCTTGTAATGATGATAAGAGCATTGTGCACAGAAGGCTGCGTGTTGCAACATGCCAGGCTCCCCTTTGTGAAACCCACCCAAAGAGCAGCTGAAAGACAAGCCCTCTGAGATCAGACTCAGGGTCCACCAAGTCCAGCTGCAGCCCACATTATGCTCCATGCAAGTTAAATTAACTATGAACCCAACGTTGTCTGCTTCACTCCAAACCAGTGCCAAAGTGTGGCAACAATTTTGCAGTGTTTTGCAGCAAAAATAAAAATAAAAAACCCACATTTTGCAGTGTCCCAGCAACTGAACAATTGCTATTCAAACCTACATTGGTATTTTCACTGCAAAACTTTGGATAAACCCCAGTTTCGGCAGCAGTTGCCCAGTTGGTGGGGCCCTGCAAAATGCTGCTAAACTGTTGCCACACTTTGGCACTGGTTTGGAGTGAAGCAGACAACATTGGATTTTGGGGGTGATAGCTATCACCTCAGGTTTGAGTAGAATTGCTCATTTGGTAGGGTGCTTCAAAATGTGTGATTTTTGCTGCCAAATGCTGCTAAATGACTGCAACAATTGGCATCGGTTTAGAGGGGATACTAAATGTTTGGGTTTGTAGTTAATGTTAAGTACGAACCCTGAGTTGATGTATCAATTACTCGGTTTGTGGGGCACTGCAAAACAGGGTTTTTTTGCTGCAAAACTGCGGCAAAAAACCTGCAAAACTTTGATACAGGTTTGCAGAGGGTCCCAATTTTTGGAGTTAGACATGGCTGAACTACACCTCCCATTTTTTCCTGACCATTAGCCACGTCAGATCAGCTGAGCTCCACCATCCTGTTTCCGGTACCGTTATTGAGACCTCTATAGGGCAGTATATAAATTCAATAAATAAATAAATATTGCCCCCTCTAGCAACTGGCATTCAGAGATACACTGCCTTGTGTCCAATTCTGGGCACCACAGTTCAAGAAGGATACTGACAAGCTGGAACGTGTCCAGAAGAGGGCAACCAAAATGGTCAAAGGCTTGGAAACGATGCCTTATGAGGAACGGCTTAGGGAGCTGGGTATGTTTAGCCTGGAGAAGAGAAGGTTAAGGGGTGATATGATAGCCATGTTCAAATATATAAAAGGATGTCACATAGAGGAGGGAGAAAGGTTGTTTTCTGCTGCTCCAGAGAAGCGGACACGGAGCAATGGATTCAAACTACAAGAAAGAAGATTCCACCTCAACATTAGGAAGAATTTCCTGACAGTAAGAGCTGTTCGACAGTGGAATTTGCTGCCAAGGAGTGTGGTGGAGTCTCTTTCTTTGGAGGTCTTTAAGCAGAGGCTTGACAGCCATCTGTCAAGAATGCTTTGATGGTGTTTCCTGCTTGGCAGGGGGTTGGACTGGATGGCCCTTGTGGTCTCTTCCAACTCTAGGATTCTATGATTCTATGATTCTAGGGAGGTTCTATTTAGCTAGCATGGCTGGAGAATAGCCATTTCTCATTCACTTGGAAATTCTGATTTGGTCTGATTCATTTTGTTTTAGCCATGTAGCATAGAACCTGCTCCTGTAAAAGAAAAAAACCCTCATTGATTTGCAGGCCCAAATGTAAGGGGTTTGGGTTGTTTGAATGCTTGGCAGGCTGGCCTGTTTGGCTGTTTTGTGTGTTTCCTCTTTGTGATAGATGTTAATTACATAACAACGCTGATTGGTTCCTCCCACCCTCCCTTCTTTCCTTATAGCTATCTGGCTGCTTCCCAACATGCATAAAAATTGCATTTAAAAATATTGCTTTGTGCTTGAAGAATAATTCAGCAAAGTGCAGAGTGGAATATTCCCTTTGGGACATTTCAAATTCAGTCAAGTGCCCTTAAAAAGCAGTAAGGAAAGCAAGAGGGAAATCTTGGCACTGCAGCACAGTGTGACCTGATTTTCTCCTTTGCTGCTCTAACTTGATGCCTCATCCCCTCTCCAGCAGGGGAGAATTCTCCCAGCAGGGGGAACAGTCTTCATTCATTTATTTCTGATCTGATGGATGCTGCAAGAACAAAGCAGGCGAGGAGAAATTGTATCTTCCTAGAACACAAATCCTCCTCTGCTCAGGTGACTTTGGGAAAGCAAAAGCAAAATCCATTATTGGGCAAATCAGAGTGGCAATAGGGAGAGGGAAATTGTAGGTCAGTTTTTTCAACCTGATCCTATGCAAGGGCAGAGAGAAGCTGAGCCCACCCCCCACCCCTTCTGCATTTTATTTCTTTCCTGTCTGCACCTTAGGGCCAAGACAGATGTGGGCAGTGAAGGCATCCGTGCATTTCACTTGAGCATTTTCTTTTCACAAGAGGAGCTGAGAGGGGCAGAACCGGGACTGTGGCATGCACAGAGAGAGCCAAACTCTCCCCTCCATCGCAGTCCTGCCAAAACCCCACTCTTCCCCCCGCCCCATCCTCCAAGCTGTTATTCATCCCAGGAGGGAGAACGTTGTTGCATTGTGTCTGGGTGAGATTTGGGGCAGGGGTCTGATGTGAACAGGGAAGCCAGGAGTCATGGAGCAAAGCTGCCAAGAAGAGGACTGAGAAGCAAATCAGGACCACAGACAAACTGGGAGGCAGGATCCAAGAGCAAGCCAGAAGACTGGGCCCAGCAAAAGAGACAGGGTCATGCCAGAGCTCCGTTGCTCCTCAACTGGAAGGGAGCAACTGGAACATGGTGCCTGGTGTGAGCCTCATCAGTTCCTGGCATCTTGGCAGCACCAATTGCCTTAGAATCACAGAACTGTAGCGTTGCTTTGTCAGGGTCACCAATTGCACAGAGACCTTCAAGCAAGCACAAAGCAGATATGCTATGAACTGCCCCGAGATCTTTGGATGAAGGGTGGTATACAAAAGTAATAAATACAAAATAATGAAATAACCCCCTTTCAATCTCCTTACTGAGAATGGAAACATCAAGTTCAGAGGAGTCAGGGCTGCCAGCACATATGACCACAACGCCCCAACACTGGGAGATATTTCCTGTTTGGGCATAATGTCTGGGCAGTGTCCCCTGTGAAAAGGTTATTGTTCCAGTGCCCAACAACCATTCCCCAATGTATCATAAAAGAAGCCATTGTGCTCTTCTGTCCATTTCGTTAAAATGGCTGTTGCAAGAACATCAGAAGAGCCTGGATCCGAGTACCAGAGGAACACTCTTCCCTCCTGCAACCAGTATCCCAAAGCATTGCTGCCTCCAACTGTGGAGGCAAGGTAAAGGTAAAGGACCCCTGGATGGTTAAGTCCAGTCAAAGGCGACTATGGGGTTGCGGTGCTCATCTCGCTTTACAGGCTGAGGGAGCCGGCGTTTGTCCACAGACAGCTTTTCCAGGTCATGTGGCCAGCAGGACTAAACCGCTTCTGGTGCAACGGAACACTGTGATGGAAACCAGAGCGCACGGAAACATTGTTTACCTTCCTGCCACAGCAGTACCTATTTATCTACTTGCACTTGATGTGCTTTCGAACTGCTGGGTTGGCAGGAGCTGGAACAGAGCAATGGGAGCTCACTCCATTGTGGGGATTCGAACCGCCAACCTTCTGATCGGCAAGCCCAAGAGGCTCAGCGATTTAGACCACAGCACCACCTGCATCAGTCCTCATGGCTAGTAGCCACTGATAGCCTCTTCTGCCACCATGAATTTGTCTAATTCTCTTTTAAAGCCATCCAAGTTGGTGGCCACCCCTCCCTCTTGGGGGAGTCAGTTTCATAGTTTAACTATCTTGGCCATTATCATACTGAGCCAAATTTTCTTGCATCAATCCATTATTAGAGGTGTGGGTGTGGATTTTTCGAGAGTTTAAAACAACAACAACAACAACAACACATTCAGCCCCAGATATAATAATTAGTTTGTGATCCTCAAGGTTTCTGTAGTGTCCCCTCCTGGTGTGCCAGCAGATCAACTTGCAGCTAATTTTCCCCAGTCACCTGTTTGAGGCAGTGCTAAGTGTGTGTGCATGTGAACTTCCAGAGTAGCTCTGGGGACTGAATTTGGATTGTGCCGGGAGTTCCTGAGGGTGGCTGCCAGAGAGGTGGGCCTGGTGCCAGAGGGCAGACCCAACCAGGCTGCTGCAAATAACAAAGATCGCTGCAAGTTGCCATCCCCAAAATGGGACCCAAAACCTTCCCTAGAGCAACGTGTTTCTATTCATTTTCTGACTTTTCCTTCCAGCCCCACACTGGGGAACACTGCTAAAAACACAGCTTGGGCATTTCCGGTGCTTCCTGCCTTAATGGATGCAGCTCCCATGCTAGCGGAGACCATTTGTGGAGGGAAAACGAGGATGATTTGGGAGTAATTGTCCTTGCAAGCTCCCCCCAGGGTCCGGGGGGGAGTGAGCTCCACTCACAGATCGTCTTGATAACTGGCTCTCACTCCGGTATGGAACCCGAGAGGCAGGAGATGCTGAGTGTAAAAGCGCTTCGCATATCGGTAAACACCCCCCTCCCCCACGCAGCCATTAAGAGCAGAGGTGAATCCCATTACTGGGTTGCAACGTTTTGAACTGGAAAGATTTCCTTCGTTGAAAAATACGGTATGAAGGGGGGGAGTTTTTACCCTTTTTTACATATACTATATACTATATACATATACTATATTTGCTACATAAATGATTTGGCAAACCTCCCCATAAACGATAACAAATTGATAAAAAGCAAGAAGAGAAAAAGAGAACGGAATTATATTTATGGATTAATATGAAAATAGAACTGTGTGAGAACACTGAAATGATTTAAAGCATCTAACTTCCACTGGACGGCAATTCGGATTATGGCCTTAGAAGAAAAGAAATTCCAGGTTCACAGTTCCAAGCAATATGGATCATAATATCTACCCATTTTAATTGGAGAACAAGTTTTATTAATCACAAGCAGCATTAAAATGAGTATTTTCAATTGGAGACAAAGTTGTACTAAGGAGTGAACATCATGCTCATTAAATCCCAGTGGCAAGTACTTTTTAAAAAAAATATTTTTATTAATTTTCCATTTCCCCCCAATATTACATCATAACAATTAATATTTTTCACAATTTCAAAATTTCCCCATTCCCCCTGGACTTCTCACAATAATATAGTTTCCTGCATATTACCTTTTTCACTCTAATTGTAAATGATTATTCAAAACCTGCTAGTGAGTTCAGTTCTTTGCATTGGTTCTGTATGTAGGCTGAAAATGGTTCCGTCTTTCTTTTTTTGTCCTTATTTTGAAGTCTCTCAGTTAGTTTTGCCATTTCGGCATATTCCATAAGCTTTTCTTGCCATTCTTTAGTTGGTATTTTATCACTTTTCCAGCTTTGTGCCAATAACATCCTTGCCGCAGTTGTAGCATACATGAAAAGTTTTTGTTTACTTTTTGGTAAATCTTGACCTAAAATTACTAACAAAAATGCTTCTGGGCTTTTGACAAAAGTTATCTTAAACATTTTTTTCATTTCATTATAAATCATTTCCCAATAGTTTTTAATTATTTTACAATTCCACCACAAGTGATAAAAGGTGCCTTCCTTCTCTTTACACTTCCAGCACTTATTGGAGCCTGATCTATACATTTTGGCCATTTTCATAGCTGTAATATACCAACGTTACATCATTTTCATATAATTCTCTTTTAACAAAGTACAATCAGTAAATTTCTAATTCACTTTCCATAACTTCTCCCAGTCTTCCAGTTGTATATTATGTCCTATATCTTGTGCCCACTTAATCATTGCAGATTTTACCTCCTCATCTTTGGTCTCTCATTTTAATAAAATACTGTACATCTTTCTTAATAGTTTAAAATTTTGATCTACAATTTCTTTTTGGAATCTAGATACTGTATAACTAAAGCTTTTCTTATTATCTTCTTTGAACACCTCATTTAATTGTCGATATTGCAGCCAATCATGAACATATTCTCTAATTTCATCAAAATCCTTAAGTTTCAATTTTCCATCTTTCTCCTCCAGCAGCTCTCTATATGTTGGCCATTCCTTTTCTCCACTTTTTTTTTTACTGTTATTATTTTTGTTGGAGACAGCCACCAGGGTGTCTTTTGTTCTAATAAATCTTTATTTTTCTCCCATACTTTCAAGAGTGATTTCCTGATTATATGATTTTGGAATGCTCTGTACTTTCACTTTATTTTGCCATAAATACACACGCCACCCATATCTGTTGTCATGTCCTTCCAGATCTTTATTCTCTACCCGTGGCAAGTATTTTAACAACCTTCCAATAAAATGGCTTAAGTCCACCAATCATTCCCCACTATCCTCAGTAGGTGATTGTTCTCGGAATTAGGGAGGAAGGGGAGGCAGCCAAATCAGAATATCCACCTTTCCCTAATGAGGCCTCCCACCGCTGGTGTCTTCCACTGTTCAGCTTCCATTTGTAGACCGAGGTATAGTTTGCTAACCAGAACACTACTTCCGGTTTTGCAGAGTCTGTAAACTGAATAGTTCGTAAACAGGGCTGTTCTTAAACCGAGGTACCACTGTATAAGCAAGCCTGCTGGAGCTGGCAAAAGGATGGAGAGCGCTGTCCCTCCTGCCACCTACTGCATTTCTGTTTGGTGCTAGGGAGGGAGGACAGAGCCCTAAATGCTGGTGCACCTTAGCTTTCCTCCACACTTTCTGGGCACAGTCTGCACTTTAAAGCTCCATGTCTAAGCACCCTTTTGTTTGCTCCAGAGCTTTCCCCATGCAAGTCCGCTCTTTAAAATGGCAATCCACAGAAAAGCTGAACTGCCATTTGTTGTGCTTCAGCTTTAAAGAGCGGGGTTTTGCAGAGAAAGCTCCGGGGCATCCAAAATAGTGCCCAGGCATGGAGCTTTAAAGCACAGGCCTGTGCCTGAAGAGAGCAGGATAATAAGCCTCAGCCTCTCATCTGCCCCCTTGTTCATTCCCTCACCTGCACACAATTCCTTCTTGCCTATGCTGACCAGTGCAAGGCTGAGTAACTGGTGTTGCCAGAAAAGAGGGGCTGCCTATAACGGCCTAACTCCCCTTTTAAGGGGCTCAAAGACAAATGAGGTGAGGCTGGATCCAGTGAAAGCAAGGCAGATTCTTTATTATTCTGTTGCAACAGGTTCATAGGAGGCAGGGACCAAAAACAAAGTTTGTCTCAACTTTTAAAGGTTAGCATTTTGGCGTGGACGTCCCCTTTTTGCAAACGTCAGTGGCACAAGGGTAGAGCGTCAGAAATACATCACACATAAGGTGGGATTACAGTGGCTCAGGCAGGTCAAGGTGTGTCACATTCCTCAGGATTAGTAAAATTTACATAGTTCCAGACAGAGGTTAGGCAGAGTTGGGAATACGGTAGGTTCTAGGGAATCAGAATGTCAGGAAGATCCTTTCAGGTGACACACCTGGGGAAACTCTGACACGCAGCAGCCTCCATCATCTCAGGAAAGGGAATTGTGGGGGGTGTACAACACAAAGAGGCACACATGACCAACAAGTTTCAAAAGCAAGAATTATACATTTATAAACAATTTTATACACTGTTTCATAGGGAAATACGTGTTTTCCTTGTTTTAACATGCTAGCGTGAAGGCAAACACGGGGGGGGGAGTATTCCCTGGGGAGCATGTGTCGTGTTGTGCTTTGGGGCAATACAAGGATGTACTTATTTTATGTGCATCATGGGGACATGTGGGGCACAGGGTGGCACAAAATAAATGTACAGAGATAAGAAGGGGGAGAGTTCCATGGGCATTTTTCTGGTAGTACTAGCTGGTCTCCACAGGCATTCCTGATGGGACAGTGCGCCAGGGGATCACCTGGGTCATTAGTCAGTGCCTCCCACTGAAAATGACTCAGAAACAGATTCCAGGAGTACGATGCTCCTTTTTGTCCTGTTGTATCTGGATCTGTGCATCACAACATACAGATGACCTACAAGACCTTGTACAAGGCCTACAAGGCCTTGTTTTCTCATAGCCTGCAGCTAGGATCAAATTTGTGGAATATCGTTTACTTGAAAGGAATGCCTGAATCCTGAATTTAGGGATTTGGAATGTGAGTCCGGAGCTTGCAAGTCTTGTTGCAAAGTTACTCAATTAAATGGGCACTTTTTGACCTTTGGATACAAGGACAGCTGCTACACATTTTTTATTTCAAAGGAAGCAAACCACTGAAGAACTTGTGCAGTTTTGTAGTGTGACAGAAAGACAATTTACGACGGATGCCTGAGTTTGCTTTTATCCCCTCCCGGCTTCCTTTTCTGGGGTGTCTTCTGGATTGTAAGCCTGAGACAGGGCCCACCTTTTTACTGATCTTTGTAAGTTGCTCTGGGAGCCTCTTTTTTGGCTGAAGAGCAGGGTAAAAATACTTTAAATAAATAAAATCAGAAAGCTGGAAAGGAATTTAAATTCCATCTGGTCAAAAATCACTGGTGATGCAGGAAATCAGAGAGAGAAATTTAAGAAATTACTGCTATTTACTTCACGTTTGTTCCCAAATGAGCTACTCAAGCTTTACTTATTACTAGGACTGTCATCTGATTTTACAAATGTCAGTTAATCAAAGGAGTTTCAATCAATTGATTAAGACTGTGTGTGACCAAACCAATAGCTTTTTTTTAGGGGAGAAAAGCATAATTTGTTCTTCACTGGAGCTAAGATTCATTTAGCATCAGACACACGCTTAAGGAAATGCATTCTCACATGCCATCCCTGACCAGTGGCCATGCTCATGAGAGCCCAAAATCCCAGGGCTGTAAGTGAATGGGCTGTCCCCAAATCCTGGCTCAGTAACCAGACAAAATATAAAACAAGATGAGGAACTCTAAAAAGAAATGTACTTCTCTAGTTACACAAATAGTAGCAAACCTAGGCTGTAACCCCTTCCAACCGGGGGTTCCACCTTGAATAAAATGGGGGGGGGCAGGTAAGCTCTACCCCGCGTAATTGATCACATGACAGCACACACCCACACCATTTTAATGGCAATGCCCATCAACGTGGGGGGGGGATGTTGGCCCCCTCCAATATTTTATGGGGGGGGGGGGCAAAGAGACCTCAGGAGTTGGTGCCCATGAGTCACCAGTCCAAAATTCCATTTTGATCCTGAGAATAATGTTCCAGGCAGGCACCAGTCGCAATTCCCAGGCTCAGTATTTTCAGGCTCTCTTAGAAAAGTAGGTCACTAGGCATCTATTCAATGAATCAGTCTTCAAATCCACAGGCAAGAAACAGCCACACAAGCCTCTGTTGTGTAACTTTCCTACCATCTCTCTTTATCTGTTTACAAACCATTGCATCCTAAAAAAAATCAAATGATTATTTCCCAACAAGGAAGCATTTCTGAAAGCATCCAAAAACACATTAAATATTTTGCAGAAAGCTGTGTAGAGCAATATCCATGTCTGCCAACATTTTACAGGTAACAATATCATTCATTTGAATTTATTGTATATCACCAAAGGCCTTCACAATGAACCAAGAGGATAAAAAGCAAAATGTTCCTCTAAAATCACACAACATAAGTCTATGATTTACAGCATAAAAATTGAAAATTACAAAGCATTAACATAACTGGAATGAAGCTTCTTAGCTACCGGAGCAAATTTGGCTACCAGATGTGTATTTATCAGCTAAGAATTCAACTATCACTTCCTGGGAGGATCAATCTGAGAACCAATAGAGAATAGATTTAAAACTTTATCTGGACACCATATGTAAAGGGCAAATCTACAAATAGTGCATCCTCAACCTGATTACATCCACAAATGCATTTACATTCCATGTGTGCTATTCCAAGTATGCTGAGGGCATTTGTTGAAACCTAAACAAAATAAAAAAATTCCTTCCAGTAGCACCTTAGAGACCAACAACAAGGGCTCAACGTAATTGTGGAAAAGCCAGCATCTCAAGGTAGTGAGGCCCTGAATTGTTGTCCTTGATTTGAGGGGATGAAATAGAGTAACAGGCGGTGATAATGGATGCTTGTTCTTGGCTGGCGTCATGGTCAAGTTTCCAGTAAGTACACAGAGTGCCTGAGCACCGTATCTCAACAGGAATACTGCTGTTCCACAAAACAAGGACCTCCTCCCTGAAAACTCTGCTCCAAGTTACTCAGGAGCAGGCTACTGGTATTATTGGGACCTGGCAAGTCCAATTTTGTTCACAGAAAGCAAAACTAGGTCATCAGCATATAACTGAATGGACACATTGCGATCCCCAAGAATCAAGAGAGCCTGTTGCAGATACCCTTCCCAGGGAGGTCTGTCTAGTACAAAATTTTATGTCCTTTAACTGAACCAGTTAAAAACTCTTGAGCTACTTCTGAGACTAGTTCCCATAGTTGCCAGGTAAACTACAATCATACCTCGTGATACGAAAGCTACGTGTTGCGTTCGTCACGGGTTATGAATGCGCTGAACCCGGAAGTACTGGAACGGGTTACTTCCGGGTTCAGTGGTTTGCGCATGCGCAGACGCACAAAATGACGTCATGCGCATGCGCAGAAGCGCCAAATCGCATTGCACACATGCAGAGACGCACTGAATAGTGTCACGCACATGCACAGACGTGACGTTTCATGATACACGCTGCTCATGATGCGAACGGGGCTACGGAACGGATCCCGTTCGCATCCAGAGGTACCACTGTAAAGGTGAATTAAGATCATTTTGGGGTAGAACTCTGATTTCATCTTCATGTTCATTCCTGCACTTTCATGTTTCATCTTTCTTTTTTAATGTCAGTTGGACACCTATAAAGAAAATTAGAAAGCAAAATATGAAGACAGCATTCCAAGACTTATTAAGCAGATACAGAGACACCACTGTTGTTGAGGCTGCTCAGTCATTTAATCACTATTGCTAAGCAATCGGAAGGAATGTGAGGAATTTCCTTTATCTTCCTTGCTGAAGAGATTGACTCCCTTCCAACAGAAGCAGCTTGCAGGGAGAACAACAGGTACAAGAAAGGATGTGATGCATTACACCTTTAACAGTTGCAGGCCAGCACAAATTAAGGAGGGCAAAACTTTTTTTAGAAGAATACAATTATGGGGAAAATGTCAGTTTCTCTGTCAGACATCTTATTACTTGTGTGGCCCTGAATAACACTTGGATCCTGTACTTTGGCACAACAGCTTATAACATTCTGAACCAGGGGTGGTAGTGGAGGTCAAGGATGAATTCCAGCGGAACTAGCTAGTTTTGTAAAAAGACAAACTGGAGTTAGTTCCTTTATGGACAGCAGAAACTTGAACAACTTCCTTTTTAAAATGAACTTCACAAGCACTATTTATCATTCTGCTGTTCCCCTTTTTAATTGACCTTGTTTTTGTGGTGAACCACAGTAAGAGTTTGAACTCTTCTAAGCCAAGAAAAATGAGGGAGAGCAGCAGAAAGACCAAATCAGTTCCTGACTGTGCCTATATTTTGTCTGCCCAAGAAAATCTGGGACAAAGCTAACCAGAAACAGCAAACCTGATTGAGATGGGGAAATTGTTAGGTATTTCTAGGTAAAGGTAAAGGGACCCCTGACCATTAGGTCCAGTTGCGGACGACTCTGGGGTTGCGGCGCTCATCTTGCTTTATTGGCTGAGGGAGCCGGCGTACAGCTTCCGGGTCATGTGGCCAGCATGACTAAGCCGCTTCTGGTGAACCAGAGCAGCGCATGGAAACACCGTTTACCTTCCCGCCGGAGCAGTACCTATTTATCTACTTGCACTTTGATGTGCTTTCGAACTGCTAGGTTGGCAGGAGCAGGGACTGAGCAACGGGAGCTCACCCCGTCGCAGGGGTTTGAACTGCCAACCTTCTGATCAACAAGCCCTAGGCTCTGTGGTTTAACCCACAGCGCTGTTCTAGCCCTGTTCATTTGGAGCTAGTTTAGATTAATGGACTAGTAAGATGATGGGATAAGAAGTTCTAAGATGGTAAACCCCACCAGGTCAGTTAATCTAAAAGCGGGATGGGGATACTCTTGGGGCTGAGAGATGCTAGACCATGGGTAGGCAAACTAAGGCCCAGGGGCCAGATCCCGCCCAATCGCCTTCTAAATCCAGCCCACAGACGGTCTGGGAATTAGTGTGTTTTTCCATGAGTAGAATGTGTGCTTTTATTTAAAATGCATCTCTGGGTTATTTGTGGGGCATAGGAATTTGTGTGTTCAGGAAACGTGTGTTCAGGAAATACAAGTGGGGCCTACCTACATCAAAATGTTGCAGTAAAATCTATCATTTGCAAGATAAAAAATGTTGGAAGTGTGAGGATGCAGATGGAACGTTTTATCATATGTGGTGGACCTGCCCAAGAATGAAAGCCTTCTGGGAAATGATATATAATGAAATTAAAAAGGTGTTGAAAAACACATTTCTTAAAAAACCAGAGGCATTCTTACTTGGAATGGTCAACCAAGAAATACCAAAAGAAGACCACACTTTCTTCATGTATGCCACAACAGCGGCAAGGATCCTGATTGCAAAATATTGGAAAACAAAGGACTTACCAAAACTGGAGGAATGGCAGATGAAAATGATGGACTACATGGAACTTGCCGAACTGTCAGCGAGACTCCGAGACCAGAGGGAAGAAGCGGTGGAAGAAGAATGGGGAAAATTTAAGAAATACATTAATAAGTGTTGCAAAATTAGCAGTTACATATTTTTTTGTCTGAAGTTTGTTAAATAGTTATAGCAGACAATATAAGATAAGAGTTTAAGAAGATTTTGATTATCAAGATTAAGATAAGTAAAGGATCTAGTTAAGAACAAGATAGGATAATACGAGTTGAATATAAGTAAAAAGTGGACAATGAGAAGAATCTGTTAAAGTATAGAATATAATCAAGAAACGTGGCAGGGGAGGCGGGGGAAGTCCACCTAACAAGATTAAGTAGTAAGGGTGGGAGGTAGAAATAAGATTTTGTTGTGTTTTGTAGTTTTTTTGTTGATGTTATTTGTGTGTTATTGTTTTTATGTTTGTTTTATGCTATTCTATATTGATTAAGACTATATTAAGGAACTGAAATATTATATGTTTTAAAAACCCAATAATTTTTTTTAAAAAACAACAACAAAATGTTGCGGTATGGACCGCTCCTGTATAGGGCAGCCAGCCAGTCATGCCCTTTTCCAGGATACTCCATTGCACACAAATAGCATTTTCTTCCCCCACTCCCCAGCTGCAGCTGCTGTGGCCTTGGCATATGCTCAGTCCTCATCCTTCCACCTCAGCATCTTGCCTAAAGCTTTTATGTTATTCTGTACACCTAGGGCTTCCCCACCCTAAGCAGACCTCCCTCTTGTGACTAGACAACACGTGCCTTTTTTGGTTTTTTGCCACATAAGGAAGAGAATGAGAGAATGAGTTTGGTTTCTCTTGCAGGAAACAGGCCCTACAACCCCCCCCCCAAAGCAAAACACTTCCCCATGGAAACTTCCACAGATCCCATGTAATTGAACTTGACCTGTCACTCAATAGCAGGGCTGCAAGTGTCAGGACGTTGCCCTTAATAAGAAACAATAATATTTATTTATACCCCACCCATCTGGTCTCCCCAGCCACTCTGGGCGGCTTCCTACAGAAAACTGTATTAAAACCACGATAAAACATCAGTCATTAAACACTTTCCTAAACAGGGCTGCCTTCAGGCAGTTGTTTATCTCCTTGACATCTGCTGGGAGGGCGCCACCACCGAGAAGGCCCCCCTCCCTCTGCCTGGTTCCCTGCAACCTCCCTTCTGGCACTGAGGGGGCGGCCAGGAGGCCCTGGGGGCCCAAGGATCCAGGCCTGGGGGGGGGAAGAAAGGCTGCAGGGAAAAGCAAGCGGAAGGCGGCCAGAGATGCTTCTGCCCAGCGGGGAGGAAGAGGGCGGAGAAACGCGAGGCCGGATCGGGTGCAGGGAAGGCCTTCGGGGGGGGGGTGTCCCCCGGGAGAAGAGGCCTCTCTCTCGGCTTCAAGTGCGTCACGTGTGGGGCGGGGCGAGCGAGCGAGGGACGAAGCAGGCCGGCGGCCATCTTAGAGGCCCTTCCGCCGCGCGAGCGCGTCCTCCGGCATCACGTGACGCGGGCGGCGCCATCTTAAGCCTCGGCGAGCCTCGCCCTCCTGGCCGCCTCTATGGCGTCACAAAGGGGCGGAGCCACGTGGCGCAGGGCGGCTGAGGGATCCCAGTCCGGAGAGCCGAGGCGGAGGAAGGGGCGTCGGCCATGGGGCAGTGCGGGATCACGTCCTCCAAGACCGTCCTCGTCTTCCTCAACCTCATATTCTGGGTGAGGCACCGCGCGGGGGAGGGGGGAGGAAGGAAGGCGCCTCTGTCGGGCCCCCCCGCTTCCCTCCCTGTTCAGACACGGATATAAACTGCACGTGTGTACGCTGCACACGCGGGTCAGACCCGCCCCCAGGTCTGCGCACGAGGAAGAGCAGAAGGAAGCGAGGCCTGAATGGCGAGGGATCCCCTGGGGTCGCGGCCTCTCTCGGCCTCGCGGGGGGGTCTCATCCCGTGAAGGGCGACCCCCTTGGGCTCCCTCGGCGTCTCCCGCTGGCCCGTGTGTGGCTTCATCGGAGAGCGGGCCCTTCCTGGTGGGATGGGAACGGGATGGCGGAAGAGCCGCCTCGGAGAGCCCCTGCCCTTGAGGGGGATTGGCTGCGCCTCCCATTACATTCACACGGTTTTCGCTCCTTAGAGCAGGGGGGCCTCGTCAGCCGTGGGGCTGGAGGACCCCCCTGAGGCGCTGCCCCTTTTGCTCCACAACTTCATCCTTCCCAATAGTTTGGAGAGAGAAGGGAACGTGAAACCCGGCGATGTGGGAATTGGGTCTGCCCCAAACTGCGAAAATGTACCTGGGTGGCAGAGGCGGTATTTAAGATCAGGCCGGGCACAAAGTGTGCACCATTTTCAAGATTGGCCCTGTGTTCTGCTTACATAAATGGTTGGTGCCAAATTTTTATTCCCCCTCATATTTAAATTTATATCTAGCTGAGCTCAGACTTTCTTGGGAAGGAGGGGCTGTTGTGAATATTAAGGTGATGTATGCAGGTTAGTAGAACAGCAGTTTAGGGGGGGAAATACTTCTAGAAGATGGAGAAATGGGAAGGAACACATGAGATCAGCAAAACCTAACTTAAGGGAATACAATTGAAGAGCATGATGGCATGTACAGTATAACTTTCAAGCACCAGTGGGCTGCAGTTCAAATTACTGTAATGCCAGATTCATTATGCCAGCTGTTTGGGGAAAAAAGGCTCTGGAATGCAGTAATACTATATTAATAAGCAAAAATAACATTGCTATAAATAGTACTTACACAGTTTAGTTGTTACTAACTACTAGTCCTTTCA